>CM046958.1:30514962-32978543 GCA_025698475.1 Gossypium anomalum | reverse complement strand
TGACAATAGCATCAAGTCACCGGAAAGTGTAACTCGAAATATCAAAGAATAGTTCTGCAAATTTTATCAATCTACATATACAGCATCGGACAAAGGGGGCTCGGCATATTGACCATGAATTCGTGTTGGAATCGGGCTGTAATTTTCTTACTAGATACTAAATTTGTGCATAGCATAAGAATGGGTTGATCCTGATCAATCAAAGTAGTAACATCAGTGATCAAAATAGAGAAAGTAACAAAGAATAACATCTAGCATGTGATCTTTTCTCGAGCGTGAATAAATGAAGCCCTAGTCAGCCCGCAGTTCTGCATCAAAATAGAGTTTTTTGTTACACCCACGCATTACCACTGGCTATTTTTGGATTACAAGGTGGGTCATCTCTGCAACAGTTGTTGCTCTGTCTCTAGTCCAACTTTTCTTTTCCTCGACTTCTCCTGGGCAACTCAGAAATAAGTGTTTGGAAGAACCACACCAAACATGCTACATTCTTCAATCTACATTCACCATAATGTGGTATATTACAATGCTTGCAGACTGGTTTATTATCTATGACACTACTCCACACTTGTTAATGGATGTGAGCCCGAGGCTTGGACTCAAACGCCTACTTACCCACTCCGGCTCTCATCGGAATACTCCCACTGTGTGCCCGTGAAATGGCTGTGGATGTTCTTTCCCGTCTCTTTGATGATGATTGATATGACTCTCCTAGCTTCGACCTCATTCTTGAGTTTTGTAGCTCAAAATCAACATTTCTTTTTTCTTTACTAAGCTCATCTGCTTTATGTGTCCGATCAACTAAGACAATAAATACTTTCACCAAGAATTCTCATACATGCTTTATATCTTCTCATTTAAACCTTTCGATCTACACATGGCAGCTCCTGCTGGAATACATTCCCCAGCATATTTACTCACCTCACAAACTCTCATTCATATTCTCGACATATATATGACTCTAATTTGTTCTCAGAAACTCTTTACATTCTCGATCCAAAATCTTCTCGACTAATATATTCTTTCTTAACTCATGAAAGAATTCCATGTTATACGCTTCTTGATACAACTTTAAAATAAATGTGTTTCACTAATAATAAGCCGAAGCCTTCAACAAAGGTATCGCACACTTGAACACATATTCTGGTCGTGAACAAGATAGTTCGTCGAAACCCCGACCGTGGTTCTCTAAACTGCACTTACACTTCTCCGATCATCTTCACCCTCAGAGTTACAAAATCTTATCAACCAGCGCTTTATTAACTCTAAAAGGTTCCAAACCTGAGGAATAATGAACTCTATTGAGAAATCAGGGAGGGGGTAGAGGTTGTCGAGCGTGCCTAGGTTCGTCATGGTGTAACCTCAGATAAAACATTCATTCATCATCCGGAAGAAGACTTCAGCTTCAACTCGACTCCTGGTCTCAGACACGTGGGTCTTGTAACACCCTCTAACTCGTAGATTCCGCCAATAAAAAATAGGTTTTAGAAAGATACTAGAATTCATGTGTGATCACTTTAAAAATTTTTTAATTAAATACTTACCACTATTCAATGCATCATATACTTAACAATCTGATCAATAGTTTTGGCAACTTGTCTAAGCATCAAACAACAACATTGTTAGTATACTTGTACAAATTTCATAAAATTTCAAATATCAAATACCTATTTTCTCGATATATCATCACACTTGAGTTTAATAATAGTCTCAACTTACATAATTTCTTTGTATCAATAGATCAAAGATAACCATATATGTACATGTCACTGGTAAACATATTATTCTCTTTATCATTTCTTCTATAAGCACATATCATACATTTCATATATATCAATATTTTCATGCACCATCATTTCCATATATCTTATGTATATTTATTTTAATAGTTCATATTAAACTTACATAAATTAAATTCCACAAATCTATATTTATTTCATTTATCTATCTTCTTAATTATTTTATACAACTATTTTGTACATATATCTTTCATATGACCAAATAGCTCTTGTAAACATTTCACACAACCATTTCATATAACCATTCATTATTTGATACATATTGTTCGAATATCAATTGTACAAATGTATGTCATAAAATCGCCTCCCATCCACTGTCGCCTTATTTATCTTTTGACATAGTGCCATGAAGGTCTTTCAACTATGGTCCTACTCATTTCCTCACATGTTCCCATGGTATCTTTCAACCATGGTCTTGTTCATTCCATGTCACGCTAAGTTAGCGGTGGTATCTTTCAACCATGGTCTTATTCATTTCTCTTCGCCATGTTGCCATGGTATCTTTTCAACCATGTATCTTATTCTTTTCTTATGTCATGTTGTCATGGTATCTTTCAACAATGGTCTTACACATTTCATATCATGTTGCCATGTATCTTTCAACCATGGTCTTACATATTTATACTATCATGTTGCCATGGTATATTTTTAACCATGGTCTTACACATTTCATTTCGTAAAGCACACTCTTACTAACCTCTCCCCACGCACACATACGATTACCACCCTGTGCTAAATCCTCGTAATATAAACTCATAGAGTATTGTCCTGATTACCATCCAAAGCAATCCCTTGCGAACGATAACGACTTCTAATGAGTTTGATCTGAACCACTAATCCAGCAATTCCAGATTCAACCCTGGACACCCGCTCAAATCAACTATTTTACACATATCCCTTCTGGAGAGGCTATATCAGATAGGATCTACCCATCCTGCTAGATCTCACCACAATTCTTCACATGATCCATTGAATTTTCTTTCATTCAATAGTGATTTCTTCCCTTTTATCAAATATATCAATGTTTCATTAATTTTCATACAATAACATACATTTCAAGCATTTAAGAATATAATTCAAGTCACACAAACTTACTCCGGCAAAAATTAGCGTAAAATATCAAGATTTGTGGCATTTTGTAAAATTTTCATTTTCCCGATTTTTCACTCCAAATCTTGATCCAAATTAATAATTTCTAATTCAATTTATTAATTTAATCAAGAAAACACCATTTTATTTTGGTCATTTTGGGACATTTTACAAAATTTCCCCATAAAAGTTTTACTTTTATTCAATTTAGTCCTCTGAGCTTAAAACATGCAAATTAGCCATGCTAGCTGAATAGTATCTACATATTTTCTTCCTCCTCCTTTTCATTCCACATCCTTATTTCTTATATAACATGCTACAAGTAACATTATGAATAATTTCACTATTTACTTATATGTATATTCAAAATCATCCATTTGCATCATAGTCACTTAATTACTTTATATCTTGAGCTATAGAACTCAAAGATTAAGATCTCGATAACTTTATGTGAAACTAGACATACGATCTTTCTTACCATAAAATTTTTAGAATTTCCTTTTTGGTTTTAGCTAATAAGCATGGGCTTTATTCTTTTTAAATTCACCCTTATTCTGTCATTCGATAGCTTCCAACCCTTCTTTACTAAAATTAATTATCTCATTGCAAGGTGAGTTCTTGATGATGTTCTTGTTTGTTTCTATTGAAAATAGACTCATCCAGATTTTAAAATATAAAAAGAGCCTAATTATTTTTATCCTGCATTTTTTATGATTTTTCCAAAGTCGAATCAGGAACCAAAATCATTCCTGATTTTGTCTCACAAAATTTATTATATCTCATTATTCAAAATCCCATTGCTTACATGGTCTCTTGTATAAAAATCTAGACATAATAATATTTAATTAATATTTTATTCATTCTCTAATTCGATTTCTAAAATTTTTGGTGATTTTGAAAACACAGATTCACTGTTTACCTCAAACAAGCATTTTAGTGCAAAATGTTAATTATTAAGTTTATAACACTAGCTTATTTTTTTCGTAATATTTCCCACCACTTTCTTATTTTATCTCACTAATATATCAATAACATAGAACCATATATAAGAACTCTACTTTAGTTTCATTTCCATGCTTTTTCAATAATATCAAACTTAAAAATACATGGAAATCTTGATGTTTTTACCTTGTCTTCATTGTTTCCAATCTTTAACTTGAGTTTTTTCTCTCCTCAGTTTCTATTTCTTGTATCTAACTTTGATATTCTAGCTTCCCATAGTCTTCTTGTCATCTTTCTCTTGATGCAATATGGAAATTCTTTTGATTTCTAAGTGAAATGGTATATTTTTATGAAAGGACCAAATTGACAGAAAGAAAGTTTCTTTCTTTTTTCTCTTCACATCGTTATGCATATGGGAAAAGATGATGATTCTTCATCTTTCTTTCCTTATATATACTAAAATAATAATAAAATAATAAAATATCATTTAAAAATCAACTTAAAATATTAATAAACCAATAATTATTTATTTATTTAATCTAAAATATCTCCAACATCATCATTGCTTTCTAGATTTCTCTCTCTCCTTCCAATTGACCATTTTGCCCCTTTGTGATCTTTTTAAAATTCCATTCTTGAGTCATCACTTAATTTGGTAAAATTGCAATTTAGTCCTCATAATTCTTTACCTTTTCAATTTGGTCTTAATTCATCAATTTTTCCTTGGTTTCTAGATCATTCCACACAAAAAAATATTTGCACTATTAGTCCTTCAACTTTTTCATGTTTACACTTTAATCCCTCAAATTTTGAGTAATTACTCTTGGGCCACAAAACTTTTCTCAACGTTACAATTTAGTCCTTTCTTGAATCGATATGTCATAATATACTTCCAGTGACATAACTCAATTTTCCTCTTCTTGTCACTTTATTTCATATTTTACTATATTAAAGGATAATATCTCACGTAGAAATTTTCAAGGTGTTATAGGCCTTGTACCTCTTTATGCTACTCCATGTGTGTAACGCTCCGAATTTTGGGTTTTAAGTGTAAGGTCGAGTGAGAAAGTTGCACGCATAAGTTAAGTGGTGCATTTAAGTGACAGAATAGGGCTTGCCGAGTCCTGAGTAGTTGAGTGAGTGTTAATGTTCCTTAAGATTGGAGTTCAAGTCCCTGCAGAGGGCATTTTGGAAGACATTTTAATTATTTTTGTTTTTGGTTAAAACCCTTATTGTTGTTAATTGCTAATTAATATTTATTTTACTTTGCTTTTACTTTTACTTTTACTTTTATTTTTCTTTTTCTTTCTGGATGTTTTCTTTCTTCTTCTTTCTCTCTCGTTCTCCCGCTTGGGTTTTTTTGGCTCTTCTTAGTTTTGGTGAAATCCTGCCATTCTTTGACATGGATTATGAATTCCACTCCTCTGTCATTCCTTCATCGTTGAAATCAGTGTGGATTCAAACTATGACTACTTTCCTTTTGTTTTAAGTAATTATTTTGGCTTTTCTTGTCGGTATGCTAACCCATTATTTTTGGGGATGTTAGTCGATGGAGGTGGTGAGAAATTGCCACTTCTCGATGTACTATTGATGAGAAAGGCTTAGGAACTGGTTTCTCGGTGGCTTAAGCGGTGGTTTTGGGTATGTTGCAGGGTGGTTTCAGAATCAAGCCGATTGTGTACTACACAGCGTGTTCATGGCAGCTACCACGTGTGGATTTAAGGATTAGGTTTTGAGGCTAATTTTAGGTGTCATGCACGACTGGCGACACGTAGTGTGCCTTGATTGGAGATTTTGAAAACCAAACCAGCGTGTCCTTTGCCAGGCACTTGTGGCGTGTGAGTTTGGGAATTAAGGATTTGAGATTTGGGGTCACACCAGGTATGAATGATTTGGGGTCTTAGGGTTCTTACCGGCGTGTGTTTTAGGACACATGGCCGTGTAGGTAATTTGGGCTAGAGATTTCACACGGGCGTGTGTTATGAAGACGCACGTGCAGTGTCTGATTGCCACAGGTGTGTGACACCTTCACACGCACCGTGTCTACTCGCTTCGAACATAGTGGATTTGGGCCAGGTGTCTTACACGGCTACTCTCCCAGCCATGCCTCACGCACCACTGCCCGCGCAGTGCCCTCAATAACATGACTGTGCTACTCTCACACGAGCATGTGGCCCTATTTTGCCAAGTTTTGATCTTTGGTATCGATTTAAGTGTACTCGTGACCTCTCGTGTGTTTCAACCCTTGGCTAAGCTTCAGCAAGGGTAATGCGTGACTGCTCGCCGGGTTATGTAATAATTGTGATTGAATGTGTGACATGGTTGAAATCAAATTCGAGTTATGAGTATGCGCATTTCGTGAATCGCTTGACTAGTCGTATGTGATCGCTCTGAATGACTATCTCGAATTGTGTTCTGTTGATGCATGATGCATACACACATCTGCATATATACATCTGTATACCAAGCTTTTGGGTGGGATGTTGAAAAAGAAGGGAGATTTACTATCTCGTAGTTTATCCGCATTTTGAAAGCCTTAAGAATACCCAGAGGGTCATGTAGGCGATCCCAATACAGTGGTCGTGGACATTTCATTAACGGTATAGTGGTTTACCGCCTTACCACTGTACCACATGCACGTTAGCTACACTACGTACTCATTATCTAACTGCGTAGTCATACTACATGCCTATATCACGGTTTACCGCGACACCACGATCTGACTCATACGCTAGCCTTGTTGCGTGATATATCTGATCTCGGTAGTTTATCTTTGTATGTCTGTATATCGCATTTTCCGCATGGCAACTGTATAAGAACTTTCTACGATAGTCCCAATTCCTTGAGGGTCGTGGATAATGTATAGGGGATATAAGGTTGGATGGGCTTTTCAAGGTCCTACTTGGAGTGCAGGGATAGGTGGGTTGATTAAATCCTCACAGGATGTGTAAGGGTTGGACGGAGATGGTGTGTTGGTTGGATGGGTGGGTTATTTTACAACTCATTTCGCACTCATTGCATCTGCTCCGATTCTATGACTACAATGCCTGTCGATGAAATATTTTTGTCGATTCTTGTGAATTCTAATTGTATTATTTGATTGGAAGGCACTCTGTGCCTAAAGGAACTTTGTGAGATGGGCTAAGGCCCAACCGATCTGCTTTTAGAAAAGTGCTTAGGCCTAGTTTGTGAATTTAGAAAATTTCCGAAAATGTGTTTAACAGAGCCATATGGACTGAAGTTACATATGGTCCATTGTGTTAAATCATTCTGTAAGTATGTTCCGTTCTTTGAACTATTTTTCGATTTATCATGATTCATTTTCTATTTGATAGTTAGTTAGTTTGATCCCACACTAAGCTCGTATAGCTTACTCCTCTTTTGTTTCCTTCTGTGTACATTTCGAGATTTTGGCCGGGCTCTCGGTATCTGGAGACTCAAAGTGGCTTGAGCTTAATAAATTATTAGTTATGGGTTCGATTTCTATTTATTATTCAATTTGAATGTAAGGTTTTATTTAACTAACTGTGGTGGAATTCTGCTTTTACGTTTAATCATTTTATTAGTTCCTCGATTTTGAATATGCGACATTTATGTTTTTTTTGAAATTGGAATAAATGATGTTTTTATAATATTTTCTCACGATCACTTTGGTGATCAATGTAGCATCTCAATTCACTTTAAACTCCTAGGCTGGGTTTGGGGTGTTACATGATGAATACAGCTTTCGAGCATTACTCTCAACTTCATCTGAGTCACTTGGTTGGATGTCATTGCTATAAGAAAACATGTTTTAAAATTGTTTGGAAGATATCACACTATCACAAAGTTTTAAAATGGCATGTATACCTAAACTCATATACACTACGTTCAGTCCAAGAATCAACTAAATCAGAAACTGATACAAATAAATGTAACACTCTTAACCTAAAACTAGTCGCTAGAATAGGTTAGAGCAATTACGAGTTCACGATTCAAACTAACAAAATTTTAAATATTTCAATTCATATCATTAATCACATCAAAAACAATCCATAACATGCATATTGTCCCTTATACGAGCCATTGAAGCTTTAAAAACATATTAGAAAGAAATTGGGACTAAATGAAAACATATAGAATTTTTTCAAAACAATAAAATTTTCAAAATTCACTGAGTTCACACGACCCAGGTGTGCCAAGCTCCTCATGACTCACTGACTAAGAGACATGCCCTGTCTCACCAAGGCGTGGGCATTTGAAGTAGTGAGGACACATGGCCATGTCCCACCCGATGTTCATACCCGTGTAACTCACTCGACTTGGGTTACACAACCAAGCCACTGCCGCGGTGTGTGCCGGTACGTGCACCCTTTGAAATGACTCCACACGCTTGTGTGCTAGGCTTTGTGCTAGGCCGTACAAATGACCTAACACAACTCTTTGAAAGCTACAGGGGACACATGGTCACCGTCACTCAGTGTGTCACACACCATCGAGACACACGCCGTGTGTCTGCCAGATGGTAGACGAAAAATAGGCCATTTTCGTGCCATTTTTCTCACCTATTCATGCATATACCTACAATCACTTTTGCACATAAAATCAAGCCTTCAAAATGCTCCAAATCATGCATAATCAAGCAAACCAAATATGATACATTTAGAAAATACCAAATTTACCATTTAGAAAATAGTCATCATAACTCATATATGCCAACTACAATTTCGTACTAAAATGACTATTCACTTCCATCATCTAAGCATCCATAAACTATAAATATGACCATTTTAAGCATTCAAAATACCAAATTCTCAAGCCAAACATATTGGCCAAAAATAAATGGCTACGTCAACAACAAAAATACCTATACATGCCATTATAACCAAACTTAGAAACATCCAAAAGTACCAATATAGCATATGGATAGTGTGATATAACTCTCAAAAGCATCCAACCGAATGAGCTTTTGATTCAAAAGATAAACATGAAAATTACATAGAGTGTAAGCAATAATGCTTAGCAAGTTCAGATAATATAAAAACGCAACTTACCATTTCAATACATAATGAGTAAGTTAAACATGGCATAATCCAACCACAACTTGGCCAAAGCCTAAACATGTACACCAAACATGTTAGCCATTAAATCATATAACATAGGCAATATAATCGTGGATGAGCACATAATTTAATCATGTATCATATAAATATATCACCCATTTCACTCTCGATATGCCATTCAATAAATTTACATGTATCCATGTCTTAATTAGCTTCAAACTTTTACTATTTCCTTCAGAATAATACTCGCTGAACCATTTAAGAATACCATTGATACAGGATAACTAACACATAGTGTGCTAACTCATATAACTATAATCCACAATTCCTATACATGTATGCTCATACAAGTTGTAAATTAGAATGCTCACATAAGTTGTGAAAATGGGCTTCTGCCACAAGAGCTATGGGTGAACAAAGCTACACGATCACGCTTCACACGAAATGTGGAGTATCCATGAACACATTTTGGACCTCAGCCATTAGTAGGACATTCAAACCAACACTCAAATCATGTTAACACTAATGGCATGTCATTTGTATCCTACAATTCCTAATATTCAAACTGAGGCTCGTATTAGTCATACGTATTGGATATCTGATCGGTATATACATATATTACAATTAGAAATACATGTATAATTCAATTGTTTAACGCCTAAATTTTGGGCCTAGAAGTATTAGGTCTAGAGCATGAGAGAATAGATAGGAGGTCGCATATAAATGTTTTAGTCGTAAGAAAGTGACACAAGCGTGTATCCGGTTCAGTATGGTTAAGTGTCAGGAAAGAGTGTGAGAAGTCTTGGGTTCAAGCCTTGGCTTGAGTAAAAAGTTTTGCTTTTTAATTAATAACCCCTTATCTCTAGTCGGTAGGCTTATAAATAAATGTGGGGTATTTTATGTTAGAAAGGGCTGTGGTGTAACACCCTAACTCGTATCCATCATGAAAAGGGGTTACGAGGTATTATCAAATCAAGCACAACATCAGGACAATCATGGATACACAAAGAAATTGATCATTTAATACATCGCATTTGAACATATACTAAATCAAACCAAATATTACGGGTTACACATAAATTAAATAACTTTTAACCATAATCGTTATCAAATGGTTGGGATATAAGCATATGGATTAAAACATCTCATTACTCATTACTTAAGACTCAAACATACATGCAACCTTATTATAAATTTTATCTAAACCAACTTACTTATTAAAACCTAAGTTCTTGTTCGGATAATTGTTTGTAAGTTGTAAACCAATCTTGATTAGGACTCATGTGGAAGGTATAGAACGAATCAGTATCCACTCTTCGCTTGCTTTAGAATCATTGGTAGAAGCAACTAGAAGTTCACCATTGGTGAGGTTCGAGTGTTGGTAAGTGCATTGAGGTGTTTTATTTTCTTACTGGTGGTGTAAGAGGAGTGTTGTGGTTCAACTAAAACACTAAAGAGTTTGAATGGAATTTGAACTAGGTGGTTTGAATGGAATTTGAACTAGGTGGTTGAGGGAGGAGTGGATGGTTTTGAGGGATTTGAAGAGGAAAATGTGGGATTTTGAATGGAGTGGGAGTGTTAGGGCCGAATGGGGGACTCTTGCCTTTGGGGATTTCGGCTTTGATGGGCATTTTCTCTCTATTTTAGCTTTACGTGATTGTTTTCTCTCTTTTGGGGCCGAATAGTGTTAGGGTTAGTTCTGTATTCTTTTTCTCTAGTTTTCGACTTTGCTCTTCTTTTCTTTATCTTTAATTTGTTAGCCATTCTCTTTTCTTCCTCTACTCTGCTTTGCTAAGCGTGCTTTTCCCTTTGCCTTTATCAATACTCCATTTTCCTCAGCACTCAATTCTTTTTCTTTTTCATCTTGCCGCTTTGGCCGATTCTCTTTTCTCACCCTCTTTCTATCAGTTTTGCTTTGGTCTAATATTACTCCTTCTCTTACCCTCACTGTGCTAACTTTTCCTTCAATACTCTTTGTCGATTTTGTAGTCAATACAAATCCTCTCCTTGTTTTGTTGGTTATCATCCGCCTTCATGATTCTTAGCACTTTTTGGTAAGTATTTGATTCTTCAACGCTCACATTCGGATGTAGTCTATTTAAAGGGTTGTATATGGTTTTGATTAGGAATCGAGGGAGGACTGGAGATTGTCATTGACGCAGTAGAAAAGGGGGAATCTTCTGTTATTGGATTGATAGTATGATTTGTTCCATTGGAGGTTGAATATCTTGCTGGGTTTAGATTAATTAGACTGTATAGTGATTAATTGAATGGCAACTTGATCCATTATAGGTACTTGGAGTGCTCGCGTGTAGTAAGGCAACAGAAAAGACAAGGTGTGTTAAAACACTGCCCTTTATCATAAATCGACAAAAAGCTGAAAAGTGCGATTAGTCGACACCACATGTGTAACAACCCGATTTTGGGCCTAGTAGAACGAAAGGTGGTTTTGGACCACTATTTTAAGGCCGAAGAAAATTATTTTGATGTTATTTTATGTGTTGTAATGTGATTTTATAAGTGCATGTTAATTATGGTATATTAATTTTAGCGATTTCTAGTCCAATTTCGAAAAATGACTAAATCGCGTAAAAGGTAAAAGTTGTATTTTAGTTCCTAAAGGTGTTAAATAGCATGATAACTAAAATTGAGGGCTTTTAAATGGCAAATAAACCCTTTTTATTGAGGTGGTTTACCAAAGGAGACCAATTGGTTAAAAGCCAAAATTTATGGCTTTTAGGTGACTTATTTGACCAGTTAGTAATAAAATAAAGATAGGATGATATCATCCCTTTTCATCTTCTTCTTGACTGATTTTTCCAGCAAAAGAAAGAGGTTTTTAAGCTTTGAAGTATCAGCCACTTACATCCCTTTGCTAGAAAGTGATTTTTAATGTTTTTCTTGATGATTTTTATATTTTTGGAACCCCTAAAGCATGAGCTTTCAAAAGAGGGGATTATTTTACAAAATGATGAAGAGTCTAGGGTTTTTCCATGAGATTAAATGTGCTGTTTGCTATGTTTTTATGGAAGATTATGAGTCCTAGTTGTCTAATAAACAACTTTTTGGAAAGAAATTTGCATGAAAACACCTTTAAAAAGATTATTATGCAAAGTTGTAAAATAAGTTGTAAATGTGTGAAATAGTTGAAATAATGAGTTGCTATAGTTATGAAAATGGTTCATCTAGACTCAAGGAGTAAAGAAATGTGATAAAGTTCATTTTACGAGCCTAGGGGTAATTTGGTAATTTTGGCAAAATATAGGGCAAAATTGTAAAAAATTACTCAAGTGTGTCAATGGACTAATTTGATTAGTGCATTGTTTTAATAAGTTGAATGTGATGTTATAGATGATGAAAATCGAGATTTGGACCTAGAAACTGAAAGAAATCGATTAAGGGATAATTACGTCTTTTTCACCTTTGTGGTATCGAGGTAAGTTCGTATGTAAACAATAACATGCTATAGATGTATTTTAAATGTTATCATTACATGAATTGTACAAATATTAATGTGTATGTGATTAATATAAATATGATAAGACAAAGCCTTGATAGGCGAGGAAGAATCCCGTTTGAACCTTAGGAATAAAATAGGATACATGAGTAACATGTCACTAGGAATTATGAGTCTAGATGACTAGCTCGAGAGTGAGCATTTAAATGTCATGAGATATGAGGTAGATTTAGCTACAATTGAGGCACTTATGTGCAAAGGCTATTCCGAGTATCCAATTAGTATCCCAAGTGTTCAACGGGTAATCCAAGGAAAGAGTTGATGATGGTCCCAATAAGGTAAGTCATTGGTGAGTATGCACTTGAGTTATGTTACGAGTTGTGCAAGTATGTACACTAATCCTATGAGAATGCCTTGATATGTGATGATCTATGATGCATAAATATGTGTTCTTACCATGATGGATGAAATGATGTACTAATTTTGTGAACAACAATCATGAATGAGTAACTTAGCCTTGATTTGATTTGAGTTACTACTGTGAGTGTAACTTTGAAAATACACTAAACATAGTGGAAAATGAGTTAGAGGTTGAATAAAATATGGAATTAAAGCTTAATTAGTCTAGTTTCTTATAAAGAAACCGTGTAAACAAAAAATTTCCTATAATGAGATATTTTGAAGTTGCGTTGGATAGAGTTAGAATGACTTGAGATCCTCTATTTTGAATTGAGAAAATCATTATAAATTGTAAAAAATGGTTATGAGTTATGATTTATATTCATAAAATCCTTAATGAGTCTAGTTTCAAGAGAAATAGACTATAACATTATTCGAATCTTGTGCTATGAGATAATTGAACTTTAGTGCGTAGGGTTGAAATTATCGACATGCTGAATCGGGGTAACTTTGAGGAATAAATCTGTATTTAATTGGCTAAGCCAAAAATTCTGGAAATTTTATGGTAGAAATATAAATGAGTCTAATTTCAAGGAAAAATTAGTGGAACTTAATTTAGAGATTCTTAGATGCAGATATAAATAATTTAGTATTTGTTTCTCAAGAAGACAACTTGTCGTGAACTTGAGAATATGTTGTAAACATTGATAAAAACATGTTAATGAGTTGCTTATTGTTTTCATATGAACTTACTAAAGCGTAAAGCTTACCCCATTTCTTTTCCATATTTCCTAAGGTTGCCAGGTTAGCTTGGGTTGGAGGCCGTCAGAGATATTATCACACTATCGAGTTAACGCTATCTGGCGTAAAGTAAATCCCTAAGCTTCGAGTCTATAGCATGTATAGGGTTTTAATGTTGAGTATGTGATATTATGATTTAGCCAAAGGTGTTGGCTTGTATTGATAAAGTGTTGTAATCATGTAAATTGGCCTATATGTCTAATGATGTTATGGGCCTAAATGATTATTCTAATGCATGTATGTTGTTATCTCTTGCGATGTGGCTTTACAACATGTATGCCTAGGGATTAAAATAAGATTCATTGATGAGTTAGTACCTTATGCATGATTAAGTGATTGGTAAATAGTTAATAATGACTCATAAATGGTTTGTGGATATGATTATGCATGCTTAGTGATGAACATGAGGTTTGATGACATGTTAATAGCTTTAGCCTTAATGTGGTATAGATGAAAGTAAAACCTATGATAATAGTTGCATGTGAAATTGCCATGGTCATGACATGTTAGGAATGTTTAAGTGCCTAATTTCACCATGTTGTATGCTATTGTATAAGTATGAGTGCATGTGTTGTGAGGGTGACAAAATGGCTTGGATAATAGCCTTGTATTTGTCCACACGGGTAGACACACGGGTGTGTGTCTAGGCAGTGTGTGACACACGGTCCGCCCCCATGGGCATGTTGTCCAGCCGTGTGTCCCCTGCACATAAGTTTTTCAGGTCAGTCTGCATGGTAATAGTACATGGGCAAGAGACACGGCCATGTGTCTCAGCCGTGAGAAGGACATGGGTGTGTGCCTCAGCTGTGTGGTTTTGGCAGAATGTCTAGGTTTTTAGACACGGGTTCGGGATACGGGCGTGTCCCTAGCACACGGGTGTGTGCTCTATACCCACACGGGCGTGTGGAGCCTTGATGCAAGAAATTTTCTAAGTTTTTTATGAGTTTTCGATTGGGTCTCGAACCACCCCGAATGTATGCTTTGGGCCTCGTAAGCCCGCATAAGGGACAGATTGCACGTGAAAAGAAAATTTTTTAATTGTTTGAGATTTAATGGCCCTGTTTAGTATGGAAGTGTTAATAAAATTTAGGTAGCACCTCGAACCCCGTCCCGACGTCGTATGCGAGCGAGGGGTGTTACAACATGAGCATGCAACTACAAAGCTGTGGTAGCCCGTGATGATTAAACGTGGGCAGATAGTCGACGAGGCCGTCATGAGCGATTTCATAGGTTGGGCCATATTGGGTTGAACGGGCGCGTGTGGGCCCCACGGGCATGTAGGCCCCCACGGGTATACCACACGCGGTCGTGTGGAAGTTATTTGGCCAGCTGTGTCATACACACACGACCAAGGCCTTTGTGGGTTGTGTGGGCCACGTTAGCGTGTGGGCCCAACATAGGCCCGCAATATGGGCCGTGGGCTATTTTTTACTATTTGATCATTAGGTTGCAGGTCGCCCGAGACGCATGTGGATCTACTGTTAAGGTCAGTAAGTTTACCTAGACCCCTATTTGATAAAATGATTGCTTTGCCTCTATATGGTAAAATGACTATTTTGCCTTTATGTGATGTATGATTATATATAACATGTTATCTTAACGGTATTGAGTACATGTATGATATTATGTCATGACATGATGTATGATCATTGCATGGGGTTGGGCTTTTATATGATTGGAGAAAGTGTAATTGTGATCGCAAATCTGTTGTAAATATTGTTTAGTGTGCAATATAGGTACTACTTGGAGTGTAGGGATGGGTGGGTTGATTATATCCCCACATGGAGTGTAGGGTTGGACGGAGATGGAGTGTAGAGGCTGGTTGGGAAGGATTTCTTGCTTGCATATCTATACTATATCTTGCAGTGAAATGGGCTCGGGCCCAAACCGCTCATCGACATCAGAATGGGCTTAGGCCCAGCATCGAATTTGCTACTTGTGTGGTTGTTTGACATGGGATTACACATTGAGTTTTCAGAACTCACCTTTCATTTATCTACGCGTGTAATTCCCAGGACTTAGGTGGATCAGTCTGACAAGGGACTCAGGAGGTGGCCACACAACCGCTTTTATTTTCGCATTTGATTCTAATTATAAGTATTATTAGTTGGGTATTCTTTTGTAATAAGGCCTCTTGGGATTTTCATTTTTAATTTGGGGATTTTTAATTGTTTTAATTTAAATTGCTAGCAGTAGGAAAAGACCCGGGTTTTCAAAAAGATAAATGTTTTTCAAGGATACCATGAACGTGGGGAATAATGACGTTTTAATATGAATAAATTTTTGACAAATGAATCACATTTTGGAAGATGAACGAATGTTTTAAAATCAGTGTTAGGATCTCACAAGGGGATTAAATGGAAAAATAGGTTTTTCAACGACATCACACTTTACAAAAAACTCTTTTACGTGACAACGCTAGATTCGGCCATAATGTCCGGGCCGAGTTTAGGAGTGTTACAAATTGAAAACATATAAATACAATATAATTACACGAACTTACCTCGATGATTAGTAAGCGAGATACAGAGGCGACTAAACTGAAACTTTATCTTTGCCCTAGATCTAAAGCCATACGAGGTTTGTCTTGATCTAAACAGATAAATTTAGCTCAATTCAATATGTATTTTATTCAATTTAACCCAAATTTACATTTTAGAAAAATTACAACTTTGCCCCAATATTTTTTATTTTTTTTCAATTTAGTCCCTAGCTTATAAAAATGGAAATTCATGCAATTCATCCTCAACCCACCATAGTAGAATATCAAATAGGTCCTAGAAAGCCCTATATCTCATTTATTTTAAAATTTCACCATGTATATTTTTCTATTTTTCAATTGAATCCCTATTTAACAATTTCATCAAAAATCACTTAACAAAAGTTGTTTATCTAACAAAAACTAATATTTTTATTCCATAAGTAAAAAAAATTATACACATTCATTAATGGAAAGACCCTAATAGTTTAACAATTTGACAAATTAGTCTCCGAGCTAGCTAAATTAAGCAACAACGACCCCAAAATCATTAAAAACGGGACAAAAATCACTTATAATGCAATCACTTGAATAGCCAGAATGCCAAAGTTAAAAAAATGGTGTTCTTGCTTTAGAAAATCAGTAGAGAAGATGAATGCATGAAGAAAAATTTGTTTTCTTTAATTTTTAAGCTTTATTTACCTATTTACTCAAATACCCTTTAAAAACATTAAAAATTTCATTTATACCAAGCCATGTACATCCACTGACACCATTTATGGTCTAGTTACCACATAAGGACTCATACTTTAAGGTTCTATAGCTATTAAATACCTTTAGTGTAACACCATTTAGCGGTATCGTCAGTGGATTAGGCTATAAGACATTACATTAATATACTATAAACATTTTCAAATACAATTAATAACTTAAATACATGCATATGATAAAACCAATTATATCTTATTACCTAACATAACTAACAATCTTATATGCAACTTAACACGACCAAGAACATGCTATTAAGGTATATATGTAAATATATTTAACATGCACTTACTCTAAATTCAAGGCCACGTTTAACATTGAAATTCATACCAAAACAATTGACTAAAATCATCATGTAACATTTTATTTTTTTAATACTTTGCATGACCGAATTTTATTACCTAAAAACCACATTCACATCCAAAATTTCCACCACCAAATTGCTAAGATTAAACTTATTAAACATTATATCTAATAAAATATCAAAACAAGTCTAAGTATAATAAGTAAATTTCAAGATACACCTTGTCTTAATATAAAACATATCCCAAATCAACCATTTAATGCTATATGACCGAATCACATACAATTTGGATACATTCTCGATGTAAACTTAGGCTAAGATCAAACTTACATAACATAACCATTTCATCCATACCACCTCCGAATACAAGAACATGACACAACTTATAATCAACCTTGGCACACGGCATGATAATCAAAATAGACTTAAACTACAGTTTAACCAACACCGAACTCAAGCATAGAAATTAAGCCATTTTCGCATGGCTCCCATTATACACAAACCAAAATACAATATTCTAAAACATAACCTAGCCTATACATGCCATATGTTTGAAAATTAAACTTATATAAAAAAAAATACAAAAACAATCGATAGTATGATAGACTTGGTACTTGTGATCCCAGAGCTCAGAATTTGAATCCAAAATCTATAAAACAGAATCACACATATACACAGAGTAAGCTTTTATAGCTTAGTAAGTCATAAGCAATATCAACTCAATAATATATTCAACTTCTTAAAAATCTAAAATAAACTAATTTATTATATCAATATTGTAATAGGCCCAATTTGCCTGGGCTATTAAAAGTTTAAAAAAACAGAATAAACCAAATAAAAGAAAAATAAAGTTTTTTTTAAACAATCCATTTTACAAGGCCCACAGATACTTAAACCCAATGCCCCAATTACACCCAAGCCTATACCGTAGCCCAAATACCCAAATGCTGCCCAAAACTCATTAGACCCAAAATACCACGCAGGCCCAAATGGCCCAAATAGTTAACAGAAGATAAAAGACCTAGGGTTTACAAACCCTAGGCGATATAAGCACCGCAGACAAAGGCCCTAAACTCGAGCTGCAATCGGCGCGCCAATCCCACCATTGACTGATTCGTGCCATCAGCACCCTATCATCGCCTCAATCAGCACGCCAGTGAATCGCCATCAATGCCCCATCGTCACAGATTTCTCACTGTACTGCAAAAAGAAAGTAGAATATGAGAGAAACAACAAAACATAGCAAGAAATCGTAAATGACATACTTTTCATTTTTGTAAAAAGGCTACAAAAAGAGAGCCTAAACATTGTAAAAAAAAAAAAAAAGAGAAAAGAAAGCGGAGAAAACCTTTGCGAGAATATACATTTACAATAAGATACCAGTGGTTTATCGAAGAAAGCGAGAGGTGATTTGTTTTTACTTTATTTTTCTTTTTATGAATACATACAAATATCATTAAAAATAAAGCGAAAAGATATTTACCGTCGGATTTGCGCTAAAAATCGAAGCTCTTGACTTCCGGCGCGTATCCGGCGAGTCGACGGCGGCGTGGGCGCGTGTGCTGGGAGCTTGGCACGATGGAGGCCGGAGCCACGAGGGCTTTCTCTTCTCCTTTTCGAGGATTTCTTTTTCTTTTACAACCGAGGGCTAAAATGAAATTTTAGGTCTTTTTTTTTCATATTTACAAACGACACGTATGACGTCGTTTTGTGATGACTATTTAGTGACCAAAACAGTGTCGTTTTAAGGCTAAGGATCCGAGCGTTGACTCGTGGACCGGGAAGGATCCGCATGTTTTTGTTTAAAGGGCAAATTGCCCAATTGGTCATTCGCATTTTTAGCATTTATAATTTCGTTGAATTCAAATTTTATTTTATTTTAATTTGGCCCTGACCTTTTATTTTTGTTTCAATTTAGTCCTATTTGCTATTATAAGGCCTATTTGGGAATGATATCGTTTTGGGATTAGGGTCAAATTGCCTAGTGAGTCCCTCGACTTTTAGCGCGTGTTTCAATTAGGTCCAAAATTCATTGTATTATTTTAAAATTAACCCTAGAGTTTTATTTAAATTCAAATTTAATCCTTATATATATATATATATATATATATATATATATATATATTTATATAATTTATTTATTTTAAATATTTTATATATTATTTAGTTTACTTTAAACCTTATTTATATGAAAAAATATTTATTTTATTATTTTTTATGTATTATTTTTATATTATTTATATTTTATTGTATATTATTTATTATATTATGTATAATTTTAAAATTTTAAAATTATTATTAAATATTACATTTTTATATATCGTTATTAAATATTTAGTATGTAATATTCTAAAATTTACTATAAAATTTTGTTCCTATTTAACATATTATTATTTTTATAAATATATATTAAGTTATTATATCATATAGAATATATATATTAACCATTTTTTAAAAAATTCTCCTTTATTATTTATATATTATTTTAAATATTTTATTTTTTAATACCTCATTTATTTTTAATTGTATTTAGTATTTATCTTTTTTTTTGACTTATTTTTTTATATGTTCATAATTTGTTTATTTATTTTTGTATCTTTTTTGTATTTATTTAGTATTGTTTAGTATGTTAATTTTATCTCATAAATTATTTTTTATTTTTATGTTATTTAGTGTTTTTATATATTTGCATGAAAATTGATTATTTATGTTGTTATTTTAAGTTATATTTGCATGAAATATTATTGTATATATATTATGTAATTTATATTGTTATATTCATTGTTTTCTATGTTGCATTTTGCATGAAATGTTAATGTATGTATATTTATGTTATTTATGATTATATCAGCGTGAAATGTTAATGTATATTATGTAATTTATGTCGTTATTTATCATTTTCTATATTATATTTGCATGAAATGTTAAAGTATGTATCATGTGGTTTATATTATTTAGTATTGATATCTTGTAATATGTTAAATGCATCATTGTTTTAAAAAAAAAATATTTCATTTAATCCAAAAGAATTTTAAAAATAAGGCAATGTTTTTTTGTATTTAGGAATTCGGGAAGTAGTGCCCTAACATGCTGGGTTGCGATTTCCCGTTTGTCTAAATGTCTAAAGTATCCTTCTAAATTGATTTTGTAAATCAAGAGATGATTTGATTCACGAAAGTTTAAGAATATCGTGTCCAATCATCTTTGGATGTGATGTTTGTACTCTTTTGGAGCGAAGGAATCTCGATTTTCAACTCAAATTATTTCGGTTTTAAAAAGGGATCCTATTTTAAATTCTTTCAAACTTTTGACATTAAGACAGAAAACTATTCAATTTGGTACCAATTTTGGGCGTTGCGAGGTGCTAATCCTTCCTCGTATGTAACCGACTCCCAAACTGTTTTCTCACATTTCGTAGTCCAAAATGTTTTATAAGGTGATCCAATCACACCTAAAAAGGTTAGTGGCGACTCCGTTTTCAAAATCTCCCTTTAAAAATGGTTTTGTGAATCACACCTAAAAGGTTGGTGGCGACTCCAGTTTTCAAAATCTCCCTTTAAAATTGGTTTAATGACTTGGAGACTCCTTTGGGGACAAATAAGAGAGTCAAGCCAAGAAATTGATTATTTTACGTCTTAATGTCGGAAGTTTGGAAAAATTTTAAAAAATATCGATATTTTACAGTGTGTTTCTTTGCATATGTTTGTTATTTTCTTTTCGCATACATTGCATTTGCATGACCGCCGTGGTCGGACCCTTAAGTGGGAGTGAGAAGCTACGCTTTCGTGAGGTTTTCACCTCCTCATGGGCTAGTGGATTGCTTCCGGGATGCATCCGTACCTATGTCTTCGTGAGATTTTCATCTTTGCATGCCCATAGGGAAATGTGTCCCCCTAAACCAAACTTGGTCCATATGAGCCTATGATGGGTGAGGATCGAGGAATCTGCTGGTTCAGGTACCCTCGCTTTAGAACTGAAACACATATAGTGAACTTTAAGTCCTTACCCTAGGTAGTACAGTGATAGCATTTAGTAAGCTACCCTTATAAGTGCTTGTTTATTATACCTTTTATATATGACATTGATCTATTTTATTTTGTTATCATTGCATGTCGTTCAACATTTAAAGGTGTCGATTCACGGTTTGATTTCTAGATTAGAAAGTTTTGTAATGAGGAATGAATATCTTGATAAAGTGGAGGAAAACGCTTCTATCTATACGTGGTCAGAGAAAACCAAGTTAGAGAAAGGAGATAGTGTCACCGAGGGGTATACGTCAGGGTTGTGGGACTACACTCATATCAGTTCGACACAAAATGAGTTGAAGGAGTTGAAGGACATTTGGGCCCAATGGGATGACGAGGCTAAGCAGCTGTTCTACCAAAATTATGGAGATCTTCCCTATTTGCTAGACATCAAGGGGATAAGCATCTGTTTCAAGCTATGGTACAGTTTTGGAACCCTGCTTATAGTTGTTTTACATTTGGAGAGGTAGACTTAGTACCTACTCTGGAGGAGTATACGACCTTGCTTCGCTATCCAAGAATTCAAGGTAACAAAGCTTATATTAGGGCTACTAATCTCCCAACTTTCGTGAAGAAATTAATGATGATCATAGGGATGAGTGAACAGTGGGCATGCAACTCGAATCCAACAAAGGGTGATGGTAAATGCATTAGTGAGCAAGTTTGAGTGATCGATATTGGCACACCCGGATGTGAAGAAGAGGGTTGATGTCTTGGCCTTAAGTATTTATGGTTTGGGATTTTCCCCAAAGCTATAGAGCACATATATGAGGCGATTATGATTTATTCGATCGACTTGGTAAACAAAATAAACATGTGCCTGTAATCCTAACTGAGACGTTCAGATCCTTGAGTGCATGTTGGAGAGCTGGGGAAGGTAGATTCATTGGATGCGTACAATTGTTGTTAGTATGGTTGCACAGTCACTTTTGGAAGGTTGATAAGGTTCTTTACTGAGTGTTCTTTGAGGATTATTCTCCCTTAAAGGAAGTAGCAATGCTACTCGCCGAGGAGGGACGACATTATAGAGGAAAGGTGGATGGAAATACTTCAGAATCTCTGAGAGGAAGATGTTATGTGGAAAGCCCCTTGGATGGCTCCTAATGAAGTGCTTTATCATTGCAGAAGCTTTGATTAGGTACCTCTTCCTGGAATTTGGGGAGTTGTTGGTTATGCACCATTACTCGTCCTAAGGCAATACAAAGCAGGGCAGTTTATACCGGTAACACAAGGGTTAGCTCAGAGTGATTTCTCATATAAGGGGGATCATTATAAGAAGAAGATGCAAGAAATTTCTGAGGCTTGAAAGAAGATTTGCTGTGTGAAGATTCTAATTGAAAGTCCAACGACAACCCTTGAGTACAAAGAGTGGTTTAGCAAGAGGATCAATGATAACTTCCCTAGGCTGAGTTTGGGGGTTGCTCGACCAATAGAAGAGAGTTTACGAGTGGTTCCATCAGAGTTAGAAGTCATAAAACAAGAGTTTAAAAGAAAGAGTTTGGAGCTCAGGAAAAGGATAGAGAAATTAGAGGAAGAGAAGATGTACCTAAGCTTAGACGTCGACATTCAAAAATTTAAGGTTGAGAAAATGAGGAAAGAAAAGAGGAAGATAGAGGAAGACTGAGATGACTTGAAGACGCAATATAAGAAGATATAGCTATCAATGAAGAGAGCTGGATTGGAAAAGTCTTCAGAGCAGTGGCAACAAGAGGTTCAAGAAGAAAGAGCCAAAGCCGAGTATTGGGAGAAGAAGTTCCAAGAGATGCAGGAGCAGAATCAAGCCCTACAGAAGGAGAATCAATGATTAAAAGCTAAGGTGACTGAGCTTGGACGATCTCTTCATCATCACCGAAGTCGTAACTCTGCGGTCGAGTTAAAGGCAAGTCTGAACATGATCAAGGAAATGAAGCACAATATTGAAGGGTTGGAAGCAGCATTGCAGAGCTGTGAACTTCGGATTGAGCAGCTTGAGGCAAGAGAAGGACATTGGAAGGGAGAACTTCACCATTTTCAGGATCAAGTCAGAGACATGGACTACCTCATAGGAAAAGCCATAGTCCAGATTCGAGAGGTTGCTGATCATTTGCAAGACCTGGGAGCGCAAGCTAATGTATTGAGTGCAAAGTATGAGTCAGTGTCAGATAGAGATCGAGAGTTATCTTTGTTATTGGATAGGGTTAAAACTCGGGCACGAGGGTGAAAGCGTATTTATGTCTGTTTTTGTAAAGATTTTTGTTTCTTAAATAACGTTTTCTAAAAGAAACTAAATCAAAATTGATATCTTTTGCATTCATGCATTTGCATCTCATCGCATCATATGCATTCAAATTTATAGAAAGACCCTAATTATTTAAAATTACTAGAGAGAGAGAGAAAGAGAGAGTGAAAGAAAGAGAAAACACAGAAGCAACACATCCTTATAGTACACGCACTAAGACAAAGAATATGGATCAAAGACTTGAGCAGTTCCAGAGAGAAATGCAAGAGCAATTGCAGGAACAATTAGCAAAAATCCAACAGGAGATGAAGGATCAAATGTTGGAAGCCCAAAGGAATATGATGCATTTGAAATGGCTCATTTCTTTGAAGGGGCAACGGGTAAGGAAAGGCCCTATGACTATCACTTGAAGAGGATAATGAGGATTATCCTCCGAGTTTTACCCTACCTCATGTGCAAACTCAACCTAAGGCATATCCAGAAGGCCGTCTATCACAATAAGGCCTCAACATGGGCAAGTTGATTTGGAATACCCTTGAACTTTCAAAGCGGCTCGGGATCCAACTCGAAAGATAACCCTACCAATCCGGTCATCCCCGATTTAGATGTAGGCGAGAGGGAAGAGATGAGACTCGAATCATCAAGGCAATTAAAGGAACATTGTAGATGGTTAGAGGAGAAATTTAAGGCATTAGAAAACGATAATAATCGTCAGGGAATTGATGCCAAGGACTTGAGTTTGGTCCCAGATTTGGTGCTTCCTTATAAATTCAAGATGCCAGAATTTGAGAAGTACAATGGGACTACTTGCCCTGAGGCCCATATCACCATGTTCTGTAGGTGGATGACTGGCTATGTAAACAATGATCAACTATTGATCCATTGTTTCTAGGATAGTTTGGTTGGGGCAGCGACTAGGTGGTACAATCAATTGAGCCGCGCTAGGATCAGTTCTTGGAGAGACTTAGCGCAAGCCTTCATACAATAATATAATCATGTGACCGACATGAATCCTGGTAGAATTACTCTGCAGAACATGGAAAGGAAGCCTAATGAGAGCTTTAGGCAATATGCATAGAGGTGGAAGGAGGTTTCCATGCAAGTTCAACCACGCTGCTTGGAGAAAGAAACTACCATGCTATTCATTAACAACTTGAAGGCCCCATTCATTACTCATATGATTGGAAGTACCACCAAGAGCTTTCTTTGATATAGTTATGGTAGGGAAATGATTGAGAATGCTATAAGGGGTGGTAAGATAGAGGGGAAACTCTTTGAAAGATCATTTAAGAAGGAAAGATAACGAGGTGAATAATACGAGTAGTTATAACTCAAAAGCAATTCACGGTTAGTCACCGGAGCAACTATAGTTGGGCAACAGCGGGGTTTCAAAAGTAGGGATGCAGTGCGAGACAAAACTCTAAAAGGTCCCATTCACCTATCTTTGATGTACCAAGAGCTTTATCAAAGTTTATTTGATGCGCATGCAATAGCTCCTTTTTATTTGAAA
The DNA here is from genome assembly GCA_025698475.1 of Gossypium anomalum. Classification (NCBI taxonomy): domain Eukaryota; kingdom Viridiplantae; phylum Streptophyta; class Magnoliopsida; order Malvales; family Malvaceae; genus Gossypium; species Gossypium anomalum. The sequence goes on along the minus strand of CM046958.1, from coordinate 32,953,710 downwards.
CCACTGCAACCCCCATATCCCAAATGGTACGATGCAAATGCCAAATGTGAATACCATGCAGGGATATCGGGGCATTCAATCGAAAATTGCACTGGCTTTAAAACAGCAGTAGAAAGACTTATCAAGATAGGGGTCGTAAAATTTGATGACACCCCTAGTACAGAGAACCCGTTGCCGAACCATGGTGATCAAGGGGTAAACACAATTGGGGAAACTAGTATGAGAAGGATTAAAGAGGTCGTGGCCGAGGTAAGAATGCCGATGAAAGTAATTTGGGAAAAAATGATGAAAAGAGAGATGATAATCTCTGAAGAAAGAAATAAATGAGTGAGGGACTATTACGAGTTCCATGTGGAAGAGGGACACGAGATCTAAGAATGTGACGAGTTTAAGGCTTTGGTACAAAGCCTTATGGATAATAAGGAGCTAGAATTTTATGAAAGTAGCTCGGATGAGAGGACATGCATGCACATCGGAAGGTGAACCAAAGAATCAAAGAATCAACAGGCCAAAGATCATTATTTCTCTACCAATGAATAATGAAGCTGAAACACAAACAGCGCCGAAAGTCATTATTCACAAACCCGTTTCCTTTCCTTATAAGAATAACAAGAGGGTACCCTAGAATTATGACGCAATGTGACAATCTTTGGAGAAAGAAGATATAGGTAGTGCTTCTAAGGAGGCTCAAGTTGAAGGTTCCTACACATGTAGTGGGAAGCATTATGATGCAGAAAGCGTTAGAGTTGAGCCCACGAAAGTAAAAGCCTTTGACAAGGAGAAGAAATTTGAGGTACTTGTTAATGAGCCAATGAAGGAAGAAAAAGCTAGAGAGTTTCTAAAATTCCTAAAACACAATGAGTACAGCGTGGTTGAACAATTGTGCAAACAACTAGCTCGTATATCGGTGTTGGCTTTATACGAGTTGAGAGGTACATCGTGAGGCATTAATGAAGGTGCTCAACGAGACTTACGTTACTAATGATATATCCGTCAACAAGTTGGATCGATTGGTTAGTAACATAAGCGCCCGACAACTTTATTTTTTCAATGATGATGAAATCCCACCTAGTGGCATGGGATCGACTAAAGCTTTGCACATCACCACTTCTTTGCAAAGGATATACATTGCGAATGTGATTTTTATAATGGGTCGACCTTAAATGTCCTACCATTGTCCACATTGAGCAGTTGCCCATAGACGGTTCTCACATGAAAACATGCCATAGTGTAGTGAGAGCATTCGATGGCACGGAGAGAAAGGTCATGGGAAGAATTGATATCCCTTTGATGATCGGGCCAAACACGTATGATGTAGACTTTCTAGTGATGGACATCAAGCCCTCTTATAATTAATTTTTGGGGAGGCCTTGGATGCATTCGGCAGGAGCGATGCCCTCATCTTTGCACCAGAAATTGAAGCTAGTAACAGACGGATGACTGGTCACCATAAATGTGGAGAAAGACATCATAGCAGCAGTTACCAGTGGCACACCCTATGTAGAGGTGAACGAGGAGGCCGTTGAGTGTTCTTTTTGCTCCTTAGAATTTGTTAATGCAACATTTATTTCAGAGGGGAATAAGGTGCCAGTTCCTAAGATATCCAGAACCACAAGAATGGGTTTGCAGATGACAGTGGGGAAAGGAGCCTTGCCAGGAAAAGGATTGGGAAGATATCTCCAAGGAGGGATTCAAGTTCCAGAACTAAAGGAGAAGATAGACCATTTTGGCTTGGGTTTCAGGCCAGATCACAGGCAGAGGAAGAAGGAAATAGAGAAGCGTCAAGAAAGAAGAAGGGCGCGTTTAAGTGAAAGAGAAGTAGAGCGGGAATCGATGACGTTCCCTCATATATCCCAGAGCTTTATATCAGGAGGGATAATTCACCCTAAGAGAGGGTTGTTGCGAAAAAGGAAGTCATCACATCAATGTTGTACATAATGAAGAGTTTGAGCGAAGAAACCTTGAGGGCATTCGCCCTTACAAACTGGAAAGCTCTTTAAGCAATTGGGCTGTAGAAGAACTTCCTGTAGTTTTTAAAGATTTTTCTGAGTAATTTTCAGAACACTCTGGTTGCTCTAGAGCCTAGGAGTAATAAGATTTCATTTGTAAAATAGGCTCATGTTCAGATATTTGCATTTCAATAAAGCACAACTTTTGTTATCAACTCGAGTAAATATTCTTTTATACCGATCAATATTCTTTTGACTTTTTTAAAATTCTTTCAATTTTTTTTTTCATTTCATTCATAACACATAAATAAACATTCTTAAAATTCATTCATTCTTTGTACATTCTTTGCATTACCCATGAGGTCCCTAGATATCAATGACATGAGCACTGATACTACAAATCCTGAATTTTCTTTTGAGAAAGACATGTGTTTAGAAAAACCTCAGGATTTTGAAGATGATAGGGATTGTGATGTATCTCAGATCTATTGAGAATGGTGAAACAAGAGGAGAAACAAATCCTACCAGTGTGAGAAAGAGGCAATAGAGAATGTAGCCTTGGAGGAAGGAAAATAGGTGAAAATTGGGACACACATTGCTAAGGAAATGAGACAAGGTCTTGTTCAGCTACTAGTGAATTCAAAGACATCTTTGCATGGTCATATTAGGATATACCGGGGTTGAATACTGATACCATGGTACATCGTCTCCCCATAAGACAGGATTGCAAGCCAGTCCAACAAAAATTGTGAAGGATGAGGCCTGATATTGTGCTGAAAATAAAAGATGAAGTTAAGAAGTAGTTTGATGCTGAATTCCTACAAGAGGTTAAGTACTCAGAATGGGTGGCTAACATTGTGCCTGTCCCTAAGAAGGATGGGAAGGTACGAATGTGTGTTGATTATAGAGATTTGAACAAAGCTAGCCCAAAGGACAACTTTTCCTTTACCGCACATCGATACATTGGTGGACAATACAGCGGGATATTCATTGTTCTCCTTTATGGATGGCTTCTCAGGATACAATCGAGATAAAGATGCATCCACGAGGACATGGATAAAACCACTTTCATAACATTGTGGGGCACCTTTTGTTTTACAAGGTAATGCCCTTTGAAATTTTGAAGAATGCGAGGGCAACATACCAAGGGGCTATGGTGACCTTATTCCACGATATATGATGAGAAGGAGATTGAGGTGTATGTTGTGACATGATTGCTAAATCTCGAACAGAGAAGGAGCATATTGAAGTCTTAAGGAAGTTGTTCCTGAGATTGAGGAAGTTTCAGTTGAAGCTTAATCTGGCAAAGTGCACCTTCGGAGCTAGGTCGGGGAAATTATTGGGCTTTGTGGTCAGCGAAAAAGGAATAAAAGTTGACTCAGACAAGGTTAAATCCATACGAGAACTGCCTCCACGACGTACTCAGAAGGAAGTTCGGGGTTTTCTTGGAAGGTTAAATTATATCGCTTGGTTTATTTCACAATTAACCAAGAAATGTGATCCAATATTTTGCCTCCTTAAAAAACATAACCAAGGTACTTGGGATGAGGAATGCCAGAATGCTTTTGATAAAGTCAAGCAATACTTGTTAAACACTACAGTGTTATCTCCGCCCAATCCAGATGGACCATTAATTCTGTACTTATCAGTGTTTAGTAATTCTATGGGATGTGTGCTTGGTCAACATGATGAGTCAGGAAGAAAAGAGAAGGCGATATATTACCTCAGGAAGAAATTCACTGAGTTGAGATGAGATATTCGCCAATTAAGAAGTTGTGTTGTGCTTTGATCTGAACGACTCGAAGGGTGAGGCAATATATGCTATATCATACGACTTGGCTAATTTGAAACTTGATCCATTAAAGTACATGATAGAGTGAAACGATACTAAATGGAAGAATAGCAAGGTGGCAAATCACGCTTTGGAGTTTGATATAGTCTATGTGAGTAAAAAGGCTATAAAAGGAAGTGCGATAAGAGAATTTACAGCTAGTGAGCTCTAGAAGATTATGAGCCATTGAGCTTTGATTTCCCTAATGAGGAGTTGATGTATATGGCAACTATTGAAGAATATCCATGGAAGCTAAACTTTAACGGTGCATCCAATGCGATAGGAAATGGAATTAGGCGATCTTGGTATCCCCAAATGGTGATCATTATCCATTTACATGTAAATTGGATTTTGATTTGCACGAACAATATGGCTGAGTATGAAGCATGCATCATGGGGATTCGAGCAGCCAAAGAGCGAAAAATTAGAACCCTGGAAGTATATGGAGACTCTGCGTTGGTAATTTACCAGCTTAGGGGTGAATGGGAGACAAGGGATCCCAAGTTGATTAATTATCGAAAGATAGTTTTGGGGTTACTTGAGGACTTTGATAACATCACCTTCAATTTTCTCCCCACGGGCGAAAACCGGATGACAGATGCTTTAGCAACAACAGCTTCCATGATTAAAGTAAATAAAAAGAGGATGTGAGACCAATTCGGATGAGTATTTTGAGGTTCCAGTAGCATTGTTGTAACATCGAAGAAGAGGAAAAGGATGACCATCCTTGGTATCAAGATATATTATGGTATGTGAGAAATCGTAAATATCACAGAGCAGCAAGCGAGAATGACAAAAGAACCTTGAGGAGGTTAGCTTTGTGAATATGTACTAGATGGGGACATCCTTTATAAAAGAAGTAAAGATTAGATGCTTTTGAGATGTGTCGTATTTGTGTGAAGCGAGGCAAATCTTGGAAGAAGTACATAAAGGTGTTTGTGGGACACATGCTAATGGCTTTACAATAGCAAGGCAAATCATGAGGTTTGGATACTATTGGTCTACTATGGAAGGAGATTGTATCAGCTATGCCAATAAGTGTCATAAATGCCAGATATATGGGGACAAGATTCATGTACCACCTTCACCTTTGCATGTTATGACTTCTCCATGGCCCTTTTCCATGTGGGGCATGGATGTCATTGGGCCAATATCACCAAAAGCTTCAAATGGGCATCGTTTCATTTTCGTGGTCATTGAATACTTCACGAAATGGGTAGAGGCAGCTTCATATGCTAGTGTTACCAAGTCGGCAGTAAGTCGATTCTTGAAAAATGAGATCATTTGTCGGTATGGAATGCCAGAGAGAATCATATCAGACAATGAATTAAACTTGAATAACAGCACGATTGCGGAAGTCTACAGCCAATTCAAGATCAAACATCATAATTCATCTCCATATCGCCCAAAAATGAATGGGGCAGTGGAAGCTACCAACAAAAATATCAAAAAGATAGTGGGGAAAATGACTGAGACCTACAGAGATTGGCATGAGAAATTACCATTTGCACTCTTTACCTATCGAATGTCCATCAGAACCTCTACTAGGGCAACTCCTTTCTCGTTGGTTTATGGGATGGAGGTAGTGTTACCCATTGAAGTGGAAATACCTTCTTTTCGAATTTTGTCGGAGATAATTTGGATGAAGCGAATGGATTCAATCACGGTATGATCAATTGAAATTGATTAAGGAAAAGAGGCTAAGGGTTATTTGTCATGGTGAGATGTATCAGAAGCAAATGATGCGAGGTTATGACAAGAAAGTTCGTCCAAGAGAATTTTTCGAAGGGGACCTTGTACTGAAAAAGATTCTTTCTATATAGAAAGACTTTAGAGGAAAATGGATGCCGAATTGGGAAGGGTCATATGTTGTGGAAAAGGCTTTCTCTGGTGGTACACTGATTTTAACTGAAATGGATAGGAGGAGTTTACCCAATCCATTGAATTCAGACTCAGTCAAGAAGTACTTTGTCTAAAGAAAATGGGAAGCCACGGTGAAAACCCGCAAAGGGCGCTTTGAGACTTCTAAAAAAAAAATGGAGAGGCCAAGGTGAAAAACTGCAAAGGCGCCTTGAGACCAAAAGGGTTTTGAGTTGAAAACACGAAAGGGCGACTCAAATTTTGAAAAAAGCACAGTGACCTTGCTATCTTTGGATTTGACAAGAAGTGGAGTGTGTTGCATACTGGGGCATTAACAAAGTACTTTGAATCTTCTAAACACACGTTAAACTCAAAGCGATTTTCATGAAGTTTGTATATGTAAGCCCAAGTTTGAGATATTTAGGGCATTTAATTTTTTGTCCTGTTTACTATCTTTGGATTCTTTTTCTTCTCAAAGATTTGTTTCAGATTAATTTCATTTGTATTTTTGATAACTTATTCAAATCTAACTATCCTCAAGATCAATTTATTTGTCCTCCATTATTCATAAAGTGTGTTGCATTGAAATAATGATTGATGAACCAAATATTTTTACAAATGAAGTTTTGCATATTACTTGGAAATCTCTAGATAATACAAGAATTCCCATGAGTGAGAGTTGAAAGCACTCGGGAAAATTGAAATTCTTCAGTCCAAATGATGATTGGACAACTCAAACGATTCGATCCTAAGAAAGGATCATTTTACAAACACCTCCAGTAGGTCATAACATTTGAGTAATGGTACAAAAGGACCAAATGGATTCAAAGCATACTGAGCGAGTATGATTGATACTTGAGTGAAACTTCGATGAATGAATAAGTGATGACATCCGAAATAGGAATCATTTTCATTTTGCATCACAATATGTCTAATTAGGAGCATTTGACTCATTTCGATCATAGCATCCTAATCACTAGGCATAAGCACATACCCATTCTACAGGTTATATTCTCTTGAAAGCATATTTGGTGTCTCTGTATTAGACGGGGAGCAGATAAAAGATAGCAGATTTGGTATCTCCGTATTGACGGAGAGCAGATCGAAGATAGCGGATTTGGCGTCTTTGTATTAACGGAGAGCAGATCGAAGATAGCAGATTTGGCGTCTCTGTATTGACGGAGAGCAGATCAAAGATAGCAGATTTGGCGTCTCTGTATTGACGGGAAGCAGATCGAAGAAAGCTGATTTGGCATCTCTGTATTAGACGGGGAGCAGATCGAAGATAGCAGATTTGGCGTCTCTATATTGACAGAGAGCAGATCGAAGAAAGCAGATTTGGCGTCTCTGTATTAGATGGGGAGTAAATCGAAGATAGCAGATTTAGCGTCTCTGTATTTGACGGGGAGCAGATCGAAGATAACAGATTTGGTATCTCCATATTGACAGGAGCAAATCGAAGATAGCAGATTTGGTGTCTCTGTATTAGACAGGGTGCAGCATGGCGTCTCTGAGTTTGTGGAAAGCAGATTGAGGACCATGACGTCAGGATCCGATAAGACCGGGCAAATTTGGTCCTTTTATAATCTTTGCTCTATTCCTGTTACACAGTAATAAGCAAAGAGGGGTAGCTGTAATAGGCCCAATTTGCCCGGGCTATTAAAAGTCTAAAAAAACAGAATAAACCAAATAAAAGAAAAATAAAGTTTTTTTTAAAAAGTCCATTTTACAAGGCCTGCAGATATTTAAACCCAATGCCCCGATTACACCCAAGCCTATACCGTAGCCTAAATACCCAAATACCCAAATGCTGCCCAAAACTCATCAGACCCAAAATACACAGGGCCCAAATAGTTAACAGAAGACAGAAGACCTAGGGTTTCTGAAACCCTAGGCGCCGCAAGCACCAGATGAAGGCCCCTAAACTCGAGCCGCAATCGGCGCGCCAATACCACCACCGACAGATTTGTGCCATCAGCACCCCATCGTCGCCTCAATCAGCGCACTAGTGAATCGCCATCAACGCCCCATCGTCGCCGGATTTCTCACTGGTACCTGCAAAAAGAAAGTAGAACGGCAGAGAAACAAAAAAACATAGCAAGAAATCGAAATGACATACTTTCCATTTTTGTAAAAAGGCTATAAAAACAGAGCCTAAACATTGTAAAAAAAAAAAAAAAGAGAAAAGAAGGCATAGAAAACCTTTGTAGAATATACATTTACAATAAGATACCAGCAGTTTATCGAAGAAACAGAGGTGATTTGTTTTTACTTTATTTTTCTTTTTTTATGAATACATACAAATATCAGTAAAAATAAAACAAAAAGAGATTTACCGTCGGATTTCGCTAAAAATCAAAGCTCTTCAGCTTTCGGCTGCCGTATCCAGCAGGGTCAACGACGGCTCGTGGGCGTGTGTGCCCGATGACTGGGGCTTGGCCTGACGGAGGCCGGAGCCCGGAGGGCTTTTTCTCTTATCCTCTTTCAGAGGATTTCTTTTTTTTTTTTTTTACAACCAGGGGCTAAAATGAATTTTTAGGTTTTTTTTTTCATATTTATAAACGATCCGTACGACGTCGTTTTGGGATGACCGTTTAGTGACCAAAACGGTGTCGTTTCAAGGCTGAGGATCTGCGCGTTGACCCGTGACCCGGGAAGGATCCGCGTGGTTTTGTTTAAAGGGCTAATTGCCCAATTGGTCCTTCTGCATTTATAATTTCGTTCAATTCAAATTTTATTTTATTTTAATTTGGCCCTGACCTTTTATTTTTGTTTCAATTTAGTCCTAGCTGCAATTATAAGGCCTATTTCGGGAACGACGTCGTTTTGGGATTAGGGTCAAATTGCCCAGTGAGTCCCTCAGCTTTTAGCGTGTGTTTCAATTGGGTCCAAAATTCATTGTATTATTTTAAAATTAACCCTAGAGTTTTATTTAAATTCAATTTTAATCCTTTTATATATATATATTTATATAATTTATTTATTTTAAATATTTTGTATATTATTTATTTTACTTTAAACCTTATTTATATGTAAAAAAAAATTATTTTATTATGTATTATTTATTATATTATTTATATATTATTGTATATTATTTATTATATTATGTATAATTTTAAAATTTGTAAATTATTATTAAATATTACATTTTTATATATCATTATTAAATATTTAGTATGTAATATTCTAAAATTTACTATAAAATTTTGTTCCTATTTAACATATTATTATTTTTATAAATATATATTAAGTTATTATATCATATAGTATATATATATATATATATATTAACCATTTTTTAAAAAATTCTCCTTTATTATTTATATCTTATTTTAAATATTTTTTTAATACCTCATTTATTTTTAATTGTATTTAGTTTTTATCTTTATTTTTTTTTGACTTATTTTTTTATATCTTCATAATTTGTTTATTTATTTTTGTATCTTTTTTGTATTTATTTAGTATTGTTTAGTATGTTAATTTTATCTCATAAATTATTTGTTATTTTTATGTTATTTATTGTTTTTATATATTTGCATGAAAATTGATTATTTATGTTGTTATTTTAAGTTATATTTGCATGAAATATTATTGTATATATATTATGTAATTTATATTGTTATATTCATTGTTTTCTATGTTGTATTTTGCATGAAATGTTAATGTATGTATATTTATGTTATTTATGATTATATCTGCGTGAAATGTTAATGTATACTATGTAACTTATGTCGTTATTTTTCATTTTCTATATTATATTTGCATGAAATGTTAAAGTATGTATCATGTGGTTTATATTATTTAGTATTGATATCTTGTAATATGTTAAATGCATCATTTTTTAAAAAAAAATTATATTTCATTTAATCCAAAAGAATTTTAAAAATGAGGCAATGTTTTTTTGTATTTAGGAATTCGGGAAGTAGTGCCCTAACATGCTGGGTTGCGATTTCCCGTTTGTCTAAATGTCTAAAGTATCCTTCTATATAGATTTTGTAAATCACGAGATGATTTCAGTTACAAAAGTTTAAGAATATCGTGTCCAATCATGCTGGATGTGATGTTTGTACTCTTTTGGAGCGAAGGAATCTCGATTTTCAATTCAAATTATTTCAGTTTTAAAAAGGGATCCTATTTTAAATTCTTTCAAACTTTTGACATTAAGATAGAAAACTATTCAATTTGGTACCAATTTTGGGCGTTGCGAGGGTGCTAATCCTTCTTCGTACGTAACCGACTCTCGAACCTATTTTCTCACATTTTCGTAGACCAAAATGCTTTATAAGGTGATCCAATCACACCTAAAAAGGTTGGTGGCGACTCCCGTTTTCAAAATCTCCCTTTAAACTTGGTTTCGACAAATGTCATATTTATTTTCAACTTAATCAATTCATAACCACACATGTTCAACATAACTATCACTTTGGCTGAATACTTATAAGGTTAACATTTTAAAAATTTTCATTCAACCTTCAAAGCCAAATACCATTATGTATTCAAATATACTCCCACACATTTACACAAGCTCACAAAACAATGATTAACTTCATATACCAACATCATTCATTTGGCTGAATATACAAGATAAAATATAAGATTACATAATTACATACCTATATGGCCGAATATACAAGTTCATTTAGCTCAGTTTACTTGCTCAATTATCACATCAACATGAAGTCTTATAGGTATAGGCTTCAAAATAAATCAGCGGCATAAACCCTGCTAGGCATAAGCCTGATCACACACCGGCACAAGGCCTGCTAGACTCAAGGTCCGATTTTTATTCACCGGCAATAAGCCTGCTAGGCATAAAGCCCGATTACATTCACCAGCACAAGGCTTGCTAGGCTTAGGGCCCGAATATCACTATTATAAAGTTGTTTCGTACACAATTCATATAACAAAAACTCTAGATATTTCATATCGATCATACGGACTTTCGAATGATATAACTTAGTAGAATTAAACTCAAATACAGTATTTCTATATTTAAACACATTCGACTAGCTCTTTTATGAATCTATAGTTTCCAAAATAGTATATTAAACTAAGTTGCATTCAAGATAAATGATGTTTAATTGCTTAAAGACTTACCTCGAATATCGACGAACGATATAAATCAACTATTCCACTATTTTTGCTTTTCCTCGATCCAAGTCTGATTTCTTTTGTTCTTGATCTATACAATTTCAAATTGATCTTATTCAAACACAATTTCATTCAATTTACTCCAACAACACATAAATGGGTAAATTACCATTTTACCCCTAATTTTTTATACTTTTACAAATTAGTCCTAATTGCATAAAACACAAAATACACAAAATTTCACAACAATATAGTTGGGCCGAATTTTCCATATACTCATACTAGTCCATATATTTCATCTATTTTACATTTTAGTCCCTCAATTTGTTATTTTTGCAATTTAGTCCTAATTACTCAAAATCTTCAAAAACTCCAATACAAAACATGTTAATCTAAAACATATTTTTGATATTTCATCATCAAACATCATAAAACACAAATATTCATCAATGGCATAACTCAAAATATGCATCAAAATCAGAAATTTAAGCATGGGTCAGATATTACTCAAAGCAACGATCTCATAAACGTAAAAATTATCAAAAACCGAAACCAAACTAACCTTGAATTTGGATCAACAATGGTCGAATATCATGTGCTTTCTTTTTTTTCTTTTCTTTTACTAGTTTCGGTCAAAACAATATGAAATCATGCATGTTTTATTTTATGTTTTATTATTATAACTTATAATATTTTATTAAATTACTTTAATAACCTTTAATAACAAATATTTAACCTATACAAACATGGCCACTACCGTCCATATAATTTAATATGGTCAAATTGCCACTTAAATGCCTCAACTTACAAAGCCATTAACAATTTGGCCCCTTATGCTTTTAACTATCAAGTTTTCAACTTATGCGATTAAGTCCTTTTTATTAAATTAAGCACACAAACGATCAAATTTTTATACGAAACTTTCACTCATGCAAATTCACATATAATAAACATGAAAAATAATATTTAAATATTTTTTTGACTCAAATTCATGGTCCCAAAACCACCATTCCAATTAGGGTCTAAATCGGGCTGTTACATTTAACTTCTAGAACTCAACTTTTGCAGTTTACGTGATTTAGTCCTTTTTTTTTTTATCAAATTAAGCATGCAAACGGTAAAATTTCCTATAAAAATTTTTATATGGTGCTACTATTATTCTGTGGACAGTAAAATAATAATAAAATAAATATTTCAATGTCAAATTTATGGTCCTGAAACCATTGTTTTGATTTCACTAAAAACTAGTTGTTATAGTTTATTTGGCTTGATTTTACCAGAAAAATAAGATCCACGTAATTGGAGAAAATTGAAGGTTTAAATATGTGATTAGATGATATTTAGGATGATTTGAATGGTGAGATCGCTATTTTGGCAAAACTAGTTAAGTTTGTAGTATAAAGATTTAGAGGTTTTAATTTGTGATTTTAGAGTGATTTAATCTTGTTTGCTGCTATTTGTAATGCCTTTGTATTGTCTTTGATGTGTATGTAAAGTGCCAACTGATTTGGGAGCCTTAACAAGCAAGGACAAAAGCAAACAAAAACTCAATTTAGCTTGTTGTGGAAGCTAGTTGCTAAGTTGAGTGGTCTTGTGTGGTATAGTTAATGCATAAAATAGTGAGTTAAATGGGGCTTATGTAACAGCCCTAAATTGACCCTAATCGGAAAGTAGTTTCGGGACCACAAAACCGAGTCATAAAAATAATTAGCCGTCATATTTCATGTTTATTATATGTGAATATATATGTGTGAAAGTTTTAAATTCCGATTTAGTCGATTTCATGTGAATTTAGTTAATAGGACTTATGTGTGACACTTTTTAAATGTGATAGGTAAATCCATAAGGACCTATTTAAGCTTATATTGAAAAAAATGGGTTTGCATGTCAAATGAACCTTTTATGCTTAGTGGCAGCCATGATGATGGATTTTGAGTAAAATGTGCCAAATTAATTATTAAAATAAGAAATTAGATGGTTGAAATAAAATAATAATTAGTAAAATAAGGTAAAAGAAAAAAAAAAAGAAAGAGAATGCTCATCTTCTCTCCTTCATTGCCGAAAATTGAGAAAGAAAGGCTTGAAAGGAAACAAGACATTCGGCCATAGCTACTCCCATTTTAAGGTATGTTTTGTGTTGTCTCTTTTGATTGATGATGAGATTAGGTTGTTAAGAGTATGGTTTAGTTAGCACATAGTTAAGATTTGTGAATTCTTGAGTATATATATATATAACCTATTGGCAAGTAGATAAATTTGCTTAATGGATGAATTTTGAAGGTTGTTTGATATGTTAAGGTAGCCTAGTTGAAGAAGTTGATTTCATTGTTGGAAGTGCATTAGGGAAAGGAATTGGCTAGTTAGTTGTGTATAGGGCCGAACATGGTTTTGGGATGTTTGAGAAATGTATGTGTTTTTAATGGATGGAATGAAGAGTATGCTTTAATTGTGATAAGAGAAATTGTATGTTAAAATAAGTTTGCTAGGCTAGTTATTAAGGTGAAATGAAATTTGTTAGTAATTGATTTCTAGTGTGTATATATATATATGTGTATTAACCGAATTTTTAACTTGAAAAATGGCTTGAACACCATGTGTTGTATGGAGAATGTTGAAGTGAATTGGTAGATAATTAATTGATGAATTCGGTTGTTAATATACATGCTTAAATAGAATGTATGCAAGGAATGTTTGAAAGAGTGAGCTAGTATTAAACTGCTTGGGGACAGCAGCAGTAAGGTGGTTTTGGAAAATCACCATAATTTGTAGGAGTTGAGTTAGAAGCTGGATAAATTATGTCTTTAAAGCTTGAAGAGTCTAGTTTCTTGCTAAGGAAGCTATAGAAACGAATGAGTTACTGATTTTGAGATATTTGAAATATTGTGAGGTTGAGTCGAAATGACTAATAGATTTCATGTTCTGTTTTTATAAAATCAGTATAAATTGTACAAAAATGGCCTTAGGATAAAATTTATATGCTTAGATTCCTTAATGGGTCTAGTTTCAAATGAAATAAGTGAGAACACATTTTGAATCTTGAACAATGAGAAACCTGATTCGTATCGAAGAATGGTCAGTTTAGTCAAGCAGTGAAACAGGGTGAACTTTAAGAAAAATCTGGTAGTGATTGGCTAGACTAAAAATTATGAAAATTTTATGGCTAAAAGATAAATTAGTCTATTTTCAAGGAAAATTTACGGTCTTTGATTTGGAGTTTCGTAGCTCAAGTTATAAGTAAATTAATGACTGTTGCTCAGTAACTCAGCTTATAGGGAAGTTGTGATTTACTAATGACTTGCTTATTGATTTTTATAAGCTTGCTATAAGTTGTATGTGTGAAATTCAAACATATATATATGTGTGCTATATTCTGAAAGTAATACTTGAGTAATTGATTAATGGTTGGTTTAAAATTTATTGATTAAGCTCAAGAGCATAGAGGGGCAACCTCGGATAAGGGAAAAGCTAAAGTCGCGGAATAGCCAACCCGAACTTGCCAGAAAGATACAAGGTAAGTCTTTGAGTAATGGAATATAACTTATATTTAGACATAGAAATTATCAAATTATGATTGCGATGAATAAATTATGACGTAATGGTCTTGCTTGCATCGTATGATCGAATAAATAGGTAAAATACTTGTTTGTAATCGCATGTTAATAAAAAGTTTCCGGAATAATGAAACGAGAATATGTCATTTGTTATGACTAGTGAATTAATTGTAAAATGATTAGAAAGAATGCTGAAATTGTATTCAAATATCAAAGTGTTATTTAAATGTGTGAATGTATGATTGTTGATCAAGGGTTGAAACCGAGCTAAGTCTCGAAGGGCTATAAGCCGTTGTAAAACCGGACTTGGTTCCGAAGGGCTTTAAGCCATCGTTAAAGCCGGACTTAGTTCGAAGGGCTCTGCGTTGTTGTTATTGCCGAGCTTAGTCTCGAAGGGCTTTTGAGCCAGTTCTAAGATTCGGGTTTAGTTCACAAGGACATTTTCGCCAGCCTATTAATTGGGTGGAGAAACCGCAAGTATGCTCAAGTAAATTTATATAAAGCATGTCGAGTTAATTCCAAGCATAAGTACAATTTAACGTGAAGTGATCAAGTAAGTAAATGCTTTCGTTGAAGATATGATTGATTGTTATATTCGTGTTTCGAAAGTCAGAAATTATGCTTAGACTATTGTTTAAAATCCCTTGAATGTTTATGATTGGATTAGAAGGTATGAGTACTAACTTAGGAAATTTCTATATTACTAGTAGGCTACATATATATACTTGAGATTTGTCTAAAAATTCGAGAAGATTGTATTCGGTTATGAATTAAAGATATAGATGGACATATTGATTTTCCCTTTTACGATATGATTGATAAGGAAGTATCTTCGTTAGTCTTGGATTCGACCCAAGGTTAATTCATATAGACTTGATATTAATATGCTAATTTTCTAGATGATTTCATTACTTAAAGCTTACTAAGCATTAAAATGCTTATTCTTTTGTTTGGTTTCTCTGTTTTATAGATTTTGCTCGTCATCCATCGGATTCGGAGGTTCCAAAGTCGAAGTCAACCACACTATCTAAGCTTTTTGGTACTTTTTGTTTAAATTTTGAAAATGGCATGTATAGGATCGACTTTGTAATTTGACCTAGTACCTATTGGGTGATGTATACATATATGTATAGCCATACGCAAATGGCTTATTTAGTCAACTTGCATTTTTATTTTTAGATGATGAAAACGTGTATGAATGTGATCAATGATGCTTGAATGTTTTAATCTATATGGTTGATATTAGAAACGAAATTAAGGTTTACTGAGTAACATTCTTAACTCCTCCGGCGACGGATGCGGGCTAGGGTGTTACATTTTATTGGTATCAGAGCTACGGTTTAGTCGATTCTAGGACTACCGTATTGCAAATTGATCTAGTTATACATGCCATTATATGTTTATTTGATAGTGTGGTGATTTCTGACAGTTGAAAATGCGTTTATGTATAGTGATGGATCCCGATCCCAACCGAAGCGATAGTTGATGATGTTGAGAGCGTGGCACGCCGCCTCGCGCAAGGACGACCCGGTGAACTCTCAACCAATAGCTAGTAATCAGAACGAGGAAGCTAGACAAGCTTTTTATAGCGTGATGAATGATTGGTTCAACCAGTACATTCGAACTAACACGGCTATTCCCCAACCCCCACTTCCGACCAATACACCCCCTGCACCAGCGGTACCTCCGGTAACCGACCAGATGAGGTTAAACAAGCCCCCAGTTGACAGAATTCGAAAGCACGGGGCTACTGAATTTAAAGCTACGGACAGCGATGATGCCGAGCAAGCTGAATTTTGGTTGGACAACACTATCCGGGTACTTGATGAACTTTCTTGCACACCCGATGAATGCTTGAAGTGTGCTATCTCTTTGTTACGTGATTCTGCTTATTATTGGTGGAATACGTTGATTTTTGGTTGTACTAGAGAACGGGTAACATGGGAGTTTTTCCAAACCGAGTTTTGGAAGAAGTATATCACCCGTAGATTTATCGATCAAAAACGGAAAGAATTTCTTGAGCTTAAACAAGGTTCCATGTCGGTTACTGATTATGAACGAAAGTTTGTGAGGCTCAGCCGGTATGCTCGAGAATGCGTTTCTTCAGAAGATGTAATGTGTAAACGTTTCGAGGAGGGACTGAACGAAGATATAAAATTGTTCGTTGGCATTCTAGAAATCAGAGAATTTGTAGTACTTGTTGAGCGAGCTTGCAAAGCCGAAGAGCTTAGTAAGGAAAAAAGGAGAGCTGATTTGGGAGCAAGGGAGTTTCGTAAAAGATCTTCGGGAAAACCATTTCATCAATCATCGAAGAAGTTTAGAGATGATCCAAACAGATCTAAGAATACTTCGGGTTTTTCTGGACGGGATCGTAATCGACCCCCTATGAGTACACGAGCTACTTCTGTTGCCAGTGTTGGCAATGATCGTCAGGATAGATCTGATTGTCAGTATTGTGGCAAGTGGCATTCGGGAAGCTGTAGAGTTCGTGACCGTTCCTGTTTCAAATGTGGATCGACTGATCATTTTATCAAAGATTGCCCGAGATTATCCGGGTCGAATGTGAATCGAGTGAAAAACCGACTAATACTACTACAGCAAGAGGTAGGCCCCTAGAAATCAGGGAAATGCTAGTGGCGGTCGAGAGGGCCTAAAGATACCACCACCAAATCAGAGGCTCGTGCTCTGCTAGAGCTTATGCTATACGCGCGACGTGAGGATGCTTCTTCACCGGATGTTATTACGGTACTTTTACTCTCTTTGATACTAATGTGATTGCTTTGATTGACCACGGTTCTACTCATTCCTATATATGTGGGACCTTAGCATCCGAGTAAGACTTTACATCGAGTCTCATCGAGTTTGTAATCCGAGTGTCAAATCCTTTGGGTCGTTATGTACTTGTGGACAAGGTGTGTAAGAAATGTCCTCTAGTAATCGAGATTCTGTTTTCCACCGATTTGATGCTTTTACCGTTCAATGAGTTTGATGTTATTCTCGGTATGGATTGGTTGATCGTACATGACGCAATTGTAAATTGCAAAGGAAAAACCATCAATTTGAGGTGTATGAATAACGAGATAATTCGAGTTGAGTCTACCGATTTGAATAGGTTGCCGGTGTAATATCGTCAATCTTTGGCTCGTAAATGTGCAAGAAAGGGTGTGAAACATACCTTGCGTATGTACTTGACGACAAAGAATTAGAAAAGAAGCCTGAATCTGTGCGGTGGTTTGTGAATACCCGGATGTTTTTCTGAAGAATTACTGGGGTTTACACCTGTTCGGGAGGTAGAGTTTAGCATCGAGCTTGTACACGGGACTACACCGATTTCGATAGCTCAGATCGTATGGCACCAACAGAATTAAAAGAATTGAAAGCTCGATTGCAAGAGTTGACGGATAAAGGTTTCGCTCGACCAAGTTTCTCACCTTGGGTGCACGGTATTGTTTGTGAAAAAGAAGGACGGGACCATGAGGTTGTGCATTGACTATCGTCATTTGAATAAGGTAACGATAAAGAATAAATATTCGCACCGCGTATTGATGATTTGTTTGATCAAGCGAGGGAGCCTCTGTGTTTTCAAAGATAGATTTGATATCGGGTTATTATCACCGCGAGTTCGAGATTGAGATATACCTAAAACTACTCGTAAGCAGATACGGTCACTATGAGTTTTTGGTGATGCCGTTTGGGCTCACTAATGCTCCTGCGGTATTTATGGATTTGATGAATCGAATCTTCAGACAATATTTGGACCGGTTTGTAGTCGTGTTTATTGATGACATCTTGGTCTATTCAAGAGATGAGACCGAACATGCCGAGCACCTGAGATTAGTGTTGCAAATTTTACGGGATAAGCAGTTATATGCTAAGTTCAGTAAGTGTGAGTTCTGGTTAAGGGAGGTTAGCTTTTTGGGTCATGTGGTATCCGCATCGGGTATTCGAGTTGATCCGAACAAAATCTCAGCCATACTTAACTGGAAACCTCCGAGAAATATTACTGAGGTTCGGAGCTTTTTGGGACTTGCCGGTTACTACCGAAGATTTGTAAAAGGTTTCTCGATGATAGCCACGCCAATGACGAAGCTACTTCAAAAGGATGTTAAGTTCGAATGGACGGAAAAGTGTCAGAAAAGTTTTGATCAATTGAAGACTTATTTGACCGAAGCTCGATTCTGGTGCAGCCCGAATCCGGTAAAGAGTTTATCATTTACAGTGATGCATCCTTGCTTGGGTTGGGTTGTGTGTTGATGCAAGAAGGTCGAGTCATAGCATATGCGTCGAGGCAATTAAAGCCACATGAGAAAAACTATCCGACTCATGATCTCGAATTAGCTGCCATTGTATTTGCCCTTAAAATATGGCGACACTACTTGTTTGGTGAGAAGTGCCATGTATTTTCAGATCACAAAAGTCTCAAATATTTGATGACTCAGAGAGAATTAAATTTGCGACAAAGATGTTGGCTGGAGTTGTTGAAAGATTATGAGCTTGTCATTGACTATCACCCGGGAAAGGCTAATGTGGTTGCGGATGCCTTAAGTCGTAAGTCACTGTTTGCTTTACGAGCAATGAATGTACATTTGTCTATTCTATCCGACAATGTGTTAGTGGCGGAATTAAAGGCCAAACCATTGTTGATTCATCAAATTCGTGAAGCTCAGAAAATCGATGAAGAATTGGCTGCAAAACGGGCTAAATATGTCCCGAATACGGAATCAGAGTTTCAACTCGATGAGGACGATTGTTTGAGGTTCAGAAGTCGGTTGTGTGTTCCAAGAAATGCAGAACTCATTTCGATGATTCTGAACGAAGCTCATTGTAGTCGAATGTCGCTTCACCCGGGGAATACGAAAATGTACAACGATCATCCGAGCGTCGGTTTTGGTGGCATGGTATGAAACGAGACATTTCCGATTTTGTTTCGAAGTGTCTAATATGTCAGCAAGTGAAGGCGGAACATCAAGTGCCTACGGGTTTACTTCAGCCGATCATGATACCTGAATGGAAATGGGATCGAGTCACGATGGATTTTGTAATCAAGTTACCGTTATCGACAAGTAAGAAAGATGCGATTTGGGTTGTTGTTGATAGACTGACTAAGTCGGCTCATTTTATCCCCGTACGTACGGATTTTCCATTGGATAAACTAGCTGAATTGTATGTTTCTCAGATTGTGAGATTACATGGGGTACCAATTTCTATTGTGTCAGACAGAGATCCGAGATTCACCTCACGATTTTGGAAGAAATTACAAGAAGCCTTGGGTACCAAGCTGCATTTTAGCACCGCCTATCATCCGCAAACTGATGGTCAATCCGAGCGGATAATTCAGATACTTGAGGATATGTTGAGATGTTGCATCCTCGAGTTTAGTGGTTCGTGGGAGCGGTATTTACCTTTGATTGAGTTCGCTTACAACAATAGTTTTCAATCAAGTATTAAAATGGCACCTTATGAAGCTTTGTACGGGCGTAAATGTCGTACGCCATTGTTTTGGACCGAGCTCGGTGAAAATAAAATCTTCGGAGTAGATTTGATTAAAGATGCCGAGCAGAAAGTAAAAATAATTCGTGAAAGTCTGAAGGCAGCATCAGATCGTCAGAAATCGTATGCGGATTTAAAACGAAGAGATATTGAGTATCAGGTGGGTGACAAAGTGTTTCTTAAGTCTCACCTTGGAAAAAAAATACTCAGATTTGGCCGTAAAGGCAAACTGAGTCCGAGGTTCATAGGGCCATATGAAGTATCCGAACAAATTGGTCCAGTTGCGTATAGATTGATTTTACCCCCTGAACTTGAAAAGATTCATAACGTCTTTCATGTTTCAATGCTTCGACGTTATAGATCTGATCCTTCGCACATAATTAGTCCATCAGAGATTGAAATTCAATCTGACTTGAGTTATGAAGAAGAACCGATTCGTATCCTAGCTCGTGAAGTGAAAGAGTTACGAAACAAAAAGGTTCCTTTAGTAAAAGTGTTATGGCTCAAGCACGGGATCGAAGAAGCTACGTGGGAAACTGAGAACTCTATGAGAGAGAGATACCAGATTTATTCATTGGTAAGATTTTTGGGGACGAAAATTCTTTATGTGGGGAGAGTTGTAACAGCCCTAAATTGACCCTAATCGGAAAGTGGTTTGGGACCACAAAACCGAGTCATAAAAATAATTAGCCGTCATGTTTCATGTTTATTATATGTGAATATATATGTGTGAAAGTTTTAAATTCGATTTAGTCGATTTCATGTGAATTTAGTTAATAGGACTTATGTGTGACACTTTTTAAATGTGATAGGTAAATCCATAAGGACCTATTTAAGCTTATATTGAAAAAATGGGTTTGCATGTCAAATGAACCTTTTTATGGTTAGTGGCCGGCCATGATGATGGATTTTGAGTAAAATGTGCCAAATTAATTATTAAAATAAGAAATTAGATGGTTGAAATAAAATAATAATTAGTAAAATAAGGTAAAAAAAAAAAAAAAGAAAGAGAATGCTCATCTTCTCTCCTTCATTGCCGAAAATTGAGAAAGAAAGGCTTGAAAGGAAACAAGACATTCGGCCATAGCTACTCCCATTTTAAGGTATGTTTTGTGTTGTCTCTTTTGATTGATGATGAGATTAGGTTGTTAAGAGTATGGTTTAGTTAGCCCATAGTTAAGATTTTTGAATTCTTGAGTATATATATATATATAACCTATTGGCAAGTAGATAAATTTGCTTAATGGATGAATTTTGAAGGTTGTTTGATATGTTAAGGTAGCCTAGTTGAAGAAGTTGATTTCATTGTTGGAAGTGCATTAGGGAAAGGAATTGGCTAGTTAGTTGTGTATAGGGCCGAACATGGTTTTGGGATGTTTGAGAAATGTATGTGTTTTTAATGGATGGAATGAAGAGTATGCTTTAACTGTGATAAGAGAAATTGTATGTTAAAATAAGTTTGCTAGGCTAGTTATTAAGGTGAAATGAAATTTGTTAGTAATTGATTTCTAGTGTGTATATATATATATATATGTGTATTAACCGAATTTTTAACTTGAAAAATGGCTTGAACACCATGTGTTGTATGGAGAATGTTGAAGTGAATTGGTAGATAATTAATTGATGAATTCGGTTGTTAATATACATGCTTAAATAGAATGTATGCAAGGAATGTTTGAAAGAGTGAGCTAGTATTAAACTGCTTGGGGACAGCAGCAGTAAGGTGGTTTTGGAAAATCACCATAATTTGTAGGAGTTGAGTTAGAAGCTGGATAAATTATGTCTTTAAAGCTTGAAGAGTCTAGTTTCTTGCTAAGGAAGCTATAGAAACGAATGAGTTACCGATTTTGAGATATTTGAAATATTGTGAGGTTGAGTCGAAATGACTAATAGATTTCATGTTCTGTTTTTATAAAATCAGTATAAATTGTACAAAAATGGCCTTAGGATAAAATTTATATGCTTAGATTCCTTAATGGGTCTAGTTTCAAATGAAATAAGTGAGAACACATTTTGAATCTTGTACAATGAGAAACCTGATTCGTATCGAAGAATGGTCAGTTTAGTCAAGCAGTGAAACAGGGTGAACTTTAAGAAAAATCTGGTAGTGATTGGCTAGACTAAAAATTATGAAAATTTTATGGCTAAAAGATAAATTCGTCTATTTTCGAGGAAAATTTACGGTCTTTGATTTGGAGTTTCGTAGCTCAAGTTATAAGTAAATTAATGACTGTTGCTCAGTAACTCAGCTTATAGGGAAGTTGTGATTTACTAATGACTTGCTTATTGATTTTTATAAGCTTGCTATAAGTTGTATGTGTGAAATTCAAACATATATATATGTGTGCTATATTCTGAAAGTAATACTTGAGTAATTGATTAATGGTTGGTTTAAAATTTATTGATTAAGCTCAAGAGCATAGAGGGGCAACCTCGGATAAGGGAAAAGCTAAAGTCGCGGAATAGCCAACCCGAACTTGCCAGAAAGATACAAGGTAAGTCTTTGAGTAATGGAATATAACTTATATTTAGACATAGAAATTATCAAATTATGATTGCGATGAATAAATTATGACGTAATGGTCTTGCTTGCATCGTATGATCGAATAAATAGGTAAAATACTTGTTTGTAATCGCATGTTAATAAAAAGTTTCCGGAATAATGAAACGAGAATATGTCATTTGTTATGACTAGTGAATTAATTGTAAAATGATTAGAAAGAATGCTGAAATTGTATTCAAATATCAAAGTGTTATTTAAATGTGTGAATGTATGATTGTTGATCAAGGGTTGAAACCGAGCTAAGTCTCGAAGGGCTATAAGCCGGTGTAAAACCGGACTTGGTTCCGAAGGGCTTTAAGCCATCGTTAAAGCCGGACTTAGTTCGAAGGGCTCTGCGATGTTGTTATTGCCGAGCTTAGTCTCGAAGGGCTTTCGAGCAGTTCTAAGATTCGGGTTTAGTTCACAAGGACATTTTCATGACCTATTAATTGGGTGGAGAAACCGCAAGTATGCTCAAGTAAATTTATATAAAGCATGTCGAGTTAATTCCAAGCATAAGTACAATTTAACGTGAAGTGATCAAGTAAGTAAATGCTTTCGTTGAAGATATGATTGATTGTTATATTCGTGTTTCGAAAGTCAGAAATTATGCTTAGACTATTGTTTAAAATCCCTTGAATGTTTATGATTGGATTAGAAGGTATGAGTACTAACTTAGGAAATTTCTATATTACTAGTAGGCTACATATATATACTTGAGATTTGTCTAAAAATTCGAGAAGATTGTATTCGGTTATGAATTAAAGATATAGATGGACATATTGATTTTCCCTTTACGATATGATTGATAAGGAAGTATCTTCGTTAGTCTTGGATTCGACCCAAGGTTAATTCATATAGACTTGATATTAATATGCTAATTTTCTAGATGATTTCATTACTTAAAGCTTACTAAGCATTAAAATGCTTATTCTTTTGTTTGGTTTCTCTGTTTTATAGATTTTGCTCGTCATCCATCGGATTCGGAGGTTCCAAAGTCGAAGTCAACCACACTATCTAAGCTTTTTGGTACTTTTTGTTTAAATTTTGAAAATGGCATGTATAGGATCGACTTTGTAATTTGACCTAGTACCTATTGGGTGATGTATACATATATGTATAGCCATACGCAAATGGCTTATTTAGTCAACTTGCATTTTTATTTTTAGATGATGAAAACGTGTATGAATGTGATCAATGATGCTTGAATGTTTTAATCTATATGGTTGATATTAGAAACGAAATTAAGGTTTACTGAGTAACATTCTTAACTCCTCCGGCGACGGATGCGGGCTAGGGTGTTACAGCTTAGGTGATCAAAATCATCTAATCTAAGTCCTAGAAGTAAGTTTTCTTACTTGAGCTTTGATTATTTGCTAAACAAGATTACTTGTGTTGTAAAATGTTTAAGTGTGTGATGTGATTATTTATATGCTGAACATGTGATTGAATATACCTTGTGGATAGCTGGTATTATGCACATATCTCTAATATGAAAGGAATTTGGCTCAATGAGAAAAGTGTTAGCATTTGTAGTGCATTATATAAACACTTGTTAAGCGTTTGAACATGGTAAAAGATGATAAGTGTGAGTGTGCATAAACTAGAAAATGCATGCATGTTATGGATATATTAGCCTTGTGAACCTTTGAAAACATTGGATATAGTTAGCATGCCACAATATTTGAGTAGTCATTTATATGTTCTGTTATTGGGACATGTGGAGGGATAGGGGATTGTAAAGCATTGCTCCTTTCATGGGACATATTGGTGTGTTGGAGAGTGTTAGCGTCATGCTATACTTGGGACATGTAGACTCTTTTATGTCATGGTGTGAAGGAGATCCGTGTGTCCAATGAACGCCTTTGATATGCATTTTCGTCTTCACAAGTTGCCAATGTATCAATTGATATGATATTTGATGATGCTATGTGATAAGTGTGTTTAGCATGCTTGTTTTAACTCTTGTATTTGTGGTTTGTTGTAGCATCTTGGATACTCACTGAGCTTGATTAAGTTCACACTCTTTTGTGTCTATTTTTGCAAAGGCAGAGCTTGTGCGAAGTGGTGAAGTGAGTAAGCTGGTGATCCAAGGGCAAAAACTTCTTACTTGTGCATGTAAGATGGTTTTGGTTAATAAGGGATGACAATGTGGGTTTATATTAAGGGTTTAGACTTTACTTTTTTTTTCTATTTGTAAATGGACTTTCCATGGACTATTTAAGGACTTTTATAACTATTTTGGTGGATATTTTAATTGCTTGGATGATTTCATAATGTATGCTAGATGAATGCTTGGTTTAAATGTTGAATAGCATGTTTGTGATTTATTGATTTGTGGTTAAACTGGCTTAATTGATATGTTAAGACTTGGACATGTGCAAAATGACCAAATGACAAGGTATGTACCTCTATTGCACTTTAAATTTTCTTACATGCAAATTTGGTATGTTAAATAATTTGATTTGAGACTTTAGAATAGCATGACACCTAGGTAATTGATTTGGTTGCCAAAGCATGTTAATGTGTGACCTTGTGTGTTTAAGCATGGTTTATATGTTTGATGTTTACTGTAACACCATGAATAATTTATTTCTATTTCTGCAAATCTTGACAAATATGTATCTGCTTCAGTGGTTAAGTTTTTTGGGTGTGTGTTTGAGGACTTGGGCTCAAGTGCCACTTTTGGTGAATTTTTGTTAATTTTGGTTTAAGTCTTATCCCTGTTGGGTGGGCTTATGGTGTATTGTTTGTAAACTCATATCAGAATGAGCCTACTAGTTTGAAAGGTAAGGAGTTAGCTTGCCGGAGCTCTTGTGTTCGAATCCTCGTGTGAGCGTGGGTGTTATTTTTGGCATCAGCTGTTGCTAGTAGTTTAGTGGTAGTGGGATTCTAAGTTGGTTGTGTTGTTAGTGGATGTAGTGGGATTTTGTTTAAATCTTATTTTTATTTTATTTTGTCTTATTTTTTTTTCTCTTTTCCCAAAAGTCTGACATTAGTTTTCTCTTTTCTCTGCCACATTCTTCTTCCTTTTTGTTTTCCAGTAATTCTGTCTATAATCTGTTGTGTCATTGTATTTCCAAATTTCGGTGTTCATCATGCGATCCTAGTAACTAGGGTTTCGTTTGACTGTAGTTTTCAATTTTTGTAAACTGATTGGGTTTATTCTTTATGTTGGAATTTCAATAATGGGGTAAAGTAAGAGGAAAGTAATTCTTTGAGAACGTTTGGCGTAGGAATAGGCGAGGAACCTGTGGTTAGTGCTTCAACGGCCTAAACCATGAGAGTAGTGGTTTTCTTCGGCTGTAAGTTTGTTTGTGTGATTCAATTTTTCATTGTGGATTTTGTAAATGGTCTGTTAATCAATCTTTGGGATGATGTTTTTATGTTCTGGTGGTCTCGGGAGTGGTTTCATAACAAAACCTAACTACGTGTGTACTTAAAATGTGAGAAAATAAGGTTTGGCGAAAGTAAAAAATTTGGATTGTCGATGTCACACGGGCATGTGGCCGGCCGTGTGGCACGCCGTGTCTGACACGCGATCGTGTGACTGTCGAAGGTGTGGCCGTGTATGAGATACGGCCGTGTGACGACAATTGTGTAGCTGTGTGTGCAAGTGTACATAGTCGTTATCAAGTAATAAGTAAGTATCGAGTTATCGTCTCCACAGCAACTGTATTTGTGTTAAATCACTTAATTGTAAAATTAGACTAACAACTTGGTAAATAAAAACATAATATGGTTGAGAAGTGATGATTAAAATTAAATATATTAAACTAAATGCAATGATCCCTAATGTAAATTACCCTAAGTATGCAAACTATATGAATGAAATAAGTTTTAGCAAAATTAAACACAATTTGCAACAATTATAACGTAAATAAACTAGGACAATTACTTTAATTAAACTCAATTTATTATCAACATGCTTAATAACATTCGAAAAAGCATTCCATGACAACTCGATCTTTCATGAGTTTGGAAACCACATTAGGTCCTTTCAAAATACTTTACTTAGTAAATACACCTGATTTGTATTTACTAAAGGGCTTCTTAGCATTCGTGTGAGGTAACAGGGAAGTGTTAGGTTTGAAACGATTTAATCACACAAATCTAAAAACTATGCAGATAAGAAAGTTTGGTTAGAGTTGTTATGCAACCTGTAATTTAATCAGGTTAGGGTCTAAATTGAGTATGCACATTTCAATTATGTGTTCACTAGCCGTCGTCTGGTTAGGATCGCTTAGCTAGTTCAGGTGCATTTCAATCACGTGTGAATGAAATACAGACTTGATTTTAATTGAAAACATGATCAATTGAGGCACAAACATTATAAGCATGAATCAAATAAATATTATTTAATCAAAGAAATCATCATTGCTTAAATAAAATTAAGCTAACATTGTTGTAAACAAGAACAAAGAACACATAGCAAACATTTTCAGATTAAATTAAAGAAAAGAAAGATTAAACCCAAATCAAAGTGGTTGTCACCTAAGACTCTGACCGACAAGGCTCCTTCACTTTGCTCCTTTGCTGATGGCTCTCCAAGGTGGTCGACCAAGGGCTCTTTAAGAGGCTTAACTGCTAAAATCTCTATGAAGAGATGATGCTAGGTGTGGGAAATGGAAAATGCTAAAGAGAATTGAGAGAGAAGAGAGAATGATGAGGGATGAGGGATGATTTTTGATGGATCAAATGAGGTCTTATTTATATGTGAAGAGATGAGGGTCATTTGGTAAAAATAGAGAGGTTTAGTCTCTTCAAGCTTTTCCAATGAGTGGCCGGCCATGCTTAGTGGATTTTTGAATTTTGCTTGATTTTTAAGCAATTTAAATGCCATAACAACTCTGAACTGAAACTCGGTCAAATATAAATCTTCAGGAAAATATCTAATTTCTTCAACATTGCAAGGAACTTGTGTAATTAAACCAAAAAGTGGTTTATGTGGACAGCCATGTGTAGCCGAATTTGGGTTGACTTGGTCTTCAATTTGGACCTTTTTTTTGTAATTCAGCAAAGCTATCAGGCCTGTCAAAATTAAATAGATAAATTAAAGGACGAAAGAACAAAATTTATCCAGTTTAAATAATTAATTCAAGCCAAATTATTAATGAAATATTTTAAAATAAATTATTAAATATATACATTATTTAATTTAATCATGCATGACCCATTTTATGTCTTAAAAATATAATATGTTCAAATAAATATAAAATAAGCTATTTTATGAATGAAAACTATATAATAAAGCATAAAATCACATTTTAATAATTTCTATGTCCTAATTTCATATTTTCACTTATTTCATTAATTTATTAAATAGTTACTTAGTTTTAACAACGAATTTAAATAAAAAGGTGATAAATTGTATAGAAAAATCCTATATATTTTTTAGACACCCCCAAACTTAAATCATTGCTCGTCCGGTGTAATGTTTATGCACAACAAAAGGTCTTGCTAAGGCAAAATTGCTAACTGTGTAAGCAGCATCAATCTTTGTCCCATAATCAAGCATTAATAACTTCATGTTCAAAGATCTTCTTTATTAACAAGTAATTCATATGAAAATATTTTTAAAGTTTTATACTAAGTTTCAAAATATGCCAACATGAATCATAGTTTGTATGTATGTCACAGCCACAGATAACATTCTTCATTCAACATAATTTCTTATCAATCAAGAAAACAATCATAAGGCTTATTTATGATCTTCATATGTTGAACTTAGTACTTCCTCTCCACTAATGTAGGTGACCTAATCATCAAATTAATAGGTCTTTTATAAGGTTGTAATGGGGATCAGTTAAAGGTAGGGATTTTAAGAGTTGAGACATTTTGGTTGCAAAATATTAACCTTTAACTTTGTCTTGGATTTCTCGAAATTCAAGATTTTTCTTTAAGTGAACCTTTGGAACACCCCTAAACTTATTTTGAACTCAAGCTCATACATTTTTCTTTTTGGAGATTGAGCAAACTTTTCTTCGCTCTTCCTTTATCTCTCTCTCTCTTTTTTTTTTTTGTTTTATTAAGCATGAGCACATACATATTTTTGAAAATTTATTCAAATGTTGATTACCAAGACAACTTTAGTTAATATGGGTGCACAAAATTAGGATAACATAAAAAGATGGTAATATGGCTTATAATGTAGGTTCATTGCAATGAATAGGCCTTTAAGCTCAAAATTACAGTTTCAAGGGTCTAATATCATAGGGTTGGCTTGAAAAGGCTCAAATGATCCAAAGAAATAGTGCCTATATCATTTTAGATTTTTGTGTCCCCTAGGATTTTGCCTCAAGAAAGTTACTAAGTCAATTCTAAAGATATAAACCTTCATGCATGTCTAATCTCAAAAGAAACTAAGTTTTCATGGCAAACATTACTAAGGCTAAGATCATACAAGCATTCCATTCTTCATGATAACATACTTTCACTCAGATAAAATCATCATTCAGCAAACTATCTCATTAACAACAAATGTCTCTAATCATTCATTTATTAAAACTTATTTATTAAAGAAATGATTGAAACATACTTGAAAATTTTAAAAATTTGAGCAATTTATTTGCCTTGCCCCCTTTTAAAAAGAAGCAATGTCCTCATTGCAAGAACAAAGTAATGAATGAAAACTGAACACCAGGTAGGGTTGTGGGTCATTAAGATTGCTTAAATACCAAGTTTTTCCTAATAACCCAATAGTAGACATTTTCATTCCCATTACCACATTACCTAGTTTTTTTTTTTTTTTGAAGAAGTGCTAAGTTTATTCATGCTAGTTATGTTTAATTCTACTGAAATTAAGTCCTAATTACGAAAGATATAAATTCTTAAAGACCCAAAAATAATTAAATAAATCAAGACAAGAATCCCCCCTTTTATTTTTTTGACTCATTCCCGTTGTCTTTTTTAGTTCCATCTCCGCTTGCATAGTTAGTATCTTCTGTCCATGTCTCAAAAATAGCATCTGGGAACTCAGGAACAAAAGTATTAGAGATATTCTTAGAAGTATTTTGAATTGAGTCATCTCTAATTTTTGCATATTTCTAGTAAGTTTGTTGTTGATTGTGCATGAACTTGCACATATCCATCATAATTGACAACTTCGAGTTCTTTGAAGTATTTGCAGAAGTCAGCATTGGAGTTGTAGATTCAAGTTCAACACTTAACTTTACTGTTTCTTCTTTTGGCTCAACCTTTGGTTCAAGGTTTATAGATCCTTCAACTGGTTTAGGACTATTCAGTTCCTTATCAGATTCTTTTTCAGTGTCTGTAACTGAATTAGCTTCAATTTCAGTTACATTTGTTGACTCATCGGTATCTAACTCAGTTGGCTCTTCCTACTCGCCCTGCTTCAGCTCATGCACCTTCTCTACTAACCTTTCAAGATCATGATTTGTAATGCACCCTTGAACATATTGCCCCTTCAGATTTGCTTTGTAACATCCCGAATTAGGGTCTAGTTGGTTTTGAGACCAAAAATTCAAAATAGAAGTAACTATTTTATGATTATTTGATGGTCCATAATATGATTGCATGTTTATGTGAAATTTTCATGAAGAAATTTTATGGCTAAAGTGTCCAATTTGAAGTTAGGGACTAAATTGAATAAGATGCAAAACTTGTGTTCTAGAAGCTTTAAGCATGAAATTTCCATGGATTATTAATTAGAAGGTCTTAAATAGCAATTTGACCAATTTCTATGTTTTTGGACAAAAATTGGCATGAATAGAAAAAATTAGAAAGAAAGGCATTAAGGGCATTTTGGTTATTTCAAAATCTATTCATCTTCTCCATGCTAGTACCGAATTTGAAGAGTCACCATAGCTAGAGTTTCTTCAACTTTCAAGCTTGATAGTAAGTCAATCCTAGCCCCGTTTTTGATGTTCTTTACATTTTTAAGATCTTTGAAGCATGATCTATCCATTTCTAGCCATATTTTGAACTAGGGTTCATGTATGAAATTTGAACCATATGTGACATGTTTGCTTTTTTATGATTAATGGAAGAATATGAAAGTTTGATGTGTGATGAACATCTTTTACTAAGTAATTTTTTGTGAAAACACTAAAAAGGACTTGTTTGTAAAAGGTGTAAAAATGAGTAGGAAAAATGTGAAATAAAGGAAAATATAGGCTGATAGGAGCATGGTATAGGTTCATCTAGGCTTAGGTAACCAAGAAAATGAATGCATTTCATTTTACGAGCCTAGGGACCAATTTGTAAATAAGTGAAAAGTTAGGGGGTAAAATGGTAATTTTACCAAAGTATGTGTTATGGGTTGATTTGACCAATTTATGTATTGAACAAGTTAAATTTGACATTATAGATCAAGAAAAACGTGATGCAGGTCTTGATCGGGGGAAAAACAAAGTTTACGAGGATTAAGCTCGTTTTTATCATTTTGTACCGAGGTAAGTTCATTTGCAAATTATGCAACACGTATCATACTTGAAATGCTTTAATATTGCATGCATGGTGAGTACATATATAATTAATGTGATGTTGTATCATGTGTTTAATGCTTAAATTTTATTATGAATCATGTTTGATTATTCCATGAGTACATGATTAGTGCTATGAATATTGAAATCGACATTACAAGCAAGCTCAATGAAAATGTCGTGTTGAAGAATCCCGTTTGAACCTTAGGAATAGTTTAGGATACAAGTGACATGTCAGTAGGAACTATGTGATCTGAACTCATGAGTTGTGGTCTGAGTTCATGATATGTGTGACACATGTTATGGCGTTCCAGGTTCTGGTCTGGTATGTTTTACCAATGGCTGGGTAGTTTGGCATGTGTTGCGGATACCCGACAGCTGCTGTGGACAGACCCGTGAGTAGCTCGAAAGTGAGCAACATGTGATATGAGATATGAGGTAGCATTGGCTACAGATGGGGCACTTAGGTGCGAAACTTCGATGTATCCAATAGTATTCCAAGTGTTCAACGGGTAGTCCAAAGTGAAGCCCAATAGGTAATGTGTAATCTTAATGAATATGAAAAGACAAGAAAGTAAGTTATTTTGTGCTAGTGGGCACAGGTATGTACACCAAACTCATGTGAGTGCCATGAGATATGATGAACTTGTGGTAAGAATATGCATATGCATATTTATGTGAAGAATAAGGTTGAGAAGTTGATAAAAAAAATACAAGATTATGTTCAATATGTTAAATGTATGATTAATGCTTGTTTAAGTTGCATTTTATCTGCACGTGAACTTACTGAGCTTTAAAGCTTACCCTCTTTTCCTTTCCTTTCCTTTTTTTTATAGTTCGCCAAGCTAACTCGGGGATCGTAGAACATCAGAGACTCGATCACACTATCAATTTTATATTTGGGTATAGTTAGTCTTATCATTTTGAGTATGGCATGTATAGGGACTTAGTCTTTTTGTTTTATGTCATATTGATTAGCCAAATGTGTTGGCGCATGATGGTATTGTGTTTCATTTTGTAAATGGTCATGGAAGGTGACTCATATTGATTATTGGGTTGTAACCCTAATCATTTATGCATGCATGCAAATGTGTTTATGTTTTGATGTGGTTTTGGTTGCTTGTGAATGATATGTGAGATGAATGACATATGTATTTAATGAATGAATAGGGACTAATAGGTATGATCACTACAGGAGAACAGACTTTTAGCGGCATTTTTTTTTGCCTCAGCGCCGCTAAAACTATTAGCGGCGTTTTCATAAGCGCTGCAAAAAACGCCGCTATAGACGCCGCCGCAAAATTTTGTGGTGTTTATTTAAAAAAACGCCGCTAAAGACCATGACCTTTAGCGGTGCTTTTCCCGCAAACGCCGCTAAAGACCATGACTTTTAGTGGCTCTTTTCCTGCAAACGCCGCTAAAGACCATGACCTTTAGCGGCGCTTTTCACGCAAACGCCGCTAAAGACCATGACCTTTAGCGGCACTTTTTTTACAAACGCCGCTACAGAACAAACCTTTAGCGGCGCTTTTCTCACAAACGCCGCTAAAGAATATAACCTTTAAAAATATATATATTTTTATTAAATAATATTTATTTTCTATATTATATTTTATTTTTGAAACTTTAAACTATATACTTTTAAGGATAAATAAAAATATTAATTAAATTAAATTTACTATTAAAATTTTAACTTTAAAACTAAATATAAAAATTGATGAATTTAAATTTAGAATTTAAATATTATGTTTAAATAAATGGGCAATCTACCAGCAACAGAGAGATAATACAATTTATGAAAATTTATGTCGATGAGAATTTTTAGATAAATTTTAAGCACATTTACATTTATGGAAAGAAAGAAAAACAAAAGACCGTAGTTTTCAATTTTTGTTTGCCTTGCCTATGAGGATGACAATGAAGTTCAGCTTCATTCACAATGATACAACTTTCATCACCTCCTGTTTTATCCAATGGTGGAACTGTTCCACTTTCTTTCCTACCAACAGCACTCCCTGAGCTATCCATGGTCCAGTTATTTGATTGTCCTGCAAAGTTCACTACACGAATTATACCATACAGCTTAGCAGAAATAGACAAAGATAAAAAAAAAAAAACTTGCATATATTACTTGTGTAATAATTTCCCAAGAATTTATATATTTAAAGCTGACTCAATGTATACATTTAAAGATGATAATACAATAGATGTAATAATTGAACAAGAAACTATCTTACTGTAATATTTTTGTTATTTATTTTACATAATAAATATTTAAAACTATTTAATATGAAGCAATTTTTGCATTTTCACAAAACAACTTAGAAACTGGAAATATTTTTTTCTGGCCAAGATTTGTAAAGCTTAGTGCTAGTAGGCAGATGCAGTAGCCTATGCATCGCATTTTTATTTTTGTTTTATTTCACTGGAATAATCCAATAGTTTATGACTTATTCCCTTCTATCCACTGTAATATTGCAATAAAGTACATTAGAAACTAGGATATTGGTAAAAGGCACACATAAGGTCTGGGGCTAGGCTTGGAGCTGAGGTGGGTACAAAATGAAAGCAATAATTCCATCCTCAAGAGTCCAAGCATGCAGAAATGTAATTTATTTTAACAAAATTATATGGCAAAAGGAAATAATGGCACGGTCTCAAAGTTTGATCATGCAACATGATAAAGTGTTTGATTAGCAGCAGGTGGTGGGAATAAAGGCAACATGCTATGGGGATGTTTCATTGCAAACTAAGGAAAATAACTTATGTTTCTTCTTGGTGCAGTAAAGAGAACACCTCAGATTTGATTGAAGCTAACCTCAAGATGACCAGTAGTTATAAACAAATAAAAGAAGGATTTAGTCTGAGTCATTTTCAAGACTTTATCAACTTTAAAAAATGCAAAGAAGTAATGCTCAAATTCCAATACTGAACTAATGAAATAAATACAGTTCACAAATTGATGCATAACATAGATTGAACTATTGAAAGGACTTGAACAAAGAATGTAACAACTAAGTAAACATAGTGGAGAATCACATAAGAAATTAAAAACCCAACATGTGGTACATATATCACAGCCACCAATCATAAACAAATTTAAATATACGGGACTCACCAAGATGCAAAGCAACAATTGCAATTTAAATTGGTAAAACTAGTACTAGGAGGCTCTAACATAACAAAACCTGTAAAATTGAATACTAATCTTTATATGAGTTCCAGCATACAAATTCCAGTTCTACCATGACCCATTAATAAATAAAAGTTTCTCAAATTATAAAGAAAAGGTTGACAGCAACTAGTACGTACATAAAAGCTCCAATTGCAAACAAAGAGAAAGCACCAGATAAATAACAATGTCATTAAGTGAAAATGGAAAAAGAAAAACATATTTAAGGATTTGATACAAAAAGTATTATTTGGCATGTTAATAAAAATTAAGTACCAAATATAATTGTAAACAATTTGATTTTTTGCACGAATAACAAAAAATTCAGCACATAACAATAGTCATTACTTTATCCATTGAAAGACAAACCAAAACCAAAACCAAAATCAAGTTCATGCCAGCAAATAATTTGAATCTCACTGCTGACCGTAAACTCTTTCTCCATTGAGGCCTTAGTTCCAAATCTAAGCGAGTGTGCATAATCCCACAAGGCAAATCTTTTAATTTCTCGGAAGGCAATTCATTATCCTTGACACAAACATAATACACACCTTAGATGACGACAATGAAGAAACTGAATCCACACAGATTACCAATGTAAGCACTTAATGAATTAAGAAATACACATTAAGTTATACTAAAACATAGTCCAAAGAAAAACCAAGGCAAAAAAGTTTCAAGATCTTCAAGCTCAGGCGTCAACAGGAACTATAAACTAACTTGGCATGGTATATGTCAATATTAAGATGCTTACCTCTACTGAGTCAAAAGGGTGCAATTTGGTTTCCATCTGACAATAAGAGAAAGCATTTATAAAAGATAAGAATATAGCTTTGGCAAGCCTCACAACACCTTATTACAGTATAACAATGCCAGCATGAAATCCTATTTATCTCCTTACAATAAATCAAAACCAGTGGAATCTAGAGAACAAGGAGAGTTGTTATACCTGTGTCTCATAGTATTGATAATTTTTTCTATATTAAATGCATAAAAACTGCAGGAAATTGCATTGAAGAAAACAAAAGAAAAGGCTACCTCAAAAGTTCTTTTAAAAGTAAATGCAACAATTAATAAGTTCTCACTTAATTTATGCTGAAAGACCATACATGGTAATAGCAAAAAAGACCCAGTTTTTCTTTTGTCTCAGCAAACTGACTTAAGGAAATGGAAGTCGCAAAATGATATGATATGCGTAATGCCATTAAACATTGAAATTTAAGATGTTTAAGTAAGTAGAAGCATGTACATGTGCATGTAATGGCCAAATCTCAAAAGAATTTATACCCACACCTATAAATTCTAGAATGGAATCCCGGTTATAAAGATTTGACATTAACCAATCCAGCACTTCCCCTTCAGTCAACCACTGGTAGAAGGAAAAAGGAAAAAGGCCTCTGATTATTTGAACAATAAGAAAAAAATGAGAAAGATGTTGTCAAGAAGAGACAAATTTGAGCTTCTGTTGGATCTATGAATGTAGTTATTACTAATTTAAGCCCCTGATTGGGATTCAAAAAATACATGAAATGAAAGAACAATCACTGTAAAGAGCAAAGGTTCGATTTTTAGATTAAAGTAGAAAGATGAAATCCAAAAGCAATGAAAGCTAACACCCTCTATAAACTTGAAGTTCCCGGAATTGTTCAATTCAAATAAAATTTGGAAATGCTTGAACTTGTACTGAGAGACTCTCTATTAGTACAATTATTAAAACAAAAAGGAAAGATTTAATAAAGAAAATAAAGAATGAACAAGGAATATGAATGGGCAGAAATAAAAGTCTCTTAAAAACCAGATCTTGATCGAACCACCATTGCCAGAAAATAAAAATAAAAAAACGAAAAACAGAAACATAAAATGAGGGACCTTGAAGATTAAAAGGAGGCGAATTGATTGAAAAGAGATGAAACTAGACAGGGAGTAAAGCTCTTCTTTTGCCTTCGGGTAAATTCGGATCGTCTGATTCAACAACAACCAAAAATTGAATGAATGAACCAGCAAAAACTAACAGAGAGAAAAGATATCAAAATATTCAGCCCAAGTTTTTAATGTCTCTGCAAAATCTCGGTTTTCACTAATAATCTCAAGGAGATAGGATACCGAATGCAATTCCAGGCTACCGAATGCACCTTTGAGAAAGGATATCAAAATATTCTTCAATTAGGAGAGAAACAGGAAAAAGAATCCAAAAGAAAAAAAATCTTACTTTCTTTTTGTGACTGTATAACGGTATAACAGTAGATCCCAACGGCGGCACAGATGATTGAGGCGGCATTGATGCTACTGCTGCTTCTTCAACCATTAATTTTGGGGAGGGGGGAGGGAACCGATTTTGGGAAAAAGAAAGGAGGGAAAAAAAAGAGATTTTGGGATTTTGGGGGGAAGGGAGAACCGATTTTAGGGAAAAAGTTTTAAGGTATTTTGGGTAATAAAACGGTGCCGTTTTGTGTAAGATTTTTTGCGGCGTTTTTATAAAAAATGCCGCTGTTGCTTATCTTTTGTGGCATTTTTTATAAAAACGCCGCAAAAAGTTATTTTCCTTTATACAAAATGGTGTCGTTTTGCTCTGTTAAAAATCTATTATTTTGTTTTAATATATATAAACTTTATCATTATCTCTTAAATAATTTAAACTATATTGATAATTTTAATAAATTAAAACAAATATTATCTTTTTTATAATTATATAAGAAATTAATTAATATATAAATTAAAAAAATCAGTCATATACCCAAAAATAACTTTAAAATTATTTTAATTAATAGTATTTTATTTTTTTCATTTTTGACATGTGTTTTTCTATATTTTTACTTTTAAAATTTTTTTCAATAAAATCCAAATGTTGCTTCAATTTTCTAACAGTAAACCCTAAACCCCAAACTATAAACTTATATCCTAAACCCTAAATATATATATATATTACAAGGGATAAAAGTAATTAAAAAAGAATCTTATTACTTACCTAAACCCAAAAATAATTTGATTTTTTATTATCTTATCAAAAATCCTAACTCTTAAACCTTAATAGCCTAACCCCTAAAACCATGAACAGTACTACGATCCTAACTGTAAAACAAAAAACTACAAACTCTAAATCATAAACTCTAAACCAAAAACAATAAATATTATATCATAAACCCTAAACCCTTAAACTATGGACATTAAACCTTAAATCTTAAATCATAAATTCTAAACCCCAAAGTAATAATCATTATATCATAACCCCTATCCCCTAAACTCTAAACCATAAACCATAAACCATAAATCCTTAACCCCAACCCTTAAACCATAATTAGATATTTAATTATATGTATACACCTAAATTTTGATAGAGATACATATCAGAATTATATATGAATTTTGATTTAATGTGTAATTGTAGATGTGAAATTCTAATTGTGGTTTAAATGTATAATTGAAACTTTAATTTTGATTTAATCATACACATTTTAAAAAATAAATACATCAATATATTTTTATATTGAATAAATATAAATATTTATGTATGCAATATATAAATGTAAAATGATGTTATATCAATAATTGTATTCATAATTTATGCTTTTAGGGTTTAACTTATTGCACACTAAACCATTGTTCATGTATACTTTTGGGATTTAACCCATTTTGATATATATATTTTTTAAAATAATAATTTATATTTATCTTATTTAGATTTATATTATAAAAAAAATCCAAGATACACAAGTTAAGTAGTTTACCATATTTACCTCTAAATTCCAAACCTTAAACCCCAAACCCCAAATCCCAAATCCTAAACTCTAGGCCCTAAACACTAAACCATAACCCATAAACTAAATTACTTTTTTGCGGCGTTTTTCCAAAAGCGCCGCTAAAACCACGATCTATAGCGGCGTTTTTCCAAAAGCGCCGCTAAAACCTCGATCTGGAAAAGCGCCGCTATTGTTCAGTTTTTAGCTGCGTTTGGACTAAAAACGCCGCTATTGATCAGTTTTTAGCAAACGCCGCTATTGCTCAGTTTTTAGCAGCGTTTTATTGCAAACGTCGCTAATGTATAATATTTGCAGCGTTTTTTGTTCAAACGCCACTAAAAACACCGCTAAAGCCCTATTTTCATGTAGTGGATCATATTTATAGTGTAATCAAGTAACTAGAGAGATGAATTATAATGATGAGTAAATATGAAATTGGTGTGGAATGCTATATAGAAGTATGATGGTTGGAGTATGTGATATGTCCACATTATAAAGTCATGAATTAACCATGATGGTGTACGCTTGTGTAATTAAATATGTCATGTTGCATGCCATGAAGTGAGATTATGCATGTGAGTGTTTAAGGGTGGCAAATGGCTTGGAAGCCTCAAAGTTGTCCACACGGGTAGACACATGGGCATGTGTCTAGGCCATGTGTGACACACAGTCTGTCCCATAGGCGTGTGATCCAGCTGTGTGTCCCCTGCATCCCAATTATGCAAAACAGAATGCCTAGTAGTAAACACACGGGCAGAGACACGGCCGTGTGTCTCAGCCATGTGAAGGACATGGCCTCAGGACATGGGCGTGTGCCCAGGCCGTGTAAAGTCTGCACTTAATTTTTAGAATTTAATTCGGCATATGGCCCAATCACACGGGCGTGTGACTTGGCCGTGTGACCTTATTTGGTTGATGACGTCATAGTCAGAGAGTTACACGGGCTGAGGACACGGGCGTGTCCCAAGCC
This sequence comes from Gossypium anomalum, assembly GCA_025698475.1. Taxonomy (NCBI): domain Eukaryota; kingdom Viridiplantae; phylum Streptophyta; class Magnoliopsida; order Malvales; family Malvaceae; genus Gossypium; species Gossypium anomalum. The sequence goes on along the minus strand of CM046958.1, from coordinate 32,915,073 downwards.
ACATGGGTGTGTGTGACCACACGGCCTACCCACACGGGCGTGTCACTCTCTAAAACAAGGAAATTTTCTAATTCTCCCTATTATCTTTAAAGTTCTCGGTTTAGTCCCGAACCGCTTCTAAATTATTTTTGGGCCTCGTAGGCCCATATAAGGGACGATATGCATGTAAATGAAAAGTTTTAAATTTGGACGAAAATTCATGTCTTGGTTTTGCATGAATGTTTATGTTTAAGTCCGGTAATGCCTCATACCCTGTTCCGGCGTCGAATATAGGTATAAGGTGTTACATGCTTGTATTTTAACACGGGTCCCTTAAGCAAATTGAAGTGATTAATAATGGGAAATAAGCACTTCCTGTCTTCTTTTTAGCACAATCATGAATCTCTTTGAGAATAATTTTCCCAACATTTATGGACTTTTCTGTCAAAATTGCATATAACAAGAGCATTCGTTCAATCAAGATGGTGGAACTATGTGAGATAGGCATAAAACTGTAGCGAACGAAATAAAACCATGCCTTTGCTACTGGTTTTAGGTATTTCCTTCGACAAGAATAGCTCCCATATTATTTTATAATCCATTGGGATCTCGGATTTGTCACAACATCAAGCACTTTTGAAGAAAATCCTAATTGATATTGTTCACCATAGGGTAGTACTCATCTTAGTCAACTTCAGGTAAATTAAACAAATCATTGATGGACTTAGAAGTAAGAGGTACCTTTTTCTTTCAAATGATGACCTCAGTAGCATCTTTCATAGTCAAACTAGCACAGAATTTTTGAACTAGTTCATCATCAAGAAGTGAACGAGCATCAAAAAATTGTTCCCACTTGAGAGCATTGATTTTCTTTTTAATCGGTATAGGAACAACCATCAAATCATGACTCTTCAAGTTAAAACCTTTTTCTAGCATCATAGGTTGATGCTTGAACATTGAATCAAATCTCTCTTTCACTTCTTCATCGATCAAAATCGGGTTTTCAAGTGTAGTCTTTGAAGATCTAGTTCTTTTGCGAGATATGGTATCTTTTCTTGAGAACATGGCAAATTTTCTGCACAAAGGGGAAAAGAGAAATTGGCAAGGTGGGTAAAGACTTGCTACGACAAAAATCTTGTGATGGCCAGGATGGTGCGGTGGCAACGACAGCGTGCGACAGGAATGGTGATGTGCGGCGGCAACATTGGTGCTTCGACAATCTTCTTGCGGCAGCAATAGGTGACTTCGGCAAAAAGGGAAGAGAGACTGGGATTTCTTTCGGGATTTGAGGCTAGCAACACAAGAGGGAGATTTAGGAATTTTTAGGGTTAAGCAAATTACTTTGAGGGATATGAAAAATAATAGAATGAAGAGGAGTTTATATAAGGAAGAATTAGGGCAACATGTACCGAAAATTTAACTACATTAGGGTTACTTGGGCGGCAAGTAATGGGAATGGCGGCAGAGTATGGATTTTTCCCTCCTTTTTGCTGTCTTGGGCCTCAAACTCAGACTGTATTTACAAAATTACTCAAAGGAAAAATCAATTAGTACATGGGCCAAATTTGACCCCATTTATTAACATAAAAATTTAAAATTTAAACAAAACAAATAAAACTTAAAAAATTTAAATCTTAATTAGAAAATTTCTTCTTAACAAATTACATTAAATTAATTCCCAGGAAAAGTTAAAGGGGTCACAGCGGTCCCACTTAAGTTCCAATCTCCTTAGATAGAATTAATTAAATGTAATAAGTTAAGAAATTAAGTTCTAATTGTTTATTTATTTACAAAAAGAGTTCATGAAAAATCAAGGGTCTGTTAATTTGAACGAGGATTCAACACGCTAAACTTCACCATCCCAGTAGTGTTTTAGACGTTGACCATTAACTTTAAACGTACCTCCGTAATTGTCTTATAATTAAATAGCTCTATAAGGATAAACTTGGTAGATGGTATAAGGTCCTTTCCATTAGGATTTAAGCTTCTCAAGAAATAACTTCAACCTTGAATTAAACAACAAAACCTTCTGACCTTATTTAAACTCGCGAGGTTGTGTATGACTATCATGCCATCTCTTTCATCTTTCTTTACACATTTTGGAATTCTTATAGGAAAATAACCTCGGATCTTCCAACTCATCAAGTTGTAACATCCTTCTCTCATCAAGTTGTAACATCCTTCTCTCACTGGCTTGCTTAAGATCAAAATTCAACTGCTTCAAAACCCAGTGAGCTTTATTCTCCAGCTCTAATGGCAAATGACATGCCTTTCCAAAGACTAACCGACAATGATTCATTCCTAATGGTATCTTAAATGTTGTTCGATAGGCCTATAATGCATCATCGAGCCTTTTAAACCAATCTTTGCTGCTAGGGCGTACTACCCTTTCAAGGATACCTTTGATTTCATGGTTCACTCTTTCAACTTGCCCATTAGACTGGGGGTGATTGGCAGTAGCAATCTTGTGCTTCACATAATATTTCTCAAGCAACCACTTAAGTCATTTTTTCACAACATGAGAACCTTCATCACTAATAATAGCTCTTGGTGTCCCAAATCATGTAAATATATGCTTATGTATGAATCGCATGACTATCTTAGCATCATTTGTAGGGTATGCTTCATCTTCAACCCACTTGGATACATAGTCCACAGCAACTAAGATGTATTTGTTCCCATACAAAAAAGGAAATGGGCCTAAAAAGTCAATGCCCCATACATCAAATAATTCAATCTCCAAAATGTTTGTAAGGGGCATCTCATTCGTCCTTGATATATTTCCAGTCCTTTAGCATTTATCACAGTTCTTCACATAAGCATAAGCATCTTTAAATAGTGTAGGCCAAAAGAAACCTGCTTGCAAAATCTTTACTACAGTTCGTGAACCACCAAAGTGTCCCCCACTTGGAGATGAGTGGCAATGATACAAGATCTCAACAATCTCACTTTCATCTTCATGCTTTCGGATTATATTATCTACACACTGTTTAAACAAAAATGGATCCTCCCAAAAATAATACCGACTATCATGAATGAATTTTTTCCTTTGTTGGTATGTCATTTCTCGGGGAATTATTCCACATGCAAGATAATTGGAAAAATAAAAAAACCAAGGTGTTTCCTAAATTCGACTTACCTCAAATAAGTGTTCATCTGGGAAATTCTCGTTGATAGGCACACATGATTGAGTTACCCGTCTTGTTCCAACCTCGACAGATGATCAGCTATTTGATTTTTGACACCTTTTCTGTCTTGGATTTCAAGGTCAAATTCTTGGAGTAAAAGTATGCAATGAATTGGCCTCAGTTTCGCATCTTTCTTTGTGAGCAAGTATTTAATAGTTGTATGGTCAGTAAATACTGTAACTTTGGTACCTATAAGATATGAGCGGAATTTTTCAAAAGCAAAAAATATAACAAATAGTTCCTTTTCAGTTACCGTATAATTGAGTTGGGCTCCCGTCAAAGTTCTATTTGCATAGTAAATAGGGTGAAACACTTTGTTTCTTTTTTGACCCATTATAGCTCGAACAGCATAATCATTTGCATCATACATCAACTCAAAAGGTGACCTCCAATCAGGTGTAACGATTATTGGAGCTGAGATTAACCATTTTTTCAGATCTTCAAAAGCTTCCAAACATGCTTCAGAACATCCAAAAACTTCTTGAATTACACCTCCAATTTCTGCTTGTGTTGCTGCAATATTTGTAGATATGGAGTTGATGAAACTTTCAGTTGAATCGGATAACTCTTCTAAGTAGGTAAATCTGCATCCAAAGAAGATGTTAAAGTATCTGAATTCACTAAGTTAGGATTTACCTTGTCAGTCTTTGTAGATTCTGACTCTTTTGGTGTAGGAATTTCAACAGCTGGTTGATTCTTCTGAACAGGCTTATCTTTGGCATCAATCAATCGGGGTTCTAGAATTTTACCACTTCGCAATGCCACTGCATTGATATGTTCTTTACCCAAATTTCTTAGATTCTCAGTATCCCTCGACAAGGTTCCTTGTAGTCTATTACAAAGCTCCGTAGCTAACTGACCCATTTGGTTTTCCAAATTTTTCAATGTTGCTGCTTGACTTTGGATCAAAGTGTCATTCTTTACCATGTACGCTTTCAACAATTTCTCCAAACTATTTGATGCCTCAGCTCGAGGTGGTTTTAGAGCTTACTGATTAAACCCTTGAGTTTTGTTAGGTCCATACTGCAATCAGTTGTTGTTTGGTCCATTTCTTTGGTTGTTCCAAGAAAAATTAGGATGATTATGCCATGAAGGATTGTAGAAGTTGGACTAGGGTCCTTGTCCACTCCTATTTTGATGTTGGTTCCCCATATAGTACACTGACTTGGGATTTGATGGATAATTCTCAAAAGAATGACCTTCCCCACAGTATACACAGGAAACTACACCAAACGGACTTGGTGGCTGAGCTGATAACGAAGTGAGGGCGTCAACTTCATGAACTCTGGCTACACTTCTTCCTAAAGTTGTTTGATTTTTTGGCCATTGATAGTTATTACTCGAGATCCTCTCGATGATCCCATAAGCCTCATTATAAGACTTAGACAAAATTGCACCATTCCCAGAAGCAGTTACCACCAATCTTGTATGTACATTGAGACCATTATAGAATGTCTCCAATTAGATACAGTGAGGAATCCCTTGATGAGGACACTTACGAAGTAACTCCTTGAATCGCTCCCAAGACTCATATAAAGACTCGTCATCCAATCGTTGGAAAGTTGTGATCTCGTTCCTCAACATAGCGTTTTTGTAAATCTTCAGTCAAATCTCTAATTTCTTCAACATTGCAAGGACCTTGTGTAATTAAACTAAAAAGTGGTTTATATGGACAACCATGTGTAGCCGAATTTGGGTTGACTTGGTCTGCTATCAGACTTGTCAAAAGTAGATAGATAAATTAAAGGACCAAAGAACAAAATTTATCCAATTTAAATAATTAATTCAAACCCAAATTATTAATGAAATATTTTAAAAATGAATTATTAAATATAATTTTATATTTTATTATTTAATCTAATCATGCATGACCCATTTTATGTCTTAAAAATATAATATGTTCAAATAAATATAAAATAAGCCATTTTATGCATGAAAACTATACAATAAAGCATAAAATCACATTTTAATAATTTCTATGTCCTAATTTCATATTTTCACATATTTCATTAATTTATTAAACAATTATTTAGTTTTAACAATGAATTTAAGTAAAAATATGATAAATTGCATAGGAAAAATCCTATATAATTTTCAGTTTATAAGGCTAGATGGGCAAGGCCAATTTGGGCGTGTGGGCCCACACGAGCAACCCACACGGTCATGTAGGCCCAAAATTCTAAAATTTTTCCTAGGGTTGCATGGGTCATTCCTAATGAATGTGGGCCTACCGTAGGGTTGGTAAGGGCTAATTAAACCCATTTGTATGTGATCTGTTAATCTGATAGTCTGATCTGAGTAGGGAACTGATATGTATTTCTGGCTGTCCTATATAAGTAGGTATAATATCTGTATACAAGCATGTTAATCATGTGATTCTGTATCTGTTATCTGTTTTTTGCATGTTGTATCTGTATTTGGGGTGGTATTTGTATATGTGGAGGAAGTATTCTATACAGTGACCTGTAAACTGAAATATATATAGGATTTTTCCTATATAATTCGTCACTTTTTTACTTAAATTTGTTGTTAAAACCAAGTAATTGTTAAATAAATTAATGAAATATATGAAAATATGAAATTGGGACATAGAAATTATTAAAATGTGATTTTATGCTTTATTATATAGTTTTCATGCAAAAAGTGGCTTCTTTTATATTAATATAAGCATATTATATTTTCAAGCTATAAAGTGGGCCATGCATGACTAAATTAAATAATAAAATATATAGTTATATATAATAATTTATTTTAATATATTTCATTAATAAATTGGGTTTTAATTAATTAAGTAAAGTGATTAATTAAAGTGGTTAAATTATTTTTTGTGGTCCTCTAAATTATCTACTATTTTTGGATAGGTCTGAGAGCTTTATTTTGATTAAAAAACCATCCAAATGGAGGACCAAGTCAACCCAAAATTCGGCTGCATGAGGATTTCCATAAATCAAATTTTGGTTTAATTGCACAAGGCCCTTGAATAGTTGAAGAAATCAGAGATTTACCCAGAGATTTGAAATTGACCGAGTCTTGATCTTGATGATATTATGGCACTTAAATCAAGAAAAAATCAGCCACATTTCCACAATCATGGCTGGCCACCCTTGGAGGAATTCTCAAAATATGGACACTCCTATTTTTAGAAAACTAGCTCCCTTGCCTCACCTATAAATAAGACCCCATTTCTCACTTTTCTAATCATCCCTCACTTATTTATCATTCTCTCCTCTCTCAATTCTTTTATTGTTCTTTCCCCTCATGCCTATCATCATCTTTTCATAAATATTTTGAGCAAATTAGCCTCTTAAAAAACCTTTAGTTGGCCACCTCAGAGAGCCATCAGTAAAGGAGCAAAGCGAAGGAACGAAGGAGCCCTCATCAGTCAGAGTCTTGGGGGACAACCACTCTGAATTGGGTTTAATCTTTCTTTACTTTAATTTAATTCAAGAATGTTTGCTATGTGTTTACTCTTCTTGTTTACAACAATGATAGCTTAATTTTATTTAAGTTAGGATGATTGCTTTGATTGAATAATAATTATTAGATTCATGCTTATAATATTTGTGCCTCAATCGATCATGTTTTGAATTAAAATCAAGTCTGTATTTCGTTCATACGTGATTGAAATGCACCTGAATTAGCTGAGTGTTCCTAACCAGACGACGGCTAATGAACGCATAATTGAAATATGCATGCTTAATTTATATCCTAACCCGATTAAATTGCAAGTTGCATAACAACCCTAACCAGACTCTGTTATCTGCATAGTTTTTAGATTTGTGTGATTAAACTGTTTCAAACCTAACACGTCCCTGTTACCTCACATGAATACTAAGAAAACCTTGGTAAATAAGGATCAGTAAAATGCGTATTTACTAAGTAAAGGATTCCTAAAGGACCTAATGTGGTTTCCAAACTCATGAAAGATTGAGTTGCCATGGAATGTTTTCCGAATATTGATAAGCATGTTGATAATAATTTGATTTTAATTAAAGTAATTATCCTAGCTTATTTATGTTATAATTGTTGCTTATTGTGTTAATTCTACTAAAATCTATTTCATTCATATAGTTGCATGTTAGGATAAATCACATTATGGATTATTGCATCTAGATTAATTTTACATAGTTTTAACCAATACTTCCAAATCAAATTGTGTTTCATTTTACCAAGTTGTTGATAATATTTTTATAATTGACTGACTTAGCACAAATACAATCCCTGTGGAGACGATAACTCGATACTTATTACTTGATAACGACTGTGTACACTTGCACAAACCCGAGTGTTACAAGTTTTTGGCATCGTTGCCGGGGATTGTCAATTGTTGCCATAGTTATTTTTTGTGAAATTATTTATTTTTAGTTTGGTTATTTCGAACAGTACTAACTTGTGTTGCTAAATTTAGACCGTCCGGTATTTCATATTGGGTTACAGGTCGAACCAAAACAAAATACTTTTTCTTGGTAGGTGTGATCCGTTAGACATAGATCCAATTTTTCAATTTTTTGATTCCTTAGAGTTTGTTTTGCCTGTTCTGGTGGTATCAAGATGCCACTGCGTGTCGAGATATCTTATCTCTTTCTCGGGAAAATAGATATTACCGGAAAAAATTTTCAGTTTAATCCTTTTTTTTTTTCTTTCCACTTGGACCAATCCGCCCACTTGGCTTCTTGTATTTAAAGTGATTTGGGTATCTACTCCAATGATACTATTGTTCCGTACCATTATGGAAGAAGATTCGGATAAAATATGCACTTCCTCAGGAATGAAAAAAAATAGATCTACTTTCATTTGGTATTTTGGCTTAACCTTTTTGACTCATCGATACTGAATCACATCCTCCCTTTTGACGATTGAATGCGCCCCTAGAGTCCCATATTTAGTAATTCTGAACTCTTTCTTCTCAGATCGAGGATCGTCAAAAAAGCAAGAATACTTTTTCTACGGAAAATACCATTTATGGGTATTTCCATCGAGATACCAGAATGGGAATGCAACATTAGTTCTTTCTCTTGGTCTTGAATCAATTGATTGAATTATCTTAGTTCTTTTTAATTTTGTGATTTTCTTTTCAGGTGTTTATGAGCATAGATTGAATTATCGATTTACTCCCAATAGACCCTGAAATTGAGTGAACTTTCAGACAAAGAAGACGTGAACAAATAGCTCAAAGACAGAACGAGATGGACCTTGGAAATCAAAATCAATACCAAGGTAATGAAGTCGAACATATACGAAATCCTATCCTCATTGCCGATGATAAGGATCGATGCATTAGAAAATATGTTGTGCCACTTTTCAATGAGTTAAATCCAAGAACTAGAAGGCCAGATATTGAGGCAACCCAATTCGAATTGAAACCAGTGATGTTTCAAATGCTACAAACGGTGGGCCAATTTAGTGGTATGCCCATGGAAGATCCACATCTCCACCTTCAATTGTTTATGGAGGTGAGTGATTCATTCAAGATAGCCGGTGTGACAAAAGACACACTGAGGCTGAAGTTGTTTCCGTACTCGTTGCGAGATCGAGCACGAGCTTGGCTCGATTCATTGCCACCAAGTTTTATATCTACATGGTAAGAATTAGCAGAGAGATTTTTGGTTAAGTATTTCCCGCCTAGCAAAAATGCTAAGTTGAGGAACGAGATCACAACTTTCTAACAATTGGATGACGAGTATTTGTATAAGGCTTGGGAGCGATTCAAGGAGTTACTTCGTAAGTGTCCTCATCATGGGATTCTTCATTGCATCCAGTTGGAGACATTCTATAATGGTCTCAATGCACATACATGATTGATGATAGATGCTTTTGCGAATGGTGCAATTTTGTCTAACTCTTATAATGAGGCTTATGAGATCATCGAAAGGATTGCTAGCTACAACTATCAATGACCAACAAATCAAACAGCTTCAGGAAGATGTGTAGCTGGAATTCATGATGTTGATGCTTTCACTTCGTTATCAACTTAGGTATCGTCTATTTCCTCTATGTTAAAGCAGTTTACCACTAATAGTGGTAATAATTTTACAGCTTAGCCACCAAGTTTGCTTAAAGTAGTTTCCTGTGTGTACTGTGGGGAAGGTCATTCTTTCGAGAATTGCCCATTGAATCTCGAGTCAGTGTACTATGTGGGAAACCAACATCAAAATAAGAGTGGACAAGGACCCCGGTCCAACTTCTATAATCCTTCATGGCGTAATCACCCTAATTTTTCTTGGAGCAACCAAGGAAATGGACCAAACAAAAACTTTATTAGCATAGACCTAACCAATCTTAGGGGTTTAATCAGCAAGCTCTAAAACCACCTCAAGCTGAATCATCAAATAGTTTAGGTAACTTGTTGAAAGCATACATGGCAAAGAATGACGCTTTGATATAGAGTTAAGTACCAACACTAAAAAATTTGGAAAGCCAAATGGGTCAGTTAGCTACAGAGCTTTGTAATAGACCACAAGGAACCTTGCCAAGTGATACTGAGAATCCAAGAAATTTGGGTAAAGAACATATCAAGGTATTGGCATTGTGAAGTGGTAAAATTCTGGAACCTTGATTGATTGATGTCGAAGACGAGCTTGTTGAAAAGGGGGAAAGTCAACTAGCTGTTGAAGTTCCTACACCAAAAAAGTTAGAAACTGCAAAGACTGACAAGGTAAATCCTAACTCAGTGAATTCAGATACTTAACATCTCCTTTGGATGTAGATTTACCTACTCAGAAGAGTTGTCTGGTCCAATCGAAAGTTCCATCACCTTTATATTTGCAAAGATTACAGCAACACAAGTAGAAATAGGAGGTGCAATTCAAGAAGTTTTTGGATGTTCTGAAGCAATTACACATCAATATTCCATTGGTGGAGGCTTTAGAAGAAATGTCAAATTATGTGAAGTTTATGAAGGATGTACTATCCAAGAAAAAACGACTGAGTGAGTATGAGATTGTCGCTCTAACAAAGGAGTGCAGTGTGTTCCTGCAGAACAAGCTGCCACCGAAATTGAAGGATCTAGGAAGCTTTACGATACCCTGTAACATCGGTGAAACTTACTATGGTAAAGCTTTGTGTGACTTAGGCATAAGTATCAACTTGATGCCTAAGTCTATTTTCAAGATGCTAGGGATAGGAGAAGTAAGACCTACAACTGTGACGCTCCAGCTAGCGGATCGATCTTTAGCATACCCTGAAGGAAAGATCAAGGATGTTTTGGTAAGAGTTGATAAATTTATTTTTCCTGCTGATTTTATTATTCTAGATTCTGAAGCAGATAAGGAAGTGACAATTATCCTTGGGAGACCTTTCTTAGCCACGGGAAGAACATTAATTGATGTGCAGAAAGACGAACTCACCATGCAAGTTCAAGACGATCAGGTAACTTTTAACATTCTTAAAGCGATGAAATTTCCCTATCCGATAGAAGAGTGTTCATTTATGGAAGAAATAGAAACCTTGATTTCTATGGAAAGCCATCTTGAAGAAGATCCATTGGAGAAAGCCTTAGGGTTTGACCCTTTGGAGGATGAAGAAGGTAAAGAAAACATGGCTGGGATGGAAGCCAGTCTGAGGAATTTTATTCAATCCACACGGCTTGAACTGTTGGAGTTGGAAGTCAGAGAATTGGTGCAACCCAAATTGTCAATCGAAGAACCACCTACACTTGAACTAAAGGTACTTCCTTCCCATTTGAAATATGTTTACTTAGGTAATTGTTCTACTTTGCTTGTGATTATTTCAGCAAAATTGACAAAAGATCAAGAGGAGCAACTAATTTCTGATCTAAAGAAATTTAAGAAAGCAAATGGTTGGACCATAGCTAATATTCGAGGTATAAGCCCTTCATTTTGCATGCACAAAATTATTTTATAGGAAGGTGAAAAAGCTCAAATTGATGGGAAAAGGAGGATCAATCCTATTATGGAGGAAGTTGTGAGAAAGGAAGTGATCAAATGGCTAGATGCAGAATCATCTATCTTATTTTAGATAGTTCGTAGGTAAGTCCGATACAGTGTGTGCCGAATAAAGGTGGAATTACGATGGTTGAGAATGAGCGTAACGATTTGATCCCAAAAAGGACTAGTACTGGTTGGAGAATTTGTGTTGACTATAGAAACCTGAATAAAGCCACTTGGAAGGACCATTTTCCATTGCCTTTTATGGATCAGATGTTAGATCGACTGGCAGGTAATGAGTTCTATTATTTTTCAGATGGTTATTCGGGATATAACCAAATAGTTGTAGCTCCGGAAGACCAACATAAAACAACCTTTACTTGTTCGTACGGTACGTTTGCTTTTAGGTGAATGCCTTTTGGTTTATGCAACGCACCTACAACCTTTCAACGATGCATGATGGCAATATTCACTGATATGGTTGAAAATTTTGTTGAGGTTTTCATGGATGATTTTTCTGTTTTTGGTAACACTTATGATATTTGTTTGAGTAACTTAGCTACGGTACTGAAGAGATGCAAAGAGACGAATCTTGTTCTTAACTGGGAGAAATGCTATTTTATGGTTAAGGAAGGGATTCTCTTAGGGCATAGAATTTCAAAGAAAGGAATTGAAGTCGATAAAGCAAATATAGACGTAATTGAAAGATTACCGACCCCAATGAATGTGAAAGGAGTTAGAAGTTTCTTAGGCCATGTCAGTTTTTACCGAAGGTTTATCAAAGATTTTTCAAAAATTTCTAAACCACTGTGTTCGTTGTTAAAGAAAGATACAGTGTTCACTTTTAACAAAGCATGTTTAGAAGCTTTTGAAGAGCTGAAAAAAAGGGTTAATCTCAGCCCTAATAATCATTACACCCGATTAGAGCACACCTTTTAAGTTGATGCGCGATGCAAGTGACTATGCTGTAGGAGTTATGATGGGTCAAAGAAGAAATAAAGTGTTCCACCCCATTTACTATGTAAGTAAAACCTTGACGGGAGCCCAACTCAATTATACGGTGGAAACACGAAAATTTATGCATTTTTACATACCCTTTTTAGCTTAAAATCATACCGTTTCGATTAAATTCTTGTTAAAAAATAATGAATTTTTATAAAATAATTAAATTGTACTTAAAATATGAACATGATGAATTTTAGTTACTTTTATAATTAATTTTTAGTAATTTTGGTTATTTTCGACAGAATTGCGCAAAGGGCGAAAAATGGCTCGGCAGACACTTCTTGAAGCACAAAACCGAGAAGCAATTTGACGTATCTAGGTGAATTAATTTCCAGCCTAAGACGGTCCAATTATGTGTATTAATTCATAATATAATTAATTTTAATTTATACCCAATTTAATTTGGGCTAAATAAATTAATATCAATTAATTATGGAAAAAGTGGTCCAGTTGAATCGAACCAATTGAAGTGAACCGGCCAAAGATTGGGCAGCCCAAAACTGGCCATATGCTGACCCAAATCATCTTATTAGCTGATTAATTAAGCTTGCAAAGAAGCCCTTGAAGTCTTGTCAAAGTTGCATTCAAACCCCTCCACAATTGGTGGATTTATGGATTTCCCCAAAGCCATTTTTAGCAAAGTTGAAAGCATCAACTTTGCCACATAGGTGGTCGGCCAAGGGGTGGCTCTTTGGCTTCTATTTTTAGCAAATTTCAACTACCACACTCAGCTATAAAAGCCCCCCTTGGCTGATCATTTGAAGCATCTCATTCATCCCTCATTCATTTCACAACACTTCTCTCTTTTCTCATTTTTTTCTCTCAATTTTGCATTTCAATTCCCTTGCTCTTGTGTCGATTTCTTCCCTTGGAAAAGGGGTGTTCTTAAACCATTTTCGATCAGCAATTGAGTGTTCGTCGAAGCCTTGATCAGTGAGGACAATAAGAAAGAAGAATGGAACAACCTAGTCAAGCCTCGGAAAACCACCAGATTTGATTCTTGTTCCCTATCTCTTTAATTTTTGTTGTTGTTATGATGAACATATCTATGAATATTTATGTTGTTGGAATGGTTAATTTAATTAGCTTAGCTTGAATTTAATTCGTGTTGGTTTGATTACATTTCATCTGCTTAAATTATTAAAATCGTGTTTATGTTGTTATAGGCCTCAGTAAGATGCTTGATTAAGTAAGATCATGCCTAAGTTATTCTTGCGTTACGACTGTGAGGTAGCTAATGAATTAATTATTTAAATGGATTTCAATTGTAATTAATTGACACAGTACTTAATCAGTGCATGTTTATCCTTCTAAGGTAGCTGAAGGTTAAATTAGCAATGTATTTGGCGATATTATTGCCTTGCATAACTTGCAAGATTATTGTGATTAAACTGTTTCAAGGTAAGGATACCTTGTTACCTCACATAGTCTTTTATATGCTTATTAGATTTAATTAATCGTTTGAATTGACATAGGGATATGCAAGAGATTAGTTCAGTTTAATGAGTATGTATGTGCAATAACATGTTTGCTTACTAGAATCTGTTTAGTCGATTGAATTGAGATAGGGATATGTCAAGAGATGAATGGATTTTGGTATGTAAGTATGTTCATAAGTTAGCAAATTACAGGGTTGTCATGAATTTATTCACAACAACATAAACATGAGTTTAATAATTCTAAGATAAAGAAATGTAATTAATCCAACACAATTATATCATCTTGATTAAATCTTATTTTGAAATCGTGCATTAGAACTTTTTACTTCATTTTTATTTATTTTAATTAGTTATTTTCTTAATTTTTTAATCACCCTCTTTAAACAAAATATTTTTCATCACCAAAGTGTTTTAAATAGCATTTCATAAATAATTCTTTTCACAGTTCTTGTGGGTACGACAACTCGACATTTACTTGTCACTTTATTACTTGTTGTGATTGTGTACACTTGCACATTTCTTTTGTTCCAAGTTTTTGGCGCCGTTGCCAGGGAGCTGTTTTAAAAAGTCATTATTTGTGAATTTGTTAGTTTTACATTGTTGTTTATTTTTCTGTTTAAATTTTACTTAATTAATTTTTTTGTGATTATTTCAGGTGTTTATGAGTATTGACCGAATTATTGATCTACTCCCTGTAGACCCTGATATAGAAAGAACTTTTCGACAGTGAAGAAGACAAGCAAGTCAGAGAAGGACTGAAGAAATGAACTTTGAAAATCTAAATCAAGGAAAAGGAGCAAACCCTACTCAAAATCCTATCCTTATTGCTGATGATAGGCATAAAGCTTTAAGACAGTATGTCGTGCCAGTGTTTAATCATCTTAATCCGGGTATTAGGAGACCCGAAATCGAGGCACAACAGTTCGAGCTAAAGCCAGTCATGTTTCAGATGCTTCAGACAGTGGGCCAATTCAGTGCAATGCCTACCGAAGATCCTCACCTACACTTAAGGCTATTTATGGAGGTGAGCAATTCTTTCAAGTTAGCTAGAGTACTCGAAGATGCATTACGATTGAAGCTGTTCCCATATTCATTAAGGGACAGAGCTCGAGCCTGGTTGAACTCATTACCACCAAACTCAATTTCTACATGGCAAGAGTTAGCAGAAAGATTCCTTATGAAGTATTTCCCGTCTAGCATGAATGCAAAGTTGAGGAACGAGATCACTGCCTTCCAATAAATGGATGATGAGTCCTTGTATGAAGCATGGGAAAGGTACAATGAGTTATTACGAAAGTGCCCTCATCACGGAATCCCACATTGGATCCAACTTGAGACATTTTACAATGGTCTCAATGCTCACTCGAGGATGATAGTGGACGCTTCTGCTAATGGTGCTCTCCTTTCTAAGTCTTATAATGAGGCTTATGAAATCATTGAGAAGATCACCAGTAACAATTACCAATGGCCAACCAATTAGCAGCGTCAGGAAGACGAGTTGCTGGAATACATGAAGCAGATGCTCTTACTTCACTCGCATCTCAAGTATCATCAATATCCTCAATGCTTAAAAATCTTACTACTAATGGGTCTAATAGTTTTGCAGCACAACCACCAAACCAATTTGAAAGTATAGCCTGTGTCTATTGTGGGGAAGGACATTTGTTCGAAGAATGTCCATCAAACCCAGAATCCATGTACTACATAGGTAACTAGAAACAAAATCGAGGAAGGCAAGGACTGCAATCCAATTTCTATAACCCATCGTGGTGAAACCACCCGAATTTTTCTTGGAGTAACCAAGGAGCTGGAACCAGTAACACTTACGCCCAACCTAGATCAACCCAGCCACCTAGTTTTCCCCAACAAGTTCAGAAACCAACCAAGCTGAACCATCCAATGGCTTAGAAAATTTGTTGAAGGCATACATGGCCAAGAATAATGCCTTAATCCAAACCCAAGCAGCTACATTGAAAAACCTTGAAAACCAAATGGGCCAGCTTGCTACTGAACTCAGGAACCAACCACTAGGTGCTTTACCTAGTGATACGGAGAATCTGAGGAATTCAAGGAAGGAGCATTGTAAAGCGTTGACATTGAGGAGTGGAAAGACAGTAGAGCCCAACATCATCGAAGCTAAAATGAGCAAGCTGACGCTCAAGAATTAGAGAAAGATCAACCAAGTGTTGAAATTCCAGTTTCACCAGAACCAGAATCTGCAAAACCCGATAAGGTAATTTCAGAACCAGCTAATTTTGATCAACTAACAACTCCGTTGGATGTAGAACCGCCATAAAAGATGAATCAACTAGTTCCAGTAAAGAAACCACCACCCCCCTACCCTCAAAGACTTCAAAAGTAGCAGCAGGAGATTCAATTCAAGAAGTTCTAGACATACTTAAGAAATTTCATATCAACATCCTATTGGTTGAAGCACTTGAGAAAATGCCGAACTACGTCAAATTCATGAAGGATATCCTATCCAAAAAATAAAGACTTGGAGAATTTGAGACGGTAGCTCTGACGAAGGAATGCAGTGCATATATTCAAGACAAGCTACCCCCAAAGTTGAAGGATCCTGGATGTTTTACCATATCTTGCAACATTGGAGCAACATATTGTGGTAAGGCTTTATGTGACTTAGGTGCGAGTATTAACTTGATGTCTATGTCAATATTTAGGAAATTGGGGATAGGTGAAGTTAGACCAACTACGGTTACACTTCAATTAGCGAATCATCCTTAGCACATCCAGAAGGAAAGATCGATGATGTATTGGTACGTGTAGATAAATTTATTTTCCCTACTAATTTTGTCATTCTAGACTTTGAAGCAGACAAAGAAGTGCCAAATATCTTAGGAAGACCGTTCTTAGCAACTGGAAGGACCCTTATTGATATGCAGAAAGGAGAGCTTACTATGCGTGTTCAGGATGATCAGGTAACATTTAACGTTTTTAAGTCTATGCACTTTCCTGACACAATTGATGGTTGTTCTGCAGTGTCCAATTTAAAGGATTTAATAGTAGAAAAGGAACTCAACTATGTTGAGGATCCGTTGGAACGAATTTTGACATCAGATCCTCTAAATGATGAAGAGGAGGATGAATACTCAGCTATACTAGAAGCTAATCAAAAAAGATTTAATCTGTAATCCCGTTTTGAATCTTTAGAATTAGAGAAAAGGGATTATGCCCAACCAAAAGCATCAATCGAGGAGCCACCTAAATTAGAACTCAAGGTACTACCTTCACATCTAAAATATGTTTATTTAGGTAACACTTCTACTTTGCCTATGATTGTTTCAGTAGAATTAACTACTGAGCAAGAAGAGAAACTCATCCTGGTGTTGAAACAATTCAAGAAGGCTATCGGATTAATAATAACTGATATATACAGTATTAGTCCATCTGCATGCATGCACAATATCATACTAGAAGATGACGAGAAAGGGATAATTGATGGACAACGAAGACTAAACCCCATTATGAAGGACGTAGTAAAGAAAGAAATCATTAAGTGGTTAGATACAGGTATAATTTACCCCATCTCAGATAGTTCATGGGTAAGTCCGGTCCAGTGCGTGCAAGAGAAATGAGGTATCACAGTCGTTAAAAATGAGAATAACGAGTTGATACTGACTAGAACGGTTACGGGATGGAGAATTTGCATCGACTACCGGAAGCTGAACAAGGCGACTAGGAAAGATCACTTTCCTTTGCCATTTTTGGACCAGATGCTGGATAAACTCACAAGGAGAGATTATTACTATTTTCTAGATGGATACTTAGGGTATAATCAAATTACAGTAGCACTGAAAGATCAGCACAAGACAACATTCACCTACCCATATGGTACATTTGCATTTAGATGCATGCCATTTGGTTTATGTAATGCACCTACTACATTCTGAAGATGTATGATGCTGATTTTTACTAACATGGTTGAGAATTATTTGGAAGTTTTTATGGATGACTTTTTAGTATTCGGAGATACTTATGATGATTGCTTAGCCAATCTTGCGAAGGTACTAAGGCGATGCGAAGAAACAAACCTAGTACTTAACTGGGAAAAGTGCCATTTCATGGTACGAGAAGGTATTGTTCTTGGGCATCAGATAATGAGACATGGATCGAGGTAGATAAAGAAAAGGTAGATGTTATCGAGAAACTCCCACCTCCAACATCTGTAAAGGGTGTTAGGAGCTTTTTGGGCCACGCCAGTTTCTATCGAAGATTCATGAAACACTTCTCCAAAATTGCTAAACCCTTATGCAAATTATTAGAGAAGGACGCGATGTTCAAATTTGGTGAAGAGTGCTTAAAGGCTTTCAAAGATTTGAAGAGTCAGTTAGTTACGACACCCATAATTGTCACACCAGACTGGGATTTGCCATTTGAATTGATGTTTGACGCAAGTGACTTCGTGATAGGAGTTGTTATGGGCCAGCGAAGGAACAAAGTTTTTCATCCCATCTACTACGCAAGTCGGACACTGACAAGAGCTCAACTGAATTATATAGTAACAGAGAAAGAGTTACTTGCTATTGTGTTTACTTTTGACAAGTTTCAATCTTATCTTGTAGGTACCAAGGTGACTGTCTATACGGACCACTCGGCGATTAAGTATTTACTTGTTAAGAAAGACACTAAGCCGAGACTGATCCGGTGGGTACTTCTACTTCAAGAGTTCAATCTAGAAATTCAAGATTGAAAGGGAGTGGAAAACCAAGTAGCAGACCACTTGTCAAGATTGGAGCCGCAAGAAGGGAACTCTCCTCTTATACCAATTCGAGAGACGTTTCCAGATGAAAACATACTGAAGGTAAATCATGTCCACAATACCCCTTGGTTTGCTGATATCGCTAACTTTTTAACTTGTGGTTTGATACTAATTGATAAGACGTATCATTAAATGAAAAAGTTTCTTCACGATGTGAAGTACTATTTCTGGGAAGAACCATACTTGTTCAAGAAGTGTGCATATCAAATGATCAGGAGATGTGTGACAGAAGAAGAAGTACAAAAGATTTTACACCATTTTCACTCAGCTCCAAGTGGGGGACACTTCAGAGGTACTCGTATTGCGGCCAAAGTATTGCAAGTTGGATTCTTTTGGCCAACACTATTCAAAGATGCATACGCTTACGTAAAGAGTTGTGATCGATGTCAAAGGGTTGGAAATGTCACAAGCAGAAATGAGATGCCTCAAACAAACATCATTGAGGTAGAATTATTTGATGTTTGGGGTATTGACTTTCTCGGTCCTTTCCCTCCATCCTTTGGTCACAAGTGTATATTGGTAGTAGTAGACTATGTGTCTAAGTGCGTCGAGGCTGAAGCTTATCCAACAAACAATGCTAGGGTTGTAATAAAGCTTTTGCAGAAACACATGTTTACAAGGTTTGGAACCCCAAGAGCTATTATCAGCGGTGAAGGGTCCCATTTTTTGAACAAGTGGTTGAAATGATTATTAGATAAACATGGAGTGAAACAAAAAGTCGCTACAGCTTACCATCCGCAGACGAATGGGAAAGCTGACTGGCAAACAAGGAGATTAAAGGCATACTTGATAAGGTAGTTTGCCCGAACTGATGAGATTGGTCCAAAAGACTGGATGATGCTTTATGGGCTTATAGAACAGCATACAAGACACCTTTAGGGATGTCACCCTACAAGTTGGTCTTTGGGAAAGCCTGTCATCTACCTTTGGAGTTAGAGCACAAAGCTTACTGGGCCCTTCGACAACTCAATTTGGATCTTAAGCTTGCTAAAGAGAAATGAATGCTCCAACTCAATGAGCTAGAAAAATTCTGAATGTTCTCGTACGAAAATGCCAAATTACTCAAAGAGAGACTTAAAAAATGGTATGACAAGCACATTCGAGTTCGAGAATTTGAAACAGGTCAGCAAGTCTTGTTATTTAATTCCAGATTAAAGTTCTTTCCAAGTAAACTAAAATCATGTTGGTCCGGTCCATTTATGATTCATCGCGTCTATCCATACGCAGTTGTTGAACTCCAAGGTAAGGGAGGTAATTTTCAAGTTAATGCTCAGCGTCTGAAACATTATTAGGGAGATAAGACTGAACGGCAAATTTTGTTCATCTTATCGGATGTTTAATTTTTCTTTTTAATAAATGATTTAGGGTATATTTTCGAGATTAGTATGTTTAAATAAATTCTGTCTAGGAGATTGGAACTTAAGCGGGACCGCTTGTGACCCCTCCAATCTTTCCTGGGAATTGATTTAACATAATTTTCCGAGAAATTATTCCCTAAATAGAAAATTAAATTTTTAGTTTTTCAAATAAAGAGGTCAATTTTGACCTAAGTTTTAAATTGCAACTCAATTTCAAATTTTCATTAAGTTTAGGGCCTTAATTGAATTATTTTCAAAATTTGGTTGCTCTTTTCGTAAATAATAAAAACTGGATACCTCTTTTTGTAAATATTTTCAAAAGGCTTCTAGAATAAATGTTTTTAATTCAATAAAAAAAGATAATAATTATTAATATATAATTATACCCATTATAATATATATTAATTATTATCAACTTTATATAGAGTTTGGATTAGTGTTAATTTAATCGTATTTTATTTGATAAATTTTTAATAATAAGATGATAATCTTTAATATATAATTATATCTATTATAATTTATATATTAATCTTTATCAATTTTGCATAAAATTAGGATTAGTCTTAATCATATTTTATTTTTGTTTAAATAAATTAATAGCATTAATAATTTAATATGCATATATTTAATTATTAATTGTTGTTAACTTGGATTAGAATTAGAACTTAGAGTTTTTAATTATTTCTCTAAGAATTCTACTTTAAGTCTATTCTCTTCATTATAAATACCACCTTCTCCATTCATTCATCACTAAAAATACCAAACACCAAAACCCTTAAAGTGCCATAAGCCCCTAGCCTCATCATCACATAGTAGTCGGCCAGCAGCTCACCCGCACACCTGCTTCCACTGTGCGCCCAGTAGCTGCACCTTGGTGCCACTCGACAGGCCTGCTCGTAAGGATCCGTACACCTCGCGCTCTCTCCAGCTCCAGTTCACGTGCACCAAAGCTGATTGCCCACTCAGCGTTGCGGCCTGCAGCCCGTGCAGCTCATCATGCCAAGCTGTGCCGCTCCTTCCTCCTGCTCGACGAGTCTGCTTATTGTCCACCACTTGTGCGGCACAAACCTACACCAAGCCCCTTAGCCTAAATCTTCCAACCTACCTTAAATTGACCTCTTTTGTTTATTAATTATTTTTAGGAGTTCTTAGTTTTATAAAAAAAAAAAAAGTGGTAAGACAATTTTTTTTCTCCTAAATTTTAATTTTATTCAATTATTTAATTTTTCAGGTTATTGAATCATTAATAATTTTTATTTAATTAATTTTTTGAGAAAATAATTTTTCCCATCTTTTTTTCAGGTTAATCATGCCTCGTAAGAGAACTCGTGCCTGCGCCCAAATTGATGAAACCCAAAACAAGTTCCATTGTGAAGAAGCCAAAGCAAGATACGGAAGTATCTTAAAAAATCAATAGATGCATCCAGAAAAAGGCTTCACTTTGAAAGAGAGCAACTACAAAGACTTTATGGCTCGTATTCGTCAAGTTGCTGAAGCCCTCAATTGGGAATTATTTTGTGAAAAGAGACCTAGTGTAGATGAGGAACTAGTTCGTGAATTCTACGCGAATTTAACCTAAAGCGATTTGATAGAAGTTCCAGTTCGTGGAATCAAGGTACCAATAAGTTGAAATGCTATTAATGAGTTCTTTGAATTACCTAATTTTGAAAACGATGAATATTCTTCTTTGATGAGCAACATCGAGCCTGAAAATTTACAAGAAATTCTCGAGGAACTTACAGTTCCAGGTTCTAAGTGGACTGTGTCAAAGCAATGAATCCACACTTGTCAAAGAGAATCTTTGACACCACTCGCGAAGTTATGGTTCTATTTCATTCGTTTCAGCCTTATGCCTAGTTCGCATGGGGCTACAATCTCGTTAGAGCGAATGGTCTTATTATACTAGATTTTAACTGGAAACACCATTGATGTGGGAAGAATCATCCTAAGTGAGATGCAGAATTGTACCGCTAGACGTTCTGGCCTCGCTTACTTCCCCTTTACGATAACAATTTTGTGCTTGAAAGTTGAGATTCTTGCAAACGTAAAGAAGACAGGGTATAGCCAGGGCACAATCATAGATTGGGACCTCTACCGAGTAGCTGGAGATTCTATTCTATAGCAGCTAGTTGAAGAAAGTGAGGATCCCGATGAAGAGGAAGAAGATCCCACAGAGATCGAGCTAATACAATCGGCTGAAGTCCCTAATAAGGTGGAACCAATGGAATCAGAAGTTGAACTTGATGACGAAACTTCAATATTTAGAGCTCAACCGCCTAGCCCAAATCTTCGAGATGAACTGTCAAAGTTGATGGACATAATGCAGCATTTGCAATGGTAGCAACAAGCTTATTGGAGATACTCAAAAATAAAGGATGACTCGATGAGAAGTTCTCTTAAGAAAATTTACAGTGACCCATTTATTTTTGTGCCCGAATTTCCAAATTTTATGTTTGAACCATGGAGTTCATTATCGAAGAAGGAGCAAAGCATTTCATGCAAAGGCGATAGTGATGGAGCAAATGATGAGTCAAATTCGGAAGAGTCTGCAAATAAATAAAGGGGGGATCTTGACTTTATTTTATTTCTATTCTTAGGTCATTTTAAGATTAAGTTAATTAGGAATTTTTTATTTCTGCATAATAAATTAAGAGAGGAAAATCACTAATAAAATTTGAGCAAGTCACAAAGTATAAAGTGTGGCAATGGGTATATACATGTCTAGGATTGGAGTTAGAAAGAGCTTGGTACTTAAGCAGTCAAATTGACTCACCTCCTCTTGTCTAAAATCCTACCTGGTGTATAGTATCTATTCAGTTTAAACAATGAGAACATTGTTCATTTTAAATTGGGGGGACCGAAAAATTGAATTATTTCCACTCAGAATAAATTTTTCTTTTAATTATGATTTGGATATATTTTGTTCAATAATTTGAAATTATGTTAAGTATGCTAAACTTGAGTATAAATAAAGTTCTATTATTTCAATAAATTATTATGTTCGCTTAATAATGATATGAATGTATTTTTGATAAAGCATGCAAATCGCACCATAAAATTGTAGTTCCTTACGAAAGTTAGGATGCATGAAAGTTTAAGTGTTTAGAATTGACTTAGTAGTTTCTTGAGGCAAAATCCTAGGAAGCATAGAATGTTGGAAATGATTTAGGCAACTATTGTTTGGACTGTTTGAGCCTTTCAAGCCAACCATGATGAAACTTTTATCCTTTGAAACCGAACTTTGAGACTATATGGCCTAATTTTATTTGAACCCTTGCAAATTTAGCCATCACTTCTCTCTTAACTATCTCAAAAATTTTCCCAAACACTAGACTCGGTACTATTCCAAGTATTCATTGAAAAGAAGTATAAAATGCTTTTAAATTGTAGTACATTCAGTAAAATGCTCGTGTAGATTGAAAAAAAAAGAGAGCACATGTACCTAAAAGAGAATGGACAAAAGAGCATATGAAAGCAAAGAAAGTTGGTGTATCGAAGGTGATTAGTTCAAAGGTCCGATACAAGCTGAGTCTAGGGTTTAAAAGCCTAAAATTATCTATCTTTTACCTACCCTTAAGCCCAGCCACGTTACAACCTTGTTAAAGACCTATTGATTCAAAAGTTCCAATGCTACCTACATTAGTGGAGAGAAATTGCTAAGTACAACATATGAAGACATAAGTTAAACTTAATGATTGCAGCTTAATCTTGAATAAAGGGAATAGAATTACATTGGTAAGGTTTAACCTGACTTTATTAGGAAGCATTTAGTCTAATTTTTGCTATCATAATAGCTGTTGAGATTAATTTGAACAAAATATATACTCAAGCAACATAACTATCAAATTTCTTGTCTTTGAGCATAAGTATATTAAATTCATAATTTTGGGAAAAATGTTGTTCTGAAGGAGTTTTTCAAAGGTGTTTCTGAGAAATTCTTTTCAAAATTTGTGCATTACTCGGGACGAGCAATGAATTAAGTTTGGGGGTGTGGAAACACCGAAATTTACTCATTTTTACATACCCTTTTTAGCTTAAAATCATACCGTTTTGATTAAATTCTTGTCGAAAAATAATGAAATTTTATAAAATAATTAAATTATACTTAAAATATGAACATGATCAATTTTAGTTAATTTTATAATTAATTTTAAGTAATTTTGGTTATTTTCAACAGAATTGCGCAAAGGGCAAAAAATGACTCGGCAGACACTGCTTGAAGCACAAAACCGAGAAGCAATTTGAAGTATCAAGGAAAACTAATTTCCAGCCTAAGACGGTCCAATTATGTGTATTAATTCATAATATAATTAATTTTAATTTATACCCAATTTAATTTGGGCTAAATAAATTAATATTAATTAATTATGGAAAAAGTGGTCCAGTTGAACCGAACCGATTGAAATGAGCCGACCAAAGGTTGGGCAGCCCAAAACTGGCCATATGCTGACCCAAATCAGCTTATTAGCTGATTAATTAAGCTTGCAAAGAAGCCCTTGAAGTCTTGCCAAATTTGCACTCAAACCCCTCCACAATTGGTGGATTTATGAATTTGCCCCAAGCCATTTTTAGCAAAGTTGAAAGCATCAACTTTGCCACATAGGTGGCCGGCCAAGGGGTGGCTCTTTGGATGCTATTTTTAGAAAATTTCAGCTACCAGACTCAACTATAAAATCCCCCCTTGGCTTATCATTCAAAGCATCTCATTCATCCCTCATTCACTTCACAACACTTCTCTCCTCTCATTTTTTTCTCTCAATTTTCCATTTCAATTCCCTTGGTCTTGTGCCGATTTCTTCCCTTGGAAAAGGGGTGTTCTTCAACCGTTTTGAAGTAGCAATTGAGTGTTCATCGAAGCCTTGTCGGTGAGCGTAACAAGAAGTTTAACATCCTAGTTTAGACCCTAGAAAGAATAGTGGTTTCGGGACCAGGAATCCGAGTAAAAAATATTTTAATATTATTTTCTGTGTTTAAAGTATGTGAATTGATATGTATGAAATTTTCGTACGAAAATTTTATTGTTGTGTGCTTGATTTAATAAAAAGGACTAAATCGCGTAAAACGTAAAAGTTGCATGCTATTAGTTACAGGTGTCAATTGGCCTTGGATTTTTAATATGATGGCCTTAAATGGTAAATAGCCCATTTATAAGATAGTGGATGATATTTTGTTTGGCATTTGTGGAAGTATATGATTTTATTTTTAGGTGATTACGATCATGGAAAATTAAATGTGAATATGATATTGTATTTTATTCGTTTCAATTGAACTAGAGCTGATAGAGAAGCATTTTAATGCCTATGTTATATGAGTTTGATCTTGAATGACATGATATACATGTTTAGATAATTTGAATGCAAGGAATGTGTGAAAGAGCAAATTTGTAATAAATCTGCCTGGGACAGCAACAGTAGTGTGATTTTGGAAAATCACCATAAATTGTGCAAATTGAATTAGAAGCTGAATAAATTATGTAATTAAAGCTTAATGAGTCTAGTTTCTTATAAAAGAAACCGTGTAAGCAAAAGAATTGTAGATAATGAGATATTTGAAGTGGCGTGAGATAGAGTCAAAATGACTTTGAAAACCTCTGTTCTATTTTTAGAAAATCATTGTAAATTGTACAATGATGATTATAAGATAAAATTTATATACTTAGACGAGTATAGTTTCAAATAAAATAAACGATAACATATTTTGAATTCTGTATAATGAGAAAATTGATTCGTAGTGAAGAGTGGTCAGAATAGTCAAACAGTGAAACAGGGGAAACTTCAATAAAAACCTGGTATTGATTGGTCAAACTAAAAATTCTAAAAATTTTATGTATGGAAGATATATGAGTCTATTTTCAGGGAAAATTAGCGGCACTTGATTTGGAGTTTCTTAGCTCCAGTTATAAATAATTTAGTGACTATTGCTCAGGAAGACAGCTTGTAGTGAATTTGTGATTTTGTTGCAAACATGGTTAAAACTAGTTAATGAGATGCTTTTCGAGTTCTTATGATCTTATTTGTGATTTCAAGATTTGGTTTTATTTTAGTTCAGATTTAAGTGAGGTGAATTTGCTAAATATGCATTATGTTCATGGATACTTGGCCAAAATGGCAATTATCTAGGAATGATTTCTTGAAAATTTGAAATAATCGATCTATAAGTAAATTAATTGTTTGCATTGCTTAAAACGTACAAAGCATTGAAGCTTACTCCGTGTTCTCTTTTCTATTTCTTATAGGTTTATACTTTAGCTCGAGTTGGAAGAGCCGGAGATATCATCACACTATCGAGTCATTATGTGAGTTGAGAAGATTGTATATCATCATGGTTTAAGGCATGTATAGGATAGACTATAGGTAGAATGATATTTCGACTTTGTATACATTATAGCCATGCGAAGATGGCTTGCTCATTTTGTTTAGAGAAGCCTTATAATTGAACTAATGTGTTGAAATGTTTTAGTTATAACTTGATAGTAGTTAATTTGTTATTAAATATTCAGTTATGTTTTGATAGTGAGTCATTTTGGAAATTTATAAGAGCTCTTATGGAAAATCAATGAGACAAATTTGCATTGTTGATAATTTATGTCTGGTAAGTATCTTTGACTTTATAGAAGTTTTGTTCAGTCAAGTAATACCTCATAACCTTATTTCGGCAACGGATACGGGTTAGGAGTGTTACATTTAGTGGTATCAGAGCTATGGTTTAGTCAATTCTCGGACTAACATAGCAAGTGTAAGAGTCTAGCTATACATGCCGTAAGTAAAGTGTGATAGTGTGAGGTCTCCCGGCTTTTATAAATTGTTTTGCTCAGGTAATGATGTGTTCCAACCGAGTTATTATTAATTTATCTGAAATTGATATTGAACTGATTGTAATATATATGTGATATGATGGAATTGAAAAGGTATGAAAAGAATTTTGTGATACGTGTGCATCAGTCTAAAGAGATGTATGAGATTGTATAAAGTAAATGGTAATGAAAGATCAAATTGGATAGAACGTAGGGAATGAGTACGATCGTTCAATAATGAATTGACGGAAAAGATCATGGTTGGACCATGGCAATACATGAGACAGATGAGCTAGTATAAGACCTATCAGAAATAGGTATCAACATGGGCAGAGCAAAGTTAGTATAAGACCATAGTTGGACTATGGCATCAAGTAAGCGACGTACTCAAAACCGTAAGACGTTTTTCAATGGGATAAATATTGACAAATGATCAAGACTAAATGTGGAAATTTGATAAGAAATTATTTGGTAATTTGAGTAATAGAAATGAAAGTTTGAATCATGATAAATTCACTTATGTTTTGTTAATACTCATATGAAATAAAGTTGCATGTGAAACTGAGATATGTGAAAATATGTTGTAACAAGATGAAAAGTTGAAATGTTTGAATAAAGTGTTTGAATCAAGGTGTGTAATACTATGATGATGAGTGATGAATTTATCTGTGTATTCGAATATGAAACTCCCTTTCGAGGCTTAACGACCTCACCCCCTTACCAGTGATATCATTATAAGATTTCAATGAAACGAAATAGAATGAGTTTGCAAAGAAAGATTAAAGAGTTAAATAGTGAGATAATGATATTATCTGAGAGAAATGATTTTAGTTTCAAATGATTTGAATAAGAAACTTTGGTGTGCTCTACGAGCGATGAATACGTGATTGATCTTATCAATGGATGATTATATGTTAATTTGGATTAGAAATTAAATTAATGCACTAAGTGAATTCGTGAAGCTTAGAAAGGTGTTATCAAGTTATAAGTTAGAAAAGGGGTTAGAAACTTAAATTGATTTCCGATTTAGAATTTCAAATGTGAAAGTGATGATTGCTTGTTGCTTTGAAATAGAGTGTATAAACCAAGAAGTCTGAGATTGTATAACCATTGTTCCAAAAGGCTTATAGTGTCAATTAGACTGTTTATACAGGAGTAGTAAGAGGCATGATAATATGAGAAAGTGGTATTGATAATAGGTATAAAACGTAATATTTCTGACCTCGCATTTAAATGTCTGAGATTTCAACAGGTTAAAGTTAACTATTAAGCGTCTTCAGGACTACTTTAGCATGCTTTGACATCTGAATAATGGTGAAATAGAATTTTGATGAATTGTGTATCAGGATTATCTGTTATCATTGAAAAAAGATAGATGTTATTTGAATCATTGTTAACTATCTGAATAAGTCTTTCCGTACACATAGATTTCTCTTTTGATAAATCAGGTGAGTTATTTGTTTCAGAGACTGTTAGTTTGCACATGATGCTAGTTATCGTTGTTTTAGATTGAAATCTAAAATTTATATTGTAATTCTGGGAGAAACTACAGTAAGCTATGAGTACGGGGTTGTTTTGAAAATTCTTGAAATATTTGTTTATTCTTATGTCTTAAAGTTTTAAAGTAACTAAGAAAAATTGTTGCTATTTGAAAAATTATCAGGTGAGTATAAAAGTGATATTGTATGAGGTATTGTATGTGGTAGTTATCTAACTCCGTTGTTCAGGATCGAGCTTTGTAAATAATTGATTCATGAGATTAATATCATCAGCGAAATAAAGCAGAAAATGAAAGTAATTCAGTACAGTTATAAACAATTTTGGTTTAATATGATGTATAGCGGAAGACAGATTAAAATCTTAGTCGTGAGATTTAATAGATATGAAATGGGTAGCCCTGCGTGAATTTGAAATATACTATGTGGAAGCAAATCTTTAATCTACTTTTTGGTAAGATTTTCGGGGACGAAAATCCCTAAGGGGGGGAGAGTTGTAACATCCTAGTTTAGACCCTAGTAAGAACAGTGGTTTCGGGACCACAAATCCAAGTAAAAAAATATTTTAATATTATTTTCTGTGTTTAAAGTATGTGAATTGATATGCGTGAAATTTTCGTACGAAAATTTTATAGGTTGTGTGCTTGATTTAATAAAAAGGACTAAATCGCATAAAACGTAAAAGTTGCATGCTATTAGTTAAAGGTGTCAATTGGCCTTGGCTTTTTAATATGATGGCCTTAAATGGTAATAGCCCATTTATAAGATAGTGGATGATATTTGGTTTGGCATTTGTGTATATATGAATTTATTTTAATGGTTAAATGATAAAATGTTAAAAAAAAAAAGTTTAATTAAATAAATCAAAAGCCATGTGTTTTTGTCTTTTTATGCTATCATCTTTCTCCATAGCCGAATGTGAAAAGAAAAAGATGAGTTTGGAAGCTTTGAATATCTGGCACTTTGAAAGCTTAATTCAGGTATGTGTTTTACTCGGTTTTTTTATAATTTTTACGTTTTTGAGATCGTTGCTTCGAGTACTAGTAAACCCATGCCTTAATTTTTCGATTTAATGAAGAATTTGAGATTTTCCATTGTTTATTATGTGATGAAATTGTTGTTTGATGATGAATAATAAATCTTTGATGTTTGATTTTCATGTTTAATTAAGTGATTTTTTTGATAAAAATGTGTATTAAGGACTAAATTTAGAAATTTGTAAATTGAGGGGTCAAAATGTGAAATAAATAAAAGAAATGGGTTGCTAGAGACCTAAGGTAAATTCGGCCTAACATGGGTTTGATGAAATTTTGAGTAATTTGTGTTATTTTGAAATAGGGATTAAATTGTAAAAACGTGAAATGTTAGGGGATAAAATGCAAAATGCCCAAATTATGTGTCTTTAGATAAAATTTAATGAAATTTTGAATAAGTGACTTAATTTTGATATTAATTAGATTGCAAAAGTGGAATTCGGATTTGGATCGGGGGGAAAATCAAAGTGGTCGATTAGTCGTCTCGTTCCGATTATCATTGTCCGAGGTAAGTCCTTAAGTAATTAAATTTGATTTGCTGTGCGCTTAAGATTATATAATATGATAAGTAATTATTTTATATAATATGATAAGTAATTATCTGACCTTTACAAGTTCGATTTGCAATAAGTATATTGAATTTAGGCTATAAAGCCGAATATGAAATGGATGATTTATGTATATAATGTGGCCGAATGACTATTAAGTGATGATGTGAAAGTGTGTAATATGTGTATACAATTTTATTGTACTTGTTTGTATAAAGTCGAATGTGAATTGAATGGTATATATGTGGTGACCGAATAGCTATTATGAAACAAAGTCAAAGAATGGGATATTTGTATAATAGAAAAACTGTGACTATTGTTCCTACTTGATCGAGGTTGTGTGTGAAATAATTTGTGAATATGGCATATAGCTGAATGGTTATTAAAAGTGAAACTGGGATAGTGAAAAGATTATGTGTTCCTTGTGTATGATTATTGAACTGAAAGTTAAAGGGTAGGTGTACATTTTGTGCTTATATTCGAATGAAGCAATTGAATTGCTAATGTGATATGTTATGTGAAATGTGTTAACATGTGAATAAATATGCAAGACACTGGAAATGTATCCGGGCTAAAGTCCCGCAGGCTTTATGCTGGTAATATAATTTCGGGTTTTATACCTAGCAGGCCAAGTGCCGATGAATTTGATAAAAGTATACAATTACAAGATCCTACACTAAGTTGACAAATTGAAAGTGCATTACATATTAAGTTGGCCAGGTACGTATCATGTACTCATATGCGATTTTGATTTTGAATTAAATTATAAATATATAAAGTGATGCATCTGTGAATAAGTGTTATGACTATAAATGTGATCGTGATATATTCGGTAAATGTGTGAAGTTATGTGAAGTGATTCTATGTTTATACTCAAATATAAACACTTGGTCCTTGTGGAAAGGTTTGTGGAAGTATATGATTTTATTTTTAGGTGATTACGATCATGGAAAATTAAATGTGAATATGATATTGTATTTTATTCATTTCAATTGAATTAAAGCTGATAGTGAAGCATTTTAATGCCTATGTTATATGAGTTCGATCTTGAATGACATGATATACATGTTTAGATAATTTGAATGCAAGGAATGTGTGAAAGAGCAAATTTGTAATAAATCGCTTGGGACAACAATGATGAGCGTGATTTTAGAAAATCACCATAAATTGTGGAAATTGAATTAGAAGCTGAATAAATTATTTAATTAAATCTTAATGAGTCTAGTTTCTTATAAAAGAAACCATGTAAGCAAAAGAATTGTAGATAATGAGATATTTGAAGTGGCGTGAGATAGAGTCAAAATGACTTTGAAATCCTCTGTTAGAAAATCATTGTAAATTGTGCAATGATGATTATAAGATAAAATTTATATACTTAGACTCCTTAATGAGTCTATTTTCAAATAAAATAAATGATAACATATTTCAAATTCTGTATAATGAGAAAATTGATTCGTAGTGAAGAGTGGTCAGAATAGTCAAACAGTGAAACAGGGGAAACTTCAATAAAAATCTTGTATTGATTGGTCAAACCAAAAATTCTAAAAATTTTATGGATGGAAGATATATGAGTCTATTTTTAGGGAAAATTAGCGGCACTTGATTTGGAGTTTCTTAGCTCCAGTTATGAATAATTTAGTGACTATTGCTCAGGAAGACAGCTTGTAGTGAATTTGTGATTTTGTTGCAAACATGGTTAAAACTAGTTAATGAGATGCTTTTCGAGTTCTTATGATCTTATTTGTGATTTCAATATTTGGTTTTATTTTAGTTCAGATTCAAGTGAGGTGAATTTGCTAAATATGCATTATGTTCATGGATACTTGGCCAAAATGGCAATTATCTAGGAATGATTTCTTGAAAATTTGAAATAATCGATCTATAAGTAAATTAATTGTTTGCATTGCTTAAAACTTACTAAGCATTGAAGCTTACTCCGTGTTCTCTTTTCTATTTCTTATAGGTTTATACTTTAGCTCGAGTTGGAAGAGCCAGAGATATCACCACACTATCGAGTCATTATGTGAGTTGAGAAGATTGTATATCATCATGGTTTAAGGCATGTATAGGATAGACTATAGGTAGAATGATATTTCGACTTTGTATACATTATAGCCATGCGAAGATGGCTTGCTCATTTTTTTTAGAGAAGCCTTATAATTGAACTAATGTGTTGAAATGTTTTAGTTATAACTTGATAGTAGTTAATTTGTTATTAAATATTCGGTTATGTTTTGATAGTGAGTCATTTTGGAAATTTATAAGAGCTGTTATGGAAAATCAATGAGACAGGTTTGCATTGTTGATAATTTATGTCTGGTAAGTATCTTTGACGTTATAGAAGTTTTGTTCAGTCAAGTAATACCTCATAACCTTATTTCGGCAACGGATACGGGTTAGGAGTGTTACAAGAAGTAAGAATAGAGCAACTTAGTCAAGCCTCGGAAAACCACCGAATTTGATTCTTGTTCCCTATCTCTTTAATTTTTGTTGTTGTTATGATGAACATATCTATGAATATTTATGCTGTTGGAATGGTTTATTTAATCAGCTTAGCTTGAATTTAATTCTTGTTGGTTTGATTGCATTTCATCTGCTTAAATTATTAAAATCGTGTTTATGTTGTTATAGGCCTCGGTAAAATGCTTGATTAAGTAAGATCATGCCTAAGTTATTCTTGCGTTACGACTGTGAGGTAGCTAATGAATTAATTATTTAAACGGATTTCAATTGTAATTAATTGACACAGTACTTAATCAATGCATGTTTATTCTTCTAAGGTAGCTGAAGGTTAAATTAGCAATGTATCTGGCGATATTATTGCCTTGCATAACTTGCAAGATTATTGTGATTAAACTGTTTCAAGGTAAGGATACCTTGTTACCTCACATAGTCTTTTATATGCTTATTAGATTTAATTAATCATTTGAATTGACATAGGGATATGCAAGAGATTAGTTCAGTTTAATGAGTATGTATGTGCAATAACATGTTTGCTTACTAGAATCTGTTTAGTCGATTGAATTGAGATAGGGATATGTCAAGAGATGAATGGATTTTGGTATGTAAGTATGTTCATAAGTTAGCAAATTACCGGGTTGTCGTGAATTTATTCGCAACAACATAAACATGAGTTTAATAATTCTAAGATAAAGAAATGCAATTAATCCAACACAATTATATCATCTTGATTAAATCTTATTTTGAAATCGTGCATTAGAATTTTTTACTTTATTTTTATTTATTTTAATTAGTTATTTTCTTAAGTTTTTAATCACCCTCTTTAAACAAAATATTTTTCCTCACCAAAGTGTTTTAAATAGCATTCATAAATAATTCTTTTCACAGTCCCTATGGGTACGATAACTCGACATTTACTTGTCACTTTATTACTTGTTGCGATTGTGTACACTTGCACATTTTTAGCGTTCCATACGGTAACTGAAAAGGAACTATTTGCTATAGTTTTTGCTTTTGACAAATTCCATTCATATCTTATAGGTACCAAAGTTATAGTATTTACTGACCATGCAACCATTAAATACTTGCTCATGAAGAAAGATGCGAAACTGAGGCTAATTCGTTGGATACTTTTACTCTAAGAATTTGACCTTGAGATCCAAGACAGAAAAGGTGTTAAAATCAAGTAGTTGATCATCTATCGAGGTTGGAGAAAGATGAGGTAACTCGATCACATGTGCCTATCAACGAGAATTTCCTAGATGAGCACTTATTTGAGGTGAGTCGAATTCATGAAACACCTTGGTTTGCTGATTTTGCCAATTATCTTGCATGTGGAATAATTCCTCGAGAAATGACATACCAACAAAGGAAGAAATTCCTTCATAATAGTCGGTATTATTTCTGGGAAGACCCGTTCTTGTTTAAACAGCATGCACATAAAATAATCTGAAAGTGTGTAGCTGAAAGTGAAACTGCTGAGATCTTATATCATTGCCATTCATCTCCAAGTGGGGGACACTTTGGTGGTGCAAGTACCGCAGCAAAGATTTTGGAAGCAAGTTTCTTTTGGCCTACACTATTTAAAGAAGCTTATGCTTATGTGAAGAACTGTGATAAATGCCAAAGGACAGAAAATATACCACGGAGGAATGAGATGCCCTTAACAAATATTTTGGAAATTGAATTATTCGATGTATGGGGCATTGACTTCTTAGGACCGTTCCCTTCTTTGTATGGGAACAAATACATCTTAGTTGCTGTGGATTATGTGTCCAAGTGGGTTGAAGCTGAAGCATACCCTACAAATGATGGTAAGGTAGTCATGCGATTCCTACATAAGCATGTGTTTACACGATTTGAGACACCAAGAGCTATTATTAGTGATGAAGGTTCTCACTTTTTGAATAAATGCCTTAAGTAGTTGCTTGAAAAATATGATGTGAAACACAAGGTTGCTACTGCTTATCACCCTCAGTCTAATGGGCAAGTTGAAAGAGTGAATCGTGAAATCAAAGGTATTCTTGAAAAGGTAGTACGCCCCAGCAGAAAAGATTGGTCTCGAAGGCTCGATGATGCATTATAGGCCTATCGAACAACATTTAAAACACCGTTAGGAATGACTCCTTATCGGTTGGTTTTTTGGAAGGCATGTCATTTGCCATTAGAGTTGGAGAATAGAGCTTACTGGGCTTTGAAGAAGTTGAATTTTAATCTTAAGTAAGCCAGTGAGAGAAGGATGTTACAACTGGATGAGTTGGAAAAGTTGAGGTTGTTTTCCTATGAGAATGCCAAAATGTGTAAAGAAAGATAAAAAAGATGGCATGATAGTCATATACGACCTTGCGAGTTTAAAGAGGGTTAGAAGGTTTTGTTGTTCAATTCAAGGCTGAAGTTATTTCCTGGGAAGCAGAAATCCTGATGGAAAGGACCTTATACCATCTATCGAGTGTATCCTTATGGAGTTGTTGAACTATACGACAATCACGGAGGTACATTTAAAGTTAATGGTCAACTTCTCAAACATTATTGGGATGGTGAAGTTAAGCGAGCTGAATCCTCGTTCAAATTAATAGACCATTGATTTTTCACAAACTTGTTTTGTAAATAAATAAATAATTAGGATTTATTTTCTTAATTTAGTACATTTAATTAATTCTGTCTAAGGATATTGGAGCTTAAGCGGGACCACTTTGACCCCTCCAACCTTTCTTGGGAATTAATTTAATGTAATATATTAAGAAGAAATTTTCTAATTAAGATTTAAAATTTCTTTTAGTTTCATTTGTTTTGTTTAAATTTTAATTTTTTTAATAAAGGGGGTCAAATTTGGCCCAAGTACTAATAAGTTTTTTTAAGTAAGATATAGTCTGAATTTGAGGCCCAAGACAACAAAAAGAGGGAAAACTTCACACCTATTGCCACCACTTCCTTTGCTTGCCGCCCAAGTAACCCTAATGTAGCTAATTTTTTGCTACATGTTGCCCTAATTTTTCCCTATATAAACCCCTCTTCATTTTACTATTTTTCATATCCCTTAAAGTAATTTGCTGAAATCCCAAAAATCCCTAAACTTTTTTCTTGTGCCGTCAACCTCAAATCCTGAAAGAAACCCTAATTATCTTCCCCTTTTGTCGTAATCTTCTATTGCCGCCACAAAAAGATTGCTGAAGCATCAACCCAGCTTCCATACATAGTCGCTATCACCGTCGTACACCACCATTGTTGCCGTACATTGCCTTCGCTGCCGTAACCTTATCACCGCCGAAAGGTTTGTCGAAGCAAATCCTACCAACTTGTCAATTTCTCTTCTTCCCCTATAAGCAGAACTTTGCCGAATTTTCGAGAAAATACCATGTCTCGCAAAAGAACTAGATCGTCAAAGACTACTCTTGAAAACCTGATTGTGATCGCTGAAGAAGTGAAAGAGAGATTTGATTCAATTTTCAAGCATCAACCTATGATGCCGGAAAAAGTTTTAACTTGAAGAGTAATGATTTGATGGTTGTCCCTGTGCCAATTAGGAAGACAATCAATGCTTTCAAGTGGGAACGATTTTTTGATACTCATTCACTTCCCGATGATGAACTAGTTCAAGAGTTCTATCCAAGTTTGACCACACAAGATGCTACTGAGGTCATCGTTCGAAAGTAAAAGGTACCTCTTACCTCTAAGTCCATCAATTATTTTTTTGACTTACCTGATGTTGAAGAAGATGAGTACTACCCTATAATGAACAACATCAATTGAGATTTTCTTCAACAAGTGCTTGATGTTGTGACAAATCTGGGATCCCAATGGATTATAAGAAAGTATGGAAGCCATTCTTGCTGAAGGAAATACCTAAAACCAGTAGCAAAGGTATGGTTTTATTTTGTTCGCTATAGTTTTATGCCTATCTCACACAGTTCCACCATCTCGATGGAATGAATGCTCTTGTTATATGTAATCTTGACAAAAAAGTCCATTAATGTTGGGAAAATTATTCTCAAGGAGATTCATGATTGTGCTAAAAAGAAGGCAGGAAGTGCTTATTTCCCATCATTAATCACTTCACTTTGCTTAAGGGCCCATGTTAAAACACAAGCGAAATTGAAGGGGCAGTATGTCCAAGGGTGCATTACAAGTCATGATCTTGAAAGGTTAGTAGTGAAGGTGCATGAGCTGAATCAAGGTGAGCAAGAAGAACCAACTGAGCCAGATACTGAGGAGTCAACAAATGAAACTAAAACTGAATCAGTTACAAACACTGAAGAAGAAGAATCTGATAAGGAACCAAATAGTCCTAAACCAGTTGAAGAATTTTAAAACCCTAAACCAAGGGTTGAGCCAGAAGAAGAACCAGTCAAGCTAAGTGTTGAACCTGAATATACAACTCCCTTGCTGACCTCTGCAAGTACTTCAAGAAAATCAGAGTTATCAATGTCTATGGATATGTGCAAGTTCATGCACAATCAACAACAAACTTACTGGAAATATGCAAAAATTAGAGATGATTCGAGTCGAAATACTTTTAAGAATTTCTCTAACACTTTTGTTCCTGAGTTCCCAGATGCTATCTTTGAGACTGGATGGAAGATACTGATTATACAAGCGAAGAAGGAGCTAAAGAAGATAAGGGGAATGAGTCAGAAAAATAAAAGAGGGGATTCTTGTCTTTTTATTTATTTATTTTAAGTCTTTAGGAATTTATTTCTTTAGTAACTAGGGTTTAATTTCTGCAGAATAAAACATAGTAAGCATGAATAAATGCTCCCTTTAGAAAGAAAAAGACTAAGTGATGTGGTAATGGGAATGAACATGTCTAGGATTGGATTATGAGGAAAGACTTAGTATTTAAGCAGTCTTAATGACTCACCTCTCTTCCTTTTTAACCCTGCCTGATGTTCAGTTTTCATTCATTACTTTGTTCTTGCAATGAGGACATTGCTTCTTTTTAAAAGGGGTAAGGCAAATAATTGTTCAAAATTTTTAAAATTTTCAGGTTTGTTTCAATCATTTTGTAACAGCCCGTTTTTAGGGTTAATCAGAACAATGGTTTGGGGGCCACTAAATCCGATGAGTAGGTTTGTAAATATTATATTTAATATTTATGAGTTAATTGTGAGT
This sequence comes from Gossypium anomalum, assembly GCA_025698475.1. NCBI lineage: Eukaryota > Viridiplantae > Streptophyta > Magnoliopsida > Malvales > Malvaceae > Gossypium > Gossypium anomalum. Next base: position 32,877,998 of record CM046958.1, on the reverse strand, counting down.
TTAAAAAAGGTTTTTGATATTGTGATTTTTGTTTTATAAGCGATTTATTAAGCTCAAGTGGTATGACCCTAAGGTCAAGTGGGTTTAGAAAAAGAGGTATCGAGACCTCGTTTCTATAAACTGAGTCGTAAATATTTTTATAAATATTTACGGAGTGGCAATAAGATGATATTAAAGTTTCGTTGAAAAATTTTATTGTTTTGATAGTTAATTAAGCAAAAAGGACTAAATCGCGCAAAGCGTAAAAGTTGTGTTCTATAAGTTAAAGATATTAAATAGCTATGGAATCAAATAGTGGGAGTCCTTAAGTGGTAATTATTCCATAATTGTTGATAGTGAAATTCCATGGCTTGGTATAATGGAAATTATTAATGTATATTAAGGTTAAATATGGTATTTGGTAATTATAATAAAATAAAATAAAACAAAAGCCAAATTACATGCTATCATCTTCATCAATAGCCTAATGTGAGAAAGAAAATAATGTTCTCAAAGCTTTGAAGGTTCGGCCATAGTTGTTCATGCATGTAAGTCCATGTCGTCTCGGTTTTTAATAATTTTTACGTTTTTGAGATCGTTGCTTCGTAATCTAGCTGGCCCGTACCTCTAATTTTAATATTGTTAAAGTATTTGGATGATGCCATTATTGAATGTTTGAGTATCTTGTTGTTTGATGATGAGTAATAAATCTTTGATGTTTGATTTTCATGTTTAATTAAGTGATTTTTGATAAAAATGTGTATTAAGGACTAAATTTAGAAATTTGTAAATTGAGGGGTCAAAACATGAAATAAATAAAAGAAATGGGTTGCTAGAGACCTAAGGTAAATTCGGCCTAACATGGGTTTGATGAAATTTTGAGTAATTTGTGTTATTTTGAAATAGGGATTAAATTGTAAAAATGTGAAATGTTAGGGGATAAAATGCAAAATGCCCAAATTATGTGTCTTTAGATAAAATTTAATGAAATGTTGAATAAGTGAGTTAATTTTGATATTAATTAGATTGGCAAAAGTAGAATTTGGATTTGGATCGGGGAAAATCAAAGTGGTCGATTAGTCGTCTCTGTCCGATTATCGTCTTCCGAGGTAAGTCCTTAAGTAATTATATTTGATTTGCTGCGCGCTTAAGATTATATAATATGATAAGTAATTATTTGACGTTTATAAGTTCGATTTGCAATAAGTATATTGAATTTCGGCTATAAAGCCGAATATGAAATGGATGATTTATGTATATAATGTGGCCGAATGACTATTAAGTGATGATGTGAAAGTGTGTAATATGTGTATACAATTTTATTGTACTTATTTGTATAAAGTCGAATGTGAATTGAATGGTATATATGTGGTGACAGAATAGCTCTTATGAAACAAAGTCAAAGAATGGGATATTTGTATAATAGATGAATTGTGACTATTGTTCCTACTTGATTGAGGTTGTGTGTGAAATAATTTGTGAATATGGCATATAGCCGAATGGTTATTAAAAGTGAAACTAGGATAATGAAAAGATTATGTGTTCCTTGTGTATGATTATTGAACCGAAAGTTAAAGGGTAGGTGTACATTTTGTGCTTATATTCGAATGAAGCAATTAAATTGCTAATGTGATATGTTATGTGAAATGTGTTAACATGTGAATAAATATGCAAGACATCTGAAATGTATCCGCGCTAAAGTCCCGCAGCTTCGTGGCTGAAATGTATCCGCCAAAGCCCCGCAGCTTCGTGGTCTTTGGAAATGTATCCGGGCTAAAGTCCCGCAGCTTCGTGGCCGAAATGTATCAGGCCAAAGTCTCGCGAGCTTCGTCTTTGGAAATGTATCAGGTTAAAGTCCTGCGGAGCTTTGTCTTTGGTAATATAATTTCGGTTTTATACCTAGTAGGCCAAGTGCCGATGAATTTGATAAAAGTATACAATTACAAGATCCTACACTAAGTTGACAAATTGAAAGTGCATTACATATTAAGTTGGCCAGGTATGTATCATGTACTCGTATGCGATTTTGATTTGAATTAAATTATAAATAAATAAAGTTATGCATCTGTGAATAAATGTTATGACTATAAATGTGATTGTGATATATTCGGTAAATGTGTGGAGTTATGTGAAGTGATTCTATGTTTATATTCAAATATAAACAGTTGGTCCTTGTGGAAAGGTTTGTGGAAGTATATGATTTTATTTTTAGGTGATTATGATCATGGAAAATTAAATGTGAATATGATATTGTATTTCATTCGTTTCAATTGAACTAAAGCTGATAGTGAAGCATTTTAATGCCTATGTTATATGAGTTCGATCTTGAATGACATGATATACATGTTTAGATAATTTGAATGCAAGGAATGTGTGAAAGAGCAAATTTGTAATAAATCTGCTTGGGACAGCAACTGTAGCGTGATTTTGGAAAATCACCATAAATTGTGGAAATTTAATTAGAAGGTGAATAAATTATTAAATTAAATCTTAATGAGTCTAGTTTCTTATAAAAGAAACCGTGTAAGCAAAAGAATTTTAGATAATGAGATATTTGAAGTGGCGTGAGACAGATTCAAAATGACTTTGAAATCCCCTGTTCTGTCTTTAGAAAATCATTGTAAATTGTACAATTATGATTATAAGATAAAATTTATATTATTAGACTCCTTAATGAGTCTAGTTTCAAATGAAGTAAACGATAACATATTTAGAATTCTGTATAATGAGAAAATTGATTTTTAGTGAAGAGTGGTCAGAATAGTCAAACAGTGAAACAGGGGAAACTTCAATAAAAATCTGGTATTGATTGGTCAAACAAAAAATTCTGAAAATTTTATGGATGGAAGCTATATGAGTCTATTTTCAGGAAAAATTAACGGCACTTGATTTGGAGTTTCTTATCTCCAGTTATAAATAATTTAGTGACTGTTGCTCAGGAAGACAGCTTGTAGTGAATTTGTGATTTTGTTGCAAACATGGTTAAAACTAGTTAATGAGATGCTTTTCGAGTTCTTATGATCTTATTAGTGATTTCAATTCAAGTGAGGTGAATTTGCTAAATATGCATTATGTTCATGGATACTTGGCCGAAATGGCAATTACCTAGGAATGATTTCTTGAAAATTTGAAATAATCGATCTATAAGTAAATTAATTGTTTGCATTGCTTAAAACTTACTAAGCATTGAAGCTTACTCCGTGTTCTCTTTTCCATTCCTTATAGATTTATCCTTTAGTTCGACTTGGAAGAGCCGGAGATATCATCACACTATCGAGTCATTATGTAAGTTGAGAAGATGGTATATCATCATGGTTTAAGGCATGTATAGGATAGACTATAGGTAGAATGATATTTTGACTTTGTATACATTATAGCCATGCGAAGATGGCTCGCTTATTTTGTTTAGAGAAGCCTTATAATTGAACTAATGTGTTGAAATGTTTTAGTTATAACTTGATAGTAGTTAATTTGTTATTAGATATTCGGTTATGTTTTGATAGTTAGTCATTTTGGAAATTTATAAGAGCTCTTATGAAAAATCAATGAGATAGGTTGCATTGTTGATAATTTATGTCTGGTAAATATCTTTGACCTTATAGAAGTTTTGTTCAGTCAAGTAATACCTCATAACCTTATTCGGGCAACGGATGCGGGTTAAGAGTATTACATTTAGTGGTATCAGAGCTATGGTTTAGTCGATTCTCGGACTAACCTAGCGTATGTGAGTCTAGCTATACATGCCATATTACTACTCGTGATAGTGTGTGACATCTCCGCTCTAACGAAATTGTTTTGTAAGACAGATATGCTTTCCAACCGAGCTAATTCGATAGTACGAATGTTATACTCGACGTTTGAGTGAAAATGTGTTGGTGATGAGTTGAAACTCATAAAGGTATGAATCGAGAATGCATGATATTCGCTATTGATAAATGTTATAATTATATGAGTATATGAGTTGTGATGTTGGGTAAATGATGGTTGTGTGAATATTTTGACTTAGAATTTATGATTTGATTTAGCGTATGAGTTATGTGTTAAGTACCAAGTGATCATAAGTAAATGATTGCTAGATGTTTGAGAATGCGGAATTAGTAATGAACTATTCGTTCATAATAGTATGTGTGATGTGCATGCTTACGTAAGTGTTAAAATTGTTGGCTTTACAACCTCACCCCTCATTGGTAAAGCATTGTAATGAGATCCGTACTATATGGATTAAATACGCTTAGAGTGTGAAATTACGAGTTTCAGTAGTTGAAAGATTAGTATTGTGATCATATAAGAGACCGAGTCCGCAAGTGAAGACGATGAAGAAAAGATATTGGATCATGTTGAAGGCCATTCGTTATATGCCAATTCATCGTTAAAGAAGAAGTTGAATTCGATAAGATGAAAGTATTCAGGTATGATGTCTAAAGAACGTATTAAATGGAAGTTTTTCTAAATTGATTTCTGTAGTAATGTGATATTGTGAAATCAGTGATGATAGAATTAGACAGTAGGATAATGTTTGAATTGAAATGATAGCTGAGTGTAGTGGTTATAGTCGGGTAGTTACTACGTTTTCTTCTGAGCAAATGATTATAGTCTTTGGGGTTCTGAGCGAGAATCTTTATGTGTTTTACGATCGACAATCATGTGATTAATCTTATCAAATGACGAGTAGTTATTGGCTGATCTAGAAACTAAATTGATGTTTAATCAGCAAATTTGTGAGGCTAAGAGGTCTGTCAGTGAATTACAAGTTAAAAAGGGTACAACGTAAATTGATTTCTGATTTAGAATTTCAGATTGGAATCGACAATCATTTGTTGTGTCGAGATAGAGTTCGTGTATTGAGAAATCCAGAGATTTTACAACAATTGTGACATCTAGCACAGTGGTGATTATCTTTCCGTACGGGGAGTACTAAAAGAGTACCAGTTTTTATTGTTCAAATGGAGACACAAGGATTATATCGTGTTACTAAAATAAACTACTGTGAGCTTTGAGTATGGAGTTACTTTGTCACACTGTGTTCTAGAACTTGAAAGCAACCGAGAAAGACATTTATTATTGGTTAAGTTTCCGTATAATAATAATGGTTATGAGATGAATGTTAAGATAGCATTGTATGAGAGACGTATGGTTGCAATTACTGAACTTTGTTGTATTGAATTGAATTTTGATAAAAAGAATTTCGGGGTTGATGTGATTGGAAAGAGTGAGGGGAAATAAAAGTAATTCATGACCGTCTAAAAGTAGTTTTGATTAGCGTGTAAAATATATGTGGGCTTGATGTACAAAAGCATTGAATTTTCAATTAGAAAATTGAGTATTTGTGATAGTATTATAGTGGGAGTAGAATTTTTCGATTTAGCTATAAAGAGAAGTTGAGTTCGCAATTCATGGGATTTAATGAGATTATTAGTAGAACTTGGGAAGACCCGTAATGTGTTTCTTATATATATGATGTGATGATACAAATAAGATCCTTTATCTATAGTATCTCTTACAGAAGTAGAAACTCAGCTTGTTATGATGTATAGCAAAGAGCAGATCATAATCTTAGCTCATGAGATTGAAAAGTTGAGAAATCTGAGGCTAAGTGAGAAATTGATGAGCCTTATGAAAGTAAATCTAATTTATTTCCTAGTAAGATTTTCGAGGACGAAAATCCTTAAGGGGGGAAAGTTGTAATGACCACCTTTTAGGGTTAATCGTAAGCAGTGGTTTTTGGGGCCACTAAATCCGATGAGTAGGTTTGTAAATATTATATTTAATATTTATGAGTTAATTGTGAGTTTAAAAAGGTTTTTGATATTGTGATTTTTGTTTTATAAGCGATTTATTAAGCTCAGTGGTATGACCCTAAGGTCAAGTGGGTTTAGAAAATGAGGTATCGAGACCTCGTTTCTATAAATTTGAGTCGTAAATATTTTTATAAATATTTACGGAGTGTAATAAGATGATATTAAAGTTTCGTTGAAAAATTTTATTGTTTTGATAGTTAATTAAGCAAAAAGGACTAAATCGCGCAAAGCGTAAAAGTTGTGTTCTATAAGTTAAAGATATTAAATAGCTATGGAATCAAATAGTGGGAGTCCTTAAGTGGTAATTATTCTATAATTGTTGATAGTGGAATTCCATGGCTTGGTATAATGGAAATTATTAATGTATATTAAGGTTAAATATGGTATTTGGTAATTATAATAAAATAAAATAAAACAAAAGCCAAATTACATGCTATCATCTTCATCAATAGCCGAATGTGAGAAAGAAAATAATGTTCTCAAAGCTTTGAAGGTTCGCCATGGTTGTTCATGCATGTAAGTCCATGTCGTCTCGTTTTTAATAATTTTTACGTTTTTGAGATCGTTGTTTCGTAATCTAGTGGCCCGCACCTCTAATTTTAAAATTGTTAAAGTATTTGGATGATGCCATTATTGAATGTTTGAGTATCTTGTTGTTTGATGATGAGTAATAAATCTTTGATGTTTGATTTTCATGTTTGATTAAGTGATTTTTGATAAAAATGTGTATTAAGGACTAAATTTAGAAATTTGTAAATTGAGGGGTCAAAACATGAAATAAATAAAAGAAATGGGTTGCTAGATACCTAAGGTAAATTCGGCCTAACATGGGTTTGATGAAATTTTGAGTAATTTGTGTTATTTTGAAATAGGGATTAAATTGTAAAAATGTGAAATGTTAGGGGATAAAATGCAAAATGCCCAAATTATGTGTCTTTAGATAAAATTTAATGAAATGTTGAATAAGTGAGTTAATTTTGATATTAATTAGATTGGCAAAAGTAGAATTCGGATTTGGATCGGGGAAAATCAAAGTGGTCGATTAGTCGCGTCTGCGTTAGATTATCGTCTCTCGAGGTAAGTCCTTAAGAAATTATATTTGATTTGCTCTTGCGCTTAAGATTATATAATATGATAAGTAATTATTTGACGTTTATAAGTTCGATTTGCAATAAGTATATTGAATTTTCGCTATAAAGCCGAATATGAAATGGATGATTTATGTATATAATGTGGCCAAATGACTATTAAGTGATGATGTGAAAGTGTGTAATATGTGTATACAATTTTATTGTACTTGTTTGTATAAAGTCGAATGTGAATTGAATGGTATATATGTGGTGACAGAATAGCTATTATGAAACAAAGTCAAAGAATGGGATATTTGTATAATAGATGAATTGTGACTATTGTTCCTACTTGATTGAGGTTGTGTGTGAAATAATTTGTGAATATGGCATATAGCCGAATGGTTATTAAAAGTGAAACTAGGATAATGAAAAGATTATGTGTTCCTTGTGTATGATTATTGAACCGAAAGTTAAAGGGTAGGTGTACATTTTGTGCTTATATTCGAATGAAGCAATTAAATTGCTAATGTGATATGTTATGTGAAATGTGTTAACATGTGAACAAATATGCAAGACATCGAAATGTATCCGGCTAAAGTCCCGCAGCTTCGTCTTTGAAATGTATCCGCCAAAGTCCCGCAGCTTCGTCTTGGAAATGTATCCGGGCTAAAGTCCCGCAGCTTCGTCTTTGAAATGTATCAGTGGCAAAAATCCCGCAGCTTCGTCTTTGAAATGTATCCGGTTAAAGTCCCATGCAGCTTTGTGCTTTGGTAATATAATTTGGGTTTTATACCTAGTAGGCCAAGTGCCGATGAATTTGATAAAAGTATACAATTACAAGATCCTACACTAAGTTGACAAATTGAAAGTGCATTACATATTAAGTTGGCTGTGTATGTATCATGTACTCGTATGCGATTTTGATTTGAATTAAATTATAAATATATAAAGTGATGCATCCGTGAATAAATGTTATGACTATAAATGTGATTGTGATATATTCGGTAAATGTGTGAAGTTATGTGAAGTGATTCTATGTTTATATTCAAATATAAAAGATTGGTCCTTGTGGAAAGGTTTGTGGAAGTATATGATTTTATTTTTAGGTGATTACGATCATGGAAAATTAAATGTGAATATGATATTGTATTTCATTCGTTTCAATTGAACTAAAGCTGATAGTGAAGCATTTTAATGCCTATGTTATATGAGTTCGATCTTGAATGACATGATATACATGTTTAGATAATTTGAATGCAAGGAATGTGTGAAAGAGCAAATTTGTAATAAATCTGCTTGGGACAGCAACTGTAGCGTGATTTTGGAAAATCACCATAAATTGTGGAAATTGAATTAGAAGCTGAATAAATTATGAAATTAAATCTTAATGAGTCTAGTTTCTTATAAAAGAAACCGTGTAAGCAAAAGAATTTTAGATAATGAGATATTTGAAGTGGCGTGAGACAGAGTCAAAATGACTTTGAAATCCCCTGTTTTGTCTTTAGAAAATCATTGTAAATTGTACAATGATGATTATAAGATAAAATTTATATTATTAGACTCCTTAATGAGTCTAGTTTCAAATGAAGTAAACGATAACATATTTAGAATTCTGTATAATGAGAAAATTGATTTTTAGTGAAGAGTGGTCAGAATAGTCAAACAGTGAAACAGGGGAAACTTCAATAAAAATCTGGTATTGATTGGTCAAACCAAAAATTCTGAAAATTTTATGGATGGAAGATATATGAGTCTATTTTCAGGAAAAATTAATGGCACTTGATTTGGTGTTTCTTATCTCCAGTTATAAATAATTTAGTGATTGTTGCTCAGGAAGACAGCTTGTAGTGAATTTGTGATTTTGTTGCAAACATGGTTAAAACTAGTTAATGAGATGCTTTTCGAGTTCTTATGATCTTATTAGTGATTTCAATTCAAGTGAGGTGAATTTGCTAAATATGCATTATGTTCATGGATACTTGGCCGAAATGGCAATTACCTAGGAATGATTTCTTGAAAATTTGAAATAATCGATCTATAAGTAAATTAATTGTTTGCATTGCTTAAAACTTACTAAGCATTGAAGCTTACTCCGTGTTCTCTTTTCCATTCCTTATAGGTTTATCCTTTAGTTCGAGTTGGAAGAGCCGGAGATATCATCACACTATCGAGTCATTATGTGAGTTGAGAAGATGGTATATCATCATGGTTTAAGGCATGTATAGGATAGACTATAGGTAGAATGATATTTTGACTTTGTATACATTATAGCCATGCGAAGATGGCTCGCTTATTTTGTTTAGAGAAGCCTTATAATTGAACTAATGTGTTGAAATGTTTTAGTTATAACTTGATAGTAGTTAATTTGTTATTAGATATTCGGTTATGTTTTGATAGTTAGTCATTTTGGAAATTTATAAGAGCTCTTATGAAAAATCAATGAGACAGGTTGCATTGTTGATAATTTATGTCTGGTAAATATCTTTGACCTTATAGAAGTTTTGTTCAGTCAAGTAATACCTCATAACCTTATTCGAGCAACGGATGCGGGTTAAGAGTGTTACACATTTCTTTCTTGAGTATGTTTTAATAAATGAACGTTTAGAGACATTTTTTTTTGTTAATGAGATAGTTTGTACATAAGTATGAATGGTGATTTTATCTAAGTGAAAATATGTTATCATGAAGAATGGAATGCTTATATGATCTTGGCCTTAGTAATGTTTGCCATGAAAACTTAGTTTCTTTTGAGATTAGACGTGCATGAAGGTTTATATCTTTAGAATTTACTTAGTAACTTTCTTGAGGTGAAATCCTAGGAGGCATAAAAATCTAAGATGATATAGGCACTATTTCTTTGGACCGTTTGAGCCTTTTCAAGCCCACCTTATGATATTAGACCCTTGAAACTGTAATTTTGAGCATAAATGCCTATTTATTGCAATGAACCTATATTATAAGCCACATTACCATCTTTTAAAGTTATCCTAATTTTGTGCACCTCTCTTAACTAAAGTTGTCTTAGGAGTCAACATTTGAGGAAATTTTCATAAAGATGTATGTGCTCATGCTTTAAAAAAAAAGAGCAAAGAAAAGTTTGCTAAGTCTCTAAAACGAAAAAATGTATGAGATTGAGTTCAAAATAAGTTTGGGGGTGTTCCAAAGGTTCACGTAAGAAAAAGGTTGTATTATGAGAAAACCTAGACAAAGTTAAAGGTTATGTAATGCCCCAAAAATCTCGAAATCTCGAATTTTCTTTTTTCTCGATTCTGATAAAAAATGTGTGCTTAGTATTCCTGGTTAAGTGTTAATTAGTTGATAGTAGGTCTCAGTTAGTTTTGGAGTTAAAACTGAGAAGTGAAGGGAATTATAGTTTAATTATTATAAGAACCCTGATGGCAAGTAGGTGGGCTTATGAATAAATGAAGGAAGAATTGGACAGAAAAGAGCTTGTTGGCCCAGGGGGAAAGTGGCGTGTTGCTAGTGTCAGAGGTCTGGGGTTCGAATCCCTCCTTGCTCAAAAGAGGGATTTATTTTTGCTTAAGAGATGGACAGAGGTGGCGTTAGATATGAACTTTGTAGAGAGTGATAAGAGGAGAAATTTGAAGAGGGGATTAAGGAGTTATTAGGGACAAAAACTAAGAGATGAGGAGTGAAGAAGTGGTGGAGCTGAAATGGGAATTTAGGCATAGGAAATTCAGCTATAGAGGCTATATATATAAGTGCCGAATATGTGGTTGCTAGGCTAATGCTGAATTCTCCTTCACCATGTTGCCAGAAACCCTTATTTCTCTTCAAGATCTAAAAGCCGAAAACCTTGTTCTTCTTTCCTTCTCTTTGTGCTGATTTTCCCTTTGTACTTTACTCAATTCTCTTTGATTCACTTTAAGTCTAGCCGACTTCTTCTTCTCTTTTCCCTTGGTGCCGAATAACCTTTTTTTGCCATATAAATTGCAAGGGTCGAACACCTCTTTGGCCGAGTACCCTTGGAGCTGCCACTACTCTTTCTAGTCGGTCAGTCCCAGTGTAAGTCTTTTGGTTCTTCCAATCAATTTTGCTAAGTATTGAATACTCTATTCCTCACTTCTTCTAATCAGTTTTGGTAGGATTAGCATCGAATTCTAGTCTTTTGGATCTCTGCCGAATTGCTCCCTAGGTGTTAAGACTTTGGTAAGTGTTCTTCACTTGATAAGGGTTGGTCGAATAGGCTTTAGTGAAAAGGGTGACATATGTTGGATACAAATCACCCATTATGTTTTAACGATAAAGGTTAATGCAGATCTAAGAAGTACACGTTATTAGTGTTCAAAGGAAAAGTTATTAAGGCTTGGCATTTCAGGTAAGGTTAAGGTGAGACTTCGGCTTTTGGGTAAAGTATTCGATAGGTTTATGTAATTAATCATTGAGTGATATCAGTTGTAGGTTCGTGGAAAGGGAGATCACAGCACGCTTTATTACCAGGTGTGTACATACACTACACACACAAGTAGATCAGAAAAGTCGAAATGTCGAAATGCCGAAATGCCGAAAAGCTAAAAGTTTGGCTACGGTAGTCTTGCGAGTGCGCGAACACTCGTGAAGGGGAAACTGATAGGTTGTCTGAGGCTCCATGGGTGATTCTATGGACTTGCGCTGTGAATTGGCCAACCAGGCCAGAATGGGCTAAATGTGCCCGATGGGCTATTGGTCCCATAATAGGCAAAAAATGATAATTGATGCTATGTGATGGAAAATTGTATGTGAGCATTACTGTAAATGTGATTCGGGCCTAATGGCCATAGGAATTTGATTTGGGCCTAATGGGCCACATAAATGTGATTGGGCCTAATGGGCCATATACATGTATGTGGATTTGTCTGGGCTTCGTAAGAGGTTTTAGATCTAGTATATGATGACTGCATAAAACTTAATTAATTTATTGAGACCATGGACAAGTCATAGGGTCTTAATTAATTTATTGAGACCATGGACAAATCATAGGGTTAAGGTGTGGCAATGGGTATATGCATGTCTAGGATTGGATTTAGGGAGAGCTTGGTACTTAAGTGGTCTTAATGACTCACCTCCTCTTCTCTGGAATCCTACCTGGTGCATAGTATTCACTCATCTTAGCTCACGGGATTTGTTAACGGGCCAAGGGAAGTAAAAACCGGTAATAAAAAAATTACTGAAATGCCCCTAAGGGCGAAAATGACTAAAATACCCTTATGTGTGGAATGTAAGATTTATGGATGTTACATGTATACTCATATGCATTCATATGATATCCTGTTTAGGTTGCATATGGCTTGGGAATTATGGAACGAAGGAAGTAAATAAGGGTCACATGGTTGCTTGATAACCGTGGATCCACCGACGGCTTTTAAGCCCAATATGTGATTGGCAGCTTGCTGCAACGTAGGTAGTTCCGCAACCGGGCTACCATTGATGTGTATCAGTTGGGTGGGTCGATATTTATATCCCCACAGGATGTGTATAGGGGACAAAGCAGAAGTGTACTAGTTGGATTATTGGGGTGGGTTGCACCGCATTGCATTGCATGTATGTTATACGGTGATTGACGAATGCTTGTTTCTCATCGAGGGTTGTACACACTGAGTTTTCGTAAACTCACCACCTCTTTTATTTTTCTCAGGTGATGCTCAGTAGGAGGTTCGATGTCTGGAGGGACTCTGGGTGGCCAGCTAGAAAGAAAACTTGGATTTGATTTAAAAGCATATATGTTATTAGTTTATTAAGTAATTTAGTCTGGATTGTAATAAGGCCTCCCCTTTTTGTTATTATTTGGATTATTAATTTTATGCGTTGTAATTATGAGAACTCGGACATGGATTTTCTAAACCATAGTTTTTTTTTTATATACTAAGTTTCCGCAACTAAATTTTTAAATGATAAGTTTTCTTAAATCAAATGTTTTAATCAAAGCTTTCGCAACTGAAAAGAGATTTTACAAAGTCACTGAGGTGTATAATTTTAAGGAAGGGTTTTCAATAAAAACAAGGTTTTCGCTAAAACACTTCAATGTGACACACCGAATTCTGCCCTAACGTCCGGGCCGAGTTTGGGATGTTACATTTAGTGGTATCAGAGCTCGATTGTAAAACTCAGGCTGTGAAGTGGGCCTTATTACTTGGTTTCTTATGTGTTTAAAAAAATTGAATTACAATGTTCTGGGAAAAAAAAAGAAGTCTTCTTTGATGTGCGCACGCAAGTCTCCTACACAAATCAAGTAATGTGATAGATAGTTAGAGGGCTACTTTAGATTATTATGTTAGAATGGAACTGAAGCCTTAGGATCTTGAAACTGTAGAGGATTATCGAAAACAATCTTCTCTTTAAATACTTTCATAAAACATCGGTTTAATCATGGAAACTAACTAAAACTTCATAAAATTTTAATCCAGAAAATACGTGAATCGACGATGAGTGCTAGGAGAGGTACAAGAGGCCGTGGCTGAGGCCGCGGAAGTGTTAGGGCTGAATCGTCAGCGTTATATGCCCAATGTTGGAGTAGAAGAGGCTCCAGCCTTACCCGTGGCTAGGAATGGACAGTATGATCAGGCCGCGGGGGAAGATGCATTGTCGCAGGCAGTGATGAGGATTTTGGAAAGGGGCGCAGGGCCCAATAATGGCACGAGAAATTGGGGATCCATTTCGGAGCGACTTTATTCAAATGGGGCTGAGATCTTCAATGTCGTGTCTGGTGTGGCCCCTAATGTGGCAGAATATTAGTTGGATGCCACTAAAAGGATAATGGAGGACTTGGACTGTTCACCTGAACAAAAGCTGAAAGGTGCAGTGTCACTGCTTAGGGAAGAAGCTTACCAGTGGTGGCTGACAGTGAAAAACGGCACCCAAACTGAGAAGGTCACTTCAGAGTTTTTCAAAACTGCGTTCCAAGGGAAGTATGTAGGTGCGAGTTATGTGGACGCTAGAAGGAAGGAGCTCCTGAACTTGACCTAGGGAAACAAATCTATGGCGGAGTATGAGGCGAAATTTCTATGCCTTAGTAGGTATGCAAGAGTTATGGTGGCAACAGACTATGAGCGTTGCGTTAGGTTTGAGGATGGACTTAGAGATACCCTCAGAGTATTGATAGCTCCACAAAGGGAGCGAGTTTTCTCGGAGTTGGTAGAGAAAACAAAGCTAGCGGAGGAGGTAAAGCGCACTAAGCTCCTAAATCGGGAAAAAAGAAAGGGGCAAGAATAAAAGGGAGGATGAGACTCCTGGTGTCGATTAGAGGCCTAGGGCTAGGGCCAGAGTTATTGGGCCAGTTAGAGCAGGGCCCCCTGTTGTTAATCCAGGGGTGCCACCTTATGCTGATTGTGGGAAAGGTCATGTAGGCGAGTGTTGGAAGAGGACATGAGCTTGTCTAGCTTGTGGATCCATGGAGCATAGGATCAAGAGTTGCCCTAGAATGTCAGGTCAGGTGCCAGTCGTGGACCGAGGTGGTGTACTGCCACCGAGGGGTGGTCAGCAACCGCCGAGAGGCCATGATCAGGCCAGGGGTGAAAACGGTTTGGGTCGTGAAGCACCGGGCAGAGGTGCTGGACATGCTGAGGCGAGGTAGCCAGCTTTGGTCTATGCAGCACGTCGTCAAGAGGATGGAGACGCTCCAGATGTGAATAATGGTACTTACTTACCCATAGTGTGCTATTTACCTAAGTTGGAAATATAATGCGCAGCGGAAGTGTGGTGCGGTCTGTGTTAGTAGTTGGAAATTTGAGGAGGGGATTAAGGAGTTATCATGGAGAAAAACTAGGAGATGAGGAGTGAAGAAGTGGTGGAGCCGAAATGAGAATTTAGGCATAGGAAATTCGACTATAGAGGCTATATATATAGGTGCTGAATGTGTGGTTGCCAGGTTAATGCCGAATTCTCCTTCACCTTGTTGCCAAAAACCCTTTTTCTTCTTCAAGATCTAAAAGCCGAAAACCCTTGTTCTTCTTTCCTTCTCTTTGTGTCAATTTTCCCTTCTTCCTTTACTTAATTCTCTTTGATTCACTTTTAGTCTAGTCGAATTCTTCTTCTCTTTTCCCTTGGTGTTGAATAACCCCTTTTTGCCATACAAATCGCAAGGGCCGAACACCTCTTTGGCCGAATACCCTTGGAGCCGCCACTACTCTTTCTAGTCAGCCAGTCCTAGTGTAAGTGTTTTGGTTCTTCCAATCGATTTTGCTAAGTATTGAATACTCTATTCCTCACTTCTTCTAATCAGTTTTGGTAGGATTAGTATCGAATTCCAGTCTTTTGGATCTCTGCCGAATTGCTCCTTAGCTGTTGAGACTTTGGTAAGTGTTCTTCATTTGATAAGGGTTGGCCGAATAGGCTTTAGTTGAAAGGGTGACATATGTTGGATACAAATCACCCATTATGTTTTAACGATAAAGGTTAATGCAGATCTGAGAAGTACACGTGATTAGTGTTCAAAGGAAAAGTTATTAAGGCTTGGCGTTTTAGGTAAGATTAAAGTGAGACTTCAGCTTTTCGGTAAAGTATTCAATAGGTTTATGTAATTAATCATTGAGTGATATCAGTTGTAGGTTCATGGAAAGGGGGATCGCAGCACACTTTATTACCAGGTGTGTACACACACTGCACACACAAGTAGATCGGCAAAAGCCAAAATGCCGAAAAGCTGAAATACCGAAAAGCTAAAAGTTTGGCTATGATAGTCTTGCAAGTACGCAAACACTCGTAAGGGGGAAACCGATAGGTTATCTGAGGCCCATGGGCGATTCCATGGACTTGGGCTGTGAATTGGCCAACCGGGCCAGAATGGGCTAAATGGGCTCGATGGGCCCATAATAGGCAAAAATTGATAATTGATGCTATGTATGGAAAATTGTATGTGAGCATGACTGTAAATGTGATTCGGGCCTAATGGCCATAGGAATGTGATTTGGGCCTAATGGGTAACATAAATGTGATTGGGCCTAATGGGCCATATGAAAGAGATTGGGCCTAGTGGGCCATATTCAGGTATGTGGATTTGTTTGGGCTTCGTAAAAGGTTTTAGGCCTAGTATATGATGACTGCATAAAACTAATTAATTTATTGAGACCGTGGACAAGTCATAGGGTTAAGATGTGGCAACGGGTATATGCATGTCTAGGATCAGATCTAGGGAGAGCTTGGTACTTAAGCGGTCTTAATGACTCACCTCCTCTTCTCTAGAATCCTACTTGGTGCATAGTATTCGTTCATCTTAGCTCATGGGATTTGTTAACGGGCCAAGGTAAGTAAAAACCCGTAATAAAAGAAAATTACCGAAATGCCCCTAAGGGCAAAAATGACTAAAATACCCTTATGTGTGGAATGTAAGAATTATGAATGTTGCATGTATACCTGCTACAATCATATGCATTCATATGATATCCTGTTTAGGTTGCATATGGGTTGGGAATTATGGAACGGAGGATGTATATGAGGGTCGTATGGTTGCTTGAAAATCATGGATCTATCGACGGCTTTTAAGCCCAATATGTGATTGACAGCTTGCTGCAACAAAGGTAGTTCTGCAACCGGGCTACCATTGATGTGTATCGGCTGGGTGGGTCGATATTTATATCCCCACAGGAGGTGTATCGGGGGACGAAGCAAAAGTGTACCGGTTGGATTATTGGGGTGGGTTGCACCGCATTGCATTGCATGTATGTTGTACGGTGATTGATGAATGCTTATTTCTCATCGAGGGTTGTACACACTGAGTTTTCGTAAACTCGGCCCTTCTTTTATTTTTCTCAGGTGATGCTCAGTAGGAGGTTCGATGTCTGGAGGGACTCTGGGTGGCCAGCTAGCAAGACAACTTGGATTTAATTTAAAAGCAAATAAGTTATTAGTTTATTAAGTAATTTAGTCTGGATTATAATAAGGCCCCCCTTTTTTGTTATTATTTGGATTATTAATTTTATACGTTGTAATTATGTGAAGTCAGATTTGGATTTTCTAAACCATAGTTTTTTTTTTATATACTACGTTTCCGTAACTAAATTTTTAAATGAAAAGTTTTCTTAAATCAAATGTTTTAAACAAAGCTTTTGCAACTAAAAAGAGATTTTACAAAGTAACTGAGATGTATAATTTTAAGGAAGGGTTTTCAATGAAAACAAGGTTTTCTCTAAAACATTTCAATGTGACACGTCAAATTCGGCCATAACATCCGGGCCGGGTTTGGGGTGTTACAAGTTAAGATCTTGAAACCGAAATATCCCATCTCTTAAAATCCCTACCTTTGACTGAGCCCCATTACAACCTTATAAAAGACCTATTGGTTTGATGATTATGTCACTTACATTAGTGGAGAGGAAGTCCTAAGTTCAACATATGAAGATTATAAATAAGCCTTTTGATTGTTTTGCTTGATTGATTTGAAATTATGTTGAATGAAATAATATTATCTATGGCTGTGACGTATATACATACTATGATTCATGTTGGCATACCTTGAAACTTAGTATAAAATTTTCGAAATGTTTGCTTATGATTTACTTGTTAATAAAGAAGATCTATGAGCATGAATTTCTTATAACATGATTATGGGGAAAGGATTGATGTTGCTTACACTTTTAGAAATTTTGCTTTAGCAAGACCTTGTGCTGTGCATGAACATTACTCGGGACGAACAATAATTTAAGATTGGGGGTGTGTAAACTGAAAAATATATAGGATTTTTCCTATATAATTCATTACATTTTTACTTAAATTTGTTGTTAAAACCAAGTAATTGTTAAATAAATTAATGAAATATATGAAAATATGAAATTGGGACATAGAAATTATTAAAATGTGATTTTATACTTTATTATATAGTTTTCATGCAAAAAATGGCTTCTTTTATATTAATATGAGCATATAATATTTTCAACCTATAAAGTGGGCCATGCATGACTAAATTAAATAATAAAATATAAAGTTATATTTAATAATTTATTTTAACATATTTCATTAATAAATTGGGTTTTAATTAATTAAGTAAAGTGATTAATTAAATTGGTTAAATTATTTTTTGTGGTCCTCTAAATTATCTACTATTTTTGGACAGGTCTGAGAGCTTTATTTTGATTACAAAACCATCCAAGTGGAGGACCAAGTCAACCCAAAATTTGGCTACATGAGGATGTCCATAAATCAATTTTTGGTTTAATTGCACAAGGCCCTTGAAGAGTTGAAGAAATCGGAGGTTTACTCGGAGATTTGCAATTGACTGAGTCTTGATCCTGATGATGTTGTAGCACTTAAGTCAAGAAAATATCAGCCACATTTCCACAAATCATGGCCGGCCACCCTTGGAGGAATTCTCAAAAGATGGACACTCCTATTTTTAGCAAACTAGCTCCCTTGCCTCACCTATAAATAAGACCCTATTTCTCACTTTTCTAATCATCCCTCACTCATTCATCATTCTCTCCTCTCCCAATTCTCTTAGTTTTCTTTCCCCTCACGCCTATCATCATCTTTACATAAAAATTTTGAGAAAATTAGCCTATTAAAGAACCCTTGGTTGGCCACCTCAGAGAGCCATCAGCAAAGGAGCAAAGCGAAGGAACGAAAGAGCCCTCATCAGTCAGAGTCTTGGACGACAGCCACTCTGAATTGGGTTTAATATTTCTGTACTTTAATTTAGTTCAAGAATGTTTGCTATGTGTTTACTATTCTTGTTTACAACAATGATAGCTTAACTTTATTTAAGCTAGGATGATTGCTTTGATTGAATAATAATTATTGGATTCATGCTTATAATATTTGTCCCTCAATCGATCATGTTTTCAATTAAAATCAAGTTTGTATTTCATTCATTCGTGATTGAAATGCATCTGAATTAGCTGAGCGATCCTAACCAGACGACAGCTAATGAACTCATAATTGAAATCTGCATGCTCAATTTAGATCCTAACCTAATTAAATTGCAGGTTATATAACAACCCTAACCAGGCTCTATTATCTGCATATATTTTAGATTTGTGTGATTAAACTATTTCAAACCTAACACGTCCTTGTTACCTCGCACGAATACTAAGAAACCCTTAGTAAATAAGGATCAGTAATATGTATATTTACTAAGTACAGGATTTCGAAAGGACCTAATGTGGTTTCTACACTCATGAAAGATCGAGTTGCCATGGAATGTTTTTCCAAATATTGATAAGCATGTTGATAATAATTTAAGTTTAATTAAAGTAATTGTCCTAGCTTATTTATGTTATAATTGTTGCTTATTCTGTTAATTTTGCTAAAATCTATTCCATTCATATAGTCGCATGTTAGCATAAATCACATTAGGGATCAATGCATCTAGATTAATTTGACATAACTTTAACCAATACTTCCAAATCAAATTGTGTTTCTTTTTAACAAGTTGTTGATAATATTTTTATAATTGAGTGACTTAGCACAAATACAATTCGTGTGGTGACGATAACTCGATACTTACTCATTACTTGATAACGACTATGTACACTTGCACAAACCCAAGTGTTACACGACCTTTTGCCTAATTTCTAGCAGCTTGACTGCACATTATTCTGTTATGTGTCGCATCAACACTATATGGTGTGTAGGGATGGGTGGGTGTTTATAACCCTAGATGGTGTGATGGGATGGTCAGAGATGGTGTGTAGAGGATGGGGTTAGGATTCTATATATCTGTTCTGTTTATCTGATTATGATATATGTATCTGTTAAGGACTTAGGTCCATATCTGTATCTGTCTGAATATGAGATTCTGTGTATGTTGCATGATTATCTCTATTGGGTTACACACTGAGTTTACGACAACTCACATCTGCTTGTCTGGTCTGTTTAGGTACTCCTTAGACATAGGCAGGTCGGTGAAACAGTGGCTCAGCGGTGACCACTTGTCGAAAGCTGTTATTTTTCTTATCCTTATTTATCGATTTTGCTTAATTTTTGGTTTTTGAGAGAGTTTTGTAATTTTTGGACTCTCTGGACTTTTGGGACTATTCATTTTGGATTTTTGGTTTGGTAGCGTTTATGTTTTTTAACTATGATGATTGACAAATTCCAATTTTACGTGAACAAATGTTTTCGGAAACATAAACGTAGTTTTAATTTTAACAATTTTCAAACTTTCACTGCGAGATATTTGGTTAACTATGAAGGACAAAATGTAATGATTTTGGTAATAAATATATAAATGAATATATCTAGTAAAACTTGAATGTTTTTATCTAATAACTATACATTGTTTTATAAAGTATCATCCCTTCCTCGTAATGCTCCTGAATTCGGTCATAACGTTTAGGTCGGGTTTAAGATGTGACATTTAGTGGTATCGGAGCCAGGTTACATTTCAAATAATTTTGATCTTTTTGATTAAGTAGTAGTACACCGAGTTTCTGACACCGATCTTGTAAGTATTTCTAAACTTAGAAAACACTGTAGTCAAAACTTTTTGAGACTGTACTGAGTTAGTTAGGGACTAAAACCTTTGAAATACTTCTAAACTTCTAATAATTGAGATAAAAAATATTTTTTAATAAACACTGAAACTAATGTATAAAATTTATAGTGTAGATAAAATTCAAATTACGATGAGCGCACGAGGAACACATGGTCAAGGTTTTCGTGGGCATGGCGGGCATCGTAGAGGGCCTCGAGCAGAGCCTTCCTCTCTGGGTAGTATGCTGAATCTGGATATGAGCGAGACACCGGTTTCACCTGCTACTAAGACTAGGTTTCAAAGTCAATCTGCTGGGATAACGCACTATTCGAAGCCATGTTAAAAGTGTTAGAGAGGGTTGTTGGACCCCATTCTGGATCTAGGGCCATGGGTCAGTAATTGTACGACTCCGGTCGAATGGAGCTGAGCTGTTTAGGGGCATCACTGGAGTCGCCCCTACTGTGGTCGAGTATTGGTTGGAGGCCACTAAGAGGATAATGAATGACATTGATTGCACTCCTGAGCAGGAACTGAAGGGTGCAGTTTCTTTACTTTGCGATAAAGCTTATCAGTGGTGGTTATCGATTGAGGAGGGTACTCAATTGGATTTTCTGAACCGGGACTACTTTAAGACTCCATTCCAGGGAAAATATGTGAGCACGATATGTTGATGCTCGTAGGCGTGAGTTCATGAATCTCACGCAAGGTGATAAGTTTGTGGCTGAGTATAAGGCTGAATTTTTTAGATTAAGCCACTACGCTCGAGGCATGATGGCATCTGAGTATGACAAATGTGTTCGTTTTGAGGACAGCTTGAGGGATAGTTTGAGGGTATTGATACTCCGCAGAGGGAGCAAGAATTTGCTATTCTAATGGATAAGGCAAAGATCACCGAAGAGGTTAAGCGCGTAAAGTGCCAGAATAGAGACCGAGAGAGAGGAAAGAATAAGAGGGACTCAGAACCCTCTAGTTCTGCTCAGAGGCCTAATAAACGGGCCCGACCTAATGGGTCTATTAGAGTGGGAGTCTATGTTGCTTTTGTTGGGATTAGCCTTGTAGTGACTGTGGTAAACGCCATTTAGGCGTGTGTTAGAGGAGACTGGGGGCTTGTCTGCGATGTGGGTCATTAGAGTATCAGATTAGAGAGTGTCCACATCATGCTGATCAGATGCAAGTTGTGGGACCAGGTTTTGTTATGCCTCAGAGAGCAGTACAGTAGCATCTAGGGGCTGTGGACTAGCTAAAGATGGTAATGGTATGGGCCGATGACAGAAAGCACCGGCCAGAAGCACTAATTAGACTAAGGTGAATTAGCCTACACTGATTGATGCTGCTCGATGCCGCGAGGACTGAGATGACCCTGATGTGATCACGTGTGCGTTCTTTATTTTTGATGAACCAGATAGACATAGGTTTTACAAACTCTCCTATGTAGCTAGTACTATTTCCGAAAACTTGAGGGTTACTATTGAGTGTACTTATGGTGAGATTTCTGTACTGAGTCAGTTGGGGCAATCTGTTTGGGTTAATAGACTTTATAGGAATGTACTGTTAGAAGTACAACGGGTTGTGTTTTCGGCAAATCTGATGGAGTTACCATTTGGGGAGTTCGACTTAATTTTGGGTATGGACTGGTTAGTAGAGCATTAAGTTAATCTAGATTGTGCGACTAAGAGGATCTTTTTGAGAATTGAAGACGATAAGGAAACTGTCGTAATTGGCGAGCTTCGAAATTACCTGTCTAATGTGATCTCTGCTCTATGGCCAAGAAATTGGTCCAAAAAGGGTGTGAGGCATATTTGGCCTACATCAGTGTTTCAGTTTCTATGGACTCTTTTATTGGGGATAACAGAACAGTAAGGGAATCTCTGGATTTTTTCTCAAGGAGTTATCAGGTTTACCTCTAAATCGAGAAGTTGATTTTGGCATAGAGCTTCTATCGGGTACAGTTTCGGTGTCCATCGCTCCATGCCTATGGCACCCAAAGAGCTTACAGAGCTTAAAGCTCAACTTCAAAAGCTTCCAGATATTAGTTTCATCCATCCTAGTATGTCTCCGTGGAGGGCACCGGTTCTGTTTGTAAAGAAAACAAATGGTACCATAAGGATGTGCATTGATTACCGATAGTTGAATAAGTTGACTGTAATGAATCTGCTTGATCAGTTTCGTAGGGCTATAATATTCTCGAAAATAGATCTTTGTTCTGGGTATCATCAACTTATAGTTAAGGAAGCTGATATTTATAAGACAACTTTTTAGACTCGTTATGGGCATTACGAGTTCCTAGTTATGCCTTTCAGTTTGATGAATGGTCCGGTGGCATTGATGGATCTGATGAACTGGGTTTTTCAGCTGTATCTAGATCAATTCATCATGGTCTTCATCAATGATATTCTGGTGTACTCTAAGACTGAGGATGACCATCTTAGAGTAGTGCTTTAGATTCTTCGAGAGAAACAAGTCTACGCTAAGTTAAGCAAGTGTGAATTCTGGTTGCGAGAGGTAACATTTCTGGGGCATGTGGTTTCTGTTGAGGGGATTCAAGTAGATCCTAGAAGGATTGAGGCTGTACTTGATTTGAAACAGCCTAAGAACGTCTCTAAGATTCGTAATTTTATGGGCCTTACAGGTTGTTATCGGAGGTTTGTTGAGGGGTTCTCACTGATTGCAACTCCTCTGACTAAGCTCCTATGCAAGAATGTTCCTTTTGTCTGGGCTAACGCGCAACAATCGAGCTTCGAGAAGCTTAAGTCTGTTCTAACTGAGGATCCTATTCTGATATAGCCTAAATCTGGTAAGGATTTTGTGGTGTATAGCGATGCGTCGTACATTGGTTTGGGATGTGTTTTGATGCAGGACGGTAAGGTTATGGCTTATGCGTCCGGGTAGCTTAAGTCACATGGGGAAATCATCCAACACATGATCTCAAGTTAGCTGCCGTGGTGTTTGCTTTAAAGATCTAGAGGCACTATCTGTATGGTGAGAGATGTGTCATCTACACTGATCACAAGAGCCTCAAGTACTTTCTTACTCAAAAGGAGTTGAATCTTAGGCAGCATCGATGGATTAAGCTGCTCAAGGATTATGACTGTACAATAGAATATCATCCCACTAAGGCCAATGTGGTGGTCGATGCTCTTAGTCGAAGAGCAATGACTAATTTAAAGGTGATGTTTGCTCGTCTCAGTTTGTTTGATGATAGAGGTCTGTTAGCCGGGTTGAAAGTTAAGCCGACTTGGATTGATCAGATTCGAGATAAACAATTAAGGGATGATTCTCTAGTTCTGCGTTTTTGTCAGGTTGAGAGCGCAGTGCATGATTTTGGGTTGAATAAGGACAGAGTTTGGTGTTTCTGAGGATGGGTTTGTGTACCAAATGATTCTGATCTAAGGCAGTCGATTCTGGGGGAAGCGCATAGTAGCCCTTATGCTATGCATCCTGGTGGAAATAAGATGTATTAGGATCTTCGTGAACTGTACTGGAGGCCTAGTTTGAAATGAGAGGTGACAGATTTTGCTGCTCATTGTCTGACGTGCCGGTAAGTTAAGGCTAAGCACCAATTACCGTCGGGTTTGCTCCAACCCGTTAAGATTCCCTTGTGGAAATGGAAATGTGTGACGATGGACTTCGTTAGTGGGTTGCCTTTGACACCCACTGAGATGGATTCTGTTTGGGTCATCGTGGATCGATTGACCAAGTCCGCCCATTTTATTTCGGTTCAGACGGACTACTCTCTGTAAAAGCTAGCGAAGCTCTACATTTTTGAGATTGTAAGACTGCATGGGGTTTCGATTTCGATAATCTCTCATAGGGATCAGTGCTTTACTTCTCGATTCTGGAAGAAACTTCACGAAGCTCTAGGTTTGAGATTGGACTTCAGTACTGCGTTCCATCCTCAGACCGATAGTTAGTCTGAGAGGGTGATTCAGATGCTGGAGGATATGCTTCAGAGCTATGTGATTGATTTTTGAGGTAGTTGGGAGGATTTTCTACCATTAGCTGAGTTTGTCTACAATAATAGTTTCCAGTCTAGCATTCAGATGGCACCTTACGAGGCTCTGTATGATCGTAAGTGTCGTACTCCACTATGTTGGACTGAGTTGGGGTGGGTGACAGATTTTGGGTCCTGAGTTGGTTTCCGAGACTGAAGATAAGGTTAGACTGATTTGAGATCGTCTGAAGGCGGCTTCTGATAGATAGAAGTCTTATGTGGATCTGAAAAGAAGGGATATCGAGTACGCTATGGGTGACTTCGTATTCCTTAAGGTATCTCCGTGGAAGAAAGTTCTGCAGTTTGGTCGTAAAGGCAAGTTGAGCCTTAGGTTCATTAGGCCGTATCAGATTCTAAAGCATGTGGGACCGATTGCTATCAGTTAAAACTACTTCCAGAGTTAGAACATATCCACGATATGTTTCACGTCTCGATGTTAAGGTGGTATCGGTCTGATCCATCTCACGTTGTCTCTATTGAGGAGATCGAGGTTAGACCGAACTTGACATTTGAGGAGGTACTGGTTCAGATTCTGGATCAAGATATTAAGATTCTAAAGAGGAAGCCCATACCGTTGGTGAAGGATCTGTGGCAGAATAATAACACTGAGGAAGCCACATGGGAACCTAAGGACTCGATGCGTCAACAGTATCCTAATCTATTCGGATCAGGTAAATTTTGAGGCCGAAATTTCTTTTAGGGGGTAGAGTTGTAACAATCTAAATAATTTATTTCTGTTTCTACAAATCCTGACAAATATGTATTTGCTTCAGTCATTAAGTGTTCTAGGTGTGTGTTTGAGGTCTTGGGTTCAAGTCCCACTTTTGGTGAATTCTGTTATTTTTTATCTAAGCGTTATCCCTATTGGGTGGGCTTATGTTGTATTGTTTGTAAACTCATATCAGAATGAGCCTGCTGATTCGAGTGGTAATAAGTTAGCTTGTTGGAGGTATTGTGTTTGAATCCTCACGTGAGCGTGGGTGTCATTTTTGGCTCGGCTGTTGATAGTAGTTCGGTGGTAGTGGGATTTTGAGTTGGTTGGGTTGTTAGTGGATGTAGTGGGATTTTTTTAAATCCTATTTTATTTTGTTTTATTTTTTCTCTCTTCCCAAAAGTTTGACATTAGTTTTCTCTTTTCTCTACCACATTCTTATTCCTCTTCATTTTCCTGCAATTCTGTCTATAATTTGCTGTCATATCATTGTATTTTGAAATTTTAGTGTTTATCGTGCGATCTTGGTAAGTGGGGTTTCATTTGACTGTAGGTTTCGGTTTCTATGAACTGATTGCAATTATTCGTTATGTTGGAATTTCAATAATGGGGTAAACTAAGAGGAAAGTAATTCTTTGAGAACGTTTGGCATAGGAATAAGTGGGGAACCTTTGGTTAGCAGTCCAACGGCCTAAACTGTGAGAGTAGTGGTTTTCTTCGACGGTAAGTTCATTTGTGAGGTTAGGTTTTTCGTTGTGGATTTTGCAAATGGTCTATTAATTAGTCATTGGAATGATGTTTTTAGGTTTTGGTGGTCTCGGGAGTGGTTTCGTATCAAAATCGAACCAGGTGTGTACCTAAAACATGAGAAAATGAGGTTTGGTGAAATTTGAAAATTAGGATTGTCAATGTCACACAAGTGTATGGTCGACCGTGTAGTTGGTCATCTCTGACACATGGCCGTGTCACTGTCGAAGGTATGGCTGTGTAACGGTGATTGTGTGGTTGTTTAGGGCAAACGGACTAGGCTGAAGTGGGTTTGTGGCCACCTAGGCATGCCACACGGCAGTGTGGGTTTGGGCTAGTCCATGTGGGCCACACGGGCAAGGCCAATTTGGGCGTGTGGGGCAAAAATTCTAAAATTTTCCTTAGGGTCGTATGGGTAATTCTGAACGACTATGGACATACCGTAAGGTCGGTAAGGGCTAACTAAACCCATTTGTATGTGATCTATTAATCTGTTAGTCTGATCTGAGTAAAGAACTAATATGTATGTCTAGCTGTTCTACATAAGTAGGTATAATATATGTATACGAGCATGTTAATCATGTGATTCTGTATCTGTTATATGTTATCTACATACTGTATTTGTATTTGGGGTGGGATTTGTACATGTGGAGGAAGTAATCTGTACGATGACCTTTCAACTAATTTATGGCAGCTTGACTGCACAATATTCTGTATGTGTCGCATCGACACTATATGGTGTGTAGGGATGGGTGGGTGTTTTTAATCCCATATGGTGTGATGGGATGGTCGGAGATGGTGTGTAGAGGATGGGGGTAGGATTATGTCTATTTGTTCTATTTATCTGATTCTGATATCTGTATCTGTTAAGCACTTAAGTCCAAATTTGTAACTATCTGCATTTGAGATTCTGTGTATGCTGGATGACTATCTCTTTCGGGTTACACACTGAGTTTATGAAAACTCACATCTATTTGTCTATTCTGTTCAGGTAACCCTTAGACATAGGCGGGTCGATGCGACGAAGGCTCAACGATGACCACTTGTTGGAAATTATTATTTTTCTTATCTTTATTTACCGATTTTACTTAATTTCCAGTTTTTGAGAGAGTTTTGTAATTTTGGACTCTCCGAACTTTTGGGACTATTCATTTTCGATTTTTGGTTTGGTTGCATTTATGTTTTTAAACTACGATGATTGATAGATTCTAGTTTTACACGAACAAATGTTTTTGAAAACACAAGCGTGGTTTTGATTTAAACGATTCTCAAACTTCCATTGCGAGATATTTGGTTAAGTATGAAGTACAAAATGTAATGGTATTGGTAATAAATATATAAATGAATATATCTAGTAAAACTTAGATGCTTTTATCTAATAACTATGCATTGTTTTATAAAGTATCATCGATTTCAAAACCCTTCTTCACTTTTATCTAATTGAATTTAGCCATAACGTTTTGGTCGGGTTTAGGGTGTTACATTTAGTTGTATCAGAGGCAGGTAGCAAAATTCGGGCAATGAATTTTGGGTTATAAAATTAGGTTTGAAAAAGGACTGGTTTGCAAACAAAAAACAAATTGTTTCTTTTTTTAATAAAAACTTGTAACGCGTAGGTTTGTGCAAGTGTACATAGTCGTTATCAAGTAATAAGTAAGTATCGAGTTATCATCTTCACAGGGATTGTATTTGTGTTAAATCACTTAATTGTAAAATTAGACTAACAACTTGGTAAATAAAAACACAATACGGTTGAGAAATGATGTTTAAAATTAAATATATTAAACTAAATACAATGATCCCTAATGTAAATTACCCTAAGTATGCAAACTATATAAATGAAATAGATTTTAACAAAATTAAAGACAATTTCCAACAATTATAACATAAATAAACTAGGATAATTACTTTAATTAAACTCAATTTATTATCAACATGCTTAATAACATTCGGAAAAACATTCCATGGCAACTTGATTTTTCATGAGTTTCGAAACCACATTAGGTCCTTTTGGAATCCTTTACCTAGTAAATACATATTTTTTTTATCCTTATTTACTAAGGGTTTCTTAGCATTCGTGTGAGGTAACAGGGATGTGTTAGGTTTGAAACAGTTTAATCACACAAATCTAAAAACTATGCAGATAACAAAGCTTGGTTAAAGTTGTTATGCAACCTACAATTTAACCGGGTTAGGATCTAAATTGAGCATGCACATTTCAATTATGTGTCCACTGGCCGTTGTTTGGTTAGGATCACTCAGCTTATTCAGGTGTATTTCAATCATGTATGAATGAAATACATACTTGATTTTAATTGAAAACATGATCGATTAAGGCACAAACATTATAAGCATGAATCAAATAAATATTATTTAATCAAAGCAATCATCCTAGCTTAAATAAAATTAAGCTAACATTGTTGTAAACAAGAACAAAGAACACACAGCAAACATTTTTAGGTTAAATTAAAGAAAAGAAAGATTAAACCCAAATCAAAGTGGCTGTCACCCAAGACTCTGACTGTCTAGGCTCCTTTGCTTCTTCACTTTGCTCCTTTGCTGATGGCTCTCCAAGGTGGCTGACCAAGGGCTCTTTAAAAGTATTTAATTGCTAAAATCTTTATGAAGAGATGATGCTAGGCGTGGGAAATGGAAAATGCTAAGAGGATTGAGAGAGAAGAGAGAATGATGATGGATAAGGGATGATGAATGAGGGAATGAAGGGGTCTTATTTATAGGTGAAGAGAGGCGGGTAGTTTGCTAAAAATAGCTGGGTTTAGTCTCTTCAAACTTCTTCCATGATTAGCCGGCCATAACTAGTGGAATTTGAGCTGATTTTTGCTTAATTTTTAAGCAATTTAAATGCCATAATAACTTAGAACTAAGACTCAATCAAATGTAAATCTTCAGGAAAATCTTTAATTTCTTCAACAATGCAAGGACCTTGAGTAACTAAACCAAAAAATGGTTTAAATGGATAGCCATGTGTAGCAGAATTCAGGTTGACTTGGTCTTCAATTTGGATGGTTTTTGTAATCCAACAAAGCTATCAGACTTGTCAAAAATAAATCAATAAGGTAAAGGACCAAAGAATAAAATTTATCCAATTTAAATAATTAATTACAACCCAAATTATTAATGAAATATTTAAAATGATTGATTAAATATAATTTTATATTTTATTATTTAATTTAATCATGCATGGCCCATTTTATGTCTTAAAAAATGTAATATGTACAAACCAATATAAAATAAGTCATTTTTTGCACGAAAACTATATAATAAAGCATAAAATTACATTTTAATAATTTATATGTCCTAATTTCATATTTTCACATATTTCATTAATTTATTAAACAATTACTTAGTTTTAACAATGAATTTAAGTGAAAAGGTGATAAATTACATAGGAAAAATCTTTTATATTTTTCAGTTTACACACCCCAAACTTAAATCATTGCTCGCCCAGGGTAATGTTTATGCACTGCAAAAGGTCTTGCTAAGGCAAAATTGTTAACTATGTAAGCAGCATGAATCTTTGCCCCATAATCATGCATTAATAACTTCATGCTCATAGATCTTCTTTATTAACAAGTTACTCATGTGCAAAAATTTATAGAATTTTATACTAAGTTTCAAAATATGCCAACATGAATCATAATTTGTATATATGTCACAGCCACAGGTAACATTTTTCATTCAACATAGTTTCTTATCAATCAAGCAAATAATCATAAGACTTATTTATGATCTTCATATGTTGAATTTAGTACTTCCTCTCCACTAATGTAGGTGACATAATCATCAAATCAATAGGTCTTTTATAAGGTTGTAATGGGGATCAATTAAAGGTAGGGATTTTAAGAGATGAGGCATTTCGGTTTCAAAATCTTAACTTTTAACTTTGTCTTGAATTTCTCGAAATACAGTCTTTTTCTTTAAGTGAACCGTTGGAGCACCCCCAAACTTATTTGGAACTCAAGCTCATACATTTTTCCTTTTTGGAGACTGAGCAAACTTTTCTTCGCTCTTCCTTTTTTTTTTTTTTTTTGAGCATAAGAACATACATCTTTTTTAAAATTTCCTCAAATGTTGATTACCAAGACAACTTTAGTTAAGATGGGTGCACAAAATTAGGATAACTTTAAAAGATGGTAATGTGGCTTATAATGTAGGTTCATTGCAATAAACAAGCCTTTAAGCTCAAAATTACAGTTTCAAGTATCTAATATCATAGGGTTGGCTTGAAAAGGCTCAAACGATCCAAAGAAATAGTGCTTATATCATTTTAGATTTTTCTGTCCCCTAGGATTTTGCCTCAAAAAAGTTACTAAGTCAATTCTAAAGATATAAACCTTCATGCATGTCTAATCTCAAGAGAAACTAAGTTTTCATTGCAAATATTACTAAGGCTAAGATCATACAAGCATTCCATTCTACATGATAACATACTTTCACTCAGATAAAATCATCATTCATACTTGCATACAAACTATGTCATTAACAAAAAATGTTTCAAACATTCATTTATTAAAACATACTTATGAAAGAAATGACTGAAACATACTTGAAAAATTTTAAAATTTGACAATTTATTTGCCTTACCCCCCTTTAAAAAGAAGCAATGTCCTCATTGCAAGAACAAAGTAATGAATGAAAACTGAACACCAGGTAGGGTTGTAAAGAAAGATAGGTGAGTCATTAAGACTGCTTAAATACCAAGTCTTTCATAATAACCCAATCTTAGACATGTTCATTCCCATTACCACATCACTTAGTCTTTTTCTTTGCTAAAGAAGTGCTAAGTTTATTCATGCTTGCTATGTTTTATTCTGCAGAAACTAAATCCTAATTACGAAAGAAATAAATTCCTAAAGACCTATAAATAATTAAATAAATAACAGGACAAGAATTCCCCTTTTTATTTTTCTGACTCATTCCCTTTGTCTTTTTCAGCTCCATCTCCACTTGCATAGTCAGTACATTCTGTCCATGTCTCAAAGATAGCATCTGGGAACTCAGAACAAAAGTATCAGAGATATTCTTAAAAGTATTTTAAATTGAGTCATCTCTAATTTTTGCATATTTCTAATAAGTTTGTTGTTGATTGTGCATGCACTTGCACATATCCATCAAAATTGACAACTCCGATTTCTTTGAAGCACTTACAGAAGTTGGCATAGGAGTTGTGGATTTAGGTTCAACACTTAGCTTGATTGGTTCTTCTTTTGGCTCAACCCTTGGTTCAGGGGCTGTAGATCCTTCAATTGGTTTAGGACTGTTCGGTTCCTTGTCAGATTCTTCTTCTTCAGTATCTGTAACTGAATTAGCTTCAGTTTCAATTTCATTTGTTGACTCCTCGGTATCTGGCTCAGTTGGCTCTTCTTGCCCGCCTTGATTCGGCTCATGCATCTTCTTTACTAACCTTTCAAGATTATGATTTGTAATGCACCCTTGAACATATTGCCCCTTCAAATTTGCTTATGTTTTAACATGAGCCCTTTGCTACTGGTTTTAAGTATTCCCTTCAGCAAGAATGGCTCCCATACTTTCTTATAATCCATTAGGATCCCGAATTTGCCATGACAGCAAGCACTTGTCGAAGAAAATCTCAAATGATGTTATTCATTATAGGGTAGTACTCATCTTCTTCAACATCAGGTAAGTTAAACAAATCATTGATGGACTTAGAAGTAAAATGTAGCTTTTTCTTTCGAATGATGACCTCAGAAGCATCTTGTATAGTCAAACTAGCATAGAATTCTCGAACTAGTTCATCATCGGGAAGTGAACGAGCATCACAAAATTGTTCCCACTTGAGAGCATTGATTTTCTTTCTAATCAGTATAGGAACAACCATCAAATTATTACTCTTCAAGTCAAAACCTTTTTCCGGCATCATAGGTTAATGCTTGAAGATTGAATCGAATCTCTCTTTCAGTTCTTCATCGATCAAAATCAGGTTTTCAGGAGTAGTCTTTGAAGATCTAGTTCTTTTACGAGTCATGGTATCTCTTCTTGAAAATTGGAAAAGTTTCTGCACAAGGGGAAAAAAGAAATCAAAAAAGTGGTAAAGACTTGCTACGGAAAAAATCTTGCGAGGGCAAGAATAATGTGATGACAACGACGATGTGTGACAGCAACGGTGGTGCTTCGGCAATCTTCTTGAGATGATAATAGATGGTTTCGACAAAAAAGGAAGAAAACTAGAGTTTCTTTCGAGATTTGAGGTTGATGTAAAAAAAAAGATTTAGGGATTTTTTTAGGGATTAAGAAAATTGCTTTGAGGGATATGAAAATTAGTAGAATTAGGGCAACATGTAGCGAAAATTTAGCTACATTAGGGTTACTTAGGCAGCAAGAAATAGGAGTGGTAGCAAAGTGTGGATTTTTCCCTTCTTTTTGCTGTTTTGGGCCTCAAACTCAGACTGTATCTACAAGCTTACTAAAAAAAACTGATTAGTTCTTGGGCCAAATTTGACCCCTTTTGTTAACATAAAAGCTTAAAATTTAAACAGAACAAATGAAACTTAAAAAAAATTAAATTTTAATTAGAAAATTTATTCTTAGCAAATTACATTAAATTAATTCCAAGGAAAGGTTGGAGGGGTCACAGCGGTCATGCTTAAGTTCCAATCTCCTTAGACAAAATTAATTAAATATAGTAAATTAAGAAAATAAGTTCTAATTATTTATTTATTTACAAAATGAGTACATGAAAAATCGAGGGTCTGTTAATTTGAACGAGGATTCAACTCGCTCAACTTCACCATCCTAGTAGTGTTTGAGAAGTTGACCATTAACTTTAAACATAG
This sequence comes from Gossypium anomalum, assembly GCA_025698475.1. Classification (NCBI taxonomy): domain Eukaryota; kingdom Viridiplantae; phylum Streptophyta; class Magnoliopsida; order Malvales; family Malvaceae; genus Gossypium; species Gossypium anomalum. The sequence continues at coordinate 32,845,484 of CM046958.1, read as the reverse complement.
CTTCGTAATTGTCTATAATTCAATAGCTCCATAAGGATAAACTCAGTAGACGGTATAGGGTCCTTTTGCATCGAGATTTAAGCTTCCCAGGAAATACCTTCAACCTTAAATTAAACAACAAATCCTTCTGACCTTTTTTAAACTCGCGAGGTTGTATATGACTATCATGCCATTTCTTTGATCTTTCTTTACACGTTTTGGCATTCTCATAGGAAAACAACCTCAGCTCTTCCAACTCATCAAGCTGTAACATCCTTCTCTCACCGGCTTGCTTAACATCAAAGATCAACTGCTTCAAAGCCCATTGAGATCTATTCTCCAACTCTAATGGAAAATGACATGCCTTTCCAAAGACTAACCGATAAGGAGTCATTCCTAACGGAGTCTTAAATGTTGTTCGATAGGCCCATAATGCATCATCAAGCCTTCGAGACCAATCTTTTCTGCTAGGGCATACTACCTTTTCAAGGATACCTTTGATTTCACGGTTCACTCTTTCAACTTGCCCATTAGACTAGGGGTGATAGGCAGTAGCAATCTTGTGCTTCACATCATATTTGCCAAGCAGTCACTTAAGCCATTTGTTCACAAATTGAGAACCTTCATCACTAATAATAGCTCTTGGTTTCCCAAATCGTGTAAACACATGCTTATGTAGGAGTCGCATGACTACCTTTGTAACACTCCTATAACCCGTATCCGTCGCCGGAGTGGGTTATGAAGAGTTACCAATCCAAAACACTACATTTGTACATTCACATTTACATAAGTTCATTAGCAATTATATGCATAGCCAAACAAAATCAAAGATGGCTTATATACAACAACATCTCAAAATATCATTCACTTAAGTCTATTCTATACATGCCATACGAATTCCAAAATGTAATAGTACCAAAACGATAGATAGTGTAACGAGTTGCTAACGATCCCCGAGTAAGTGGCTAGACTCAACGATCTAAAAACAGGGAAACATAACAAGTGGAGTAAGCTTCCATAAGCTTAGTAAGTTTTAAGCAATGCAAACAATTAAATTCAATTATAAATTGATCAATCAAACTCTCAAGTGACATTTCTTAGGTATATTGCCATTTGGCCGAATACATATACAAACATTTAACGTATTTAGCATATTAACTTCACTTGAATCTGAATTCATATAATATAAGTAAATCAAATATTTCACATAACTTCACATTTTGGCCGAATGTATCAGGATCATATACATATAGTCTTAATACTTATTCACATATACATTATATTACATACTTGGGATCCAATCCCAATCAAGCTCATATAAGTACAAGATACATACCTGGCCAACTTAAGGTATTATACGATTTCAATTGTCGTTTTATAACGAGGTCTCAAAATCTTAGATTTATATCAAATCACCCACAATTAGCCTGCTAGGTTTAAAACCCGAATTCATTACTGGCACGAAGCCTGCTAGGCTCGAAGGCCCGAATAGTACCGTACGATAATCAAATCAACAAGTTCCATATAACATAATCATATCAATTAGGTACTAGCATCATTTGAACATATATAATTATACATCTCAAACACTTTTCTTTCATCTCATTTTCACACTTAGCATTTGATAGCTTATGCATAACATTTCGCTCACATTCATTTCAAACTTATCATTGATTATAAAAGCACATTGCATATTTACCAACATGTTATACTTGACATTAGGCCATATAAGCATGATATAATACACCATCATTTCATCTTTAACATTCGGCTAAATCCATACCTTACAAGGAATACCTAATTCACATAATATATTAGATTATAATCAATTGTTATTTACATTTGATTACTTAAAACTTACCTCGGATGTTGTCGAACGATTACAACGGCTATTTGATTACTTTCTCCTTTCCCCTATCCAACTTTGGTCCTCTAAGCTCTTGAGCTAAATCAAACAAATTTACTTCTCAATCAAACACATACATACGGCAACCAAATACATTTCAAAAACCAATTCATTCGTATCATTTGTCTACTTAAGTCTATCACCATTTCATTTTCAAATTTAATTAAACAATGCCGAATGTCATTAACTACTAATGCCACACACACATATGCATAAAATTCATCTATACATAACCTATAGCTCATTCAGCCATTCATCACTCAAACCTATCAAAGCTTCATATCAAACTTCCTTGGCTGAACACATATAAGCACATAATGCACATTTAGCATTTTTATTTACTTCATGATACATTCGGCCTTGGTATAATTTCAAAAAAAAAAATCCCTATTAGCCATTTCACAAATCAATTATATCATCTACTTAATATTTCATAACTTATTATGCTAGCCGAATATTATTTATTCAAGTTCTCATTTGGCCATAGCACACACAACATGTTAGCCGATTTTCCCACTTAACATCTAATTCACATATATGCTTATTTGTCTAGCTCAACTTCACCTATCTACCATTACTCATAAAAAGAACATGAAACAACAACCATTTCCTTCAATTCAATTCATGACTGAATGCTCACAACACAACAATTTTCAAAATTTAAACATGGGTTAACTAAGCAATGCTTTGACCATGCTAATTTCGTAAGAATATCAAGAAAATACATGGAACATACCTTTGAATCATGCTAAGTAAATGACCGAATGTGCTTGAGCTTTTTCCTCTCTTTTTCTCTTAATTTCGGCTATGAAGAGCAAAGATGAACAAGGTTTGTCCTTTTCATCATTTTGTTATTTGATTTATCTTTATTTTATAATATAAAGCCATTAAATATTATAATATTAATTTAAAATGCATATATTGTTTATCATCATCATTATGGCCGGCCACTACAAATTGAAGTGTGAAATTTGACATGCAATTCCACCTATTTTAAACCATAAAATATTTGGCCACTACAAATTAACCTATCACATTTTCAAAATTTCTCACATAAGTCCTATTTAATAATTTCACATACAAATGACAAAATCAAAGCATGAAATTTTCACACATGCACTTTCACATATAATAAGCATAGAATATAACATTTAATTATTTTTGTGACTTAATTTTGTGGTCCCGAAACCACTTTTCGACTAGGTCAAATTAGGGCTGTCACAACTCTCCCCCCTTAGGAATTTTCGTCCCCGAAAATCTTACCAGCGAATAAATTTGGATATCGTTCTTTCATGGAGTCTTCAAGCTCCTAAGTAGCTTCTTCAGCCCCGTGTTTGATCCACAACACTATCACTAACGAAATTGTCTTATTCCGTAATTCTTTCACCTCGTGAGCCAAAATACGAACCGATTCCTCTTCATAACTCAAATCAGACCGAATTTCTATCTCTGATGGACTAATCACATGAGAAGGATCGGATCTGTACCGACTGAGCATCGAAACATGAAAAACGTCATGAATCTTTTCAAGTTCAGGTGGAAAAAGTAGTCTATAAGCAATCGGCCCAATCCGTTCTGTAATTTCGTATGGTCCGATAAATCTCGGGCTCATACGGCCAAATCTGAATACCTTTTTCCATGGTGAAACTTTAAGAAACACTTTGCCTCTGACTTGATACTCTATATCTTTCCGTTTCAAGTCTGCATACGATTTCTGACGATCTGATACTACTTTCAGACTTTCATGGATCACTTTTACTTTATGTTCGGCCTCTTTAATCAAATCAACTCCGTAAATCTTATTCTCACTGAGTTCGGTCCAAAACAAAGTTGTACGACATTTACGACCATACAAAGCCTCATAAGGTGCCATCTTGATGCTCGATTGAAAACTATTGTTATATGCGAATTCAACCAAAGGCAAGTATCATTCTTACGAGGCACTAAACTCAAGGATGCAACATCTCAACATATCCTCGAGTATCTGAATAATTCGCTCGGATTGACCATTAGTCTGGGGATGAAAAGCGGTGCTAAAAGGCAACTTAGTACCCAATGCTTCTTGTAATTTCTTCTAAAATCGCGATGTGAATCTCAGATCTCTATCCGACACAATAGAAGTAGGCACCCCGTGTAACCTTACAATCTGAGAAACATACAGTTCGGCTAACTTATCAAGTGAATAATCCGTACGTACGGGAATAAAATGAGCTGAATTTGTTAATCTATCAACAACAACCCATATCACATCTTTCTTGCTCAGAGACAATGGCAACCCAGATACAAAATCCATCGTGACTCGATCCCACTTCCACTCGGGTATCATGATCGGCTGAAGTAATCCCGAAGGCACTTGATGTTCCGCTTTCACTTGTTGACATATCAAACACTTCGAAACAAAGTCAGAAATGTCTCGTTTCATGCCGTGCCACCAGTATTTTTGTTTCAAATTGTTGTACATTTTTGTACTACCCGGGTGAACTGACATTCGGCTGCTATGAGCCTCGCTTAAAACCATCGGAATAAGCTCTAAATTTCTCGGAACACATAATCAATTTCTGAACTTTAAACAATCATTGTTATCAATTAAAAATTTTGAATCCTCTTTTGAAACACATAGTGCTCATTTTGCAACTAATTCATCATCAACTTTTTGAGCTTCATGGATTTGTTGCATCAATAACTGTTTTGCTTTTAACTTCGCTACTAACACATCATCAACAGACACAGATAGGTGTACATTCATTACTCGCAAAACAAACAGTGATTTACAACTTAAAGCATTAGCAACCACGTTAGCCTTTCCCGGATGGTAATCAATGACAAGCTCGTAATGTTTCAATAATTCTAGCCAACATCATTGTCTCAAATTTAAATCTCTCTGAGTCATCAAGTACTTGAGACTTTTGTGATCGAAATAAACATGACATTTTTCCTCGAATAAGTAATGGCGCCAAATTTTCAAAGCGAAAACGATAGCAGCTAACTCGAGATCATAAGTCGGATAGTTTTTCTCCTGTGGCTTCAACTGTCTCGCAGCATACGCTACTACTCTACCTTCTTGTCTCGAAGCGTACGCTACTACTCTACCTTCTTGCATCAACACACAGCCTAAACCATTCAGAGACACATCACTGTAGATCACAAATTCTTTACTGGATTCTGGCTAAACTAATACTGGAGCTTCGGTCAAAAGGGTTTTCAATTGATCAAAACTTTTCTGGCACTTTTCTAACCATTCAAATTTGACATTTTTCTGTAGCAACTTAGTCATCGGTGTTGCTATCATCGAGAAGCGTTTCACAAACCGTCTGTAATATCCGGCAAGTCCCAAAAAGCTCTGAACTTTTGAAACATTTCTCGGAGGCTTCCAATCAAGTATAGCTAAAATTTTACTCGGATCAACTCGGATACCCGATGCGGATACAACATGCCCCAAAAAGCTAACTTTCCTCAACCAAAATTCATGTTTACTGAATTTCGCATATAAATGCTTGTCTCGCAAAATTTACAATACCAACCTCAAGTGTTCGGTATGCTCGGTTTCGTCTCGTGAATAGATTGGGATGTCATCTATAAACACGACTACAAACCGATCCAAATACTGTTCAAAAATCTGATTCATTAGATCCATAAAAACTGCAGGGGCATTAGTAAGCCCAAACGGCATCACTAAGAACTCGTAGTGTCCGTACCTCGTTCTGAAAGCAGTTTTAGGCACATTAGAGTCTCTAACTCGCAACTGATAATAACCCGATCTCAAGTCTATCTTCAAAAATACTAAGGCTCCTTTCAGTTGACCAAACAAATCATTGATTCGCGGCAACGGATATTTATTCTTTACCGTTACCTTATTAAGCTGATGGTAATCAATGCACATTCTCATGGTTCAGTCTTTCTTTTTCACAAACAGCACTGGTACACCCCAGGGAGAAAAACTCGATCGAGTAAAACCTCTATCTGTCAACTCTTACAATTGAGATTTCAATTCTTTTAGTTAGGTTGGTGCCATACGATACGGAGCTGTCAAAATAGGTGTAGTCCCTGGTACTAGTTCAATACCAAACTCTACCTCCCGAACAGGTGGTAATCTAGGTAATTCCTCAGGGAATACATCCGGAAACTCACAAACCACTGGCACTGTCTCAAGTTTCTTTTCTGACTCTTTACTATCTAGTACATACGCAAGATAAGCTTCACACCTCTTTTTTACATATTTTTAAGCTAACATCGAAGATATTACTGCCGGTAATGCATTTAAATCTGTAGACTCAACTCGGATTATCTCATCATTTGAACATCTCAAGTCAATTGTCTTTCACTTGCAATTCACTAACGCATCATGCACAGTTAACCAATCCATATCGAGAATGATATCAAACTTGTCAAACGATAATAGCATTAGATCAGCCGAAAAGCAAGAATCTCTAATCATCAGGGGACATTTCTTACACACTTTATCAACTAGCACATAACGGCCCAAAGGATTCGACAGTCGAATCACAAACTCAATAGACTCAACAGGTAGAGTCTTACTGGATGCCAAAGTTTCACACACATACGAATGAGTAGAACCGGGGTCAATCAAAGCAATAATATCAGTATCAAAAAGAGTGAAAGTACTAGTAATAATATCTAGCGAAGAAGCGTCCTCGCGTGCTCGTATAGCATAGACTCTGGCAGGAGCACGAGACTCAGAATGTACAGCAGTATCTTTGGTCCCTCTTTGATTTCCACTAGCATTACCCGCATGTCTAGGTGGTCTACCTCGTGTTGCAGTGTTACTAGGTCTCCCATTCGGATCAGTATTCTGTGCAGCTAATTTCGGATAGTCTCTGATAAAGTGATCAGCTGATCCATACTTGAAACAGGAGCGGTCATGAAATCTACAGCTTCCTGAATGCCATTTGCCACAATGCTTGCACTCAGATTTGTCCTGATGATCATTGCCAACACTGGCAACAGGTGTGGCTCGTGTACTCATAGGAGGTCGATCGCGGTCTCATCTGGAAAAACTCGAAGTATTCTTTGATCAACCTAAATCATCTCGAAATTTCTTCGATGACTGATGAAATGATTTTTTCGAAGATATTTTACGGAACTCTCTAGTTCCATCATCAACTTTTCTTTACTCTTTACCAAGCTCTTCGGCTTTACAAGCTCGCTCAACAAGCACTACAAACTCTTTGATTTCCAGAATACCCACCAACAGTTTGATGTCTTCATTCAAACCGTCCTCGAAGCGTTTACACATGATAGCCTCAGATGACACACATTCCCAAGCATATCTATTAAGTTTGACAAACTTTCGTTCGTAATCGGTAACTGTCATAGAGCTCTGTTTGAGCTCGAGAAATTTTTTCCGTTTTTGATCGATGAATCTTTGACTGATATATTTCTTACAGAACTCAGTTTGAAAGAATTCCCAAGTAACCCGTTCTCTCGGTACAACTGAAATCACGGTATTCCACCAATAGTAGGCAGAATCACGTAACAGAGATATAACACATTTTAAGCACTCATTGGGTGTGCACGATAATTCATCAAACACACGAATGGTATTATCGAGCCAAAACTCAGCCTGCTCGGCATCATCACTGTCAGTAGCCTTGAACTCAGTAGCCCCGTGCTTTCGAATTCTATCAACCGGGGGCTTGCTCAACCTCAACGGGTTAACTACAGGAGGTACCACAGGTGCAAGGGTTGTATTAGTCGGGGGTGGGGGATGTGAAACAGCCATATTAGTTCGAAGATATTAGGTAAACCAATCATTCATCATAGCTTAGAAGGCTTGCTTAGCTTTATCATTCTGATTACTAGCATTTGATTGAGAGCCCAACGGTGCTGTCCTGTGCGCGGGAACAGGCGCTACGCTATCTACATCATCAGCTACCGCTCGATCGGGATCAGAATTCATTACTATACGAAAAACACATTTCAGCTGTCAGAAATCATCACACTATTATATTAACACTTCATGGCATGTATATCTAGACTCACACGCGCTATGTTAGTCCTAGAATCGACTAAATCGTCGCTCTGATACCAATAAAATGTAACACGCCTATAACCCGTATCCATCACTGGAGTGGGTTATGAAGAGTTACCAATCCAAAACACTACATTTGTACATTCACATTTACATAAGTTCATCAGCAATTATATGCATAGCCAAACAAAATCAAAGATCGAAATTCAGACTTATACTGACATTCAAAAGTTACCATATCCACATGGCTTAATACAACAACATCTCAAAATATCATTCACTTAAGTCTATTCTATACATGCCCATACAAATTCCAAAACGTAATAGTACCAAAACGATAGATAGTGTGACGAGTTGCTGACGATCCCCGAGTAAGTGGCTGGAGCCAACGATCTAAAAACAGAGAAACATAAAAAACGGAGTAAGCTTCCATAAGCTTAGTAAGTTTTAACCAATGCAAACAATTAAATTCAATTATAAATCGATCAATCAAATTCTCAAGTGACATTTCTTAGGTATAGTGCCATTTGGCCGAATATATATACAAACATTTAACGTATATTTAGCATATTAACATCACTTGAATCTGAATTCATGTAATATAAGTAAATCAAATATTTTCACATAACTTCACATTTTGGCCGAATGTATCAGGATCATATACATATAGTCTTAATACTTATTCACATGTACATTATATTACATAGTTGGGATTCAATCCCAATCAAGCTCATATAAGTACAAGATACATACCTGGCCAACTTAAGGTATTATACGATTTCAATTGTCATTTTATCACGAAGTCTCAAAATCTTAGATTTATATCAAATCACCGGCAATTAGCCTACTAGGTTTAAAACCCGAATTCATCACCGGCACGAAGCCTGCTAGACTTTAAGTCTGAACTCATTCACCGGCATTACGCCTGCTAGGCTCGAAGCCTGATATTAACTCACCGGCATTATAGCCTACTAGGCTTAAAGCCCGATACTAACTCACCGGTATTATAGCCTACTAGGCTCGAAGGCCCGACTACTACCGTACAATAATCAAATCAACAAATTCTATATAACATAATCATATCAATTAGGTACTAGCATCATTTGAACATATATAATTATACATCTCAAACACTTTTTTTTCATCTCATTTTCACACTTAGCATTCGATAGCTTATGCATAACATTTCGCTCACATTCATTTCAAACTTATCATTCGATTATAAAAGCACATTGCATATTTACCAACATGTTATACTTGCCATTAGGCCATATAAGCATGATATAGTACACCATCATTTCATCTTTAACATTCGGCTAAATCCATACCTTACAAGGAATACCTAATTCACATAATATATTAGATTATAATCAGTTGTTATTTACATTTGATTACTTCAAACTTACCTCAGATGTTGTCGAACGATTACAATGGCTATTCGATTACTTTTTCCTTTCCTCTATCCAACTTTGGTCCTCTAAGCTCTTGAGCCAAATCAAACAAATTTACTTCTCAATCAAACACATACATACGGCAACCATATACATTTCAAAAACCAATTCATTCGTATCATTTGTCCACTTAAGTCTATCACCATTTCATTTTCAAATTTAATTAAACAATACCGAATGTCATTAACTACTAATGCCATACACACATATGCATAAAATTCATCCATACATAACCTATAGCTCATTCAGCCATTCATCACTCAAACCTACCAAAGCTTCATATCAAACTTCCTTGGCCGAACACATATAAGCACATAATGCACATTTAGCATTTTTATTTACTTCGTGATACATTCGGTCTTGGCATAATTTCATAGAAAAAAGTCCCTATTAGCCACTTTACAAATCAATTATATCATCTACTTAATATTTTATAACATATTATGCCAGCCGAATATTATTTATTGAAGTTCTCATTCGGCCATAGCACACACAACATGTTAGCCAATTTTTCCACTTAACATCTAATGCACATATATGCTCATTTGTCTAGCTCAACTTCACCTATCTACCATTACTCATAAAAAGAACATGAAACAACAATCATTTCCTTCAATTCAATTCATGACTGAATGCTCACAACACAACAGTTTTCAAAATTTAAACATGGGTTAACTAAGCAATGCTTTGACCATGCTAATTTCGCAAGAATATCAAGAAAATACGTGGAACATACCTTTGAATCATACTAAGTAAATGATCGAATGTGCTTGAGCTTTTTCCTCTCTTTTTCTCTTAATTCCGGCTATGAAGAATAAAGATGAACAAGTTTTGTCCTTTTCATCATTTTGTTATTTTATTTATCTTTATTTTATAATATAAGCCATTAAATATTATAATGCTAATTTAAAATGCATATATTGTTTATCATCATCATTATGGCTGGCCACTACAAATTAAAGTGGGAAATTTGACATGCAATTCCACCTATTTTAAACCATAAAATATTTGGCCACTACAAATTAACCTATCACATTTTCAAAATTTCTCACATAAGTCCTATTTATTAATTTCACATACAAATGACAAAATCAAAGCATGAAATTTTCAAACATGCACTTTCACATATAATAAGCATAGAATATAACATTTAATTATTTTTGTGACTCAGTCTTCTGGTCTCGAAACCACTTTTTGACTAGGGTCAAATTAGGGCTGTCACAACCTTAGCATCATTTGTAGGGTATGCTTCAGCTTCAACCTACTTGGATACATAGTCCACAGCAACTAAGACGTATTTGTTCCCATGCGAAAAAGGAAACGGGCCTAAGAAGTCAATGCCCCATATGTCAAATAATTCAATCTCCAAAATGTTTGTCAAGGGCATCTCATTCGTCCTTGATATATGTCCCGTCCTTTGGCATTTATCACAGTTCTTCACATAAGCATAAACATCTTTAAATAGTGTCGGCCAAAAGAAACCTGCTTGCAAAATCTTTGCTGTAGTATGTGAACCACCAAAGTGTCCCCCACTTGGAGATGAATGGCAATGATACAAGATCTCAGCAATCTCACTTTCAACTACACACTTTCAGATTATATTATCTACACACTGTTTAAACAAAAATGGATCCTTCCAAAAATAATACCGACTATCATGAAGGAATTTTTTCCTTTGTTGGTATGTCATTTCTCGAGGAATTATTCCACATGCAAGATAATTGGCAAAATCAACAAACCAAGGTGTTTTATGAATTTGACTTACCTCAAATAAGTGTTCATCTGGGAAATTCTCGTTGATAGGCACACATGATCGAGTTACCTCGTCTTGCTCCAACCTATATATATGATCAACTATTTAATTTTCGACACCTTTTCTATCTTGGATCTCAAGGTCAAATTCTTGGAGTAAAAGTATCCAACAAATTAGCCTCAATTTCGCATCTTTCTTTATGAGCAAGTATTTAATGGCCGCACGGTCAATAAATAATGTAACTTTGGTACCTATAAGATATGTGCAAAATTTGTTAAAAGAAAAAACCATAGCAAAGAGTTCCTTTTTAATTACTGTATAATTAAGTTGGGCTCCCATCAAAGTTCTACTTGCATAGTAAATAGGGTGAAACACTTTGTTTCTTCTTTGACCCGTCATAGCTCCAACGACATAATCACTTGCATTGCACATTAACTCAAAAGGTGAGCTCTAATCAGGTGTAACGATTATTGGGGCTGAGATTAATCATTTTTTAGATCTTCAAAAGCTTCTAAACATGCTTGGTTGAAATCAAACATTGTATCTTTCTCTAACAACAAACAAAACTGTTTAGAAATTTTTGAGAAATCTTTGATAACCTTCGGTAAAAATCGGCATGGCCTAAGAAACTTCTGACTCCTTTCACATTAATTGGGGCCAGTAATCTTTCAATTACATCCACCTTTTCTTTATTGACTTCAATTCCTCTCTTTGAGATTTTATGCCCTAAGACAATCCCTTCTATAACCATAAAATGATATTTTCCCAGTTAATGACAAGATTCGTCTCTTCGCATCTCTTCAGTACCTTAGCCAAATTACTCAAACAAATATCATAAGTGTTACCAAAAATAGAAAAATCATCCATGAAAACCTCAACAAGATTTTCAACCATATTAGTGAATATTTCCATCATACATCGTTGAAATGTTGCAGGTGCATTGCATAAACCAAAAGGCATTTGCCTAAAAGCAAACGTACCGTATGGAAAAGTAAAGGTTGTTTTATGTTGGTCCTCCGGAGCTACAACTATTTGTTTATATCTCGAATAGGTATATAAAAAATAATAGAATCCATTACCTTCTTTGTGGCTTTATTCAATTTTCTATAATCAATACAGATTCTCTAACTAGTAATAGTTCTTATTGGAATCAACTTGTTATGCTCATTTTCAACAATCGTGATTCCACCTTTCTTCGGTACATAGTGTATCAGACTTACCCACGAACTATCTAAAATAGGATAGATGATTCTTGCATCTAACCATTTGATCACTTCCTTTTTCACAACTTCTTTCATAATAGGATTAAGCCTCCTTTGCCCATCAATTTGAGCTTATTCGCCTTCTTCTAAAATAATTTTATCCATGCAAAAAGAAGGACTTATACCTCGAATATCAGCTATGGTCCAACCAATTACTTTCTTAAATTTCTTTAGAGCAACAATTAGTTACTCCTCTTGATCTTTTGTCAGTTCTACTGAAATAATCACCGACAAAGTGGATCAGTCGCCTAAATAAACATATTTCACATGGGAAAGAAGTACCTTTAGTTTAAGTTTAGGTGGTTCTTCAATTGACAACTTGGGTTGCACAAATTCTCTGACTTTTAACTCCAACGGTTCAAACCGTATGGGTTGAGTAAAATTTCTCGGATTGGCTTCCATCAAAGCCATGTTTTCTTAACCTTCTTCATCCTCCAAAGGGTCAAGATCTAAAGCTTTCTCCAATGGATTTTATTCAAAATTGCTTTCCATAGAAACCAAGGTTTCTATCACTTCCATAACTGAACACTCTTCTGCTAGATCGGGAAATTTTGTTGCTTTAAGAATGTTAAAGGTTACCTGATTGTCTTAAACACGCATGGTGAGCTCACCTTTCTGTACATCAACTAACGTTCTTCCTGTGGCTAAGAAAGGTCCCCAAGGATGATCGACACTTCTTTATCTGCTTCAAAATCTAAGACAATGAAATCAGTAGGAAAAATAAATTTATCGACTCTTACCAAAACATCCTCGATCTTTTCTTCAGGGTATGCTAAAGATCGATCTGCTAGCTGAAGTATCATAGTTGTAGGTCTTACTTCACGTACCCCTAGTATCCTGAAAATAGGATTAGGCATAAAGTTGATACTTGCTCCTAAATCATACAAAGCTTTACCAGAGTAAGATTCACCAATGTTATAGGCCAATGTTATAGGGTATAATAAAGCTTCCTGGGTCTTTCAATTTCAGTGGCAGTTTGTTTTGCAAGAACGCACTGCACTTCTTTTTCAAGGCAATAGTCTCATACTCACTCAGTCATTTCTTCTTAGATAGTATATCCTTCATAAACTTCACATAATTCGACATTTGTTCTAAAGCCTACACCAACGAAATATTGATGTGTAACTGCTTCAGAAGATCCAAAAACTTCTTGAATTGCACCTCTTATTTCTGCTTGTGTCGCTGCAATCTTTACGGATATGGAGGTGATGAAACTTTCAGTTGAATCATATAACTCTTCTGAGTAGGTAAATCTACATCCAAAGAAGATGTTAAAGTATCTGGATTCACTAAGTTAGGATTTACCTTGTCAGCCTTTGTAGATTTTGACTCTTTTGGTATAAGAATTTCAACAGCTGGTTGATTCTTCTCAACGGGCTAATCTTCAACATCAATCATTTGGGTTCCAGAATTTTACCACTTCTCAATGCCACTGCCTTGATATGTTCTTTACCCAAATTTCTTGGATTCTTAGTATTGCTCGGCAAGGTTTCTTGCTATCTATTACGAAGCTCTGTATCTAACTGACCCATTTGGTTTTCCAAATTTTAAATGTTGCTACTTGGCTTTGGACCAAAGCATCATTCTTTGCCATGTACACTTTCAACAAGTTCTCCAAACTTGAGATGGTCTTGGAGCTTGCTAATTAAACCCTTGAGATTGGTTGGGTCTATACTGCAATGAGTTATTTTTCGGTCCATTTTCTTGGAGTCGGTTGCTCCAAGAAAAGTTAGGATAGTTATGCCATGAAGGATTGTAAAAGTTAGATTGGGGTCCTTGTCCACTTCTATTTTGATGTTGGTTCCCCACATAGTACACTGACTCGGGATTTGAGGGAAAATTCTCAAAAAAATGACCTTCCCACAGTACACACAAGAAACTACTTCAAATGGACTTGGTGGCTGAGCTGCAAAATTATTAGGACTATTAGTGGTAAATTGTTTTAACATAGAGGAAATAGATGATACCTGAGCTGATAACAAAGTGAGGGCATCAACTGCATGAACTCCGACTACACGTCTTCCTGAAGCTGTTCAATTTGTTGGCCATTGATAGTTATTACTCGCGATCCTCTGGATGATCTCATAAGCCTCATTATAAGATATAGACAAAATTGCAGCATTCGTAGAAGCATCTACCATCAATCTTGTATATGCATTGAGACCATTATAGAATTTCTCCAACTGGATACAATGAGGAATCCCATGATGAGGACACTTACAAAGTAACTCCTTGAATCGCTCCCAAGCCTCATACAAAGACTCGTCATCCAATTTTTGGAAAGTTGTGATCTCGTTCCTTAACTTAGTGATTTTGCTAGGCAGGAAATACTTAACCAAAAATCTCTTTGCTAATTATTGCCATGTAGATATGAAACTTGGTGGCAATGAATTGAGTCATGCTCGTGCTTAATCTCGCAATGAGTACAGAAACAACTTCAACCTCATTGCGTCTTCCGTCTCACTGGCTATCTTAAATGAATCACTCACCTCCATAAACAATCAAAGGTGGAGATGTGGATCTTTCGTGGGCATACCAGTAAATTGGCCCACCGTTTGGAGCATTTGAAACATCACTGGTTTCAATTCAAATTGGGTTGCCTCAATATCTGGCCTTCTAATTCCTAGATTTAACTCACTGAAAAGTGGCACAACATATTGTCTTATGCATCGATCCCTATCATTAGCAATGAGGATGGGATTTCCTACACGATCGGCTTCATTACTTTCGTCTTGATTTTAATTTCCAAGGTCCATCTCGACTTGTCTTTGAGCTATTCGTTCACATCTTCGTTGTCTAAAAGATCGCTCAATTTTAGGGTCTACATGGAGTAAATCGATAATCCGATCTATGCTCATAAACACTTAAGAAGAAAATCACAAAATTTAAAAAAGAATAAGTTAGTAATGCTAGAAATAAACCAACATGGAAGTAAATAATTTCACAAAAAAATGACTATGGCAACAGTTAACAATCGTTGGCAACGGTGTCAAAAACTTGTAACGCGTAGGTTTATGCAAGTGTACACAGTCGTTATCAAGTAATAAGTAAGTCTCAAGTTATCGTCTCCACATGCATTTTATTTATGTTAAATCACTTAATTGTAAAATTAGACTAACAACTTGGTAAATAAAAAAAATAATATGGTTGAGAAGTGATGATTTAAATTAAATATATTAAACTAAATGCAATGACCCCTAATGTAAAGTACCCTAAATATGCAAACTATATGAGTGAAATAGATTTTAGCAAAATTAAACACAATTTCCAACAATTATAACATAATTAAACTAGGACAAATACTTTAATTAAACTCAATTTATTATCAACATGCTTAATAACATTCAAAAAAACATTCCATGGCAACTCGATCTTTCATGAGTTAGGAAACCACATTAGGTCCTTTCAGAATCCTTTACTTAGTAAATACACATTTTACTGATCTTTATTTACTAAGGGTTTCTTAGCATTCATGTGAGGTAACGGGGACGTGTTAGGTTTGAAATAGTTTAATCACATAAATTTAAAAACTATGCAAATAACAAAGCTTGGTTAGAGTTGTTATGCAACCTACAATTTAATCGGGTTAGGATCTAAATTGAGCATGCACATTTCAATTATGTGTCCACTAGCCGTCGTCTGGTTAGGATCACTCAACTAATTCAAGTGTATTTCAATCACGTATTAATGAAATACATACTTGATTTTAATTGAAAATATGATTGATTGAGGCACAAACATTATAATAATGAATCAAATAAATATTATTTAATCAAAGCAATCATCCTAGCTTAAATAAAATTAAGCTAACATTGTTGTAAAACAGAAAAAAAAACACATAACAAACATTTTTAGATAAAATTAAATACAAGAAAGATTAAACCCAAATCAAAGCGGCTGTCACCCAAGACTCTGACTTAGAGGCTCATTCGCTTCTTCACTTTGCTCCTTTTCTGATGGCTCTTCAAGGTGGCCGACGAAGGGCTCTTTAAGAGGATTTAATTGTTAAAATCTCTATGAAGAGATGATGCTAGGTGTGGGAAATGGAAAATGCTAAAAGAATTAAGAGAGAAGAAAGAGTGATGATGGATGAGGGATGAGGAATGAGGGAATGAAGGGGTCTTATTTAGAGGTGAAGAGAGGTGAGTAGTTTGATAAAAATAGCTAGATTTAGTCTCTTCAAACTTCTTCCATGAGTGGTCGGACACAATTAGTGGAATTTGAGCTGATTTTTGCTTGATTTTTAAGCAATTTAAATGCCATATTAACTCAGGACTGAGACTCGGTTAAATGTAAATCTTCGGGAAAATCTCTAATTTCTTCAACAATGCAAGGACCTTATGTAATTAAACCAAAAAGTGGTTTAAATGGACAGCCATGTGTAGCCAAATTTGGGTTGACTTGGTCTTCAATTTGGACGGTTTTTGTAATCCAACAAAGCTATCAGACCTGTCCAGAATAAATCAATAAGTTAAAGGACCCAAGAATAAAATTTATCCAATTTAAATAATTAATTACAATCCAAATTATTAATGAAATATTTAAAATGATTAATTAAATCTAATTTTATATTTTATTATTTAATTTAATCATGCATGACCCATTTTATGTCTTAAAAAAAGTAATATGTACAAATCAATATAAAATAATCCATTTTATGCACGAAAACTATATAATAAAGCATAAAATCATATTTTAATAATTTCTATGTCCGAATTTCATATTTTCACATATTTCATTAGTTTATTAAACAATTACTTAGTTTTAACAACGAATTTAAGTAAAAAGGTGATAAATTACATAAGAAAAATCCTATATATTTTTCAGTTTATAGTAAGTATGTGGTAATGTAACAACCCATTTTTTAATGAAATCAGAATAGTGGTTTCGGGACCAAAAATCTGACCCAAAAATATAGTTTATTTGTATTTTATTATATGGTCTGTAACATGGTAGATATGTCGTATGAAAATTTTGGTATGAAAATTTTATCGATTAAGTGTTTAAATACGAGAAGGACAAAATCTCATAAAATGCAAAAGTTGAATTCTAGTAGGTATAAGGATCAAATAGTTATGGAATTCAAACCTAGAGGTCCTTATATGGTAATTAGACCATTAAAGAAAAGTATGTAGATTCTCGGTGACTCATCCGTGGAAAAATTAGAAAAGGTCAAGGACTAAATTGGAATTTAAAATAATTAAATTAATTAAAAGATGATAAAAGAAAATATCATCTTATTATTGTCATCTAAAACCTAAAATTTTATGGAGACCCTAGGAGAGAGGGGAAACTTTCAAGGCTTAATTGGGTAAGTTCTCTTGTCCCGTTTTTAGTAATTTTGGTATTTTTGAAACCGGGATAGCTTAATCTCTCTATTTGATGGATTAATTTGAAAAGTGATCAAGGTATGAAAATGGGTCACGGATGTATATGTTGGAAATTAGAAATTTATGGTAGAAAATGAAAGATTATTGAAAGATAAACAATTTTTACAAAGTGATTTTTGATGAAAACATGATTTAGGGACTAAAATGAAAAGTTGTAAAATTTGATGAAAAATTCTAAAATTTTATGAATACATGTGCTAGAAAATTTGTAATGGGGCTTTGGTTAGGCTTGGAATAGGGAGTAATTTGCACAAGTTTCATTTCCCGGGCCTAGGGACAAAATCAGAATTTATGGAAAAGTTAGGGGCAAAATGGTAATTTTTCCTAGGTCATAAATTGAGTTCATTTAAATATGAAATGTTTTAAATTGATGGTTAAATTCATTTATATAGATCCGGACAACACTAATTTGAGGTTAGATCGAGGAAAAGAAAAAGTTTCAGATTAGTAGATTTCTAACGCGAAAAAGTGTCGAGGTAAATTCATGTAACTTAATCGGGTATGTAGTTATGTTGATTGAATGTTGTGTTTGTATGTAATTTGATTTATGTTGAGGTGCTTTACTTGTATGGTATGATGTAAAATTGATACATGCTTGAAATGGTGATAAATGGTTAAGTCCTGATTGAATGTTGAATTCCGATGATTATATGTGCTTTCCCGAAACGAATAAGATCCTACATTTGTTGCAGACGAGATTTACCTCAGACGAGTAATCCCATAGACCTTGATATATAAAGGATTTAGCCCAGACGGGTAGTCCCAATATAATACCTCCTGAGCATACGTTATGATTAGGGTTTAGCCTGGACTAGTAATCCTAATCGAGCTCCTCTGAGCTTACGTTATATAAAGGATTTAGCCTGGACTGGTAATCCTGTTATACGATATGCTGCTCGAGAGAGTCTTTCTTTGTTAAGTGCCCTAATGGGTACCCTTGAATATGAAATTGACAGATTATTGAATTGTACACTTCGAGTGTACTACTTGAGCATCCATCGGAATTCAATGATTCAATGGGCATAGAACTCTTGATATGGCATGCAAATCTTGAGATGATATGATAATGACTTGAAACAATATTGCTAATGAGTTCATCTATGTTATTTGATTGATATGAAGATTTTGGTGACAAACATGTTTGATTGAATGTATGTGATTAGGCAATTTTAGCCAAATGGATGGAAACATAACATTGTATGCCTAGATTTACTAAGCAAGATTGGTAAGTTCGTGTAACTTAATCAGATATGTAATTATGCGGATTGAACGTTGTGTTCGTATGTAATGTGATCAATGTTGTGTAATGCCTAAGTTCATCCAACGTAAGTTTACAACCATATATGCATGTAATGGTATGCTATGATGAATGATAGAATTGTCTATTTTGAATGCTTAGATTGGTTGGTATTGGATGTATGTTTCATGTGCAGGTCTTGGGTGAAAATTTGGGTGAGAAATGGAGCTAGAAATGGCTTTATTTTGATCATACGGGTGTGTGTCTAGACCTTGTGTGACATACGGCCTGGTAACATGGGCATGTGGTTAAGTCGTGTGTCCCCTGTACCTTAATTTTGAGAAACATAATGCTCAGAATTGGGCACACGGGCAGAGACACGGGCGTGTGTCTCAGCCATGTGTGCCACACGGCCTAGAACACGGACGTGTGTCTTGGCCGTATGAAACCTACACCTAATTTTGAATTAAATTAATTAACCACACGGCCTAGCACATAGGCGTGTGGCATGGCCGTCTTTGTAATTCAGTGAGTTACACGGGGTTGAACACGGCCTCCAGCATGGGCGTGTCCCTTTGACCACAAGGGAGTGTGAGCCTTGCAGCTTGGAAAAATTTTGTAATTTTGTGAAAACTTCTTAGAGGTCCCAATTAAGTCCTGACTTGGTTCTAATGCTCGTATTGGGCCTTGAGGGCCTGATTAAGGGGCGTTATGGTTGATCTCGATAAATGAATAGTAATTTACGTAGATTAATGGAAAAATGTTCTAAATGTTCTTGTAATACTGTGAAACCCTATTTCGGTGATAGGTACGAGTTAGGAGTGTTATATTTAGTGGTATCAGGGCTACGATTTAGTCGATTCTTAGATTTGACGTAGTAAACACGAGTTTAGCTATACATGCCATTATATAAATTATGATAGTGTGATGACTCCTGATCATTTTAAATGTGTTTTTCATATAGTAATGCCATCCAACCGAGCTAGAGCTAAATCTGAGGAAGCTGAGAGCAATGCTTTAGCTTTAGTACAAAGAGTTGTGTTTGCATCTGGTAGTGAAAGGCCCGTGTCTGAAGGTCGAAGTGAGGAGGCAAAACAAGCCTTCTTTCAAATGATGAATGAATGGTTTACCTAGTACTTGAGAACAAACCCTGTTGTACAACGACCTTCCCCACCTGCTCTCCAACCTATTCTTGATGTACCACAGGGTGACGAAACTATTAGAATTGGTAAGCCTTTGATAGATAAAATCTGCAAAAAAGGGGCGGAAGAATTTAGAGCTATCGAAGAAGATGATTCGGAAAGGGCTGGGTTTTGGCTAGAAAACACTATCCGGGTTTTTGATGAATTTTTTTGTACACCTGCTAAATGTCTGAAATGTGCGGTATCTCTACTAAAAGATACAACTTATCATTGGTGGAATACCATAACTTCAGTAGTACCGAGGGAGAATGTCACTTAGGAATTCTTCCAAGATGAATTTAGGAATAAGTATGTGAGTCAGAGATTTATCGATAAAAAAAAATTTCTAGAGCTCAAACAAGGAAACATGATTGTATCCGAATATGAACGGGAATTTGTTAGAATGAGTAAGTATGCCAGAGAATGGGTTTTAACTGAGGCTGAAATGTATGAACGCTTTAAAGAGGACCTAAATGAAGATATCAAGTTATTGATTGGGATTCTCGAAATAAGGGAATTTGTGGTGCTAACTGGCCGAGCACACAAAGCATAGGAACTGAGTAAAGAAAAGAAACAAGCCGAAAGAGAGGTTCAGGTTTCTGGAAAAAGAACCATGAGTAAGTCACAATCATTAGCTTCTAAGAAATTTAAGAAGTATTATGATCGTGTGACCACCTCTATGGGATATTCTGGAAGAGAACGGGGCTTTCAACGTTCTAACCCGAGGTCTTTATCTCCATCTGTGACCAATGTGGGTAGTGTCAGTAATCCCAAACCAAAATGTAAACATTGTAACAAATTTAATCATGGGGAATGTCGGTCTAGAAGTGGAGCTTGTTTTGGATGTGGTTCACTTGACGATTTTCTCAGATTGTCTAGAAAGAGTTGAAAAGGAGATAGAACTAGCTCCAAAACCGAGTAATCTTGTCTCAAAGGGCAGACCACCCCACCACCCCGGTAATGTTAGTGGTAGTCGAGGTACTACTAAGGATACAACAGTTAGATCTGAGGCATGAGCACCTGTAAGAACATATGTTATTCGTGCTAGAGAAGATACCTCTACGCCAAACGTCATTACTAGTACATTTTCTCTACTTGATACTGATATTACTGCATTGATTGATCCTAGTTCTACACATTCATGCATATGCACAAACCTAGTGTCCGCTAAAAATTTACCTGTTGAATGCACTAAATTTGTGGTTAAAGTTTCAAACCCCCTGGGTCAGTGTGTTATGGTGGATGAAGTTTGTAAGAACTGTCTGTTGATGATAAAAGGTTATTGCTTTTCGGCTGACTTGATGTTATTGCCATTTGATGAGTTTGATGTGATCTTGGGAATGGATTGGTTAACCTGATATGATGCAGTGGTAAATTGTAAGCAGAAATATATTGTATTGAAATGTGAGAATGGTGAATTGCTTCGTGTTGAATCTGATAAACTAGATGGACTACCTAATGTGATTTTCACAATGTCAAAACAAAAATATATCAGAAAAGGTTATGATGTTTATCTCGCATTTGTGTTGGATACTAAAGTATCTGAGTCAAAGATTCAGTCAGTGCTGGTTGTATGTGAATTTATGTATTCCCAGAAGAATTACATGGTTTAACATCGGATAGAGAAGTGGAATTCTCTATAGATCTTGTTCCAGGTACAACACCTATATCTATAGCACCTTACAAAATGGCTCCTACTGAATTGAAAGAGCTGAAAGTACAGTTGCAAGATTGATTGACAGAGGTTCTGCTCGACCTAGTTTCTCACCTTGGGGTGCGTCGGTTCTATTTGTAAAGAAGAAGAATGGATCGTTGAGGCTGTGCATTGATTATAGACAGCTCAACAAAGTTACAATAAAGAACAAGTATCCATTGCCTCATATTGATGACTTGTTTGACCAGTTAAAATGTGCCACTGTATTTTCGAAGATTGATTGTCGGTCTGGTTATTATCAACTAAGGGTAAAAGAATTGGATGTGCCAAAGACAAATTTTAGAACTAGGTATGGACACTATGAGTTCCTTGTGATGCCATTCGGCTTGACAAATGCACCTATGGTGTTTATGGATTTGATGAATAGAATTTTCAGCCCATATTTAGATAGGTTTGTGGTGGTATTTATAGATGATATTTATGTTTACTCTCGGAATGAAAATGAGCATGTTGAGTACTTGAGAATAGTGTTGGAAACTTTGTGAGAAAAACAACTGTATGCCAAATTCAGTAAATGTGAATTTTGGCTATAGGAAGTTAGTTTTCTTAGGCATATAGTATCTGCTGAAGGTGTCAGAGTAGACCCGAATAAAATTTCAACCATTGTTAATTGGAAGCCACCGAAAAATGTGTCCAAAGTTTGAAGTTTTCTAGGACTAGTAGGTTGTTAAAGGAGATTTGTGAAAAGCTTTTCAATGATAGCTTCTCCGATGACTTGTTTGTTATAGAAAGATGTGAAATTTGAATGGACTGAGAAATGCTAGCAGAGATTTGACATGTTAAAGGCTTTATTGACAGAAGCGCCTTTGTTAGTACAGCATGAATTAGGTAAGGAATTTAAAGTTTATAGTGATGCATCATTGAATGGTTTAGGCTATGTTTTGATACAAGATGGTAAGGTAGTAGCCTATGCTTCACAACAGCTGAAGCCACAAGAAAAGAACTACCCGACACACGATCTTGAATTGGCAGCCATAGGGTTTGCATTGAAAATTTGGCGGCATTACTTGTTTGGAGAAAAATGTCACATATTCACCAATCATAAAAGTCTGAAATACTTGATGTCACAGAAAGATTTGAATTTGAGACAGCGCAGATGGTTTGAGTTATTGAAAGATTGTAATCTTGTTATTTACTACCATACGGGAAAAGCCAACGCAGTGGCAGATGCTTTAAGCATAAAATCCGTGTATACTCTGCGAGCAATGAATACCCAATTATCATTGTCTGATGATAGTTCAATCATAGCTGAGTTAAAAGCTAGACCAATGTTTTTGCAACAGATCTCTGAAGCTCAGAAAGATGATAATAAGTTGCAAGCAAAATGGGTACAAAGCGAATTGACTCCTGACTCAGAATTCCAGATCGAGGTTGATGGTTGTTTGTTATTCAGAGGTAGAGTATGTGTATCAAAAATTTTAGAACTAGTACAAAAAATTTTGAATGAAGCTCACAATGGTAACATGTCTATTCATCTTGGTAGTAATAAAATGTATAATGATCTGAAAAAGATGTAGTGGTGGCTGAGAATAAAACGAGATATTTTTGTGTTCGTACCTAAGTATTTGATATGTCAGCAAGTAAAAGCTGAACATCAGTTACCTTCTGGACTATTACAGCCAGTCACGATACTAGAATGGAAATGGAAAAGAATTACCATGGACTTTGTAACGGGATTACCCCTGTCTCTAAGGAAGAAATATGTCATTTGGGTAATTGTTGATCGGTTGACAAAGTCTGCACACTTTATTTCGGTATGTATGTATTATTCCTTGGATAGATTGGCTGAATTATACGTTTCTAAGATTGTCAGATTACATGAAGTGCTTGCCTCCATTATTTCAGATAGAGATCCTCAGTTTACATCTCAATTTTAGAGTAAATTGCAAGAAGCTTTGGGTACTCAATTACACTTTAGTACTGCATTTCATCCCTAGGTAGATGGTCAATTTTAATGGGTAATATAGACCTTGTAAGGTATGTTTTGGTGTTGTATACTTGAGTTTGAAGGTAACTGGGAAAGGTATTTGCCTTTGGTTGAATTTGCTTATAGTAACAGTTATCAATCTAGTATTAAAATGGCACCGTATGAAGCCTTGTATGGACAAAAATGTATAACTCCATTGTACTGGACAGAACTCAGTGAGAAAAAGTTACACAGAGTTGACTTAGTCCAAGAGACAGAGGAAAAAGTGAAGGTAATTCAGGACAATTTGAAAGAGCCTCTGATCATCAAAAGTCTTATGCTGATTTGAAGCAAAAAGAAATATAATTTCAAGTCGGTGACAAAGTATTCTTGACAGTGTGCGTTGGAAGAAAGTTCTTCGGTTTGGACGCAAAGGAAAACTGAGTCCACGGTTCATTGGACCATATGAGATTACTAAAAGAATTGGATAGGTTGCATATCAGTTAGATTTACTGCCAGAGCTTGATCGGATTCATAGTGTTTTTCATATGTCTATGCTACGGCGGTATCGATCTGATCCTTCACATGTTATCTCTCCGACAGAGGTAGAGATCTAGCCTGATATGATATATAGTGAAGAACCAATCAAAATCTTAGCTTTGGAAACAAAAGAGTTAAGAAATAAAAAGGTAGCTTTAGTAAAAGTTCTTTGGCAAAGACACGGTATAGAAGAGGCTACCTAAGAGCTGGAGGATACTATGAGGAAGCAATACCTGAATCTTTTTACTGGTAAGATTTTCGAGGATGAAAATCCCTAAAGGAGGGAGAGTTATAACAGCCTATTTTTCAATGAAATCAGAATAGTGATTTCGGGACCACAAGTCCGGCCCAAAAATATAATTTATTTTTATTTTATTATATGGTCCGTAATATGGTAGATATGTCGTGTGAAAATTTTTGTCTGAAAATTTTATCGATTAGGTGTTTAAATACGAGAAGGACTAAATCGCATAAAATGCAAAAGTTGAATTCTAGTAGCTATAAGGATCAAATCGCTATGGAATTCAAATCTAGAGGTCCTTATAGGGTAATTAAACCATTAAAGAAAAGTATGTAGATTCTTGGTGACTCATCCATGGAAAAATTAGAAAAGGTCAAGGACTAAATTGGAATTTGAAATAATTAAATTAATTAAAAGATGATAAAAGAAAATATCATCTTTTTATTGCCATCTTAAACCTAAAATTTTATGGAAACCCTAGGAGACAGAGGAGAAACTTTCAAGGCTTAATTGGGCAAGTTCTCTTGTCCCGTTTTTAGTAATTTTGGTATTTTTAAAACCGGGATAGCTTAATCTCTCTATTTGAGGGATTAATTTGAAAAGTTATCAAGGTATGAAAATGGGTCATAGATGTATATGCTGGAAATTAGAAATTTATGGTAGAAAATGAATGATTATTTATAGATAAACAACTTTTACAAAGTGATTTTTGATGAAAACATGATTTGGGGACTAAAATGAAAAGTTGTAAAATTTGATGAAAAATTCTAAAATTTTATGAATACATGTGCTGGAAAATTTGTAATGGGGCTTTGGTTAGGCTTGGAATAGGGAGTAATTTGCACAAGTTTCATTTTTCGAGCCTAGGGACAAAATCGAAATTTATAAAAAAGTTAAGGGCAAAATGGTAATTTTACTTAGGACATAAATTGAGTCTATTTAAATATGAAATGTGTGAAATTGATGGTTAAATTCATTTATATAGATCCAGAAAACACTAATTCGAGGCTAGATCGAGGAAAAGAAAAAGGTTTCTGATTAATAGATTTCTAACGCGAACAAGTGTCGATGTAACTTAATGTAACTTAATCGGGTATGTAATTATGTTGATTGAAAGTTGTGTTTGTATGTAATATGATTTATGTTGATGTGCTTTACTTGTATGCTATGATGTAAAATTGATACATGCTTAAAATGGTGATAAAGGGTTAAATCCCGATTGAATGTTGAATTTCGATGACCATATACACTTTCCCGAAAGGAATAAGGTCCTACATTTGTTGCGGACGGGATTCAGCTCAGACGAGTAATCCCATAGACCTTGATATATAAAGGATTTATCCCAGGCAGGTACCTCTCGAGCATACATTATGATTAGGGTTTAGCCTGGACTAGTAATCCTAATCGAGCTCCTCCGAGCTTACGTTATATAAAGGATTTAGCCTGGACTGGCAATCCTGTTATACGATATGTAGCTCGAGAGAGTGTTTCTTGTTTAAGTGCCCTAATGGGTACCCTTGAATATGAAATTGACGGATTATTGAATCGTACACTTTGAGTGAAATACTTGAGCATCCATCAGAATTCAATGATCCAATGGACATAAACTCTTGACGTGGCATGAAAAACTTGAGATTATACGATAATGACTTATAAGAATATTGTTTGATGAGCTCATCTATGTTACTTGATTGATATGAAGATTTTGGTGACAAACATGTTTGATTGAATGTATGTGATTAAGCAAATTTAGCCAAATGGATGGAAACATAACATTGTATGCTTAGATTTAATAAGCAAGATTGGTAAGTTCGTGTAATTTAATCGGGTATGTAATTATGTTGTTGAATGTTGTGTTTGTATGTAATGTGATCAATGTTGTGTAATGCCTAAGTTCATCCAACGTAAGTTTACAACCACATATGCATGTAATGGTATGCTATGATGAATGATAGAATTGTCTATTTTGAATGCTTGGATTGGTTGGCATTGGATATATGTTTCATGTGCAAGTCTTGGGTGAAAATTTGGGTGAGAAATGGAGCTAGAAATGGCTTCATTTTGTCCACACGGGTGTGTGTCTAGACTGTGTGTGACACCAGCCTGGTAACATGGGCATGTGGTTAGGCCGTGTGTCCCCTGCACCTTAATTTTGAGAAATAGAATGCTCAGAATTTGGCATACGGATAGAGACACAGGCGTGTGTCTCAACCGTGTATGCCACTGTGACGCGTAGATTTGTGCAAGTGTACACAGTCGTTATCAAGTAATAAGTAAGTATCGAGTTATCGTCTGTATAGGGATTGTATTTGTGTTAAATCTCTTAATTGTAAAATTATTCTAACAACTTGGTAAATAAAAACACAATATGGTTGAGAAGTGATGATTAAAATTAATTATATTAAACTAAATGCAATGATCCCTAATACAAATTATCCTAAGTATGCAACTATATGAATGAAATAGATTTTAGCAAAATTAAACACAATTTGCAACAATTATAACATAAATAAACTAGGACAATTACTTTAATTAAACTCAATTTATTATTAACATGCTTAATAACATTCGAAAAAACATTCCATGGCAACTCGATCTTTCATGAGTTTGGAAACCACATTAGGTCCTTTTGAAATCCTTTACTTAGTAAATATGCATTTTACTGATCCTTATTTACTAAGGGTTTCTTAGTATTCGTTTGAGGTAACAGGGACGTGTCAAGTTTGAAACAGTTTAATCACACAAAGCTAAAAACTATGCGGATAACAGAGCTTGGTTAGAGTTGTTATGCAACTTACAATTTAATCGGATTAGAATCTAAATTGAGCATGCACATTTCAATTATGTGTCCATTAGTCATCATCTGGTTAGGATCACTTAGCTAATTTAGCTACATTTCAATTACGTATGAATGAAATACAAACTTGATTTTAATCGAAAACATGATCGATTGAGGCACAAACATTATAAGCATGAATCAAATAAATATTATTTAATCAAAGCAATCATCCTAGCTTCAATAAAATTAAGCTAACATTGTTGTAAACAAGAACAAAGAACACATAGCAAACATTTTTAGATCAAATTAAAGAAAGGAAAGATTAAACCCAAATCAAAGTGGTTGTCACCCAAGACTTTGACTGACTAGGCTCCTTCACTTTGCTTTGCTCCTTTGCTGATGGCTCTCCAAGGTGGCCGACCAAGGCCTCTTTAAGAAGCTTAATTGCTAAAATCTCTATGAAGAGATGATGCTAGGCGTGGGGAATGGAAAAGGCTAAGAGAATGATGACGGATGATGAATGAGGGAATGAAGGGGTCATATTTATAGGTGAAGAGAGGTGGGTAGTTTGCTAAAAATAGCTAGGTTTAGTCTCTTCAAAATCTCTTCCTTGGATGGCCAACCACAATTAGTGGAATCTGAGCTGATTTTTGCTTGATTTTTAAGCAAATTAAATGTCATAATAACTTAGGACTAAGACTTGGTCAATCTTAAATCTTCGGGCAAATCTCTAATTTCTTCAACAATGCAAGGACATTGTGTAATTAAA
Source organism: Gossypium anomalum (assembly GCA_025698475.1). Lineage (NCBI taxonomy): Eukaryota > Viridiplantae > Streptophyta > Magnoliopsida > Malvales > Malvaceae > Gossypium > Gossypium anomalum. Next base: position 32,817,387 of record CM046958.1, on the reverse strand, counting down.
CAAAAAAGTGGCTTAAAATAATAGCCATGTGTAGCTGAATTTGGGTTGAATTGGTCTTCAATTTGGACGGTTTTGGAATCCAACAAAGCTTCTAGACTTGTCCAAAATAAATTAACAAGTTAAAGGACCAAAGAGTAAAATTTTAAATAATTAATTAAAACCCAAATTATTATTGAAATATCTTAAAATGAATTATTAAATATAATTTTATATTTTATTATTTAATTTAATCATGCATGGCCCATTTTATGTCTTAAAAATATAATTTGCTCAAATCAATATAAAATAAACCATTTTATGCATGAAAACTATATAATCAAGCATAAAATCACATTTTAATAATTTCTATGTCCTAATTTCATATTTTCACATGTTTTAAACAATTACTTAGTTTTAACAACGAAATTAAGTACAAAGGTGATAAATTACATAGGAAAAATCCTATATATTTTTTAGTTTACACACCTCCAAACTTAAATCATTAATCGTCCCGAGTAATGTTTATGCACAGAAAAGTTCTTGCTAAGGCAAAATTGCTAATTGTGTAAGCAGCATCAATCTTTGTCCCATAATCATGCATTAATAACTTCATGCTTGATCGTGATTTTTCGTGATAAGTTTCATAAATTTATAATTAATCGTTCTTGAAACTAACTATTACCACGACGTAGGCAAGTGTACCTATCGAACAGTAGTATAGCTTGAGCAAGACCAGATTGTCGAACCCAAAGGAACTAAAAGTACTAGTATTAATTGTCTTTTTATTATCTAGCCTAAGAATAATGGGGTTTGTTTTAATTAACTAATTAACTAAACTAAGAATTCATAGAAAATAGAATTGGGGAATTACTTTTGGAAAAATGATTGATTTAAGATAACACCTAAGGAAAAATCCACCTAGACTTCACTTGTTATCTGGCTCCGAATCGGACGATTTATTGATTCAACTTGTTCCGTAGAAATCCCTAAGTTATGTCATTATCCCTATTCAAGACTAATAACGTCTAGCCCTAGATTGAATAATTGAAATTTCTTTCTAATTAATACCCTAGGGTTGTATTAACTCGATCTATGGATCCCCTTATTAGGTTTCACCCTAATCCGGTAAAATCTTGTCACCCTATCTCTAGGTGCGCAATCAACTCCGCTTAATTATGACAAAGTTCTCTTAGACAGAGACTATTCATCCTCCAAATAAGAGCATTAACTTGAATCAATATCTTGAAATACCGAAACAAGAATTAAGAACACATAATTAAGAACAAGTTAAATATTTATCATACAATTCAAAAAATAATAACAAGATTCATCTTAGGTTTCATTCCCCTTAGGTATTTAGGGGATTTAGTTCATAACTAAAAAGGAAAACATCTCAGAAGAATAATGAATACAAAATATAACGAAAACCCAAAACTCCTGAAGGGAAATTGAGGAGAGATCTTCAGTCTTGATTATGAATCTGGCTTCTGAGATGGATTAATCGACTTTCTTGGAGTAATTCTTTGCTCCTTACTCTCTGTGTCCTCTTTAGTCCTCCTCTAGGGTGTTTAAATAGGCTTTTGAATGCCTTAAAGCCCTTAAACTTGACCTTTTCCGAATAGAACTTAGCTAGGGCTCCGCAGGGACACACCCGTGTGACACGCCCGTGTGCGATTACTTCAGGCCGTGGTCAAGGCTGAGAAATCAACACGCCCGTGCTGAGGTTGTTTTAGGCCGTGGTCGAGCCTGTTAGAATGGCACGGGTGTGAGTTCTACCCGTGTGAGGAAGTCCATACCATGTTGTTTTCCCACGTCGGCCTATTTTTTTTGTTTTTGGCCCGTTTCTTGTTCTTTTTGCTCTCCTATGCTCACCTAAGTATAAAACATGAAATTAAAGGATTAGGAGCATCAAATTCACCAAATCTAAGGAGAAATCATTCATAAATGTGTTAAATATGGGATAAAAATATGTATAAATTATGATTTATCAATGTTCATCGATCTTTTTTATTAACAAGTAATTCATATGCAAACATTTTGAGAATTTTATACTAATTTTCAAAATATGCCAACATGAATCATAGTTTGTATGTATGTCACAGCCACAGATAAATTCTTCATTCAACATAATTTCTTATCAATCAAGCAAACAATCATAAGGCTTATTTATGATCTTCATATGTTGAACTTAAGACTTCCTCTCCACTAATGTAGGTGACATAATCATCAAATCAATAGGTCTTTCATAACATTGTAATGGGGCTCGGTTAATGGTAGGGATTTTAAAAGATAGGACATTTCAGTTTTAAAAATCTTAACCTTTAACTTTGTCTTGGTTTTCTCGCAATACAACCTTTCTCTTTAAGTGAACCTTTGGAACACCCTCAAACTTATTTTGAACTCAAGCTCATACATTTTGTCTTCTTGGAGACTAAGTAATCTTTTCTTTGCTTTTTTTTTTAAGCATGAGCACGTACATATTTTTGAAAATTTCCTCAAATGTTGCTTACCAAGACAACTTTAGTTAAGATGGGTGCACAAAATTAGGATAACTTTAAAAGATGGTAATGTTGCTTATAATGTAGGTTCATGGCAATAAACAGGCATTTAAGCTCAAAATTACAGTTTCAAGGGTCTAATATCATAGGGTTGGCTTGAAAAGGCTCAAACGATCCAAAGAAATAGTGACTATATCATTTTATATTTTTATGTCCCCTAGGATTTCGCCTCAAGAAAGTTACTAAGTCAATTCTGAAGATATAAACCTTCATGCATGTCTAATCTCAAGAGAAACCCAATTCTAGACATGTTCATTCCCATTACCACATCACTTAGTCTTTTTCTTTCTAAAAAAATGTTAAGTTTATTCATGCTTGCTATGTTTTATTCTGCTGAAATTAAATCCTAATTATGAAAGAAATAAATTCCTAAAGACCTAAAAATAATTAAATAAATATTAAGACAAGAATCCCCCCTTTTATTTTTCTAACTCATTTCCCTTGTCTTTTTTAGCTCCATCTCCGCTTGCATTGTCAGTACCTTCCGTCCATGTCTCAAAGATAGCATCTGGGAACTCAGGAACAAAAGTACTAGATATATTCTTAAAAGTATTTCGAATTGAGTCATCTTTAATTTTTGCATATTTCCAGTAAGTTTGTTGTTGATTGTGCATAAACTTGCACATATCCATCAAAATTGACAACTTCGATTTCCTTGAACCACTTGCAAAAGTCGGCATAGGAGTTGTAAGTTCAGGTTCAACACTTAGCCTGACTGGTTCTTCTTCTGGCTCAACCCTTGGTTCAGGGTTTTCAGATCCTACAACTAGTTTAGGACTTTTCGGTTCCTTATCAAATTCTTCCTCTTTAGTGTCTGTAGCTAAATTAGCTTCAGTCTCAGTTCCATCTATTGACTCCTCGGTATCTGGCTCAATTGGCTCTTCTTGCTCGCCTTGATTTAACTCATGCACCCTCTCTACTAATCTTTCAAGACCATAATTTATAATGCATCCTTGAACATGTCACCCCTTTAGATTTGCTTGTGTTTTAACATGGGCCCTTAAGCAAAGTGAAGTGATTAATGATGGAAAATAAGCATTTCCTGCCTTCTTTTTAGCACAATCATGAATCTCCTTGAGAATAATTTTCCCAACATTAATGGACTATTCTATCAAGATTGTACATAACAAAAGCATTTGTTCCATCGACATGGTTGAACTATGTGAGATAGGCATAAAACTGTAGCGAACGAAATAAAACCATACCTTTGCTATTGGTTTTTGGTATTCCCTTCAACAAGAATGGCTCCCATACTTTCTTATAATCCATTGGGATCCTAGATTTGTCACAACATCAAGCACTTGTTGAAGAAAATCCCAATTGATGTTGTTCATCATAGGGTAGTACTCATCTTCTTCAACATCAGGTAAGTTAAACAAATCATTGATAGACTTTGAAGTAAGAGGTACCTTTTTCTTTCAAATGATAACCTCGGTAGCATTTTGCATAGTCAAACTAAAATAAAATTAGTGAACTAGTTCATCATCGGGAAGTGAACGAGCATCACAAAATCATTCCCACTTGAGAGTATTGATTTTCATTCTAATCGGTATAGGAACAACCATCAAATCATTACTCTTCAAGTCAAAACCTTTTTTCAGCATCATTGGTTGATGCTCGAAGATTGAATCAAATCTCTCTTTCACTTCTTCATCGATCAAAATGGGGTTTTCAGGAGTCGTCTTTGAAGATCTGGTTCTTTTACGAGACATGGTATCTTTTCTTAAAAATTGGCAAACTTTCTGCACAAAGGGAACAAGAAAGAAATGGGCAAAGTGGTAAAGACTTGCTATGGCAAAAATCGTGTGATGGCAAGGATGGTGCGGCGACAATGACAGTGTGCGACATCAAACACAGTGTGTGGTGGCAACAACGGCGATGTGCAGCAGAAAAGTTGGTGCTTCAAAAATCTTCTTGCAGCAGTAATAGGTGATTTCGGCAAAAAGGGAAGAGAACTAGGGGTTCTTTCAAGATTTGAGGTTGACGACACAAAAGAGAGATTTAGGGATTTTTTTTAGGGTTTAAGCAAATTGCTTTGAGGGATATAAAAATTAGTAGAATGAAAAAGGGTTTATATAGGGAAAAATTAGGACAACATGTAGCAAAAATTTAGCTACATTAGGGTTACTTGGGCGGCAAGCAATGGGAGTGGTGACAAGGTATGGATTTTTCCCTCCTTTTTACTGTCTTGGGCCTCAAACTCAGACTGTATCTACAAATTTACTCAAAAAAAACTGATTAGTACTTGGGCCAAATTTGACCCCCTTCATTAACATAAAAATTTAAAATTTAAACAGAACAAATGAAACTTAAAAATTTTAAATCTTAATTAGAAAATTTCTTCTTAACAAATTACATTAAATTAATTCCCAGGAAAGTTGGAGGGGTCATAACGGTCCTGCTTAAGTTCCAATCTCCTTAGATAGAATTAATTAAATGTACTAAGTTAAGAAAATAAGTTCTAATTATTTATTTATTTACAAAATGAGTGCATGAAAAATCAAGGGTTTGTTAATTTGAACGAGGATTCAACTCGCTCAACTTCACCATCCCATTAATGTTTGAGACGTTGACCGTTAACTTTAAACGTACCTCCATAATTGTTGTATAACTCAATAGCTCTATAAGGATAAACTTGGTAGATGGCATAGGGTCCTTTCCATCGAGATTTAAGCATCCCAAGAAATAACTTCAACCTTGAATTAAACAACAAATCTTTTGGACTTCTTTAAACTCACGAGGTTGTATATGACTATCATGACATCTCTTTTATCTTTCTTTACACATTTTGGCATTCTTATAGGAAAGCAACCTTAGCTTTTCCAACTCATCAAGTTTTAACATCCTTCTCTCGCCGGCTTGCTTAAGATCAAAGTTCAACTGCTTTACAGCCTAGTGAGCTCTATTCTCCAACTCTAATGCCAAATGACATGCCTTTCCAGAGACTAATCGATAAGGAGTCATTCCTAACGGTGTCTTGAATGCTTTTGATAGGCCCATAATGCATCATCGAGCCTTCGAGACCAATCTTTTCTGCTAGGGCATATTACCCTTTCAAGAATACCTTTGATTTCATGGTTCACTCTTATGACTTGCCCATTAGATTGGGGGTGATAGGCAGTAGCAATCTTACGCATCACACCATATTTGTCAAGCAACCACTTAAGCCATTTGTTCACAAAGTGAGAACCTTCATTACTAATAATAGCTCTTGGTGTCCCAAATTGTGTAAACACATGCTTATGTAGGAATCGTATGACTACCTTAGCATCATTTACAGGGTACGCCTTAGCTTCAACCCATTTGGATACATAGTCCACAACAACTAAGATGTATTTGTTCCCATACGAAGAAGAAAACGGGCCTAAGAAGTCAATGCCTTATACGTCGAACAATTCAATCTCCAAAATGTTTGTCAAGGGCATCTCATTCCTCCTTGATATATTTCCGGTCCTTTGGCATTTATCACAACTCTTCACATAAGCATAAGCATCTTTAAATAATGTAAGCCAAAAGAAACCTGCTTACAAAATCTTAGCTGCACTACGTGAAGCACCAAAGTGTCCCCCACTTAGAGATGAATGGCAATGATACAAGATCTTAGCAATCTCACTTTCAGCTACACACTTTCAGATTATATTATCTGCACACTGTTTAAACAAAAGTGGATCCTCTGAAAAATAATACTGACTATTATGAAGGAATCTTTTCCTTTGTTGGTATGTCATTTCTCGAGGAATTATTCCACATGCAAGATAATTGGAAAAATTAGCAAACCAAGGTGTTTCATTTATTCGACTTACCTCAAATAAGTGTTCATTTAGGAAATTCTCGTTGATAGGCACACATGATCAAGTTACCTCATCTTGTTCCAACCTCAACAGATGATCAGCTATTTGATTTTCAACACATTTTCTATCTTGGATCTCAAGGTCAAATTCTTGGAGTAATAGTATCCAAAAAATTAACCTCAGTTTCTGTAACACCCCTCGTCCGTATCCAACGCTGGAATAGGGTTCGAGGTATTACCTGACTTAAATTCAACCACTATATAAAACCGAGCCATAAAGTCTTAAACAATTTAAAAAATTTTCGTTTCTCATGTAATTTGTCCCAAACATGGGCTTATGAGACCCAAAATATACATCCGGGTGGTTTGGAGCCCAACTGAGAACTCATTTAAAACTTAGAAAAATTTCATGCAACAAGGCTCTACACGCCTGTGTGGGTATATAGCATACGACCGTGTGCTTGGGACAAGCCCATGTCCTGTACCCGTGTCTGAAAACCTGGGCATTCTGCCAAAATCACACGGCCCAAGCACACCGTGTCCTATAAATGTGTCCTTCACATGGCTGAGACTCATGGCCGTGTCTCTTACCCGTGTACTACTAGCATGCATACTGACTTTATGACACGGCATGGACACACGCCCTTGTGGCCTGCCCGTATGCTAAAAGGACTTCAAAATTTTAAGTGCAGGGGACGCACGGCCATAACACACAACCATGGGCATGAGCCGTGTGTCACACACGGCCTAGACACACGCCCGTGTGTCTTACCCGTGTGGAAAAACTAGGCTATTTCCCATGCCCATTTGTCACCCTTTATGTAAAACCTACACAAGATCATTTCAATATACAAATCTCATCACAATGCACACTAATTCATCCATAGACAGAACATCATACGCATTCATCAAAATGAATAATAGCCATTATTCTAGGCTTGATACAAAATAAAGGGCTTTTGACTTAAGCCAAAATACATAAACAATTCTCATGATGTAACATCCTAGTCTAGCCCTATACATGCCACCTTCAAAAATATAAATCAAACTATACCAAATATTACGGTCGATAGTGTGATCGATATCTCTGACTTTAATGGATCTTTAATCTAGCTTGGCGACACTGAAAGAAGAGGGAAAAGAAAGAGGGTAAGCATAAAGCTTAGTAAGTTGCACATAAATAAATATACAGCAACAATCTCACTAGTAGTCATCATACTTATAGCTCCAAGGTAAACACAATTTAACTTACTCATTACCCTCTACTCGAGTCACATTTTCTAAATTAAGCTCGTTACTCATGCTTACCATATAGGTACCTGTAACACTCACAACATGATTATTCTTTCTTTATCAAAATTGATCTATAACTCTCACCATTGAAATGTTTGGAATACTACTGGATATTCTATGAACCTTCAACATGGGATATATTGTCGATGCCATGTCCCTGACATGGTCTTACACTGGCTTTCATATATACGTGCTGATGCATGTCCCAGACATGTCTTACACTAGCACAACTCTTAGCCGATGTGTGTCCTAGACACATCTTACACTGGCTATCTCTGTCGAGGCCGATGCATGTCCCAGACATGTCTTACACTGGCACTCATCTCTGTGCCGATGCCATGTCCCAGACATGGTCTTACACTGGCTATCATAGTATGGCTGATGCATGTCCTAGACATGTCTTACACTAGCCCTCGTCTAGAAGCCGATGCCATGTCCCAAACATAATACACTGGCTCTCAGAATGTGGCCGAAGCATGTCCCAGACATGTCTTACACGGGCGCACAAATCATGCAATGCCTTGGCACAAATATCCAATTCGTATCTTAATGTTTCAACGGGATACTTCTATTATCTCAAATATTACTATGCATTCTCAACTTATAACTTAACAAATCATAAAATATCAATTCAATGGCTATATGGATACAAATATTAACGGTGTAGTTGTATTATTTGCATACAACTTACCTTGGTTTACAAAAAGTACTTGACTATTCGGTTTAGTCGGTTTGCTTGGCCTTCCCCTGATCTAGGTTTGGATTTGGTAAATCTTGATCTATAATGACAATGTGCACTCATTTAGTCACTAATTAGGATTAAGCAATCATAAATTCACATCTTTGGTAAAATGACCATTTTACCCCTAAACTTTGACAAAATGACCATTTTACCCCTATGCCCGAAAATCAATTTTCATCAAATTTATTTGTATCATAAGCCTAACCGAACTATTTTTACTCTTATAGAAACTTTAAAATATCACTATTTCATATACTTATTATCTATTTTACAACTTATGCAAAATAGTCCCCTTAGATGTTTTCATGCTAACACCTTTTACAAAAGTTGTTTATAACCCAACTAGGACTCATATTCTTCCATAAAAACTCAATAAACATCTCAAAAACATCCATGTCAAAAATCTTAAACTCTTGACCATTTTGCAAAATATCACCTTCATTTGAAAGCTCATGCTTCAAGGGTCTCAAAAATACAAAATCACTAAAAGAAACTATCAAAGTCACTTACTTGAGAGGCTTAATGTTGCTTCAAATTTTTGAAGCTCAAAACCCCAATAATGGGTGATAAAAATCGATGAAGAGAAGAAAAATAGAGAAGAAATGGCCTTTGTTTTATTTAATTTAAAACTAGTCAAATTTGATGACCTCATCATCATCTAATTTTGACCTTCTCCTCAATTTGTCTCCCCATGGCCGGCTATGCTATATCACAAGGGTCTAATATCCTTTTAAAGACCCTAAATTTTGATTCTCTAGCTATTTAACACATTTGGGTAAAAAAATGGAACTTTTACCTTTTATGCGATTTAGTCCTATTTTGCAATCGGGCTTGAAAACATTAAAATTAGCACACCAAAATTAACATGCACTTATAAAATCACACTATAACCTCATAAAATATAATAAAATAATTTTTTATAACTTTGAATTTGTGGTCCCAAGACCACTGTTCCGACTAGGCCCTAAATCGGGCTGTTACAGTTTCGCATCTTTCTTGATGAGAAAGTATTAATAACCGCATGGTCAGTAAACACTGTAACTTTGGTACCTATATGATATGAGTGAAATTTTTCAAAAGAAAAAACTATGGAAAAGAGTTCCTTTTTAGTTACCGTATAATTGAGTTAGGCTTCCGTCAAAGTTCCACTTGCATAGGGTGAAATACTTTGTTTCTTCTTTGACCCATCACAGCTCCAATGGCATAATCACTTGCATCGCACATCAAATCAAAAGGTGAACTCCAATCAGGTGTAACAATTATTGGGGATGAGATTAACCCTTTTTATAGATCTTCAAAAGCTTCCAAACATGCTTTGTTAAAATCAAACATTGTATCTTTCTCTAACAACAAATACAACAGTTTAGAAATTTTTGAGAAATCTTTGATAAACCTTCAGTAAAAATGGGAATGGCCTAAGAAAATTTTGACACCTTTCACATTAATTGGAGCCGATAATCTTTCAATTACGTCCACCTTTTCTTTATTGACTTCAATTCCTCTCTTTGAGATTTTATGCCCTAAGACAATCTCTTCCTTAACTATAAAATGGCATTTTTCCCAGTTAAGGACAAGATTCGTCTCTTTGCATCTCTTCAGTACCTTAGCCAAATTACTCAAACAAATATCATAAGTGTTACCAAAAATAGAAAAATCATGCATGAAAACCTTAACAAAATTTTCAACCAAATCAGTGAATATTACCATCATGCATCGTCGAAATGTTACAGGTGCATTGCATAAACCAAAAAGCATTCGCTTAAAAGCAAACGTACTATATGGACAAGTAAAGGTTGTTTTATGTTGGTCCTCCGGAGCTACAACTATTTGGTTGTTTTAGGTGGTTATTCAATTGACAACTTGGGTTGCACAAATTCTCTAATTTCTAACTCTAACGGTTCAAACTGTGTGGATTGAATAAAATTCCTCGGATTGGTTCCATCAAAGACATGTTTTCTTCACCTTATTCATCCTCCAAAGGTTTAAGATCTAAGGCTTTCTCTAATTGATCTTCTTCAAAATTGCTTTCTATAGAAACCAAGGTTTCTATCTCTTCCATCACTAAACACTGCTCTGCTGGATCAGAAAATTTCATCGCTTTAAGAATATTAAAGGTTACATAATCGTCTTGAACTCACATGGTGAGTTCACCTTTCTGCACATCAATTAACGTTCTTTTTGTGGTTAAGAAAGGTCTCCCAAGGATGATCGACACTTCCTTATCTACTTCAAAATCTAAGACAATAAAATTAGCAGGAAAAATAAATTTATCAACTCTTACCAAAGTATCCTAGAACTTTCCCTCGGGATATGCTAAAGATCGATCTTGCCTTCTATGGAAAATATACGGGCACGAGCTATGTTGAGGCTTGTATGTCTGAGTTCATGGATCTCACGCAAGGTGATAAGTCTGTGGCTGAGTATGAGGCTGAATTTATGAGATTGAGCCGCTATGCTCGAGGCATGGTGGCATCTGAGTTTGAGAAATGTGTCTATTTTGTGGACAACTTGAGGAATAGTCTGAGGGTATTTATTGCTCCGTAGAGAGCGAGCGTTTGTTGTTTTGGTAGATAAGGTGAAGATTGTCAAAGAGGTTAACCACTGGAGTGCCAGAACAAAAATCAAGAGAGAGTCAAGAATAAGAGGGATTCAAAACCCTCTAGTTCTGTTCAGAGGCCTAAGAAATAAGCTAGACCTGATGGGCCTATTAGAGTGGGAATCCATGTTGCTACTCCTGGGATTCAGCCTTGTAGTGATTGTGGTTGGCGCCATCCGGGCGAGTGTTGGAGGAGATTGGAGGCTTGTCTGTGATATGGATCATTAGAGCATTGAATTAGAGAGTGTCCACATCGTACTGATCATATGCAAGCTATAGGACTGGGTTTTGATCAACCTCAAAGGGCAGTACAGTAGCCATCTAAGGGCCGTGTACCAGCTAGGGGTGTTAACGGTATGGGCCGAGGACAGAGAGTACCAGGCAGAGGTGCTATTCAGACTAAGGCGAGGTAGCCTGCACTGGCTTATGTTGTTCTATGCCGCGAGGATATAAACGCCCTTGATGTAATCATGGGTACGTTCTTTATTTTTGATGCTCCATATACTACTTTGATAGACATTGATTCTACACATTCCTATGTAACTAGTACTATTTTTGAAAACTTGGGGGTCACTGTTGAGTGTACTTCTTGTGAGATTTTTGTACTCAGCTCATTGGGGCAATCTATTCGGGTTAATAGACTTTATTGGAATGTTCTATTAGAAGTACAATGGGTTGTATTTTTGCCAAATCTGATGGAGTTTGGGGAGTTCGACTTAATTCTGGGTATAGACTAATTAGTAGTGCACTGAGTTAGTCTGGATTGTGCGACTAAGAGGGTCGTTTTGAGAACTAAAGATGATAAGAAAATTATTGTGATTGGCGAGCATTGACATTACTTGTCTAACATAAGCGCCGTTTTAGTGGCTGAGAAATTGGTCTGCAAAGGGTGTGAAGCATATTTTGCCTATGTCAGTGTTTTAATTTCTTGGGACTCTTCTATTGGGGATATCAGAACAGCAAGGGAATTTCTAGATATTTTTCTCGATGAGTTACCAGGCTTACCTCTAAATCAGGAAGTTGAGTTCGGCATAGAGTTTCTACTGGGTATAGCTCTGGTGTCTATTGCTCCATATCGTATGGCACCAAAAAAGCTTGTAGAGCTTAAGGCTCAACTTCAAAAGCTTCTGTATCATGGTTTCATCCATCCTAGTATGTCTCCGTGTGGGGCATCAGTTCTGTTTGTAAAGAAAAATGATGGTACCATGAGGATGTGCATCGACTGCTAGCAACTCGATAAGTTTACTGTGGAGAATAAGTACCCACTTCCGAGGATCGATGACCTATTTGATTAGTTCCAAGGGGCTTTAATATTCTCAAAAATAGATCTTCGTTCTGGGTATCATCAGCTTAGGGTTAAGGAAGTTGATATTCATAAGACAACTTTTAGGACTTGTTATGGGCATTACGAGTTCCTAGTTATGCCATTTGGTTTGACGAATTCTCCAGTTACATTTATGGATCTGATGAACCTAGTTTTTCAACTGTATTTGGATCAGTTCATCGTAATCTTTATCGATGATATTCTAGTGTACTCCAAGACTAAGAATGAGCATGATAAGCATCTTAGAGTAGTGCTTCAGATACTCTGAGAGAAACAGCTCTACGCTAAGTTGAAAAAGTGTGAATTCTGGTTGCAAGAGGTAACATTTCTTGGGCACGTGGTTTCTGCTGAGAGGATCCAAGTAGATCCTAGAAAGATTGAGGATGTGCTTGATTAGAAATATCCTAAGAACATTTTTGAGACCTGTAATTTTTTGGGTCTCACAGGTTATTGTCAGAGGTTTGTTAAGGCAGTATCAATCTAATCCATCTCACGTTGTTTCTGTTGAGGAGATCGAGGTTAAACCAGATTTTACCTTTGAGGAGAAGCTGATCTAGATTTTGGACCGAGATATAAAAGCTCTGAAGAGGAAGTCTGTTTCGTTAGTTAAGGTTCTATGGCAAAATCATGGCACTAAGGAAGCCACGTGGGAACCTGAGGACTCGATGCGTCAGCAATATCCTTATCTGTTCGGATCAAGTAAATTTCAAGGCCAAAATTTCTTTTAAGGGGTAGAGTTGTAACGCTTGATTAATTTAATCTTGTTTTTGTGAAATCAAACACAAATATGTATCTATTTTAGTGGTTAAGTGTTCTTAGTGTGAATACGAGGTCTTGGGTTCAAGTTTCACTTTTGGAAAATTCTGCTATTTTTTATCCTAGCCTTATCTCTGTTGGGTAGGCTTATGTAATATTCTTTGTAAACTCATATCAGAATGAGCCTGCTGGTTCAACTAGTAAGGAGTTAGCTTGCTAGAGGTCTTGTGTTGGAATCCCTACGTGAGCATGGGTGACATTTTTATTTCGGTTATGAGATAGAGGTTGTGTAGAAGTAAAATTCTGAGGTAGTTGTGAGTTAGTGGGATAATAAGGGTTGAAATATTGTGGGGTTTAAATTCTATTTTGCTTATTTTTAGTTTTTCCCTTACTCAATTTTGCTTTTTTCTGACGTTTGTTCTTCCCTTTCCCTTTCTTCTCTACGGCTTTTCCTATTCTTGGTTATTCTCTCTCTTCCATTCAACAACTTATTGTTCCAATCGTTCGATTTGATTCTTGTGGTTCCCCATCTGTTTTGGTAAGCTTTGACATTTCATCTTGCTCGTTTTCCTTTTCTTTTGGATTGGCATAGTGGTGTGGTTAGGGAAGTTAATTTCCACCAAATCTGTTGTGTAAGTGAACGTGGTGAAGAAGTGAATTTTGCTCCAACGGCCTGATTGTGCGTGCGGTTGTTTTAGTTAGCGGTAAATGTGTTAGTATTGATGGATTTGCAACTTGTTTGCTAAAAATGTGTTCAGTATTTTGCTTTTAGGTTCTGGTGGTCTCGGGAGTGGTTTCGCATCAAAACCATACCAGGTGTGTACCTAAAACAAGGGAAAATGAGGTTCGACAAAAGCCAAAAATTGGGTTTGTCAATGCCACACAGGTGTGTGCCGGCCTTGTGTGACACATAGCCATGTGATTGTCAAGTTTGTGGTTGTGTGCGAGACACAGGTGTATGATGGTGAATGTGTGGCCATGTAGGCCACATGGGCTACACAAGGTTGGGTGTGTAGGCTTTAGGCCAGGCCTTGTGGGCCATACAATCAAGGCCAATTTGGGCGTAGGGGTGTGTAAACTGAAAAATATATACGATTTTTCCTATGTAATTTATCACCTTTTTACTTAAATTCATTTTTAAAACTAAGTAATTGTTTAATAAATTAATGAAATATGTGAAAATATGAAATTAGGACAAAGAAATTATTAAAATGTGATTTTATGCTTTATTATATAGTTTTCATGCATAAAATGACTTATTTTATATTGATTTGAACATATTACATTTTTTAAGACATAAAATGGGTCATGCATGATTAAATTAAATAATAAAATATAGAATAATATTTAATAAATCATTTTAAATATTTTATTAATAATTTGGGTTGTAATTAATTATTTAAATTGGATAAATTTTATTCTTTGGTCCATTAACTTATTTATTTATTTTGGACAAGTTTGATAGCTTTGTTGGATTACAAAAACAGTCCAAATTGAAGACCAAGTCAACCCAAATTCGTCTCCACATGGCTGTCCACTTAAACCACTTTTTGGTTTAACTACACAAGGTCCTTGCATTGTTGAAGAAATTAGAGATTTGCTCGAAGATTTACATTTGATCGAGTCTTAGTCCTGAGTTATTATGCCATTTAAATTGCTTAAAAATAAAGCAAAAATCAGCTCAAATTCCACTAATTGTGGTTGGCCACTCATGGAAGAAGTTTGAAGAGACTAAACCTAGCTATTTTTAGCAAACTACCCACCTCTCTTCACCTATAAATAAGACCCCTTCATTCCCTCATTGATCATCCCTCATCCATCATCATTCTCTCTTCTCTCTCAATTCTCTTAGCATTTTTCATTCCCCACTCCTAGCATCATCTCTTCATAGAGATTTTAGCAATTAAGCCTCTTAAAGAGCCCTTGGTTAGCCACTTTGGAGAGCCATCAGCAAAGGAGCAAAGTGAAGAAGCGAATGAGCCTCATCAGTCAGAGTCTTGGGTGACAGCCAGTTTGATTTGGGTTTAATCTTTCTTTTCTTTAATTTAATCTAAAAGCGTTTGCTATGTGTTCTTTGTTCTTGTTTACAACAATGTTAGCTTAATTTTATTTAAGCTGGGATGATTACTTTGATTAAATAATATTTATTTGATTCATGCTTATGATATTTGAGCCTCAATCGATCATGTTTTCAATTAAAATCAAGTCTGTATTTTGTTCATACGTGATTGAAATGCACCTGAACTAGCTGAGCAATCCTAACCAGACGACGACTAATGAACATATAATTGAAATGTGCATGCTCAATTTAGATCCTAACCTGATTAAATTGCAGGTTGCATAAGAACTCTAACCAAGTTCTGTTATCTACATAGTTTTTAGATTTGTGTGATTAAACAATTTCAAACCTAACACGTCCTTGTTACCTCACACGAATGCTAAGAAACCCTTAGTAAATAAGGATCAGCAAAATGCGTATTTACTATGTAAAGGATTCTGAAAGGGCCTAAAGTGGTTTCCAAACTCATGAAAGATCGAGTTGCCATGGAATATTTTTTCAAATGTTATTAAGCATGCCGATAATAAATTGAGTTTAATTAAAGTAATTATCCTAGTTTATTTACGTTATAATTGCTACAAATTGTGTTTAATTTTGCTAAAATCTATTTCATTCATATAGTTTGCATACTTAGGATAATTTGCATTAGGGATCATTACATTTAGTTTAATATATTTAATTTTAATCATCACTTCTCAATCATATTGTGTGTTTATTATCCAAGTTGTTAGTATAATTTTACAATTAAGTGATTTAACACAAATACAATCCCTGTGGAGATGATAACTCGATACTTAGTTATTACTTGATAACGATTGTGTATACTTGCACAAACCTATGGGTTACAAGTTTTTGGCACTGTTGCCAGGGATTGTTAACTGTTGCCATAGTCATTTTTTTTGGTGAAATTATTTACTTCCAATTTGATTTATTTCTAACATTACGAATTTATTCTTTTTAATTTTTTGATTTTCTTCTCATGTGTTATGAACATAGACCAGATTATCAATTTACTCCTTGTAGACCATGAAATTGAGCGAACTTTCAGACAAAGAAGACATGAACGAATAGCTCAAAGACAAGTCGAGACGGACCTTGGAAATCAGAATCAGGACCAAGGTAATGAAGTTAATCAAGTACTAAATCCCATCCTCATTGCTGATGATAGGGATCGATGCATCAAATAATATGTTGTGCCACTTTTCAGTGAGTTAAATCCAAGAATTAGAAGGCCAGATATTGAGGCAACCCAATTTGAATTGAAACCAGTGATATTTCAAATGCTCCAAAATGTGGACTGAAGACGCACTGGGGTTGAAGTTGTTTCCATACTTATTGCGAGATCGAGCACGAGCATGGCTTAATTCATTGCCACCAAGTTCTATATCTACATGGCAAGAATTAGCAGAGAGATTTTTGGTTAAGTATTTTCTACTTAGCAAAAATGCTAAGTTGAGGAACGAGATCACAACTTTCCAACAATTGGATGACGAGTCTTTGTATGAGGCTTAGGAGTGATTCAAGGAGTTGCTTCGTAAGTGTCCTCATCATGGGATTCCAAATTTGTATCCAGTTGGAGACATTCTATAATAGTCTCAATGCACATACAAGATTGATGGTAGATGCTTCTGCAAATGGTGCAATTTTTTCAAAGTCTTATAATGAGGCTTATGAGATCATCGAGAGGATCGCGAGTAATAACTATCAATGGCCAACAAATCGAACATTTTCAAGAAGACATGTAGCCGGAGTTCATGCAGTTGATGCCCTCACTTCGTTATCAGCTCAGTATCGTCTATTTCCTCTTTGTTAAAACAGTTTACCATTAATAGTACTAATAATTTTGTAGCTCAGCCATTCCTGTATGTACTATGGGAAAGATCATTCTTTTGAGATTGTCTATCAAATCCTGAGTCAGTCTACTATGTGGGTAACCAACATCAAAATAGGAGTGGACAAGGACCCTAGTCCAACTTCTACAATCCTTCATGGCATAATCATCCTAATTTTTCTTGGAGCAACAAAGGAAATGGACCGAACAACAACCTATTGCAGCATAGACCCAACCAATCTCAAGGGTTTAATCAGCAAGCTCTAAGACCTCCTCAAGCTGAGGCATCAAACATTTTAGAGAACTTGTTGAAAGCATACATGGCAAAGAAATGACGCTTTGATCCAAAGCCAAGCAGCAACATTGAAAAATTTGTAAAACCAAATGTGTCAGTTAGCTACGGAGCTTCGTAATACACCGCAAGGAACCTTGCCGAGTGATACTGAAAATCCAAGAAATTTAGGTAAAAAACATATCAAGGCAGTGGCATTACGAACTGGTAAAATTCTAGAACCCCGATTGATTGATGTCGAAGATAAGCCCGTTGAGAAGAATCAACCAACTATTGAAATTCCTACATCAAAAGAGTCAAAATCTGCAAAGACTAACAAGGTAAATCCTAACTTAGTGAATTTAGATACTTTAACATCTTCTTTGGATGCAGATTTACCTTTTAGAAGAGTTATCTGATTCAACTGAAAGTTTCATCACCTCAATATCCGCAAAGATTGCAGCAACACAAGCAGAAACATGAGGTTTAATTAAATAAGTTTTTGGATTTTCTGAAGCAGTTACACATCAATATTCCGTTGGTGGAGGCTTTAGAAAAAATATCGAATTATGTGAAGTTTATGAAGGATATACTATCCAAGAAGAAACGACTGAGTGAGTATGAGACTGTTGCCTTGACAAAGGAGTGCAGTACGTTCTTGCAGCACAAACTGCCAGCGAAATTGAAAGACCTAGTAAGCTTTACTATACCCTATAACATTGGTGAATCTTACTATGGTAAAAATTTGTATGATTTATGAGTGACTATCAACTTGATGCCTAAGTCTATTTTAAAGATGCTAAGGATAGTTGAAGTAAGACCTACAACTGTGACGCTTAAGCTAGTAGATCGATCTTTAGCATATCCAAAAGAAAGATCGAGAATGTTCTGGTAAGAGTCGATAAATTTATTTTTCCTGCTGATTTCATTGTCTTAGATTTTGAAGCAAATAAGGAAGTGTCGATCATCCTTGGGAGACCTTTCTTAGCCACTGGAAGAACGTTAATTGATGTGTAGAAAGGTGAACCCACCATGTGAGTTCAAGATGATCAAGTAACTTTTAACATTCTTAAAGCGATGAAATTTCCTGAAGTGTTCAGTTATGGAAGAGATAGAAACCTTGGTTTCTATGGAAACAATTTTGAAGAAGATCCATTGGAGAAAGCCTTAGATCTTGACCCTTTGGAGGATGAAGAAGGTGAAGAAAACATGGCTTTGATGGAAGCCAATCCGAGAAATTTTATTCAATCCACATGGTTTGAACCATTGGAGTTAGAAGCCAGAGAATTTGTGCAACCCAAGTTGTCAATTGAAGAACCACTTAAACTCGAACTAAAGGTACTTCCTTCACATTTGAAATTCATGTATTTAGGTGACTATTCTACTTTGCCAATGCTTATTTCAGCAGAACTGATGAAAGATCAAGAGGAGCAACTAATTGTTGTTCTAAAGAAATTTAAGAAAGCAATTGGTTGGACTATAGCTGATATTCGAGGTATAAGCCCTTCTTTTTGCATGCATAAAATTATTTTAGAAGAAGGTGAAAGAGCTCGGATTGATGGGAAAAGGAAGCTTAATCCTATTATGAAAGAAGTGAGAAAGGAAGTGATCAAATGGTTAGATACAGGAATCATCTATCTTATTTCAGATAGTTCGTGGGTAAGTCTGGTGCAATATATGTCGAAGAAAGGTGGAATCACAATTGTTGAAAATGAGCATAACGAGTTGATTCCAACGAGAACCATTACTGGTTGGAGAATCTGTATTGATTACAAAAAATTTAATAAAGCCACTCGGAAGGACCATTTTCTGTTGCCTTTTATGGATCAGATGTTAGACCGACTAGAGGGTAATGAATTCTATTGTTTTTTAGATGGCTATCCGGGATATAACCAAATAGTTGTAGCTCTGGAGGACCAACATAAAACAACCTTTACTTGTCCATATGGTACGTTTGCTTTTAGGTGAATGCCTTTTGGTTTATGTAATGCACTTGCAACATTTCAACGATGCATGATGGCAATATTCACTGATATAGTTGTAAATTTTGTTGAGGTTTTCATGGATGATTTTTCTATTTTTGGTACCATTTATGATATTTGTTTAAGTAATTTGGCTAAGGTATTAAAGAGATGCGAAAAGATGAATCTTGTCCTTAACTGGGCAAAATGCCATTTTATAGTTAAGAAAGGGATTGTCTTAGGGCATAAAATCTTAAAGAGAGGAATTGTAGTCGATAAAGCAAAGGTGGATGTAATTGAAAGATTACCAGCCCCAATTAATGTGAAAGGAGTAGAAGTTTCTTAGGCCATGCCGATTTTTACCAAAGGTTTATCAAAGATTTCTCGAAAATTTCTAAACCGTTGTGTTTGTTGTTAGAGAAAGATACAGTGTTTGATTTCAACAAAGCATGTTTGGAAGCTTTTGAAGATATGAAAAAATGGTTAATCTCAGCCCCAATAATCGTTACACCTGATTGAAGATCACCTTTTGAGTTAATGTGCGATGCAAGTGATTATGCCGTTGGAGCTGTGATGGGTCAAAGAAGAAACAAAGTGTTCCACCCTATTTACTATGCAAGTAGAACTTTGACGGGAGCCCAACTCAATTATACGGTAACTAAAAATGAACTCTTTGCTATAGTTTTTACTTTTGAAAAATTCCGCTCATATCTTATAGGTACCAAAGTTATAGTATTTACTGACCATGCGTCCATTAAATACTTGCTCATAAAGAAAGATGCGAAACCAATGCTAATTCATTGGATACTTTTACTCTAAGAATTTGACCTTGAGATCCAAGATAGAAAAGGTGTCAAAAACCAAATAGATGATCATCTGTCGAGGTTGGAGCAAGATGAGGTAACTCGATCATGTGTGCCTATCAACAAGAATTTCCTAGATGAACATTTCTTTGAGGTAAATCGAATTTATGAAACACCTTGGTTTGCTAATTTTGCCAATTATCTTACATGTGGAATAATTCCTCAAGAAATGACATACCAACAAAGGAAAAAAATTCCTTCATGATAGTTAGTATTATTTTCGGGAGGATATATTTTTGTTTAAACAGTGTGTAGATAATATAATCCGAAAGTGTGTAGCTGAAAGTCAGATTGCTGAGATCTTGTATCATTGCCATTCATCTCCAAGGGCGGGACACTTTGGTGGTTCATAGACTGCAGCAAAGATTTTGCAAGCAGGTTTCTTTTGGCCTACACTATTTAAAGATGCTTATGCTTATGTGAAGAATTGTGATAAATGCCAAAGGACTGGAAATATATCAAGGAGGAATGAGATGCCCTTGACAAACATTTTGGAGATTGAATCATTCGACGTATGGGGCATTGACTTCTTAGGGTCGTTTCCTTCTTCGTATGGGAACAAATACATCTTAGTTGTTGTGGACTATGTATCCAAGTGGGTTGAAGCTGAAGCATACCCTACAAATGATGATAAGGTAGTCATGTAATTCCTACATAAGCATGTGTTTACACGATTTGGGACACCAAGAGCTATTATTAGTGATGAAGGTTCTCACTTTGTGAACAAATGGCTTAAGTGGTTGCTTGACAACTATAATGTAACACCCCTTATCCGTATTCAACACCATAACAAGGTACGAGGCATTACCAGACTTATCACACGAACAAACATACAATTTCGAGTTACAAATTTGCGTCCAAATTAAAACTTTTTGCATTTAATCGTAAAGTCCCTAATACGAGCCTACGAGGCCCAAAACATGCTTTGGAAGTGGTTTGGGACTAAACCGAGAACTTTAGAAAATTTTACAAAACTTAAAAAAAATTTCACTAAATAGGGGTCACAGGCCTGTGTGGATATGAGACATACCCGTGTGGGTAGGCCGTATGGTCACACACGCCCGTGTACCGACCCTGTGTAACTCTTTTACTTGTAACTTATGACCAAATTGGGCTCACACGGTCAAGTCACACGCCCGCGTACTAGGCCGTGTGGAAAATTAATTTTCATAAAATAGGCGCAGACTTCACACGGCAAGGGCACATGCCCGTGTTCGAGGCCGTGTCATCCACACAGCTGAGACACGCGCCTGTGTGCTAAATTCTGAGCATTCTATGTTGCAAAAATTAGGATGCAGGGGATACACGACCTAAACATATGCCCGTGTGGCAAGCCGTGTGTCGTACATGGCATAGACACATGCCTGTGTGTCTACCCGTGTGGACAAAAATAAGGCTATTTACCAAGCCATTTTGCCACCCCTTTAATGCACACACCTACACAGCATAACATAGCACCAATCCAAGCATATATATACAACCAACATCCATAACCAAGACATCAACACAAGATTCATGAAAGGTATCATTATATGATTATACTTATAACCAATATTAGCCCATTTCCAATGGCCTTTATAAAAAATGAATTACTAACCAATATAAGCTAGAACATTTGGCCAAATCAATTATGACACATAACAAAATGACCAAGTCCCCTATACATACCATAGCTCAAAATATTGAACTCACTGGTACCAAAATATTTGTTGATAGTGTGAATGGATCTCTGAAGATCTCTGAACCCCGAGCTAGCTTGGTGACACTATAAGACAAAGGAAAGGAAGGGGAGTAAGTTATATAGCTTAGTAAGTTCCTATGCAAATAATAAGCATCACAACCACACATCTAACATACTATTAACATGATGAATATTTGCATAAATGCTATCAAAATCTCATAATCATAACTTACTCAATCACAACCCTACCAAGAGTTCATCATATATCGAGCTTTTTACTTATGAGTGATAAACCGTAATTTATACATATTTTTATCCCTTGCTTAACACGTTTATGAATGATTTCTCCTTAGATTTGGTGAATTTGATGCTCTTAATCCTTTAATTTCATGTTTTATACTTAGGTGAGCATAGGAGGACGAAAAGAACGAGAAACGGGCCAAAAATGGAGAAAACGGGCCGACAGGGGAAAACAACACGGCCTGGACTTTTTCACATAAGTAGAACACATGCCTGTCCCAATCTAACAGGCTCGCCCACGGCCCAATTCAACCTCAGCACAGCCGTGTTGAGATCTCAGCCTCGACCACGGCCTGAAGTAATCGCACACGGGCGTGTCACGCAGGCGTGTCCCTGCCGAGCCCTAGCTAAGTTCCACTCGAAAAAGGGCAAGGCTTTTAGGCATTCTAAAAGCCTATTTAAACACCCTAGAAAAAAACTAAAGGGGAGACAAAGAATAGGGAGTAAGGAATTACTCTAAGGAAGCCGATTGATCCATCTCAGAAGCCAGATTCATCATCAAGACTGAAGATCTCTCCTCAATTTCCCTTCAGGAGTTTTGGGTTTTCTTTATGTTTTGTATTCTTTATTCTTCTAAGATGTTTTCTTATTTAGTTATGAACTAAAACCCCTAAATACCTAAGGGGGATGAAACCTAAGACGAATCTTGTTATTATTTTCTGAATCGTATGATAAATATTTGACTTGTTCTTAATTATGTGTTCTTAATTCTTGTTTTGGTATTTCAGGATATCGATTCAAGTTAATGCTCTTAGTTGGAGGATGAATAGTTCCTGGCTAAGAGTGACTTTGTCATAATTAAGCGGAGTTTATTGTGTGCCTAGAGATAGGGTGACAAGATTTTGCCGGATTAGGGTGAAACCTAATAAGGGGATCCATAGATCGAGTTAATGCAACCCTAAGGTGTTAATTAGAGAAAAGTCTCGATTATTTAACCTAGGGATTAGACGTTATTAGTCTTGAATAGGGATAATAACATAACTTAGGGATTTCTACGAAACAAGTTAAATGAATAAATCATCTGGTTCGGAGCCAAAATAACAAGTAAAGTCTAGGTGGATTTTTTCTTAGGTATTGTCCTAAATCAATCATTTTTCCCAAAAGTAATTCCCCAATTCTATTTTCTGCAACTTCTTAGTTTAGTTAATTAGTTAGTTAAAACAAACCCCTTTATTCTTAGGCTAGATAATAAAAAGACGGTCATTACTAGTACTTTTAGTCCTTTGGGTTCGACAATCCGGTCTTGTTAAAGCTATACTACTATTTGATAGGTACACTTGCCTACATCGTGATAATAGTTAGTTTCAAGAATGATTAATTATAAATTTATAAAACTTATCACGAAAAGTCATGATCAAGTTTTTGGTGCCGTTACCGGGGACTAAAATATTGGGAAAATTTTTATTACTTTAGCCATTTATTTTTCTTGCAAATTAATTTTATTTTAATTTTTGTTTTACTAATTTTCTTTTTCTTTCTTCTAGCAGGGTCTTATAGTTTATGACTAGAGGAAACCCGTTGGGACCATTACTGTTTGACAAAGAAATCGATCGCACAGCTCGTAAAAACTGACGAGAAATAAGGTGAAGCCTAAGATACACAGAGGAAGAGCAAGAGGACGATATCTTAACTACAACCGATGAGATGGCTGAAAATCAAGACAATCAGCTACCTCCTACGATACCCGCTGATCTAGCAAATCAAAATCCTGCTCCTCGTACTATGTATGATTATGCTAAACCTAATTCAACAAGAACTGAGTCAAGTATAGTTAGGCCTGCTATTGCTACAAATAATTTTGAATGAATCCTAACACGATTCAAATGATACAGCAATTTGTTTAGTTTGATGGTTTGCAGGATGAGAACCCCAACACTCACTTGGCGAATTTTCTAGATATCTGCAACACTTTTAAAATTAATAGTGTTTCTGATGAAGCCATTCGTCTTCGATTATTCCTTTTTTCACTAAGGAACAAAGCTAAACAGTGGTTGAACTCATTACCACGAGGGTCCATCACTACTTGGGAACAAATGACTGAAAACTTTTTATTAAAATATTTTTCGCCAGCTAAAACGGCTAAATTACGTAATGATATATCTTCTTTTGTGCAGATGGACTTAGAAACACTTTACGATGCATGGGAGAGATACAAGGACCTATTGCAAAGGTGCCCTCACCATGGGTTACCTCTATGGCTACAAGTTCAAACATTCTACAATGGTGTGAACCCCTCGACAAGACAGATGATTGATGCAGTAGCTGGTGGAACCATCAATAACAAAACACCTGAAGAGGCTTCTGAATTTATTGAAGAAATGTCACTGAATAACTATCAGTGGCAAGTCATGAGGACTAAGCCAACTAAAACAGCAGGCGTTTATAACGTCGATTCGGTTACTATGTTGTCAAATCAGGTAGAACTCCTGAATAAAAAGATTGATGGTTTACTTGGTTCTACGCAGGTACATCCAGTGATGAGGTGTGATTCAAGTGGAAGAGGTGTGCATACAGAATATCAACCATTCAATCCTACAACCGAAGAGGAACAAGTCAACTATATGGGTAACAATAACTTTAGATTACAAAATAACCCATATAGTAATACTTATAATGTAGGTTGGAGGAACCTCCCAAACTTCTCATGGGGAGGTCAAGGAAATTAGAGACCACCACCACCACCCTCAGGTTTCCAACAACCACCTTACCAACAAGAGAAAAAGCCAAACCTTGAGGAGATGCTGTCCAAATTCATCTCGGTGTCAGAAGCTCATTTCCAGAATACCGAGGCAGCACTTAAAAATCAACAAGCGTCGATCCAAGGGCTCGAGACTTAGACAGGCTAGCTGTCCAAACTAATCTCCGAACGACTACAAGGTAGCTTTCCAAGTAATATTGAACCTAACCCAAAGGAACAGCTCAACGCAATTAATGTTCAAGATAAGGAAGGATTCGTTGAGCCTGAGCCAGAACCAAGGCAGGAAACTGTGGTGAACAAAGGTAAAGGTGAGGTAAGTCATAATGAAAACAAAACGGTGAGTGTAGAATATAAACCTCGTGTGCGATACCCTAACGCGACAAGGAAAGAACGCTCAAACAAACAATTTGGTAAATTCCTTAAACTTTTGAAAAAATTACATATTAACTTACAGTTTATTGAAGCTCTATCGCAGATGCCAAACGCAATGAAATTTTTAAAAGATCTTTTAGCAAAAAGATGAAAGTTGGACGAGGCATCACATGTGGAGTTAAATGCGATTTGCTCAGCTATTCTACAGAATAAACTACCCAACAAATTAAAAGATCTAGGGAGTTTTACAATTCCTTGCTTAATTGGAATGCATTAGCTGATTTAGGGGCTAGTATTAATGTCATGCCTTACAAAATGTTTAAGCAACTAGGTCTTGGGAAACCTAAACAAACTAGGATGAGCATTCAATTAGCAGATAAAACTATAAGATTTTCTAGGGGTATTATTGAAGATGTACTAGTTAAAATCGATAAATTTATATTTCCCGTTGACTTCGTGGTTCTAGACATAGAGGAGGATAGCAACACTCCTTTGATTTTAGAAAGGCCCTTTTTAGCAACTGCTAGAACAATCATTGATGTTGGCACAGGCGAACTCACACTTCGTGTGGGAGATGAAACAATCACCCTTCAAGCTCGCAATTCTGGCAACACATCGAAAATTGAAGGTGATTGTATAAACCATTCTACTAAAACGGACAATATGACACAACCTACTTTGCAGGAAATGAGTCTGAAGAACGTACACGAACCATGTTCCAGCAACAATATAGAACCTATTCATGAAGAACGAAGGCTGCAAATAGAGGAGCTAGATGATTGGCGAACACATAAACCGGGAACACACGATAAACCAAAACTATGCCAGAACGAGCCCGATACCTCTCCAAATCAACTTAAGGTTAGAGATAAAGTCTTACTAGATGCCGTAGATCCTCATATTGTCACTGCAAAACCAAATGAAGAAATACCTCTTACGGTACTTAGTATTTTCCCATTCAGTACAGTCGAGGTAAGTCATCCCAAGTTCGGCACTTTTAAGGTAAACAACACCCGTCTAAAACCTTATTTTGAGGAGATTGATAGCAGGAATGAGGAGTATAAACTCCTCGAACCACCATGACCATTCAACGGAGATGTAACTCGAGCTTAGACTATAAATAAGCGCTTCTCAGGAGGCAACCTGAACACTAACTATATTAACTTCTTTAAATTTTAGTGTTTAACACCTAACTTACTAATAGATCTCTTGAATACAGGTTTACCATACCCACACGTCCAAGCACATGGGCGTAGTTAGGACCGTGTGGAAATAGGGCAAAAATTTTCCCAAACACGGGCTGCAATAAATCACCACGGCCGTGCGACATGGCCGTGGGTGAGCCCCCAAAAATAACACCGGCGTGCAACAAGCCTGTGCCCTAAGACCGTGGTTGAAACTGAGAAACTAGCACGGGCGTGCGACACGCCCGTGTCTAGCACCCATGGTCGAACCTGTCAAATTAACACGGGTGTGGAAGAAGCGAATGAAGTTAGACACGGTCGTGCGACACGGTCATGTTCACCAACATGCCCAAGGTACACATGCGTGGGGCGAATGTCAGATGCATTAAAAATCAGAAAAATGCGACACACACGGGCTGAAATTGAGGCACACGGGCGTGTCCCCTGGCCGTGTGTCCCAAAAACTATAAATATCCTGCACTATTCATTGTCTCCCTCACTCAAAAACCCTAACCCTAGCCGCTGCAAGTCCACACGGCCTCCCTGCCACGCCCGTACGCCGCCTCTAACTCCATTTTTAACGCCTTTTCTCCTCTTTCTAGCATTTGTTCACTCCTTTCTCATTTATTTTACTGATTTCTAAGGCTATTTATCATAATAATATGCAATTTTTCATGTTATTTTCATATTTTTATCACTCAAATGTCATATCTAGAATAGTTATTATCTTTCTCATGTTAAAGTTCTTACTCATTACATGATTTCTTTACTCTATTTGGCTAGTTTTAAGTGAATATTCATGTTAGGATAATATAAATACTCATGCCTTTTGTGTTGACATTTTTGTTCATCCATATAATATTCTTTGCCAATTTTTTTTTAGTTATTCATGCTACTCTCATGTAATGCCACAAAAGTATGCTATAAAATGGACTAGTTTAGTTAGATTTGTTAAGTGTTGTGGCTGAAATTATTTATGAATTTTTTTTTACCTTGACCAAGATGAATTAATGGTTTTGATTGTAGGTTCACCATGTCGCCTTCACGAGGAAAGAAACCCTCTGTCCTCGCCTCAAAGAAAAGGAAGGGAGCGTCATCTTCCTCGGGCCCTATCGCAAAAATTTGCCACCCTTTCCTACAATTCCCCAACGGGCCCCAAGAAGAACTTTTCCAAATACTACGGGCTCGACCTTTAACTGCGGGCCGCTGCATCGACTGGACTGTAGTAGAACAAGTTCAATTAGCTGATGCGATTCGGGCCCTCCTAACAACCGATCCTTGGGAGCTTTTCTTTGGCATCATCAAGCCGAACTACGATAATCCCAGCACGGTCTAGTTTTGCCTAGGCAGATTAGTCGGCCAGCTAAGTGTCCCAGAATTCGGCACTGCATTGCGCTTATATACGGAGTTCAGAGAGGAGAATGACTTACAAGCTCTCAACCACCACATCGATCGTTTTCCTTCACGTTGCTGAGGTGCCCTTGTCCCACGTTCGGCCAGCTATGACCCCAGTCGCTCCAAGGCATCATCTCTCCCTTCATCCTTGAGGTACTTACATTCTATTTTATCTACGTCCCCACTCACGACATCTACTACTTATGGTGTATGTCGCACGGGCACGTTATCTACCTCGCCTACTTTATCGCCCTTGCCATTCGCCACCAGACAGAACGACATAAGAGGGGGTTCATCTCCATTGGCCCCTACATGACTAGACTGGCCCGACACTTTGGACTCTTCGACATCGCAGTCCAAGAATCATCCTTTACACTCATTGGCCAGATGTCTCCACAAGGCATCTCGAGCATGCTCAACATGAGGATGATTGAAAAGCGCCGAGGAACCTACCCTCCCCAATATCGTCTTGCCCAATCTACAGAGGAGGAGGCCTCAGAGGACATTACTGATGATGTCCCTCCACAGCACGAAGACCCACCATCTCAGCCACCACAACCCCATCGTCCAGTTCATGCGGCGGCTTCATATGCTAACATCTCTGAGCGCCTCACTCGATTCGAGCAGCAGTGTTTTCAATGATTTGATAACATTGATGCTACTCTACAGCAAATTTGTCAGCACTTCCACATCTCATCGCCACCACCACCTCACGAACCATCTGGCGATGATGATGTTTAATCTTATTTTATCTTTATTTTTATTTTTATTTTTATTTTTGTTTTATGTTTTTATCAATTTCAATTTTAACTTTTAATTGTTATTTCCTTTTTGATACTATTTTGTATTTAAGATTTATAAATTAATTTTAATCTCGACTATTTCTTTATGAGTAATTATTCTTCCTAATATCCTCTAAAAAGCTCCTGCTTTTATCACAGTTATAAAGAGCTCCAAAGCTCACAATCACTTAGGAACTTCAAACTCCATTGGAAAAGGTTCTCCACGACTACCATGTCCTGCTCAATCACAAGATATAATATTCTTTAGGCGCAGCACTTGTAGTACCCAACCCCTACCACCACCGGAGTATCCTCCTCCACCTTACATAACTCCAAACTAGGGAGTTCATTCATTTAACACTCAGGAAGTTTCAATTCTCTCCCTATCTTATGATCTTATATTTATATTTCTCTATATATCTATCTTTGTACATTGAGGGCAATGTACATCTTAAGTGTGGGGGGGTATTCATTTCAATATTAGAAAAAATCCCTGAATGTTGTCTTATTCTCTTGTAAATCTTTCATATTATGTTTAGGATGAATTTTGATTGACTTATGATTTTTATTGATATATCTTGATTTAAAACATAGGCATTCATGCATTGATTATTTAAACTTTAAGACATTAGAAAATTAAGCATGATAAGTTGATTTTTAAGAATCTAAAATCTTAAGTTGTTTCCCCAAGTCTAGGTATTATCTTGAATTGAATTCCACAAGGTTAAACATCAAAAAGCCATAATTTTTGTGAGATTATTGAGCCTATAAGAGCATTTATTAATTCTTTCATGCTCACCTTTATTATTGCTTTGAGTGTGTCAATCTTGAATTGTTATTCTAGAACTTGCTTGATTATGCATGTCAAGACCACACTATCTGATTTGATATGTCAAAATGATAGAGGCACTTAGGATTAACTCACTCATGCCATGAAAAGCCTACTTCCACTATTAACCCTTAGTAAACCCCTTTGAGCTTAACAAGCCATTCCTTTTATTACCTTAATATTAACCCTTAACCCATTATTGTTGAAATCCCCTCAATTAATTTGATCCCTATTTTTGTCGAGATTTGATTTGAATAAATTTCTTAGCTATGTCTTGTTCTTAATAGTTAATTTATGTTATTTAACTTGTTCTTAAAAAAAAAATCACACACATGTATACATATTAGTAGTGATCTTTTGTTTGTCAGCTTCAGTATTTAAATTCCATAGTCAGAGAAGAAGCTCTGTTGTACGCAAGTGATGATTAAATATTTTTCTAGTTAAGTAATTTTTCAAGTCAACCTCGATTCTAACCTTTTCTTTCAGCTTGTGACCACACCCCCTAACCAAGCCTCGTTACAACCCTCTAAAGACCTTTTGATTGATGTATCATCTCAAATTATAGTGGTGGAGATTTGATTTTCATGCAAGCCTATGGTAATAACTTTTCATATTAACTGATGAGTGCTGATTTCATTGTCCTTAAATACTTCGAGTGATTTGAGTGAACCTTTAAGTGAGAATGTTAAACTCTGTGAGATTTCAAATCGATGGTAACTACTTAGATGAGGGGAGATGCCTAAGTTTTTCGTGATTAAATACTCAACTTGGAATGTTTGAAGCTTTAATTTCAAGTTTTATACTTAGGTGAGCATAAGAGGATGAAAAGATCGAGAAACGGGCCAAAAACAAAGAAAACAGGCCGACAGGGGAAAACAACACGGCCTGGACTTTCTCACACGGGCAGAACACACGCCCGTGCCAATCTAACAGCTCGGCTAGGGCCCAATTCAACCTCAGCACGGACGTGTTGATATCTCAGCCTCGACCATGGCCTAAAGTAATCGCACACGGGCGTGTCACACGAGCGTGTCCCTGCTGAGCCCTAGCTAAGTTCCATTCAGAAAAGGGCAAGTTTGAGGGCTTTTAGGCATTCTAAAATCCTATTTAAACACCCTAGAGGAAAACTAAAGGCGAGATGGAGAATAGGGAGTAAGGAATTACTTCAAAGAAGCCAATTGATCCATCTCAGAAGCCAGATTCATTATCAAGACTGAAGATCTCCCCTCAATTTCCCTTCAGGAGTTTTGGATTTTCTTTATGTTTTGTATTCTTTATTCTTCTGAGATGTTTTCTTATTTAGTTATGAACTAAAACCCCTAAATACCTATGGGGGATGAAACCTAAGACGAATCTTGTTATTATTTTCTGAATCGTATGATAAATATTTGACTTGTTCTTAATTATGTGTTCTTAATTCTTGTTTTGGTATTTCAGGATATCGATTCAAGTTAATGCTCTTAGTTACAGGATGAATAGTCCCTGGCTAAGAGTGACTTTGTCATAATTAAGCAAAGTTGATTGCGCGCCTAGAGATAGGGTGAAAAGTTTTTGCCAGATTAGGGTGAAACCTAATAAGGGGATCCATAGATTGAGTTAATGTAACCCTAGGGTGTTAATTAGAGAAAAGTCTTGAATAAGGATAACAACATAACTTAGGGATTTCTACGGAACAAGTCAAATGAATAAATCGTCCGGTTCAGAGCCAAAATAACAAGTAAAGTCTAGGTGGATTTTTCCTTAGGTATTGTCCTAAATCAATCGTTTTTCTCAAAAGTAATTCCCCAATTTTATTTTCTGCAACTTCTTAGTTTAGTTGATTAGTTAGTTAAAACAAACCCCTTTATTCTTAGGCTAGATAATAAAAAGACAATCATTACTAGTACTTTTAGTCCTTTGGGTTTGACAATCCAGTCTTGCTAAAGCTATACTACTATTTTATAGGTACACTTGCCTACATCGTGATAATAGTTAGTTTCAAGAACGATTAATTATAAATTTATAAAACTTACCATAGAAAATCATGATCAATGAGTTTTACGTACATACCTGTACCAACTCGCAACATAACCATATCCTTTTACAACTTTAACATTCCCGTTGGACACTCGGAGTATTAACAGATACTCGAAAATCTTGCACATAAGTGCCATATATGTAGCCAAAGCTACCTTATATCTCATAATACATATGGGCTCGTTTTCGAGATATTCACGGGCCTGCTCACACAAGTTGTCAGTCAGGATGTAGCTACATAGTGCTGCTCACACAAACTGTCAGGTATCCACAACACATGTCGGACTACCCAGCCACTGGTTGGACATACGAGACCAACACCCGGATTACATAGTTACATATACACATGGGTTCTTAGTGACATGTCACTCGTATCCTATTCTATTTCTAAGGTTCAACCGGGATTTCTAGCTTGTCAAAACTTTGTCGAATACATCGAAAGAGTCAATCACAATTCATACAATATTAAAGCATTTAAAACATAAATATAACAATGCATTATTTATATACGAACTTACCTTGGTACAAAAATAGTAGAATTGGACCTAATCGTCAAACACTTTGTTTTCCCCCGATTTAGGTCCAAACCTCATTTTTCTTGATCTATAATAACAAATTTAACTCATTTAATACTCACATTATTCAATTTAGCCCAAAAATCATGTTAAGGAAAAATTACATTTTTACCCCTAATGTTTCACATTTTTACGATTTAGTCCCTAGGCTCGTAAAATGAAATGTGTTTAATATTCAAAACCCAAGTCTAGCCGAACCATTTTCATACTTATACCAACCCACATTTTTCACTTAATCATACTTTTACTACTCATTTTATAACTTTTACAATTAAGTCCTTTTTTACATTTTCATCAAAAATCACCTAGTAAATGTTATTTATCTAACACCAAACATACTTTTTCTATCATTAGACGTAAAAATACATGCAAAATCATTAAAAATGAGGCTAGAACAGACTCACAATCGAGCTTGGAAGCTTTGGCCAAAACCCAAGCTATGGTGACTCTTCAAATTCGGCACAACGGACTAAATTGGAGAAGATGACATCTTTTTATTAGTTATTTTTGTCTTTATTTACCAAATGACCTAATCATGCCCTTCATGCATAACTTTAAAATTTCACCTAATCATGTTCATTTTTGTCCAACTTAAAGTAAAATGGTCTAATTATTATTTAAGGACCTCCAATTTAAAATTTCATAGAAATTAGACACTTCTAGCTTCTAGAACACACATTTTGAACCTATTGGACTTTAGTCCTTTTAGCTAAATTAAGTGCCCAATCGATAAAATTTTTGAACGAAATTTTTACGAAACAATTCCATGAAACTGTAGACCATAAAAATATAATAAACTAAATATTTCTATGTCAGATTCGTGGTCCCGAAACCACTATTCTGATTTGGCCCTAAAATGGGCTGTTACATATGATGTGAAGCACAAGATTGCTACTGATTATCACCCCCAGTCCAATGGGCAAGTTGAAAGAGTGAACTGTGAAATCAAAGGTATTCTTAAAAGGGTAGTACACCCTAGTAGAAAAGATTAGTATCGAAGGCTCGATGATGCATTATGGGCCTATCGAATAGCATTTAAGACACTGTTAGGAATGACTCCTTATCAGTTAGTCTTTGGAAAGACATGTCATTTGCCATTAGAGTTGGAGAATAGAGCTCACTAGGCTTTGAAGTAGTTGAACTTTGATCTTAAGCAAGCCGGTGAGAGAAAGGTGTTACAACTTGATGAGTTGGAAGAGAAGAGGTTGTTTTCCTATGAGAATTCCAAAATGTGTAAAGAAAGATAAAAGAGATGGCATGATAGTCATATATAACCTCGCGAGTTTAAAGAAGGTTAGAAGGTTTTGTTGTTTAATTCAAGGTTGAAGTTATTTCCTTGGAAGCTTAAATCCCGAAGGAAAGGACCCTATACCATATACCGAGTTTATCCTTATGGAGCTATTGAATTATACGATAATTACAGAGGTACTTTTAAAGTTAATGGTCAACGTCTCAAACACTATTGGGATGGTGAAGTTGAGTGAGTTGAATCCTCGTTCAAATTAACATACCCTTGATTTTTCATGAACTTATTTTGTAAATAAATAAATAATTAGAACTTGTTTTCTTAACTTATTACATTTAATTAATTTTGTCTAAAGAGATTGGAACTTAAGCGGGACCGCTGTGACCCCTCCAAACTTTCCTGGGAATTAATTTAATGTAATTTGTTAAGAAGAAATTTTCTAATTAAAATTTAATTTTTTTAAGTTTTATTCGTTCTGTTTAAATTTTAAATTTTTATGTTAATAAAGGGGGTCAAATTTGGCCCAAGTACTAATCAGTTTTTTTTTTTGAGTAAGTTTGTAGATACAATTTGAGTTTGAGGCCCAAGACAGCAAAAAAGAGGAAAAAAATCCATACTTTGCTGCCACTCCCATTATTTGCCGCCCAAGTAACCCTAATGTAGCTAAGTTTTCACTACATGTTGTCCTAATTCTTCCCTATATTAACCCCTCTCCATTCTACTAATTTTCATATCCCTCAAAGCAATTTGTTTAACCCTTAAAAAGTCCCTAAATCTATCTTTTTTACCGTCAACCTTAAATCCCGAAAGAAACCTTAGTTCTCTTCTCTTTTTACGAAACCATCTACTGTCGCAAGGAGATTCATGATTACGCTAAAAAGAAGACAGTAAGCGTTTATTTCCCATCATTAATTGCTTCACTTTGCTTAATGGCCCATGTTAAAACACAAGCAAATCTGAAGGGGCGATATGTTCAAGGGTGCATTACAAATCATGATCATGAAAGGTTAGTAGAGAAGGTGCATGAGCTGAATCAAGGTGAGCAAGAGCCAACTTAATCAGATACCATGGAGTCAACAAATGAAACTGAAACTGAAGCTAATTCAGTCACAGACACTAAAGAAGAAGAATCTAATAAGGAACCAAACAGTCCTAAACCAGTTGAAGGATCTGCAACCCCTGAACCAAGGGTTGAGCCATAAGAAGAACTAGTCAAGCTAAGTGTTGAACCAGAATCTATAACTCCTATGCCGACTTCTGTAAGTGCTTTAGAGAAATTAGAGTTGTCAATTTTGATGGATATGTGCAAGTTCATGCATAATCAACAACAAACTTACTGGAAATATGCAAAATTAGAGATGACTCAATTCGAAATACTTTTAAGAATATCTCTAGTACTTTTATTCCTAAGTTCCCAGATGCTATCTTTGACACATAGATAGAAGGTATTGACTATGCAAGCGGAGATGGGGCTGAAAAAGACAAGGGGAATAAGTCAGACAAATAAAAGGGTGGATTCTTGTCTTGTTATTTATTTAATTATTTCTAGGTCTTTAGGAATTTATTTCTTTTGTAATTAAGATTTAATTTCTGCAGAATAAAACATACTAAGCATGAATAAACTTAACACTTCTTTAGAAAGAAAAAGACTCAGTGATGTGGTAATGGGAATGAACATGTCCAGGATTTGGTTATTAGGAAAGACTTGGGATTTAAGCAGTCTGAATGACTCACCTCTCTTTCTTTACAACCCTACTTGGTGTTCAGTTTCATTCATTACTTTGTTCTTGCAATGAGGACATTGCTTCTTTTTAAAGGGGGGTAAGGCAAATAAATTGCTCAAATTTTGTAATTTTTCAAGTATGCTTCAATCATTTCTTTCATAAGTATGTTTTAATAAATGAATGTTTAGAGACATTTTTTCGTTAATGAGATAGTTTGTATGCAAGTATGAATGATGATTTTATTTGAGTGAAAGTATGTTATCATGAATAATGGAATGCTTGTATGATCTTAGCCTTAGTAATATTTTCTATGAAAACTTAGTTTCTCTTGAGATTAGACATGCATGAAGGTTTATATCTTTAGAGTTGACTTAGTAACTTTCTTGAGGAGAAATCCTAGGGGACATAAAAATCTAAAATGATATAGGCACTATTTCTGTAACACCCCAAACCCATCCCAGACGTTATGGCCAGATCTAGCGTGTCACATTGAAGTTTTTTATCGAAAACCTTGTTTTCATTGAAAAACCTTCTTTAAATAAAAACTATTCCTTCTTGTATGTTAATAATTACTTTGTAAAATCTATTTTCAATTGCATAAGCTTTATTTAAAACAGATGATCTACGAAAACTTGTCATTTAAAAATTGAGTTGCGAAAACGTGGTATTTAAAAATAGTTATAGTTTAGGAAAAACCATGTTCTACTTCTAATAAAAAAAACATTAATGCTAATTTGAAATAATAACCAAAGGAAAGGCCTTATTACAATTCAGACTGAAATAACTTAAAATACTAGAAATTATATGCTAAAGAAAACAAGTCCAAGTCGTCTTGCTAGCTGGCCACCTCGGAGTCCCTCCTACTATCAAACCACCTACTGAGGATCACCTGAGAAAAATAAAAGAGAGGGGTGAGTTTCTGAAAACTCAGTGTGTACAACCCTCGGCAAATAGAAAAGCATGCAATAGCAAGTCTTTTCGGGCCTGAGCCCAATTCAATATCAGAACAGATGTAAAGCAATCAAATATGCATGAATCCCACCCATCCAACCGCTACACACCATCTTCATCCCCCGATACACACCATGTGGGAATATAAATATCAACCCACCCATCCGATACACTCCAATGGTAGCCCGATTGCGGTACTACCTAACATTGCAGCAAAGCTGCTAATCATATATTGGGCTTAAAAAGCCATCGATGGGTCCACGGTCATCAAGCAACCATGCGATCCTCATATACTTCCTCCGTTCCATAATTCCCAACCCATAGAATATCATATGAATGCACCAGGTATACATGTAACATCCATAAATCTTACATTCAAGACATAGGGGTATTTTAGTCATTTTTGCCCTTAGGGGCTTTTTGGTAATTTCTCTTTATTATGGGTTATTACTTACCTTGGCCCGTTCACAAGTCCTTGTTGGCTAAAGTGAACAGATACTATGCACCAGTTAGGAATCTAGAGAAGAGGAGGTGGGTCAATAAGACCGCTTAAGTACCAAGCTCTCCCTAGATCCAATCCTAGACATGCATATACCCATTGCCACACCTTAACCTTATGGCTTGTCCACGGTCACAATTAATTAATTAATTAAGTTTTATGTCTATTTAAGCAGTTATCAGCTACTAGGCCCAAAACCCCTTACAAAGCCCAAACGAGTCTACTTACATGCATATGGCCCACTAGGCCCAATCTCATTCATATGGCCCATTAGGCCCAAATCACATTCGTATCGCCCAATAGGCCCAAAGCACATTCATATAGCCCGTTAGGCCCAATCACGTTCATATTCATGCAATCATATGATTTTTCATCACTTAGTAACAAATTACCAATTTTGCCTATTATGGGCCCTACAGCCCATCGGGCCCATTTAGCCCATTCTGGCCCGGTTTGCCAACACACAGCCTAAGTCCACGGAATCGCTCATGGGGCCTTTGGTAACCTATCGATTTCTCCTTACGAGTGTTCGCACACTCGCAAGTTTATTGTAGCCAACCTCTGGCTTTTCGGTATTTTGGCTTTTCGGCATTTCGGCATTTTGGCATTTCGGCATTTGTCGATCTACTGTGTGTGTACACACCTGGTACTAAAATGTGTTGCGATCTCCTTAGCCACAAACCTACAAAAAATTTCACTCAATGATTAATCACACACTTATCAAATACGATCACCAAAAACTGAAAATCTCACATTTGCCTTACCTTGAAATACAAGCCTTAACAGCCCTTCCTTGATCACTAATCACGAGTATTCCTTAAATCTGCATGAAAATTAATCATTAAAACTAAACAACAAGTGATTCGCAATCATCTTAAGACACTCTCAAATCCTCCATGGCTATTCGGCCAACCTTAACCAATAAAAGAGGAATACTTACCCAAAACCTCAAAACGCCAAGGAGCAATTCGGCAGAGATCTGAAATCTGAGATTCGATACTAATCCCACAAGAATTGGTTGAATTAGAGAGAGTAATGGTGGCACAGAGGGTTTTCAGCCAAAGAGGTATTTGGCTTTTTAGATTTGTATGGTGAAAGGGTTATTCGGCACAAATAAGAAAAAGAGAAGAATGAATCAGCTAAAACCAAAGGTGAATCAAAAGAGAATTTCGGAAGAAGTAGAATGGAAATTGGCAAGCAAGGAACAAGGAATTCAGATTTTGAGCACTAAGAGAGAAAAGTGTTTCGTCAACACAAAAATGAGGAATTCGGATAAAAAAAGAGAAGTAATTTTGGCAATACCCTAGAATCCCGAAAATCGGCACCTATATATACTATAGCCGAATTTACCTATCCCCAAATCCCCTTCAGAGTTCACATCCAACGCCACTACTGGCCATTTATTGAGCAAAAATAAATCCTTCTTTTGAGCAAGGAGGGATTCGAACCCCAAACCTCCTTGCCATGCATGTAATGCCACCTCTAAGCCCCAGATGTGACGCTACTTGCCACTCCAACACAAGGCTCCTTGTGTCCAATTCCTCATTCATTTATTTAAAACCCAAAATACTTGCCATCAAGGTTCTTTTAATTATTAAACTACAATTTCCTTCACCCCAAAGTTTAAACTCAAAACTTAACCAGGCCTATTATCACATAAATAACACTTGACTAGGAATATTAAGCACACCTTTTATCAAAACCGAAAAAGAAAAAAAGTTTGGGATTTTTAGGGCGTTACAACTTATTTGGTTTGTTTGAGCCTTTTCAAGCCAACCCTATGACATTAGACCCTTGAAACTATAATTTTGAGCTTAAAGGCCTGTTTATTGCAATGAACCTACATTATAAGCTGTATTACCATCTTTTAAAGTTATCCTAATTTTGTGCACCCATCTTAACTAGAGTTGTCTTGGTAATCAACATTTAAGGAAATTTTCAAAAAGATGTATTTGATTCATGCTGAAAAAAATGAAGAAGGAAGAGCAAAAAAAGGTTTGCTCAGTCTCCAAAAAGGAGAAATGTATGAACTTGAGTTAAAAATAAGTTTGGGGGTGTTTCAAAGGTTCACTTAAAGAAAAAGGTTGTATTTTAAGAAATCCAAGACAAAGTTAAAGGTTAAGAGTTTGAAATCGAATGTCTCATCTCTTAAAATCCCTACCTTTAACCAAGCCCCATTACAACCTTAGAAAAGACCTAGTGATTTGATGATTATGTCACCTACATTAGTGGAGAGGAAGTACTAAGTTCAACATATAAAGATCATAAATAAGCCTTATGATTGTTTGCTTGATTGATAAGAAATTATGTTGAATGAAGAATGTTATCTGTGGCTGTGACATACATACAGACTATGATTCATGTTGGCATATTTTGAAACTTTGTATGAAACTCTAAAAATATTTGCATATGAATTACTTGTTAATAAAGAAGATCTATGAACATGAAGTTATTAATGCATGATTATGGGACAAAGATTGATTCTACTTACACAGTCAGCAATTTTGCCTTAGCAAGACCTTTTTGCTGTGCATAAATATTACTCGGGACGAACAATAATTTAAGTTTGGGGTTGTATAAACTGAAAAATATATAGGATTTTTCCTATGTAATTTATCACCTTTTTACTTAAATTCGTTGTTAAAACTAAGTAATTGTTTAATAAATTAATGAAATATGTGAAAATATGAAATTAGGACATAGAAATTATTAAAATGTGATTTTATGCTTTATTATATAGTTTTCATGTATAAAATGGCCTATTTTATATTGATTTGAACATATTACATTTTTTAAGACATAAAATGGGTCATGCATGATTAAATTAAATAATAAAATATAAAATTATATTTAATAATTTATTTTAAGATATTTCATTAATAATTTGGGTTGTAATTAATTATTTAAGTTGGATAAATTTTATTCTTTGGTCCTTTAACTTATTGATTTATTTTGGACAGGTCTAATAGCTTTGTTGGATTACAAAAAACCGTCCAAATTGAAAACCAAGTCAACCCAAATTCGGCTACACATGGCTGTCCACTTAAACCACTTTTTGGTTTAATTACACAAGGTCCTTGCATTGTTGAAGAAATTAGAGATTTGCCCGAAGATTTACATTTGATCAAGTTTCAGTCCTGAGTTATTATGCCATTTAAATTGCTTAAAAATCAAGCAAAAATCAACTCAAATTCCACTAATTGTGGCCGGCCACTCATGGAAGAAGTTTGAAGAGACTAAACCATCTACTTTTAGCAAACTACCCACCTCTCTTCACCTATAAATAAGACCCATTCATTCCCTCATTCATCACCCCTCATCCATCATCATTCTCTCTTCTCTCTCAATTCTCTTAGCATTTTCCATTCCCCACGCCTAGCATCATCTCTTCATAGAGATTTTATCAATTAAGCTTCTTAAAGAGCCCTTGGTCAGCCACTTTGGAGAGCCATCAGCAAAGGAGCAAAGTGAAGAAGCGAAGGAGCCTCATCAGTTAGAGTCTTGGGCGACAGCCACTTTGATTTGGGTTTAATCTTTCTTTTCTTTAATTTAATCTAAAAATGTTTGCTATGCGTTATTTGTTCTTGTTTACTACAATGTTAGCTTAATTTTATTTAAGCTAGGATGATTGCTTTGATTAAATAATATTTATTTGACTCATGCTTATGATGTTTTTGCCTCAATCGATCATGTTTTTAATTAAAATCAAGTCTGTATTTCAATCATACATTATTGAATTGCACCTGAACTAGCTGAGCAATCCTAACCAGGCGACGGCTAGTGGACACATAATTGAAATGTGCATGCTCAATTTAGATCCTATCCCAATTAAATTACAAGTTGCATAAGAACTCTAACCAAGCTCTGTTATCTGTATAGTTTTTAGATTTGTGTGATTAAACTGTTTCAAACCTAACATGCCCATGTTACCTCACATGAATGCTAAGAAACCCTTAGTAAATAAGGATTAGTAAAATGCGTAGTTACTAAGTAAAGGATTCCGAAAGGACCTAAAGTGGTTTCCAAACTCATGAAAGATCGAGTTGCCATTAAATAATTTTCGAATGTTATTAAGCATGTTGATAATAAATTGAGTTTAATTAAAGTAATTGTTATAGTTTATTTACGTTATAATTGTTGCAAATTGTTTTTAATTTTGCTAAAATCTATTTCATTCATATAGTTTGCATACTTAGGATAATTTGCATTAGGGATCATTGCATTTAGTTTAATATATTTAATTTTAATCATCACTTTTCAATCATATTGTGTTTTTATTTACCAAGTTGTAAGTATAATTTTACAGTTAAGTGATTTAACACAAATACAATCCCTGTGGAAACGATAACTTGATACTTACTTATTACTTGGTAACGACTGTGTACAGTTGCTCAAACCTACGCGTTACAAGGCCACACGGGCAAGGCCAATTTATCCTTGTGGGCCACACGGGCATGTGGGTCTAAAATTCTAAAATTTTTCCTAGGGTCGCACAAGGCATTCGAATTGACTATGGGCCTACCGTAGGGTCGATAAGGGTTAACTAAACCCATTTGCATGTGATTTGTTAATCTGATAATCTGATCTGAGTAGGGAACTGATATGTATGTCTGGCTGTTCTGTATAAGTAAGTATAATATCTGTATACGAGCATGTTAATCATGTGATTTTGTATCTGCTATCTATTATCTGCATGTTGTTTCTGTATTTGGGTGGGATTTGTATATGTGGAGGAAGAAATCTGTACGGCGACATTTCGCCTAATTTCTGGCAGCTTGACTGCACATTATTCTGTTATGTGTCGCATCGACACTATATGGTGTGTAGGGATGAGTGAGTGGTTTTAACCCCATATGGTGTGATGGGATGGTCAAAGATGGAGTGTAGAGGATGGGGGTAGGATACTGTTCATCTATTTTGTTTATCTGATTCTGATATCTGCATCTGTTAAGGACTTAGGTCCAAATCTGAATCTGTCTGCATTTGAGATTTTGTGTATGTTGCATGACTATCTCTATTGGGTTACACATCGAGTTTACAAAAACTCACATCTGCTTGTCTATTCTATTCATGTAACCCTCAAACATAGGCGAGTCGATTCGACGGAGGCTCAGCGGTGACCACTTTTCGAAAACTATTATTTTTCTTATCCATATTTACTAGTTTTACTTAATTTTTGGTTTTTGAGAGAGTTTTGTAATTTTTGGACTCTTCGGAATTTTGGGACTATTCATTTTGGATTTTTGGTTTGGTTGCGTTTATGTTTTTTAACTATGATGATTGACAAATTCCGATTTTACGCGAACAAATGCTTTTGAAAACACAAGCGTGGTTTTGATTTAAACGATTTTCAAACTTCCACTGCTAGATATTTGGTTAATTATGAAGGAAAACATGTAACAGTTTAGGTAATGAATATATCTAGTAATAAAACCCTGTTAAACTTGCCTAAAAATCTAAACTTGCATAGTTTTCACTAAAATATCGATAACTTGAGCTCCTGAACTTGGATTGATACATTTCAAAGTATGTTGTGAAGCTAAGAGACATATCTTCGATCTATAAGAGACAATCTAACCCAAAGATGTAACACCCTTACCCGTATTCGACGTCGAAACTGGGTACGAGGCATTACTAGATTTAAACTCAACCAATTATTTAAAATCGAGACATGAAATTTTGGACCAAATTAAAATCATCCAATCACTTGCAGATCGTCCCTTATATGGGTCCTCGAGGCCCAAAACATACATTAGGAGTGGTTCGGGACTAAATCGAGAACTTTGGAGACTTTTGGGACACTTAGAAAAAAATTTTGTTTTGGAGAGTCACGCGCCTGTGTGGGTAGACCGTGTAGTCTCACACGCTCGTGTCCTCAGCCCGTGTAACTCTCTGACTATGATGTCATCAATCAAATAAGGTCACACGGCCAAGTCACAAGCCCGTGTGCTTAGGCCGTGTGTCGAATTAAATTCCAAAAATTAAGTGCAAACTTCACACGGCCTGGGCACATGCCCATGTCCTGAGACCGTGTCCTTTACACGGCTGAGACACACGGCGATGTCTCTGCATGTGTGTTTACTACTGGGCATACTGACTTGCATAATTAGGGTGTAGGGGATACACGGTCGAATCACACGCCCATTGAGCAGACTGTGTGTTAGACACGGCCTAGACACATGCCTGTGTGTCTACCCATGTGGACAACTTTGAGGCTACTTTCCAAGCCCTTTGCCACCCTTAAATATTTACCTACTCAATCCTAGTTCATAGTATGCAACATAGCACATTTAATTACTCAAGCAAACACATTCATGGTTAATCCATGACTTTATAATGTGGACATATCACACACTCCAATCATCATGCTACTATAGGCATTCCATACCAATTTCATACTTAATCATCTTTATAATTCTTCTTTCAAGTTACTCAATTACACCATAAATATAGTCATACCTATTAGTCCTCATTCATCCATTAAA
The DNA here is from genome assembly GCA_025698475.1 of Gossypium anomalum. Lineage (NCBI taxonomy): Eukaryota > Viridiplantae > Streptophyta > Magnoliopsida > Malvales > Malvaceae > Gossypium > Gossypium anomalum. The sequence goes on along the minus strand of CM046958.1, from coordinate 32,774,627 downwards.
TACATATGCTAAATGTAACACCCCTTACCCGTATCCGATGCCAGAACAAGGTACGAGGTATTACCAGACTTGAGTACTTGTAATCATTTAAAACTGAGACATAAAATTTCATCAATTTTAAACTTTTCAAACATATTCAAGACTATCTACATTAAATGACTTTATACAATAGAGACTTTCAAATAACATAGGTCAGTATTTTAGGCCAACTCCTAGCAACTTAATAACAATTAAATGAGTCCCCATACATGCCAAAGACTTAAAAATACTTTAAAACCTTTATATATGGATCAATAGTTTGATAGTGTGATTTAACCTCCGGCGACCTCCAACTCGAGCTAACATCTGTGACACTATAGGAAAAAGGAAAGGAAGGGAGTAAGCATTATAGCTTAGTAAGTAAATATGTAAATATTAATAAACAATACATTATCATACATTAAACAAAGTCACAATATGTTCCCGGAATATTACCATCACAAACACACATACTTTCACTATTACAATTATAAACATGTTTAAAATAAGCTGTCTAGCTCAACTTCCCTGATCACTCTTCACTACAAATAAATTTTATCTTTGTACAGAACTCATATTATGTTATCATTTATTTTATTTGAAACTAGACTCATTAAGGATTTCGAACATACAAATTATATCCCATAATTAGTTTTTTACAATTTTTAATGATTTTTCAAAGTCAGAACAGGGGATCACGTAGTCATTCTGAACCAGTCTCACAGAAACTTAAATATCTCAGAATATAGAACTCATTTGCTTGTTTTGTTTTTGTTATATGAAAATAGACTCATTAAGCTTTAATTTGATATCTCATTAAGTCTCTTATTAAATTTCTACTATTTTTGGTAAATTTTTAGATTCACGTCACTGCAACTATTCAGAACAGTTTTATTGTCAATTTTGATCTTTCACACTTCAATTATATTCATCACTTACCCATAACAATCTTTCCAATTTCAAATCACATATCGAGCATATTGTTCATAAGTTACACACGTATATACTTACACTTATCATCAAAAAGTCATACACAATTTCATTTAATCAATTTCTCAGTTGAACGCTTCGGAATAATAACAGATACGCGATGGTATCGCACACAGCCCACCTTTAAAATCGAAGCTCTCTTGTACACATAGGGGCCTTCACTTAGCACCACTCATGTGACCTAGCTCGATTGTACACATAATTTTCACTCTCTTGTACACATGGTGAACACTTAGTACCACCCATGTGACCTAGCCACTTTATCTCGTAGCTCTCTTGTTTACATGGTGTCCTTCACCTGGAACCACACATGTAACCTAGCTACATTTATCTCGTAGCTCTCTTGTCTACATGGTGTACACATAGTATCACCCATGCGACCTAGTCACATACCATCTGTATCTTTCGATTCCGAAGGTTCAAACGGGAAGTATCTCACATTCTAATACTTTATTCCATTCTTCCAATAGTCAATTATAATTCAAAAATCAGCTACAATACATAAAATTTGCTGAAATATAAAAACGTAATAAAAATAATGTATTATTTACATACAAACTTACATACTTTCTCATTTCCATGTCGAATTAATATTTAACATTTAAATCATCATAATTATACTCACTTTCAACACCTCGGCAATCATAGTGAATATATAAATTTTACATTGAATCATGCATAAATTAATGCTTATTATACATATAAACTTACCTCGAGACTAAAATGGTCATTTTACCAACTTTCCCGATTTTTTATTTTTCTCCCATTCTAGGTTTAAATCTCATTTTCCGGGATCTAAAACATCATATTTTACTTATTTAATTAATTTCATATTCAAAACAGTCCTTAACTCAAACTTTGAAAAAATTACAATTTTGCCCCTAAACTTTTGCATATTTACACTTTTGCCCCTAGGCTCGGGAATTAAACTTCATCCCTTATTCTTATGTTTTATGACATGCTGATCATTTTTCCCTTCTATGGAAATATCAAATTCTCACTCTAACACATAGTTATGAACAATAACAACTTTTACCGATTAAGCCGTTTTACTCATTTTTGCTTAAAATCGCTTAGCAAAAGTTGTTTAACATAATTTCAGCCTTCATATTCTACCATAAAACATAAAATAAACACATTTCACCTATGGGTATTTTTCCAAATATGAACCTAGCTTAAATTATTGCTAGAATAAGTTTAATCAAGTTACCAAGTTTCCAAAAACGGGGCTAGAACGGACTTACTATTGAGCTTGGAAAGCTTGAAAACCCTAGCCATGGCTTCCCCCATGCTAATTTTGGCCTCTATGAGAAAGATGAGTCAATTTTGGCTTTATTTTCCCTTTTTATTTCTTTTAATTACCAAATGACTAAGATGCCCTTAAGGCCTTTCTTTAAAATTTTGTCCTATTCATGCCCATTTTTGTCCAAACGAAATATAATGATCTAATTAACATTTAAGGACCTCCTCTTTAAAACCCCATTTCAATCAAGTACTTATGAATTAGAACACATATTTTGTAACTTTTGCAATTTAGTCCTAAAAGTCCAATTAAGCACTTTATCAATAAAATTTCTTAACGATATTTTTACACAATATTTTAATCAATAAATAAACATTAAAACTTAATCGGAATAAATTTTTTGACTTTGAATTCGTGGTTCTAAAACCATCATTCTGTTTAGGCCCTAAATCGGGCTGTTACAGCAACTTCTACAAATAAGCCCTAATAGGCAAATTAAACATGCAATCTATAAAATTTCTTATCAATACTCTAACACATGCATCTAATCACTCGGTAAATCATAAAAATTAATCGAAATAAACTTTTCTATCTCAGATTTGTGGTTTCACAACCACTATTCCATTTAGGCCCTATTTCGAGATGTTACACTATTCATCTCACATATCATCCACAAGCAACCAAAACACATCAACACATAAATACATTTGCATGCATGCATAAATGATTAGGGTTACAGCCCAATAATCAATATGAGCCATCTCTCATGGCCATATACAAAACGAATCAATATTATCATAAGCCAACACCTTTGGCCACATCAGTATGACATTTAACAAAAAGACCAAGTCCCTATACATGCCATACTAAAAATGATAGAACTAACTATACCCAATTATCCAATTGATAGTGTGAGTGAGTCTCTGACGTTCCACGATCCCCGAGTTAACTTGGTGACACTATAAGAAGAGGAAAGGAAAGGAGGGTAAGCTTTTAAGCTTAGTAAGTTCACATGCAAATAAAATGCAACTTAAACAAGCATTGGTCATACATTTAACATAATGAACATAATCTTGCATTTTATCAAATCTCTTTAACTTATTCTTCATCTACATATATATATATACATATTCTTACCACAAGTTCATCATATCTCATGTTATCCTCATGAGTCTGGTGTACATACCTGTGCCACTTGCACATAGTGATTTACTTTACCGTCTTGATGAAATCATTAAGATTACTCATTGAGCTTCTCTTGAACTACCAGTTGGACTCGGAATACTATCAGATACATCAGAATCTCGCACCTCAGTGCCTCATATGTAGCCAATGCTACCTTACATCACATGTTGCTCGCTTTCGACCTACTCACGGGTCTGCTCATATAGGCTGTCAGGTATCTGCAACACATGTCGGACTACCCCACCATCGGTAGAATATACGAGACTAGTACCTGGATGCCAAAACATATGTCATATATATCATGAACTCAAACCACAACTCAATGAGTTCGAATGTCACATATATCATGAACTCAGACCACAACTCAATGAGTTCAGATCACATAATTCCTAGTGACATGTCACTTGTATCCCTAATTATTCCTAAGGTTCAAATGGGATTCTATGATACACATCTCTGTCAAGCTTGCTCGTAATGTCAATTTCAATATCCATAACACTAATCACATACTCATGAAATATTCAAAGTATGATTCATAAAAAAGGTATAAACATTTAAACACATGATACAATATCACATTAAATATGTATATACTCACCATACATGCAATATTAAAGCATTTAGCGTATGGTACATGTTGCATTATTTGCAAATGAACTTACCTCGGTTCAAAATGACAGAAATAAGTTTAATATTCGTAAACTTTGTTTTTCCCTCGATCAAGACCCAAATCACGTTTTTCTTGATCTATAATGCCAAAATTAACTTGTTCAATACATACATTGGTCAAATCGACCCATAACACATACTTTGGTAAAATTACTATTTTACCTTTAACTTTTCACTTATTTACAAATTGGTCCCTAGGCTCGTAAAATGGAATGCATGCATTTTCTTGGTTACTCAAGCCTAGCCGATTCATATTCCAACTCATATCATCCCATATTTCTCATTAAAACACATTTCTACTACCCATTTCTTCATATTTTACAAAGAAGTCCCTTTTAACCATTTTCACTAAAAATCACTTAGTAAAGGATGTTAAACACGCATCAAACTTTCATAATCTACCATGAAACATCAAAATAAAACCATGTCACACATGGGTCAAGTTTCATACATGAACCCTAGCTCAAAATAATGGTAGAAATAGCTAGATCAGTTGATGACAACTTCAAAAGTGTAAAGAACATTTAAAACGAGACTAAGATGCACTTACTTTTGAGCTTGAAAGATGAACAAACCCTAGCTATGGTGACCCTTGAAATTTCGGCACAAGCAAGAAAAAGATGGACAAATTTTGCTTTCATTTTCCCTTTTTATTCTTTTATTAACCAAATGACCAAAATGCCCGTAAGGCTTTTCTTTTAATTTTTTCCTATTCATGCCCATTTTTGTCCAAAATTTTAGAACTTGGTCAAATTGCTATTTAAGGACCTCTAATTAATGGTCCAATGAATTTCATGCTTAAAACTTCTAGAACACAAGTTTTGCAACTTATTCAATTTAGTCCCTAACTTCAAATTGGTTACTTTAGGCATAAAATTTCTTCATGAAATTTTCACACAAACATGCATTCATATCATGGACCATCAAATAATCATAAAATAATTATTTCTACTTTGGATTTGTGGTCTCAAAACCACTGTTCTGACTAGACCCTAAATCGAAATGTTACAACTCTCCACCTTTTAGGGATTTTCGTCCCCGAAAATTTTACCGTTGAAAAGATTTGGGTATTGGTTTCTCATGGCCTCCTCAGGCTCCCATGTAGCATGTTCAACCCCATGTCTTTGCGATAACACTTTCACAAGGGCAATGCTTTTATTTCTCAACTGTTTGACTTCTCGAGCCAAAATCTTAACCGGTTCCTCACCATAAGTCATATCCGGTCGAATCTCAACTTTTGTTGGTGTAATCACATGTGAAGGATCTGATCGATAACGGTGCAACATAGACACATGGAACACATCGTGAAACTTTTCTAACCCTGATGGTAAAGCCAACCGATAAGCAACCGGCCCTATTCTCTTGATGATCTTATACGGCCCTATAAAATGAGGACTCAATTTGCCCTTCTTGCCAAATCTCAAAATGTTTTTCCATGGAGATACTTCCAAGAATACCTTATCACCGACTTGATACTCAATTTCTTTTCTTTTTAAATTTGCGTAGGATTTTTGTCTATCCGAAATGGCTTTTAAACAATCACGAATTATCTTCACTTTCTCTTCGATTTCTTTGACTAAGTCAACCCCGTGAATCTGATTTTCTCTAGGTTTAGTCCAATACAGAGGTATTCGGCACTTACGCCCATATAATGCCTCATAAGGTGCCATTTTCAAACTCGACTGATAACTGTTATTATAAGCAAACCCTACCAATGATAAGTACTTTTCCCAAATACCTTAGAATTCCAATACACAACATCAGAGCATATCTTCCAAGATCTGAATTACTCGCTCAGACTAGCCGTCAGACTGTGGGTGAAAAGCAGTGCTAAAATTTAGTTTTGTACCTAAAGCTTCTTGTAACTTTTTCCAAAATCGTAAAGTGAACGTTGAATCTCTATCTGATACAATCGATATAGATACTCCATGAAGTCTAAAAATTTCACCAATGTACAATTCAGCTAACTTATTGAGTGAGTAATCAGTACGTACTAGGATAAAATGAGTTGACTTCGTAAGCCGATCAACCACAACCCAAACGACGTCTTTCTTTCTCAAAGTCATTGGTAAACCAGTTACAAAATCCATAGTAATCCTCTACCATTTCCACTCAGGGAGCATGATAGGCTGGAGCAAACCCGAAGGTACTTGGTGTTCAACCTTTACTTGTTGACAGACTAACCATTTCGATACAAACTCTAAAATATCCTTTCTCATACCATTTTACCAATACATTTTCTTCAAGTCGTTATACATTTTTGTGCTGCCCGAGTGAACTGACAGACAACTATTGTATGCCTCATATAAAATATTCCGAATCAACTCAGTATCCTTCGGAACACAAATCCTACCACGAAATCTCAAACAACCATCGGAGTCACTCAGAAAATTCGATTCACTGCTGGATTCACACTAAACTCTCTTATCTTGCAACTCTTTATAAACTTTTTGAGCATTCCAAATTCGTTGAAGAAAAGTCGGTCTAGCTCTCAACTCGACTAGAATTAAACCATCATCGGACAAAGTTAGCCGTGTATTCATAGCCCTCAAGGCAAGTAATGACTTCCTACTCAAAGTGTCTGCGACCATATTTACCTTACCCGGATGGTAATCAATCACAAGTTCATAATCCTTTAACAGTTCCAACCATCTTCGTTGCTGTAAGTTCAAGTCTTTTTAAGTTATTAAGTACTTAACACTTTTGTGATCGGTATAGACATGGCATTTCTCACCAAATAAATGATGTCATCAAATCTTCAAAGCAAACACTATAGCGGCCAACTCTAAGTCGTGTGTCAGATAGTTCTTCTCATTAGGCTTTAACTGTCTCGAAGTGTAAGCTACGACTTTACCTTCTTGCATAAGTACACATCCCAAGCCATTTAAGGAAGCATCACTATAAATCACAAATTCTTTACCTGACTCGGGTTGTACCATAACCGATGCTTCAGTCAATAACATCTTCAATTTCTCAAAGCTTTGCTGACACTTTTTCGACCACTCGAACTTAACATCTTTTTGAAGCAATCTCGTCAAAGGAGAGGCCATCATGGAGAATCCTTTAACAAATCGTCTGTAATAACCGGCCAAGCCTAGAAAGCTTCTAACCTCAGTTACATTCCTCGGTGGTTTTCATTCAACAATAGCCGAGATCTTACTGGGTCAACTCTAATACCATCACCCGAAATAATGTGGCCTAAAAATCCAACCACTCGGAGCCAAAACTCACTTTTACTAAACTTAGCATACAATTGCTTGTCTCTCAAGGTTTGCAAAATAGTTTTCAAGTGTTCGGCATGCTAAGATTCATCACGAGAATAAATCAATATGTCATCAATAAAAACAACCACAAATTTATCCAAATACGGCCAGAAAATACGATTCATTAAGTTCATAAATGTGGTAGGAGCATTCGTTAAACCAAAAGGCATGAAAAGAAACTCATAGTGACCATACCTCGTCCGAAAAGTAGTTTTCGGCACATCCGAGTCTTTCACTCTCAACTGGAAGTAACAGAACCTCAAGTCTATTTTAGAGAACCATGTCGCTCCTTTCAACTGGTCAAACAAGTCATCAATCTTTGTCAAGGGATACTTATTCTTAATTGTTACCTTATTGAGCTATCGGTAATCTATACACAACCTCATAGATCCGTCTTTCTTTTTCACTAATAATACCGGAGCACCTTGGAAACACAAAAATTTACACACTTTTTCATACCCTTTTTAACTTAAATTCATGCGAATTCGATTAAATTCCTGTCGAAAAATAATTAATTTTATAAAATAATTAAAGTGCACTTAAAATATGAACATGTTAAATATTAGTTAATTTTATAATTATTTTTGATGAATTTTGGTTATTTTCGACAGATATGCACAAAGGGCAAAAAATGGCTCAGCAGGCACTGTTAGAAGCATAAAATCGAGAAGCAATTTGAAGTATCGAGGCAAACTAAATTTCAGCCTAAGGTGGTCCAAAATTATATGTATTTATTCATAATTTAATTAATTTTAATTTATATCTAATTTAATTTGGGTTAATAAATTATTATTAATTAATTATGAAAAATGGTCCGATTGAACCGAGCCGGCCAAGAAAAGGATAGCCCAAAACTGTCCAAGTGCTGACCCAATTAAGCTCATTACTGATTATTTAAGCTGCAAAGAAGCCCTTAAAGACATGTTCAAATTGCAATTCAAGCCCTCCACAATTGATGGCTTTGAAGATTTGCCCCAAGCCATATTTAGCGAAGTTGAAGCCATCAACTTTGCCACATAGATGGCCGGCCAAGGGGTGGCTCTTTGGCTTTTATTTTTAGCAAATTTTAGCTGCTTCATTCAACTATAAAAACATCCCTCATTCACTCACAATTCTTCTCTCCTCTCTCACTTTTTCTCTCATTTTCCCATTCAAAGTTCCTTGCTCTTTTTTCGATTTCTTCCCTTGGAAAAGAGGCATTCTTTAGCCATTTTGGAGCAGCATTAAAGTGTTCATAGCAGCTTTGATCAGCAATGACAACAAAGAAGGAAGAACGGAGCAACCTTGTCAAGCCACGAAAAAACACCAGATTTGATCCTTGTTCCCTATCTCTTTTTTTTGTTTTGTTTTTGTGATGAACATATCTATGAATAATTATGTTGTGGGAATGGTTAATTTAATAAGATTAGCTTGAACTTAATTCATGTTGGGTTGATTGCATTTCATCCTCTCAAATTATTAAAATTGTTTTTATGCTATTATAGGCCCCAGTAAAATGCTTGATTAAGTAAAATCATGACTAAGTTATTCTTCCATTACAATTGTTAGGTAACTAATGAATTAATTATTTAAGCGGATTGAAATTGTAATTAATGGACACAGTACTTAATCAGTGAATGTTTATTCTTCTAAGGTAGCTGAAGGTTAAATTAGCATTATATCTGGCGATACACTTGCCTTGCATAACTTGCAATATTATTGTGATTAAATTGTTTCAAGGTAAGGATACCTTGTTACCTCACAGAGTCTTTTATGTTCTCATTAGATTTAATTAATAATTTTGAATTAACATAGGAATATGTAAGAGATTAGTTCAATTTAATGAGAATGTATGTGCAATAACATGTTTGCTTATTAAAATTTGTTTAATCGTTTGAATTGACATAGGGATATGTTAAGTGATGAATGGATTTGTGTAGGTGAGTATGTTCATAAGTTAGCAAATTACCAAGTTGCCGTGAATTTATTTGTAACAAAATAAACATGAGTTTGATAATTCTAAGTTAAAGAAATGTAATTAATCCAACACAATTATGTCATCTTGATTAAATCATATTTTGAAATCGTGCATTAGAACTTTTATTTTTATTTACTTTTAAATTTTATATTTCCTAATCATCCTTTTCAAAACAAAATATTTTTCCTCACCAAAGTGTTTTAAATAGCATTCATAAATAATTCTTTTCACAGTCCTTGTGGGTACGATAACTCGACATTTACTTGTCACTTTATTACTTGTTGCGATTGTGTACAGTTGCACATTTTCGTCGTTCCAAGTTTTTGGCGCCGTTGCCGGGGACTGTTTTAAAATTTCATTATTTGTGAATTTGTTAGTTTTGCATTTTGGTTTAATTTTCCATTTAAATTCTAACTTAATTAATTTTTTCTGTGATTATTTCAGGTGTTTATGAGTATTGACCGAATCATCGATTTACTCCCTGTAGACCCTGAGATTGAACGAACTTTTCGACAGTGAAGAATACAAGCAAGTTAGAGAAGGACCGAAGAAATGAACTTCAAAAATCCAAATCAAGGAAATGGAGAAAACCCTGCTCAAAATCATATCCTTATTGTTGATGATAGGGATAGAGCTTTAAGACAGTATGCTGTGCCAGTGTTTAATGATTTAATATGGGTATTAGGAGACCCAAAATTGAGGCACAATAGTTCGAGCTAAAGCCAATCATGTTCCAGATGCTTCAGATAGTGGGCCAATTCAGTGGAATGCCTACCGAAGATCCTCACCTACATTTAAGACTATTTATGGAGGTGAGCGATTCTTTCAAGTTAGCCGGAGTACCCGAAGATGTGTTATGATTGAAGCTGTTCCCATATTCACTAAGGGACAGAGCTTGAGCTTGGTTGAACTCATTGCCACCAAACTCAATTTCTACATGGTAAGAGTTAACAGAAAGATTCCTTATGAAGTATTTCCGACCTAGCAAGAATGCTAAGTTGAGGAACGAGATCACTACCTTCCAACGAATGGATGACGAGTCCTTGTATGAGTTATGGGAAAGGTACAAAGAGTTATTACGAAAGCACCCTCATCACAGAATCCCACATTGCATCCAACTTGAGGCATTTTATAATGGTCTAAATGCTCACACGAGGATGGTAGTGGACGCTTCTGCTAATGGTGCTCTCATTTCTAAGTCTTATAATAAGGCTTATGAAATCATTGAGAGGATTTCCAGCAACAATTACCAATGGCCAACCAATCGAGCAGCGTCAGGAAGATGAGTTGCTGGAATACATGAAGTAAACACTCTTACTTCACTTGGATCTTAGGTATCATCAATATCCTCAATGTTAAAGACTCTTACTATTAATGGGTTTAATAGTTTTGCAGCACAGCCACCTAACCAATTTGAAAATATAGCTTGTGTTTATTATGGGGAAGGGCATTTGTTCAAAGAATGTCCATTGAACCCAAAATCCATGTACTACATAGGTAACCAGAACCAAAATCGAGGAAGGCAAGGACTGTAATCCAATTTCTATAACCCATCGTGGCAAAATCACTCGAATTTTTCCTGGATTAACCAAGGGGTTAGAACCAGTAATACTTACGCCCAACCTAGATCGACTCAGCCACCTAGTTTTCCTTAACAAGTTCAGAAACCAACCCAAGTTAAACCATCCAATGGCCTAGAAAATTTGTTAAAGGCATACATAGCCAAGAATGATGCCTTAATCCAAAGCCAAGTAGCTACATTGAAAAACCTGAAAAACCAAATGGGTCAGCTTGCAACTGAATTCAGGAACTGACCACAAGGTGTTTTACCTAGTGATACGGAGAACCCAAGGAATCCAGGGAAGGAGCATTGTAAAGCATTGACATTGAGGAGCGGAAAGACATTAGAGCCCAACACCGTTGAAGTTCAAAAGGAACAAGCTGACGCTCAAGAATCAGAGGAAGATCAACTGAGTGTTGAAATTCAAATTTCACCAGAACTAGAGTCTACAAAATCTAACGAAATAACCTTAGAACCAGCTAATTCTGATCAACTAACAACTCCGTTAGATGCAGAATCACCACAAAAGATGAATCAACTAGTTTTAGTAAAGAAACCACCACCACCCTACCCTCAAAGAATTTAAAAGTAAAAGTAAGAGATTCAATTCAAGAAGTTCCTAGACGTACTTAAGCAACGTCATATCAACATCCCGTTGGTTGAAGCACTTGAGCAAATGCCAAACTACGTCAAATTCATGAAGGATATCAAAAAAATAAAGACTTGGAGAATTTGAAACGGTAGCTCTGACGAAAGAATGCAATGCATATCTTCAAGACAAACTACCCCCAAAGTTGAAGGATCCTGGATGTTTTACCATGCCTTGCAACATTGGAGCAACATATTGTGGTAAGGCATTATGTGACTTAGGTGCAACTATAAACTTGATGCCTATGTCAATATTTAGAAAATTAGGGATAGGTGAAGTTAGACCAACTACGGTTACACTTTAATTAGCGGATTGATCTTTAGCACATCCAGTGTAACAGTCCAGTTTAGACCCTACTCGAAATAGTGGTTTTGAGACCACAAATTTGAGTTTAAAAAATATTTTAATATTATTTTCTGTATCTGAGATATGTGAATTTATATCTGCGAAGTTTCTGTGATTTAATTTGTCTGTTTCTGTGCTCGATTTTAATAAAAAGGCTTAATCTCATAAAGGGAAAACTTGGTGGTTAATTGTAAAAGGGCCAAATTGATGTTTTCTTTATTTTATGAAGTACTTATGTTGCAATAATGCCATTGGGTTTAGTGATGGACGGTTGGAACCTTGATATATATGTGTTAGTTATTATATTATAAAGGATATTATTGTAAAATAATTATTAAGTTATATTGTATAAAACATAAAATGATTAAAAGCCATGCATGTTGATTTTGGGATAGTCGAATGTTAAAAGAAAAGAGAAAGAATAAGGTTTTCAAAGTTTTAGCCATTGTTGAGCTTGATTAAAGTATGAATTTTTGTCTTTTTTTATAATTTCTACGTTTCTGTGATCATTGCTTCGTGTTCTTCAAAACCCATGGTTGAATTTCTATTTTTTTTGAAGATTATGAAAGATGCCATTGATGATAGTTTAAGCTTTGTAAAGTTCGATGATAGAAAATAAGCATGTGATGTTAGATTATCATGCTTTGTTCTTGAATTTTGGATGAAATAGAACTATTTGGGCTAATTTGAGAAAATGAGGTTTTGAAGGACTAAATTGTGAATTAAATATGTTATTTGGGCTTGTATGGAAGCTATGTATATTCAGCCAAGCTATAGTCTTGGTGAATTTTGCATATTTGTGATTTTGTGAAAAATGGATTAAATTGTCAATGTGTGAAAATGTAAGGGCTAAAATGCAAGGTGCCCTAAATATGTGTTCATGGATTATTTTGAATGAAATGAATGATTGAATGGTTGAATTTGAATTGTATTAGATCAAGAACAAAGAAAATCGAACTTAGATCAAGAAAAGTCCAAAATAGTTGAATAGTCGACTCGTTCCCGTCTGAAATCCGTACGAGGTAAGTTAAAATACAATTACATGTTAAATTGATTGAATATTATATATACTAGTTATAATATGTGTTGGACGGCTTTGAGAGCCTGATGAATGGATTTCGAGTAAATTCTGATAATATTCTAGTATCTGAAAAGCTCTGTATATTTCTAAAGGAACGTTGACATCGATATGAGATATCGTGTAAGACCGTGTCTGGAACACAGGCCTCGATTTGAGATTTACGTGTAAGACCATGTCTGGGACATGGACATCATATCTAATTTCGTGTAAGACCCTATTTGGGACAGAGGCATCGATATTGAATTACATGTAAGACCACATCTGGGACGTCAACATTGTACCCGTCTATGAATATCTGTATCATTTCTGAACCATCTGATGATAGAATATGAGATATAGGAATGAATATATGAAATGTATAATCTATACAGGTACGTTTGTATTGTATTAAATTTCTGAATATGAAAGACTCTGTTTCTGTGAACTAATAAATACAAAGTATGTACGAAATCATGGAAATGAAACATGACATGTATACAAGCAAATGAGCATGGTTAGGCTCATGAATTACTCTATGAAATGGTTGTGAATTCTTGTTATTGACTTTTACTTTGTATGCTTTAATAGCTAGAATAGTTGTATTTGGCTTACTAAGCTCTTTATAGCTTACTCTGTCTAATTTCTGTCTGTTTTACAATTATTGTAGCTACTGAAGGCTCGGGGATAGTCGAGGATTGTCACCATACTATTGAACTCATTTTGGTACTTTTGAAAGAGTAAATATTTTTAAGTATGGCATGTATAGGCTAGAATGTTTATGTTTTAAGCTTTGATATGTATATATGTTATGCCATGAGAGTTGGCTAACAAATGGTATGGTTGTGCCTAGTTTTGGTAAATGGTTTGTGATGCCAAATTGTGTATGCTTGTAATGGTTATATGGCCTTGTATGTAGTAGTCATTTTGAAATATGCCAAGTTGAAGAAATGGTAAGTTTAAGTATGAGTTAGAAGGTGCCATAAGTGAGCTATGAAATGAGCATTTTGGCATGTTGTTGTAATATAAGTGTTAATGTGTTTTGGTATGGATTTGAATAGGTTATTGAATGATGATGATTTAGTTATAATGAAGCATGTTTTAAGCATTGTATTGGCTGAATATTTTAGCATGAATGTTGTTTAATATTACTTATAGAAATGTCTCAAAAAGGGGTGGCAAGTTGGCTTAAACCAAGCCTGCATTGTGCCACACGGTTAGGGACCACGGACTTGCCTTGTGGCCGTGTATGCAAAGTAGTAACCTTTTAAAGTCACACAGTTAAGACACACAGGCATGTCATATGGTCGTGGGCTTAAGTCAGTAGCTAGCTAAGTTTCACACGAGTGTGTCTGTTGGCCGTGTGTAAAAGTTAGTATATATACACTGTTTTGGCATGGCTGGGTCACATGGATGTGTCTGGTGCCCGTGTAAGGCACACGACCTGATCACACGGGCGTGTGACCTCAACAGAATTGAAAGTTTTTTTCTAAGTTTTAAAAATTTTGAATGTGTTCGGTTTAGTCCCAACCTTTTCTAAAAGTATGTCTTAGGTCTTGGAGACCTCCATAAGGGATGAATTGTTGATTTGCTTATGCATTAATATTTTGTGATATCTGTGATTCTGTATTGATCTGTAAGGTTCTGTCTGTCTAGTAATGCCCCTTACCTATTTTGGTAACGATTACGAGATAAGGGTGTTACATTTTATTAGTATCAGAGCTATGGTTTAGTCAGTTTTAGGACTACCATAGCGAATGTGAGGCTAGCTATACATGCCATATATCTGAAACTGCGATAGTGTGATGAATCCTGACATTGAATGTGCTTTTATATAGCAATGGATCCCAATAAAGCTGTAGCTGACGATGTTGAAAGTAATGCGCCTGCTCCCGCGTAAGGGACGGTGCAAGATAATTCTCAACTGGCTACGAGTAGTCGTGATGGTGAGGCTAAACAAGCCTTTTATCAGATGATGAATGATTGGTTCACTCAGTATATTAGAACCAATTCGGTTGTACAACAACCTCCATCCCCAGTTAATCCTTCTCAAATTCCTGTTATGCCCTCAGTGAATCTGGTTCAGTTAAGTAGACCACCTGTTGATAAAATTAAAAAGTATGGGGCTGAAGAGTTCTGAGCTACAACAAATGATGATGCTGAAAGAGTCAAATTCTGGTTAAAGAATACAATATGAGTGTTTGGTGAAATGTCTCTGAATCCTGAGGAATGTGTAAAATGTGTCGTTTCACTTTTGATAGATACGGCGTACCATTGGTGGAAAACTTTAATATCTGTGGTTCCGATTGATAAGGTTACTTGGGATTTCTTCCAAGCTAAATTTCGGAAGAAATACATTAGTCAGAGATTCATCGATCAGAAATGTAAAGAGTTTCTCGAGATTAAACAAGCCCGTATATCTGTTACTGAATACGAATGTGAATTTGTGAGATTGAGCCAGTATGCCCGAGACTATGTATCAAATGAAGCAATAATGTGCAAAAGGTTTGAAGATGGACTAAATGAAGATATCCGTATGTTAGTTGGGATTTTGGAGATTAAAGAAATGGTAGTGCTCGTTGAGCGAGCTTGTAAAGCTGAAGAATTAAGTAAAGAGAAAAGAAAAGCTGATTTTGAAGCTAGAGATGTTAGAAAAAGATCTTTGAGTAGATCATTTCAGTCTGAGTCAAAGAAATTCTGAGATGATCGTAGTCATTCAAAGACTAATGTAAGACATTCGAACCGAGATCGAGCTAGATCGTATTCGAATTTCAGAGCTCCTGCTACTTCTGTTGCAAGTGTTGGGAATGTTCGATCTAAGAAACCTGAATGTAAACACTGTGTTAAAAGATATCTGGGAAATTGTAGATTGAATGACCGAGCATGTTTCTGATGTTGATCTCTAGACCATTTTGTAAGAGATTGTTCTGAACCTGCTGAGCAAGAGAATATACAGAATTCGAGACCGAGTAACACCTCAGCTAGAGGTAGACCTTCCAAAAATATGGGAAATGTAAGTGGTGGTCAAAGAGTTGCTAGGGATTCTGTTGTTAGATCTGAGGCCAGAGCACCTGCCAGAGCCTATGCCATCCGAGCTCGTGAGGAAGCTTCGTCTCTAGACGTGATTATCGGTATTTTTACTCTTTATGATATATCTGTGATTGCATTGATAGACCCTGGATCAACGCATTCTTATATATGTATGAATTTAGTGCATAGTAAGACTTTGCCTGTAGAGTCTACTGAATTCGTAATTAGAGTATCGAACCCCTTAGGCAAAAGTGTCTTGGTTGATAAAGACTACAAGAATTGCCCATTATTGATTCGAGATATCTATTTTCCTGTTGATCTGATGCTTTTGCCTTTTGACGAATTTGATATAATTCTGGGAATAGACTGGTTAACTTTGCACGATGCTATTGTGAATTGCAAATGAAAAGTCATTGATTTAAGGTGTAAGAATGATGAGATAATTTGAATTGAGTCTAGTTATCTGAATAGACTATCAACTGTGATATCTGCAATGAAAGTACAGAAATATGTGAAGAAAGGCTATGAAGCCTACTTAGCTTATGTGTTAGACTCGAAAGTGAATGATAAGAAAGTTGAATCAGTGCCTGTTGTCTGTGAACTCTCTGATATGTTTCCTGAAGAACTTTCAGGATTACCTCCAGTTAGAGAGGTAGAATTTGGCATTGAATTGGTACCTGGTACAACTCCGATTTTGATAGCTCCGTACAGAATGGCTCTGACCGAACTAAAAGAATTAAAGTATCAGTTGCAAGAATTAATCGATCGAGGATTTGCCAGATCGAGCTTTTCACCTTGGGGTGCTCTAGTTCTATTTGTGAAAAAGAAAGATGGCACAATGAGAATGTGTATTGATTAACGTCTACTTAACAAAGTGACTATAAAGAACAAATATCTTCTGCCCAGAATTGATGACTTATTTGATCAGTTGAAAGGTGCTCTTGTGTTTTCAAAGATAGATCTGAGATCGGGTTACTATCAGTTGCGAGTAAAGGACTCTGATATTTCGAAAACTACTTTTAGAACGAGGTACGGGCATTATGAATTTTTAGTTATATCTTTTGGATTAACAAATGCACCTACTATCTTTATGGATTTGATGGATAGAATTTTCAGACCGTATTTAGACCAATATGTTGTGGTATTCATTGATGACATACTGATTTATTCACGTGATGAATCCAACTATACTGAGCATCTGATAATAGTGCTACAGACTTTGCGAGATAAGCAGTTGTATGCAAAATTCAGTAAGTGTGAGTTCTGGCTGCGAGAAGTTGGTTTTCTGATATCGTGAGATTGCATGCTGTGCCATTGTCGATAGTATCAGATAGAGACCCGAGATTTACATCGCGGTTCTGGAGGAAATTGCAAGATGGTTTGGGTACTAAGTTTGTATTTTAGCACTGATTTTCATCCGCAAACAGATGGTCAATCTAAGCAAATTATTCAGATACTCGAGGATATGTTGAGATGTTGCATTCTTGAGTTTGAAGGTACGTAGGAACAATATCTACCTTTGATTGAAGTCGCTTATAATAATAGCTTTCAATCGAGCATTAAAATGGCACCGTACGAAGCCTTATACGGTAGAAAGTGTAGAACTCAGTTATACTGGTCCAAGCTCAGTGAGAATAAGATTTACGGTATTGATCTGATAAAAGAAACAGAACAGAAAGTGAAACTAATCCGAGATATTCTGAAAGCTACCTCTGATCGTCAAAAATCTTATGCGGATTTAAAACGGAAAGATATCGAATTTGAGATCAGGGATAAAATGTTTCTGAAAGTATCTCCGTGGAAGAAACTATTTCGATTTGGTAAAAAGGGTAAGTTGAGTCCGAGGTTCATCGGACTGTATGAAATCATTGAGCGAGTTGGGTCGGTTGCTTATAGATTGAGGCTACCATCTAAATTAGAAAAGATTCATAATGTATTTCATGTATTGATGCTTCAATGATACAGATCTGATCCTTCACATGTAATTTCTCCGTCTGACATTGAAATCCATTCTGATATGACTTCTGAAGAAAAGTCGATCTGTATTTTAGCTCGTTAGGTTAAAAAGTTACGAAACAAGAAAATTCCATTAGTTAAAGTGATGTGGCATCGAGACGGTGTTGAAGAGGCCACATGGGAGTCTGAAGATGCTATGAGACAACAATATCCGAATCTGTTTAATGGTAAGATTTCCGGGGACGAAAATCCCTAAGGGGGAGAATTGTAAAAGTCCGGTTTAGACCCTAGTCAAAATAGTGATTTTGGGACCACAAATCTGAGTCCAAAAAATATTTTAATATTATTTTCTGTGTCTGAGATATGTGAATTTATATCTGCGAAGTTTCTGTGATTTAATTTGTCTGTTTCTGTGCTCAATTTTAATAAAAGGGCTTAATCGTGTAAAGGGAAAACTTGGTGGTTAATTGTAAAAGGGCCAAATTGATGTTGTCTTTATTTTATGAAGTACTTATGTTGCAATAATGCCATTGGGGTTAGTGATGGACAGTTGAAACCTTGATATATATGTGTTAGTTATTATATTATAAAGGATATTATTGTAAAATAATTATTAAGTTATATTGTATAAAACATAAAATGATTAAAAGCCATGCATGTTGATTTTGGGATAGCCGAATATTAAAAGAAAAGAGAAAGAATAAGGTTTTCAAAGTTTCAGCCATTGTTGAGCTTGATTAAGGTATGAATTTTCGTCTATTTTTTATAATTCCTACGTTTCTGTGATCGTTGCTTCGTGTTCTTCAAAACCCATGTCTAAATTTCTGTTTCTGTTGAAGACTATGGAAGATGCCATTGATGATAGTTTGAGCTTTGTAGAGTTTGATAATAGAAAATAAGAATGTGATGTTAGATTATCATGCTTTGTTCTTGAATTCTGGATGAAATAGAACTATTTGGGCTCATTTGTGAAAATGAGGTTTTGAAGGACTAAATTGTAAATTAAATATGTTATCTGGGCTTGTATGGAAGCTATGTATATTCGGCCAAGCTATAGTCTTGGTGAATTTTGCATATTTGTGATTTTGTGAAAAATGTATTAAATTGTCAAAGTGTAAAAAAGTAATGGCTAAAATGCAAAGTGCCCGAAATATGTGTTCATGGATTATTTTGAATGAAATGAATGATTGAATGGTTAAATTTGAATTGTATTAGATCAAGAACAAAGAAAATCGGACTTAGATCAAGGGAAGTCCAAAATAGTTGAATAGTCGACTCGTTCCCGTCTGAAATCCGTACGAGGTAAGTCAAAATACAATTACGTGTTCAATTGATTGAATATTATATATACTGGTTATAAACTATGTTGGACGGCTGTGCGAGCCTGATGAATGAATTGCGAGTAAATTCTGATAATATGCTAGTATCTGAAAAGCTCTGTATGTTTCTAAAGGAATGTTGACATCGATCTAAGATATCATGTAAGACCGTGCCTAGGACACAGGCCTTGATCTGAGATTTATGTGTAAGACCATGTCTGGGACATCGGCATCGTATCCGATTTCGTGTAAGACCCTGTCTGGGACAGAGGGATCGATACTGAATTACGTGTAAAACCACGTCTGGGACGTCGGCATTGTACTCGTCTATGAATATCTGTATCATTTTTGAACCATCTGATGATAGAATACGAGATATGGGAATGAATATATGAAATGTATAATCTACGCAGGTACTTTTGTATCGTATTAAATTTTTGAATATGAAAGACTCTATTTCTGTGAACTAATAAATAAAAGTATGTACGAAATCATGGAAATGAAACATGACATGTATACAAGCAAATGAGCATGGTTAGGCTCATGAATTACTCTGTAAAATGGTTGTGAACTCTTGCTATTGACTTTTACTTTGCATGCTTTAATAGCTAGAATAGTTGCATTTGGCTTACTAAGCTCTTTGTAGCTTACTCTGTGTAATTTTTATCTGTTTTACAGTTATCGTAGCTACGGAAGGCTCGGGGATAGTCGAGGATTGTCACCATACTATCGAACTCATTTTGGTACTTTTGAAAGTGTAAATATTTTTAAGTATGGCATGTATAGGCTAGAATTTTTATGTTTTAAGCTTTGATATGTATATATGTTATGCCATGAGAGTTAGCTAACAAATGGTATGACTGTGCTTAGTTTTGGTAAATAGTTTGTGATGCCAAATTGTGTATGCTTGTAATGGTTATACGGCCTTGTATGTGGTGGTCATTTTGAAATATGCCAAGTTGAAGAAATGGTAAGTTTAAGTATGAGTTAGAAGGTGCCATAAGTGAGCTATGAAATGAGCATTTTGGCATGTTGTTGTAATATGATTTTTAATGTGTTTTGGTATGGATTTGAATAGGTTATTGAATGATGATGATTTAGTTATAATGAAGCATGTTTTAAAGATTGTATTGGCTGAAAATTTTAGCATAAATGTTGTTTAATATTACTTATAGGAATGTCTCAAAAAGGGGTGGCAAGTTGGCTTAAACCAAGCCTGCATTGTGCCACACGGTCAGGGACCACGGACGTGCCTTATGGCAGTGTATGCAAAGTAGTAACCTCTTAACGTCACACGGTTAAGACACATGGGCATGTCATATAGCCGTGGGCTTAAGTCAGTAGCTAGCTAAGTTTCACACGGCCATAGCACACGAGCGTGTCTGTTGGCCGTGTGTAAAAGTTAGTATATATACTCTGTTTTGGCATGGCTGGGTCACATGTGCGTGTCTGGTGCCTGTGTAAGGCACACGGCCTTATCACACGGGCGTGTGACCTTTACAGAATTGAATGTTTTTTTCTAAGTTCTGAAAATTTTGAATGTGTTTGGTTTAGTCCCGACATTTTCTAAAAGTATGTCTTAGGTCTTGGAGACCTTCATAATGGATGAATTGTTGATTTGCTTATGCATTAATATTTTGTGATATCTGTGATCCTGTATTGATCTGTAATGTTCTGTCTGTCTGGTAATACCCCTTACCTATTTCGGCGACGGTTACGGGATAGGGGTGTTACATCCAGAAGGAAAGATCGAGGATGTATTGGTACGTGTAGATAAATTTTTTTCCCTACTGATTTTGTCATTCTAGACTTTGAAGCAGACAAAGAAGTGCCAATTATCTTAGGAAGACCATTCTTAGCAACTGGAAGGACCCTTGTTGATGTGCAGAAGGGCGAGCTTACCATGCGTGTTTAGGATGATCAGGTAACATTTCACATTTTTAAGTCTATGCGATTTCCTGACACAATTTATGATTGTTCTACAGTATCCGATTTAGAGGATTTAATAGTGGAGGAGGAGCTCAACTATGTTGTGGATCCGTTGGAACAAATTTTGACATCAAATCCTCCGAATGATGAAGAGGAGGATGAATACTTAGCATTGTTAGAAGCTAACCAAAAGGGATTTAATCTGCAATCTCATTTTGAATCTTTGGAATTAGAGAAAAGGGATTATGCCCAACCAAGAGTGTCAATCAAGGAGCCACGTAAATTAAAACTCAAGGTATTACCTTCACATCTATAATACGTTTATTTAGGTAACTCTTCTATTCTGTCTGTGATTGTTTCAGCAGAATTAACTACTGAGCAAGAAGAGAAACTCATCCTGGTGTCAAAACAATTCAAGAAGGCTATCGGATGGACCATAGCCGATATTCGTAGAATTAGTCCATCTGTATGCATGCACAAGATCATACTAGAAGACGGTGAGAAAGGGATGATTGATGGACAACGAAGATTGAACCCCATTATGAAGGACGTAGTAAAGAAAGAAATCATCAAGCGGTTAGATGCGGGTATAATTTACCCCATCTCAGATAGTTCATGGGTAAGTCCGATCCAATGCGTGCCAAAGAAAGCAGGTATCCGTTTCTCTTTAGCAAGCTTGAGATCCAAGTTGAGTTGTCGAAGGGCCCAGTAAGCTTTGTGCTCTAACTCCAAAAGTAGATCACAGGCTTTCCCAAAGACCAACCTGTAAGGTGACATCCCTAAAGGTGTCTTGTATGTTGTTCTTTAAGCCCATAAAGCATCATCCAGTCTTCTAGACCAATCTCGTCGGTTTCGACAAACTACCTTCTCAAGTATGCCTTTGATCTCCTTGTTTGCCCGTTCAGCTTGCCCATTCGTCTGCGGATGGTAAGCTGTAGTGACCTTGTCTTTCACTCTATGTTTATCTAATAACCGTTTCAACCACTTTTTCACAAAATGGGACCCTTCATCGCTGATAATAGCTCTTGGGGTTCTAAACTTTGTGAACACATTTTTCTGTAAAAACTTCATCACAACCCTAGCATTATTTTTCGGATAAGCTTCAGCCTCAATCTACTTAGACACGTAGTCTACAGCTACCAAGATGTACTTGTGACCAAAAGACGGAGGGAAAGGACCGAGAAAGTCAATACCCTAAACATCAAATAATTCCACCTCAATGATGTTTGTTCGAGGCATCTCATTTCTGCTAGTGACATTTCTGACCCTTTGACATCAATCACAACTCTTTACGTAAGCGTATGCATCTTTGAATAGTGTTGGCCAAAAGAATCCGGCTTGCAATACCTTGGTTATAGTACGTGTACCTTCGAAGTGTCCCCCACTTGGAGCTGAGTGACAATGGTCTAAAATCTCATGTACTTCATCTTCTGCCACACATCTCCTGATCATTTAATCTGCACACTTCTTAAACAAGTATGGTTTGTAACAACCCAATTTAGACCCTATTCGGAACGGTAGTTTTGAGACCACGAATTCGAGTTAAAAAATATTTTAAAATTATTTTCTATGTTTGTTATGTGTGAATTTATATCTGTGAAATTTTCATGTTTTAATTTTATCGTTTGAGTGCCTGATTTAATAAAAGGGCTTAATTGCGTAAAATGAAAATTTGATGGTTTAATTTGTAAAGGGCTGAATTTTTGTTGTCTTTAAAAATGGAGGCATTTATAATGCAATAATACCATGTTAGCTTAAGGTGGACGATTATAGCCATTAGATATAATGGTTTTATATTTTATTATAAAGGTTATTAATGTAAAATATTAAATAACATATAAGTTATCATAAAACATATATAAACATAAGTGTTCATATTTATTTCTTGGTGACCGAAACATTAAAATAAAAGAAAGAAACAAAGTTTAGGGTATTCGGCCATTTTTAAGCTTAATTAAGGTATGTAACTAGCTCAGTTTTTTATAATTTTTATATTTTTGAGATCGTTGCAGTGTAATGTACAAAGCCCATGTCTCAATTTTTGAATTTGATGATGATTTTGTATTTTGCCATTGTTGAAAGCTTGTGATTTTTGTTGTTTGATGATGGAAAATAAAAGATATGTGATAGATTAACATGTTTTGTATTTGAATTTTTGATGATTTTGAGTAATTAGGGCTAATTTGTAAAAATGATAAACTGAGGGACTAAAATGTAAAATAAATGAAATGTGTGGACTTGTATAAGAAAGATGAATATTCGGCCTAAGCATGGTATATTGAAATTTTGCATATTTTGTGTTTTGTGTAATTTGGACTAAATTGTAAAAAGTATAAAATGTCAAGGGTAAAATGGTAATTTGCCCATTTATGTGTTTTTGGACTAAATTGAGTGAAAATATGTTTGAATGAGTTTAATTTGAATATTTTTTGATCAAGAACCAAAGAAATCGAATTTGGATCGGGGGAAAACTAAAGTTGTTGATTAGCCATCCCGTTCCAATTTTCATCGTCCGAGGTAAGTTTATAAGCAAATAGATGTTGTTTATTTTAAATAAATATGAGTTTATTATGCTGAAATGAATTATGTGAAATATATATGTTGTTAGCCGAATGTGTATATGCTAGGGAGCTATATTTACAAATTCGTTCCGACAGAGTTATGACGTCCGAAAGCCCCGTATGAACCTTAGGAATAGCTAGGATACATATGTAATGACATAGGATTCTGATATATGTATGCGAGTAAGACCACGTTTAATACTCTGGCATCGATATGTGATTCCAATATATGTGTGCGAGTAAGACCCTGTCTGGGACAGTGGCATCGATATGTGTTTACATGTAAGACCATGTCTGGGACGTTGGCATTGTATGATATATGTGATAATCCAAGTGTCCTATTCAATTTCGAATGGTTCATTGAGCAATAATAATTTGTGATCGAATGTGTAAAACGAGCTAAAACGATCAGGTATGAGTTAGCTTATTACCTATTTGAAATAAGGTAAGTTGGCTATTTGATATGAAATGCAAATTATACAAGTTACTAATTTAAATATATGTGCATTTGTATAGTATATTTGGCAATATACTATGAATAATGAATGTGATGTTATATTTTGATTCATGAGTAAATGTATATGAGTGTAAATGTACTTGGTTATATAATGATATTTTGGCTTTGAAATTGAATGATACTTTGTTAATATATATATTTGTATATTCGGCCATGAATAAGTTTATATGTGAAAGCATATGTTATACATGAAATTGTAATCTTGAGATTAAATGTGATTATGATAGTACCATTTATTTTGGTTTAAATGAGTTAATTATATTATTGAGTTGTTTATTTGCTTATGACTTACTAAGCTATAATAGCTTATTGTGTGTGTTTATGTTTGCCTCTGTTTCATAGATTTTGAAATCTAGATACGAGCTCGGGGATCGTCAGCAAAGTCTATCACACTATTGACTGTTTTCAGTACTTTATAAGTTAAATTCGAACTTATGGCATGTATAGGCTAGTCCTTTATATTAGTTTATTTTGGATGTGTATATATTTAGCCATGCGAAAATGACTTAATCTTGACATTAATGCTTATATGTGTATTCGGTTATGGTATAGGCTTGTTACTAAAGTATATATTTCATGGCATATGTATGTGTGTTATTTGACTATATGGTTCAGCTTGATTATTAGGTTAGTTGATGGTTTATTAATTTGACAAAGGATAAATATATTATGGTAGGTATATTCCATGACATGTTTAAATGTGTTTTGGTTATATGATTTGGTCAAGTATTGATATGTATGACTTAGAAATTAGTCATGTTGATAAATTTAATATATGGCATATATGTGGTGGTATTTGATCATAGAATTCGGCAATAAGAAATGCTCAATATGATGTATATATAAATTTTGTATGAATTTTTGTGGTTAATTTTAATACTCGAATTGATAAGAAGTAAGTTGGTTATGTGTTAAATTTTGGTATATTGCATATTTTGTGTAACTAACATGATTGGATTCGACAATTGTATTTTTGAATTAGGGAGAATTGATTTGATTTCATGAATATATTATAAAAATGTTGTATGGGTTATGTGACTAGTTATTAAATGAATTAAATGCATGATTATGCTCGGGTGGTAATAAGTTTAGTTAATAAATTATGCTTTGAAATGATTCGTAATTAGATTGAAGATATGATGATTGATATAATGTTTTGTTTATAAGAAATATTATATGCATATATAGTAATATAGAAAAATAAAAGTTGACATTGAACAATGCATACATATTTAGCATGTTATACATATATTTTTTCGGCTAGAATTTTAGTAAATGACTATTTGAATAGTAACTTAGGTTTTTAATAAGTAAGTTGGTTTAGATAAAATTTGTAATAAGGTTGCATGCATCTTTGGTCTTAAGTAATAAGTAATGAAATGTTTTATTCGATATGCTTATATCCACGGTGTCAAACTATATATACCAGTTCAGGCTACCTCGCCTCAGTCTGATTAGCACCTTTTCCTAGTGCTCTCTGACCTTTGCCCATACCATTACCACCCCCGACTGGACCACGGCCCTTAGGCGGCTGTTGAACTGGCTGCTGAGGCTGAACAAATCCCAAATCTAAAGCTTGTATCTGATCAAAACACGGTGGACAATCCCTAATGCGGTGTTCCATCGACCCGCACCACAGACAAGCTCCTAACCTCCTCCAACACTCACTCGGATGGCGTCTACCACAATCTCTATACGGCTGAGCCACAGTAGGAGCAACTGGAACCTCAACCCTCAGAGGCCCATCAGATCTAGCCCTTTTCTTAGGCCTCTGAGCAAAACCAGAGGGCTCTGAATTCCTCTTATTCTTACCCCACTCACGCTTCCTATTTTCATGCTCAATGCACTTAACCTCATCAGCAATTCTTGCCTTGTCTACCAAGAAGGAAAAAACCCGCTCCCTCTGCGGAGCTATCAAAACCCTCAGATTATCCCTCAATCCTTCCTCGAAGTGAATGCACTTATCACAATCAGTTGATACCATCCCACTAGCATATCTGCTTAGTCTTAGAAATTCGGTCTAATACTCGGCCACAGTCTTGTTCCCCTGAGTAAGGCTTATAAAGTCGCGTTTACGAGCATCCACATAACTCGCCCCTACATATTTACTTTGGAATACGCTCTTAAAATAATCCCAAGTAATCTGATCAAGTTGAGTACCCTCCTCAACCGTCACCCACCACTGGTACACCTCACTATGAAGCAAAGACATTGCACCCTTCAGTTTCTGCTCAAGGCTGCAGTCAATGTTATTCATTAACCTCTCAGTGGCTTTCAACTAGTATTTGGCCACAGACGGGGTGACTTCTATACCACCCCTAAACAATTCAGCGCAATTGGACCAGTGTCGTTTAGTTATAGTTAGCAACCCACGACTCCCAGATCTAGAATGGGGCCCAATGACCCTTTCCAAAACTCTCAGCATGGCTTGGGAAAATGCATCATCCCCAATCGAGTGACTTTGAGACACAATCTTAGTAGTAGGTGTAGTTGATGTCCCACTCGTATCCAGATTAGGCATACTGCCCATCAAGGACGACTCAGCTCGAGCCCCTCTACGGCACCTGTAGCGCTTGCGGGTATCGCGTCCACGTGATCCACTACTCATCGTATATATATCTTATCTACATTAAAAAATTAATGTATCAGTTCCAGTATTTATTTAACAAACATTCTATGCTCAAAAAGTTATCAAAAGAAGTTATAGAGATGTTTCAGTCTCTAACTATCGTAGTACAGTTCTAAATATTTCAGAGTTTTCTAAACTAAAGTTTATCTAAGTCAAAAGTACTTACAGGATCAGCACTAGAGGCTTGGTATTTCACAGAATTAGTTTTTTCAAATTAATATAGAAATGAACTTTACTCAGAAAACAATTTTCACAAAAATTTTGAAACCCAAAATTTCACAGCCTGAGTTTTGCAACCTGGCTTTGATACCACTAAATGTAATACCCCAAAACTGGCCTAGACATTATGGCCAAATTTGAAGATGTTACGTAAAATAATTACAAATCCAGTTTTCGTAAATTTTGAAAAGTATCGTAAAATTTTATTACTTGAAAACCCTAGTTTAATAGAAACATATCTAAGTTAGTTTTTAGTTGAAAACAATGTTTGCTTATATATATTTAAAAAAATGAATACTTTGTAGCGGAACTACTCAAATCGTTATGTTTTGGGAAAATCAAGTTTATTTTCTTCAAATCAGTTGTTTCAAAGGAAACAAGCATTTTTCATAAAACGTTTTAAACAAAATCATGCAAAAATTGAAAGAAAAAAACCAAAAGAGTCCAAATATTACAAATTCGCTTAAAACCAAATTTAAAAGAATTTAAATAAAGCAAATTTATCTCAACCGAGCTCCCATGGCATCTACCTGCCTAAGTTTGAGTATGACCTAAAAATATCAGACAAATAGAAAATGAGTTTTTGAAAATCAGTGTGTAACAAATAACATAAACAATTATTTTTTATCAAACAAATTTATCAGAAACAAAAGATTCTAGAGCAATACAGATACAGACATATAATCCTACCCCCATCCGCTACACACCAACTCCGACCGTCCCAACACACTATATGAGGTATGAAACACCTATCCAACCCTAAACACCACTTAGTGTTGATTTGACACTTTACATAATATTTGCAGCTGAGCTGCCAGATAAATAGGTGAATTATCGCCTTTTATAGAACATTTGCTCCACATAGAAAAAATCACCCCAAAAAAGCAACAAATGCCTAGATTAAATATTTACAATCTGTTTAAGCACATATATACATATAACATAACAGATACAGAACAACATAGCATTTTTCGGTTACTCATAACCTTTTACGTAATTTACTTATCATATGAAGTTTTAGTTATACGCACTGATATAAGCATTTATTCTAACAAAGCCCATATTAAATATTTTACAATCTATTTAAGCACATACCGACCCCCACGAAAGGCCCACTGTCGATCAGAACGACATGTACGACCCTATGGAAAAATTATGAATTTAGCGTGTGGCCCACATGGTCCAAATGGCCCAGATCATGTGTCACACACGGCCCAACACACGGCCGTATGGTGTTGACAATGGACTTTTTTAACTTTTACCGATTGTTGTTTTTCGTGTTTTTTTATACACACCTAATTTGATTTTGTCGTAATTCCAAAAATCAAGTAGTCCAAAACCTAATTTGACAGAACACAAGTCAATTAATACGTCCCCTTGTCGAATCTAAACACAAAATTAACAACAAAATAGGCAAACTAAGTCAATTGAACCCCCCCCAATCTTGCATTTAACGACTTACCCCCAAACGAAACAATTGAACACCAAAGAACTTAACTTTTCGAAGGATCAACCGCCTCGTGAACTTCTCCTAAAAGAACTTAATGATTACCACGACACACCACACTTGATTAAACAAAACAAATAAAAATAAAGCAAAACAAGAAGAACCATATCATTTACTGAAGAACAGATTGGCTAAAAATTGACTACACACCCCACCAAAATTGCATGAAAAATGGCAACAACCAAAAGGAATAAAGAAAAATTTGCAAGTGATTAAGAAAGAAAAACAAATGCAGCAAATCTGGTACTTGTTCCACGTGAAGTAATTTGGGTAGAAAACCAAATGAACAAAAAATGGAAAACAAATAGGAACGCGCAAAATTGAAAAGAGAGTTCGGGGATTTGTTAGGATTTTTTAGAAGAAAACAAATAAAGTATTAAAAATTAAATTAAATTAAATTAAATCAAAACCAATCCAACTACTTAATTCCTATCAGATTACTGAAAGGCCAATTTAATTTAAACCCAACCGCTAACAGACTAGCTTCAAAAAAACAAACAAAAACATAGCAAAACCATCCCACTTTGCTCACTTCGAGACTCAAACCCAAACATACACTCAAACTCTTAACCATTGAGACAAACACTTAATTATGACATAGCACAACAAAACCAAAATTCATATTTTGGGGCATTACATGACCATTTTCCTTAAAGTAAAAATGAATGTCAATTGCATGTCAGTCTTTTTATTTTGGCCTTAAATTTAAATGACTTCTATTAAGGGGGACAATTATTCAAAAAAAAAAAATTACCAAATGTTTTGTTATATAAAAAAGGGGGAGATTGCTAAACTAAGTTTTATTTGATAAAATATTTTGATATAACAAATTAAAGTGTTTTTGAATAAAAGTTAAAATTGAACAAAATTGATAAAATGATTCTTCAAGTTAAAGTGTAAGAGATAAAATTTTTAATATCTACTTTGAACTCTTAGAAAATTTTTGAAACAATTTTAAAATCAAGTTAAAATGATTTTAAATAAGTTAAAAGTCTTTTAACAAATCTACATTTCAAACAAGTCAGAATTGCTCCAGGCCAAAAAGTATCGATACCTCTTTGGACAAGTATTGATATTTTTGAAATATTGATACCCTTCAAATAAAGGATACCAAATTAGCATTCTATTTTTCACAAAATCAACTAAGTATCGATCTAGTATCGATACCTTTTTATAAGGTATTGATAAAATTGTTATGGTATCGATATTTAAATTTGAACGGTCACTGAATTTAGCATTTATTACAAAAAAATATCTATACATTTTTATCTAGTATCAATACTTGTTGTTGTAAGTGTATTAAATGTTCTAGTTTTCACATCCCCAGTGACTCTATTAACTACCACAACAACCTCAACGGTTGGAAATCAATTAGGGGGTATAAATACCAACTTCTAAAGATCCTACAACAACAAGAAAGTATATTCAAGCAAAAATCATCAATCAAACAACATTTGTTCTCAATACTTCCATAATTCTCTTGTACACACTTGTGAGCTCCTATTATTTTTCTTTTGCTCAAGTGTATTCTATCTATTTGTGCTTAATTGGCAAACATTCTGATCTTTTTAGGATTATTTCTTTATTTGCTTTTTTTTTGTAATTCCTTGAGAGGGTTTTTCTTAAGATTTGGGTAGAAATCTTAATAGAGTTGTAAAGTTAAACCTTGTCCTCAAAGGTTAAACAAATTAGTGAATTTGGGAAAATTCTTAACTGTGGAAAGCTAAGGTAGTGAAGTAGGCAATTGGGGCTGAACCACTCTAAATATTTGTGTTCATTGTTTCATATTCTTTCTTTGCTTCCACCAAATTTTTTAAAAGCCAATTCACCCCCTCTCTTGGCCATTTCGGTTTGATCAATCAAACTAACAAAATTAAATAAATATTTTGTTAAAATGGTGATGTTAAATTTTTAAAATTTATTATATTGAGAGTTTAAATTTTGTAATAATTAAGTGTTTATTGATTTTATATAAAAAAATATAATCATAAAGATGAGTATTTTAGTAAAAAAGAAAAGTATCTTAGTAAATATTGGTATATTTCAAGGGAAAAAATGGTGTCTAAAATTATGGTTTTGAGTTTTGAACGTTATATTATAATTCAATAAAATTAAATAAATATAAAAGCTAAACTCTGATTTTCATTTTTGTATTTTGGCTTTGAGTGATCTTGCTTATGGGCTACCAATTCTTTCCTTTCTAAAGACTTAGAAATATTAACATAACAAATAATTATAAGTAACAAATAATAAAATTAAAAATTTTATTTAACTTAAATGAATAAAATTTATTTAATTTAAATTAAATAGGCAAATTATCTTTTTAAATTAATATTAATTTAATTAAGTATTTAAAAAATAGTTAAATTAAATTTATATATAGTTTTTAATATAAAAAATATTAGAATTTATTAATTATTAAAATAAATATTAATCTAGTTAATAATATCTATATATTTAAAAATTATTTAAAACTATTTAGTGTTTTAAATTACATGGATTATTATATAAAATTTTTAGATAGGGATAATCTCAAAATTATATATGAACTTTGATTCAATATACAATTTGATACATATAAATTTTAATTTCGTGTAATTATACACATGAAATTATTTTCAAATGTATATATAAAACTTTAATTTTAATTTAATCATACACATTTAAACAAAATAATCTTCGATATCACGTGTTTGTACTTCTTTTATTTTTGTACACTAATAAATAAGTATATGTGTATGTATAATGTTTAAAATATGGATACATTGTAGATCTATATTTTTCATTTTGGTAAAACTGATGTAATTGATTTAAAATAATATATTATTAATAATTAATATACTCAATTTTGTGGTTCAAACAAATAAAAACTCTATTCTACAAAAAGAAAAGTTCTTGATATGATTTTATCTATTATTTTTATAGAAGATTTTATCTATTATTCTTAACTATATAGTTCAAATGAATAAAAACTCTATTATTAAAAAAACTTATTTATTTAATATCAATTTAGTAATTAAATGAATATTAAAAGATGTTCTCGTCAATTCAAAAGTTTTCCAAACTTGTGCTTATATATATTATATAATTAAATGCATCAATTTATTTTTATGTTGGGTAAATATAATTATATGTTTTTGCAAGATATAAATATCAAATGATATTATATCTATAATTGTATTAATAATTTGTGAGAATAAGATAAATCAAAATTTCTTCTACAAAATTTCACAAAACCAAAATTCTTGTATATAATTGCACATTACATAAAAATTTATTTGTAGATTTAAGATTTATCCATTTAGATAATATAAATTGTTTTCGTAAAACATAATCTTGGGCACTGATTATGCCTAGATACCATAGCAAGGGTTTTTTCATCTTTCAAGCTCAAAATTAAGTGCATCTTAGTCCCGTTTTAAATGTTCTTTACATTTCTGAAGTTGACATCAACCGATCTAGCTATTTCTACTATTATTTTGAGCTAGGGTTCATGTATGAAACTTGACCCATGTGTGAAATGGTTGTATTTTGATGTTTCATGGTAGATTATGAAATTTTGATGTGTGTTTAACATCTTTTACTAAGTGATTTTTAGTAAAAATGGTTAAAAGGGACTCGTTAGTAAAAGATGAAGAAATGGGTAGTAGAAATGTGTTTTAATGAGAAATATGGGTTGATATAAGTTGGAATATGAATCAGCTAGGGTTGAGTAACCAAGAAAATGCATGCATTCCATTTTACAAGCCTAGGGACCAATTTGTAAATAAGTAAAAAGTTAGGGGTAAAATAGTAATTTTACCAAAGTATGTGTTATGGGTCAATTTGACCAATGTATGTATTGAACAAGTTAATTTTGGCATTATAGATCAAGAAAAACGTGATTCGGGTCTTGATCAAGGGAAAAACAAAGTTTACGAGGATTAGGCTCGTTTCTATCATTTTGTACCGAGGTAAGTTCATTTGCAAATAATGCAACATGTACCATACCTTAAATGCTTTAATATTGCATGTATGGTGAGTATATACATATTTAATATGATGTTGTATCATGTATTAAAATGCTTATACTTTTATTATGAATCATACTTTGAATATTTCATGAGTATGTGATTACTGTTATGGATATTGAAATCGACATTATGAGCAAGCTTGACAGAGATGTGTATCGAAGAATCCCATTTGAACCTTAGGAATAGTTAGGGATACAAGTAACATGTCACTAGGAATTATATGATCTAAACTCATTGAGTTGTGGTCTAAGTTCATGATATATGTGACATCCAAACTCATTGAGTTGTGGTCTGAGTTCGTGATATATGATACATGTTTTGGCGTTTGGGTACTGGTCTCGTATATTCTACCAGTGGTGGGGTAGCCCGCATGTATTACGAATACCTGACAGCCTATATGAGCAGATCTGTGAATAGCTCGAAAGCGAGCAACATGTGATGTGAGGTGGCATTGGCTACATATGAGGCACTGAGGTGCGAGATTCCAATGTATCTGATAGTATTCCGAGTGTTCAGCGAGTAGTTCAAGAGAAGCTCAATGAGTAATCTTAATGATTTCATCAAGACGGTAAAGTAAATCACTATGTGCAAGTGGCACAGGTATGTACACCGAACTCATGAGGATAACATGAGATATGATGAACTTGTGGTAAGAATATGTATATATATATGTAGATGAAGAATAAGTTAAAGAGATTTGATAAAATGCAAGATTATGTTCATTATGTTAAATGTATAACTAATGCTTGTTTAAGTTGCATTTTATTTGCATGTGAACTTACTAAGCTTAAAAGCTTACCCTCCTTTCTTTTCCTCTTCTTATAGTGTCGCCAAGTTAATTCAGGGATCATGGAACGTCGGAGACTCGCTCACACTATCAATTGGATAATTGGGTATAGTTAGATCGATCATTTTGAGTATGGCATGTATAAGGACTTGGCCTTTTTGTTAAATGTCATACTGATGTGGCCAAAGGTGTTGGCTTATGATAATATTGATTCATTTTGTATATGGCCATGAGAGATGGCTCATATTGATTATTGGGTTGTAACCCTAATCATTTATGCATACATGCAAATGTATTTATGTGTTGATGTGTTTTGGTTGCTTGTGGATGATATGTGAGATGAATAGCATATGTATTTAATGGATGAATAAGGACTAATAGGTATGAGTATATTTATGGTGTAATTGAGTAACTTGAAAGAAGAATTATAAAGATAATTAAGTATGAAATTGGTGTGGAGTGCCTATAGTAGCATGATGATTGGAGTGCGTGATATGTCCATATTATAAAGTCATGGATTAACCATGAATATGTTTGCTTGTGTAATTAAATGTGCTGTGTTGCATACTATGAATTAGGATTGAATAGGTAAATATTTAAGGGTGGCAAAGGGCTTGGAAAATAGCCTCAAAGTTGTCCACAGGGGTAGACACACGGGCATGTGTCTAGACCGTGTGTGACATACAGTCTGCCCTATGAGCGTGTGATCCTACCGTGTGTCCCCTACACCCTAATTATGCAAGTCAGTATGCCTAGTAGTAAACACACGGGCAGAGACACGGCTATGTGTCTCAGCCGTGTGAAGGACACGGTCTCAAGACATATCGTGTGCCCAGGCCGTGTGAAGTCTGCACTTAATTTTTGGAATTTAATTCGACACACGGCCTAAGCACACAGGCATGTGATTTGGCCGTGTGACCTTATTTGATTGATGACATCATAGTTAGAGAGTTACATGGGCTGCGAACACAGGCGTGTCCCAAGCCACACGGGCATGTGGGACTACATGGTCTACCCACACAGGCATGTAACTCTCCAAAACAAGAAAATTTTCTAAGTGTCCCAAAAGTCTCCAAAGTTCTCGGTTTAGTCCCGAACCACTCTTAATGTATGTTTTGGGCCTCGAGGACCCATATAAGGGACGACCTGCATGTGATTGGATGATTTTAATTTGGTCCAAAATTTCATGTCTCAGTTTTAAATGATTGGTTGAGTTTAAATCCAGTAATGCCTCGTACCTAGTTCTGGCGTTGAATACGGGTAAGGGGTGTTACATTTAGTGGTATTAGAGCTATGGCTTAGTCGATTCTTGGACTAACATAGCGCGTGTACGAGTCTAGCTATACATGACATAAGTAAATTGTGATAGTGTGATGACTCTTGACCTTTTAAAATTATGTTTTCATATAGTAATGGATCCCGATCGAGCTATGACAAATGATGTGGAAAGTAACGCGTCAGCTCCCGCTGAAGGGGAGGTGCCATCTGAAAATCGACCTCCCACGGTTAGTCAGGGAGGAGGAGAAGGGGTTCGGGAAGCCTTTCTCCGTATGATGAATGCATGGTACACAGAGTTCATTCGAACGAACCCGAACGCTCAACCTTCTCCACCCTATCTTAATCCTCAACCCGTACCCCAAATGCCTCAAGGTATGGATTTTATGAGATTTCATAGAACCCCGGTTGACAAACTTCGAAAATAAAGAGCTAAGAAATTTAGGGCCAATGCCGGTGACGACCCTGAGAAAGCAAAATTTTGGCTCAAAAATTCTATTTGAGTATTCGATGAATTATCTTGCACACCCAAGGAGTGTTTGAAGTGTGCTATATCTTTGCTGAGAGACTCGGCATACCATTGGTGGAAGACGCTAGTATTAGCGGTACCTCAAGAAAGGGTCACGTAGGAATTCTTCCAAGAAGGATTCCAAAAGAAGTACATCAGCGAATGCTTCATCGATCAAAAGCGTAAAGAATTTCTTGACTTGAGACAAGGTCACATGTCAGTTACTGAGTATGAAAGAGAGTTTGTCCGGCTCAGCAAATATGCTCGGGAGTGTGTATCCTCCTAGGCGAAAATGTGTAGAAGGTTTGAAATTGGACTTAATGAGGATATCAAAGTGTTAGTGGGTATTCTCGAATTGAAGGAATTCATGGTACTCATTGATTGGGCTTGTAAAGCTGAGGAACTGATCAAGGATTAGAAAAAGATCGAGGCTGAAGCTAGAGATACAAGAAAAAGACAGATGAGCAAGTCATTTCCATCTCAATCTAAAAAATCCAGAGATATGAACTCTCGTTCTTATGTGTCGGCTGGGCATTCATACAGAGATCGTTAGAAATAGAATTTGGGTTTTAAATCTCAGGTTACCTCTGTGGCTAGTGTGGGTAATGCTAGACGTACAAGTCTGATTTAGACCCTAGTCAAAATCGTGGTTTTGAAACAATATATCCGAGTCATAAAAATATTTAAATATTAATTTTCGTTCTTATGATATGTGAATTAGCATGTGTGAAAGTTTCGTATTAAAATTTGATCATTTGTGTGCTTAAATTGTAAAAAGGACCTAATCGCGTAAAATGTAAAAGTTGCCTGTTATATGTTAAAAGTGTCTATTTGATTTGTCTTTGTTAATGAGAGGTCCTTATGTGGATATTATGCCATTCACATTGATAATGGACATAAATGGCCTTATTATATGTGAATTTAAAATGGTTTATTAAAGGGGTATTTTGGTTATTAGCATATTAAACATATATTAAATAAAATAAAACATGTTAATGGATGAATCATTCATCCTTATTACCGAAAATCACAAGAAAAAAATAAAAGAGAAAAGCTTACCTAGGGTTAGGCCTTGGTTCCCTTTGATTTAGGTATGTATTTTGATCGGTTTTTGATAATTTCTATATTTTTGTAATCGTTGCTTCATATACTCTCAAGCCCATGTCTCAATTTTTTATTTTGATGATGATTTTGAAATGTGTAATTGATGAATTCATGAGTTTTATGTTGATAAATGATGAAATATGAAAGTTTGATGTTGGTTTATATGTTTTGTCTTTGGGTTTTTGATAATTTTGAGTAAAATAGGCTAAACTCTGAAATTTGTAAATTGAGGGACTAAAATGTGAAATAAATGAAATGTGTGGACTAGTATGAGTACTAGGAGAATTCGGTCAAGCATGAGTATATGCAAATTATGTGTATTTTGTGATTTTATGAATTAGGGACTAAAGTGTCAAAATGTGAAAATGTTAGGGCTGGTTTGTAAATTGCCCAAAATATGTGTTTATGGATTGTTTTGAATGAATTTGTGATTGAATAAGTTAAATTTGAATTTATATAGATCAAGAATTAAAGAAAACAAAATTAGATCGAGGAAAGTTAAAAGTCGTCGAGTAACTGATTCCATTCATCTGAATCCGTACGAGGTAAGTCTATATACAAATAAATGTATTTGAAATGGTTTATTTATAATGTATTTGAAATGGTTTATTTATACTTATTTGCCATTGAACTATGACGAATGAACATATAAGTTTAGAAAAATGAGACATCCGAGAAAGTATCGATAAAGTTTCGACGTCCGAAAAGCCCCGTATGAACCTTAGGAATAGTTAGGATACATATGTCATGACATACGATTTCGATATCTGTTATCATGTAAGACCACATCTGGGACGTTGGCATCGACTTCCGTTTTGCATGTAAGGCCATGTTTGGGACATTGGCATCGCATCTGATTTCGTGTAAGACCCTGTCTGGGACAGTGGCATCGATGTTTGATTACATGTAATACCACGTCTGGGGCATTGGCATTGTATATGCTTTCAGAGCTATCCGCGTATCCTTACATTTTCAAACAGTTCAAACGAGCATTCCGAGAAAATGAATGACTTTGTGAAATTGTATGCGATTCAGGTACGTTTGAATTGTATATTATGTTTAAGATTGAAAGGTAAGTATAAAAACAAATAATGATATATGATCTAAGTATGTGAACATCTGTTATATGTATAAATGAATTGAGATTTTGTAACATGAATAGGAGCAAGAGGTTTGTGTTAGTCTTTGGCTACAAAATATATGTAAATTGATGATGTTTATATGTTTTGAATGTTAATGTTATTTGTATATGGCTTACTAAGCTTTTGAAAGCTTACTTTGTGTGTGTTTGCATTATTTTATAGATATCGAAGCTACTGTAAGCTCGGGGATTGTCGAGGATCGTCACCACACTATCGAATCTCATTTTTGGTACCTTTTGAAAATTATATATAGTAAAGTATGACATGTATAGGCTAGAAGTACTTTAGATATGTTTTGTAATGTTATACCATGCCATGTGATATGGCTAGTTTGTGTTTGAACTTATAGTTTGATAATGGTATATGATATGTGATGCTATTGTGCAATGGTGAGCACTAATTGCCTTCAGGTTTGCTTCAACTTATTAATATTCCTCTATGGAAATGGGAAAAAGTGACTACGAGCTTTGTTAGTGGGTTATCCTTAACACCCATTAAGAAGGATTTGTGTGGATCATCGTGGATCAGTTGACCAAGTTTGCCCATTTCATTCCTATTAGGACAGATTACTCCCTTCAGAAGTTGGCCAAGTTATATGTTTCTGAGATTGTGAAACATCATGGGGTTCCGATCTCGATTATTTCTGATAGAGATCATCACTTCACTTCTTGATTTTGGAGGAAGCTTCATGAGGCTCTGGGTTCGAAATTAGACTTCAGTACTATGTTCCATCCTTAGACCGATGGTTAATCTGAGAGGGTGATTCAGATATTGGAGGATATGCTTCGGAGTTGTGTGATTGATTTTTGAGGTAGTTGGGAGAAGTTTCTGCCTTTAGAAAGTTTGCGTATAATAATAGTTTCCAGTCTAGTATTCAGATGGCACTTTACTAGGCTCTGTATGGTCGTAAATGTCGTACTCTGTTGTGTTGGACTGAGTTGGGTGAGTGACGGGTTTTGGGTCCTTAGTTGGTTTCTGAGACTGAGGATAAAGTTAGATTGATTCGGGGTCGTCTTAAGGCAGCCTTTGATAGACAGAAGTCATATTCAGATCTGAAAATGAGGGACAACAAATATTCTTTGGGTGATTAGTGTTTCTTAAGGTATCTCCCTGGAAGAAAGTTCTACTGTTTGGACGTAAGGGCAAGTTGAGCCCTAGGTTCATTGGGACTTATCGAATTCTGAAATGTGTAGGATTGGTTGCTTATCAGTTAGAGCTACCTCCAAAGTTGGATCGTATCCATGATGTGTTCCATGTTTCCACGTTGAGGCGGTATTAGTCTAACCCATCTCATGTCATGACTTTTGAAGAGACTGATGTAAGACTGGATTTAATGTTTTAGGAGGAGCCAATTTAGATTCTGGATTAAGATGTTAAGGTTTTGAGAAGGAAGTTCATTCCTTTAGTGAAGGTTCTATGGTGGAATCATGGCACTGAGGAAGCCATGTGGGAACCTGAGGACTCAATTTAACAACAGTATCCACATCTGTTTGAATCAAGTAAATTTCGAGGTTGAAATTTCTTTTAGGGGAAGAGTTGAAACGCCCTAAAATATATATTATGGTTTTGTTGCGTGATGTCATAATTAAGTGTCTGTCTCAATGGTTAAAAGTTTGAGTGTGTGTTTGGGGTTTGGTCTTCGAGTCTCGAAGTGAGCAAAGTGGGAAGATTTGGCTATATTTTTGTTTTTTTTTCAAGTTAGCTTGTTAATGGTTGGGTTTAAATTAAATTGGTCTTTGAGTAATCTAATAGGAATTAAGTAGTAGGATTGGTTTTGATTTTATTTTATTTTATTTTATTTTTAATACTTTATTTCTTTTCTTTTTTTAAAAATCCCAACAAATCCCCTGACTCCCTTTTCAGTTTTGCACGTTCCTATTTGTTTTCCATTTTTCTTTCATTTGGTTTTCTACCCAAATTACTTCACTTGGAACCAGTACTAGATTTGCTGCATTTTTTTTCTTTCTTAATCATTTGCAAAATTTTCTTTATTTCTTTTGGTTGGTGTTGTTTTTCATACAATTTTGGTAGGGTGTGTGGTCAATTTTTGGCCAATCCATTCTTCAGTAAGTGATATGGTTCTTCTTGTTTTGGTTTATTTTTGTGTGTTTTGTTTAATCGAGTGTGGTATCTTTTAGGAGAAGTTCACGAGGTGGTTGATTATTCGGCAAGTTAAGTTTTGCGGTGTTCAACTATTTTGTTTGGGGGTAAGTCATTAAACGCTGGATAAGAGGGGTTTGATTGACTTAGTTAGCCCATTTTGTTGTTACATTTGAGTTTAGATTCGGCAAGGGACGTATTAATTGACTTGTTTTTTTGTCAAATTAAGTTTTGGACTACTCGATTTTTGGAATTACGACAAAATCGGATCAAGTGTGTATCAAAAAACTCGTAAAATAGCAATTGGCGAAAACTGAAAAAGTTCACCGTCGACGCTACAAGTTGTGTCATAGGCCGTGTGGGCCTAAAATTTTGAATTTTTCCTTAGGGTCATACATGTCGTTCTGATCGATTGTGGGCCTTCTGTGGGGTCGGTATGTGCTTAAATAGATTGTAAAATATTTAATCCAGGCATCTGTTAGCGTAAATTTTGATATCTGTATGTATAACTTAAACGTCATATGATAAGTAAACTACGTAAAAGGTTATCAGTAATAGAAAAATGGTCTGTATGTTCTGTATCTGTTATGTTATGCATATATACTATAAAAATGTCTGATTTCTATTATATTCTGTATTTGCATCTGGGGTGGGTTTTGCTATGTGGAGGAAGTGTTTTTGTAAAAGGCGATAATATGCCTATTTATCTGGTAGCTCAGCTGCAAATATCCTGTATAGTGTCAAATCGACACTAAGTGGTGTGTAGGGTTGGATGGGTGTTTCATACCCCATATAGCGTGTTGGGACGGTCGGAGTTGGTGTGTAGCAAATAGGGGTAGGATTATATGTTTGTATCTGTACTGCTCTGGAATGTCCTATTTTTGATAAATCTGTCTGATAAAAATTAATTGTTTAAGTTATTTGTTACACACTAAGTTTCGAAAACTCATTTTATGTTTGACTAATACTTTTAGGTAATCCTTAAACTTAGGCAGGTCGGTACCATGGGAGCTCGATTGAGATAAATTTGCTTTATTTAAATTCTTTTAAATTTGGTTTTAAGCGAATTTGTAATATTTGGACTCTTTTGGGACTATTTTGGTTTTTTTTGGGATTTTATTTTCAATTTTTGCATGATTCTGGTTAAAACATTTTATAAAAAATGCTTGTTTCCTGCAAAACAACTGATATGAAGAAAATAAACTTGGTTTTTCCAAAACATAACAATTTGAGTAGTTCCGCTACAAGGTATTCGTTTTTTTTTAAATATATATATAAGCAAACATTGTTTTCAACTAAAAAGTAAGTTAGCTATGTTTCTATTAAACCAAGGTTTTTAAGTAATAAAATTTTACGAGACTTTCTAAAATTCATGAAAATTGGATTTGTAATTATTTTACGTAACATCTCCAGATTTGGTCATAACGTCCAGGTTGGGTTTGGGGTGTTACAGGTCACATAATTTGCATAATTTGCATATGGTTAATATAAAAGTAATCAATCAATTTATCTTAATTTACCTTTTTTTCTCCCCTTTTTTGTTATATAAAAAAAAAGCAAATAAAGCTTAAGGAGAAAAAGATGGTTAGTTCAAAAAGATGGGAAAATTAAGAAATAGAGAACTAACAAATAAAGTATCTTAGAATACGAAATAAAAAAACTTGAAGGTTCAACATATGAAATAAAACAAAAGTAATGGTGCAAATGTTATGAATAATGATATGGAAAATGCAAATCTAGAAATCTACTCTAGTGATCATCGTGAGGTGAGAAGGGAGGTGTCGAAGAAAAGTGAGCTAGGGGAGATGTCATTTGCGTCTCCAATGTCGATAACCTAGAATTAACCTCATCTTTATGAGACCTAACCTCGTCTCTAAGCCCTTGAACATCATTGTTCAAAGAATGGATAGCATTGAGGATGGCACCATTGATCTTAGAAGAAGGTTGAGCTGCGTGAGAGGATGAAACTGGAGGAGGAACATGTTTGGGTGAAAAAAATGCTTTTATGCCCGGATGTCTTCAAAAGCAGCATCGATGTCATCATCTTTATTTTTCGTTGGTTGGTTGCTCGTAATCCATGTATTGGTGGTGGCATCATAATTATATTCCGCATGATGAAGAACCCCATAACTAATAGGTTGGTCAGAAGTAACGGGGGTGTCTCCATGAATACTAATGTCTAACCTCCTAAAGAGATATGACAAATAAGTGCCATGAGGAAGGGTGATACTTGTATTCATCCCCCTCCCGATAGCCTTA
This sequence comes from Gossypium anomalum, assembly GCA_025698475.1. Classification (NCBI taxonomy): domain Eukaryota; kingdom Viridiplantae; phylum Streptophyta; class Magnoliopsida; order Malvales; family Malvaceae; genus Gossypium; species Gossypium anomalum. Next base: position 32,732,835 of record CM046958.1, on the reverse strand, counting down.
GTAATGTCATTAAACATGATGAGGGCTAGGTTTGGACGCTTATCAGATTTAAAAGAATTGAGCCACTAATAATCGGTGTTTCGAAGCTTAGCATGTTTTTTAATAGGGCAAAGGTTCCAAGTGATGATTAAGTGGAGGACACGATCATGAAGGTAAAGTTTGGATGTTAATCCAAACTGAATAAAAATGGCGAGATTAAAAGGACCCTTTTCATCGGAGTTACCTCTGGAAGGCAAATGAAGATAATCGCCAAACTCTTCTAAGGTATGATGTATAAGGGTTTTCATTAAAAAAGAACTGATGGCTATAACGGTGTCACCGGACTCATCATGTTCGAGTTTGTTATTAGAGAAAATGCTCGAACAAGATTATAATAAGTCGGTGATGAAATATTAAGGAAATTCATTCAACCCCAATTTTTTCAAAATAGAAAGATAGACAAAATTAATACCCTCTAACATGGCTATATCGACTTTCTTAGACTCCCAAACTCTCTTAGATGCAAAGTTTCTATCAAAATAGTTACGTAAGGCATCATTACGAAAACATTCGTTAAATGATGATGTAGGGCCACTAGGTTGGTGTGACGAAGATGCACTGGTTCTAGGTTTTTTCCCAGTAGCCATAACTAGATATGGAAACACTAAAATTTGACTAAAACACTAAAAAAATTTGTTTGGGAATTTTGTTAGACACTTGGTGTGCATGGGTTTTAGTTCAATAATTTAAGAAAATGACTAGGAAAAGGAAACCCCCTGCATCAAAATACAAATTTTATAGTACACATCAACTCAATAATCCATTAAGAATTAAAATTTCAACCTATATTGCACAAAATCAAAAGTTTAAAAATTTTAAAGTTTACCTTAAAAGTATTGAAATAGGCAATATCTCCAAGAAATGTTGAACAAATCTTGAAGAAATAGTGTTTGAGAGTGTTTCAAAGTCAAGGTTTGATGAAAAAATTAGTAAATTTGAAGAAACTTTGGGGAAGAAATTTGTACTTTTTGGATAAGTCAAGAGAAAATTAGGGTTTTGGCAAAACTAATTTTGAAATCTTGGTGCAAGTTCCCTTAAACACCCAAAGGTATCGATATTTTGGTATGAGTATCAATATTTTTATAAAATTATCGATAGTTTTTAAATGGTATCGATACCGAATTGTAGTTCTATTTTCCAAGTGTAGTAAAATTGCAAAAATGAGATTTTTAGGTCCGAAGAGGTTCTAAGGGTCCTAAAATGACTCTAAGACTATTCCTAATAGTTTCACATGCATGAAAATGCATAATGTAAGCATGATGCATATGATTCATGAAAAAAAACTACGTTAACAAAATTTAGTCCATTCAAGCAAGTTCAAGAGCATCAAAAGAGTAAGTCATGATAGGCTAATAATGTCAAAATAGAACAATTATCCATATGAAAACTCCCCTAAATTTTTGCATACAAGGACCATATAAATCATGCATATATGCTGTGCAATCAATTTTAAGTCATAACACAATTTTAAAACAACAAAATTCTAAAATTTATTTGAACACAAATTAAGGTAAGGTAGTAATACCTAATTCTCCACTTAGTGTCCAAAATCTCCACTTAGTGTCCAAAATCTTTCTTTGTCTAATGGTTTTGTAAAAATATCAGCTAATTGATTTAAGGTGTCAACAAACTCTAGAACTATTTCTCCTTTTTGGACATGATCCCTAATGAAATGATGTCTTATTTCAATGTGTTTACTCCTAGAATATTGGATAGGATTTTAAGTAAGACAAATAACACTAGTATTGTCACATTTGATAGGAATGGTATCTATATAAATTCCATAGTCCTTAAGTTGTTGTTTCATCCATAAAACTTGAACACAACAACTACCGACAGAAATATATTCTGCTTCAGTGGTGGACAATGCAACACTATTTTGTTGCTTTGAAAACCATGATATAAGCATGTTGCTTAGGAATTGACAAGTAACGAAGGTGTTTTTCCTAACTAATTTGCATCCTCCAAAATCCGCATCCTATCTAAGATAAAGCAAATAACAAATCATTGACCTATACAATTTTAAATCTACACATTTACCTTCATCATCTTTGTCAATCTTTGTAGAAGGGCTTACTAGTGTAGCTTGTGATTCGAATTGTCCATCCCAAACTTCAAAATCATTTATCTCGTGTACTTAGCTTGATTGATAAAGATGACATCATTCATTTACTTGATTTGGAGTCCTAAAAAGAAGTTTAGTTCTCCCATTATTCTCATCTCTAATTCACGTTGCATTAACTTAGAAAATTCTTGACAAAGAAAATCATTAGTAAAACAAAAAATAATATCATCAACATAAAGTTGAACTACTAATAAATCATTGTCTTTTCTTTTAATAATAACTGTTGTGTCAACCTTCCCTTTACTAAAACCTTTTTCAATAAGAAAATTTGGTAACCTTTCATACCAAGCTTTAAGAGCTTGTTTCAAACCATATAAAGCTTTTGAAAGTTTGAAAACATGGTTTTGAAATTTTGGATCTTCAAAACCGAGTAGTTGTTCAACATACACTTCTTCATTTATAAAACCATTTAGAAATGCACTTTTTCATCCATTTGATATAATTTAAAATCATTAAAGCATGCAAAAGCTAAAAGCATCATAATGGCTTCCATTCTAGCTATGGGAGCATATGTTTCATCATAGTCTATTCATTCTTTTTTAGTGTAACCTTGAGCAACTAGCCTAGCCTTATTCCTCACTATTTTACCATTCTCATTTAGCTTATTCCTAAAAACCCACTTAGTACCTATAGTAGGTTTTTCACTAGATCTTTCAACTAGTGTCCATACTTTACTTCTCTCAAATTGATTTAACTCTTCTTGCATAGTCAATATCCAATATTCATTATTTAATGCTTCTTTGATATTTTTAGGCTTAATGCATGAGATAAATGTAACAAAATTACAATTATTTCTAAGAGAACATATAGTAGTTACTCCTTTTGGTGGATCTCCCAAAATCTTACCATCAATCACATAGTTAAACTCTTTTGGATGAGTAACTTCCATTTCCTAAATTGTAAGCTCTTCTAGAGCATCTTGTGTTTGTTCTTGAATCTTCTCACTTGATGATTGATCCTCTTTATCATTATTATTAACAATTTATGGATCATCATCACCAACACAAGAATCCTTTCTTGGAGGGTTAAAGTCATAAAAAATAACATGTATAAACATTTCTATTACTAAAGTTCTTTTGTTAAAAACTTGAAAAGCTTTAGAATTTAAAGAATAACTAAGAAAAATCTCATCACTTTTTGCATCAAATTTACCAAGATTATCTTTGTCATTGTTTAAAATATAACACTTGCATCCAAAGGGATGAAAATAACTAATGTTAGGCTTTTTATTTTTGAAAAGTTCATATAAAGTTTTCTTTAAAATAGGCCTAATCATTACTTTATTAAAAACATAGCAAGCGGTGTTTGTGGCTTCTGCCCAAAAGTATTTTAGTAAATTATTTTCACAAAGCATGGTTCTAGCCATTTCTTCTAAAGTTTTATTTTTCCTTTCACAACTCCATTTTGTTGAGGGGTTCTAAGTGTAGAAAAATTATGACTAATCCCATTTGAGTTGTAAAATTTTCCAACCTAATATTTTGAAATTCGGTTCCATGGTCACTTCTAACACTAGTTATAGATTAACCTTTTTCATTTTGATTCTTTTCTGAAAATGTGATAAATTTTACTAAAGATTCATCTTTAGTACTTAAGAAGAATCCAACTAAATCTAGAATAGTCATCAACAAGCACAAAAACATATTCATTTCCATCCAAGCTAGTTGTCCTAATAGGACCAAACAAGTCTATGTGAATTAGTTGAAGAAATCTACTAGTTGATACATCATTAATAGGTTTAAAAGAAACTCTTTTATGTTTACCTTAACACATGCGTCACAAAATTTATCTAATTCAAAATCAATTTTAGGCAATCCTCTCACTAATCATTTTTAACTAGCTTATGCAATATGCTCATGCTAGAATGTCCTAGTTTTCTATGCCATAATAAAGAATTATTTTCATTTTTAGCAACAATACATATGAGTGAATCATGAAAACCTTCAAAATGCACCATATAAACATTTCTAATCCTATGTCCTACAAACACAATCTTATTATACACAATGTCAACTATTTTACAACCATCAGACTAAAAAATGACATTGAGTGAATTCTCCACCTGGAAGTAATGCTCATTTTCTTACAAACATAAAATTAAACTTTGATTTTTTGTACCCAAATTCTTTTGGGTCCATAAGAATTAATTCCTATAATTTTAGTCCCTCTAGGTATCCATTTTGAAAGGATGCCTTTATCTTAAGTATTTATGAGTCTTTTATGGACCCATATACTTTTAATAAGTTTTGCTTTGTAAAAATTGTGGGGACCTCTATGTTTATAGAAATTAAAGCTAGTTTTGACATAGTTTTGTTTTGAACTTTCTCCTCTTAAAAATCATTTTGGTAAAACTTTCTTAGAGTGAGCTTTTTCACTCTTAAACAACTCAAGTTGCTTTTGATGATCATCATGAGCTTTAGAAAGCAAATTATGCAAGCCAAATTTTTTTTTCTCAAAATCATTTATACTCGCTTGCATATCATTTATCTTACTTTCAAGTTCATGCTTGACTTTGGAGAGTGAATTATTTTCATATTTTAGTTTTGAAATAATTTCTCTATATTTTGAAACCATTAATTAAAACTCCAAACCCAAATCATCATAGGCATCTTGTAACTTATCAAAAGAATAATAAACTGAATTGGATGAGTTAGTAGTTACCTTAGAGTCGTCGATGGCCATGAGGTAAAGGTTGGCTACTTCTTGATCTTCATTGTCGAATAACAACATGAGCCTTGAGTTTTTGTTTTCTTGACCCTCTTTTCTTCCATTGAGGAAAATCAAACTTGATATGTCTCAACTTTTTGCATTCATAACATATGATGGGGTCCTTCTCATCGGTAGATTCAATCTTGTGTCCTTCATTCTTTTGGAATTTTCTTCCTTTATTGGACCTTATGAACCTCTTGAATCTTCTTGTAAACATGGACATATGTTGATCCTCATCCACATCTTCATTAGAATCACCTTCTTCTATTATGGACTTAAGGGCAATACCAACCTTCTTCTTTTCAACTCTGTCTTCTCCTTTATTCGCTCATTTGAGTCCCATTTCATGAGTGAGTAAATAACCAATTAGCTCATCTAATGAAAGATTCTCCAACTTTTTAGTTTCCTCTATGGCTGTAACTTTGGCATCCTAATACATTAGAAAACTTCTAAGCATTTTCCACACTACCTTTTCATTGGGATAGGTCTTCTCATAGGATTTGAGCTCAGTGATGATGATGGTGAATCTATCAGACATAGCTTTCATGCCCTTATTGAGTTTCATTATAAACGTCTCATAATTGAGAGTGAGAATTCCCACCTTTGATTTCTTGGCTTGTCGGTACCTTCATGAGTGACCTCAAATTTGTCTCAAATTTCCTTGGCATTGGCACATGTTGATACCCTACTATACTCTTCCGAACCAAGTGTACAAAAAAGAGTGTGCATGACCTTGGCGTTGAGTTGTATACTTCTCCTCTCTTCATCGTTCCATTCCTTCTTGCTCTTTGGAACTAAGATCTATCATGTTTTCTTTTGAGGTATGGATAGACCATCCATGATGATGTCCCATATGGCGAGATCATTGGCTTATATGAGCAACATCATTCTAGCCTTCAATATGAATAATTTTCACTATTGAAGTAAGAAGGTTTATTAATGAATTGAGACTCACCAACAATAATGGAGTTGGAAGAAGACATCATCTTGTTTGGTTTGAATAGATGGAAGTTGAACTACCTCGAGGATCTTCTCTTAGTTGTTAAACCGTCTTTTAGAGGCTAGTTTTGATACCAAATTTTTATATAAATGTTTAATAAATATATTTTACATAAATTTTCACTAACATTATCAATGAACCATAATAAACTTTTATATGTTTATATACACACATATTTTGAACTTCAATTTATGGAAATTAGCGAGTCTCCACGGTTTCTTAATGATCTTTTTACTTGGAAGAAGCCATAATTAATTTTGATTACACACACTTTTGTTTTAAAATAAAAAATAATAATTGGGTTTTTTTATAGAAATAATAAAAATACAAATAATTACAAAAATGATATTATTTTTAGATTATTTACGAAAACATGTCATTTTTTACAATAAAGTTAGGTGTCGCCTGATTAGTTGATGGCACTACCTTTTTTTTTTCCTAACCATCATGTGATAAAATACAATTTTTTATTGGTGTCACCTGACACATTGGCGGCACTGAATTGAAGTGTGATAAATTAAAACATTCAGGGGCCTGATATGAAACTTTCCCCTTCTAGATTGGTTGTTGTGAAAAAAAAAAAAAGAACTTAAAGGTTCCGCCTGTGGCACCATATATGTTTTAGGGGATAATTGCTTCATAAACTCTTCTTTGCTTACTATTTTCTTTTTAAGGTACCTTCATTTTTAAAATAACCACTTTAGTCCCTCTCATTGCATGAAACTTGTTCTTTTTCATTCTTTTTTTTTACATAAAAAGATGGTGGCTAAATTTTAGTTTTAATCCCTCTATTATTTTTAGATTATATAATAATGATTCATTTTTTATTTTGATCCTTATATTTTGCTTAATTTTGAAATTCAATCTCTATATTTTATTTTTGAAATAAAACTTTAATTTTGACATAATTTGATATATAAACTCTTATAATGCTATTAGTTAAATTAAATACTTTATTCTTGTTAAAATACTGAATTCAATTTTTAAAAAATATTACCACCGTTAAAATTCTTTATTAAATTCAAGTTCATTACGATGTCACTTTTTGTTATATGGATAACAAGAGAGTATTTTTTTTTTTTTAGTTTCAAAATATTATACTAGCAAATTTAACAAAAGAATTATAATGGTGTAAAAAATAGACCTAAATTTTTTAGTTAAAAAATAAAGTAACTAAACACTTGAAAATAAAAGTAGAAAACTAAATTTAAAATATACGAAGAATACAATAATATTGTATTTTAACCTTTACATCTTTACCCTATATTTACTCAAAAAATAGTTAATTCAGTGCAAAGGGTGAGCATATATACATTAAAAGCTCATATATATATAGTTTAAATGTCATATATTGTATATTTGAAGTCCGTACAAAATGGAAGCACCTTAAAAAGAAAATAATAAGGGAGGGTTTATGAAGCAATTATCCCCTAAAATATATTTGTTGCCGTTACACTTTTAACTGACACACTTAAAGTAGTTTTATAACAACTAATCTAAAAGGGAAAAATTTCATATCAGATCCTTGGACGTTTTGATTTATCATATTTCAGTGCGTAACCGTCAATGTGTCAGGCAACACCAATAAAATATATATATTTTTTTTAAAACTTGATGATTGCATGATGGTTAGAGAAAAAAAAGAGTGATGTGGCCAACTAATTGGGCAACACCCAACTTTACTGTAAAAAATAATCTATTTTCATAATTAATCTAAAAATATTATCATTTTCGTAGTTTTTTTTTTTGTGTTATTTTTATAATAAAAAAAACCCAAATTAATTGTTTTTTAAATCAATTTGCTTCCTTCAAATGGCTTTGAGTCCAACCAACGTATCATGGCCCGTACACGAATAATCAAGTGCACACAACCTTCCAATTTCAATTTAAGAAGCATTCTCCTTGTTTTAAGTGATTAAAACAAATCAAACTTTCCTCTAGAAGTCTTATTCAAGATCCCCAAATTGGACTTATCGTCAAATTCAGTGGCCAGCCTTTGACTTTATATTCCTATCGGGACTCTGATTTCAAATCACTATACCCATCACACTTTGATAAGTCTTCTTTTTGTTGCAATTTTTCTTTTTTCTTTTTGATCAGGAAACAATTTTGCTGATTTTATTCATCATTCTATGTAAAGTTTTCAGCTAATCAAGATAGTTTGGTGTTTCAAGCTATGCATATCAAAAGTGAAGTATCAACATATCTTATATATTAGTTGAAGAGGACGGAAATCAATCATGATGACCTTTGAGAAACACTTTGGAGCATCAACATAGCGAGATATAGAACATGCAACACCCGTGATCACTACATTACATGTTAGAAAAATATGGAAGATGTGTGCGGTGAAATTTTAAAAATTTTAATACATTTAAGATTAATTCGGATAGTTAAGAATAATAGATTATTGATAATTTAGTATCTGAATATGTTTTAATTCACTCGAATAAGTTAGAAAAAATTATTTGCAATTAAGCTCAAACTGTTTGTCAGAAATTTCACGCTTTTATGGACACGACGCTATCTTTCCAAACACATGAACAAAAGTAATCACTCGGAACTCCTTAAAGAAAATGATTCTGCACATACTCTCTCGTTTACCGGCATAAGTAGATTGACAACTAAAGATTTTTAATTTTCATCAACTCGTGAATTTTCATTAATCTTTTCTTTTAAGATAACATGATATATTTATAGGGAGTTTATTAGAGTTATAATTATTTGGAATTACCAAAAAAAATTAGTGTAAGTTGAAAATACCACATGGACGACAAATTGAGTCTCAATAGGACTCCTATTGCTGAATCTTGCTTGCTTGGGCGGCAAGGCTTTTTTCCACACAACTGCCAGCCTCTTTTGACCCTTGTCGTGTCACTCTAGTGCTCACATATGCATTTTAAACTATTAATTACCCAATTAAATAATTTACACAAGTCCAATTTTAATCTCATTAAAGTTATGATAACTTTACTGTATTAAAATGTACACATAAATTTATTTAATTAATTTTATTCCTATGCAAAAATTTAGATAACATGATCACTTGATTTATCTTCAATTCAGACTCATCATTAATCCAATTAAATAGATATCCAAAGTGACTAACTTAATCTCATATCAATCTAATCATTAATCCAAGAAAACACCTATTACAAGTAATTTCATTGAACCATTTCTCCTTGTTTAATTGTTTACGGTTCCACACAAATGTCCATGTTAAACACAATCTGTTAAAAAGTCGTATTAATCAAATGGAAGGATTTATTGAACATATATATAATTAGGGCTTAAATAATTTATAATTAAATTTTGACTCTTCATCTATTAATTACTAATGTTTTTAGTCACTTAGTCATTCAATTAAAGTATCATAACTGATCTCTTTAGTATTGGGATCTAGTGCCCTTAGTGTAGTGATATTGTCAAATGTACTTGCAATTTTTCGAATAGATTAGTTTAATAAATTCCATCTTTCTCATTAATATTTTTTGTATAATTTCCTCAACAATTTTTGCATGTAAAGCAAAATGTAAGCAAATATTAGCTAATATTTAACTAATATTAAGTTGTATTATGTCGTCGGATCATAAGGTGAGAAGACAACTTATATTAATAGATAATCTAAATGGTCTATAGTCTAATTGACATTGATTAAGTCAACTAAAAGACTATTAAGTCGTCCATTAAGTCTAATTAGGGAGATACATTGTCTTCGGTATTGGAGCAGATAACTTTCAGAAGATAGAGACATAGATGTGACTGTTTAGACTGACAATACATCAAACAAAACTCAAGTAGAATAGATACTAAATCTATTTATGAATATGATGTTCAAAGTGTGGCTTACCTCAATCCTAAGCAAGTGACGAACTATGCATGCGTAACTCTTATACTTTGATGTGTTAAAAGCTTGAATCCAATTGCTAATAAAGCTTAAAGTTGGTACATTGGGTACACAACTTTGCAAGACATAGCTTCACTTAAAATATTGGAATTCATATCCCAATAACGGCTAAATGGTATCCTATAATAGACATTACATTATAGATGGAAAAGTAACGTGATCATAGGTCATTCATCTGAGATCCAATTGGGTATATGGAATTGGTTTTGAGTCTCCAATTTAGACAATATTGGGCCTTCTTGGAATTCATTCTGAATTATCACTAATTGAAGTTCATGTGATTGCATTTATGATCCTTTCAACCTGTACCTGTCTAAGACCCAAATACAATCAAAATTTTGTCATCCTTTCCCTTAGACCAATTAATCCCAAAAAATAACAAAATAACATGCATTTAACATAATATTCATAAACTTAACATATTCCCATAGAAATAATAAAATATCATGAAATTAAGTATAAAACCACGGAAAGTGTAATATTTTTACTTAGAATCAGCATGATTTATAAATAAAAAAGTGTTGAAATATATATTTTTTTGGAGTTTACACACCCCAAAATAAATCACTGCTCGTCTCGAGGAATGCTAAAAACATGTCATCATGTAAAATTTTTATTCATCCAAGTAGTCATAGAAAAACAGAAATTTTATTCTCAAATTCAATCTTGTAAATATGTAGTTCATAGACAACATATCATCCAATATTTATTCAAGTAACTAAAATTCTAATAAATCATGATTTGAACAACTAGTTTTAAGAGTAGATTAAGTTCAACCATAAAAGATTAATTTCCTAAATTAACTAAGCATCATTCCTCAGATTTAACACATCTTCATATGTTGAGTTGATATTCCCTCTCCACTAATGTAGTTAACTTAGCGGTTTTAAATTAATAGGTCTTAGTAAGGGTTGTAACGGGGATAGGGTTAAGGCATGGAGAAGAATAGATATTTTAGTTCAATAACCTTAAACCTAGCTTACCTTGGCCTTCAAAAATTTGTAATCACACACTAGCTGTTTTATTTTCAGCACTTGTGCCTAATGGTACTCTCTCTCTCTTTCTCTTTTGAACTAAAAAAGTACCTTTCAGAGCATATTTCTGTATATGTAATTCATCTGAGTGTTTTACACCATATGATCTTCTTGGACTCCCCCAAACTTAAACTTCAAAACACTTCCAAAGTAAGCAAGGCTAAGATTTAAAGGTTTAAGAGGTCACAAAAACAATTATTTAAGATACGCTATGTATTTCATGGGTTATTTCCAAAAAATATAGGGCATACAACTCAAAATTGGTTTTCAAAGGATTTAATTAATAAGGTAAACTTGAAAGCTCAATCAATCCAAAGAAAATATGGCTATTAATTAATAAGGTAAACTTGAAAGCTCAATCAATCCAAAGAAAATATGGCTAAGTCATTTTTAAACTCGTTTTGTTACCTAAGATTTTGCCTCAAGGAAAATACCAAACAAATTCTAGAGACTAAATACTCAAAATCAAAATTCATCTCATAATTTATTTAACATAAAAATACTTGAAATAAATAAAAGATCATATCTGAATTTGAACTAAATACCATACTCGATTGATGTTGAGTGTCTTTTCTACTTCTCTGCCTCCCTGTACGAATTCATCTTCTACAAAAACTGAGGCAAAAATAAAAAAAATTGAGGCATGATCCCCCACAAACTTAAGTGGAACAATGTCCTCATTGTTCAAAACATCCATCAGATAAAAATAAGAAAAACACTGAAAAATAACTGCAGCGAGAATTTATTTTGCAAAAATTAAAAAAAATAAAAGTAATGTTTCTAAAAAAATAAAGAAAACTAACTAAAAGAAATGTCTTTGAATAAAGAAAACCCCCTACATTTATTTATTGACCTATCATTGTCTGTGTCTGTCTCCCCCTCCATGTTAGTATCTTGCCTAGGTGTGGCAGAATCAAGACAAAAACCACTTAGTAGAAAAAATAAAATCCAAAAATACCTTAAGATGGGTTAGGAGTGGCAAATAGGATTTGCCGAATGTTGAAGGGTCAGCCATAATCGCCAGGGAAACTATTGAAAAAATTCTGCTGCTGCCGTCGGCTGGTGGCGCACAAGGTTCTACAGGTCCCGATTGCTTCCAATTGCTGACGATTGTAATCGACAGGGCTTGCTGGGACTCAATTGCGCCCGAAAGAGGCCGCTGATATGTGATTGATAGGGATCGATGGTATGTGATGGATGCTGCAAGCGTCCGATGGTGGTCATAACTGTTGCAATCGTATAACGATTCGTGATGGTGTGTGACAGAGCAACGCACAAAGGCTTGCTGCTGGAAGATGCACGTGCACACGCTGGGCGCACAGGTTGACTCGTGTTGTTGGGCGTCGGACAGCACCAGGCTGGGCTGGCGAGGGGTGTCGGCGGCGGCGTGGAGGACAACGGTGCTGAGGAATGCGGCAGCTAAAAAAAACACAAGAAAGAAAAAAGAGAAAAGTAGGGAAGAACAAGTAATAAAAAAACTCTAATTTCACTTAAGTTAAAAAATTAACTTAATTTTAGTTAAGAGTTTTATTTAAATTATTATTTCTATTTACTCATTTATTTATTTACAAAACTTATCTATTTTATTTACAACTACAAATAAAATGTAATTAAAAATAAAAAATAAACTAAGAATAACAAAAACATAAAGGTAAAATTTATTTATTTACAAAAGTAACAGTTTTCCGACAAAAAAATTTCATGGATCAGTTCAAATGAGAGAACCGTTTTCTTGATCGATTTTATTGGTTCAATAATGTTTTAGTCATTGACCATTAACTTTAAACATACCTCATTTATTTTTTTGGAGTTCAATTACTTCATATGGAAAAACTTGATTAATCGTAAAGGGTCCTAACCATTGGGATTTAAGTTTACCTGGGAAAAACTCCAATCTCGTATTGAAGAGGAGAACTTGTTGTCCCACTTCGAACATGCATAGACAAATGTGCTTATCATGCCATCTTTTTTATATTCTTCTTTAAAATTTTTGGCATTCTTATAAGAGAATAATCTCATCTCTTCCAACTCATTGAGTTGTAAGATCTGTTTGTCTCTAACAAATTTTAGGTCTAAATTGAGTTGTTTAAGAGCCCAATAAGCTTTATGCTCAAGTTCAAATGGCAAACGACATGTCTTACCATAGACTAACCTACAATGAGACATCCCTAATGGAATCTTAAATGTCATTCGGTATGCCCATAATGCTTCACCAAGTCTCTGAGACCAATCTTTTTCAGTTGGGTGTACTACATTTTCATGTATGCCCTTTATTTCTTTATTTGCAAACTAGCTTGACCATTCATCTGAGGATGGTAAGCTATAGTGACTTTATGTTTTACATTATATTTGTCCAACAACCCCTTTAACCAATTATTCACAAAATGGGAACCTTCATCGCTGATTATAGCTCTAGGAGTTCTAAATCTCGTGAATATATGTTTTTGAAGAAACCACATCACCACCTTGGCATCAATAGTCGGGTATGCCTCGGCTTCCACCCATTTGAACACATAATCAATGGCTACCAAGATGTACCTGTTACCATAAGAAGAAGGAAAAGGGCCTAGGAAGTCAATACCCCAAACATCAAATAACTATACCTCAAGTATGTTGGTTAGCAGCATCTCATTCCTACTGGTCACATTTCTGACTCTTTGGCATCAATTGTATTCTTTCGCGTAGGCATATGCATTTTAAACAAGGTCGGCCAAATGAAGCCGACATGTAATACTTTGGATGTTGTTCGTGATCCTCTAAAATGTCCCCAACCATGGGATGAATGGCAATGGTATAAAATATCAGGTACTTCGATCTCAACTACACACCTTCAAATCATTTGATCCTACACATTGCTTAAACAAAAATGATTCCTCCCAAAAATAATATCTAACATCATGAAGAAACTTCCTCTTTTGTTGATATGTCAAATCAGGCGGCATTAAACCACTAGCTAAAAAGTTAGCATAATCTGCAAACAAAGAAGCTTTATGGAAATGAATTACCTTGAAGATGTGCTTCATCTTTTTGCTCCAGTCTGGACGGATGATTTGCCACTTGATTCTCTATTCTCTTCCTATCTTGTATCACCAAATTAAACTCTTGGATTAACAAAATCCAATGAATTAATCGTGGTTTTGCATCTCTCTTTAACATTAGATCTTTTATACCAAGCATGACATTAGATATTTAAGTTTCATGATATCTCTCTTTGACATTAAATATCTTATACCTACAAAATATGAACGAAATTTTTCAAAAGTAAAAACAACAACAAGTAGCTCTTTTCTATTACCGTATAATTTAATTGCGCTCCTGTCAAGGTTTGGCTAGCATAGTAGATGGGATGGAAAATTTTATTCCTTCATTGTCCCAAAACAACTCCTACTGCATAGTCGCTCACGTAGCACAACAGTTCAAACGGTGAACTCTAATATAAGGTAATGATGATTGGTGCTAAAACTAATCTTTTTCTTAAATTCTTCAAAAGTTGTTAAACATACATCATCAAAATTGAATATTGAATCTAAATTGAATATTGAATCTTTCTCCAGTACTTTACAAAGTGGTTTGGAGATTTTGGAGAAATTCTTAATGAATCTACTCTAAAACCCAGCATGTCCCAAAAAACTTCTAATGCTCTTCACAGACACTAGAGGTGGGAGCTTCTTGATAACATCTATCTTTGTCTTATCAGATTCTATTCCTTGCCTTGTAATTCTATGTCCCAAAACAATACCTTCTCTCACCATGAAATGGCATTTCTCCTAGTTGAGAACGAGGTTCATCTCTTCGCATCGTTTGAGCACTTTGGCCAAATTATCTAAATAGTTGTCATAAGAGTCTCCAAACATAGAAAAGTCATCCATAAACACTTCCAAAAAATTTTCAACCATGTCAGTGAATATAGCCATTATACACCGTTGAAAAGTTGAAGGTGCATTACATAAACCGAAAGGCATACGCCTGAAAACAAACATACTATATGGACATGTGAAGGTTGTCTTATGCTGATCTTTTGGGGCTACAAGGATCTAGTTGTACCCTGAATATCCATCGATGAAACAATAGTAATTGTGCCTTGCAATTTTGTCTAGCATTTGATCTAAAAATGGCAATGGGAAATGATATTTTCGAGTTGCCTTATTCAACTTACGGTAATAAATAAAAATTCTCTAACCTGTAACTATTATGGCTGAAATCAACTCATTATTTTCATTTTTTACAACTGTGACGCCACCATTCTTCAACACAAACTGGACTGGACTCACCCAAGAGGTATCTCAGATCGGATAAATGATTCCCACATCTAACCACTTGATAATCTCCTTTTTTACTACCTCTTTCATGATGGGGTTCAACCTTCTTTGGCCATCAATAGTGTCTTTTGCACCATCTTCTAAGATGATTTTGTGTATACAAAAAGACGGGCTAATACTTCTAATATCAGCTATTATCCAATCGGTTGCCTTCTTGAATTTTTTTAAAACACTAATCAACTTCTCTAGTTGATTCTCAATTAATTTAGCTGAGATAATCATAGATAAAGTAGAAGATGTACCTAGAAAAACATATTTAAGGTGAGAAGGTAGTACCTTTAACTCTATCTTGGGCGGTACTTCAGTTGAAGCTTTCAACTATTTATACTCATAGGATTCCAACTCCAAAGACTCGAAACAGGGTTGCAAAGTGAATCCTTATAATTTGGCTTCCAATTCAACTTGATCTCCTTCATCCTTATCGTTACTTAGCACCTTTGGTGCTAAGAGTTCTCCCAATGAATCATCCATCGGAAATGACGATTTCGTCTCATCCATAGCAGAACATTCTTCTCCTACATCAAGGTATCTCATAGCTTTGAAAACATCAAAAGTTACCTTATAATCTTGGACTCGCATGGTAAGTTCTCCCTTTTGAATATCAATTAATATTCTTCCGATTGCTAGAAAAGTCTTCCAAAAATGATAGGGACTTCTTTGTCTGCTTCAAAATCTAAAATAAGAAAGCTAGTAGGGAAAATAAATTTATCAACACATACCAAAATATCTTCAATCTTTCCTTCAGGATGTGCTATTGATCGATTTGCTAGTTATAGTGTAACTATTGTCAGTCTAACTTTACAAATTCCCAATTGATTAAACACAGACATGGGCATTAGATTTATGCTCGCTCCCAAATCACATAGAGCCATACCAGAATAGGAATTATGATGTTACACAGTATGGTAAAGCTTCTAGGGTCTTTCATCTTTGATGGCAACTTATTTTGTAAGAATGCACTACACTCCTTAGTTAGAGCCACTGTCTCAAATTCTCCCAACTGTCTCTTCTTAGAGAGGATATCTTTCATGAATTTCACATAATTCGGCATCTATTTCAAAGCCTTCACCAACAAAATGATTATATGAAACTGCTTAAGTATATTTAAGAATTTCTTAAAATATACCTCTTGTTGTTGCTTTTGGAATCTCTACGGGTAAGGAGGTGGTGGAGCTTTTACCTTAATCAGACAGCTTTTTAGAGAAAGTGTTGGTTCTGCATCTACCTTGGGTGTTGATTCTTTAGGACTACTTTGCTACGGTTGTGCCTCAGTAGGGATCACAGGAACAAGATTTTGCACTGTGGGAGATTCAACTTTTGGTTGAACTTTCTTCTGACTATGGACAACAACAAGCTTATCTTTGGATTAACAATTGCTGGTTCCAACACCTTTCCACTCTTCAAAGTAATAGTTTTACATTGTTCTTTTCTTGTACTTTTAAGATTCTACGTATCACTCAGCAAAGCACCTTGAGGTATATTTCTTAGCTCATTAGCTAATTGTCCCATCTTGTTCTCTAGATTCCTTAGAGTTGCATAATTTCTATCCATATATGCTTTTAGTAGGTTCTCTAACTATTTGAAGACTCGGTTGACTAAAGTTTCTGCATATGTTGAGAAAAACCTGACAAATGGTTTGAACGAGAATGCATATAGGAATTACCTGAACTAGTACCTTGTTTATCTAGGAGAAATTGAGATGATTTTGCCATGAAGGATTATAATGATTTGATTATGGACCTAGGCCATTCCTATTTTGATGTTGGTTTCCCATATAATAAATAGATTCGGGATTGGATAGACATTCTTCAAATGCATGAATATCACCACAGTAAACACATGCAATGTTCTCGAACTAGCTTGGTTGCTGACCTTTCATGTTAGTGTTGCAACCATTAACAGAAAAAATTTTAAGCATGGAAGTCATAGTTGATACTTGAGCTATTAAAGATGTAAGAGCATCAACTTCATGAACTCCTGCTACCCTTCTTCTTGTGGCTGCTCGATGAGCAGGCCACTGGTAATTGTTACTCGAAATCTTTTAAGAATCCCATACACCTCATTGTAGATTTTGAAAGAAGAGATCTATTAGCTGAAGTGTCTACCACCATTCTCATGTGAACATTGAGACCATTGTAGAAAGTCTCCAGTTGAAAGCAATGAGGAATTCCATGATGAGGGAATTTTCATAATAACTCTTTAAATCGTTCCCATACCTCATAGAAGGACTCATCATTGAATTGCTGAAACGTAGTAAATTCATTTATGAGTTTAGCATTCTTACTTGGTGGAAAATACTTCATTAGTAAATGTTTTGCCAGTTCTTGCCATGTGGAAATAGAACGAGGCAATAAGGAATTCAACCATGCTCATGCGCGATCTCACAATGAATATGGGAAATGCTTTAATCTTAAGGCATCTTCAGATACTCCTGGTAACTTGAAAAGTCGCTTACTTTCATAAATAAGAGGAAGTGCAAATGTGGATCTTCAGTAGGCATCCTATTGAACTGTCTCATTTTTTGTAACATTTGGAACATCACTGGCTTTAACTCGAACTGAAGGGCCTCAATCTCGGGTCTTACAATCCCTAGATTGACTTCACTAAACAAAGGCACATCATATTGCCTAATCGCTCAATCTCTGTTATCAGCAACAAGTAAAGTTGATCATGGGCCGGGGCGGGACCAAACAAAATTTTAGGCCCGTTTTCTAGGCCCGGGCCCAACCCAACCCAAAATATGGGCCTAAAAATTATCCAAGCCCAGCCCAAAATAAAATTACTAAGCCCGAGCTTGACCCGGCCTGACCCATATTAAATTTTTTTAGCTTATTTTATTAAATAAAAAATTTAAAATATAATAAATCAAATACATTTAAAAACATAAAAACAAATATTAAAACAAATAAAAATGATATTAAAACAATTCTTAAAACAATACACAAATTGAAAATATAATAAAAAGTGGTTATATTAAAAGTTTAAAATGATTAAAAATAAAATAAAATAAAAATTATTATATAATTCAGGCTAGGCCCGGGCTAAAAAAATCTTGCCTGAGGCCTGGCCCATTTTTTAAACGAGCCTTTTTTTGTCCTAGCCCATTTTTCGGGCCTATATTTTTGTCCAAACACTCCCATTTTTCGGGTGGGCCTCCAACCCAGCCCATGATCAGCTCTAGCAGCAAGGATCGGATTTCGATTATTACAGGTTGCGTCTTCTCTCGAATTTTAATTCATCTCTTCAAATTGTCTTTGGGCTTATTGCTCCCTTCTTCTTTGCCTCAAAGTACATTCAATTTCTAGGTCAACGATAATAGATCGATAATTCAGTCTATGTTCATAAACCCTAAAAAATCACGAAAAATAAATCAATTAAAATAATAATTAAAAAACAAAACTAAAAAATAAATATCTTCACAAAGCCAAAAACTTGTTGTCGCGTGACTACGTGCAAGTGTACATGGTTGTACAAGTAATAAGTAGTGAGTAAAAGAGTATCGTCTCCATTGGGATTGTTGTGTGAATTATATGCAAAGCTAATTTTAATCAATTTGGTTAATAATAAAATAAAGAGAAGATTTAATTGTTGAAAATTGAATTCTAAGTTAATGATGTAATCAGTTGTCAAATACCCTCAAAATAAAACAACTTACCTTGCAGAAAATAACCATAACAAGAGTTAACACAAAGAATAATATAACACAACATGAATAAACTAAAATAATATTTCACTTTAACAAGAATTTATTGGCATTCATAAAAAGAATATCACGAAAGGTTCATGGTAATATGGAATTAAACCCATTTTAATTAAGGCATAGTCTTTTCCCGAAGTCCTATTATGTTCCTAAGTTAATTAGCATATCCCTATGTCAAAAAACTAACCTAAGAATCACCCCCTCGAGAATTCACACAGTTTGACACCTTAATTACAAATTCTATAGGTTCTATACACATATTCATGCTAGACATCAACTTCATGCAAATGTACGAATGGGTTGACCCAGGATCAATTAAGGCAATAACACGAGTACGATAGATAGAAAATGTACCCGTGATAACGTCAGGAGCAGAAGCTTCCTCTCTAGCGCGTATCGCATTAGTTGTCGGCAGGGCCCGAGTTTCTAATCTTGCAGTAGTATCCTTAGCAACAGCTCGGCTACCTCTGGTACGCCTAGGATGTTGTGGCAGTCTACCTCGAGAACTAGGAGCATTTTGCTTCGGGGCCACTTCACCCTCTTTATCCACTCGCTCTGGGCAGTCTTTAAGAAAGTGGTCAAGAGAACCACATCTAAAGCACACGCCACTTCTCTTTCGACACTCCCCGGAGTGGAATTTATTGTAGCTTTTGCAACTCGACCTTTGATCGTCCACACTTCCCACACTAGTTACCTTGGGGGAAAAAGACTTCAGGTTGTGACGTTTAGAGCCTCTTGTCCTACTCGAATATCCCACTGATGCAATGGAATGCTCTTGTTGACTATTTTATTTCTTTGTGGGAAAGGAGTACGTTCTGCTACTGGATCTCTTATGGTAAATTCGAGCCTCTTTCTTTGCTTGCTTCCTTTCTTATTTAACTCTTCAGCCTTTTTGGCCCGATGAGCTAGTGCCATAAATTCTTGTATTTCCAGGCTTCCAATCAACAATTTAATTTCCTCATTTAAGTCTTTCTCGAAGCGCTTACACATTTCGGCCTCTAATTGGACCCGCTTCATTGCATACTGACTTAACCTTACGAATTCCCTCTCGTATTCTAACACCGTTTTATTTCCTTGCCTGAGTTCCAGGAACTCTTTTCACTTTGAGTCTAAGAATCTTTGACTGATGTATTTCTTTTTAAACTCAGCTTGGAAGAATTCCCATGTAATGTCTTCTTTCGGTACTACTGAGGATACAGTCTTCCACCAATGATACGCAGTATCTTTTAGAAGAGATACGACACACTTTAGACACTCCTCGGGTGTACAAGACAGCTCGCCTAAAACTCGTGTAGTGTTTTCGAGCCAAAACTTGGCTCGTTCAGCATCATTATCAACCTTAGCTCTAAACTCTTCAGCACCATATTTTTTGAGTTTGTCCACTAGGGCCTTACCGATTCTCACGGGTGCCATGCCTTATGGCACTTCTCCCTCAGGTCGAGCAGGGGACGGAGAAGGTCGTGGTATATTGGGATGACTTCTCAAGTAATCCCCAAACCATTTATCCATCATCTCAAAGAAAATAGCTCTTACCTCTTCTCGGCCTTCAGACATAGGCCTTCTACTACTACTAGCGTAGCTCGCTGAACGGAAGTTGGAGCATGGCTCTCGGCTCCCTCGGACTCATCTTGAGCTTGATTGGAAGACATTTACTATATTCAAATACAATTAAAAATAGTTAGGAGATGACACACTAACATAACTTGTATAATGGCATGTATAGATATACTCAACATATGCTACGTTAGTATTAGAACTGACTAAACCATAGCTCTGATACCACTAAATATAACACCGCTTTCCCATACCCGAGACAGGGACAAGGTACGGGGCATTACCATATACGAACATGACATTTTCAAAAAATATCGGGCTATAAAATTTTGTTCCGAATTAAAACTAGTCAAACATAATCACAATGTCCCTATTATGGGCCTACGAGGCCCAAAACATACATTGAGAATGGTCCGAGACTAAACCGAGGACTTAAGAAAAATCTTAGGAAAATTCCTAGGTTAAGCCTCACACGCTCGTGTGGAGGCAATGCACACGCCCGTGTCCCCTACCCGTGTGGAATTAATTAAATTTATTTTTCATTTCGAACCCATAGAGGTTTTCACACGGCTGAGCACACGCTCGTGTCCTTGGCCGGTGTAACACCCTACACTCGTACCCTTTGCCGGGACGGAGTACAAGGCATTACTTAACTTTAAACTCATGCTTTCAAACATTTTTGAGTCACCAAAACTCTTCTCAAATTGAAACTTTTTCAGTTTCTACTTTATGCTTCTTATCATGGGCCTACGAGCCCCAAATCGAGCATTGGAAACTATTCGGGATCAACCCGGGCCCTTAAGCCACCTATAAAAAATTTGTCTTTGAAACAAGGCACACGTCCGTGTGGAAGGGCAACATGCCCGTGTGGCCATTTTAACATAGTCGTGCTGATGGTCTATATGTCTCACACGGCCTAAGCAATACAGGGACATGCCCGTGTCCTCTACCCATGTGGAATTAATTCTAAATGCACACCTACAAGGGTTTTCACATGGCCTGGCACATGCCCGTGTCCCTGGCCCGTGTCCTTCACATGGCCATGACACGCTCGTGTCCTAGCCTGTGTGCAAAAACATGGACATTCTATTTCTGACGTCAGCAATGCCAACATGTCACATGGCTAAGGCACACGCCCGTGTGCTAGGCCGTGTCCTTCACATGACTGAGACACACGGCCCTGTCTCTGCCCGTGTGTTTACTACCATGCATACTAACTTAAAAATTTTACATGCAGGGGACACACGGCCGGACCACATGCCCATAGGGTAGACCGTGTGTCACATACGGTCTAAACACACGCCCATGTGTCTACCCGTGTAGACAATATAAGGCTAGTTAGCAAGCCTCTTTGCCACCCTTACTTATACAACCTACACAATAGCAACCAAAACCAATATAAGGCTATCTCATGCAACTAAATCAACCACAATAAAAAAAACATTCCATTTGTGCATTTTACTCATCTATGAAGGTAACATCTTTGCATATAAGTCAAAATGAATAGTAGCCATAATTCAAGGCTTAATACAAAATGAGGGATTTATCCCAAGCCAACACATTTGGCCAAATTAGTAATAACACAAAACATAAGTCTAATTCCCTATACATGCCATATTCAAAAATATAAATCAAACTATACCGAATGCTTCGATTGATAGTGTGATCGATATCTCTAACTTCCATTGATCCTTGAGCTAGATAGGCGGCACTATAAGAAAATGGAAAAGGAGAGGGAGTAAGCATAAAGCTTAGTAAGTTGCACATAAATAAACATACAACATAACTTTATCATTCATTATCAAGCATCATAATACACAAATGGGCAAAAGCAAAACTTACTCGTTAATATTCAATACACATCATATAGCATATATTGAGCTTACATTTACTACATACCAAATAGGTACCTGTACCACTCACAACACGGTTATACTTTTCTCATCGACTTAAAATCAGAACTTTCACCGTTGAACCATTTGGAACACTATCGGAGATTCTATATGCCTCAAACATAGGGTAAAGTGCCGATGCCATGTCCCAGACATAGTCTTACACTAACACATCTCGTGGCCGATGCATGTCCCAGACATGTCTTACTCTAGCACTCGTCTCAATGCAGATGCCATGTCCCAGACATGTCTTACACTAGCTCACACAAGTGACCCAAATGTCATGGCATGAATATCCGATTTATTTCTTAAGGTTCGAACAGGAATTCTACTCCTTCATTTATCATTAAACATTCTCAATTCCACAATCAAGCAATTCATGCTGTAATAATTCAAACACAAATAATAACAATGTAGTTGTATTTTTTATATACAACTTACCTCGGATTACAAAATGTAGCGACTAGCCGGTTTAGTCTATTTGCTTAGCTTTCCCTCGGTCTAGCTTTGGATTCGGTATTTCTTGACCTATAATAGCAAAATGCACTTATTTAGACACTAAATAAAATTAGGCAATCAAAATTTCACTTCTTTGGTGAAATGACCATTTTGCCCACAGACTTTGACAAAATAACCATTTTACCCTTAGGTTCGAAAATTG
Organism: Gossypium anomalum; assembly: GCA_025698475.1. Classification (NCBI taxonomy): domain Eukaryota; kingdom Viridiplantae; phylum Streptophyta; class Magnoliopsida; order Malvales; family Malvaceae; genus Gossypium; species Gossypium anomalum. Next base: position 32,709,898 of record CM046958.1, on the reverse strand, counting down.
ATTTTTATCAAATTTCTTCGTATCTAAAGCTTAGCCGAACCATTTTTACTCTTATAGAAACTCCAAATTCCCACTATTTCACACATTTATCATCTATTTTATAACTTATGCAAAATGGTCCTTTTAGGTTTTTTCATGAAAAATCCTTTCACAAAAGTTGTTTATCACACAACCAAGATTCATATTCTTCCATAAAATTTTAGAAAACACCCTAAATCCCCTCATGGCAAAACCCTAGACTTTCAACCATTTTGCAAAATAGTCCCCTCATTTGAAAGCTTATGCTACAAGGGTTATAAAAATGCAAAAAAAATCATCAACAAAGGGTATGGAAATCACTTACTTGTGAGAGGAATAAGTTGCTGAAATTTTTGAAGCACAAAACCCGTAACAATGGCTGAAAATTCGATGGAAATGAAGAGAGAATGAAAGAAAAAGATGATAGCTAGGCTTAGGGTATTATTATATTACACATTATGTTATCAAATTTACCTAATGTTGATTTTTCAACATTTTTATCCTTCATGGCCAGCCAAGCTATCACAATAGGGTCTAATTGCCCTTTAAAGACCCCCAATTTTTATTCTCTAGCTATTTAACACCTTTAGCTATCAATTTAGGACTTTTGCACTTTATGCGATTTAGTCCTTTCTCGCAATTGGACTCACAAACGTTAAAATTACTTCACCAAAACTTTCATGCACTATTTTGAACATGCTATGATCCAAAATAACAATAAAATAATTTATTCAACTCCAGATTTGTGGTCTCGAGACCATTATTCTGACTAGCCCCAAAATTGGGCTGTTACAGCCCGTGTACTTCACATGGCCTAGACACACCCGTATTGTCGCCCGTGTTCAAAAACTCGAGCATTCTGTTTATGACATCATCATGCATTTAGGGACACACGTCCAAGACACACGCCCGTGTGCTAGGCCGTGTCCTCCACATGGTTGAGACACACGGCCGTGTCTCTACCTGTGTGTTTACAACCACACATTCTAACGTAAAAATTTTAGGTGCAAGGGACACACAGCCGTATTACAAGCCCATGGGACTGACCGTGTGTCATACACGGCCTAGACACACACCCGTGTGTCTACCCTTGTGGACCTTTTTGGAGGCTACAAATCCAAGCCAATGGTCACCCTCAATACCCATTCACATTTATTAACTTCAATGATGTTTAACATGGCCTAAATATGCTCAAGTACTACTATAAATGGTCTATTGCATGTTAACCTTATCTCATCAGTTATGTATGTAACACCCCTTACCTGTTTCTAAGGCCGGGACAGGATACGAGGCATTACCAGACTTAAACATACACAATCACATAAAATCAGGCCATAAAATTTCATTCAAATAAAAAACATTCATACATATGTATAACGTCCCTTAAACGGGCTTACGAGGCCTTAAACACGCATAGGAGATGATTTAGGACTAAACCAAAAACTTTGAAAACTTTTGGGAAAACTTAGAAAATTTCATCATGACACAGGGTCACATGCCTGTGTAGGTAGGCCGTGTGGTTACGCACGCCCGTGTGGATCGAGACACACCGTGTCCTCAGCCTGTGTTACTCTCTGTTTATGATGTCAGCAAAAAAATAGAGTTATGCAGCCAAGTCACACGCCCAGGTGCTAGGCTGTGCCCTCCACACGGCTGAGACACACGGCCGTGTCTCTGTCCGTGTGGCCAAGAAAGTGGCTATTTACCAAGCTATTTGGCATCCTCATTTGCAAATACTTAAACATAACTTTAATGGCACTTTTCATGGCATAATTGAGCATTTAAACATCATCAAACAAGTCATGATCATAGAAATTTCATATCAATTTATTCATGCATAAGGTACCATACTTTTCCTAGTTTAAACTTATCAAACTTTCATGCCATGACTATCATTAACCCATTATCTTATTTCATACTTATGCCAATTATGTCATCAACCAATTATCAAGTACTTAAGCCATAACCACACACCCATCCATATTAAACAACATTATCACACCACATGACCTTTGGCACATTCAAGTACATATAATTAGGCATTACAACCCAAATAGTTAATATAAGCCACATCTCATGGCTATATATACAAAATGAATCAATATATCATCATAAGCTAATACATTTGGCCAAATCAAATGACACATACACAATTGACTAAGCCCCTATACATGCCATAGACTCAAGTGCTTGAATACTTATACCCCAAATGGTAGCTTGATAGTGTGATTGAATCTCCGGCGATCTCCAACCCGAGCTAGCTAAATAAACCTATAAGAGATGGGAAAGGAAGGGGAGTAAGCTATATAGCTTAGTAAGTCCGTATGAAAATAATAAGCAACTTATTAACATGATTTTGCCAAATTCTAACAACATATTTTCAAGGTAGCACAATCATACTTGCACATAATTCAGTCAAGCTTTCTACTCGAGTAGTGGTCACTAAATTATTTATAACTTGAGCTACAGATCTTTAAGTTATGATCCATTAATTTTCCTTGAAACTAGACTCATATATCTTTCTACCATAAAATTTTCAGAATTTATGGATTAACCAATAAGTACAATTTATTCTTCAAAGTTACCCCTATTCTGCTGTTTGACAGATTCGACCTTTCTTTACTAAAAATTAATTATCTCATTAAGGATTATGATGTTTATGTTTGTTTCTTTTGAAAATAGACTCATTAAGGATTTTAAACATATAATTATAACCCAAAATTATTTTTGTACAATTTTTAATGATTTTCCCAAATTAGAACAGGGGATTCCAAAATCATTCTGACTCTGTCTCACAAAAATTCAAATATCTCATAATATAAAATTCTTTTGCTTACACCATTTCATTTATAAGAAAATAGACTCAATAAGATTTAATCGCATATCTTATTCAACCACTACTTTGATTTCCACCATTTTTGGTGAATTTTCAAAGTCAGACTGCTGCTGCTATCCAAAACTGTTTTAGTGTAAAATAATAATAACTAAGTTAATAACACCTTTACAAATCATTTCAGCCATCATGGTATAAATACATATTTATACAACATAAGCATGGACCCATAATCACAAGGTCATCACAAAATCATTCTCATAGGCATGACTTACTTATTTACTTCATTACAAAGATGCATCATAAACCGAAATCATTTCTCATGAGTTTTGCATACATACCTGTACCGATCCTTACCATTTCATACATACACGTAATGCCGTTGCATCTTTGATGTCTCGCACACTATGTTCCATACTCAATATCTCGCACACCACGTGCCATTCTCAATATTTCGCACACTAAGTGCCACATATATATATATAGCCGAAGCTATCTCAAATCGCACACCAAGTGCCACATTTTGCCGAAGCTATTTCAAACCGCACATTAAGTGCCATTCTTAGCCGATATGTCGTTAAAATTAACAAGAGTCATGTATATACAATTTATACAATTTCAAATCATTAAAAGCATAAATTTAACAATGCTTATTACATACGAACTTACCTCGACCGTTAAAACGACGGAACGGATCGATTAGTCCGATACTTTGTTTTCCCTCGTTCTAGATGCAATTCTCGATTACCTCAATCTAAATAATATCAAAATTTACTTATTTAATCAACATTTCATTCAATTTAACACAATTTACACATCTTGACAAATTTATGCTTTTGCCCCTAAAGTTTCACACTTTTACAATTTAGTCCTTAAGCTCGTAAAATGGAATTAATTCAATCTTGGCCAAACCCAAGCCTAGCCGAATTTAATACAACTTCATAGCAGCCCATATTTTCATTTATTTCACACTTGTAACCACAACATTTCACATTTTCTCAATTTAATCCCTTAATTGACATTTTTATCAAAAATCACTTTATAAAACTTGTTAATCCATCATCAAAAATTCATATTTCATCATCAAGCATTCAAGAGCTCAATCACTCATCAATGACATTTCACAAAATCATAGACAAATTCAAAAATTAAAGCATGAGCTAGTTAGAACACAAAGCAACGATCTCAAAAACGCAAAAATTATCAAACTCTGAGCAAAAATGAACTTACAATTAGATCATAAAGTGGCCGAATGTTAAAACCCCAAATTTAACTTCTTTTCTTCTTTAAAATCGGCAGCAAGCATAAAGATGAAACAAATTTTTGATTTTGTTTTATTATAATAACCTTTATTTTCCAAATACCAAAGTTAACCTTAAATAACTTTAATAACTACTCCAAATGCCATGCCACTAACTTCCACTATCTTAAAAATGGGCTAATAACCACATAAGGATTTTCACCTTAATAAGCCATTGCTATTAGACACTTTCAACTACACTAATAGCACACAAGTTTTTTGCTTTACGCGATTTAGTCCTTTTTACCAAATTAAGCATTCAAACAGTAAAATTTCTTTACAAAACTTTCACGTAATTAATCTATCATGCTGTAGACCTTATTTAAATAATAAAATAAATATTTTGACTTTGGATTTGTGGTCCCAAAACCACTATTCTGATTTGACCCAAAAAGGGGCTGTTACAATGTACATGCTAATTTATCCTCTTTGTGTTAAGGATTACCGTATCATACAACACACTTATACTTGGCTCATTTAGTAATTCATTGCCAAATATGACCTAATCATTTCCAAGTGATTTGGCCACATTCTTCAAAATCCATTCATGATATACCACATTTAGCCAACCCATGAACATTTGAACTCCAACATGCATAATTAGTATATTACAATCTATATCAAAGTGAGCCATGTCTTATGGCCATAATACAAAATGAATAGATTTATCATTCAAGCCTTTACATTGGCCAACCAATGACACATATCACAAAATAACCAAAACCTATACATGCCATTGAAACAAAATAAAAGTATCTATATACCAAAGCAGGACAAATTGATAGTGTTGACAATACTCCAACCGTCTTCTAATATTCACGAGTCCACGAGCTCTGTAAAACAGGGAAAGAAAAAGGGGTAAACATAAACATGCTTAGTAAGTTCGGATAACAAGAAGGTAAACTTACCAGTTATTTAGCATGCAATCATACAAGATATTCATGTCAATACATGCATAATATATATTCTCTATCACATACACTCAATCATCAAGTTAGTTCTATCTCAAACAATATAGTATTTATCTTAGATGAGCTCATCAATTCAAGCATTACCATTTTCATTTATCATTATCGTCCCATTGAATTTCTAGGAAATCTCGATGGGTATCCATTTACCATCAAATCATGCTAGTGATCATTTTAAATCCTCACTCCCGTGAACCTCTCTCTTACGACGGGATTACCAGTCCAGGTTACATCCCTCATAACATGAATTTAAGGAGTGTTGTTGGGATTACCATTTCAGGCTAAATCCCTTACACGACAATCACTCTAATACACTCAGATTTGAAATGCCATTCCAGGCTAATTTTAATCCTTAATTGTATTACCCATCTGGGCTAAATACATAATACACATATGTTCAACGGGAGGTTTAATCACTTAAGGAACACCCATCTGGGCTAGGCCCTTGCTATACTGAGATGATTGGATTACCCATCCTGGCTAAATCCCTTTCTGCAACACATGCAGGATCTCATGTCATGTAAGTATGAATTTACCCATCGAATCTCCCTTTTTTCATTCAACCGGGATAATTATCATCTTTTCATTATACACCATCACATTTTATGGATTGTCATGCAATCACTATCTAAATTAACATACATTTAAGATTGTGCATAATTAAGTATATTTAAAGTTCACTTCGAGTTACGCGACCTTACCTGGTAATTACTTCAGTTTCGCGTTTTGGTTATTCCGAAACCTTTTGTTTTCCTCGGTCGACCTTCGAAATTGGTTCCTCGAGGTCTATATTAGTAAAAATAAATTATTAATACCTCATGCTATTTATTTCGGACCTAAATTTCACCCCTAGACAAAATGACCATTTTGCCCCTAACATTTCAAATTTTCACAACTTAGTCCCTAGGCTCGTAAAATGAAATACATGCAATTCTTTTGTTACCGAAGCCTAGCCAAATGTATCCTAAACTCATACCAGCCCAGATTTTCTTCCATTTCACATTTTTACCACCTATTTTGTACCTTTTGCAAAAAAAAGTCCTTTTAGTGGTTTTTCATGAAAATCACTTAGGAAAAGATGGTTAACACATATCTAACATTCATATTCCTCCATAAGTCAGCAAAGAACAAACATGTCACATGTGGTTCATTTTTCGTACATGAACCCTAGCTTGAAATATGGGTAGAAATGGAGAGAACATGTTACGAGGATCTCAAAAATACAATAAACATTAAAAACAGGCTAGAGAGCACTTACTATTGAGCTTGAAAATGTTGAAAACCCTAGCTATGGAGAGCTTGAGAATTTCAGCTGGTACAAGGGAGAAGATGGCTGATTTTTGCCTTCATTTTCCCTTTTTATTGATTTTATTACCAAATGGCCAAAATACCCTTCCTTACTACTTCCAAATTTTCCATGCATGCCCATTTTTATCCAAAAACTTAGAAATTGGGTGAATTACTCTTTAGGACCTTCTAATTAATAATCTAAAGCAATTTCATGCAAATTACTTCTAGAATTCAAGTTTTGCAATTTATTTAATTTGGTCCCTAATTCCCAATTGAACATCTTACACTAAGAATTTCTTCATGAAATTTTAACACATGCCTACTTTCATATTTTAGGTGTCATAATAATCACAAAATAAATATTTTAATGTTAGATTTGTGGTCCCGAAACCACTATTCCGACTAAGGCCTATTTTGGGATGTTACACCCATGCCAAAAATAACATATTAAATCTCCCATAATCTCTCATAATCATGTCGTCTCTTGGATGGCAGCAGAGTGAGTCTTTCTTGCTAAATTTAGCAAGGAAGTTACCTTGATTCCCTCTATTAGTGGTTGTCGTCCCTTGGTGTGAAGAAGAATGAGTCTTCCATGTTATTTTTAGCAAGAAAGTTTGCTTTGTTCTCTCCTTGTGTGGCCAGCCAACATGTGGTCAAATTGTGATGATCTTTTACTGCTATTTTTAACAATTGATGGATGGTTGACAGTTTTTTTTTCAAGGAAGATATTGTGTTAATTTTCTTTTGGAAAATATTGGGTCAAATCTTTTATTTGTAGAAGTTTGAATGAGTGGTTAGGAACTACTAATTTTAGCAATAGCTTTTGCCAACTTATTTTCTCATAAAATTGGGTAAATGAAATTGGTTTTGGCCCTCCTATTTAGGCAATATTGGGCCTTCTTGGAATTTATTTTGAATTATTACCAATTGAAGTCCATGTGATTGCATTTATCATCCTTTCAACCTGTACTTGTCTAAGACCCAAATAAAACTAAAATTTTGTCATCCTTTCCCTTAGCTCAATTAATCCCAAAAAATAACAAAATGACATGCTTTAACATAATATTCATATATTTAACACATTTTCATGGAAATAATAAAATATCATGAAATTAAGTATAAAATCATAGAAAGTTTTATATTTTTACTTAGAATTAGCGTAATTTATAAATAAAATAGTGCTAATATATATATTGGAGTTTATATGACTCAATGACTAAGTAATGTTGTAATTAATAAAAAAATTGGAACATAATTACAAATTATTTACCCTAATTAGATATGTCCAAATGGTTCTTCCACTAGCTCAGTACGACACTGAACAATTTGCAATTGAATTGATGTGATGAATGAAAATGACGAATTAGAGAAATTGATCGCATGTATCATTATTTGTAGTGAATGTGTTTTCTTTTTATATGCAAGAGATGATTTAGAGATTAAATTAATTTCTTTGAATTATTATTTAATTGTTTGTAATTAAATAATTGATGTTTGATGTGGAAATTAAATTAATTATTCATTACAATTTTAGTGAACAAACTAATTAAATTCATTTACTCAAAGATTCTATTATGGTCTCGTCATGACTTTAGCGGAATTAGAATTGGGTTGAGAAAAATTATTTAATTAGAAAATTTACTGAACGTATTTTAATAAATAATATATTTGGGAATATAAAAATAATCATTGGTCGGTCGATAAAATTATATGAGTTGGTTTAAAGACCATATAACAAATATAATTAATACCCAATATGAGAGACAAGCTCGAAGACCAACCTACATAGTAAGGGGTGACAACCCTGTAACACCTTATAACTCATCTCCGTCATTGGAATCAGATTATGGGATGATACAGTAAATAACATAACAGTAACATGTAATTTCACATAAAAAAATTTATCAAAACAACCTTTAATTCTCAAACAATCATACAATTCATGCTTTGTATACAAGATTGGGCTTAAATCGAGCTTATGAAAGCTCAAAAATAATTTCAGAATCAATCTAGGACTGTTTTGAAACTTTTCACACAAGAATGACAAAAGTGCAAATCATGTAACTCCCCAAATTTTAGGGGGTTAGATGGAATAAATAATCAAGAAATGAGTCTTAGTCTTGATGGTTAAGAGCTTAGGATAATGCTTAGAAAACCAAGGTTCAAGCCCCACTCTATTTTTATTTTTCTTCTATTATTTTTCGGCGAGTAAAGAACAAACTCAATCTAGTACATATATTGGATGTGGTGGAAATAAATCAAGATTGGGCAGTAGCCCAAGTGGTAAGGCTATTTATTTCCCCTTTATCCCTAGGTTCAAATCATGCCACTCTCTTTCCCATTTCTTCTTTTTGGACAGTAAAAAGGGCTAATTGCCTAACCAACCCCTCTAATTTTAAAACCCTAAGTGTTTAATAACTTTTCCTAATCATACATTGATTTCAATTCCTTTTCAACCCTAAATTGAAATATTTTTCCTCCCCTTTAAAACCCTCATTTTCTTTTATTTCCCATTTTCCTTTTTATAAAAATTCTACATTCTTTTGCTGGAAATTTTATTTTGATCTCGAGTATGAAATCGAGTCTCGTTCAATTGATTCTTCATATTGGTTTAGCATAACACCGTTAATTTCATCTCTAATGTACCAACATCGATAAGAACATTCCAAATCTTGATAATTAGATCTTGAATATCCATAGAATATCTGTTCTCAATAATTTCAGGATCGAGTTATGAATTTTTCTCAAAAATCTTGATAATTTTGATAAATCTTGAAAGTCAATATTAATTGTTGTGTATTTTTTGCTCGAAGACTCGTTGTATGTATCCCGAGCTAGACTTGGACATAAGGATCATCATGCGTAACCTTGAAAGTTAGATGTGTGTTATCTGACAAAAAAACCAACGAAAAATCAAGCCTAGCCACACGTGTGGACTACACGACCCTTACACATGGCAATGCCACCCTAAAACACCAGGATGTTCGTCTTTCACATGGCCTAGGATCCTCCACATGGTCGTGCCTCCCTTGTAGATTGATTTTTTCAATAACACACAACCACAGTCTCTCACACGGTCTAGCCACACGGTCGTGTACCCTATTCACGTAGCCCAAGGCTTCCCACACGGGGTGTTTACACGGTCATGTGTCCCTTGGAACCAAAAATTTATAGTTTTAACCTAGAATTTTATGTTTTGATCAGATTAGTCCCTGAATAGGTTTCTTTGATCAATTTAATGTGATATTTATTTACTTTATGAATAATTGCACAGATTATGAATAGTACGTGTTACCCTTGTATATATATACTTGTGATTATATGAATGACATGCCTATATTATTATCAATACTAAATACATGTAAAGCATGAATTGCTACTGATTGGTCATGTGTTAGATTATTTAATATGCCTTAATGCATTGCATGGGTTGGGTTGATTTGAACGAAGGAAGATCAAGCAATATATCTGCAAGAAAAAAATTACAACTACAGAGCATAGACATACGACAGTTCTTAACTGCAAATTCATTGTGTATTCATAGCCAAATGGCAGATTCCATCTATGGGTATTGCTGTGAATCCATAGCCAAAGGCTGATTCAAACGGCAGGTTTATGCTATAGAACCTACAGCTAAAAACAAGTTTTATCTGCAGGACATTTGCTATGAACCCACTACCAAAGGCAAATTCCAACTGCGAGGACTTATTGTGTGTTCACAGCCAATACTACAGTTGTTACCTACGAACCAGTAGTGGTCTATCCACAATGTGGCGTAAAGGTAGAGGAGTTCTGAGAACTCCTACTGTGGTGTGTAGCGCTAGGGTAGGAATTGTTCTATTTAAAAACCCAAACAGTTTGGCATCTTTTAAATCATGTGCATAGAAATCTAAAAATTATGTTATGACACATATGAGTGAATTTGTTTATATGTCTATATTTGCATGAAATATGATTATTGTGGCAATTCTGATGATTTGATTATCCTGAAAATTGTTATTGTGATTTTTGATATATCAATGATAGTTGCATCTGAAAAATTGATATTATGAACTTAATTGCTATCTTTGATTATACTATGTAATGTTACTAAATGTGTCCTAAAGAGTGTCACATTGATTTTGTTGTGTCACATTGATTTTTTTTCTAAATGGACTCACACTAAGCGTCAAAGCTCACTCCCCCCTTTGTTTTCATCCTTACAAATAACCCACCAGGTTAAGACGCGGGCACAACATCTGAAGGGTCTCGGCACAATCCATTTTATTTTTTGCTATTTTAAGATTAGTCTTTTCATTTCTTTTATTATTCAAAGGTTGTGATTTTTTATTATTGCATGACATTTAATTATGATTTTAATTAGGAAGTTTAATTTTACTCTTAATTGATGATGCATGAACCTCGATTTTTATTAAAAAATTAAGAGAATACCATCTTTTCCACTACTAGAAGATAATTAAAACATTAAGGAATAATAAATTGACATCTAAACTAAGTCTTCTATTAAACTAATTAAAAGTTTTAAATCAACTCTTTTCAATAACTCCAATAATCCTATTTGGCCATGTGGCTGATGTAGTCTTTCGGATTCAAGTCTAATGTATAGGTCGGGTTAGGGAGGTTACGTGTAGTGGTATCAGAGCTTAGTTTTTCTAAACCCAAACCATAGAAATTTGAATAAATTGCAAGCATGCATTGAAAGGGTAGTTTGGGAAAAACCATGCTAGAAGACTTTTTTAAAAATTGACTTTTTGCAGGAAATAAAATCTGAGACTCCGGTGCCGATCCTACTATAGTTATTATTAGTTATGAGATTTTAGATGAATTGAAATTTTTAGTTTATGGATATACAGCAGCTAATGCTTTAACTTTTATGTGGAAAAATGTAGATATACTTAGAGCGCTAAATTATCGCAACTAGAATAAATACTCAAGGTAAATGTGGTAGGCGTAGGCCATATAGGGCTACACTTGCAGAGCCGCCCACTGTTCAGGGCAAGGATCCAGTTTTTTAGGAGTATCTCAAAAACTCCACCACCAACGGTGATGCAAGCAATGCTAAGGGTCCTGCAAAGGGTTGTTGGAGCCCAAATTGGATCGGGAGTCGTGAATATTTTACGGAGAGTAGGGCTGAGCATTCAGTCAAATATAAATAGTAGATATAAATAAAATTATTACTATCTAGGTTTAGCAATTTTCTTGGATGATTATTTATTTGGGGGTAAAGGGTGAAAAGTAAAATTTTAGGGGGAAAATAAAAAGTTTTGATGATTGGGGAAGCAAAATTTTTGGAGAAAAGTAAATGGGAGGAAAATATTAAAAAAAATTGGGGGAAAATGGGTTTAGGGTAGATGGGGGTGGGATGAGAGGGGAGTAAAAGTTTTAAGGGGAAAGTGGGAGGGAGTAAAAGTATTGGGGGAAAGTAAAAGGGTTTAGAGGTTTGGGGTAAAAATATAAAATATTATAATTTAGTATTCGGTTTATTCGAGTTATACGAATTTGAAAATTAAACTTAATGTGAACTCGAAATTTGAAAAAAAAATTTAAGTTGACTCGAATAACTCGAGTCGTTTAACTCAAAATTCAAATTTTTTTTTATTTTTTCAAGTCAAATTGATTTTCGCTCACCCCTAGCAGAGAGACTTCGATCAAATGGGGTAGAAGCATTTAAGGGAATTACTGGTACGACTCCCACCACAGTTAAGTATTGGATAGAGTTGACCGAAAGAATCCTAGAAAACTTAGACTGTACTCTAAAGTTGAAGCTAAAGGGCACTAGGTCCTTGCTTAGAGAAGAGGCTTACCGTTGGTGGCAGTCTATGGAATGAAGTACAAAAGCTGAGCGGTTCACTTGGAAATATTTCAAGAATGCCTTCCAATAGAAGTATGTGGGCACGAGGTACATGGAAGCTCGCAGGCTCGACTTCATTAAGCTAAAGTAAGAAGACAAACCTATGACGGAATACGAGGTTGAATTCTTAAGGCTCAGCCAATATGCTCAGGGAATGGTGGCCACAGAAAAAGATAAGTGCGTACGATTCGAAATCGGGCTATGATTTGACCTCAAAATTCAAGTTTCTCCACACCAATAATGGGTGTTTGAAACCCTAATGGAAAAAGCCAAAATCGTAGAGGAGATTAAGCAAGTGGAACATGATAAATGGGAGAAAAGTAAGGCCTCTGTTAAGAGAGACTATGGTTTCATTAGGTCGAATTCTCATTCCCTAAAACCGTTCAAAGAGGGTGGACCACAACAAAGGGTCGCGGTAAATAACTCTAAGGATGAACCCAACTCTTGTAAGTATTATGGAAAGTGACATCCGGGCTAATGTTCGAAAAAATTATGTGCATGTATTAAATGTGGGTCGATGGAGCACATGGCTAGAGAACTCCCTCAACGTAACGAGTGGACGCAAGCTCTTTCCCAAAACTAAACCCAAAATCAAAGATCAGGCCAGTTACCTTTGAGGGACTAAGGTTAGAATAAGGCCGCGAATAATGCTACTGGAACAACCCTTACCCGACGCCGGAATAGGGGACAAGGCATTACCAGACTTACCATACAAATAATCATACAATTTTGAGCCATAAATTTGCGTCCAAACTAAAACCATTTGCAATTAATCATAAAGTCCCTAATATGAGCCTACGAGGCTCAAAACATGCATTGGAAGTGGTCCGGGACTAAACCGAAAACTTTAGGAATTTTTATAAAACTTAAATTTTTTTGCCTTAAACAGGGGTCACACGCCTGTGTGGTTTGGGACACACCCGTGTGGGCAGGCCGTGTGGTCTCACACGCCCGTGTCCTTAACTCGTGTAACTCTCTGTTTTGCAATGCATGAACAAATTGATGTCACATGGCCAAGTCACATGCCCGTGTGCTAGGCCGTGTGGATAATTAAATTTTCACAAAATAGGTGCAGACTTCACACGCCCAGGATACACGCCCGTGCCTGAGGCTATGCCATCCATATGGTGGAGGCACACTCCCATGTCTCTGCCTGTGTGCTCAATTCTGAGCATTCTGTTTCTCAAAATTTGGGTGTACGGGATACACGGCCTAAACACAAGCCCATGGGGCAAACTGTGTGTCACACACGGCCTAGACACACGCCCGTGTGTCTACTTGTGAGGACAAAATAAAGGCTATTTACCAAGCCATTTGCCATCCTTATTAGCACAAACACTTATACCAATTCAATTGCACAAACCCATGGCATACTTAGGCAACCAAAACATCCACATTTATGACCAACACATGCCAAAACATTATCAACATATATCCTACTCACAACATTTATTATGCCCTAACTCAATCATGCCAATTTCACATTCATCAAGCCTCAATTAACTACTTTCAAGATACCTATTTGTACACATATTCATCATCTCATCAATAGATCACATTACCAAACATTTCACATTCAAACCTTACATCACATTTCTGTCAATTACCAAGCATACCATGACCATATCAACAAAGATATTGGTACATATATGAATATACTTAGGCTTACAATCATGTTAGCCAAATTAAGACAATTTATGTGGCCAAAAATCAAAACAAGCCTTTGACAAATACAAGCCAATACATTTGTCCAAATCAAATGACACATATAACAAAATAACCAAGTCCTTATACATGCCATACTTTCAAAACACTAAGATCATCAATACCCAAAGTGAAAGTTTGATAGTGTGATTCAAATCTCCGACGATCCCCAATTCCGAGCTAGCTTGGCGACACTATAAAACATGGAAAATAAATAGAGTAAGCTATATAGCTTAGTAAGCTCGTATGCAAGAAATAAGCAACCTTACCATGCATATAACATTCAAATAATATAACATAATTAAATGTAAATTTACCATAGTATCATAATTCATTCCATCACAAAACTTACCTCATTTTCATCATTTTAAGCATTTAATAAACATGAGCTTTATGTACATACCTGAACCATTTCGGAATGAACTTACACATGTTTTCATCCTTAACATACCCGTAAACCACTCGAAATAAAAATGTTAGATACTCGGGATTCTTACACCCTAAGTGCCACATATGTAGCTAATGCTACCTTAATCTAATATCACATAGTTGCTTGCTCTCGAGCTATCAACGGGCCTGCTCACACAAGCTGTCAAGTATCCGTGACATATGTCGGTATACTCAGCCACCTGTAGGACATACAAGACCAGCACCTGGATCACATAATCACATAACACATAATGACCCTAATGACATGTCACTTGTATCCTACCCTATTCCTAAGGTTCAAACAGGATTTCTTGCTTGTTGATTCGTCTTCGGACTCATTCATAGGATTAAGCTTATCCACATTTATCAAACATAAGATTCATGCAATATTAAAGCAATAAAATACAATAATATTAAAGCTTATTTTTAACATACGAACTTACCTTGGTACAAAATGGCTAATAGTTCGATTTAGTCTACAACTTTGTTCTTTCCTCGGTCTAGGTCAGAACCTCTTCTTTCTTGATATATAATATCAAATTTAATTCATTAAATTATCACATTATTCAATTTAATCCAAAAAACACCTTATGGCAAAAATTATATTTTTGCCCCTAACTTTTCAACTTTTTACATTTTAGTCCCTAGGCTCGTAAAATGATTTTCATTCGATTTCTTCATTACCCAAGCCTAGCCAAATATTAATAGTACTCATATCAGTCCACATTTATTGTTTATTCACATTTTTACACACATTTTACAACTTTTACAAATAGGTCACTATTTGATATTTTCATCAAAAATCACTTGGTAAATGTTTTTATCTAACACCAAACATGCATTTTCTACCATTAGACATCAAAATACACAAATATTCAACATGGGTAAAATTTTAGACTTTGATTTTCTTTCAAATTAGTCCTTGAAATAGCTAAATCAAATTACAACATTCACAAAAACGTAAAAATCATTAAAAACCGGACAAAGATGGACTTACAATCAAGCTTGGAAATTGGCGAAACCCTAGCTATGTCTTCCTATTGTGAATTTCAGCCATGGGGGATCAAATTAAAAAAGATGACATCTTTTATTTGGTTAATTTTGTCTTTATTAACCAAATGACCAAAATGCCCTTAATGCCAAACTTTGAAATTTCTCCTAACTATGTCCATTTTTTTCCAACTTAAAGTATAATGGTCTAATTACTATTTAAAGACCTCCAATTTAAAATTTCATTTCATTTAGACACCTCTAGCTTCTAGAACACACATTTTGCACTTATTACAATTTAGTCCTATTAGTCAAATTGGACACCCTATCGATAAAATTTCTTAACTAAATTTTCACACAATAATTAAATCATACTGTAGACCTTAAAAAAAAATAAAAAAATAAAAATTTTTACTTCAGATTCATGGTCCCAAAACCACTATTCTGACTTGACCCTAAAATGGGCTGCTACAACTACGGCGGTTGCGACCTAAATTGAGGCTAGACAGTCTGTTCTTGTTTATGTCATTAGAGGTTGTTAGGAAAGAGATGCGTCCGATGACGTTGCTGGTATTTTACCCAATAGACATAGGACCAACTCATCCATAAGTTATTCATAATATGCCTAATAAAATAGATGGATGAATAGAAAGAATCACTATCGATATTACCATAGTAAAGGCCATAGGAAGTTTAAGGAGAAGTATTGTATAAAATAACATAGAAATCAGAGTTGCACAGTGAAAGTGTGGTGGTCGGTTCGAAAGGAGGAATAACAAATTTTGTTATTAAAGAAACTGATGTGTCAGTAGGTAAATTTCAAGGATGAAATTTCTTTAAAGATAGGAGAATTGTAACACCCTAAACTTTAAGGGGTTAGATGGAATGAATCATAAAAAAATAAGCCTTAATCTTAATGGTTAAGAGCTTAGGATAATGCTTAGAAAACTAAGGTTCAAGTTCCACTATCTTTTTACTTTTCATCTATTATTTTTCAGCAACTAAGGAACAAATTCAGTCTAGTACATATATTAGATGAGGTGGAAATAAACCAAGATTAGGCAGTAGTACAAGTGATAAGGCCTTTCATTTTTCCCTTGTCCCGAAGTTCGAGTCATGCCACTCTCCTTCCTATTTCCTCTTTTTGGATAGCAAAAAGGGATATTTGCCTACTCAGTCTCACAAATTTTGAAACCCTAAGTATTTAATAACTTTTCTTAATCATACATTGATTTTAATTGTTTTTCAACCTTAAATAGAATTTTGGGCAAAGAACATTGCAAAGCGGTCACTTTGCCAAGTGGAAAGACATTGGAGCCCAAGGTGGTTAAGGTTGAAGATGAGCCTGTTGTAGTTCAAGACAAAGAGCAAGTTCAACAGAGTGTTGAAACTCATGTTTTGTAGAAGTCAAATTTGGTGATCCTTGATGAGATAAACTCTAAACTAGTCAGTTCTAATAATCTAACACCTTTGTTAGATGTAGAAAAATTTCCATAAAAGAGTTGTCTGTTTAAAGCTAAGATTCCACTACTGCCGTATCCTCAACGATTCCAGAAGCAGCAACAAGGTACTCAATTTAAAGAAATTTTGGATGACGAGGTGACTTGTAATGTCTTCAATGCTACTAAATCCCTAGATATAGTTGGAGACTGCTCTGCTATTTCTGAGATAGAATTGTTAGCTTCTACAGAATTGGAACTCAATTCTCTAGATGATCAATTAAAATGTATTCTAGTAGAGGATTCATCAAGTGATAGTGAAGACGACGAATGTTTGGTTTTGTTAGAAGCTAAAATGAAGGGATTCACTTAAGAAGTTCCACTAGAATCATTAGAGTTATTATCTCAGGAGTACATACAACCAAAAGCGTTGATGGAGGAGCCATTTGAATTGGAATTGAAGATTTTTCCTTCTCATTTGAAATATGGTTATTTGGGTCTATCTTTGACTTTACCTATCATTATTTTAATTGAGTTCACTAGGAATCACGAAGAGGAGCCACTTGTGGTTTTAAAAAGGCAGAAGAAGGGTATCGGATGGATTATATCAGATATTCGAGTCACAAGTTAGGGGATTTGCTTGAATTATAGGAAGTTAAATAAGGCCATCAGGAAAAATCAATTCTAGCTTTATTTCCCTAATCAAATGTTGGAAAAATTTACTAGGAAAGAGTATGACTACTTCCTAGATGAGTATTGTTGATACGATAGATGGCCCTTTGACACTATTTCGGTCAATGAAGATTCTAAATAAAATAGGGGGAGTTCTCTTAACTTTTCTCTATCCTTATTTTATATTTTTATTTATCGTTTATTTCAGTTTTTCTCTACTGCAATTTTACATTTTTTTCAATAAGACATTAAATTGAAATCATTAATAAAATTAAACAATTTGTAAAATAAGATGTGTGGCAATATTTATGTACACGTCTAGGATTGGATCTATCTAGGAAAGGCTTGGTATTTAAATAGTCAAACTTGACTCACCTCCCTTTTCTGGGATCCTACATGGTATACAGTATCTATTCACTTCTATATTTTTGTCCCTTCTATCTGTCGTTTTTAACAATAGGTACATTGTTCATCTTAAGTGGAAGGGACCAAAAATTGAATTGTTTTCTTAAAGAATTCATTTTTCCTATCAAATTGTGATTAAGATATATTTTGCTCAAAAATTTCAATTTTTGTTGGTTATGCTAAACTTTAGTATAAATAAAGTTCTATTATTCAATAATTGTTATGTTAGCTGAATTATGACATAAATGTTAGTCTTAATAAAATATGTAAATCAAACCATGAAATTTTTAATTCTTTAGAAAGCTAAGCACGCATGAAAGTTTAAGTCTCTAAATTTGACTTTGTAGTTTCTTGAGGCGAAATCCTAGGAGGCATAGAATTTTGAAAATGATTTAGGCAAACTTTTGTTTGGACCGTTTGAGCCTTTCAAGCCAACCTTAGTGAAAATTTATCCCTTAAAACCTGACTTTGAACTATATGGCCTGATTTTATTGGAACCTTGCATAAATGAGCCATCCGTTCTTTAATGTTTATCTTTAAATTGTCCCAAATTCTAGACTCAGTCTATCCAAAATATTCTATAAAAATAAGTTTGAGGGAGTTGAAAAGAGGTATTAAATACTCAAAAATATTGTAGTACATGTAGTAATATGCTAAAAAACAAAGATAGCATATGTACCAAAAAAATAGTTGTACAAGATGCATGTGTACTCAAGTTCAAAAACAGTTGGTGAAATTGGGGGTATTTATTCTAAAGGTCCGGTGCAAATTGAGTCTAGGGTTTTTAGCTTAAAATTATCTATCTTTTACCTACCTTTAGCCAATCCGCGTTACAACCTATTTAAAAGAACTATTGATTCAAATTTATGTGCCGACTACATTAGTGGAGAGAAATTGCTAACTTCAACTTATGAAGGCATAATTAAACTTAGGGATTACTACTTAATCTTAAATAAGGGAATAAAAGTTAAATGGTAAGCATTTAGTATATATTTATTAATAAAGCATTTAGTTTATATTCTTGTTGTCATGATAATAATTGAACAATGAGTATACTTAAGTTAATAATTTCAAAATTTTTGTTCTTGAGCATAATTGCATTTAACTCATAATTGTGAGAAAAATGATTTTTGAAGGAATTTTTCAAAGGTAATTTTCTTTTTTTTTTTTTTTTTTTTTTTTTTTGCAATTTGTACATTACACGAGATGAGAAATTTATTAAGTTTGAGGGTGTGATAACTGTAAAATATATAGACTTTTTAAGCATATTTTAACTAAGAATTTATGCAAATTCCAAAGCATTTTGATAGCAAATTGTGTATTTTTAGTACATATTGAGAAATTGGGAATAATTAAATTAAGATTTTAATTTTAAGTAATTAAATACTAATTTTACATAAATTTACTATATGTTGTTACATTTTGGGAAATACATAATTCTGTGCTAAAATTGTTGCAGCGTGGTACACTGATGTGTTGGATATTTGAAGCCATTATGGATGACGCATGGACATGAATAGTAATCATCATGGGATTTCAAAGCTTGAGTATTGGACTCGAGGAATTAATTCTAACCCAACTTGGAAGTGGGTTGATCTAACGCCCCAACTTTTTATTTTGGCTTTTGTAAAAATTTGACATAATTGTGTATCAGCTTCAGTGGTTAAGTGTTCTGGGCCTGTGTGAGAGGTTGTAACGCCCCCACGCCCGACACCGACGCCGGAATCGAGCTTGAGGTGTTACCAAACATAATTTATCAATTTAAGTACTTCGAATCATTTGTTTCTACATTCACAGCTTTCTAGCTATCTGCGTCACAGTTACAAGGAAAATCATATCTCAAGTTACGAAACTTGAAATCAAGATCCGTAAATTTTCCCTAAATCTAGACTCATATATCTATTTACTAATTTGTTTTTAGAATTTTTGGTTGGGCCAATTTGTACAGTTTATTAGTTAAAGTCTCCCCTTTTTCAGGGTTTGACTGCTCTGACCTCTATGTATTACGAATCATATATCTCTCTATAAAAAATTTCAATGACTATGAGGTTTGTTTCTATTAAAACTAGACTCAATAAGGAATCTGTAAATGTAAAGAAAAACTTATAATTATTTTTGTAAAATTTATTATAAATTTTCGTACTGCCCGGATGAACTGCCAAACAGCCATTATGTGCTTCATGCAAAATCTTTTGAATCAACTCATCATTTTTCGGTACACAAATCTAATTTTTAAACATCAAGCTACCATCAGAACCGATTCTGAAATCTGATCCCGTATCAGCTTCACACTATCTTCTCTTGGCTAGCAAATCTTGATCATTTTTCTGAGCTTCAGAAATCTCTTGTAAAACATCGGTCTAGCTCTTATCTCTGCTAGAATCGAACTATCATCTGACATTTTCAGCTGAGTGTTCATAACTCTCAAAGCAAACAGCAACTTTCTGTTTAAAGCATCGACAACCACATTTACCTTTCCCGGATGATAATCAATAACAAGCTCGTAATCTTTCAATAACTCCAACCATCTTCGTTGTCTCAAATTCAAGTCTTTTTGTGACAATAAGTACTTAAGACTTTTGTGGTCGATATATACCCGGCACTTTTCACCATACAAATAATGTCGCCAAATCTTCAAAGCAAACACCACCGCAGCCAATTCCAAATCGTGAGTAGGATAATTCCTCTCATGAGGTTTTAACTGCCTCGAAGCATAAGCCACCACTTTTTCTTCTTGCATAAGTACACACCCCAAGCCATTTAGAGAAGCATCACTATACACCACAAATTCTTTACCTGATTCGGGTTGTACTAACACTGGTGCTTCAGTTAATAACTTTTTCAATTCTTCAAAACTTTGTTGACATTCTTCCGTCCATTCAAATTTAACATCCTTTCGGAGTAGTCTAGTCATAGGAGCAGCAATTATAGAAAATCCGTTTACAAATCGCCGATAATACCCAGCTAGCCCCAAGAAACTTCTAACTTCAGTTACGGTTTTCGGTGGTTTCCAATCAATAATGGCTGAAATTTTACTAGGATCAACCCGTATACCATCACCTGAAACAATATGACCCAAAAATCCAACTTTCCGGAGCCAAAATTCACTTTTACTAAACTTAGCATACAACTGCTTATTTCTCAAAGTTTGCAAAACTATCCTCAAATGCTCAGCATGCTCTGTCTTATCTTTTGAATAAATTAAAATATCATCTATAAACACCACAACAAATTTGTCCAAGTATGGTCGAAATATGAGATTCATTAAATCCATAAACACAGCAGGAGCATTTGTCAACCCGAATGGCATAACTAAAAATTCATAATGACCGTACCTTGTTCTAAAAGCGATTTTACGCACATCGACTCTTTTACTCGCGGTGATAATACCCGGATCTCAAGTCAATCTTTGAAAACCATGTCGCTCCTTTTAGGTGATCAAACAAATCATCAATTCTCGGCAATGGATACTTGTTTTTGATTGTCACCTTGTTTAAGCATAGATAATCAACACATAATCTCATAGAACCACCCTTCTTTTTCACAAATAACACAGAGCACCCCAAGGTGAAAAACTCGGTCTTACAAAGCCTTTATCAGTCAACTCTTGCAGCTGTGACTTTAATTCTTTCAACTCTGTTGGTGCCATTCTATATGGAGCGATCGAGATTGGGGTACATTCGGTATCAAATCAATACCAAATTCTACTTCCACATTGAGGCAAACCCGGCAATTCTTTTGGAAATACATCCACAAATTCACACACACAACCAAGATCGATTCAACTTTCTTTTCAACTCTTTTTGTATTAATTACATATGCCAAATAAGCTTCATAACCCTTTCTCAAATATCTCTGAGCCGACATCGAAGAAATCACACTAGACAATGCCTCTGATTTATCTGATTCAACCCGTAGAGTTTCACCACTTTCACATTTTAATTCTATAACCTTTTCTTTGCAATTTACTATAGCATCATGCAATGTCAACCAATCCATGCCCAAAATAACATCAAATTCATCAAACGGCAACAACATCAAGTTGGCTAGAAAGTAATGACCCCGAATCATTAAAGGACATTTCTTGCATACTTTATCAACTATCACACATTTGCCTAACGGATTCGACACTCTAACCATAAATTCTGTGTTCTCAATAGGTATATTCATACTAGACACCAGCTTCATGCATACATATGAATGAGTAGAACCGGGATCAATCAAAGCAATAACATTAATATCATAAAGAGAAAATGTCTTGGTAATCACATCGGTGAGGAAGCATCTTCACGCGCTTTAATAGCATAAGTTCTGGCGAGCTCTTCCTTGAGATCTAAGCTGCTTTGCATTTACGGC
The DNA here is from genome assembly GCA_025698475.1 of Gossypium anomalum. Taxonomy (NCBI): domain Eukaryota; kingdom Viridiplantae; phylum Streptophyta; class Magnoliopsida; order Malvales; family Malvaceae; genus Gossypium; species Gossypium anomalum. Next base: position 32,687,643 of record CM046958.1, on the reverse strand, counting down.
TACATTCTTCTTGCTTGTTTCACTTCCAGCTTTTCTCGGATACCTTCCCCTCAAGTATGCACCACTAGCTTTTACATTCTCAAATTTTTCTTTCTCGGCTCTCTCTCAGGCGGTCTCTAATAAAATGATCAGGAGAACCACATCGAAAACATTCATTTGCTCTGCACAGACCAAAATGATTTCTACCACACGGCCGGCACTCGGGTTTAACAAATCTCGAGTTCCCCTACATTGGCCGTAGAAGTATTACGAGATTTAGGACCCACATTTCGCTTCTTAAAATTTCCATATGATTGCCCCAAATTGAAACTTGGGAACAAGGAATCATATTTCTTGACTTTTCGGGTTATTGTGAAGGTGCCTTACTCATTGGCCTTTTCTTCCAATTTCGTGTCTCAGCCTATACCTTTCTCCTCTCTTTAAGTAGTTCTTGACCTTGCAAGCTCGATCAACCAGTACTACCATTTCTTTCGGTTCAAGGATCGACAAATACCTTAATGTCTTCGTTGAGCCCGTCTTCAAATCGTCGGCATATCTTGGCCACCAGAGAAACATATTCCACGGCATACTTACTCAATCGAACAAACTCTCTTTCATATTACGAGATTGTCATATTACCTTGCTTGACTCAAGAAACTCTTTACATTTCGATCAATAAATCTTTCACTAATATATTTCTTGAAACTCTTCTTGAAAGAATTCCGAGTTACCCTCTCTTTGGTACCACGAAATTAAAGTCTTCCACCAATTATAGGCTGAATCTCTCAACAAAGATGTAGCACATTTCAAACATTCTTCAGTGTACAAGATAATTCATCAAATACCGGATAGAATTTTCAAGCGAACTCTGCTTCTCTGCATCATCATCAATATTTGCTCTAAATTCTTGACCCTTTGTTTACGAATTTTATTAATGAGGTTTCTGTGAAATTTTATTATATCCACTCCTTGAGGCATCGGAGGCATAGGTTGAGGAATTGGAGGAGGTGGGGAGGTCGTACATTTGGGTTCGTGCTGAGCGAACTCGAGTGTACCATGCACTCATCATTTGGAGAAAGGCTTCCCGATCCCTTTCTCCTCCTCCCCGACCAATGATAGGAGGTGGGTTTTCGATCGTGTTGCCCCTTCAGGGGTGGCGCATTACTCTCTACTTGATGCGCCACGGCTAGATCGGGATCCATTTACTATATAAAAATCATTTAAAAAAAAGGTCGGAAGTCGTCACACTATCACAATTTATACATATGGCATGTATAGCAAAAATCCATACATACAACACGTAGTCCGAGAACCGATTAAACACTGCTCACGATACCACCAAATGTAATGCCCCACGCTTTCGAGACCGATGCGAGAATCGAGCTTGAGGTGTTACGAACATAATTTATCAATTTAAGTACTTGGATCATTTGTTTCTACATTCACGACTTTCTAGCTATATCGTGTATCACGATAATAAGAAAAATCATATCTCAAGTTACGAAAATCGAAATCAAGATCTGTAAATTTTCCCTAAATTTAGACTCATATATCTATTTACTAATTTGTTTTTAGAATTTTTGGTTTGGCCAATTAGTACAGTTTATTAGTTAAAGTCTCCCCTGTTTCAAGGTTTGATTGCTCTGATCTCTATGTATTACGAATCAGATATCTCTCTATACAAAATTTCAATGACTATGAGGTTTATTTCTCTTAAAACTAGACTAAATAAGAAATCTTAAAATGTAAAGAAAAACTTATAATTATTTTTTTAAAATTTATTATAAATTTTTAAAGTCAAAATAGGGGATCCAAAAATCATTCTGGCCCTGTTTCACAAAAGTTTAAATATCTCATAAAATATAATTTATATGCCTGTTTTGTTCAATCCACATGAAAATAGAATCATTAAGCTTCAATTTCATAACTCACTCATCATTTAATTCCACTTATACTATTTTTAGTGATTTTTCAAATTCATGTCATTGCTGCAGACAATATTGCATTTTAAGGCAAGTTTCATCTTTCCATGAACTTTTTATGAACTAGATAACCTATTAAACTTCCATGATATCAAACATGATCTAATTAGCCATCACCATGACTTATCAATATCAAACATTTTCTCAACCAAACATGGCCATATCATAAAATTATTTACACAAAATAGGTACATTGCTATACATGCCATACTTAAGTTTTACAAGCCATTTACCAATAGAAATCCTTCGGATAGTGTGATCGAAACTTCGACTGTCCCGATTCGAGCTGACTTGTTCAAAACTACAATGAATGAAAAGGAGGGGGTAAGCATAAATGCTTAGTAAGTTCATATGCAAATAACAAGTAACATAACAATACAATTATACCAAACAACCTTAGCATGGCATCACCAAAACATATATCACATTTCTAAACATCATTCATCATCTTACCACTTTATCGTTGTTGTATCTATTTTCAACCCGAGGGTTAGGTACATACCTGTCCAAAGTGTCCATTTCACAACACTTACCAAAACGTCACTTGCATCTTAAGTGTTCTTCCATTTCATAGAAATTTTCACCCGTTAAACACATCGAAATATAACTCGGATACACGGATGATTTGCACATAAGTGCCATATATGTAATCAAGCAATCATGTAACCCGCCCATAAGTGAACTCAGACTCAACTCAACAAGCTCGGGTGTTCACATCCATAAGTGAACTCGAACTCAACTCAACAAGTTCGGATGCCTAGTTACATCTCATGAACTCGGACTTAACTCAACGAGTTCGAACATTTGCATCTATAAGTGAACTCGGACTCAACTCAACGAGTTCGGATGCCCAAATATCCTAGTGACATGTCACTTGTATCCTAATCTATTCCTAAGGTTCAAACGGGCTTTTTCCTCGATCGACATTAGTAGTCTTCCACGGAATATCGGGCCGATACTCGGTAGCAATTCATATTTATCAAGTACTAAACATAATTTGCATATTACTCAACATTAACCACAAAGCATAATATTTCACGATAAAAAATCAGCATATCATATAATTAACATCAATAACTTAAAAATAACAATTATGCTACATTATTTACACATGAACTTACCTTGGTACCAAAATATAAAGATTTTGCAATTTAGTCCACAATCTTTTCTTTTCCTCGATCGTGAATTGATTCCCGTTCCTCTTGATCTATAATACCAAATTAATCTTATTTAATACATGCATTCATCAAAACAGCATTTAATATGAACTTTGGAAAATTACACTTTTGCCCCTAAACTTTTGCATAATTACACTTTTGCCCCTAGGCTCGGGAATTAAATTTTATCCCTTATTCTTATGTTTTATGACATGTTGATCATTTTTTCCTTCTATGACAATATCAAATTCACACTCTAACATGTACTTATGACTATTAGGTATTTTTACCGATTAAACCCTTTTACTCGTTTTCACTCAAAACCGAGTAGCACAAGTTGTCTAACATAATTTAAAACCTCATATTCTATCATAAAACATCAAAATACACAAATTTCACCTATGGGTATTTTTCCAAATATAAACCCTAGGTTGAATTATTGCTAGCATAAGCTTAATCGAGCTACCGGGATTCCAAAAACATAAAGAACATTAAAAACGGGCTTTAGAATCGCTTACTATGGAGCTTGGAAGCTTGAAACAAACCCCAGCTATGGAGAACCCTTGAAATTTCGGCCTAATGAAGAAGATGGACAAAAATTGGCTTTTAATTTTGTTTTTAATTCATTTTAATAACTAAATGACCAAAATGCCCTTACTACTAAACTTTCCAAAAATTCCTTCCATGTCCTAATTTTATCCATGAACTTAAAATTGGTCAAATTGCTATTTAAGACCTCCTAATTAATATTTCAATGCAATTTCATACTAAAAACTTCTAGAATGAAAATTTTGCAACTTATTCGATTTAGTCCCTACTTTCAATTTAAACACTTTAGGCATAGAATTTCATCACGAAATTTTCACACAATCATGCAATCATATCATAATCATCAAAATAATTATAAAATAATTATTTCTATCTTGGATTTCTGGTCACGAAACCACTATTCTGATTAAGCCCTAATTCAGGATATTACAGAGGTCCCAAGATCAAGCCTCAAATTTGGCAAATTTTGGTATTTTTCTGATGAAAGTCTTATACTTGCTCAGTGGGTTTATATTAAACTATTTGTAAAACCATATCAGAATGAGCCTGCTGGTTCGAGTGGTAAGGGAGTCTGTGTATTGTGTGGTGGTTCTGTGTTTGAATACCTGTACAAGCGTGGGAGTTTATTTTTTCTCGTTTGACCGAGGGAGTTTCGGTCAAATAGGAATTCTGAGGAGGTTGAGTAGTGTGTTAGTGGGAGTAAAATTTGGGGATTTGGGGATAATTTGATTTTATTCTTTTTTCAAAATTTTCTTTTTTCCAGAAAAAAATGGCGTTCCTTTTCTTCTCTCTCTTTGCCTAAATTCTGTCACTTCTGCTCCCACCTCTTATGATTTCTTTACTAAATCTGTCTTCTTTTTTGTGCAACGATTGATTGTGTTCGTTCGGTAAGTACTATTCTATCACTATCTTGTTGTTTCATGGTTTGGTTTTGATGAGGGTTTGTGTTCGATTTTCGATTAGGGGAAAGTCAAGTTTCTACTAGTGCTCCTGCAGCGATTTGAGCATTTGGAGGAGCCTTTTTGTTACTGGTTTCGGGAGGCTTAGGAGTGGTTTCACAACAAACTGATACCAGGTGTGTACCCGAAATGCAGAAAAATGAGATACGGCGAAAGCCACAAAACCTCATTATCGACGCCACACGGTTGTGTAGTAGGCTGTATGCGATGACACAGCCGTGTGATCGACGAAGGCTAGGCCGTATGCAAAACACGACCGTGTGAGGGTCAGAGTGTGGCCGTGTGGGCCACACGAGCTAAACCAAATTGGGTGTGTTGGCCCACATTGGTAGTCGACACGAGCATGTGGGTTTTTGGGCCAGGCTATGTGATACACACGGGCAAGGCCAATCTGGGCATGTGGGCTACACGGGCGTGTGGGCCTACACGGGCATGTAGGCCCATTATACTGAAATCTTCCGTATGGTCACACGGGTCGTCCTAATCGACTGTGGGCTACCATAAGGTTGGTATATGCTATCTAATCCTAAAACCAAGTGATCTGTTAGACTGAAATATGGTTATGAGCATGCCTATGTTTTCTTATCTGTTGTCTGTTTATAAAAGCATGTTAATCATTATTTATCTGTTAATTATGTATGTATGTTCTGTTACTATTATTGGGGTGGGATGATCTATATTGGAGGAAGTGATCTGAAAGACAGTTTATGCCTATTATTTGGTAGCACGACTGCAATATAACTGTTATGTGCCACATCAGTACAATATGGTGTAAGGGCTTGGTGGGTGTTTTAAACCCCACATGGTGTGTAGGAATGGTCGGAGATGGTGTGTAGAGGATGGGGGTAGGATATTTGATTTCTGATTCTGATTTATACATCTGTATCTGTATCTGAGATAGGCTTATGCCCGAATCTGCATCTGTATTTATAATAGGCTTAAGTCTGAATCTGTATCTGTATCTGACTGAGTATATGATTTTACTTTTATCGCACGCTTATGTCTGTTGGGTTACACACTGAGTTTACATGAACTCACATCTGTATGTCTGTTCTGTCAGGTGATCCGCAGACTTAGGCAGATCGGTGCAGCGGAGGACTCGACGGTGACCATTCACCATAAACTATTTTATTTTGTTTATGGTTTTATTTAAGTTGGCGTTAAGATATGAGAGTTTGTATTTTTCTGGGACTGTATGGACTTTTAATTGTTGATTTTGGTTTTGTTGCTCGATTTATGCATGCTATATTAAAAAGTTTTCTTTTAAAACGATAGTTTACTAAACCTTGATTTTCTAAATCATGAACTGTATTGCTAAAACATCATAACTTTTTGTAAGCTTCCACTCTAAATGATTTTTAGGCAAATGGATTAATGTTTTGATAATAAATACAGAAATTTAAGAGTTGAATAAACATTTTTGAATTTGTTAAAAACCAATAAGAGCTAATAAACAGAAATGGTTTTATGATGACGACATAGTTTACAAAACCCATTCCATGTGACATCGCCAGATTTGGCCATAACGTCTAGGCCAGGTTTGGGGTGTTACATTTAGTGGTATCAGAGTCAAGTTGTAAAACTCAGCTGTGAATTTTGGGTTCCAAAATTTGGTTTTAAAGAATTTGTTTTCAAATGATTTTAAACACTCTGATTAAGTACGTGGTACACTAAATCTCTGGCGCCGATCCTGAAGTATTCTGAACCTTAGACAGTTTATTTGAAATACTGTAAATAGCGTACTCTGAAAACATTATAGTTAGTATTCTCTGAAACTGTAGTGAAACGAATAGAGGCTGAAACTTTTGAAAACATTACTAAACTTCTAATATTTATTACAGAAAATATTTGTTAACAAATATTGAACTGATGCATAAAACTCTTAATGTAGATCAACCTGAATTAGACAATGAGTGCTTGTGGAATTCACAGATGTGGTACTCGAGGCCGTGGTAGAGGCCGTAGGAGGGCTTGAGCTGAGTCCTTATCTCTGGGTAGCATGCCAAATCTGGACACTAGTGAGACATCTGTGTCACCAGCTATTGAGACTTGTTCTCAGAGTCGTTCAACTGGGGACGACGTATTGTCCCAAACCATGCTGAGGATATTGGAGAGGGTTACTGGGCCCAATTTTGGATCTGGGGGCCGAGGGTCAGTAATTAAGTGACTCTGGTCTAATGGAGCTGAGTTGTTTAGGGGTGTCACAAAAGTCGCCCCTAATGTGGCTGAGTATTGGTTAGAGGCCACTAAGAGGATTATGGATGATTTGGCTATACCCTCGAGCAAAAAGTAAAGGGTGCAGTCTCATTTCTTTGCGATGAGGCTTACCAGTGGTGGTTAACGGTTAAGGAGGGCACTCAACCAAATCGTCTGACTTGGGAATTCTTTAAGATTACATTTCAGAGTAAGTATGTGGGAGCTAGCTATGTCGATACTCGCAGGTGTGAGTTATTGAACCTCACGCAAGGTGACCAATCTGTGGTCTAGTATGAGGCCAAATTTTGAGGTTGAGCCACTACGCTCGAGGCATGGTGACATCTGAGTATGAGAGGTGCGTTTGTTTTGAGGATGAGCTAAGAGATAATCTGAGAATTTTGGTAGGTCCGCAGAGGGAGAGCGAGTTTTCTGTTCTGGCTGAGAAGGCTAAGATCACCGAAGATGTTAAGCGTGTGAAGAGCTAGAATAGAGATAGGGAGAGAGGTAAGAACAAGAGGGATTTAGAGCCCTCGAGTTCTATGCAGAGGCCTAAGAAAAAGGCCAGATCTGATGGGCCAGTTAGAGTGGGGGCTCCTGCTACTTTAGCTAGATTGCAGCCTTGTGGTGATTGTGGTAGGCGTCATCTAGGCAAGTGTCTGAGATATAGATCCATAGAGCACTGTATTAGAGACTATCCACAGCGGGTAGATCAAACACAAGTTTCGAGTTTTGTGCAGCCATAGAGGGCTGTTCAACAGCACCTAGGGGCTGTGGACAGGCTAGGGGTGGTAACGATTTGGGTCGTGGATAGAGAGCACCAGGCAGAGGTATTGGTCAGACTGAGGTGAGGCAGCCTATTTTGGTTTATACTGCACGTCTCCAAGAGGACAGAGATGCTCCTGATGTCATCACTTGTACGTCTTTATATTTGATGTACCTTACATAACTTTGATAGACATAAGGTCTACTCACTCATACATAGCTAGTACTGTATCTGAAACATTGGGGATTTTTGTGGAGAGATCTACCAGTGAGGTTATTGTATTAAGTCCATTGGGGCAGTCTGTTCGGGTTAGTATAGGGATATTCTGCTAGAGGTGAAAGGGACTGTTTTTCTTGCAAATCTGATGGAGCTTCCATTTGGGGAGTTCGACCTAATTCTGGGTATAGATTGGTTGGTGGAGCACTGAGTCAGTTTGGATAGCGCATCTAAGAGGGTCATGCTGAGGACCAAGGATGATGTGGAGGTGGTGTTAATTGGTGAACGTTGAGACTATCTATCACATGTGACCTTTACACTAGTAGCTGAGAAACTGGTCCAAAAAGGGTATGAGGCATACTTTGCTTACGTAAGTGTTTCTGACTCTAGGGACTCTTCTGTTGGGAATATCATAATAGTAAAGGATTTTCTAGATGTCTTTTTTAAGGAGTTACCGATATTACCTCCTAACCGGGAAGTGGAGTTTGGGATTGAGCTTCTTTTGGGTATGACTCTGGTGTTTATTGTCCCCTACCGTATGGCACCGAAAGAGCTTACTGAGCTTAAGGCTAAACTACAAGAGCTTCTGGACCATGGTTTCATCCGTCCTAATGTGTCTCCATGGGGTGCATCAGTTCTATTTGTTAAGAAGAAGGATGGGACCATGAAGATGTGTATTGATTATCGGCAGTTGAACAAATTAACTGTGAAGAATAAGTATCCACTTCCAAGGATTGACAACATGTTTGATCAGTTCAGAGGGGCTTCTGTGTTTTCAAAGATTGATCTTTGATCTAGATATCATCAGTTGAAGGTTAAGGAAGTTGATGTACATAATACTGCATTTAGGACTCGTTATAGACACTACGAGTTCCTAGTTATGCCTTTTGGTCTTACGAATGCTCTAGTTGCATTTATGGATCTGATGAACTGAGTGTTTCAGCCTTATCTAGATCAGTTCGTCGTGGTCTTCATCGACAACATTTTGGTATACTCTAAGACAGAGGATAAGCATGATGTAGTGCTTCCGATTCTGCATGAGAAACAGCTCTATGCTAAGTTAAGAAAGTGTGAGTTCTGGTTGTGTGCAGTAACATTTTTGGGGCACGTAGTTTTCGCTGAGGGGATTCGTGTTCATCACCGAAAGATTAAGGCTGTGCTGGATTAGAAGTAGCCTAAGAATGTATATGAGATCTATAGCTTTCTGGGTTTGGCAGGGTATTATTGGCGGTTTGTTGAGGGGTTCTCTTTGATTACGACTCCTCTTACTAAGCTTCTGCGTAATATCCCTTTTTTCTAGACTGATTCCCAGTAAGAGAGCTTAGAGAAGCTCAAGTCTATTCTGACTCAGGCTCCTGTTCTAATACAACCTGAATCCAGGAAGGAGTTTGTGGTGTACAGTGACGCATCGCATGTCGGTTTAGGATGTGTTCTGATGCAAGATGGTAAGGTTGTGGCTTATGCATCCCGTTAACTTAAGGCATTCAAAGGGAACTATCCGACGCATGATCTCAAGTTGGCTACAATAGTCTTCGTGTTGAAGATTTGAAGACATTATCTGTATGGTGAGAGGTGTATCATCTACACTGATCACAAGAGTCTCAAGTATCTCCTTACCTAGAAGGAGTTAAATCTTAGGCAGCGTCGTTAGATTGAGCTGCACAAAGATTATGAATGCACCATTGAGTATCATCTTGGTAAGGCAATTTGGTAGTCGATGCTCTAAGCTGAAGAGTGATGTCTGATTTGAGGGCGATGTTTGCTCGCCTTAGTTTATTTGGTAATGGGAGTCTGTTAGCCGAGTTACAGTTAAACCTACTTAGATTGAGCAAATTCAGGATAAACAGTTAGTGGATGAGACTCTGGGTGCGTGGTTTCATCAGGTTGAGAGTGATACTACTTCTGATTTTGGATTAAAAAGTGATGGTGTGTTCTGTTTTTGAGGACGGATTTGTGTGCCGAACGATTTTGATATGAGGTAGTCTATTATGAGAGAGGCACATAGTAGCCCTTTTGCTATGCATCCCGGCGGTAATAAGATGTATCGCGACCTCCGTGAGTTGTACTAGTGGTCGGGTTTAAAGTATGAGGTTACAGACTTTGTGGCTTGTTGTTTGACATACCAGCAAGTTGAGGCTGAGCACCAGTTGCCTTTGGAATTGTTCCAGCCAGTCAAGATTCCCTTATGGAAATGGGAATGTGTAATGATAGACTTCGTTAGTGGGTTGCCCTTGACACTCTCTAAGAAGGATTCTATTTGGTTTATCGTGGATCGATTGACAAGTCTGTTAACTTCATTCCGGTTCTGACGGACTTTTCTCTTCAGAAGTTGGCGAAGCTGTATATCTCTGAGATAGTTAGACTGCATACCATCCTCAGATCGATGGTCATTCTGAGAGTGTGATTCAGATATTTGAGAATATGATTTGGAGTTGTTGATTGATTTATGAGGTAGTTGGGAGAATTATCTACCTCTAGTTGAGTTCGCCTACAATAACAGTTTTCAAGCTAGTATTCATATGGTACCTTACGAGGCTCTATATGGTTGTAAGTGTCGTACTCCTTTGTGTTGGACTGAGTTGGGCGAACGTGGGATTTTGGGTCCTGAGCTAGTTTTTAGGACATAGGATAAAGTTCGACTAATTCGGGATCATCTGAAAGCGGGTTCTGATAGAAAAAATCTTATGCAGATCTAAAGAGACGTGAGATTGAGTACTCTATGGGGGAATTTGTTTTCCTTAAGGTTTCTCATTAGAGGAAGATTCTGAGGTTCGGTCATAAGGGCAAGCAAAGCCCTAGGCATATTAGGCCGTATCGAATTCTGAAACGAGTGAGACCAGTTGCTTGCCAGCTGGAGCTACCTCTAGAGTTAGACTATATTCTTGATGTGTTTCACGTCTCGATGTTGAAATGGTACCGATCTAATCCATCTCGCATAGTCTCTGTTGAGGATATCGAGGTTAGGCCGGATTTAACCTTTGAGGAGGAGCCGATTCAGATTTTGAAGCGAGACATTAAGGTTCTAGAGAGGAAATCCATTCCATTAGTAAAGGTTCTGTGGTGGAATCACAGCACTGAGGAGGCCACGTGGGAACCTGAGTACGCGATACGTCAGTAGTATCCTCATTTGTTTTGATCAGGTAAATTTCGAGGTCGAAATTTTTTTAGGGGGTAGAGTTGTAACGCCCTAACTTTTTAATCCAGCTTTTGTAAAAATTTGACATAATTGTGTATCGGCTTCAATAGTAAGTGTTCTGGGTGTGTGTGAGAGGTCCCAAGATCAAGTCTCAACTTTGGCAAATTTTGGTATTTTTCTGATGAAAGCCTTATACTTGCTCAGTGGGTTTATATTAATTTATTATAAAACCATAACAGAATGAGCCTATTGGTTCGAGTGGTAAGGGATTCTGTGTGTTATGTGAAGGTTCTATGTTCGAATCCTTATGCGAGCATGGGAGTTTATTTTTGCTTGTTTGACCGAGAGAGTTTTGGTCAAACAGGAATTTTGAGGAGGTTGAGTACTGTGTTAGTGAGAGTAAAATTAGGGGATTTGAGGATAGTTTGAGTTTATTATTTTTTCAAAATTTTCCTTTTTCTAAAAAAAACTGACTTTCATTCTCTTCTCCCCCTTTGCCTAAGAAAAAAGCCAGATCTAATGGGCCAGTTAGAGTGGGGGCTCCTTCTGCTTCAGCTGGGTTGCAGCCTTGTGGTGATTGTGGTACACGCCATCCGGGCGAGTGTTAGAGAAGGATTGGGGCTTCTCTGAGATGTGGATCCTTAGAGCATCGTATTAGAGATTATCTACAGCGGGTAGATCAGACACAAGCTCCGGGTTTTGTGTGACAGCCCTAAAGTGACCCTAGTCGGAAAGCGGTTTCGGGACCGCTAAACCGAGTCACCGAATTATTTGAATATAATATTTACTATCTAAAATATGTGAATTTTGAATGTGTGAAAGTTTTAAGTTTCTATTTAGTCAATTGAATGTGAATTTAGTTAATAGGACTTATGAGTGACACTTTTGAAATATGATAGGTTAATCTAAAAGGACCTATTAGTTCAAGTTATAAAAAAACCAAGGATTTGCATGTCAAATTTCCACTATTGAGAGTAGTGGCCGGCCATGATGGAATTATATACATATAATATGTGTTAATTAATAGTTAGTGGCTTAATATTTTATATCAAAAAAAAAAAGTAATTAAAATAAGGAATTGGATGGTGAAGAAAACAAAGTAACATTTTGTTCTTCTTAGTAGAATTAGAAAGAAAGGAAGAAGAGAAGGTTTTGGTCACTTTAAGCTTAAGGGAGGTTAGTAAATTGTGTTAGATTTTTTAATTTCAAGCTTGTTTTTAATTAGTTAGCTAATTTCTTACATAACCCATGTTAAAATTTTGAAATCTTGGTGATGTTTGAGCATTCGGTTATAGTTATAAAATGATGAGATTAGGCTATGGTTTTATGTTTTATGATGAATTGTTGAAGAGAAGGGTTTAAGTTAGTCAAATTATAAATCTTAATGCTCATGAGTACAATGGCCAAACATAGATTTGTCTAATGAATGGAACAAAGGCCGTGTGAGTGATTGGAATGAATGAGTTGGAGGTTGGATCATTTTAAGATTCGACTATGTACATAAAGCTTAAGAGTTGATATTTTTTTATGATTATTGGAAGTTAATTAAGGTTATGCACAAAATAAATATTAAGAATATGGTTGACTTGTGTTTAGTGAGGTTGACCAAAGACTTTATGTACATGTTTATTCGGTTTAAGTAGAGTAAATGTGACGGGTAGATATGATTAAGTGTAGTTTATTATTGATTCGTTTGATTAAATGAATTAACTTGTAAATTGTTTTGGATATAGTATATAATAAGCATACTTGTTAACGGTAAGGTTAATTGATAATATGTCATGATTTTAACCTAACTAATTGAATGGATAAGGAATGAATTTGATATATATATATATATAGATGACAGTGATGAACCGCTTAGCTTATGAGTTTGTATGTTAGTTAGGCTTCTAAGCTAGGAAATAGTTGTTAGTAACATAGTATCCATGCACTTATATAAATAAATATACATTTATATATGGTGTTTTAAGTATAAATGTTCATTTGATAAGGTTGACTAATAATTCAAGTAAGGAATTACTCTTTTCGATATGTACATGAATTGAGGACATAGGTTGATGTAATTAACTTAAGTTATGCGGGTAATATCATATGTTTGATCATAGTTAAACATTCAATAATTGTGATTCTTTAGTTCTGAGTGTTTAAATATCGCTTTGAGGAAAATATATGATCGGTTGCCTATTATTAGTTTGAAATGAATCGTAATAAATAGATATTTGTACATAGTAAAGTTGGATAAGTAATTGAACAAATTTATTTATTTTATTAAGCTCAAGAGCATAGAGGTCTAAATCGGATAAGGGAAAAGAGAAAGTAGCCGAGTAGCCTATCGCAACCGTACAAAATATCATCAGAGGTAAGCCTTTGAGTAATGGAGCTTAGGTTACGATTCAATTAGATCATGTTTTAAGTAAATCAAAATCATGCTCTAGTATATAGTTATTGAGCCGAAAATGATATTACTTGATAAGCGATTTGTGTTGGAATTCTAATTATGAAATCGAAATATAGATATGTCATGATTTAGTTCTATGTGCATGGATACTATGATGATAGCGGGCTGAGCCAGAAGGCAATTGTGCGAGATACCATATCCGGGTTGAGTCCCAGAAGGCATTTATGCGAGCTACCACATCCGGGCTAAATCCGAAGACATTTTGTACGAGTTACCATATCAAATTTGAGTCGAAGAAGGCATTTGTGCGAGTTACCATAACGGGCTAAGTCCCCAAGGCATTTGAGCACGTAGCTATGTCGGTCAAATCCGAAGGTACTTGGTTGAAGAATGAATGGTTTTGCTGTAATAGTTCAATTAATACACGTGAAAAGTCCCAATGGATGAGGTATGTTTTGAATATGAATCGAAATAGTTGATTAGTTAAAATATCGATATTCGCTCTATCGATTAATCGAAACGGTTTTTAGTTAATTTGATTTTCTTACGCATGAATATAAGGATTGGAAATATGAAGTAGGTATGATTTTGAGTAGATGTGAGCATGAGATAAATTGTTTAGTCATATGAATGTTCTATTTCGGTTGTGCACAATTTCACTACTCAATCTTACTAAGCATTAAAGCGCTTATTAGTTTCTTTGATTTTTGTTTTATAGATTTTGGTTAAATCGATTATCGGATTCGGGATTGTCGTGATCGAAGTCACCCACACTATCAATGCTCCTTTTTGGTACATTTTTGGTTGAACTTTGAAATGGCATGTATAGGACTACCCCTTTTTGTCAATGGTCATGCACCTTTTGGAATTGTATAAATTTGGTTAGCCATGCGAAAATGGCTTGTGTTCATATTTGAATCATAATATTATAATCATCGTGTATGTATATGGTTATCGAGAAGTACGGATATGTTTGTCAATGATTGACCATTGGGATGGTTAATCACATTTATAAATTGTGCTATGTATGCTATCGGATTAGTTAAATTATGGAAACTAGGCAATAGGTAAAGTCTACCCTAAAGTCAGATGTTGACAGCATCAATGGGGTAAATTGGAAAAATCGCTAAAATTTGTAAGAATGGAGTTAATTAGTGAGTAAATTATGTAATCGAACCTTGATGAATCTACTTTCATATGGAAGAAACGAAACGGCAAATGAGTCATATGTTAAGAGATATTTAGGTTTTCATGAAACAGGGCCAGAGCGATTTCTGGATCCCCTATTCTGACTTTGAAAATTTACTATAAATTAACCAGAAATAATTAGAAGTCATGCCCCATATGTATAGATTCCTTGTTGAGTCTAGTTTCTTTAGAAACAAACAGCATAAGATTTGAAGCCCTGTATAGGAAGATACTTAAGTTGCAATGCATGAAGGTCTGTGTAGTCAAACCTTGTAACAGGGGAGACTTAATCTAATAAACTGTACCGTTTGGCCTGATCAAAAATTCTAGAAAAAAATGTGTAGATAGATACATGAGTCTAGTTTTAGGGAAAATTTACGGATTAAGTTTTCGAGCTTCGGAACTCGAGATATGATTTTTAAAGTGGTCATGATGCAGTTAGCCAGCATGTCTGGAATTATAAAATTGAACCGTGTAAGCCAATGAAGTAAGTCCGTTAATACCTCGTTTTCAACCCCGATAGCGGTCTCGGGCTTGGGGTGTTATAATTATATTGGTATCGAGCTATGGTTTAGCCGATTCTAGGACTATCGTGATACGTTTGGGTGCGACTATACATGCCATTTGGTGATTATTTGATAGTGTGGTGATTTACAGCGGTTTAAATGTGTGTTTATGTCGATAATGGATCCCGATCCCAATCGATCGGTGGCGGCGATGTGGAGAGTGTAGCGCTCGCTGCTGCGCGCGCGGGGCGCGCCGATGGACTCTCAACACATTGCGAGCAATCAAAATGATGAGGCTAGACAAGCCTTTTATAATGTGATGAATGATTGGTTTAACCAATACATTCGAACTAATCGCATTATTCCACAACCCCACTCCCGACTAATACCTCTCGCACTGCAGTACCTCCGATGTCGACCGGATGAGGTTAAACAAGCCCCTAATTGACAGAATCCGAAAGCACGGGGCTCACTGAATTTAAAGCTACGGACAGCGATGATGCCGAGCAATTTGAATTTTGGTTGGACAACACTATCCAGGGTACTTGATGAGCTATCTTGCACACGAGGAATGCTTGAAGTGTACTATCTCTTTGTTACGTGATTCCGCCTACTATTGGTGGAATACGTTAATTCTGTTGTGCCTAAAGAGCGGGTAACTTGGGAGTTTTTTCAAACCGAGTTTGAGAAAAAGTATATCGACTAGAGATTTATTGATCAAAAATGAAAGGAATTTCTTGAACTTAAACAAGGTTCCATGGCCAGTTCATCGATTATGAGCGAAAGTTTGTGAGGCTTAGCGATGCGCTCGAGAATGCGTTTCTTGAAGCTATAATGTGTAAGCGTTTTGAAGATGGTTTGAATGAAGATATAAAATTGTATGTTGGCATTTTAGAGATCGAGAGAGTTTGTAGTGCTTGTCGGCGGGCTTGCAAGGCGAAGAGCTCAGTAAGGAGAAAAGAAAAGCTAAAATGGGAGCCAAAGAGTTTCGTAAGAGATCATCGGAAAGCCCTTTCAACCGTCATTGAAGAAATTTAGAGATGATTACGGCGATCCAAAGACGCCGGGTTTTTCAAGGCGAGATCGCGATCGACCTCCTGTGAGTACACGAGTCACCGGTTGCGGTGTGGGAAATGATCGTCGAGATAGGTCGAGTGTCGACATTGTGGTAAATGGCATTCGGGAGTTGTAGATTCCATGACCGCTCTCTGCTATAAGTGTGGATTAGTGACCACTTTATCAAGGATTGTCCGAGGCTATGCGAGCAGAATGTAAATCAGTGGGAAGCGGGTGCTACTATTGCTCGAGGTAGACCATCTAGAAATGCGGGAATGCTAGCGAAGGTCGAGAGAGGATCTAGAGATGTTGCAACGAGATCGAGGCTCGTGCTCGGCTAGAGCTTATGCTATCTGCGCACGCGAGGATGCCTCTTCGCGGATGTTATTACGGGTACTTTACTCTCTTTGATCTTGATGTGATTGCTTTGATAGACCACGGTTCTACTCATTCATATGTATGTGAAACCTTAGCATCCGGTGAAGAATCTCTGTCGAGTCCATCGAGTTTGTAATTCGGTGTCAAATCCCTTGGGTGCGTTACGTGCTTGTCGACAAAGTGTGCAAGAAATGTCCTCTAGTGTCGAGGTTTTGTTTTCCGGTGATTTGATGCTTTTACCATTTGTGAATTCGATGTTATCCTCGCTATGGATTGGTTGACCGTACATGATGCAATTGTAAATTGCAAAAGAAAAACCATCGATTTGAGATGTGTAAATAACGAGATAATCCGAGTCGAGTCTCTCGACTCGAATAGGTTGCCAGTGAGTAATATCGTCGATCTTTGGCTCGAGAAATACGTAAGAAAGGGGTGTGAAACATACCTTGCGTATGTCTTGGATGACAAAGAGTTAGAAAAAAGCTGAATACATGCACGGTGGTTTGTGAATACGATGTTTTCCCGAAGAATTCTGGGTTTACCACTGTTCGGGAGGTAGAGTTTGGCATCGAGCTTGTACAGGACTACCGATTTCGATAGCTCCGTATTGTATGGCCCCAGCGGAATTAAAGGAATTGAAAGCTCGATTGCAGAGTTGTGCGGATAAGGGTTTCGCTCGACCAAGTTTCTCACCTTAAGTGCGCCGATTTTGTTTGTGAAAAAGAAGGGCGGAACCATGAGGTTGTGCATTGACTATCGTCATTTGAATAAAGTGGCGATAAAGAATAAATATCCGATTACAGCGTATTGATGATTTGTTTGATCAAGCTGAAGGAGCCTCGGTGTTTTCAAAGATAGATTTACGATCGAGTTATTATCATTTGCGAGTCAGAGATTCGGATATACCTAAAGCGCTTTTAGAGCGAGATACGGCCACTACGAGTTCTTAGTGATGCCGTTTGGGCTCACTAATGCCCCTATGGTATTTATGGATTTGATGAATTGAATCTTGAGACAATATTTGGACCGGTTTGTAGTTGTGTTTATTGATGACATCTTGGTCTATTCAAGAGATGAGACCAGAACATCTTGAGCACACAGAGATTAGTGTTGCGAATTTTATGGGATAGCGATTATATGCTAAGCTCGATAAGTGTGAGTTACAGTTAAGAGAGGTTAGCTTTTTGGGTCATGTGGTATCCGCATCGGGTATTCGAGTTGATCAGAACAAAATTTCAGCCATACTTAGCTGGAAACCTCAGAAATATTCTTGCGAGGTTTGGAGCTTTTGGGACTTAGGTTACTACAGAAGATTTGTAAGGTTTTCGATGATAGCCACGCCAATGTGAAGCTACTTCAAAAGGATGTTAAGTTCGAATGGGCGGAAAAATGTCGAGAAAAGTTTTGATCAGCTGAAAACTTATTTGGTGAAGCTCCAATTTTAGTGCGGCGAGAATCGAGGCAAAGAATTTGTCATTTATAGTGATGCCTCCCTACTTGGGTTGGGTTGTGTATTGATGCAAGAAGGCCGAGTTGTAGCGTATGCATCGAGACAATTAAAGCCACATGAGAAAAATTATCCGACCCACGATCTTGAATGCATTTGCCATCGTATTTGCTTTGAAAATATGGCGACATTACTTATTTGGTGAGAAGTGCCATGTGTTTTCAGATCATAAAAGTCTCAAATATTTGATGACCCAAAGAGATTTAAATTTACGACAAAGAGCGTTGGCTCGAGTTGTTAAAAGATTATGAACTTGTCATTGACTATCACCGGGAAAGGCTAATGTGGTTGCGGATGCTTTAAGTCGTAAATCACTATTTGCTTTACGAATGATGAATGTACACTTATGCATTTCTATCCAGACAATGTGTTAGTGGCGGAATTAAAGGCCAAACCGGTGTTGATGCATCAAATTCGTGAAGCTCGAGAAAGTCGATGATGAATTGGTTGCAAAAGCGAAAGTGAATGTGTTCGAATATGGAATCGAGTTTCAAATTGATGATGGCGATTGTTTGAGGTTTGAAGTCGGTTATGTGTTCCAAGAAATTGAACTCATTTCGATGATTACGAGCGAAGCTCATTGTAGGCGAATGTTAATTCACGGGAGTACGAAAATGTACAACGATTTGAGGCGTCGATTTTGGTGGCATGGTATGAAAGCGAGACATTTACGATTTTGTTTGAAGTGTATAGTATGTCAACGGTGAAGGCGAGAACATCAAGTGCCTACGGGTTTACTTGACCGATCATGATACGAATGGAAGTGGGATCGAGTCACGATGGATTTTATGTGCAGGTTACCATTGTCTACAAGTAAGAAAGATGCAATTTGGGTCGTTGTTGATAGGCGACTAAATCGGCTCATTTTATCCCCATACGTCACGGATTTTTCATTGGATAAATTAATTGAATTGTATGTTTCTCAGTTATGAGATTACATGGGAGTCTGGATTTCTATTGTGTCGGATAGAGATCCAGAGATTCACCTCGCGATTTTGGAAGAAATTGCAAGAAGCTTTGGGTACCAAGTTGCATTTAAAGATAGCTTTTCATCCACAAACCGATGGTCAATCGAGCGGATAATTGGACTCTTGAGGATATGTTGAGATGTTGCATCCTCGAGTTTGATGGTTCATGGGAGCGGTATTTACCTTTGATTGAATTTGCTTATAACAATAGTTTTCAATCGAGTATTAAAATGGCACCTTACGAGGCTTTATACGGGCGTAAATGTAAATGCGCCATTGTTTTGGGTGAACTCGGTGAAAGAAAAATTTTGAGTTGATTTGATTAAAGATCTTTGAGAGAAAGTAAAAGTAATCCGTGAAAGTCGAAGGCGCCACGGATCGCCAAAAAGTCGTGCAGCGGATTTGAAGCGAAAACACATTGAGTATCGGTGGGAGACAAAGTGTTTCTTAAAGTTTCACCTTGGAAAAAATACTTAGATTTGGCCGTAAAGGCAAAGCGAGTCCGAGGTTTATAGGGCCATATGAAGTATCCGAGCAATTGGTCGATTGCGTATAGATTGATTTTGCCCACCGAACTTGAAAAGATTCACAGCGTCTTTCATGTTTGATGCTTGATGTTATAGATCGATCCATCACATGTAATTAATCCATCGGAGGTTGAAATTCAATCCGATATGAGTTATGAAGAAGAACCGATTCGTATCCTAGCTCATGAAGTGAAAGAGTTGCGAAACAAAAGGGTTCCGTTAGTAAAAAGTGTTATGGCTCAAACACGGGATGGAAGAAGCTACTTGGGAACCAGAGAACTCTATGAAAGAGCGATACCCAAACCTATTTACCGGTAAGATTTTGGGGATGAAAATTTCTTAAGTGGGGAAGAGTTGTGACAAGCCCTAAAGTGACCCTAGTCAGAAAGCGGTTTGGGACCGCTAAACCGAGTCACCGAATTATTTGAATATAATATTTACTATCTAAAATATGTGAATTTTGAATGTGTGAAAGTTTTAAGTTTCGATTTAGTCAATTGAATGTGAATTTAGTTAATAGGACTTATGAGTGACACTTTTGAAATATGATAGGTTAATCTAAAAGGACCTATTAGTTCAAGTTATAAAAAAACCAAGGATTTGCATGTCAAATTTCCACTATTGAGAGTAGTGGCCGGCCATGATGGAATTATATACATATAATATGTGTTAATTAATAGTTAGTGGCTTAATATTTTATATCAAAAAAAAAGTAATTAAAATAAGGAATTGGATGGTGAAGAAAACAAAGTAACATTTTGTTCTTCTTTAGCGAATTAGAAAGAAAAAGGAAGAAGAGAAGGTTTTGGTCACTTTAAGCTTAAGGAGGTTAGTAAATTGTGTTAGATTTTTAATTTCAAGCTTGTTTTTAATTAGTTAGCTAATTTCTTACATAACCCATGTTAAAATTTTGAAATCTTGGTGATGTTTGAGCATTCGGTTATAGTTATAAAATGATGAGATTAGGCTATGGTTTTATGTTTTATGATGAATTGTTGAAGAGAAGGGTTTAAGTTAGTCAAATTATAAATCTTAATGCTCATGAGTACAATGGCCAAACATAGATTTGTCTAATGAATGGAACAAAGGCCGTGTGAGTGATTGGAATGAATGAGTTGGAGGTTGGATCATTTTAAGATTCGGCTATGTACATAAAGCTTAAGAGTTGATATTTTTTTATGATTATTGGAAGGTAATTAAGGTTATGCACAAAATAAATATTAAGAATATGGTTGACTTGTGTTTAGTGAGGTTCAGCCAAAGACTTTATGTACATGTTCATTCGGTTTAAGTAGAGTAAATGTGACGGGTAGATATGATTAAGTGTAGTTTATTATTGATTCGTTTGATTAAATGAATTAACTTGTAAATTGTTTTGGATATAGTATATAATAAGCATACTTGTTAACGGTAAGGTTAATTGATAATATGTCATGATTTTAACCTAACTAATTGAATGGATAAGGAATGAATTTGATATATATATATATAGATGACAGTGATGAACCGCTTAGCTTATGAGTTTGTATGTTAGTTCGGCTTCTAAGCTAGGAAATAGTTGTTGGTAACATAGTATCCATGCACTTATATAAATAAATATACATTTATATATGGTGTTTTAAGTATAAATGTTCATTTGATAAGGTTGACTAATAATTCAAGTAAGGAATTACTCTTTTCGATATGTACATGAATTGAGGACATAGGTTGGTAATTAACTTAAGTTATGCGGGTAATATCATATGTTTGATCATAGTTAAACATTCAATAATTGTGATTCTTTAGTTCTGAGTGTTTAAATATCGCTTTGAGGAAAATATATGATCGGTTGCCTATTATTAGTTTGAAATGAATCGTAATAAATAGATATTTGTACATAGTAAAGTTGGATAAGTAATTGAACAAATTTATTTTATTTTTAAGCTCAAGAGCATAGAGGTCTAAATCAAATAAGGAAAAGAGAAAGCAAATGAGTAGCCTATCATAACCGTACAAAATATCAGAGGTAAGCCTTTGAGTAATGGAGCTTAGGTTACGATTCAATTAGATCATGTTTTAAGTAAATCAAAATCATGCTCTAGTATATAGTTATTGAGCGAAAATGATATTACTTGATAAGCGATTTGTGTTGGAATTCTAATTATGAAATCGAAATATAGATATGTCATGATTTAGTTCTATGTGCATGGATACTATGATGATAACCGAAATTTGAGCCAGAAGGCAATTGTGCGAGATACCATATCGGGTTGAGTCAGAAGGCATTTATGCGAGCTACCACATCAGGGCTAAATCAGAAGACATTTTATACGAGTTACCATATCATTTGAGTCCGAAGGCATTTGTGCGAGTTACCATAACGGGCTAAGTCCCCAAGGCATTTGAGCACGTAGCTATGTCAGGTCAAATCCGAAGGTACTTGGTTGAAGAATGAATGGTTTTGCTGTAATAGTTCAATTAATACACGTGAAAAGTCCCAATGGATGAGGTATGTTTTGAATATGAATCGAAATAGTTGATTAGTTAAAATATCGATATTTCGCTCTATCGATTAATCAAACACGGTTTTAGTTAATTTGATTTTCTTACGCATGAATATAAGGATTGGAAATATGAAGTAGGTATGATTTTGAGTATATGAGCAGCATGAGATAAATTGTTTAGTCATATGAATGTTCTATTTGGTTGTGCACAATTTCACTACTCAATCTTACTAAGCATTAAGCGCTTATTCCGTTTCTTTGATTTTTGTTTTATAGATTTTGGTTCGTCGGTTATCGGATTCGGGATTATCATGATCGAAGTCACCCACACTATCAATGCTCCTTTTGGTACATTTTTGGTTGAACTTTGAAATGGCATGTATAGGACTACCCCTTTTTGTTAATGGTCATGCACCTTTTGGAATTGTATAAATTTGGTTAGCCATGCGAAAATGGCTTGTGTTCATATTTGAATCATAATATTATAATCATCGTGTATGTATATGGTTATCGAGAAGTACGGATATGTTTGTCAATGATTGACCATTGGGATGGTTAATCACATTTATAAATTGTGCTATGTATGCTATCGGATTAGTTAAATTATGGAAACTAGGCAATAGGTAAAGTCTACCCTAAAGTCAGATGTTGACCGCATCAATGGGGTAAATTGGAAAAATCGCTAAAATTTGTAAGAATGGAGTTAATTAGTGAGTAAATTATGTAATCGAACCTTGATGAATCTACTTTCATATGGAAGAAACGAAACGGCCAAATGAGTCATATGTTAAGAGATATTTAGGTTTTCATGAAACAGGGCCAGAGCGATTTCTGGATCCCCTATTCTGACTTTGAAAATTTACTATAAATTAACCAGAAATAATTAGAAGTCATGCCCCATATGTATAGATTCCTTGTTGAGTCTAGTTTCTTTAGAAACAAACGTCATAAGATTTGAAGCCCTGTATAGGAAGATACTTAAGTTGCAATACATGAAGGTCTGTGTAGTCAAACCTTGTAACAGGGGAGACTTAATCTAATAAAATGTACCGTTTGGCCTGATCAAAAATTCTAGAAAAAAATGTGTAGATAGACACATGAGTCTAGTTTCAGGGAAAATTTACGGATTAAGTTTTCGAGCTTCGGAACTCGAGATATGATTTTTAAAGTGGTCATGATGCAGTTAGCCAGCATGTCTGGAATTATAAAATTGAACCGTGTAAGCCAATGAAGTAAGTCCGTTAATACCTCATTTTCAACCCCGGTAACGGTCTCGGGCTTGGGGTGTTACATTTTGTGCAGCCGTAAAGGGCTATTTAGCAGGCAGAGGTGCTGGTCGGACCGAGGCGAGGTAGCCTATTTTGGTTTGTGCTGCACGTTGCCTAGAGTACAGAGATGCTCCTGACGTCATCACCGGTACGTTTTTTATATTTGATGTACCTTCCTTGGCTTTGGTAGACATAGGGTCTACTCACTCATCCATAACTAGTACTGTATCTAAAACATTGGGGATTTTTTTGGAGGGCTCTACCAGTGAGGTTGTTGTACTGAGTCCATTGGGGCAATCTGTTTGGGTTAGTAAACTCTATAGGGATGTTCCGTTAGAGGTGCAAGGGACTATTTTTCTGGAAAATCTGATGGAGATTCCTTTTGGGGAGTTCGACCTAATTCTGGGTATGGACTGGTTGGTGAAGCACCGAGTCAGTTTAGACTGTGCATCTAAGAGGGTCATTTTGAGGACCAAGGATGATGTGGAGATGGTGGTGATTGCTGAGCATCGAGACTATCTGTCACATGTGATCTCTGCACTAGTAACTAAGAAATTGGTCCGAAGAGGGTATGAGGTGTACTTGGTTTATAGAAGTGTTTCTGACACTAGGGACTCTTTTGTTGGGAATATCAGAACAGTAAAAGATTTTCAGGACATTTTTCCTAAGGATTTACAGAGATTACCTTCTAACCGGAAAGTGGAGTTTGGGATTAAGCTTCTTTCGTGTGCGACTCCAGTGTCCATTGCCCCCTACCATATGGCACTGAAAGAGCTTACCGAGCTTAAGGCTCAACTACAAGAGCTTCTGGATCGTGGTTTCATCCGTCCTAGTATGTCTCTATGGGGAGCACCAGTTTTGTTTGTTAAGAAGAAGGATGAGACCATGAGGATGTGTATCGATTATCGACAGTTGAACAAGTTAACTATGAAGAATAAGTATCCACTTTCGAGGATTGAGAACTTGTTTGATCAGTTTAGAGGGGCTTTTGTGTTTTTGAATATTGATCTTCAATCCGGATATCATCAATTAAAGGTTAAGGAAGTTGATGTACATAAGACTGTATTTAGGACTCGTTGTGGACACTACGAGTTCCTAGTTATACCTTTTAGTCTGATGAATGCTCCAGCTGCATTTATGGATCTGATGAACTGATTATTTTAGCATTATGTGGATCAATTCGTCGTGGTCTTCATCGACAACATTTTGGTATACTCTAAGACGAATGATGAGCATGATGAGAATCTTAAAGTAGTGCTTCAGATTCTGCGTGAATGTATTTGAGATCCGTAGCTTTCTAAGTTTGGCAAGGTATTATCGGCGGTTTGTTGAGGGGTTCTCTTTGATTGCGGCTCCTCTTACTAAGCTTCTGTATAAGGGTGTCCCTTTTCTCTGGACTGATGCACTACAAGAAAGCTTTGAGAAGCTCAAGTCTATTCTGACTCAGGCTCCTATTCTGATACAGCCTGAATCTGGCAAGAAGTTTGTGGTGTACAGTGACGTATCGCATGTCGGTTTGGGATAAGTTCTGATGCAGGATGGTAAGGTTGTAGTTTATGTGTCCCGTCAGCTTAAGACACACGAAAGGAATTATCTGACACATGATCTCGAGTTGGCTGCAGTGGTCTTCGTGTTGAAGATCTGGAGACATTATCTGTATGGTGAGGGGTGTATTATCTACACTGATCACAGGAGTCTCAAGTATCTCCTTATTCAGAAGGAGTTAAATCTTAGGCAGAGCCGTTGGATTGAGCTACTCAAAGATTATGACTGCACCATTGAGTATCATCCTGGTAAGGCTAATATGGTAGCCGATGCTCTAAACCGAAGAGTGATGTCTGATTTGAGGGTGTCACCTTAGTCTGTTTGATGATGGGAGTCTATTAGCCGAGTTATAGGTTAAGCCAACTTGGATTGAGCAGATTCAAGATAAACAGTTACTGGATGAGACTCTGGGTGTGCGGTTCCGTTAGGTTGAGAGTGGTACTACTTCTGATTTTAGATTAAACAGTAATGGTGTGTTATGTTTTTGAGGATGAATTTGTGTGCCGAACAATTTTGATATGAGGCAGTCTATTCTGAGGGAGGCACATAGTAGCCCTTTTGCTATGCATCCCGATGGTAATAAGATGTATAGCGACCTCCGTGAGTTGTACTGGTGGCCGAGTTTAAAGTATGAGGTTATAGACTTTGTGGCTCGATGTTTGACGTGCCAGCAGGTTAAGGCTGAGCACCAGTTGCCTTCAGGATTGTTGCAGCCAGTCAAGATTCCCTTATGGAAATGTGAACGTGTAACAATGGACTTCGTTAGTGGGTTGCCCTTGACACCCTTTAAGAAGGATTCTGTTTGGGTCGTCGTGGATCGATTGACCAAGTCTGCTTACTTCATTCAGGTTTGGATAGACTTTTCTCTTTAAAAGTTGGCGAAGCTGTATATCTCCAAGATAGTTTGATTGCATAGGGTTCTAGTGTCGATTATTTGTGACAGAGATCCTCGTTTTACGTCTCGATTCTGGAAGAAGTTACATAAAGCTCTGGGGTCGAGATTCGACTTCAGTACTACGCTCCATCCTCAGACCGATGGTCATTCTGAGAGTGTGATTCAGATATTTGAGAATATGCTTTGGAGTTGTGTGATTGATTTCTGAGGTAGTTGGGAGGATTATCTACCTCTAGTTGAGTTCGCCTACAATAACAGTTTCCAAGCTGGTATTTAGATGGCACGTTATGAGGCTCTGTATGGTCGTAAGTGTCATACTCCTTTGTGTTGGACTGAGTTGGGCAAACGTGGGATTTTGGGTCCTGAGCTAGTTTCTGGGACAAAGGATAAAGTTCGACTGATTCGGGATCGTCTAAAAGTGGGTTCTGATAGGAAAAAATCGTATGCAGATCTCAAGAGACGTGAGATTGAGTACTCTATGGGGGAATTTATTTTCCTCAAGGTTTCTCCTTGGAAGAAGATTCTGAGGTTCGGTCATAAGGGCAAGCTAAGCCCTAAGTATATTAGGCCGTATGGGATTCTAAAGCGAGTGAGACCGGTTGCTTGCCAGCTGGAGCTACCTCCAGAGTTAGATCATATTCATGATGTGTTTCACATCTCAATGTTGAGACGGTACCAATCTGATGTATCTCACATAGTCTCCATTGAGGATATTGAGGTTAGGTCGAATTTGACCTTTGAGGAGGAGCCGATTTAGATTCTGGAGTGAGACGTTGAGGTTCTGAGAAGGAAGTCCATTCCATCAGTGAAGGTTCTATGGCGGAATCATAGCACTGAGGAGGCCACATGAGAACCTGAGGACCCAATGCGTCAGCAGTATCCTCATTTGTTTTGATCAGGTAAATTTTGAGGTCGAAATTTCTTTTAGTGGGTGGAGTTGTAACGCCCTAAATTTTCATTCCGGCTTATGTAAAAATTTAACATAATTGTGTATTGGCTGCAGTGGTTAAGTGTTCTGGGTATGTGTGAGAGGTCCCAAGATCAAGCCTCAACTTTGGAAAATTTTGGTACTTTTCTAATGAAAGCCATATACTTGCTCAGTGGGTTTATATTAATTTATTTGTAAAACCATAAAAGAATAAGCCTATTGGTTCGAGTGGTAAGGGAGTTTGTGTGTTGTGTGGCAGTTCTGTGTTCGAATCCCTGAGCGAGCGTGGGAGTTTATTTTTGCTCGTTTGATCAAGAGGGTTTTGGTCAAATAGGAATTTTAAGGAGGTTGAGTAGTGTGTTAGTTGGAGTAAAATTAGGGGATTTGGGGATAATTTGATTTTAAGTTTTTTTTCAAAATTTTCCTTTTTTCAAAAAAAATGGCATTCATTCTCTTCTCCCCCTTTGCCTAAATGTTGTCACTTTCGCTCCCACCTCTTCTGATTTTTTTCTGAATCTGTCTTTTGTTTTGTGCAATGATTAATTGCTTTCATTCTGTAAGTATTGTTCTTCCACAATCTTGTTATTTCATGGTTTGGTTTTGATGAGGGTTTGTGTTTGATTTTCGATTAGGGGAAGGTTAAGTTTCTACCGGTGCTCCTGCAGCGATTTGAGCATTGGGAGGAGCCTTTTTGAGACTGGTTTCAGGAGGCTTATGAGTGGGCATTAAACTGATACCAGGTGTGTACCTGAAATGTAGAAAAATGAGATTCGACGAAAGCCACAAAACCCTACTGTCAATGCCACACGGCCGTGTGGTAGGCCGTGTGCAACGGCACAACTGTGTGATTGATGAAGGCCAGGTCGTGCGCAAGATACAGTCGTATGAGGGCCGGAGTGTGGGCTTGTGGGCCATACGGGCGTGTGGGTTTTAGGCCAGGCCGTGTGAGACTGTGGGCTACCATAGGGTCGGTAAATGCTATCTAACCCTAAAATCAAGTGATTTGTTAGACTGAAATATGGTTATGAGCATGCTTATGTTTGCTTATATGTTGTCTGTTTATAAAAGCATGTTAAGCATAATTTATCTGTTAATTTTGTGTGTATGTTCTATTACTGTTATTGGAGTGGGATGATGTATATTGGAGAAAGTGATCTGAAAGGCAATTTATGCATATTATCTGGCAGTAGGGCTGCAATATATCTGTTATGTACCGTATCGGTACAAAATGGTGTGTAGGGCAGGGTGGTTGTTTTAAACCCCACATGGTGTATAAGGATGGTCAGAGGTGGTGTGTAGAGGATGGGGGTAGGATATGAGCTTAGGCCCGAATCTATATCTGCATCTGTAATGGGCTTAAGCCCAAATTTGTATTTGTATCTGACTGAGTATATGATTTGGTTTTTATCGCACGCTTATTTTTGTTAGGTTATACACTGAGTTTACGTAAACTCACATCTGTATGTCTAATCTGTCAGGTGATCCACAGATTTAGGTAGATCGGTGCAGTGGAGGACTCGATGGTGACCACTCGCCATAAACTTTTTTATTTTGTTTATGGTTTTATTTAAGTTGGCGTTAAGATATGAGAGTTTGTATTTTTTTGGGATTGTATGGACTTTTAACTGTTGGTTTTGGTTTTGTTGCTCGATTTATGCATGCTATATCAAAAATTTTTCTTTTAAAACGACGATTTACTAAACCATGATTTTCTAAATCACGAACTTTATTGCTAAAACATCACGATTTTTCGTAAGCTTCCGCTCTAAATGATTTTTAGGCAAATGGATTAATGTTTTGATAATAAATACAGCAACTTAAGAGTCGAATAGACGTTTTTGAATTTGTTAAAAACCAATAAGAGCGAATAAACATAAATGGTTTTATGGTAACGACATAGTTTACAAAACCCATTCCATGTGAAATCGCCAGATTCGGCTATAACGTCTAGGCCGGGTTTGGGGTGTTACAGTTGATGAAAGGAACAAGCCTGGTCTTTACGTTGAAGCCGAAAATCGTCCATTAATGGGGAAAGAGTCCAAATTCGGCAATGAGCATCCCAACCAGATTTGAAACACTTAATTAAAGGTCCCTACATGTGTAAAAAATTATCACAAAATAGACTCAACAAAATCTGACGGTTGTTGTTCAATCCTTTTCCTTCAATTAAGTAAGAATCAAGCTAAAATCAAGCAAAAATCAACCTGTCTTTCCACAAATTATGGTTAGCCATGCATGGGAGACTTTCAAGGGATGTTCATGCTATTTTTAGCAAACTCTCAAGCCTTCCCTCATGTATAAATACCACCCCTCATTCATCACCTATCATTCATTCATTCAACACTCCTTTTTCCTCCACACCTAAAACCTTCCATTTTTCCTTCACTTTTTCCGATCTCTCTTTGATAGTTCCCCTAGTAAGCGGTTCTTAAGAGAAAATCTCTCTTGGCTAGCCATCTTGAGGAGTAATTTTCATTGGAGCAACGATGAAAATTGGAGGAGGCCACTACGGATAGTTGTCGAGAATTCACCGAATTCATCTCAAAGTTTCTTCTTCCTTTCTCTTTAAATTATTCTTAGTTTATAAACATGTTTGTAAATTATTTCACTACTTTTTCATTAATGATAATGACTTCAATTGTTTCAGCTAGAATGGTTGCAATGCCATGATTAGGTTCATTCAATACATGTTTATATTGTTCTGGGCCTCATTATTTATGCTTCCAATTGAAATCATTCTTGTTGTTCATGCATTAAGATATCTTTGACTACATTAGAATGAATCACTTAATCTGGACCAGATGGTCATTAATGGACCTAAAATGTAACGCCCCAAATTTTTTATGTTTGCTTTTGTAAAAATTTTGACATAAATATCTGTGTCTGCTTCAGTGGTTAAATGTTTTGGGTGGGTGTGAGAGGTCTCAAGTTCAAACCTTACCTTTAGTAATTTTTGTAATTTTTTTGGAATTAAGCCTTACCCTTGGTGAGTGGGTTTATTTTTAATTGTTGCTATTTGATGTCAGAATAGGCCTGCTGGTCTAGTGGCTAGGTGGAGTGTGGGTTTGCTAGGGGTCTTGTGTTCGAATCTTTGCACAAGCGTGATTGTTAATATTTTTTCTCTGTTGGCTTGTAGAGTTTCGGTTGAACAAAGAGTCTGAGTAGTGGTTGTTAGTGGGATTAGTGGAGAGATTTGAGGGATGGGAAGTTATGGGAATTATCCTCATTCTTTCTTTTCTTTTCTTTTTTCAAAAATCTCTCTCTTTGACGTTTTGTTTTCCTCAGCACTCTGCTGAAATTCCTTTGAACCTTCCCCTTTTTCCTTTTCCTTTTGCTTCCGTAAGTCATCTTTTCTTTTAGCAACGTGAATTGCATTAGTGCGGGTTCGGTAAGTTTTCTATTTTCTATTCGTCATAGTAGTGTAACGAGCTATTAAGAAATCTGATTTCTACTTCAATTGTTGGTGTAGGCAAAGGTTTTGAATAGTGAAATTCATTTTTTTGGTTTAACAAGTATTAACGAAGGTTTTCCATCGGTGGTAAGTCGGGTTCCTATTAGTTCATTATTGTCGAAATCTGTAATTAATTGCTCATTGATGATGGCTATTCTGGTTTTAGGTTTTGAGAGACCCGGGAGTGTTTCTGTACAAAACAGTACCAGGTGTGTACCTGAAACGCAGAAAAACGAGATTCGATAGAAGCTGAAAAACCCCACTTTCGACGCCATACGGCCATGTAGTAGACCGTGTACGACGGCACGACCGTGTGATCAACGAAGGCAAGGCCTTGCACAAGACACGGCCATGTGATGGCCAGAGTGTAGCCATGTGAGCCACACGGGCTAGGCCAGATTGGGTGTGTGGGCCACACGGATGTGTGGGCCGACACAAACATGTGATAACTGGGCTAGGCCGTGTGATCCACACGGGCAAGGCCAATTTGGGCGATGTGGACCACACGGGCATGTGGGCCCATTATACTGAAAGTTTTCTTAGGGTTGCACTGGTCGTCCTAATCAACTGTGGGCCTACCGTAGGGTTGGTAAATGCTATCTAACCCTATAACCAAATGATCTGTTAGACTGAAATATGGTTATGAGTATGCCTATGTTTGTTTATCTGTTATCTGTTTATGGAAACATGTTAAGCATGATTTACCTGTTAATTCAGTATGCGTGTTCTGTTATTGTAATTGGGGTAGGATGATGTATATTGGAGAAGGTGTTCTAAAAGACAGAGTATGCCTAATACCTGGCAGCTCGGCTACATTAATCTGATATGTGCCGTATCGGTACAGCGTGGTGTGTAGGGCTGGGTGGGTATTTGATCGTGGTTTTTCGTGATAAGTTTTATAAAGTTATAATTAATCGTTCTTGAAACTAACTATTATCACGACGTAGGCAAGTGTACCTATCGAACAGTAGTATAGATTTAGCAAGACCGAATTGTCGAACCCAAAGGACTAAAAGTACTAGTAATGACTGTCTTTTTATTATCTAGCCTAAGAAAAAAAGGGGTTTGTTTTAACTAACTAATTAATTAAACTAAGAAGTTGCAGAAAATAGAATTGGGAAATTACTTTTGGGAAAAACGATTGATTTAGGACAATACCTAAGGAAAAAACCACCTAGACTTTTACATGTTATTCTGGCTCCGAACCGGATGATTTATTCATTCAACTTGTTTTGTAGTAATCCCTAAGTTATGTTATTATCCCTATTCAAGACTAATAACGTCTAATCCTTAGGTTGAATAATCGAGACTTTTCTCTAATTAACACCCTAGGGTTGCATTAACTCGATCTATGGATTCCCTTATTAGGTTCCACCCTAATCCGGCAAAATCTTGTCACCCTATCTCTAGGCGCACAATCAACTCTGCTCAATTATGACAAAGTCACTCTTAGCCAGGGATTATTCATCCTCCAACTAAGAGCGTTAACTTGAATCGATATCCTGAAACACCAAAGCAAGAATTAAGAACACATAATTAAGAACAAGTCAAATATTTATCATACGATTTAGAAAATAATAACAAGATTCATCTTAGGTTTCATCCCCCTTAGGTATTTCAGGGTTTTAGTTCATAACTAAATAAGAAAACATCTCAGAATAATAAAGAATACAAAACATTAAGAAAACCCAAAACTCCTGAAGGGAAATTGAGGAGAAATCTTCAGTCTTGATGATGAATCCGGCTTTTGAGATGGATCAATCAGCTTCCTTGGAGTAATTTCTCACTCCCTATTCTCCGTCCCCTTTTAGTCTTCCTCTAGGGTGTTTAAATAGGCTTTAGAATGTATAAAAGCCCTAAAACTTGACCTTTTCCGAATGGAACTTAGCTAGGGTTCGGCAGGGACATGCCAGTGTGACACTGTCGTGTGCGAGTACTTCAGGCCGTGGTCGAGGCTGAGATATCAACACGCCCGTGCTGAGGTCGATTTGGGTCATGGTCGAGCCTATTAGATTGGCACAAGCGTGTGTTCTACCCGTGTGAGGAAGTCCAGGCCGTGTTGTTTTCCCTTGTTGGCCCATTTTCTTTATTTTTGGCCCGTTTCTCGTTCTTTTCATCCTCCTATGCTCGCCTAAGTATAAAACATGAAATTAAAGGATTAGGAGCACCAATTTCACCAAATCTAAGGAGAAATCATTCATAAACGTGTTAAGTATCGGATAAAAATATGTGTAAATTACGGTTTATCAAATACCCCCACACTTAACCGTTTGCTTGTCTTCAAGCAAAATCCTCTCTTCATAATTAAGAATTCCTTTTTCTCAACTTATAATTCCTATCAATAATATCACAAACTAAATCCATAAGAAATCATATATTGAGAAGTCAACTGAAATAACATTAAATCTTCAAACATTCCAAGTTGAGTATTTTAGTCATGAAAGACTTAGGCATCTCCCTTCATCTAAGTAGTTACCATCACTTCGAAATCTCACCGAGTTTAACATCATCACTAAAGATTCACTCAAATCACTCGCAGTGTTTAAGGACAATGAAATCAGCACTCATTAGTCAATATGGAAAGTTATTACCATAGGCTTGCATAAAAATCAAATCTCCACCACTATAAATTGAGATGATACATCAATCAAAAGGTCTTTAGAGGGTTGTAATGAGGCTTGGTTAGGGGGTATGGTCACAAGCTGAAAGAAAAGGTTAGAATCGAGATTGACTTGAAAAATTACTTGACTAGAAAAATATTTAATCATTACTTGCATACAACAAAGCTTTTTCTCTGACTATGGAATTCGAATACCGAAGCTCACAAACAAAAGATCACTACTAATATGTATACATGTGTTTTTTTTAAGAACAAGTCAAATAACATAGATTACTATTAAGAACAAGACATAGCTAAGCAATTTATTCAAATCAACTCTCGACAAAAATAGGGATCAAATTATTTGAGGGGATTTGAACAATAATGGGTTAAGGGTTAATATTAAGGGTAATACAAGGAATGGCTTGTTAGGCTCAAAGAGGTTTACTAAGGGTTAATCGTGGAGGTAGGCTTTTCATGGCATAAGTGGATTAATCCTAAGTGCCTCTATCATCTTGACATATCAAATCAAATAGTGTGGTCTTGACATGCATAATTAGGCAAGTTCTAGAATAACAATTCGATATTGACACTCTCAAAGCAATAATAAAAGTGAGCATGAAAGAATTAATAGATTCTCTTGAAGGCTCAAAATCTCACAAAAATTATGGCTTTTTGATGTTTAAACCTGTGGAATTCAATTCAAGATAATACCTTAACTTGGGGAAACAACCTAAAATTTTAAATTCTTAAAAATGAACTTATCATGCTTAATTTTCTAATGTCTTAAAGTCTAAATAATCAATACATGAATGCCTATGTTTTAATTCAAGATATATCAATAAAAATCATAAGTCAATCAAAATTCATCCTAAACCTTATATGAGAAATTTACAAGAGAATAAGACAATATTCAGGGATTTTTCAGATAATGAAATGATTACCCCCCACACTTAAGATGTACATTGCCCTTAATATACAAAGATAGATATATAGAAAAATATAAAATCATAAGATAGGGAGAGAAGTGAAACTTCCTGAGTGTTGAATGAATGAACTCCCTAGTTTGGAGTTATGTAGAGTGTAAGAGGATACTCCGGTGGTGGTAGAGGTTGGGTGTCACAAGTGCTGCACCAAAAGAATATTATATCTCGTTATCGAGTAAGGCATGACAGTCGTGGAGAACCCTTTCTAATGGAGTTTGAAGGTCCTAAGTGATTGTGAGCTTTGGAGCTCTTTATAAATGTGAGGAAATCAGGAACTTTTTAGGGAACAATAGGAGGAATAATTACTCATAAAGAAATAGCCGAGATTAAAATTAATTAATAAAACCTAAATAAAAGATAGTATTAAAAAGGAAAATAATATTTAAATGTCAAAAGTGAAATTAATAAAGACTTAAAAATAGAAATAGAAATATAAATAAAAATAAAAATAAAAATAAAAATAAAGATACAAATTAAATTAAACATCATCATCATCGCCGGATGGTTCGCGAGGTGGTGGTGGCGATGAGATGTGGAAGTGCTAATAGATCTGCTGGAGAGTAGCATCAATGTTGTCAAATCTTTGAAAACACTACTGCTCGAATCAATTGAGGCGCTCAGATATGTCAGCATATGAAGCCACCGCTTGAACTGGATGATGGGAGCATGGTGGCTGGGAAGGTGGGTCCTCGTGCTGGGGAGGGACATTATCAGTAATGTCCTCTAGAGCCTCCTCCTCAGTAGATTGGGCGAGATGATATTGGGGAGGGTAGGTTCCTCGATGCCTCTCGATCATCCTCGTGCTAAGCATGCTCGAGATGCCTTGTGGAGACATCTGGCCGATGAAGGTAAGGGATGATTCTTGGGCAGTGGTGTTGAGGAGTCTGAAGTGTCGCGCCAGTCGAGTCACATAGGGGCCAATAGAGATGACCCCCCTCCGGTGTCGCTCTATCTACTTACGAATGGCAAGGGCTATAAACTATGCGAGATCGAAGACATACCCGTTTGACATACACCATAAGTAGTAGACGTCGTGGGTAGTGACGACACCGGTGCTCTCTCTCCGCCCTGTCAAAGTGTGAGATAAAATAGAATGTAGATGCCTTAAGGACGGAGGGAGAGATGATGCCTTGGTGCGACTAGGGTCGTAGGTGGCCGAACGTGGGACAAGGGCGTCCCAGTAACATAAGGGAGAACGATGGATGTGGCAGTCGAGAGCATGTAAGTCATTCTCCTCTCTGAACTCATCGGTATATAAGCCCAATGCAGTACTGAATTCTGGGACGCTTAGTTGGTGGACTAATCTGCCTAAGCAAAATTAGACTGTACCGGGATCATCGTAGTTTATCATTACCATTTGAAGATGGAACGTTGAGCATAGTTCCATCGTGAGCTCTAAGTATGTCGGCTCGATGATCCCAAAGAATAGCTCCCAAGGATCGATGGTAAGGAGGGTCCGAATCGCATCAGCCAGCTGAACTTGTTCTACACAGCCCAGCTGATGTAGCGGCTTGCAATTAAAGGTCGGGCCCGTAGTATTTGGAAAAGTTCTTCTTGGGGCCCGTTGGGGAATTATAGGAAAGGGTGGCGAATTTTCGCGGTAGGACCCAAGGAAGATGGCGCTCCCTTCCGTTTCTTCGAGGTAAGGACGGCGGCTTTCTTTCCTCGTGAAGATGACATGGTGAAGCTAAGAAGAGAGGATTGAGCGTCAAAAATGGAGTTGGAGGCGGCGCACGGGCGTGGTAAGGAGGCCGTGTGGACTTGCAGCGGCTAGGGTTAGGGTTTTTGAGTAGGGAAGATAATGAATAGTGTAGGGTATTTATAGATTTTGGGCTACACGGCTAGGAGACATGCCCGTGTTCCCTAATTTTAGCCCGTGTGTTTCGCGTTTTTCCTATTTTGGTGCGTCTAAAATTTGACCCACGCCCGTGTACCTCGGGCGTGTTGGTGCACACGGCCGTGCCGCACGACCGTGTCTAGCTTTGTTCGTTTCTCTCATACCGTGAATGCAAGCCCCACGCCCGTGTTAATTTGATAGGTTCGACCACGGGTGCTAGACACAGGCGTGTTGCACGCCCGTGCTAGTTTCTCAGTTTCAACCACGGTCCTAGGGTACAGGCGTGTCGCATGCCCGTGTTATCTCGGCATGCTCGGCCATGGCCATGTCGCACGGCTGTGGCGATTTATCGCAGCCCGTGTTTTGGGAAAATCTTTGCCCTGTTTCCACATAGTCCTAATTACACCCGTATGCTTGGCCGTGTCTCTATGGTGAACCTATTTTCAAGAGCTCCATTAGTAGGTTAGGTGTTAAACACTAAAATTTAAAGAAGTTAATACAGTTAGTGCTTGGGTTACCTCCCAAGAAGCGCTTATTTGTAGTCTAAGCTCGACTTACCTCTCCGTTGAATGGTCATGGTGGTTTGAGGAGTTCATACTCCTCATTTCTGCTATTAATCTCATTAAAATAAGGTTTTAAACGTGTGTTGTTTACCTTAAAGGTGCCAAACTTGGGATGACTTACCTCGACTGTACCGAATGGGAAAATACTAAGTATCGTAAGAGGGATTTCTTCATTCGGGTTGGTAGTGACAATGTGAGGATCTGGGACATCTGGTAAGACTTTATCTCTAACCTTAAGTTGATTTGGAGAGGTATCGAGCTCGTTCTGGCGTAGTTTTGGTTTATCATGTGTTCTCGGTTTAGGTGTTCACCATTCATCTAGCTCCTCTATTTGCAGCCTTCGTTCTTCATGAATAGGTCCTATATTGTTGCTGGAACATGGCCAGTGTACATTTTTCAAACTCAATTCCTGCAAAGTCAGTTGCGTCATATTGTCAGTTTTAGTAGACTGGTGTGGACAATTACCTTCAATTTTTGATGTGTTGCCAAAATTACGAGCTTGAAGGGTGATCGTTTTGTCTCCCACACGAAGTGTGAGCTCACCTGTTCCAACATCAATAATTGTTTTAGCAGTTGCTAAAAAGGGCCTCCCTAAAATCAAAGGGGTGTTGTTATCCTCCTCTATGTCTAGAACAACAAAGTCAATAGGGAATATAAATTTATCGATTTTAACTAGTACATCTTCAATAATACCCCTAGGAAATTTTATGGTTTTATCTGCTAATTGAATGCTCATCCTAGTTCGTTTAGGTTTCCCAAGACCTAGTTGCTTAAACATTTTGTAAGGCATGACGTTAATACTAGCCCCTAAATTAGCTAATGCATTATTAACATCTAAACTACCAATTAAGCAAGGAATTGTAAAACTCCCTGGATCTTTCAATTTGTTGGGTACCTTATTCTATAGAATAGCTGAGCAAACTGCGTTTAGTTCCACATGCAACGCTTTGTCCAATTTCTGCTTGTTCGCTAAAAGCTCCTTTAAAAATATCATTGCATTCGGCATCTGTGATAGAGCTTTAATAAACGGAAAGTTAATGTGTAATTTTTTTAGAAGTTTAATGAATTTACCAAATTGTATGTCTGAGCGGTCTTTCCTTGTCGCGTTAGAGTATGACACACGAGGTTTATATTCTACACTTACCTTTTTGTTTTCATTATGACTTACCTCACCTTTACCTTTGCTCACCACAATTTCTTGCCTTGGTTCTGGTTCAGGCTCAATGAATCCTTCTTCATCTTGAACATTAATTGCGTTGAGCTGTTCCCTTGGGTTAGGTTCAGTATTACTTGGTAAGCTACCTTGTGGTCATTCGGAGATTAGTTTAGACAGCTGACCTATTTGAGTTTCTAGCCCTTGGATTGATGCTTGTTGATATATAAGTGTTGTCTCGGTATTCTGGAAATGAGTTTCTGACACTGAGATGAACTTGGATAGCATCTCCTCAAGGTTCGGTTTTTTTTCCTGTTGATAAGGTGGCTGTTGAAAGCCTAAGGGTGGTGGCGGTCTCTGATTTCCTTGACCTCCCCATGAGAAGTTTGAATGATTCCTCCAACCTGCATTATAGGTATTATTGTAAGGATTATTTTGAGATCGATGATTATTACCCAATAGTTTAATTGCTCGTTCTCCATGTTGTGGCCATAGGATTGATATTCTGGATTACTCGATCCACCACCACTCGCTTCACATTGCATTACTGGGTGAACCTGCGTAGAACCAATTAAACCATCAATCTTTTTATTTAGAAGTTCTACCTGATTTGACAGCATAGTAAATGAGTCAACGTTATAAACACCTGCTGTTTTAGTTGGCTTAGACCTCATGATTTGCCACTGATAGTTATTCAGTGACATCTCCTCAATAAATTCGTCTTCAGGTGTTTTGTTGTCGATGGTTCCACCAGCGGCTGCGTCAATCATCTGTCTTATTGAGGGAGTCACACCATTGTAGAAAGTTTGAACTTGCAGCCATAGAGGTAACCTATGGTGAGGGCCCTTTGCAGTAGGTCCTTGTATCTCTCCCATGCATCGTAAAGTGTTTCTAAATCCATCTGCACAAAAGAAGAGATATCATTGCGTAACTTAGCCATTTTAGCCGGCAGAAAATATTTTAATAAAAACTTTTCGGTCATTTGTTCCCAAGTAGTGCTGGACCCTCGTGGTAACGAGTTCAACCACTGTTTAGCCTTGTTTCTAAGTGAAAAAGGGAATAATCGAAGACAAATGGCTTCATCAGAGACACCATTAATTTTAAAAGTATTGCAGATTTCTAGAAAATTCGCCAAGTGAGTGTTGGGATTCTCATCCTACAAACCATCAAACTGAACAAATTACTGTATCATTTGAATTGTGTTAGGTTTCAGTTCAAAATTATTTGCAGCAATAGCAGGCCTAACTATACTTGACTCAGTTCTTGTTAAATTAGGTTTAGCATAATCATACATAGTATGAGGAGCAGGATTCTGATTTGCTAATTAATTGGTGGGTATTCTTTGGAGGTAGGTGATTGTCTTGATTTTCAGCCATCTCCTCGGTTGTAGTTGAGATATCGTCCTCTTGCTCTTCTTCTGTGTATCTTAGGCTTCGCCTGATTTCTCGTCGGTTTCTACGAGCTGTGCGATCAATTTTTTCATCAAAAAGCAGTGGTCCCGATGGGTTTCTTCTAGTCATAAACTATAAGAACCTACCAGAAGAAAGAAAATTAGTAAATTAGAATAAAATTAAAAATAAAATTAAATTGCAAAAATAAATGGCTAAAGTAATAAAAATTGAGTGTTCCTAATATTTTAGTCCCTGGGAACGGCGCCAAAAACTTGATCGTGGTTTTTCATGATAAGTTTTATAAATTTATAATTAATCGTTCTTGAAACTAACTATTATCACGACGTAGGCAAGGATACCTATCGAACAGTAGTATAGCTTTAGCAAGACCGGATTGTCGAACCCAAAGGACTAAAAGTACTAGTAATGACTGTCTTTTTATTATCTAGCCTAAGAAATAAAGGGGTTTGTTTTAACTAACTAATTAATTAAACTAAGAAGTTGCAGAAAATAGAATTGGGAAATTACTTTTGGGAAAAACGATTGATTTAGGACAATACCTAAGGAAAAATCCACCTAGACTTTTACTTGTTATTCTGGCTTCGAACCCAGCGATTTATTCATTCAACTTGTTCTGTAGAAATCCTTAAGTTATATTATTATCCCTATTCAAGACTAATAACGTCTAATCCCTAGGTTGAATAACCGAGACTTTTCTCTAATTAACACCCTAGGGTTGCATTAACTCGATCTATGGATTCCCTTATTAGGTTCCACCCTAATTCTGCAAAATCTTGTCACCTTATCTCTAGGCGCGCAATCAACTCTACTCAATTATGACAAAGTCACTCTTAGCCAGGGACTATTCATCCTCCAACTAAGAGCGTTAACTTGAATCGATATCCTGAAATACCAATACAAGAATTAAGAACACATAATTAAGAACAAGTCAAATATATATCATACGATTCAGAAAATAATAACAAGATTCATCTTAGGTTTCATCCTCCTTAGGTATTTCGGGGTTTTAGTTCACAACTAAATAAGAAAACATCTCAGAATAATAAAGAATACAAAACATAAAGAAAACCCAAAACTTCTGAAGGGAAATTGAGGAGAAATCTTCAATCTTAATGATGAATCCAACTTCCTTGATGGATCCTATTCTCTGTCCCCCTTTAGTCTTCCTCTGGTGTGTTTACATAGGCTTTAGAATGTCTAAAAGCCCTAAAA
Organism: Gossypium anomalum; assembly: GCA_025698475.1. Taxonomy (NCBI): domain Eukaryota; kingdom Viridiplantae; phylum Streptophyta; class Magnoliopsida; order Malvales; family Malvaceae; genus Gossypium; species Gossypium anomalum. The sequence continues at coordinate 32,647,843 of CM046958.1, read as the reverse complement.
CTTGCCCTTTTCCGAATGGCACTTAGCTAGGGTTTGGCAGGGACACGCCCATCTGACACGGCCGTGTGCGAGTACTTCAGGCCGTGGTCGAGGCTGAGATATCAACATGCCCATGCTGAGGTCGATTTAGGTTGTGGTTAAGCCTGTTAGATTGGCACGGGCGTGTGTTCTGCCCGTGTTAGGAAGTCTAGGCCGTGTTGTTTTCCCTTGTCAGCCCATTTTCTCTTTTTTTGGCCCGTTTCTCGTACTTTTCGTCTCCTATGCTCACTTAAGTATAAAACATGAAATTAAAGGATTAGGAGCACCAAATTCACCAAATCTAAGGAGAAATCATTCATAAACGTGTAAAGCATGGGATAAAAACATGTATAAATTATAATTTATCAGTATTTTAAGCCCCAAATGGGGTGTACGGATGGTCGGATAAGGTGTGTAGAAGATGGGGGTAGGATTTTGTTATTTGATTTGCATATCTGTAACTGTGTCTACATCTAAAATTGGATCAAGCCTGAATCTATATCTGTATCTGACATGGACCCAGGCCCAAATATGAATCTGTCTGATTTGTGGTATTCTGTATGTGTACATGCTTAACTCTGCTAGGTTACACACTGAGTTTACGTAAACTCACCCCTTCTCTATTTTTCTGTACAGGTAACCCACAGTCTTAGATGGATTGGTGCAGCGGAGGATTCAACGGTGACCACCTATTTTTACGATTTTATTTTGTTTTATGGTTATGAAGTTTTGCATTGAGGTTGTATTTTCTGGACTCTTTTAAATTATTTGACGTTGGTTTTGGGTTTTTGGTTTTTACTTATTTACAAATGTGATGGTTTACCAAAAGAAAAGGTTTTCTAAAATCTTGAACGGATTTTCTAAACACAACGATTTTACAAGCTTCCACTATAAATACGTTTTATCTCTAAATGATTAAATGAAAGAAAGCTTTGAAATTAATAATAGAAATAAAGGCTAATGAACTGGAAAGTTTTTAACTTAACGACAATGGTTTTTCAACCCATTTCATGTGACACTTCCGAATTCGGCCATAATGTCTAGGCCGAGTTTGGAGTGTTACATTTAGTGGTATCAGAGCCAGGTTGCAAAACTCTACTGTGGAATTTGGGTTCCAAATTTTGGTTTTAAAGAATTGGTTTTCCAAATTATTTTAAACACTCTGGTTAAGGGTATGGTACACCGAGTCACTGGCACCGATCCTGTAAGTATTTTGAAACTTAGATTATTCTGAAATACTATATATAGTTATCTTAAAAACACTATAATTAGTACTCTCTGAAACTGTAGTGAAACATATAGAGATTGAAACTTACGAAAATGTTACCGAACTTCTGATATTTATTACATAAAATATTTGATAATAAAAAACTAAAACTGATGAATAAAATTCTTAATGTAGATAAACTCCGAAATTACAATAAGCACCCGAGGTATCCATGGACGTAGTACTCGAGGCTGAGGTAGAGGCCGTAGGACGTAGTACCCGTATCCAACGGTGGGACAGGGTTCGAAGCGTTACCAGACTTAAACATTCACAAACATGCAAAATCGGGCCGTAAAATTTCACTTAAATTAAAAACATTCAATCACATGCATAATGTCCCTTACACGAGCTACTGAGGCTCTAAACATGCATTAAAGGTAGTTTGGGACTAAATCGAGAACTTTAGAAAGTTTTGGGGAAACTTAGAAAAATTTTCCTGCAATAGGGTCACACGCTCGTGTGGACACAGGGACATGCCCGTGTGTCTCCAACACGCCCGTGTCCTCAGGCTGTGTAACTCTCTATTTATGACGTCAGCAAAACAAATTGAACCGCACGGCCAAGCCACACGCCCGTGTGCTAGGCCGTGTCCTCTACACGGTTGAGACACATGGCCGTGTCTCTACCCGTGTGACTAGTACTTAGGCTATTTTCCAAGCCTTTTGTTACCATTAATCCCTCACATCTTTACACACATCAAAGATATACTTCATGGCATCATTTTAATGATTTAACATACTTCACTAAGGTATATTCTTAACTTTGACATGCTATCATTCACTTATTACACGTACTCATATGATATCAAACATAGACACAACAACTCTATATTCATTAACCTTGTCATTTGATGACCATTTTTACCAAACTTTCATAACCATCAATTTATCAAGTAGCATCAATCAATATCAAGTATTCATGTTCAAATATTATCAACTTATTTCCATATTATACATTTACCACATGGCTATGACCATTTCGATCGGTCAAGAAGCACCCATCATACATATCTGTCATAATACCAACCATACATATCCCACAAGCATAAACACATCATCGCATCACAAGCATTAAAAATTATCATGGATAATTAGGCTTACAAGCCACAATCATAATAAGCCACATCTCATGGCTATATACAATGAATCAATATAAGCTAATACATATGGCTAATCATAACAGCATCTATCATCAAACTAAGTCCCTATACATGCCACTCACTTGAAGACATTAAGATTCATCAATACTCCAAAGGAGGTAGCTTGATAGTGTGAGGTTGCCTCCGATGATATCCAACCCCGAGCTAACCTATCAACATTAAAGAAATGGAAAGGAGGGAGTAAGCTTAAAGCTTATTAAGTCCATATGAAAATAATAAGCAAATTATCAACATGATTCCATGGAAATATAATCATAATTACACTTTTACTTATTTTTAGGTCATGCTATTTTCTTGAGTCATAGTTACTAAATTATTTATATCTGGAGCTACGGAACTCCAAATTTAGATCCGTAAATTTTATCTAAAACTAGACTCATATATATTCTTAGCATAAAATTTCCAGAATTTTTTTCATTAAATTTATTCTTTAAAGTTACCCCATGTTCTGCTGTTCGACAGCTTTGACCTTTCTTTACTAAAAATTGATTATCTCATAGTACGGATTTCGATTAATATTCTCATCTAAATCTATTGAAAATAGACTCATTAAGAATTTAGTCATATAAATCCTAGCCCATAATAATTTTTGTACAATTTTTAGTGATTTTCCAAATTTGAGACAGGGGAGCCCAAAATCACTTTGACTCTATCTCGCAAAAGTTCAAATATCTCATAATATGAAACTGTGTTGCTTACACCATTTCTTCTATGTGAAACTAGATTGAATAAGCGTTAATCAGTATCTTATTCAACCTCTAATTCAATTTACACATTTTTTGGTGATTTTTCAAAGTTACATAACTGCTGCTGTCCAAAACTATTTTATTACAAATTTCACTCTTATATAATTTCACTTACTCCATTCCATCTTACCGAAAGTTCGCTCAACTATTGAGCACATTGCTCATAAATTTCCACAAACATATACCTGTACTTATTCATCACATGGTCATGTTCACATGTATTTTCACTTAGTCGATTTCCCATTGAAGTCATCGGAATAATAACAGATACACGATTGCATGCACATATTACCACCCTTGTAATCAAAGCTATCTGGTACGCATAGTAGCCTGCACTTAGTACTACACGTGCGACCAACAATCTGGTATATGTAGTAGCCTATACTTAGTACTACACACGTGACCTAACCATCTGATACACGTAGTAGCCTGCACTTGGTACTATACACGTGATCAAAGTTGTCGGGTACGCATAGTAGCTTGCACTTAGTACTACATATGCGACCTAACTATCTGGTACATGTAACAGCCTGCACTTAGTACTACACACGTGACCTAAAACCATCTTAAACACATAGTAGCCTGCACATAGTACTACACATGTGTTCTCACAATGGATCATTTGTATCATTTCTATTCCGAAGGTTCAACCAGGAAATTCCTCATTTTTCAACATTTAACAAATTCATTCATAGTCCATTTTGATTCAAACTTTACATCAAATGATCATTCTATAGGTAGCCACATCTCATATAATAATGAAACATAATAACATAAAAAGAATCGATATATTATTTACATACAAACTTACCTCGAATGCGAGCACGACTATATATTCAAATTTAGTCCATAATCTCATTCATTTCCAATCTATGCCCGAATCTCATTTTCCTTAATCTATAATATCACATTTAGCTTACTAATTAGTCACATTATTCATATGGGTCCAAAAATCATATTTTTACAAATTTGCATTTTGACCCCTAAATTTTCACATATTTGCACAATGGCCCCTAGGCTCGTAAAATGATTTTTATTCATTTTCCTTGCATTTTAAGCCTAGAAAAATCATTTTCATAACTATAGCAGCCCCCAATTTCCACTAAATTATACTTTTATGACAAATTTTATAACTTTTACAAAATGGTCCTTTTAAGCATTTTCACCGAAAATCACTTAGTAAAAGTCATTTATTACACATCGAGCATTCATTTTCTACCATTAGAAATCAAAAAACATGCATGTCATCCATGGGTAATTTTTTAAACACAAACCCTAGCTCAAAATATGGGTAGAAATGAGTAGATCTTGTTACGTGGATTTCAAAAACGTAAAAATCATTAAAAACTAGGCTAGAACAGACTTACAATCGAGCTTGGAAGCTTGAAAAACCCTTGTTATGTCTTCTCCATGTAAGTTTCGGTCATGGGGTAGAAGATGGACAAAAATTGGCTTTTAATTTTGTTTTTAATTTATTTTAATTACTAGATTACCAAAATGCCCCTAACTTAAAAATATTCTATTTCACCCATTTCATGTCCATTTCTGTCCAAAAAATTATCCAATGGTCTAATTACCATTTAAAGGCATCCAATTTAAAATTTCATAACAATTAGACACCTCTAACATGTAGAACTCAACTTTTACACTTTTTATAATTTAGTCCTTTTGACCAAATTGAGTGCCCAAACGTCAAAATTTTCGAACGAAATTTTCAAAAAATTATCCCGTGAAATCGTAGACCATAAAAATATAATAAAAACAAATTTTAATGTGTCAGATTTGTGGTCTCAAAACCACTATTCTGACTAGGCCCTAATTCGAGATGTTACACGAGATGAGTCCTCATCTCTGGGCAGCATGCCAAATCTGGACACTAGTGAGACACTTGTGTCACCTACTACTGAGACTGGGTCTCAGAGTCGTTTGGCTGGGGACGACGCACTGTCCCAAGCCATGCTGAGGATATTAGAGAGGGTCGCTGACCTAATTTTGGATCTATACAATGGAGCAGAGTTATTTAGGGGTGTCACAAGAGTTTCCCCTAATGTTGTTGAGTATTGGTTGGAGGCCATTGAGAGGATTATGGATGACATAGACTGCACTCTCAAGCAAAAATTGAAGGGTGCAGTCTCCTTGCTTCGCGACGAGGCATACCAGTGGTGGTTGACCATTAATGAGGGCACTCAGCCTGATCGTCTGACTTGGGAATTCTTTAAGACCACATTCCAGATCAAGTATGTGGGAGCTAGCTACATCGATGCTTGTAGGCGTGAGTTCCTGAACCTCACACAAGGTAATCGATCTGTGGTTGAGTATGAGGCCGTATTTTTTAGGTTGAGCCACTATGCTCAAGGCATGGTGGCGCCCGAGTATGAGAGGTGTGTTAGGTTTAAGGTTCTGATTGCTCTGCAAAGGGAGCGTGAGTTTTCTTTTCTAGTAGAGAAGGCGAAGATCACCGAGGATGTTAAGCGTGCGGACCGCCAGAATAGAGATTGGGAGAGAGGTAAGAACAAGAGGGATTCAGAGCCTTCAAGTTTTGTTCAGAGGCCTAAGAAAAAGGTCAGATCTGATGGACCAGTTAGAGTGAAAAGCCCTATTGCTTCTACTGGGGTGTTGCCTTATGGAGATTGTGGGAGACGCCATCCGGGTGAGTGCTGGAGAAAGACTGGGGCTGTTTGAAGTGCGGGTCTCTTAAGCACCGTATTAGAAGTTTTTGCAGTGGGCAGATTAGACGCAAGCTCTGAGTCATGTACAGCCGCCGAGGGTAATTTAGCAGCCACCTAGAGGTCGTAGAGCGACTAGGGGTGGTAATGGTTTGGGCCATAGGCAGAGAGCACCGGGCCGAGGTGCTGGTTAGATAGAGGCAGGCAGCCTTCTTTGGTTTGTATTACACGTCGCCGAGGGGATAGAGATGCTCCTGACGTCATCAATGGTATGTTCCTTGTGTTTGATGTACCTTACTTTGGTCTGATAGACATATGATCTACTCATTCCTATATAGTTGTTCTATTTTTGAAAATCTGGGGTTATCAGTTGAGAGTACTTCTAGTGAGGTTACTGTGATAAGTCTATTGGGGCATCTGTTCAAGTTAGTAAATTGTAAAAGGATGTCCTGTTAGAGGTGGAAGGCGAGATATTTTTGGCTAATTTGATGGAGCTTTCATTTGGGGTGTTCGACCTGATTTTGGGTATGGACTGGTTGGTTAAGCACCGAGTTAGTTTAAATTACACGACTAAGAGGGTCGTTCTGAGGACTGAGGATGATAGAGAAGTGGTGGTAATCGACGAGCGTCAGAATTATTCATCTAATGTGATCTCCGTGCTTGTGGCTGAGAAGCTAGTCCGGAAAGGATAGGAGGCGTACTTGGCCTATGTAAGTGTTTCAGATTTTGGGGACTCTTCTATTGGGAACATCAGAACAATAAAGAACTATTCAGACATCTTTCTTGAGGAGTTACCGGGATTACCACTGAATCAAAAAGTGGAATTTGGGATTGAACTTCTTCCAGGTACAACACTGGTGGCCATCGCTCCTTACCGTATGGCATCGAAAGAGCTTACTGAACTTAAAGCTCAACTGCAAGAACTTCTGGACCGTGGCTTCATCTATCCTAGTGTGTCTCCGTAGGGAGCACCAGTACTGTTTGTTAAGAAAAAAGATGGGACCATGAGGATGTGCATAGATTATTGATAGTTGAACAAGTTAACCATTAAGAATAAGTATCCACTTTTGAGGATCGATGACTTATTAGATCAGTTCCAAGGGGCTTCTGTGTTCTATAAGATCGATCTCCATTCAGGGTATCATCAGTTGAGGGTCAAGGAGGCTGATGTTCATACCGCATTTAGGACTCGTTATGGACACTACGAGTTCCTAGTTATGCCTTTTGGTTTGACGAACGCATCGACTGCATTCATGGATCTGATGAATCAAGTATTTCAACCCTATCTGGATTAGTTCATCGTGGTATTCATTAACGATATTCTAGTTTACTCTAAGTCCGAAGATGAGCATGACGAACATCTTAGAGTAATGTTTCAGGTTTTACATGAAAAGCAGCTCTACGCTAAATTCAGCAAGTACGAGTTCTAGCTATGTGAAGTGACTTTTCTGGGGCACGTAGTTTCTGCTAAAGGGATTCGAGTTGATCATAGAAAGATCGACACTATGTTGGATTGGAAATAGCCCCAGAGTGTGTTAGAAATCCACAGTTTTCTAGGTCTGGCAGGTTATTATCGGTATTTTGTAGAAGGTTTCTCCTTGATCACCACTCCATTGACTAAGCTGTTGCGTAAGGGGGTTCCGTTTGTTTGGACAGATGCGCAACAATTGAGCTTCAAGAAGCTTAAGACTGTTTTGACTCAAGCTCCTATTCTAATACAACCTAAATCTGGCAAGGAGTTTGTAGTATACAGTGATGCGTCACATGTTGGTTTGGGATGTGTGTTGACGCATGAGGGGAAAGTTGTGGCCTATGCATCCCGACAGCTTAAGACGCATGAGGCAAATTATCCTACACATGATCTCAAGCTAGTTGCAGTGGTTTTTGCATTAAAGATCTAGAGGCACTATCTGTTCAGAGAGAGGTGTATTATCTACACTAATCACAAGAGCCTCAAGTACCTCTTTACTCAGAAGGAGTTGAATCTTAGGCAGAGCCATTGGATTGAGCTACTCAAAGATTATGACTGCACGATAGAGTATCACCCTGGTAAGGCCAATATGGTGGTCGATGCTCTAAGTCGTAGAGTGATGACTGATTTGAGGGCGATGTTCGCTTACCTTAGTCTGTTTGACGATGGGGGTCTGTTAGCTGAGTTGAAAATTAAGCCGACTTGGAATGATTAGATTCGATTAAGCAATTGGAGGATGAGTCTCTGGGTGTGCAGTTTCGACAGATTAAGAGTGTTGGTACTTCAAATTTTGGGCTGAATAAGAATGATGTGTTATGTTTTCGAGGTCGAATTTGTGTGCTAAAGGATTCAGATTTGAGGTAGCCGATATTGAGGGAGGCGCATAGCAGTCCTTATGTTATGCATCCTGTCAGTAATAAGATGTATCGCGACTTTCTCGAGTTGTATTGGTGGCTGGGTTTAAAGCGTGAAGTTACTGACTTTGTGGCTCGAATTCTGACATGCTAGTAGGTTAAGGCTGAGCACCAATTGGCTTTGGGTTTATTGCAACCAGTCAAGATTCCCTTATGGAAATGGAAACGTGTGACAATTGACTTCGCTAGTGGGTTGCCCTTGACACCCACTAGGAAGAATTCTGTTTGGGTCATCATGGATCGATTGACCAAGTCTACTCACTTCATTCCAGTTCGGATGGACTTTTCTCTTCAGAAGTTGGCGAAGCTGTATATCTCTAAGATAGTTAGACTGTATGGGGTTCTGATGTCGATTATTTCTGACAAAGATCCTTATTTTACATTGCAGTTCTAGAAGAAGTTACATGAAGCTCTGGGTTCCAGATTGGACTTCAGTACTGCGTTCAATCCTTAGATAGATGGCCATTCCGAGAGGGTGATTCAGATACTGGAAGATACGCTTAGAAGTTGTGTGATTGATTTCTGAAGAAGTTGGGAGGACTATTTGCCACTGGCTGAGTTTGCCTATAATAATAGTTTTCAGGCTAGTATTCAGATGGCACCTTACGAGGCTTTGTATGGTCGTAAGTGTCATACCCCACTATGTTGGACTGAGTTAGGCAAACGTCGAGTTTTGGGTCCTAAGTTGGTTTCTGAGACGGAGGATAAGGTTAGACTGATTCAAGATCGTTTGAAAACGACTTCTGGAAGACAAAAATCGTATGCAAATCTGAAGAGGCGTGAGATTGAGTATTCTGTGGGGGACCTTGTATTTCTTAAGGTTTCTCCATAGAAGAATATATTGAGGTTCAGTCGTAAAGGTAAGCTAAGCCCTAGATTTATTGGGTCGTACCAGATTTTAAAACTTGTGGGACCAGTTGCCTATCAGTTGGAGTTACCTCCTTAACTGGATTGTATCCATGATGTTTTTCACGCTTCGATGTTGAGACGGTACCGATCTGACCCATCTCACATTGTCTCGGTTGAAGAGATCGAGGTTAGGTCAGACTTGACCTTTGAGGAGGAGCCGGTTCAAATCCTAGATCGAGATGTTAAGGTTTTATGAAAAAAGTCCATTCCATTAGTGAAGGTGCTGTGGAGGAATCATAGTAATGAGGAGGCCACGTGGGAACTTGAGGACTCGATGCGTCAGCAATATCCTCATCTATTCTAATCAGGTAAATTTCGAGGTCGAAATTTTTTTAGGGGGTAGAGTTGTAACGCCCCAAATTTCTTATGTCTGCTTCTGTAAAAATTTTGACACAAATATCTGTATCTGCTTTAGTGGTTAAATGTTATGGGTGGGTGTGAGAGGTCCGAAGTTCAAGCCTTGCCTTTAGCAATTTTTATTATTTTTTTGGAATTAAGCCTTACCCTTGGTGAGTGGTTTTATTTTTAATTGTTGCTATTGGATCTTAGAATGGGTCTGCTGGTCTAGTGGTTAGGTGGAGTGTCGGTTTGCTAGAGGTCTTATGTTCGAATCTTTGCGCAAATGTGATTGCTAATATTTTTCCTCTGTTGGCTTGTAGAGTTTCAGTTGAACGAAAAGTCTGAGTGGTGGTTGTTAGTGGGATTAGTGGCGAGATTTAAGGGATGGGGAGTTATGGGAATTATCCTCATTCTTTCTTTTCTTTTCCTTTTTAGAAAATCTCTCTCTTTGACATTTTTTTTCCTCAGCACTCTACCAAAATTCCCTTGAAACTTCCCCTTTTTCCTTTTCATTTTGCTTCCCTAAGTCATCTTTTCTTTTAGCAATGTGAATTGCACTGGTACGGGTTCGATAAGTTTTCTATTTTCTATTCGTCATAGCAGTGTAACGAGCGATTAAAAAATTTGATTTCCACTGCAATTGTCGGTGTAGGCGAAGGTTTCTAGTAGTGAAATTCATTTCATTAATGAAGGTTTTCCATCGATGGTAAGTCAGGTTCCTATTAGTTCATTATTGTCAAAATCCGTAATTACTTGCTTATCGATGATGGATATTCTGGTTTTAGGTTTCGACAGACTCAGGAGTGTTTTCGCTGCAAAACAGTACCAGGTGTGTACTCGAAACGCAGAACAAGATTCGGCGAAAGCCAAAAAACCCTACTGTCGATACCACACAGTCGTTTGGTAGGTCGTGTGCAACGACACAGCTGTGTGATTGATGAAGGCCAAGTCGTACGCAATACACGGTCATGTGATGGCCAAGGTGTGGCCGTGTGAGCTACACGGGCTAGGCCTGATTGGGCGTGTGGGCCCACACAAGCATATGATAACTGGGCCAGGCCGTGTGATTCACACAGGTAAGGCCAATCTAGGCATGTGGGCCACACGGGCTTGTAGGCCCACATGCATTGTACTGAAATTTTTTGTATTGTCGTACGGGTCATCCTAATCCACTATGGGCCTACCGTAGGGTCGGTAAATGCTATCTAACCTATAATCAAATGATCTGTTAGACTGAAATATGGTTATAAGCATGCCTATGTTTGTTTATCTGTTATTTGTTTATGAAAGCCTGTTAAGCATGATTTATCTATTAATTTTGTATGCGTGTTCTGTTACTTTAATTGAGGTAAGATGATGTATATTGGAGGAAGTGTTCTGAAAGGCAGAGTATGCCTAATATTTGGCGATTCGGCTGCATTATATTTGATATGTGCCATATCAGTACAGCGTGGTGTGTAGGGATGGTCAGAGATGGTGTGTAGAGGATGGGGGTAGGATTCTGATATCTGATTTGCATATCTTAACTGTGTCTGCATCTGAAATGGGCTCAGGCCCGAATCTGTATCTGCATCTGACATGGGCCGAGGCCCGAATATGAATCTGTTGATTTGTGGTATTTTGTATGTGTACATGCTTAACTTTATTGGGTTACACACTGAGTTTACGTAAACTCACCCCTTCTTTGTTTGTCTATACAGGTAACCCACAGTCTTAGACGGATTGGTGCAGCGGAGGACTCGACGGTGACCACCTATTTTTACGATTTTATTTTTTTTTATGGTTATGAAGTTTTGGCATTGAGGTTGTATTTTTTGGACTTTTTTAAACTGTTTGACGTTGGTTTTGGGTTTCTAAAACTTATTTACAATTGTGATGGTTTACCAAAAGCAAGGGTTTTCTAAAATCTGGAACAGATTTTCTGAACACAATGATTTTACAAGCTTCCACTACAAATACATTTTATCTCTAAATGATTAAATGAAAGAAAGCTTTGAAATTAATAATAGCAACAAAGGCTAATGAATTGGAAAGGTTTTAACTTAACGAAAATGGTTTTTCAACCCATTTCATGTAACACTTCCAGATTCGGCCATAACATTTAGGCCGGGTTTGAGGTGTTACATAATAATTGGAAGATGCATGTTTAATTTATATCCGAACAATAATAAATTAGAGGTTCATAATAATTTCGAATAAACACTATTACCTTGCATAACTTTAGATTTATGTGATTAAATTGTTTCAAACCTGACCGTCCCTGTTACTTTGCATTAATTCTAAGGAATCCTTAGTTAAATGTTGACATAGAGATACGCTGTAACATCCTAAATTTAGCTCTATAAAATTTAGAAATATATCAAAAATAGGGAATTGACCCAATGGATAGCCATTAAATGTGAAAGTTGAAAGTCAGTTGGAAGTCCCAAGTTCAAGTCTCAACTATTATAAAATATATATATATTTTTTTTGCAAATTCCCTTGTTTTTTTATGTGTTGGCATCCAAGCCTAGTAAACCTAGGTATAAATACATTTTTTTATCAAAATAATCAACCTTTTAATCACTTTTCTTCTACCTTAGTCATCTCTGACCCCGTCTCCCTCTCTCCATTATTGTCGTTACCTACACCTCCCCTTTTACTATCTTCTTCTTCTTTTTTTTGCATCAAGATTTTACATCATATCCTTTACTATATTGCTGCAATTTTTTCGCAATTAAATCAGCCCTAAATCTAAAATTTTGAACTCCAAGATCGACTCAAACATCGCTTAGAAAGTGTCATTGACATTTCTCTTGACTAGCCTGTGTAAGGTCTCTTTTCTCTTCAATTTCTTAATTAATCTTGTCCATTAAAAATCTAAATTTTTAAATCTATAATTTAGGGGATTTTAAAATTTTTTATAGGTATTTTTTCCAGATTTTAATGAGGTCTCAAACCATTTTAAAATTCAACGCCAATTTCGGCCACCATGGGTGGTGGTGCGTACGCATATGTGTAGAATAGGGGGTTTTTTTGTTTCTTGAATCTTGCCCAATTAATTCCAGCTTTAATTTGATTTCTTGAACCCTCCTAATTAGCTATTAAACCTATGTCAATTAGGGATTCTTGATCATTTGGGCATTCAAAACTTACAAATCAAGAAGCATAAGTGCAGTTAAGTGTAAAATTAATTGTTGTTTCAACATAGTTGCAGGGTAAATGTTATGGATTGATTAAATGAAGGAATTGAATAGTTATTAGCTACTGATTTTTAAGTATATTATGGAATTAGGTACTGACCCAAACGCCTCGAATCAACCGTAAAGCCGAAGAACGATAGTACGTATGGTTCGCATTGATACAAGGTAAGGAATCACTACAGGAATTTAAGGTTTTAATGGCATTTTTAGTGGCGTTTGGACAGGAAACGCCGCAAATATTATACATTAGTGCCGCAAAAAAGCAGGTTTTATTTCATTTCTCATCTCGTTTGTTCTTGTATTTAGAAGTCCTTTATTTTCTGATTTTGTCTCTATTAGCTCAATTTTTATTATTTCATTTAACAATTATTTTTATTATTTCATTTAACAAAATCCTATCCCTACCAAAACTCAGATATATTATGTTACATAATCATACCTTTAAGAAAATGGTCAAGTAGTTATTTTATTGAGGTAATAATTTTCTGTGTTTGATTATTTTGAGATTTTAGATGATATATTAATGGTTACAATTGTGTGATAAAATTTTCAAAAAGATATGTTTATATATACAAACATTTAGCACTAATGGTATTCATATATCTTGTTTGTTTTATATATTTCAAAACTTAGAATTGAGTTAACAAGAAAGATGATGATTATTATTAATGAAGAAGGTGTTGAACAATAAACAAACTAAAGATAAGTCAAAGATAAAAAATCTAAGATTTGAGAGAAAAAAAACCCAAAACTATGAATCTTTGCCTTATTATTTATTTGTTTAATTAATCTTTGCTCAGCCATAGTTCCTATTATTGAATAAGAGATAAACACAGTACATGAGTTGTACCAATAAGCTATGAATTTAATTATATATTTCAGGTGAAATTCCAATAAATATTACAAACATAACTTCTCTTAAATTCATTGACTTTTCTAATAACAACTTAACATATAAATATGATTTTCTACTTTCAGTTGTTATATATTTTTAATTAGTGTACAATTTTTTTAATTTCTTAATATAATACTTTTGACTTAAACAACCATAGATCATTATCTTGCCAATGGATGTATTATCCCAACTTTATGGCTTAAACATGATTTGTCTTATACCCTTTCCTTACAATCAAAATATTAACCGAACTTTATGGAAAAAATTAGCTTCCTCTCCCTTTTTAAGTTTGTGCTGCTATTTGCAATTTTTGGATTATTTATTTGTAAATTTTGGTTAATTTAATTATATGTTTCAAGTGAAATTCCTCCCGTTATTGAAAAATTGATTTCTCTCCAAACCTTTTCTCTAACCAATAACAAGCTAAAAGGTATAATTTCATCTTTCTTATCTATTAAATTTATGCGTTCCGTAATTAAAATAAAAGTTATCTCAAGTTTACGTTGAAAGATAATTTTAGTAGTTTCCTTTTAATAGGTCAAAATATTAGATTCTTTCTTATGCATCTAGAAAATGCAATGTATTGTGAAGTAAATTAATCTATCATTTTATTGGCTCGCTTTAATAAATATCTTGAAAAACTAAAAAAAATCATGTTATACATTACATGTGATAATTAAATGATAACAAATTAATTCAACTATTCATTAATGATTAAATTAATAAATAATTTGCTTTTTTTTTTTAGAAATGCAATAAGGTGGCATGATTTGATTGAAAAAGGCCTATGCTAATGTGATGTAATTGTTTTATGCAATACTATCTCTATAATTTATTACATTGTTATGTTGAATATGTTTTTATTGAGTTGTGGCCTTAATTATAAGTGCTATTATTGACCAAGTCTTTCATTTTACGCTTTTATTTTGTGTTGTGTAAGATTGTGGTTAGAGTGCAATTGGAGGTGCTTATAGGCTTGCATCTATCCTATTTAATTTTTTACAACAAAATTAGGTCAAGTCAGGCCATTATAAAGTTGAAAAAACTAAAGTCAATTCCAACCTATAGCAAGCCGAGTCACCTTGCTTATGAACACTTTTAAGCTTAATGCTTGCATGTAATTTTTTACTTAAATTGTGAGTCATGAGATGTTGTGCCTAGATCCTTAGAATAAAAACTTTAAAATATTGAAGATTGATTAAATATTATTAAACTTAGCTACTCATCTCCTTCTGGTTTTCCTTATACCCACACTAAACTTTACGATAGAAATCTTGGCTTTTGATCCATCATTTTTCTTTGGTTCTAATATTTGTTCATCCATAACTATTGTTTGTTCTTGACTTGAATTAATCAAAGTAATGATTTTGTTTGTGTTAGATGATTTTGAAATTTTAGGTGATATATTGATGGTGACTATTGTGTGCTAAAATTTTTGCCTACTAAAACTCGAAAATGCTTTTAAGTTATTAGGGGCTTCCCATGTATAAATATGTGCTTTACAATGGTGTTTAGCCCATATCAGTGTAGACAATCAGTTTTCCTTGTTGACTAAGGCTAGTATAGTTGAGTTTTTACATCAGCAAGTTCTTGATATAGAGCAAGGTTTTGCAGGGCAGTTACTGAGCTTCAAATTATCTATTTCTTTCTCTTTTTTGGTCAGACCAAATTAAGCAGGCCAAAGTTTGTAAAGGTAATAGCAGTTAATTTCACCCTTATATTTAAAATTGTTGCATTCTCTTTGCTTGATATTTGATGCTTGGAAATTGCGATATGCTAGATACCCCACATTTTATCTAGTAGATACTTTGATAATGGAGTTGAATTTCAATAAGCTATTTAGTTGTAAATGGAGTTGAGAATGGAACATGCTATTTTCTTTCTCTAGATATGCTACTTGCAAACTGTTAAAGCCTTCATTGTCCTATATTTAAAGCCTTCATTCTCATATGTTGTTTGCAAACTGTTTGCCTGAATGTTTAACCTATATGCTCATGGAGTATGTATGTGATCTCTTTTGCTCCTTAGGTATTAAATCGGTTTTGGTTTCATAATGTTCCATGGTGTTGATTATTAGGAAATTTTGGTTGAATATTCATTCCTTTTTTGCAATCAATTTGAAAGGGTTTTTTTTGTTTCCATTTCAGTCTATAAATTTTCAAGTTTATTACTGTACGTATTTTGTGACATTCAAATTAATTCTTACATTTTAGTGATTAATTGAACTCAATAATTAGGGTTTAGCATTAGTTGCACTAAAACTTGATTGTAATTGAATAAATTTGGTTAGTTTAGTTCGATTAATTATCAAGTAAAATCGTTTATTTAATTATGTGTTTTTAAAAAGGTTAATTTAGCTCAATTTATTAAGTTTTGATATTAAGTGGAACCGATTATTTAGTTATACATTTTCAAAAGCTTAATTTAGTTTGATTTATTGAAATTTGATATTAAGTAAAACATTTGTTCAATTATGAATTTTTAAAAAGGTTAATTTAGTTCAACTTATTGTGTAACACCCCAAACCCGGCCTAGAAGTCTAGACCGCATTCAAAATGCTACATTAGTCACCGAAGTGATCGTGAGAAAATGTTGCAAATCAAGTCGTTCAAAATTTTATTTTCAAAAACGTTTATCCCAAAGCAAAGCTAAAACGTTCAATCATTTAAATTCCATCAATAAGTTTAACAGTATAAAATGTACGAATGAAAACTTTTAACCAAAAGTTGCACCATAGTATTATGAAACTTGATAATAAAAACTTATAACTTAATTCCACCAAGACTGTCCGAGACCTCCGTGTACTGAGTCCAGCATCCAGAATCCAGAACTGTACCTGAGAGGGGAAACAGAAGAGGGGGTGAGCTACTCGAGCTCAATGTGAGATGAAACCAGTTGAACTACAGAAATGAAAACTGGGAACTAGAAGCAGTTCAGAAGTAGAACATACTTACAGAAAAATGACAGTTAAACGAAATCACCCAAAAACAAACACCCACCATATGTATTTTATAGTCATATGGGTCAATCAGACACACACAGTCTCACGTACCATTCAAACACAGTAGTAGTAGTAATTCTCAACAATCACAGTAAGTATCTAGCCAGACAGTCACAGTCAAAGTCTACACAATTCTCATAGGCACAAGTGCTTTCCAATTTTAATAGTCAATCAAACATATCGGTCAAACAGTCAATATGATGCATATGAGTGCAATTGAGTTACGAGAAACCCACCCATCCAGCCAACACATCTTTTCGTCCCCCATCACTCTTCATAAGAGCTTTAAGCTCGTCCCACCAATCACTCCACTCAAGACCTCGTAAGGCCCTTCCAACGCTGTACTATCCAACTGATGTCATCTCGAGTAGCTCGACAATGATGACTATCAGGACTGTCCACGACCCTCTAAGTATTGGGACTAATAATATGCAGATAGACTGCCAGTCACGTATGTTACGTAGCAAAGCTAGCGTATAAGCTAAACTGTACAATACGGTAAACTGCAGTACAGACATGTAGTGTGAACTGCCAGATCAGATAGTAGTACATAGCGTAGTTAACGTACATGCGGTACAGTGCTATGCGGTAAACTGGTATACCATTAGGTTACAGTAAAATTGCTAGTTCAGTTAATGATACACAGCGATGTTGACGTATGTACTATACGGTGTAGTACGGTAGTCCACAGCACAGTCAAATTGTCCACAACCCTCAGGGTATTGGGACCGTCCATGACCCTCTGGGTATTAAGGGCTAATAACCAACAAAGTAGCTGCCAGTTTAGTTCAGTCAATCTTCCTTCTCTTCAAAAATCCCACCCAAAATAGTTTATGCATATGTATGTATGTATGCAGTCAAATGTACACAATCAGAATACCAGTCTCAGGTAATTAGTTAGAAGCAGACATTCACAACCAATCAGTCAGCAACAGAATCGTGAATGTGCACACTCATAACTCGAGTTCAGTATCAATTACATAATAACCACGCATATTAGTGACACGTAATCAGATAGTCAGATAGAACTAGTTACACACACTCACCCAGCTAACCAGGTTTAGAATCAAACGTATCACACAACCAATCACAAATAACGCATTATCCAAACTCAGATCAGAGTCGTAACCACCCTCACTAAAGCTTAGCTAAGGGTTGAAACACGCAAAGTCACGATTGCACTTACATTTTGACCTAAAATTATTATTTGGCGAGATAAGGCCACATGCCTGTATGCTCCGGCCATGTGGAGCAATCAATGCCGTGTGGGGGTCCAAATGCCCGTGTGAAGGGTAGCACATGGCCGTGTGATAAAGGCATACGCCCGTGGGGTGCAGAGACACAGCTGTGTGAGTAGGTCGTGTAACTCACTATCCAAATTCACTAAAATAAGGTGTAGGGAAGACACGGCCATGTGAGGGTCACACAAGCTCGTGTGCCCACCAGACACGACCGTGTGTTCCAAAACACATGCCCTTGTAGGATCACTAAATCCCCAAATCAGCCACACGACTGTGTGGCCAGGCCGTGTGACTCTTAATCTTTGAAACCCTAATTTCCAAACCCACACGCTCGTGTGCCCAAGGGACACGGCCATGTGAATTCTGACAAAATCCCAAAATCGTGCACATGCCCGTATGGCTAGGCTGTGTAGCACCCAATTTGGCCCGGAACCCTAGTGCCCAAATCCACACAGCCGTGTGCCTCGCCACACGCCTGTGTGGTCATTGGGGAGGTCACGAAACCACCCCCAAAATAGCTCGAAACCACTATCTAGGCCACTGGAACCATCCCTAATCTTTGGCCTATCAAAAATATATCAAAAAGTGGCGGTTTCTCCTCACTTCCAGTGTCTAGAACCCAAAACCTTCGGGTTAACACATAAACAAAATATGTCGAAATCGAAATTTTGTAAAAATGATAATAAGAAGACAAGGTTTCTAATCCCACACCTGAGTTGCGATTGGAGCCGACGACGAATAAGCCGAAGGAGGAGCGCAAATCCAAAATCCGCAGACAAATCACTTTCAAAAGCAATCAGAATAATCCCCAAAAAGAAAAGCAAGGGAAACAAAAACAAAAGAAAATAGAAGGACGTCTGAAATAAAAATAAAAAATGTAAAAAAAATCCAAATAAAAATATAGTAACTAATATTTATTAACTAAAACCAACCAAAATAAAATAGATAAAATAAATGAAACCAAGGCCCTCCAAAAATGCGCATCCAGCTACTCGAACCCCAAACTTTGAGGTTCACTAACCATCACTCAACCGCCAGACCAACAGGCCCATTTTGCCACTAAATTGCATGACTAAACACATATATGCAACCTCCCCACTGTCCCTATGCTCAAAACCCAGGACTTCTAGGCCCAAAATTCGGGTCATTACCTATTGAGTTTTGATATTAAGTGGAACCATTTATTCTGTTATACAAAGTAAAACCGCTTGTTCAATTATGTGTTTTTATTTATTTAATTTTTATTATATATGTATTTCAAAAACATTATAATTTATTTTGCACTTATCACGTATCGTTTAAATATGGTTAATTTTAATATTGAAAAAATAAACAAAATGAAAAGAAGTAAACAAAAGAAATAACAAATCTTTAATATCTTTAATAAAAAAACAGAATAATCAATTTAAATAATCAATGTTGATATTCAACATGGGAATGGATATTCAAATCTTATATTTTACATGGTTATGATTTAAGTCCTTATTTCATTTAAGTAACTTCATTATAATATCTTATTTTATTGATATCTTTATATTTAATCCAATTTTTATTATTTATTTTAGTTTTGATTCTAAATTTATATTTTTATTTTAAAATTTAAGATAACTTGAGTTCTAACTTTTGGATTTTAATTGTGTCATTAATTTATTATTTTAAATTCTAAATTTAAATTCATTAATTTTTATATTTAGTTTTAAAGTTATAATTTTCATAGAAAATTTAATTTAAATAATTTTTTTTTATCCTTAAAAGTATATAGTTTAAAGTTCAAATTTCAAAAATAAAACATAATATAATATTTATTATAGAAATAAATATTATTTAATTAAAATAAAATTTTTAAAGGAAAATAATATTTATCTTAATGTTAAAATTATTTTAATATTTTTCATAAATATTATCATAAAAATAAATTGATCGATTTTAATGTGTAGTATAAAGTTAAAAAGTTCATAGAAATTTAATTTAAATATTAACTCAAATTAGATGAAAAATTAACAATTATTAACATATAATTGTTAATTTTTTTTAATTTTTGTCTTTTTAAGTATAGTAAACAAAAAGGTGATAAAAACACAAATTTAAAAATTAAAAGAGTATAATTAAAGGGTTAAAATTTAAAGTTAAAATTTAAAGATGATAATCATAACTTACATAAACATTTAAAGAATAAAAAAAAAAACTTTGGATCATAACTTACATAACTTACATAATACATAAATATATATCATATCATAACTTACATAACATTTAAAGAATAAAAAAAACTTTGGATCATAACTTACATAACTTACATAATACATAAATATAAATCATATCATAAATTACATAACTTACATAAATATAAATCATATCATAACTTACATAACTTGCATAACTTACATAACACATAAATATATATCATATCATAAATTACATAACTTACATAAATATATATCATATCATAACTTACATAAAACTTTGGATCAAAATATATAAAAATCACATAAATTTGGGCAACATTATTGTTTTTCCCTACTCTTAATTATACTTATAAATAAACAACTTACCTGAATTAGTTTACACCCATTAGATACTTGATACTTGATATGTATTATCTATTTTAGTACAATGACATGGTTTAAATCAATTTAGAACACTTAGTAACCATAATTTATTTTCAACTTTAGACTTCAAGAACTATGAAATGGATAATAGTTGGATGAATTTGTCAAGGGTAAGCAATGACTATCAAAATGGAGTAAAAACTTTTCTAAATTTTGCATTTCAAAATGCAAGCCAAGAGAATATGATTCTTTGCCCGTGTAAGAAGTGTGGCAACATCAATTGGTATATTCGTGAAGTTGTCTACGAACATCTAGTTGTTGATGGCTTTATTTGGGGGTATAAAAAATGGATTTTCTATGGAGGGTGTACACCTCGTAGAACCTCTTCAACGATTAATCCGACTTATCCTCATAATGCTTACCATCAGTCTATTAAAGATGATGACATGGAAGGTATGTTGCGGGATGCATTTAATATGCGTAGTCATGGTTTGCAATCGTTTCCACATGAAATTATTTCATCCGATGATTTTAATAGTGGTGGAAATGCTTTTATCGAAACGGGAAGAAGTGTACCTGAAGAAAAGCCAAATAGAGAAGCAGCGAAGTTCTACAAGTTACTTAATGAAATGAATAAAGAACTTTATGAGGGAGAGAAATTTTCAAAACTGTCCTTCTACATTCGTCTTTTTCACTTAAAATGTTTGAGAGGGTGTGTAACACCCCTTACCTGTATTCGATGCCGGAACAGGGACGAGGCATTATCGGACTTAAACACAAGCAAACATACATTTTCGAGTCATAAATTTTTGTCCAAATTAAAACTTTTTGAAATCGAGCATAAAGTCCCAATTCGAGCCTACGAGGTCCAAAACGTGCTTTGGAAACGATTCGGGACGAAATCGAGAACTTTAGGAAATTTTACAACACTTAGAAGATTTTTGCCTAAACAGGGGTCACATGCCCGTGTGGGCAGGCCATGTGGTCACACACACCCGTGTCCCAAACCGGTGTAACTCTCTATTTGTCACCTAAGAACAAATTGAAGTTGCACAGCCAAGACACATGCCCGTGTCCCAAGGCTGTGTCCTTCACACGGCTGAGACACACAGCTGTGTCTCATGCTCGTATGCTCGATACTGAGCATTTTGTTTTGCAACAATTTAGGTGTAGGGGACACATGGACGGATCACACGCCCATTGGGCTAACCGTGTGTCACACATGGCCTAGACATACGCCCGTGTGGACAATAATAAGGCTATTTACCAAGCCATTTGCCACCCTTATTCACACATACACTTACCTCAATTCAAAGGCACAAAACAATACATATTTAGGCAACCAAAACATCCACATTCATGGTTAAAGCATATCAACTTTATATCTTTATCTAACATATTCACTACATTTATTAAGCCCTAAATAAAACATACAAATCTCACATTCATTAGGCTTCATTCAATTACTATCTAGTTACCAAATTATACTCAAATTACTCATCTCATCAATAGGTCACAATTCCAAACATTACACGATCATGCCATAAATCACATTTCCAAATATTTCACATTTACCAAGCATACCATGATCATATCACCATAGACATTGACACATATATGACTATACTTAGGCTTACAACCATGTTGCCAATAAAAGCCAACATACATGGCCAAATAGCAAAACAAGCCTTTGACGATTACAAGCCATTACATTGGCCAAAATCATATGATGCATATAACAAAATGACCAAGCCCCTATACATGCCATAAACTCAAATTACTTGAATTCATAAATACCCAAAATGATAGCTTGATAGTGTGATAGGATCTTCGGTGATCTCCAACTCGAGCTAGCTTAACGGCACTATAAAGCATGGAAAATGAATGTGGGTAAGCTATATAACTTAGTAAGTCCGTATGAACATAATAAGCAACTCTTACCAATCATTTACCAAGTTTACAATATAAACACAAAAAAAAAAATAGTATAAGTTGCTATAAACCTCATAGTTATAAATTATTCTGTCATATTGTTTGCTATCTCAATTTGCAAGCATAATTTAACATGTCTTGACATTAGCCTAAGAACCATAATCTTTCTATTATAACAGATTACCACAATCAACCAATCATTTCAAACCTCATAATAACATGCACATTAATAATGAGTATTCACATTTCAAGCATATATTTTAACATCTTTCAATTGTTAAAGCTCATATCTTCCCATACTTCCATAGTCATTTTAATAGGCAATTATGCCAATCATTCCTTTTTCTCATATTTGATATATCACAATTTGTGTGAATAAAACATGCTATATCATAACTCAATTTGGCCCTGAAGCCAATCACATGATCCTCAACCAAATTTATCATGAATTTCATACGTCATAAGTATAGGCCAAAAATCACAAGGTTTTCACAAAATCATTCTCGTGGAAATCATGAACTCACAATTTCATAAAGTCAATGCATATAGACTTTACATACATACCTGTACCAACTCGTAATACTTACATACTTTTTCTCTTCTTTGACATACCCGTTGAATTTCCTATTGAACCACTTGGAATACTTAAGAACACTCGGGAATCTCGTACACACAATACCGTACCAATGCCATATCCCAGATATGGTCTTAAATGTAATCTAATAACCCTAATGTCATGACATTTGTATCCTATCTATTCCTAAGGTTCAACCGAGACTTTCTCTGTTTCAAATCTCTATCGGTAATTTTCGTAGTATCGTACTCAGTAGCACTCACATTTCATTTCAATAATATAAAATTTACCAAAATTATATAAATTAAGCATTTATACATATATAATTTAATGATTATTAAACATATGAACTTACCTCGGCATAAAAATGGTGAAAAGGGCCAAACCGTCAAATACTTATTTTTCCCCCGTTCTAATTTCGAACCTCATTTTTCTTGATCTATAATATCATATTTAACTTATTTAATCATTATACTATTCAATTCAGCCCAAAATCATATTATGAAAAAAATTACACTTTTACCCCTAAAGTTTCACATTTTTACAATTTAGTCCCTAGGCTCGTAAAATGAAATGTACTCAATTTATTCAACACCCATGCCTAGCCAAACCTTATACATGCTTATAGAAGCCCACATTTTTCTTTTATTCACATTTTAACAACCCATTTTAGGCATTTTCATCGAAAATTAGTTAGCAAAAGTCGTTTATCAAACAACTAACATGCATTTTCTGCAATTAAACATAAAAAAAAAATATCCATCATGGGTAAAAATTTTAGACTTTGATTATGTCTTAAATTAGTGGTAGAAATAGATAGATCATGTTATAAGGATTTCAAAAACATAAAAATTATTAAAAACGAGGCTAGAACGGACTAACAATCAAGCTTGGAAGCTTGAAAAACCCTATCCATGGTTTCTTCTTGTAAAATTCGGGCATGGGAGGAAGATGGACAAAAATTGGCTTTTAATTTGGCTTTTTAATTAATTTAATTACCAAATTACAAAAATGCCCTTAATGAAAAACTTTAGAAACATACCTAACCATGTCCATTTTTGTCCAACAATTTAACCAATGGTCTAATTACCATTTAAGGTCCTCTAATTTAAAATTTCATAGCAATTAGACACCTCTAGCATGTAGAACTCAACTTTTGCACTTTTTACAATTTAGTCCTTTTGACTAAATTGAGTGCCCAAACGTCAAAATTTTTGAACGAAATTTTCATGAAATCATTCCATAAAATTTTAGACCATAAAAATATAATAAAAATGAATTTTTCTACGTTAGATTTGTGGTTCCGAAACCACTGTTTCGACTAGACCCAAAATTGGGCTGTTACAGGGTGGACCGGAAACTTTTTGACACTGCTGTTAGAGCTTTTGAGAGATATGTTTCCTTTTTCAAAAATCCCTCATTCATGCAAAGATCTGAAGAAACTAATAAAATATTTAGGCCTTGCGTACAATAAAATTCATAGTTGCCGAAATGATTGCATGTTGTATTGGGGTGATCGAAAAAAACCAACAGTCTTGTCATATTTGCGGTAAATCCCGTTGGATGAATAGGAATACAAAAGATGTGAATGAGGATGAAGGTGAGGCATAGTCAAGAAAGAAGCCAATAAGGATTTTGTGATTTTGTCCACTAATACCAAGGCTTCAAAGGCTTTTCATGTCGTCAAATATAGCCGAGTCTATGAGGTGGCATCATGACCAAAGAACCGATGATAGATTATTAAGGCATCCTGCGGATTCTTTAGCTTGGAAATCATTTGACAGTAAATTTTTAAGCTTTGCAAGCGATCCTCGAAATGTGAGGCTTGGGCTAGCATATGATGGATTTAATCCTTTAAAATCATGAGTACTTCGTACAATACTTGGCCTGTAGTGCTTGTTCCTGACAATTTGCCTCTGTGGATTTCTATGAAGTAATATTCTTTCATTTTATCTATGATTATCCCTGGAGAGAAAGGCCCTGGGAATGATATTGACATTTATATGCACCCACTTATTGAAGAATTGAAACAATTATGGGCGGGTGTTGAAACATATGATGTCTTGAGAAAGGAGAACTTTTATTTACGTACAGCTTTGTTGTGGACCATTAATGATTTTTCGGCTTATGCCAATTTATTTGGTTGGAGTACCAAATGATGTTATGCTTGTCCTTGTTGTGCGGTGCAAACATGTTTGAAGTGGTTATATAATGGGAAGCAGTTCTCTTATATAGGGCATCGTCGCTGGCTAGATGGAAATCATAGATTTAGATTTCAGATGACTCTATTTCATGGTACTAAAGAGTTCAGAGAAGCTATGCCATTTGATCTAAAATATTGTTCATGTTAAAAGATACCAATTTCAGTTATAGGAAGATGAATCAACCACCCAACACGCAAACAAAGAGAAGACCAAGGGAGGTGTGTTATAGCCCGTTTTTGGGTGAAATTAGAACAGTAGTTTTGGGACCACAAATCCAAAGTATAAATATTTATTTTATTATTTCTTTAAGGTCTATAGCATGACAAAATGATTGTGTGAAAATTTCGTTAAGAAATTTTATCGATTGAGTGCTCAATTTGACTAGAAGGACTAAATTGCAATAGGTGAAAAATTTGAGTTCTATAAGTTAAAGGTGTCTAATTGCTATGAAATTTTAAATTAGAGGTCCTTAAATGGTAATTAGACCATTTTACTTTAGGATGGACAAAAATGGACATGGTTAGGTGAAATTTTAAAGTTATGCATTAATGGTAAATTGGTAATTTGGCAAATAAAGACAAAATTAACTAATTAAAAGATGTCCATCTCCTTCAATTTAGTCCCCTACCAGAATTTTTGAAGAGAAACCATAGCTAGGGTTTGTTCAATCTTTCAAGCTCGATTATAAGTCCATTCTTGTCCCATTTTTAATGATTTTTATATTTTTTAGATTGTTGTTGCTTGATCTAGCTATTTCAAGGACTAATTTGAAAGAAAGCTAAAGTCTAAAATTTTACCCATGTTGAATATGTTTGTATTTTGATGTTTGATGGCAGAAAATGCATGTTTTTTGTTAGTTAAACAACATTTGTAAAGTGATTTTCGATAAAAACGTCAAATAGAGACTTATTTGTAAAAGGCCATAAAATGTGTAGAAAAGTGTGAATAAATGAAAATTTTGGGCTATTATGAGTACAAGTAATATTCGGCTAGGCTTGGGTTGTGATGAAATTGAAAGAAATTTATTTTATGAGCCTAGAGACTAAATTGTAAAATGTTGAAATGTTAGGGGCAAAATGTAATTTTTGCCATAATGTGATTTTGGACTGAATTGAATAGCTTTATGATTAAATAAGTTAAATGTGGTATTATAGATCAAGAAAAATAAAGTTCGAGTGTAGATTGGGGGAAAAACAAAAAAATTGACGAATAGATCCCTTTTGCCGTTTTTGCATTCGAGGTAAGTTTGTATGTAAATAAGCTTTATTATAATTGTATCTTAAATGCTTTAATTTTTTATTAAATTGTATAAACAACTCTACGGACACATTCGATGACATTTTGGCAAGCGAGAAATCCTAATCGAACCTTAGGAATAGATTAGGATGCAAGTGACATGTCATTAGGGTTTTATGTTATGTAATCCGGGTGTTGGTCCTGTACGTCCTACCTGTGGCTGAGTATACTGGCATATGTTGCAGTTAGTTGATAGCTTGTGTGAGCAGCACTATGTAGCTACATCTTGACTGACAGCTTGTGTGAATAGGCCTAATGATGGCTCGAGAGAGAGTATATACGTGTTATGAGATCGAGGTAGCAATGGCTACATATGTGACACCTTGTGTGTAAGTTTTCCCGAGTATCCGATATTGTTATTCTGAGTGGTTCATTGGGTATGTCAAAGATGAGAATAAGTACGAAACCATTATGAGTTGGTACAGGTATGTTCATAAAACTTATGATTATTAAATTTCAAAAAGATGATTTCAAGGTAAGTTTGTAATGGAATGAATTATGGTTATGAGATTATGGTAAATTACATCGTTTTATATTATATTACTTGAATGTTAAATGTATGGTAAGATTTGCTTATTTCTTTCATATGAGCTTACTAAGCTATATAGCTTACTCCATTTACTTTCTATGTTTTATAGTGTCACCAAGCTAGCTCGGATTGGAGATCGTCGTAGATCACATCAAAATATCAAACTGTCATTTTGGGTACCGATGATCTTAATATTTTGAGTATATGGCATGTATAGGGACTTGGTCATTTTGTTATATGTGTCATCGTGATTTTGGCCAAATGTATTGGCTTGTAATACTCAAAGGCTTGATTTGGTATTTGGCCATGTAAATTGGCTCATTTTGGTTAAATTGATTGTAAGCTTATATATATTTATATATATATGCATGTATGTGTCAAAGCCTTTTTGGTGATGTGGTTTATATTGATTTGCTAAATGTTGATTGGGGCTGAATGACTTGTTGTGAAATGGATGAGTTTGGTTCATTGATAGGCTAGAGTATTTTGATAAGTTAATGCAAGTTGAAAGTAGTCTTAGTGGTGTTTTGAATGTGAAATTGGTATGATTGATTTGGCATAATGAAATATCATGAGTATGATAGACGATGGTAATGCATTAACATGTATTGGCCATGATTGTGGATGTTTTGGTTGCCTAAGTATACCATGATTTATGCCATTGAATTTGTGTATGTGTATGTGTAAATAAGGGTGACAAATGGCTTGGTAAATAGCCTTTATTTTGTCCACGTGGGAGTGTGTCTAGGCCGTGTGTGACATACGGCATGTTCCATGGGCATGTTTTTTCACCGTGTGTCCCCTGCACCTTAATTTTGAGAAATAGAATGCTCATAGTTGAGCACACGAGTAGAGACACGGGCGTATGTCTCAGTCGTGTGAGGGACATAGCCTCAAGCACGGGCGTGTATCCTGGCCGTGTGAAGTCTGCACCTATTTTATGAAAATTTATTAATCGCACGACCTAGCACACGGGCATGCAGCTTGGCCATGTGACTTCAATTTGTTAATGCCTTACAAAACAGATAGTTACACGGGTTAGGGCTACGGGCGTGTGTGACCACACGGCTTGCCCACACGGGCGTGTGACCACTGTACATGATAAAAATCTTTTAAGTTTTATAAAAATTTCCTAAGTTCTTGGTTTATTCCCGAACCACTTCCAAAGCATGTTTTGGGCCTCATAGGCTCGTATTAGGGATTTTATGATTGAATACAAATGGTTTTAATTTGGATGCAAATTTATGACTCGATTTGTATGTTCGCTTATAATGTAAGTTCGGTAATGCCTCGTATCCTATTCCGATGTTGAATACAGGTAAGGGGTGTTACATTAAGTGGTATCAGAGCTATAGTTTAGCCGATTCTTAGACAACGTAGTGTGTGTGAGAGTCTAGCTATACATGCCATATATATAAATTGTGATAGTGTGACGACTCCTGACAATTTTATTTGTATTTTCATATAGTAAATGGATCCCAACCGAGATGTAGCTGATGATATTGAAAGTAATACGCTAGCTCCCGTCTAAAGGACAGTGCAATCTGAAAGTAGACCAGTAACAGTTAGTCAAGGAGGAGAGGTTAGGGAAGCCTTCTTCCTAAGGATGAATGAGTGGTTTGCCGAGTTTGTTCGAACAAATCCGGCTGCCCAACATCCTCTACCCCCACCTAACCCCCAATCGGTTCCCGTAGCTTCTTAAGTTGTGGAATTGTTAAGACTGAACAAGCCTCCAGTTGATAAGATTCGGAAACAAGAGGCTGAAGAATTTAGAGCTAATGTTGACGATGATCCCGAGGGAGCGAAGTTTTGGCTTGAAAACTCTATAACGGTATTTGATGAGCTTTCTTGCACACCAGATGAGTGTTTGAAATATGCTATATCACTTCTGAGGGACTTGACATATCAATAGTGGAATACTCTTGTATCCGTGGTACCCAGAGAAAGAGTTACCTGGGAATTCTTTCAAGATGAGTTCAGAAAGAAATATATCAGTCAATGGTTTACTGATCAGAAACGCAAAGAGTTTTTAGAGTTGAAACAGGGCATATGTCTGTGACTGAATATAAGCGAGAGTTTGTTAGGCTTAGTAAGTATGCTCGAGAATGTGTTTCCACCGAGGCCATCATGTACAAAAGATTCGAAGATGGGTTGAATGAGGATATCAGACTATTAGTTGGGGTTTTAGAGTTGAAATAATTTGTTATGCTAGTCGACCGAGCTTGCAAAGCCGAAGAGTTGAGCAAAAAAAAGAGAAAAGCTGAGTTTGAGACTAGAGATTCGAGAAAAAGACCGCTGAATAAGTCATTTCAATCTTCGTCAAAGAAATCAAGGGATTTGTATACCCGTTCGAATGTTTCAGCTGGGTATCCCAACATAGATCGTGGGAAGTAATATTTGAGTTCTAAGGCCCAAACTACGTCAATAGCGAGCGTTGGTAATGCTAGGTCTAATAGACCTGAATGTCAACACTATGGTAGACGACATCCCGGTAAATGTAGAATGAATAACTAGGCTTGCTTTAAATGTGGCTCCCCAAATCACTTCATTCGAGATTGCCCTGAAATGACAAAGAAAGGTAATTTTCAGAATGTAAGACCGAGTAACACTGCCAATAGAGGGAGGCAACCGAGAAATATGAGAAATAGGAACAATAGCAGAGGTGTAACGAAAGATTTAGCTATAAGATCAGAGGTTAGAGTACCTGCTAGAACCTACGCTATTTGCGCTCGCGAAGATGCGTCATCCCCTGATGTCATCACTGGTACATTTTCTCTCTATGTTACTAATGTAATTACATTGATTGATCTTGGATCGTTTCATTCTTATATTAGTATAAATTTGGTATCTAGTAAGAATTTGTCTGTTGAGTCTACTTAGTTTGTGATTAAAGTGTCGAACCCCTTAGGCAAATATGTTTTAGTTGATAAAGTTTGCAAGAGTTGTCCTTTAATGATTTGGGGTCACTGTTTTTTGGCTGACTTAATGCTTTTACCGTTTGATGAGTTCGATGTGATTCTTAGAATGGATTGGTTGACTCTACATGATGTCGTACTGAATTGTAGACGAAAGATTATTGAATTGAAATGTCAAGATAATGAAATTCTTCATATTAAATCGAATGAGTTGAGTGAGTTGTCTATTGTGATTTCATCAATGTCGGCTCAGAGGTATGTAAGAAAAGGTTGTGAAGCTTATCTTATGTATATACTAAAAATGAAAGTGTCTAACTTGAAGATCGAATCTGTGCCGGTAGTTTGTGAATACAAGGATGTGTTTCTAGAAGAGTTACCTGGATTACCATCGATCAGAGAAATTGTGTTTACTATTGATTTAGTATAGGGACTTCACCAATATCGATAGCTCCGTATAGAATGGCTCCAACTGAATTGAAATAATTGAAATCTCAGTTGCAAGGGTTGACAGATAAGGATTTTGAGAGACCGAGTTTTTCGCCCTAGGGTGTACTAGTGTTATTCGTCAAGAAGAAAGATGGATCCATGAGACTTTATATTGATTATCGTTAGCTTAATAAGGTTATGATAAAGAAAAAATATCCCTTACCGAGAATTGATGATTTGTTCAACCAGTTGAAAGGAGCAACAATGTTCTCGAAGATAGACTTGAGATCAGGCTATTATCAGTTGAGAGTTAAAGATTCGGATGTGCTGAAGACCGCGTTCAGATCAAGGTACGGGCATTATGAGTTCCTTGTTATGCCATTTGGATTAACAAATGCACATGCAGTTTTAATGGGCTTGATGAATCAAATCTTTAGACCATATTTAGATAAATTTGTCGTTTTTATTTATGACATTCTGATTTACTCATGAGATGAGTCTGAACATGCTGGGCATTTAAGAATTGTATTGCAGACCTTGAAAGACAAACAATTATTTGCTAAATTCAGCAAAAGTGAGTTTTGGCTTCGAGAAGTTGGATTTCTGGGACACATTGTTTCAGCAGAAGGTATATGGGTTGATCCGAGTAAGATTTCGGCAGTTGTTGATTGGAAACCACTGAGGAATGTATCCAAACTTAGAAGCTTTTTACGCTTGGCCGGTTATTATCGACATTTTGTTAAGGGATTTTCAATGATTGATACACCTATGACCAGATTGTTACAAAAAGATGTGAAATTCGAGTGGTCTGAAAAATGTCAACAGAGTTTCGAATAGTTGAAAGCGTTATTGACTGAGGCACCAGTGTTAGTGCAACCTTAGTGGGGAAATGTAACAGCCTGATTTTGGGGCTAGTCAGAATAGTGGTCTCGGGACCACAAATCCAGAGTCGAATGAATTATTTTATTTTTATTTTAATGTGATAGCATGATTTTATGAGTGCATGAAAAGTTTGGTGGAGTAATTTTATCATTTGTGAGCTTAATTGTGAAAAAGGACTAAATCGCATAAAGTGCAGAAGTCTTGAATTGATAGCTAAAGGTGTCAAATAGATAGAGAATAAGAATTAGGGGTCTTTAAAGGGCAAATAGACCCTAAAATCCTAGCTTGGCCGGCCATAGGGGACATGGATGTTGAAAAGTCAACATTAGGTAATTGATGACATATTATGTGATAAAATAATACCCTAAGAGCTTAGCTTCATCTTTTTCATTTTCTTCCTTCCTTCTTGACTGAAAATACCAGCAAAGGAAGAGTTTTTGAAGCTTTAAAATTTCAGCTAGGTTATCCTCTTGCAAGTGATTTTTATGTTCTTTGTTAATGATTTTTACATTTTTGAGACCCTTAAAACATAAGCTTTCAAATGAGGGGACTATTTTGCAAAATGGTGGAAAGTCTAGGGTTTTTCCATGAGAACATCTAGGATGTTTTCTAAAATCTTATGGAAGAATATGAGTCTTGGGTATGTTATAAACAACTTTTGTGAAAGGTGTTAGCATGAAAACACCGAAAAGGACCATTTTTGCATAAGTTGTAAAATAGATGATAAATGTATGAAATAATGATAATTTGGGCTGCATCTAGTTATAAAATACATTTGGATAGGATTAACTTTCAAGAAAATGTGATGAAAATCGAATTTTGGGCCTAGGGGTAATGGTCATTTCGTCCAATTATGAATTTTTGGGTGTTTAGATTGTTATGCTGATGAAATGAATGAATTTTATTAATATAGGTCAAGAGAAGCGTGATTCGGGTCTTGGTCAGGGTAAGAACAAAGTTTACGAGGATTGAGCTTGTCTTCCCTATTTTGTATTGAGGTAAGTACATATGTAAATAATGTGTTAACAAAACTTACTTTAAAATACATTGATAATATACAAGTGCAATTGGCTTATTATTGTTATGTATCTAAAGTTTATTTGTAGCTATGAATATGTAAATGACATGTTATTTGAGTATATTACGTTGTGAGCAAATGCGATGCTATTCGGTTAAATATGAAATCCTGTTGAACCTTGGATATAGCATAGGATACGAAGGGGCATGTCATGAAAATTGTGTGGTCTGAACTCATGAGTTGAGTCTGAGTTTATGAGATGATTGTTATAGGTAACGTGGGTTCGGGTACTGGCTTTGTGCACAGACCTGTGAGTGGCTCAATGAACAAACGTTACATGATAGAAATGGAGTCCAAGTCCTTACTTGATAAAAAAAGGGCCCGTGAGTAGCTCAATTGTGAGCATATCATAGCACGAGTTAGCCTTAACTATCTATATGGCATTTAGATGAAAATTCCCTACGTGTCCCTACGTATTCGAGCATTCAACGGGTAATGCGAAGATTTAGTTGGTGAAAATTTGATGAGGTACGTAGACTGAACTCATAGATAATGCCTGAGTCTATGATAAGATGTCTTTAAGCATACATGAATGAAAGGAAGAACGAAATCGAGAAGTCTAAGTGATTTACATCTTTTATACATGTCAATTTATCATTTGACAAATATGTTTTCTTTTAAATTACACTTTATTTGCATGTATGTACTTACTAAGCTCCCATGCTTACCCTCCTTTCTTTTCTTTCCTTTTAGTGTCGCCAATCTAGCATCGGGGATCCAGTGACATTAGAAGCTCTGATCACACTATCACTTAAGACCTTATTATAGCTAGTTTAATTGTTTTGTTTACTAGCATGTATAGGGACTCGAGTCTTTTGTTTAGCATTTTGTCAAGTAGCCATAATGTGTTGGCTCATATGTGATTTGTGATACTCATTTTGTATAGGCCATGGATGTTGGCTAATGCTAATTATTATTCAATGAAATGATGTAAATTTCTAATGGTTATGGCTGTTTTGGTTATACTTATTATGTTGGTATTGAACTTCATTGATCTTATATAAATAGGTATTTGTAAGGGTGGCAAAGAGGCTTGGTAAATAGCCTTATTTTATCCACACGGGTAGACACACGAGCATGTGTCTAGGCCGTGTGTGACACACGGTCCGCCACATGGGCGTGTGATTTGGCCGTGTGTCCCCTGCACTTAAAAATTTCAAGTCAGTATGCATGGTAGTAAACACACAGGCTAAGACACGGCCGTGTGTCTCAGTCGTGTGAAGGGCACGGCCTAGCACACGGGCATGTGCCTTGGCCATGTGGCCCTTAAGGTTTGTTGACGTCAGAAATAGAATGTCCAAGTTTTTGCATAAGGGCATGTCATGGCCATGTGAAGGACACAAGCCAGAGACACGTGCGTGTGTCAGGCCGTGTGAAAACCCCTGTAGGTGTGCATTTAGAATTAATTCCACACAGGTAAAGGACACGGGTGTGTCCCTGTATTGCTTAAGCCGTGTGAGCCACACGGGCTAATAGCATGACCGTGTCAAAATGTCACACGGGCGTGTTGCCCCTCCCACATGGACTTGTGCCCTTGGGTTAAGTGTTATTCTTCAGAATTTGTTTAAGGATCTGGATTGATTCCAAATGGGTTTCAATGGATGTTTTGAGCCTCGTAAGGTCTCATTAAGGATTTTATAAATAAAATTGAAAGGGTTTTAAATTTGAGCATGTTTTGGTGTTATGAAAATGTTTATATGTAAAAGTTTAAGTTAGGTAACACCTCATATTCCAACCCAGCGTGGGGCACAGGTGTGGGGTGTTACAGGAAAAGAGTTTGTGATTTTCAGCGAGGCATCATTGAATGGTTTAGGTTGTGTGTTGATGCAAGAAGGTAAAGTGATAGCTTATGCCTCGAGATAGTTGAAACTGCACGAAAAGAATTATCTGATGCACGGCTTGGAATTAGCCGCTATTGTGTTCGCCTTAAAAATTTGGAGACCCCACCTATTCAGTGAGAAGTGTTACATCTTTACTGATCATAAGGGTTTAAAGTATTTGATGACTCAGAAAGATTTGAACTTGCGACAATGGAGATGGCTCGAACTATTGAAAGATTATGAGTTAGTGATCAATTATCACCTGGGGAAAGCGAACATAGTCACAGATGCTTTAAGTAGAAAGTCTTTGTTTACTTTGAGGGCGATGAATACACGATTAACCTTATCTGATAATGGATTGACTTTGGCCAAGTTGAAAGCTAGATCAGTATTTCTTCAACAAATTTGCAAAGCTCAGAAAGGTGGTAATGAATTACAAGTGATAAGTCGTAATTTATACATATTTTTATCCCATGCTTAGCACATTTTTGGATGAATTATCATTAGATTTGTGGAATTTGATGCTCTTAATCTTTTAAATTCATGTCTTATACCTAGGTGAGCATAGGAAAGTAAAAAGAACGAGAAATGGGCCAAAAAAGGAGAAAATGGGCCAACGTGGGAAATCAACACGGCCTGGACTTCCTCATACGGGTAGATCACACGCCCGTGTCTATTTAACAGCCTTGAACATGGTTTGAAGAAATTGCACACTGGCGTGGCACATGGCCGTGTCCCTGTCGAGCCTAAGTTTAGTTCTATTTGGAAAAAGGCAATTTTGAGGGTTTAAAAGCATTCTAAAGCCTATTTAAAAGACCCTAAAGGAGGATTGAAGAGACACGCAGGGTAGAAAGTGAGAAATTACTTGAAGAAAGTCGATTGATCCATTTAAGAAGCTAGATTCACCTTCAAGACTGAAGATCTCCCTTCAATTTCCTTCAGGGGTTTTTAGGTTTTCTTTATGTTTTGTCATTATTCTTTTGAGATGTTTTCTTTTACCATTATGAACTAAACCCCCTAAATACCTAAGGGGGTGAAACCTAAGACGGATCTTGTTAATATTTTCTGAATCAAATGATAAATACTTGATTTATTCTTAATTATGATTTTAACTCTTGTTTGAATATTCCAAGATATTGATTCAAGTATTGATGTGCTTATTAGGAGGATGAATAGTCCCTATCTAAGAGTAGATCATTCATAATTAAGCAGAGTTGAATGCAATCCTAGAGATAGGACGACATAAATCTGCCAGATTAGAGTCAAATCTAATAAGGGAATCCATAGATCGAGTTAATGCAAAACTAGGGGTTTTAATTAGAAAGAGATTTCAATTAATCAACCTAGGGTTAGACGTTATTAGTCTTGAATAGGGATAATAATATAATCTACGAATCAAGTCAAGTGAATAAATCATTTGGTTCAAAGTCGAATAACAAGTGAAGTCTAGGTGGATTCTTCCTTGGGTATTGTCCAAATCAATCAGTTTTCCAAAAGTATTTTCCCAATTTACTTTCTGTGCATTCGTGGGTTAGTTAATTAATTTAGATAAAACAATTCCCATTATTCTTAGGCTAGATAATAAAAAGAAAGTTAATACTAGTACTTTTAGTTCCTTTGGGTTCGACATCCGGTCTTGCTAAAAATATACTACTGTTCGATAGGTACGCTTGCCTTCTTCGTGATAATAGTTAGTTTCAAGTATGATCAATTATAAATTTTAAAACTTATCAAGAGTGACAATCAAGTTTTTGGAGCCGTTGTCAGGGAACTAAAATATTAGGAACACTCAATTTTTATTACTTCAGCCATTATTTTCTTATTTTATTTAATTTTGTTTTATTTTTAGTTTTACTAAATTTTCTTTTATTGTCTTTTGGCAGGTTTTCATAGTTTATGACTAGAAGAAACCCGTCAGGACCATTAGTCTTTGATAGTGAGATTGAAGCACAGTTCGCAAAAATCGAAGAGAAATTAGGAGAAGCTTACAATACATAGAGGAAGGGCAAGAGGAAGATACTCCAACTATAACCGAGGAGATGGCTAATAATCAGGAAAATCTACTACCTCCTGCGATTGTTGCTAACCCAGTAAATCAGAATCCTGCTCCTCGTACTATGTATGATTATGCTAAACCTACTTTAACAGGAACTGAATCGAGTATAGTTAGGCCTGCTATTACTGCAAATAATTTTAAACTGAAACCTAACACAATTCAAATGATACAACAGTTTGTTCAGTTTGATGGTTTGCAGGATGAGAACCCAAATACTCATTTGGCTAATTTTCTGGAACTCTATGACACATTTAAAATCAATGGCGTTTCTGACGATGCCATTCGCCTTTGATTATTTCCCTTTTCACTGAGGAACAAGGCTAAACAGCGGTTGAACTCGTTACCACGAGGGTCAATCACTACTTGGGAACAAATGACCGAAAAGTTTTTACTCAAATATTTTCCACCTGCTAAAACAGCTAAACTAAGGAATGATATATCTTCTTTTGTACAGATGGATTTAGAAACTCTCTACGATGCATGAGAGAGATACAAGGACCTACTGCGAAGGTGCCCTCACCATGGATTACTCCTGTGGCTGCAAGTTCAAACGTTTTACAATGGTGTGAACCCCTCGACGAGATAGATAATTGATGCAGCCGCTGGTGGAACCATCAACAACAAAACACCTGAAGAGGCTTACGAATTCATTGAGGAGATGTCACTGAATAACTATCAGTGGCAAGTTATGAGAACTAAGCCAACCAACGCAGCAGGCGTTTATAATGTCGACTCGATTACTATGCTATCAAATCAGGTAGAACTCTTAAATTAAAAAATTGATGGTTTACTTGGTTCCACGCAGGTACATTCAGTTATACAGTGTAATACAAGTGGAGGTGGAACGAGCAATCCAGAATATCTAACTATGGCCACAACATGGAGAACGAACAATTGAATTACATGGGCAACAACTCTAGACCTCAAAATAATCCTTACAGTAACAATTACAATGCAGGTTGGAGGAACCACCCAAATTTCTCATGGGGAGGCCAAGGAAATCAAAGACCACCACCCCTTCAAGCTTCTAACAACAACCTTACCAGCAAGAGAAAAAGCCGAACCTTGAGGAGATGATGAAAAAATTTATCTCAGTAGTAGAAACCCATTTTCAGAACACTAAAATTGCACTAAAAATCAACAAGCATCGATTCAAGGGCTCGAGAATCAAATTGGACAGCTGGCTAAGATGATTTCAGAGAGACCACCAGGAAGTCTACCTAGTAACACCGAACCTAATCTAAAAGAGCATGTGAAAGTAGTTACACTAAGGAGTAGGAAGGTATTAGCTGAATTTGAAAAGAAGCCACCACAAGAAGTCGACAGAAATGAAGGAGAGGAAGTTAAAACCGAAAACAATGACAAACCAGTGCCAAAAGAATATAAACCACCACTCCCATACCCAGCAAAGTTGAAGAAAGATCGCATGGATGCACAATTCGGTAAATTTCTTGAAATTTTTAAGCAATTACACATCAACTTACCTTTTGTTGAAGCTATCTCGCAGATGCCTACATACATAAAGTTTTTAAAGGAGCTTTTAACAAATAAAAGGAAGTTTGAGGACTTATCTACAGTGGAACTCAATGAAGAATACTCAGCCATACTCTAAAATAAACTGCCAACCAAACTGAAAGACCCAGGAAGTTTTACTATTCCTTGTGTAATTGGTAGTTTGAATGTTGAGAAGGCACTAGCTGATTTAGGCGCTAGCATTAATTTGATGCCATATAAAATGTTTAAACAACTTGGTCTTGGGGAACCTAAACCCACTAGGATGAGTATTCAATTAGCTGATAGATCTGTTAAATATCCTAGGGGTATCATAGAGGACGTACTTGTAAAAGTAGATAAATTTATATTTCCTGTTGATTTTGTTGTGCTTGACATGGATAAGGATGTTGAAGTGCCTTTAATTTTAGGTCGTCCATTTTTAGCCACTGTTAGGGCTGTTATTGATGTGGGAGATGGTAAACTTATACTTAGAGTAGGTGACGAAGAGAGTCTTTTTAAAATCTATGATGTAATAAGATTTTCTAGGGAGCAAGGTGACTCATGCTATTTTATTGACTCTATTGATCATGCTACTCAAGATTCTTTTTAGGAAATCATACATAAGGACACGTTGGAATTGTGTCTTGCCCAAGGCGAGGAGGTAGATGATGATGATTCTGATATGGGTAAGGTAAAAACTGAATTGAACTCCAATGAATCTGTCTCAAGACAAGTAGAATATGAGGATATGAAGACAAACGATAAACTTAAGCAAAAACCCTCTATTGAAAAACCCCTCAAACTGGAACTTAAACAGTTTCCAAATCACTTGGAATACGCATTCCTCGGAAGTAATTCTACATTATCAATGATTATTGCTTCTAACTTGCAACCCAAGGGGAAAGAGGCATTACTCCAAGTATTAAGAGAACATAAAAGGGCCATAACTTGGAAAATTTTTGACATCAAAGGGGTCATCCCTTCTTTTTGCACCACAAAATTTTAATGGAAGATAAATATAAACCATGTGTGCAAGCTCAAAGACAACTGAACCCCAACATGAAAGAAGTTGTTAAAGCTGAGGTAATTAAACTTCTAGATGCTGGAATTATTTATCCTATTTCTAACAGTTCTTGCGTAAGTCCAGTGCAAGTTGTTCCTAAAAAATGAGGCATGACTGTTGTAACCAATGAGAAGAATGAATTAATCCCGACAATAACAGTCACAGGTTGAAGAGTTTGCATTGACTACAGGAAGCTGAATGATGCCACAAGAAAAGATCACTTTCCCTTGCCATTCATTGACCAAATGTTGGAAAGATTATCAGGGCACATGTACTCATCGCTTTTTAGAGCGGACTCTGGTTATTTCCAAATCCCAATAGCTCCTGAAGATCAAGAAAAGACAACATTTACATGTCCATTTGGTACGTTTGCTTATCGTAGAATGCCTTTTGGATTATGTAATGCTCCTACTACTTTTCAGCGCTGTATGATGGCCATCTTTGACGAACTCGTAGAAGACATCATGGAGGTATTTATGGACGACTTCTCGATATTCGATAACTCTTTCCATCTTTGCCTTAAAAATTTAAAACGAGTTTTAATAAGATGTGAGGAAACAAACATTATGCTTAATTGGGAAAAATGTCACTTTATGGTTTAAGAAGGTATTATGTTAGGACATAAAATTTCTAGTAAAAGGATTGAGGTTGATAAATCTAAAATTGAAACCATCGAAAAATTACGTCCCCCTAGTTCGGTTAAGGCTATTAGAAGCTTTTTCGGACATGCTGGTTTTTATAGAAGATTTATTAAGGACTTTTCTAAAATAGCTAAGCCTTTGACTAAATTACTAGAAAAAGATGCGCCTTTTAATTTTGATCAGGAATGTTTAGAAGCATTTAATACTTTAAAAGATAAATTAATTAATGCTCCAATTATAATTGCACCTTATTGGAATTTGCCTTTTGAACTAATGATGTGAAAAACTACTTTTGGGACGACCCTTTTCTTTTCCGTATATGTGCAAATCAAGTCATTAGAAGATGCGGTACAAGGTTAGAAGCATCAAAGATCTTAGAACATTGCCACTCAGGACTAATTGGAGGACACTACAGTGGAACTAAGACCGCACATAAAACGCTTGAATCAGGTTTTTATTGGCCCACGTTATTCAAAGACGCCAACAAGTATGTTACTTCTTGTGACAAATGCCAACGGATAGGTAATATCTCCAAATGTGATGAAATGCCTTAAACATATATGCTTTCATGTGAAATATTTGACTTTTGGGGTATCGACTTCATGGGTCCATTCCCTAGTTCATTTGGGAACAAATACATCTTAGTAGCAGTTGATTATATGTCCAAATGGGTGGAGGCCCAAGCCTTACCTACTAATGATGCTAGAGTGGTAGTACGATTCTTTAAGAAACTCTTCTCTAGATTCGGAACACCTAGAGCAATTATCAGTGATAGGGGTACTCATTTTTGTAACGCCCAATTTGAGAAAACCCTTAAGAAATACGGGGTTCATCATAGAACAGCCACCCCTTACCATCCTCAAACTAGTGGACAAGTCGAAGTGGCAAACCGAGAGATCAAACGGATTCTAGAAAAGAGAGTAGAATCAAACAGGAATGATTGGACGATGAAAGTAGATGATGCTTTATGGGCTTATAGAACTGCTTTTAAGACTCCCATAGGAGCATCACCTTACAGATTTGTTTATGAAAAAAGTTGTCATCTACCATTCGAACTAGAACACAAAGCCTTTTGGGCTATTGAATTTCTAAACCTTGATCCCAAACTTGCAGGTGAAAACAGGTTGATACAATTGAACGAGTTAGATAAGTGGCGAGCCAATGCATATGAAAAGTCACGTATATATAAGGAAGCAACAAAGCGCCGCCACGACACTCGTTTAAAGCAACGCAAACAATTTGAAGTTGGAGATCTTGTCCTGTTATATAATTCGAGGCTCAAATTGTTTCCTGGGAAGCTTAAATCACGATAGTCAGGGCCTTTCATAGTTCAATCTGTTTTTCCTTATGGCACAGTAGAGGTAAGTCACCCATCACAAGGCATTTTCAAGGTAAATGGGCATCGTCTCAAACTTTATAATGGTGAAATTTTAAAGACGATGGGGAGGAGCTATGACTCCACGAACCTCCCTAGATATACCAACAAGGTAAAGTCGAGCTTAGACTATAAACAAGCATTTCTCGGGAGGCAACTCGAGTACTAACGGTTTTGATTTATTTAAATTCTAGTTTTAACATCTTAATCACTAACTAAGTCTTTGAACACAGGTTTTCCAAATCCACGCGGCCAGGCACACAGGCGTGTCTTAGGCCGTGCTAATAACACGAAAGGTGACACAGCCATGCGATATGGCCGTGTGAAAACAGAGCAAGAATTTTTCCCAAAACACGGGATACGATAAGTGGCCACA
This sequence comes from Gossypium anomalum, assembly GCA_025698475.1. NCBI lineage: Eukaryota > Viridiplantae > Streptophyta > Magnoliopsida > Malvales > Malvaceae > Gossypium > Gossypium anomalum. The sequence continues at coordinate 32,606,825 of CM046958.1, read as the reverse complement.
GTCGTGCAACATGGCCGTGGGCAATCTTGCCAAATTAACACGGGCGTACGACATGCCCGTGCTCACCACTCGTGGTTGAACCTGTCAAATTAACATTGGCGTGCGCATATATACACGGGTGTGGGAGAAGTGAACGAAGTGGAACACGGCCGTACGACACGGCCGTATGCACTAACACGTCCAAAGTTGAAAACCACAAAAAACATGGGCTGGAATAAAGACACACGGGCGTGCCCCACGGCCGTGTACCCTAATATCTATAGTTTTTATTTTATCTAAGACTATTTTTATTTCATTTTTAGGTATTATAATTTATATTACTTAATTGATGTTTTCGGCTATCTCTTTATGAGTAATCATGCTTCTCTATATTCCTAAAAAGTTATTGATCTTATCGCAGTTATAAAGAGCTCCAGAGCTCATTATTACTTAGGAATTAACAACTCCACTGGAAAAGGTCCTCCACAACTGCCATGTCCTGCCCGACCACCACAATAACCTTTTCGTTGGACATTGTGGTTGTGGAACCCAACCTCTACCACCACCGGAATATCCTCCTCCCTACCTTAGCCGATCACTTTCCATAACTACTATTCAAGGACTCCATTTAACATTTAGGAAGTTTCACTTCTCTCCCTCTCTTATGATCTTATATCTATATTTTCCACTAACCTTATCTTTGTACATTGAGGGCAATGTACATCTTAAGTGTGGGGGGATCAATTATATCACTATCAGAAAAATTCCTAAATTTTATCTTATTCTCTTGTGAATCACTCATATCACTATTAGAATGAATTTTGATTAATTTATGCTTTTATTGATATGTCTTAAATTAAAACATAGGTATTTATGCATTAATGGTTTAAACTTTAAGTAATTAGAGAATCAAGCATGATAAGTTGATTTTTGAATATTAAAATTTCAGGTTATTTCCCAAAGTTTAGGTATTATCTTAGAGTAGAAATTCACAGGGTTAACATCAAAAAGCCATAATTTCTTGTGAGATCTTGAGCCTTTAGAGCATATATTATTTCTTTCATGCTCATTTTTATTGTTGCTATGAGTAAGTCAATATTGAACTATTATTCTAGAACTTGCTTCAATTATGCATGTCAAGACCACACCATTGGTTTGTTATATCAAAAGGATAAAGGCAATTAGGTTTAACCCACTTACTCCATAAAATCCTAACGTCATAATTAACCCTTAGTGAACCCCCTTGAGCCTAACAAGCCATTCATTGATTTACCCCCAATATTAACCCATAACCCATTATTGTTAAAATCCCCTAAAATAATTTGATCCCTATTTTTATCGAGATTTGATTTGAATAAATTGTTTAGCTATGTTTTATTTCTGATAGTTAGCTATGTTACTTGATTTGTTCTTAAAAAAAATGAAATTATGTAATGCTTGGGTTTAAACGATGTTATCCATGAAGAAAAGCTCAATTAGGAAGATAATTTGTCAGTTTTAATATTTTTCAAGTTAGGCAATTTTTCAATTCAATCTCGATTCTAACCTTTTCTTTCAGCTTGTGACCACACCCCCTAAACATAGCCACGTTACAACCCTCTAAAGACCTTTTGATTGATGTATCATCTCAATATATAATGGCGGAGATTTGATTTTCACGCAAGCCTATGGTAATAACTTTCCATATTGACTGTTGAGTGCTAAATTTATTGTCCTTAAACACCTCGAGTGATTTGAGTGAATCTTTAGTGAGGATGTTAAACTCTGTGATATTTTGAATCAAAGGTGATTACTTAGATGAGGGGAGATGCCTATGTTTTTCATGATAAAATGCTCAACATGGAATGTTTGAAACTTTAATGTTCTTCTAGTTGAATTCTCAATGTATGATTGCTTATGGATTATTTTAAGATATTATTGATGGGAATTATAAGTTGAGAAAAATGAATTCTTCATGGTGAATTAAGGATTTTGCTTGAGGACAAGCAAACGCTTAAGTGTGAGGGTATTTGATAAGTCGTAATTTATACATATTTTTATCCCATGCTTAGCACATTTTTGGATGAATTATTATTATATTTGTGGAATTTGATGCTCCTAATCTTTTAAATTCATGTCTTATACCTAGGTGAGCATAGGAAAGTAAAAAGAATGAGAAATGGGCCAAAAACAGAGAAAATGGGCCAACGTGGGAAATCAACATGGCCTGGACTTCCTCATACGGGTAGATCACACACCCGTGTGTATTTAACAGCCTTAAACACGGTTTGAAGAAATTGCACACGGGCGTGGCACATGGCCGTGGCCCTGTCGAGCCCAAGTTGAGTTCTATTCAGAAAAGGGCAATTTTCAGGGTTTAAAAGCATTCTAAAGCCTATTTAAAAGACCCTAAAGGAGGATTGACGAGACACGCAGGGTAGAAGGTGAGAAATTACTTGAAGAAAGTTAATTGATCCATCTAAGAAGCTAGATTCACCTTCAAGACTGAAGATCTCCCTTCAATTTCCTTCAGGGGTTTTTGGGTTTTCTTTATGTTTTGTCATTATTCTTCTGAGATGTTTTCTTTTACCATTATGAACTAAACCCCCTAAATACCTAAGGGAGATGAAACCTAAGACGGATCTTGTTAATATTTTCTGAACGAAATGATAAATACTTGATTTGTTCTTAATTATGATTTTAACTCTTGTTTGAATATTCCAAGATATTGATTCAAGTATTGATGTGCTTATTCGGAGGATGAATAGTCCCTGTCTAAGAATAGATCATTCATAATTAAGCAGAGTTGTATGCAATCCTAGAGATAGGATGACATAAATCTACCGGATTAGAGTCAAATCTAATAAGGGAATCCATAGATCGAGTTAATGCAAAACTAGGGTTTTAATTAGAAAGAGATTTCAATTAATCAACCTAGGGTTAGACGTTATTAGTCTTGAATAGGGATAATAATATAACTTAGGGATTTCTACGGATCAAGTCAAATGAATAAATAGTCTGGTTCAGAGTCGAATAACAAGTGAAGTCTAGGTGGATTCTTCCTTGGGTATTGTCCAAATCAATTAGTTTTCCACAAGTATTTTCCCAATTTACTTTCTGTGCATTCGTAGGTTAGTTAATTAGTTTAGATAAAACAACCCCCATTATTCATAGGTTAGATAATAAAAAGAAAGTTAATACTAGTAGTTTTAGTTCCTTTGGGTTCGACATTCGGTCTTGCTAAAACTATACTACTGTTCGATAGGTACGCTTGCCTTCATCTTGATAATAGTTAGTCTCAAGTACGATCAATTATAAATTTTAAAACTTATCGCGAGTGACAATCAACAAACTAAAAGATTTCAGTGCAAATCAAATAGTGATTCAGAATATTAGATTAGATCGGATGATTGTTTGAGGTTCCGAGGTAGGATTTGTGTACCGAGAAATACTGAACTGATCCAGGAAATTCTTTATGAGGCACATAATGGTTGTCTATTTGTTCATCCTGGAAGTACAAAGATGTATAATGATTTAAAGGAATTGTATTAGTGGTCAGACATGAAACAATACATTTCATAGTTTGTAACGAGATGTTTGATTTGTCAACAAGTGAAAGCCAAACATCAAGTGCCTTCAGGCTTACTTCAGCCTATAATGATACCCAAGTGGAAATAGGATAGAGTTACGATGGATTTCGTGTCGAGGTTACCACTGACTCCGAAGAAGAAAGATTTTGTTTGGGTCGTTGTTGATAGGTTGACGAAATTAGCTCATTTCATTTCGGTACGCATCAATTTTTTACTTGGTAAACTAGCTGAATTGCACATTGCTGAGATTGTTAGATTGCACGGGGTGCCTAATTCTATTATTTCAGATAGAGATCCAAGGTTCACGTCGCGATTTTGGAAGAAATTACAAGAAGCGTTGGGTACAAAGTTGAATTTTAGTACTGCATTTCATCCACAAACCGACAGCCAATCTAAGAGAGTGATCTAAATTCTCGAAGAAATTCTTCACTGTTGTGTTTTAGAGCTCGAAGGTAATTGGGAGAAATATCTACCGCTGGTTGAATTTGCTTATAAGAACAGTTTTCAATCAAGTATAAAGATGGCACCGTATGAAGCATTATACGATCGCAAGTGTCGAACTCCGTTGTACTGGACCGAGCTTAGTGAGAAACAGATTCACGAGGTTTATTCGGTTAGAGAAACCAAAGAGAAAGTGAAAGTAATTCCTGATTGTTTGAAAGTAGCTTTGGATCGATAGAAATCGTATACAAATTTGAAATTAAAGGATATTGAATTTCAGGTTGGTGATAAAGTGTTTCTACAAGTGTCACAGTGGAAGAAAATTCTTAGATTTGGTCACAAAGGCAAGTTGAGTCCGCGTTTTATTGGGCCATATGAGATTATTGAAAGAATAGGGCCAGTGGCATATCTACTAACTTTGCCGTCGAAGTTAGAAAGGATCCACAATATCTTTCATGTGTCGATGTTGTGACGATATTCATCAGATCCATCGCATGTAATCTCACCGTCACAGATTGAGACTCGACCCGATATGACATATGGTGAAGAACCGATCAAAGTGTTAACTCGAGAGGTTAAACAGTTGAGAAATAAAAGCATAGCTCTAGCGAAAGTTTTATGGCAACGACATGAGGTCGAAGAGGCTATGTGGGAACCCGAGGAAGCTATGAGAAAACAGTACCTACACCTCTTTTTTGGTAAGATTTTCGGGGACAAAAATCCCTAAAGGGGAAAGAGTTGTAACAGCCCGTTTTTGGGTCAAATCGAAACAGTGGTTTCAAGACCACAAATCTGAAGTTAAATTGGAGGTCCTTAAATGGTAATTAGACCATTATACTTTATGATGGACAAAAATGGACATGGTTAGGTGAAATTTTAAAGTTATGCATTAAGGGTAAACTGGTAATTTGGCAAACAAAGACAATATTAACTAAATAAAAGATGTCCATCTTCTTCAATTTAGTCCCCTAGTTGAATTTTTGCAGAGAAACCATAGCTAGGGTTTGGCCAAGCTTTCAAGCTCGATTGTAAGTCCGTTCTTGTCCCGTTTTTAATGATTTTTTATATTTTTGAGATTGTTGTAGCCTGATCTAGCTATTTCAAGGACTAATTTGAAAGAAAGTTAAAGTCTAAAATTTTACCCATGTTGAATATGTTTGTATTTTGATTTTTGATGGTAGAAAATGCATGTTTGTTGTTAGTTAAACAACATTTGTAAAGTGATTTTCGATAAAAATGTCAAATAGGGACTTATTTGTAAAAGACCATAAAATGTGTAGAAAAGTGTGAATAAATGAAAAATGTGGGCTATTATGAGTACAAGTAATATTTAGCTAGGCTTGGGTTGTGATGAAATTGAAAGAAATTCATTTTACAAGCCTAGGGACTAAATTGTAACATGTTGAAATGTTAGGGGCAAAAATGTAAATTTTGCCATTATTTGATTTTGGACTGAATTGAATAGCTTGATGATTAAATAAGTTAAATGTGGTATTATAGATCAAGAAAAATAAATTTCGGGTGTAGATTGGGGGAAAAACAAAATAATTAACGAATAGATCCCTTTTGTCGTTTTTGCATTCGAGGTAAGTTTGTATGTAAATAAGCTTTATTATAATTGTATCTTAAATGCTTTAATTTTTGTATGAATTGTTTAAATGACTCTACAAACACGTTCGATGACATTTTGGCAAGTAAGAAATCCTAATCGAACCTTAGGAATAGATTAGGATACAAGTGACATGTCACTGGGGTTTTATGTTATGTGATCTGAGTGCTAGCCCTATACGTCCTACCGATGGCTAAGTATACCAGCATATGTCGCGGTTACTTGACAGCTTGTGTGAGCAGCACCGTGTAGCTACGTTTTACTTGACAACTTGTGTGAGCAGGCCCGATGATGGCTCTAGAGCGAGCATATACGTGTTATGAGATAGAGATAGCAATGACTACATATGTGACACCTTGTGTGTAAGGTTTCTCGAGTATTCGGTATTGTTATTTTGAGTGGTTCATTGGGTATGTCAAAGATGAGAATAAGTACGAAACCATTATGAGTTGGTACAGGTATGTGCATAAAACTTATGATTATTAAATTCCCGAAAAGATGAACTCAAGGTAAGTTTGTGATGGAATGAATTATGGATCTGAGATTATGGTAAATTACATTGTTTTATATTATATTACTTGAATGTTAAATATATGGCAGGATTTGCTTATTTCTTTCATACGAGCTTACTAAGCTATATTGCTTACTCCGTTTTACTTTCCATGTTTTATAGTGTCACCAAGCTAGCTCGGATTGGAGATCGTCGGAGATCGCATCACGCTATCAAACCGTCGTTTTGGGTACCGATGATCTTAATATTTTGAGTATATGGCATGTATAGGGATTTAGTCATTTTTTTATATGTGTCATCATGATTTTGGCCAAATGTATTGGCTTGTAATAGTCAAAGGCTTGATTTGGTATTTGGCCATGTAAATTGGCTTATTTTGGTTAAATTGATTGTAAGCTTATATATATTTTTATATATATATATGCATGTATGTGCCAAAGCCTTTTTGGTGATGTGGTTTATATTGATTTGATAAATGTTAATTGAGGCTTAATGACTTATTGTGAAATGGATGAGTTTGGTTCATTGATAGGCTAGAGTATTTTGATAAGTTAATGCAAGTTGAAAGTAGTCTTAGTGGTGTTTTGAATGTGAAATTGGTATGATTGATTTGGCATAATGAAATATCATGAGTATGATAGACGATGGTAATGCATTAACATGTATTAGCCATGATTGTGGATTTTTTGGTTGCCTAAGTATACCATGATTTATGCCATTGAATTTTTGTATGTGTTTGTGCTAATAAGGGTGGCAAATGGCTTGGTAAATAGCCTTCATTTTGTCCACACGGGTAGAGACACAGGCGTGTGTCTAGGCCGTGTGTGACACACGATCTACCCCATGGGCATGTGATCTGGCCGCGTGTCCCCTACATCTTAATTTTGTGAAACAGAATGCTCAGATTTGAGCACACGGACAGAGACACGGGCGTGTGTCTCAGCCGTCTGAGGGACACGGCCTCAAGCACGGCCGTGTATCCTGGCCGTGTGAAGTTTGCACCTCTTTTATGAAAATTTATTAATCACACGGCCTAGCACACGAGCGTGTGGCTTGGCCATGTGACTTCAATTTGTTCATGCCTTGTGAAATAGAGAGTTACATGGGTTAGGGACAGGGGCGTGTGTCACCGCACGGCTTGTCCACACAGGCATGTCCCAAACCACACGAGCGTGTGACCCCTGTACATGACAAAAATCTTCTAAGTTTTGTAAAAATTTCCTAAGTTCTTGATTTATTCTTGAACCACTTTCAAAGCATGTTTTGGGCCTCGTAGACTCATCTTAGGGACTTTATGATTGAATACAAATGGTTTTAATTTGGATGCAAATTTATGACTCGATTTGTATGTTCACTTGCGATGTAAGTCCAGTAATGCCTAGTATCCTATTCCAGCGTTGAATACAGGTAAGGGGTGTTACAAGGTGTGTGTTGGCGATGTTAACCGACAGATTGATGATGAATTTGATGAAGAGGATGATCCTAATGAGGTTGAGTTGTGGAAAAAAAAGTATTTTTTTAGTTGCCTTTTGGGAGCATCACATTTTGCGACACAATCTTGATGTCATGCATATTGAAAAGAATGTTTGTGAGAACATTATTGGGACAATTCTGAATGTCGATAGAAAATTGAAAGACAATCTTCAGAGTCAACTTAATCTAGTTGACATAGGAATTCAGCGTGATCTTCATCCCCAATTACTTTCGAATGGAAAATCTCGATTGCTACCTTCTATTTTTTTCAATGTCGAAGAAAGAAAAAGAAGTGTTCTGCACGGTGTTGAAGGATATAAAGGTCTCAGATGTGTATGTATAAAATATATCTTGAAGACTAAATTCCCTAAAATCACATGATTATCACATCTTGATGCAAGATTTACTTCCAGTTGCTTTACGATATTGTATGTCAAAAAAGGTAACGTCTTGTATAACTGAACTATCCAATATAATGAAATCTATTTGTGGCAAAGTTTTGATTGTTGAAGAACTTGAGAAACTACAAGATCGAGCCCCTTGACCTTATACAATTTGGAAAAGATCTTTCCACCTTCGTTTTTCACTATTATGGTGCACTTACTAATCCATCTCCCTCATAAAGCAAAACTTGGTGGACCGGCTTTCTATCGGTGGATGTATCCTATAGAGAGGTGTTAATTTATTTGTAAAGTTTTCATCCATTCATGAATATACCTTTAGTTACAACTTTTGATAATGTTGTATATCGTGTTTAGGTTCCTATGCGAATTGAAGTCTTGTTGTCGTAATAAGCATTATCCAGAAGGATCAATTGCTGAAGGTTACTTAGTAGAGGAGTGTATGACTTTCTACTCTAGATATTTAAAAGATGTTGAAACAAGACTGAATAGACCAAGTAGAAATGCTGGGCTCACTAGTCATAACTTAGCCGAAACTTATCTATTTTGAAGTTATGGAGAACCAATCGGTAAAGTTGAAATTGCACACTTAGATGATAGATCTTGGGTACAAGCACATCGATATGTTTTTTTTTCACCACGATTCAATTAGACCGTTATGCAAGTAAGTTTTAGAATTTTATAAACATTCATATTTTTAATTTGTTTATCTTCTAACCAAGTAATCCACTTTTTAACATAGTGAGTACAAACAAGTCTTTCACGCTCCCGAAGATTACAACATCAAGAGATTCATAAGTTATTCATAGAATCTTTTCATGAATGGTTAGGGCAAACAGTATGCAACTGAAGCATTCATTGACAAATAATAATGTTTTCGTATAACATTTATAATTAGTCAATTTACTTTCGATTCAATAGGTTTGGAGTGGAAAGGACGTCAATGAAGAAGTTAAATGGCTTTCCCAAGGTCCGAATAGAGTAGTAAAAAGATATGCTGCGTTCCTCATTAATGGATTCAGGTTTCATACAAAATCTTGCGAAAGATTGAGGAGGACTCAAAATTGTGGAATAGTTGTTAGTTCTTCAATTACAAGTTATGCTAGTGCTAAGGACAGTAGTCCTGTTGAGGGAAATGTGGAGTATTATAGACTTCTTACTGACATTATTGTGTTGGATTACTATGGAAAACGGAAGGTTGTCTTATTTCGATGTGATTGTGTTGATGTTAATACTACTCGCGGAATTAAAAAAGATTAATTTGGTTTTATAATGATGAACTTCTCTTGATTAATTCACACTGGACAATAATTGATATACGAGCCGTATGTATTTTCTTCTTAAGTCAAACAAGTTTTTTACTCGAAAGATCCAACTGATAAGGATTGGTACGTTGTAACACCCCTTACCTGTATTCGACGTCAGGATAGGGTACGAGGAACTACCAGACTTATCACACAAACAATCATAAAATTTCAAGTCATAAATTTGCATCCAAATTAAAACCATTTGAAATTAATCATAAAGTCCCTAATTTGAGCCTACGAGGCTCAAAACATGCATTGGAAGTGGTTCGGGACTAAACTGACAACTCGAGAAAATTTTACAAAACTTAGAAAAATTTTGCCCTAAACAGGAGTCACACGCCCGTGTGTATATGGGACATGCCCATGTGGGCAGGCCGTGTGGCTACACACGCCTGTGTCCCTACCCCGTGTAACTCTCTATTTTGCAATGCATGAACAAATTGATGCCACACGGCCAAGTCACACGCCCGTGTGCTAGGCCGTGTCAATAATTAAATTTTCACAAAATAAGTGCAGACTTCACACACCCGTGCCTGAGGCTGTATCATTTACATGGTTGAGACACACACCCGTGTCTCTGCCCGTGTGCTCAATTTTGAGCATTCTTTTGCTCAAGATTAAGGTGCAGGGGACACACGGCCGGATCACATGCCCATGGGGCAGACTGTGTGTCACACACGGCCTAAACACACGCTCGTGTGTCTACCCGTGTGGACAAAATAAAGGCTATTTACCAAGCCATTTTCCACCCTTATTAGCACAAACACTTATACCCTTCAATGGCACAAAACATGGCATACTTAGGCAACCAAACATTCACAATCATGGCTAATACATACCAATGCAATACCATCATCAAACATACACATGACATTTTAACAAGCCAAACTAAACATACAATTTTTCCCATTCTCAAAATACTACTAAAACTAATAACAACATGTATTCACTCATCAAGGTGATATAGCATACTAAGAAACCAATTCATCTATTTCACAACAAAGCATTTCACCACAATCAACAAGTAACAAACCATTATAAATCTCATCACCAAGAAGCATTAGCACATATATGCATATAAATAGACTTACAACCATGTTTGCCAAAATGAGCCAATTTAAATGGCCAATTATCAAACATCTTAAACAAATGTAAGCCAAAACATTTGGCCAAAACAAATGACACATATAACAAAATGACCAAGCCCTATACATGCCATACTTCCAAAATTCGAAGATCATCAAATACCCAAAATAACAGTTTTGATAGTGTGAGGCGAATCTCCAACAGTTACCGATTTCGAGCTAGCTTAGTAACACTATAAAAACATGAAAAATAAACGGAGTAAGCTATATAGCTTAGTAAGCTCGTATGCAAGAAATAAGCAACCTTACCATGCATATAATATTCAAATAATAACATGATTAAATGCAAATTTATCATAGTCTCATAATCATAACTTATTCCATCACAAATCTTACTTCATCTTCATCATTTCAAGCATTCAATAAATATGAGCTCCAAGTACATACCTGTACCATCTCAAAATGAGTTTACACATAATTTCATCTTTTACATACCTGTGAACCACTCGAAATAAAAATGTCAGATACTAGGGAAATTTGCACACTAAGTGCCACACATGTAGAAAAAGCTACCCAAGTTTCATATCATATAGTTGATCGCTCTCGAGCTATCAATGGGCCTGCTCACACAAGCTGTTAAGTATTCGCAACAAATGCTGGTATACTTAACCACCGGTAGGACGTACAAGACCAGCACCCAGATCACATAATCACAGAACACATAATGGCCCTAGTGACATGTCACTTGTATCCTACCCTATTCCTAAGGTTCAAACGAGATTTCTACTTGTAGATTTGTCTATGGACTCGTTCATAGGATTAAGCTCATCCACATTTAACAAACATGCAATTCATGCAATATTAAAGCAATAAAATACAATCATATTAAAGCTTCTTTTTAACATACAAACTTACCTCGGTACAAAATGACTAATTGTTCGATTTAGTCCACAAATTTGTTCTTTCCCAGGTCTAGGTCAAAACCTCGTCTTTCTTGATCTATAATATCAAATTTAACTTATTCAATTATCACATTATTCAATTTAATCCAAAAAAACCTTATGGCAAAAATTACATTTTTGCCCCTAACTTTTCAACTTTTTACATTTTAGTCCCTCGGCTCGTAAAAAGATTTTCATTCGATTTCCTTATTACCCAAGCCTAGTCGAATCTTTTTTCACGCTCATAACAACCACATTTTTTATTTATTCACATTTTTACACACATTTGACAACTTTTACAAATAAGTCCCTATTTGACATTTTCATCAAAAATCACTTGGTAAATGTTATTTACCTAACATCAAAATACACAAATATTCTACATGGGTAAAAATTTAGACTTCATCTTTCTTTCAAATTAGTTCTTGAAATAGCTAGATTAGGTTAAGACAACTTCAAAAACATAAAAATCATTAAAAACAGGGCAAGAACGAACTTACAATCGAGCTTGAAAGTTGGCCAAACCCTAGCTATGGAGACGTTGAAATTTTCAGCTATGGGGGGACTAATTTGAGAAGATGACATCTTTTTATTTGTTTTATTTGTCTTTTTTTACCAAATGACCAAAATGCCCTTAATGCCTAACTTCAAAATTTTACCCATCCATGTCCATTTTTGTCCAACTTAAGGTATAATGGTCTAATTACTATTTAAGGACCTCTAAGTTAAAATTTCATTTCAATTAGACACCTCTAGCATCTAGAACACACATTTTGCACTTATTGTAATTTAGTCCTATTAGTCAAATTAGACACTCTATCGATAAAATTTCTTAATGAAATTTTCAATAATCATTCAATCATACTGTAGACTTTAAAGAAATAATAAAATTATCATTGCTACTTCGGATTTGTGGTCCTAAAACCACTATTCTGACTTTACCCTTAAACGGGTTGTTACAACTCTTTTCTATTTTAGGGATTTTCGTCCCCAAAAATCTTACCAGAAAAGAGGTTTGGGTATTGTTTTCTCATAGCTTCCTCGGATTCCCACGTAGCCTCTTTGACCCCATGTCTTTGCCATAACACTTTCACTAGGGCTATGCTTTTATTCCTCAACTGTTTAATTTCTCTAGCCAAAATTTTGATCGGTTCCTCACCATAAGTCATATCGGGTCAAATCTCGATCTCTATTGGTGAAATTATATGCGAAGGATCTGATCGATATCTTCGCAACATAGACACATGAAACATTGTGGATCCTTTCCAATTCCGACGGCAAAGTTAATCGATATGCCACTGGCCCTATTCTTTCAATAACCTCATACAGACCAATAAAATGCGGACTCAGTTTATCGTTGCGATCGAATCTAAGGATTTTCTTCCACGGAGACACTTTCAAAAATGCCTTATCAGCGACTTGAAACTCAATTTCCTTTCATTTTAAATCCACATACGATTTCTATCTATCCAAAGCTGCTTTCAAACAATCACGAATTACTTTTACTTTTTCTTCGGTTTCTCTAACCAAATCGAGCTCGTGAATCTGTCTCTCACTGAGCTCAGTCCATTACAACGGAGTTCGACACTTGCGACCATACAATGCCTTATACAGTGCCATCTTTATACTCGACTAAAAACTATTGTTATAAGCAAATTTGACTAAAGGTATATTTTTTTCCCAACTACCTTCGAACTCTAAAACACAACAACGAAGCATATATTTGAGAACCTGAATCGTTCTTTCTGATTAACCGTTAGTTTACGGATGAAATGCAGTAGTAAAGCTCAACTTTGTACCCAAAGATTCTTGCAAGTTTTTCCAAAATTGAGATGTAAACCTCAGATCTCTATTCGATATAACAGAAATAGGCACTCCGTGCAATCTCACAATTTCTGCAATGTATAATTCAGCTAGCTTATCAAGTGAGTAGTCGGTACGTACCGAAATAAAGTAAGCCGATTTCGTTAATCTATCAACAATGACACAAATGGCATCTTTCTTCTATGGTGTCAGAGGTAACCCAGTTACAAAATCCATCATAATTTTGTCTCATTTCCACTTGGGAGTTATTACAGGCTGAAGTAAACTCAAAGGTATTTGATGTTCGACCTTTACTTGTTGACAAATCAAACATTTCGATACAAATTCAGAGATATCTTGTTTCATACCTGACCACCAATACAATTTCTTCAAATCATTGTACATCTTCGTACTTCCCAAATGAACAGACAGAAAACCACTGTGTGCCTCATGGAGAATTTTTTGAATAATCTTGGTATCTCTCGGTACACAAATCCTACCTCGAAACGTCAAACAATCATTGGCCCCAATTTGAAAATCTAAATCACTAGCCGATTCATATTGAACTCTCTTAGCTTAAAGTTCTATATCACACTTCAGAGCTTTACAAATCTGCTAAAGAAATACCGGTCTAGCTCTTAACTTAGCCAGAATCGAACCACCATTAGATAAAGTCAGTTGCGTATTCATTGATCTCAAAGCAAACAAAGATTTCCTACTTAAAGCATCGGCGACCACATTTTCCTTTCCCGGATGATAATCGATTACTAACTCATAGTCTTTCAACAACTCAAGCCATCTTCGTTGTCGCAAATTGAAATCCTTCTGAGTCATCAAGTACTTTAAACTCTTGTGATTGGTGTAGATGTGGCACTTCTCACTGAATAAATGGTGTTGCCAAATCTTTAAAGCAAACACAATTGCAGCCAATTCTAAGTCGTCCGTCGGATAATTCTTTTTGTGCAGTTTCAACTGTATCGAGGCATAAGCTATCACTTTGCCCTCTTGCATCAACACACATCCAAGACCATTCAACGACGCGTCGCTGAAAATGACAAACTCTTTTCCCGATTCAGGTTGCACTAATACCGATGCCTCAGTTAACAATGCTTTCAACTGTTCAAAATTCTTTTGGCATTTCTCAGACCACTCAAACTTAACATTTTTTTGTAACAATTTTGTCATAGGTGTAGCAATCATCGAGAATCCCTTAACAAAATGTCGATAATACCCAGCTATGCCCAAAAAGCTTCAAACCTTGGATACATTCCTCGACGGTTTCCAATCAACAATTGCTGAAATCTTACTCGGATCAACTCTTATACCTTCTACTGAGACAATATGCCCCAAAAATCTGACTTCTCGGAGCCAAAACTTACTTTTACTGAATTTAGCAAACAACTTCTTATCTCTTAAAGTCTGTAACACAATTCTTAAATGTTTGGCATGCTCAATCTCATCTCAAGAGTAAATCAGAATGTCATCAATAAACACAACCACAAACTTATCTAAATACGACCGAAAAATCCAGTTCATCAAATCCATAAAAACAGCAAGAGCATTAGTTAATCCAAATGGCATAACAAGAAATTCATAATTCCCATACCTCATTGTGAACGCAGTTTTCAGCACATCCGAATCTTTAACTCTCAGCTGATAATAGTCGGATCTCAAATCTATCTTTGAACACAATGCTGGCCCGTCAACTGGTTGAAAAAATCATCAATCCCCAGTAATGGATACTTGTTCTTTATCGTAACCTTTTTGAGTTGACAATAATCAATACAAAGTCTCATGGATCCATCTTTCTTCTTGACGAATAATACTGTTCCACCCCAGGGAGAAAAACTTGGTCTCGCAAAACTCTTAGCTGTCAATTTTTGCAATTGGGACTTCAATTCCTTCAATTAAGTCGGAGCCATTCTATAGAGAGCTATTAATATCGGTGCAATCCCCAGTACCAAATCAATGGTAAACTCCACCTCTCTGACCGGTGGTAACCCTGGCAACTCTTCTAGAAACACATTTGGATATTCACAAACTACCAGTATTGGTTCGATCTTCAATTCAGACACTTTCATATTCAATACATAAACAATAAATGTTTCACAACCCTTTCTTACATACCTCTGAGCCGACATTCATGAAATCACAATAGGCAATTCACCCGACTCATCTGATTTTACCTGAAAAATTTCATTGTTTTGACATTTCAATTCAATAACGTTTCGCCTACAATTCACTACTACATCATGTAGAGTCAACCAATCTATTCCAATAACCACATCAAACTCATCAAATGGCAAAAGCATTAAGTTAGCCAGAAAATAGTGACCCTGAATCATTAAAGGACAACTCTTACAAATTTTATCAACTAAAACATGTTTGCCTAAAGGTTCGACACCTTAATCACAAACTCAGTAGACTCAACAAGCAAATTCTTACTAGATACCAAATTCATGCAAATATAGGAATGAGCCGATCCAAGATCAATTAATGCAACTACATTAGTATCATAAAAGGAAAATGTACCAGTGATCAGATAAGGAGAGGACGCATCCTCGCGAGTACGAATGGCAGAAGCTCTCGCAGGTGCTCTCGCTTCCGATCTCACAGCTAAATCTTTGGATACACCTCTGCTACAGGTCCCATTTCTCGTATTTCTCATTGGCCTCCTTATAGCAGTTGTATTACTCGACCTTGCATTCTAAAAATTATCTTTTTCAACCATTTCAGGGCAATCCCGAATGAAGTTATCTTGGGAGCCAAATTTAAAGAAAGCCCGGTTATTCATCCTACATTCACTAGAATGT
Organism: Gossypium anomalum; assembly: GCA_025698475.1. Taxonomy (NCBI): domain Eukaryota; kingdom Viridiplantae; phylum Streptophyta; class Magnoliopsida; order Malvales; family Malvaceae; genus Gossypium; species Gossypium anomalum. The sequence goes on along the minus strand of CM046958.1, from coordinate 32,590,893 downwards.
CATCTACCACAGTGTTGGTATTCAGGCTTGTTAGATCTAGCGTTACCAACGCTTGCTATGGACATAGTTTGGGCCTTAGAACCCGAATATTGCTTCCAATGATCTCGGTTGGGATACTCGGCTGAAGCATTAGAGCGAGCATTCAAATCTCTCAATTTCTTTGAGGAGGATTGAAACGGCTTATTCATCGACCTCTTCCTCGAATCTCTAGTCTCAAACTTAGCCTTTCTCTTTTCCTTGCTCAACTCTTCAGCTTTGCAAACTCAGTCAACTAGCACAACAAATTCTTTCAGCTCTAAAATCCCAACTAACAGTCTAATATCTTCATTTAGTCCATCTTCAAATCTCTTACACATAATAACCTCTATCGAGACACACTCCCGAGCATACTTACTGAGCCTAACAAACTCTCGCTCATATTCAGTCACAATTCTATGGCCCTGTTTTAGTTCTAAGAACTTTTTACATTTCTGATCAATAAATCGCTGACTGATGTACTTCTTTCTAAATTCCTCTTGGAAGAAATCCCAATGACCGTTTCCCTTGGTACCACAGATATGAGAGTGTTCCACCACTGATATGTCGTATCCTTCAGAAGTGACACAACACATTTCAAGCACTCATCCGATGTGTAAGAAAGTTCATCAAATACCCAGCTAGAGTTCTCAAGTCAAAATTCTACTCTTTCAGGATCATCCTCGACATTTGCTCTAAATTCTTCAGCCCCTTGCTTTCGAATCTTATCGACTGGAGGCTTATTCAGTCTTACCAAATCCACACCTTAAGGAGTTACAGGAACCAGTTAAGGGTTAGGTGGGGGTGGAGGATTTTGGGCAGCCAGATTTGTCCGAACAAACTCAGCAAGCAACTCATTCAATCTTTGGAAGAAGGCTTCCCTAGCCTTTCTTCCTTGACTAATCGTCACAAGTCTACTTTCAGATAGCGCGATCCCTTGGGTGGAAGCCGTCACATTACTTTCTACATCATCAGCTACTTCTCAGTTGGGATCCGTTTACTATATGAAAACACAATTTAAATTGTCAAGAGATGTCACACTATCAAAATTTATGTATGGCATGTATAGCTAGACCCTTACACACGCTACGTTAGCCGAGAACCGACTAAACCATAGCTTTGATACCACTAAATGTAACACCCCTTACCCGTATTCAACACCGGGACAGGGTAAGAGGCATTACTGGACTTATCACACAAACAATCATAAAATTTCAAGTCATAAATTTGCATCCAAATTAAAACCACTTAAAATTATTCATAAAGTCCCTAATTTGAGCCTACGAGGCTCAAAACATGCATTGGAAGTGGTTCGGGACTAAACCGACAACTCGGGAAAATTTTACAAAACTTAGAAAATTTTTACCCTAAACAGGGGTCACAAGCTTGTATGTATATGGGACACGTCCGTGTGGGCAGGCTGTGTGGCTACACACGCCCGTGTCCCTACCCCGTGTAACTCTCTATTTTGCAATGCATGAACAAATTGATACCACACGGCCAAGTCACACACCCGTGTGCTAGCCGTATCAATAATTAAATTTTCACAAAATAAGTGCAGACTTCACACGCCTAAAATGCACGCCCGTACCTGAGGCCGTATCATCTACACAATTGAGGCACACGCCCGTGTCTTTTCCCGTGTGCTCAATTCTGAGCATTCTGTTTCTCAAAATTAAGGTGCAGGGGACACACGGCCGGATCACATGCCCATGGGGTAGACTATGTGTCAAACACGGCCTAGACACACGCCCGTGTGGACAAAATAAAGGTTATTTACCAAGCCATTTGCCACCCTTATTAGCACAAACACTTATTCCCATTCAATGGCACAAAACATGGCATACTTAGGCAACCAAACATTCACAATCATGGCTAATACATACCAATGCAATACCATTATCAAACATACACATGACATTTTAACAAGCCAAACTAAACATACCATTTTTCTCATTCTAAAATACTACTAAAACTAATAACAACTTGTATTCACTCATTAAGGTGATATAGCATACTAATAAACCAATTCATCCATTTCACAACAAAGTATTTCACCACAATCAATAAGTAACAAACCATTATAAATCTCATCACTAAGAAGCATTAGCACATACATGCATATAAATAAACTTACATGGCCAATTATCAAACATCTTAAACAAATGTAAGCCAACACATTTGGCCAAAACAAATGACATAGATAAGAAAATGACCAAGCCCTATACATGCCATACTTCCAAAATTCTAAGATCATCAAATACCCAAAATAACAGTTTTGATAGTGTGAGGCGAATCTCCAACAGTTACCGATTTCGAGCTAGCTTAGTAACACTATAAAAACATGAAGAATAAACGGAGTAAGCTATATAGCTTAGTAAGCTCGTATGCAAGAAATAAGCAACCTTACCATGCATATAATATTCAAATAATAACATGATTAAATGCAAATTTATCATAGTCTCATAATCATAACTTATTCCATCACAAATCTTACTTTGTTCTTTCCACGGTCTAGGTCAGAACCTCATCTTTCTCGGTCTATAATTTCAAATTTAACTTATTCAATTATCATATTATTCAATTTAATCCAAAAAACACCTTATGGTAAAAATTACATTTTTGCCCCTAACTTTTCAACTTTTTACATTTTAGTCCCTCAGCTCGTAAAATGATTTTCATTCGATTTCCTCATTACCCAAGCCTAGTCGAATCTTTTTTCATGCTCATAACGACCCACATTTTTTATTTATTCACATTTTTACACACATTTGAAAACTTTTACAAATAAGTCCCTATTTGACATTTTCATCAAAAATCACTTGGTAAATGTTATTTACCTAACATCAAACATACATTTTCTACCATTAGACATCAAAATACACAAATATTTTACATGGGTAAAAATTTAGACTTCATCTTTCTTTCAAAATAGTTCTTGAAATAGCTAGATTAGGTTAAGACAACTTCAAAAACATAAAAATCATTAAAAACGGGGCAAGAATGGACTTACAATCGAGCTTGAAAGTTGGCCAAACCCTAGCTATGGAGACCTTGAAATTTTCAACTATGGGGGGACTAATTTGAGAAGATGACATCTTTTTATTTGTTTTATTTGTCTTTATTTACCAAATGACCAAAATGCCCTTAATGCCTAACTTCAAAATTTTACCCATCCATGTCCATTTTTGTCCAACTTAAGGTATAATGGTCTAATTACTATTTAAAGACCTCTAATTTAAAATTTCATTTCAATTAGACACCTCTAGCATCTAGAACACATATTTTGCACTTATTGCAATTTAGTCCTATTAGTCAAATTGGACACTCTATCGATAAAATTTCTTAATGAAATTTTCACACAATCATTAAATCATATTATAGACCTTAAAGAAATAATAAAATTATCATTGCTACTTTGGATTTGTGGTCCTGAAACCACTATTCTGACTTTACCCTTAAACGGGCTGTTACAACTCTTTCCCATTTTAGGGATTTTCGTCCCCAAAAATCTTACCAGAAAAGAGGTTTGGGTATTATTTTCTCATAGCTTCCTCAGATTCCCATGTAGCCTCTTTGACCCCATGTCTTTGCCATAACACTTTCACTAGGGCTATGCTTTTATTCCTCAACTGTTTAACTTTCCGAGCCAAAATCTTGATCGTTTCCTCACCATAAGTCATATCGGGTCGAATCTCGATCTCTGTCTGTAAAATTATATGCGAAGGATCTGATCGATATCTTCGCAACATAGACACATGAAACACATTGTGGATCCTTTCCCATTCTGACGGCAAAGCTAATAGATATGCCACTGGCCCTATTCTTTCAATAACCTCATACGGACCAATAAAACGCGGACTCAGTTTACTGTTGCGACTGAATCTAAGGATTTTCTTCCACGGAGGCACTTTCAAAAATGTCTTATCAGCGACTTGAAACTCAATTTCCTTTCGTTTTAAATCCACGTACGATTTTTGTCTATTCGAAGCTGCTTTCAAACAATAATGAATTACTTCTACTTTTTCTTCGGGTTCTCTAACCAAATCAACCCCGTGAATCTGTCTCTCACTGAGCTCAGTCCATTACAACGGAGTTCGACACTTGCGACCATACAATGCCTCATACAGTGCCATCTTTATACTCGACTGAAAACTATTGTTATAAGCAAATTTAACTAACGGTAGATATTTTTCCCAACTACCTTCGAACTCTAAAACATAACAACGAAGCATATATTTGAGAACCTGAATCGTTCTTTCCGATTGACCGTCAGTTTACAGATGAAATGCAGTACAAAAGTTCAACTTTGTACCCAAAGCTTCTTGCAAGTTTTTCCAAAATTGAGATGTAAACCAACTTAAGGTATAATGGTCTAATTACTATTTAAGGACCTCCAATTTAAAATTTTGTTTCAATTAGACACCTCTAGCATCTAGAACACACATTTTGCACTTATTGCAATTTAGTTCTATGAGTCAAATTGGACACCCTATCGATAAAATTTCTTAACAAAATTTTCACACAATTATTCAATCATACTGTAAACGTTAAAGAAATAAGAAAATTGTTATTGCTACTTCAAATTTGTGGTCCTGAAACCACTGTTTTGACTTGACCCTAAAATGGGTTGTTACATACGTTGTACTCCGTAACACGCTTAGAGACTTGTTTGACATGGGCAATGGAAATAGAGATGACATCGATGAAAGATCAAAAACTTTGCCTTTTCCATAACAAAACTTAAATGAAACTATCCCTAATACTAATACACAATTTCAATGGGTTCACTAGGATGTGGATGAAGATATTTACGAATCATGATGTAATAAGATTTTACGATTTTTTAATTATATGTAATATTATAATTTAAATCTTGATCTTGTTAAATATTTCAACTATTTTATATGTACTATTATTGTTGTAATTAGTTACCAATATTTCAACTATTTTATGTGTATTGCAGATAAAATACTTAGAAGAAGATTGCGAGATCTAAGTATTATTCAAAATCCTTCAAATTCGGAAGAAACAAATAGTGAACAATAGACTGGTATTGGATCTTCAAATGTTCCAAATACAGCTAACGAACCTGGAGAAATTCAAAGTAATGTTAACTTTAATTTGCATGCATGTTGACCTTTATTATTGATTTTTGTTTCAAATTCTTATATTATAATATACCATTTTTTTAGCTAAAAGTGGTGGGAGGCGCAAAACTCGAGGACGTACGCTATTAAAAGATTTATACAAGTTAAATTCTGTCGAGCGTGTCAAAGTAGCTGGGAACAGTCATGGTCAACCTATTGGATCAGAAGCTCCACTTTTAGCAAGATACTTGGGCATTATAGCACGAAATGCCAATCTGTTACCTATCAACTATGAGACATGGCATCATATGCCTGATAGTAACAAAAATCAAGCTCTCGATAATATTAAGGTAATAACGTGAATGTAATTTATAATACTTTGGTTTAAGTTTCATTTATATTTACTTTCTAAACTTGTGTTATTTGTAGGAGAGATTTGATTTAGAGGTCTCGAATAATTATGTGAAGAAGGAATTAAGAAAAAAATGGAGAGACCATAAAAGTGCTTTAAAGAAGGAATATTTTAAGAAAAATATAAGCCTCAAAGAGAAATTGCGAAATGTCCCGCCGGGAATGCTGAGGTACCAATGGGAAGACGCAGTTAGATTTTGGAATTCAAAGAAAGGAGAGGTATTATGTACTTCCAAACTCTTATAATTATTTTGGTTTATAGTATTTACTATATACGTAATAATAATTTCAAAATGTAGAATCGTGAGTGAGTTGGAACTACAAGTAGGTGAAAACAAAAATTAACGCACACAGCTGGGTCAAAAAGTTTTGCTTGTGTAGCTGATGATGATGTATTTTGAATATATTAATTATGTTAAATATTAATTAATTTCTACTAAATAATATTTTTCCTACTATATTGTAGGAACTGTTGTTTGGTCAAAAAGTTGGAAGCCTTCAGCTTTTTGACATTACACATAGAAAGAAACATGGATCTCCTATGACTACTGAAGTTACAGAAATTATGGTATATTTACTTATTAAAATTTGAATTATTTTAAATATTTATCATGTTTAATTATAATGGTTTTATTCGTCGTTTATAATGTAAATAATTTTAAGTTATGTTGCATTTGTTTTGATTATATATTTCGTTTCTAACTCTTTGATTGATTTATTAGGAGAAACTAAAGGATAAAAGGGCGAAGTATGAAGCGATCGCTTCAAGTATAGTTCTGTTAATCTTAACGACATTGATAACTGAATTATTACTGAATTTTTGGGTCTTGAAAGGTATGGTCGGGTTTGATTTCAAGGATCTTTTGTTAACCCAACCCAATATTTTGGATCTAGCTCACAACAACACATGTCTTTAGGAAACCAGGCTCAAGGTGAAGTTTAGAGGTTAAAAGACCAGATGGCTCATATGCAAGCAAGCACAGTTGAGCAAATTGCTCAACTTAAATTGGAGGCAGCATCGAGAGAAGTAGAGGCTCAAAGAAAATATAAAGAACTCTAGCTACAACTTAAAGCGGAGGCAGCAGCGAGAGAAATAGAGGCAAGCAAAAAATATGATGAAGTCCAGCTACAACTTCAGAATATGATGAAGATATTTCAGCGGTCGCAGAATCTGCCATCTTAGACTTTTGTTTTCTTATTGTGAGAATATTTTAACAAAATAACTTTTGAATATAATATATTTTGTTATTTCATTTATTAATTTAGATCATATACATATTTCTTTTGTTGGATTTGAAGTATCATTTAGATTTGCAATTTTTGGTTGGATTTGATGTTACAAGAAATTATGCTGACAATTCCGGTTCTATATGAATGAAAATAGGTTGGTAAAAGTCAGCTAAAGTTAGTGGCGTTTTTCCACAAACGCCACCAAAGAACATGACTTTTAGCGGCACTTTTACTAAAAATGCCACTAAAAAACATGACCTTTAGCGGGGTTTTTGGGAAAAGCACCGCTAAAGGTCATGTTCTTCAGCGGCGTTTGTGGGGAAAGCTCCGCTAAGTTCATGTTATTTAGAGTCGTTTGTGGAAAAAGTGTCATTAAATGTCATATTCTATAGCAGCGTTTATGGGAAAGTGCTGCTAAAGGTCATGTTCTTTACTGGCATTTGTGGGAAAAGCACCACTAAAGGTCATGTTCTATAGCGATATTTTTGAAAGGTCATGTTCTATAGCGGCATATTTCCACATAAACGCCGCAAAATTTAGCAATGTTATCTATAGCAGCATTTTTTACAGCGCTTATCAATACACTGCAAATTGTTTTAGGGGCACTTATAAGCACTGCTATATACCCAAAAAACCGCCGCTAAAACCTATTTTGCTGTAGTGAATTGAACTAGTTGAATTTGTAAAATAGTTATTAATTTGACAATTAGTTTAAACCCATAAGTAGGTAATTGGGAGTTGGTTAAGTGGTAAATTGATTGAATTTATACTAAATTTTGGTTTAAGATCGTATAAAGGTTTATTAAGGAAAATTGGAAGATTCACTAGGGTGCTGCGAGAAAGAGAAAAATAAAGTGTGGGTCCTAAACTTGTAAAATTTATTTGATAATGACAAATGTCATGTTATATTTGATAAATTGGATTGTTGATTGGTTTGGCATAGTACCAAACATATTAGTTTTGCGAGTGGCCAAACCAGGTACATTTCAAGCCTTAAAAGACTGATGTGTTGGCAAAATTGCTAGTTTAACTGTATGAATTTGTAATTGAGATTGTTATGCATAATTATATTATGTGATATGAGAATGTTTGATTGAATGGTATGAAATGTTGAGAAATTAGGTTTGTGCATGCATGAAATATTTACTATGATATATATGTGAGGTTGCTATCGGTGCAAAATGAAATTCATAAAATATGTGAATTGAACGATATAGATAGATACCATTTTAATGGTAATTTGAAAATTGAAACACTGCTTCTTTATTCTGAAAGTATGTGATTATTGAAGACATGTTGAAATATGATTAAGTATGAATTTTATGGTTGACGAAGGAGTTCCGTGGAGTACCAGCGGCATATTAAGTCTGCATATATTTTTAGCCAGTGCACTACATTTGGAGTACCGAGGGGATTGGTGATTATATCGCATTATTTATTTGGTAGTTTCACTGCATTGTTCATTATTGGTGGTTTTACCATATCGAGCATTGCTCACATACGTTGGAGTTTGGCAAATGGGTTTTGAGGAACTTATGGTCTGTAGCGGATGGTATGGGTAGGGTCTCACATGTGCATTTTTCACGATCATGTGCATTTGAAAATTATTATTGATAATGTTTGATTATGTTATTGGTACCTCTATGAAATTGCCTGTATGAATGCTTAATACTTGTTTAGCCTCACACTGACCTTGTTAAGCTCACCCCATTCCCTCAACTTCTCAGGTAATGATCGAACTTAGGATCGAAATTGGCATGCAGACATACGGCGAACTTCGGACTTTAATTCATCATATTATTTTAATTTAGTTATATTTTTTGGTTATTTTATTATTATTTGATTTTTTATTGTAAAGTTTCTTTAAACTGTGGCTTGGGACTGTTTGAGATTTTAGGGTTTTTCATGCATGCATGACATGCATATTTGGTATAGATATACAGTTTTTAAAAATATGTTGAAATGGACTATGCATGGTATATGGCTAAATTAATAATTTGACTAGTAATGGTAAATTTTCACTGCTAAGGAGATAAAAAAATGATTTTTCAAAAGCAACGCCATTAATAAGGTTTCAGAAAAACTCACCTAATTTGCTAATTTGACCTAAGCATTGTTGGACTAAGTAAATGGACGTTTTCCAAAGCTAGCAATGGAAACCACGGTTTTATAAAAAGGAGTACTTAAAGGTTTTTAACTATCGTTAGGGTAGGTTCGACACTAAGGTATCCAATGTGGCCTTCCCGATTCGACCATAACGTCTAGGCCGGGTTTGGGAGGTTACATATGCACATTTTTCTAAGTGGCAAATCTAAGATCTTGAAAAAGGTTATGATTTTAGTTTCAAAGTTCATAAATGATCGAGTTGCCATGGAATTTTTTCGAAAAATTGTTAAACATGATAATGAATGAATTAAATTAAGAGTTGTAATTGTTCTAGCTTATTCATGTTATTGTTGTTAAATGTTGTGAATTGCTGCTAAACATTTATTGCATTTTATTTCATCTCATTTGTATATTAGTTGTTGATTTAACTAAGACATCCATCACCTTCAAATATTTTATTTTATTTTCTTAACCAATTTGTGAATTATTAATTCTACAATTGTTGATTAATAGATACAATCCTTGTGGAGGTGATACTCTTTTTACTTACTTATTACTTGATACGAATTTGTGTACTTGCACTGTAATAACCCATTTTCGGTAAAAATCAGAATGTGGTTTTGGGACCACAAATTCTAAGTTGAAAAAAAAAATTCATTTTAATATTATTTTGAGGTCCACAGTATGTTAGAATTATGGTATAAAAATTTCGTTAAGAAATTTTACCATTTGCATGTTCAATTTGATGAAAAGGACTAAATCGTGTAAAGTGCGAAAGTTGTGTTCTATTAGCTAAAGGAATTAAATATCTATAGAACATTAAAGTGGAGATCCTTAAATGGTAATTAAACCATTAAAGGTGATAGTGGATGTGCATGGCTTGGTAGTTGAGTAATTTTGAAAGTTAGGTAAGGGTAAAATGGTAAAAAGGCTATTAAAGGTAAATAAAATAAAATAAAACAAAACAAAGTGGCCATCTATTGTTTCATCTTTCAGCCAAAAATTACAGCATTTAGAAGCCATGGAAGCTTGAAATTTTTTCTTAGGAAAAAATCCTTGCATGTAAGTGAATTTGGTGTTCGCTTTTATCGATTTTTATGTTTTTGGAATCGTTGTTGCTTAATCTATCTAATGGGGGGGCTAATTTGCAAAACCATTTAATATTTTGATAATTTCCATTGATGATTATTATAAAGTTTTGAATTTTTATGGAAGAAAATAAATCTTGTTGTTAAATAAACAACTTTTGTTAAAGGATTTTTAATGAAATTGTCAAATAAAGGCTAAATTGATAAATGTGAAAATGGTGTGTTAAATATGTTAAACTGTGAATTGTATGGGCTGTTATGAGCACGTATGAATTTTGGCTAGGCTTGGGTGTGATGAAATTTCATGAATTTTAATTTTACGAGAATAAGGACTAAATTGTAAAAAGGTCAAAAGTATAGGGCAAAACGGTAATTTTGTCCTAATATGAAATTTTATTGAATTAAGTAGAATAATGATTAAATGAGTTAAATTTGATTATATAGATTAAGAAAAATGACATACGGACTTAGAACGAAGGAAAGATAAAGTTATCGATTAAACAATCGTTTTCCGTCGTACGAGTTCGAGGTAAGTTTATATGTTAATAAACATTAGTATAATTGCGTTTTAAATGCTTTATAATTGTATTGTTGATGAATTTGACATTACGGAAATGTTCGACGAAGAATCGGCTATGATATTAGCACTTAGTGTGAGAGTTCATTGATTTGGCTTCGGGCTATGATATCGGCACTTCGGGTGCGAGTCATACATTGATTTGGCTTCGGGCCATGGTATAGGTATTTTGGAGATGAGTTACCTTGATTTGGCTTCGGGCCATGGTATAGGTACTCTGGAGATAAGTTACCTTGATTTGGCTTCGGGCCATGGTATAGGTACTTATTGTGCAAGACTCTTGAGTATCCGACTCCTATTCCAAATTGTTCAACAGGTAAATTGAAGAGGTGAAATGGTGAGAAATAGATACTTATCGATGCAGGTATGTACGGAAGGCTATACGAGCATTGAAACTAAGGAAGTTGTGAACATTATGAGTAATTATGTGATTGAATTTATGTTAACCTTGTAATTAATATGTTGGTGAATATCATATTCATATTATTTAAATGGTATATATGTTTATGACATATGAATACATGATGAACTCAGTCGTGGTTAAATTGATATAAATAGAAGGAAAGATTGGCAAATGCCTAAAATATAATTGCTATGAGAGCATGGAAAAGTTTAAGAGTTATTAGGGGGTAAAAATATGCTTATACACATGCTTGAAAATGTGAATACACTAAGTAGTGTGTACTTATGCTACGTTGTTTTGAGACGGGTTGCTAAATTATGTGATAATTAGTGTTGAGAGGTTAATGTTATTTAGACCAAGACCAAGATATATTGAGCTTATAAATTGAAGTAGTAAGCTTTATTCTTGAATTACAAACTTACTAATGCTTACTTTGTGTTATTTTCTTTGTGTGCTTAGATATCGGAAGCTCGTTCGGGTTGGAAGTTGGCAGAGATCTCATCACACTATCTATCAGCTATTTTGGTACCATGGTTTGTTAATTTTGGTTTCAATGGCATGTATAGGTTGTTTTGGCTAATGATAGCCTACATGTATTGTTATGCTTTTAGCCATTTGATTTGGCTTATTTAGTGATGTATATATATATATGTGCAATGGCCTTTGATATGTGGTTTATAGTTACTTGGTAAATGGCTTATTGATATTTAGTATTGAAGATACTAAATGGTTGAGATTTGAAATTGGTATGTTTGAGAATTTAGGTAAAATAATGCATGATTGGAAATGACCATATTGATGAATTGAGATTATGAGTTTGGTATGTTTGGAAATGGCTTCTTAGGATACTTGGTATCTAGTGAATTTTGGTTTGGATTTATGCAAGATAAAGGCCTGATTGAGGATGGTTGGAATGTCCTTTTTATGCCATGTTTTGGTACCTTTTGATATGGTATAGGTGTGCACAAGTGTGGGTGGCAAAATGGCTTGGTAAATAGCCTATTTTTGTTCACACGGCCTAGCACACGGGCGTGTGGCTTGGCTGTGTGGCACCCAGTTTTCACACGGGCTGGTCACATGTGTGTATGGTTGGTCATGTGGTGCAAGTCAATATACTCCCTAGTTTTGGCACGGCTTGGACACGGGCGTGTGTGGCCATTTCAAAGGGTACACAGGCTAGACACACAGGCTTGTGGTCTAGTCGTGTGAACCAAGTCAAAAAGTTACATGGGGTAGGACACGGGCTGGGACACTACCATGTGATCCCATTTTGAATGTCCACACGGCCGGGGCACACGGGCGTGTAACCCCTACAGTTTGAAAAATTTAGGTTTCGTAAAAATTTCCTAAGTTATCGATTTAGTTTTGAACCACTTATAATGCATGTTTTGGGCCTCGTAGGCTCTTATTAGGGACAATGTGCATGTGTTGGAATGATTTTAAATTGGATGAGGAATTATAATTCGAATTGTACAATTGTTGTGTTGTAAGTTCGGTAATGCCTCGTAACCCTATTTTGGTGTAGGATACAGGTTAGGGGTGTTACATGCATATTCCATCATGAACCAATTATCTTCAAGTGGGGTAGACTGCGCCCAATACTTATCTTAGAAATTGTTAAATCTTCCTTTCTTTAATACACTTTCTATTCTTACTCTTAACTCATATCTTTACTTTGTCATATACTCTGGCGCACTCTAGCCTCACTGTTCAATCCTTATGACTATATAGAGTTCACCATTCACTAACATACAGAGCATTTCTACATGTCAATTCATCATCTCATATACTTACCTTAACTTCAGAGTCTGACCTTCCTTTTTGCCTTCCGAGAGCCAGTACTGTCAATCTTTCCTGATTTCTTACTTGTCATTCATTCAGTTCTCAGTCGTGATTGCATTCTTTCCTTTACATAGCCACAAAGATTTCTCTTTATGTCCACCATAAAGGCTATCCTTTACAGAGTAGCCAATTTTTTATTGCGCCACAAAGGTATTCCTTTCAGCAGAGATTGCCAAAAAGGCTTCCTTTTAACAGATATCGCCACAAAGGCTTTCTTATAATAGAGATCATGTAACACCCCATACCCATATTCTAGACCAAAATAAGGTACGGAGCATTACCATTCACGAAAACATGAATTCACGCATTAACCTAACCTTACTCAATTTACTTACTTTAGCTTAGACTAAAGTTGATAGCATTAACAGATATACATAGATACATGTAGATTTTAAAATTTAGAAAAGTGATACTTTAAAACAAATTAATTATGACATATAACAAAATGATTAGTCTCTCTCTATACATGCCATAATTCCAAAGTAGTGATTACAAAACACCAAAAAGTATTGATAGTGTAGATGAGTCTCCGACGATCTCCAAAATCCCGAGCTGGCTTAATAATTCTATAAAACAAGAAAAAGAAAAGATGGTAAGCATATAGCTTAGTAAGCAAGTACTAAATTGATATATAATTTATCAAAGTAAAACAATCATACTAGTATATGGTTACATATATTGATGACAGGCTGTTTTTCTAGAGTCCCGGTTAAAAGAAAAATCATATCTTGAGCTAAATATCTCGAAATTCAATTCTGTAAATTTTCCTTGAAACTAGACTCATAAGTATATTTACTAATTTTTTTCTAGAATTTTTGGTTGGGCCAATTAGTACAGTTTCTTAGTTAAATTCTCCCCTATTTTAGGGTATGACTACTCTGACACCTGTACATTACGAACAAAATTTCTCCCTGTAAAAGATTCCAACGACCATGCTGTTTATTTTCCTTAAAAATAGACTCAATAAAGAATCCATGCATGTATGGTATGACTCTTAATAATTTTTGTACAATTTATGGTGAATTTCTAAAGTCAGAACAGGGGATCTTAATTTCATTCAGAACCTATTTCACAAGAATTCAATTATCACATAATATAGAAGTCTTTTATTTCCCCTGTTTCTTTTATATGAAAGTAGACCCATTAAGCTTTAATTCCATAATTTATTTGAGATTTAATTCTACTTCCATGATTTTTGGTGAATTTTCAAAATTATGCAACTGCTGCTGTCCAACATTGTTTTACTACAAAAATTCACTCTTACATATTTCGCTCAATCCTTTCCATTTTACTAAGGTTCGCTCACTTATCGAGCATATTGCTCATAAATTCAAATAAACATATACTTGCACTTATTCATCACATAATCACATTCACATGTATCTTCATTTAAATCAATTTCCCGTTGAACTCATCGGAATAACAACAGATACACCATTACTTGAACATTTTCCCATTTCCACACGTGTAGCAGAAGCTATATGATACGCATAGTAGCCTGCACTTAGTACTACACATGCGACCAATAATCTGGTACACGTAGTAGCCTGCACTTAGTACTACACACGCGACCACACAATAGTTCATTTGTATCGTTTTTATTCCGAAGGTTCAACAGAAAATTTCTCACTTTTCCAACATTTTACTAAATTGTCCGAAATCAATTTAAATTCATAACTTACATCAAATAAACATTTGATAGGCAGCCATATTCCACATGTTATCAAAATATAATAACATAAAAGAAATCGATGATTTATTTACGTACAAACTTACCTCGGTGCAAAATATAGAAATTTTGCAGTTTAGTCCAAAGCTTTTTCTTTCCCCCGTTCGAGGTCGATTCCACGCCTTTCTTGATCTATAACAACACATTTAGTTCAATTAACACTCGAACTATTTATTTCAATCCAAAAATCATATTATGCAAAAATTACATTTTTGCCCCCTAACTTTTACAAAATTATGATTTTGCCCCAAGGCTCGGAAATTTAATTTCAGCCCTTATTCTTATGTTTAATGACATGCTGATCATTTTTCTCTTCTATGGTATCATCAAATTCTCATTCTAACACATAATTATGAACAATAGGTATTTTTATCGATTATGCCGTTTTGCTCGTTTTCGCTAAAAATCGCTTAGAAAAGATCGTTCTCCTAACTTCAAACATTCATATTCTACCATCAAACATCAAAATACATGCCTATCATTCATGGGTAAATTTTTAAACATAAACCCTAACTCGAAATAATAGTAGAAATAGGTAAATCGAGCTACGAGGATTTCAAAAATGTAAAGAACATTAAAAACGGGGCTTGAAATCACTTACTATGAAGCTTGAAAGTTGAAGAAACCCTAGCTATGGAGGAGAGTAAATTTCGGCAGCAACTAGTGATGAAGATGACCAAATTTTGTGTTATTTTTCCCATTTTATTTCATTTAATATACAAATGACCAAAATGCCCTTACTACTAAACTTTCAAAAATTCCTTCCATGTCCAAATTTTGTCCATGAATCTAAAATTGGTCAAATTGCTATTTAAGACCTCCTAATTAATATTTCAATGCAATTTCATACTAAAAACTTCTAGAATGCAAGTTTTGCAATTTATTCGGTTTAGTCCCTAATCTCAACTTAAGCGCTTAATGCATAGAATTTCATTACGAAATTTTCACGAAATCATGAAATCATATCATAAACCTCAAAATAAATATAAAATAATTATTTCTATCTCAGATTTGTGGTCACGAAACCACTATTCCGATTAGGCCCTAATTCGGGTTGTCACAGATCACCAAAAGCGCTTCCTTGTAACAGAGATCACCAAAAATGCTTCGATTTTAACATAGATCGCCACAAAACCTTCCATTTAACATAGATGGCCACAAAGGCTTCCGTTTAACAAAGATAGCCACAAAGGCTCACTTATACAGTAATTGGTGTTTTTGACGATAGGGATTTGCCTAAACTCACCTTTGTGATGTTTGCCCCCCATCGCTAGTACTCATCCAATCGTCCTTTACATATTTCCATGGCCCAGTCAAGGTCTTACACTATATGGTATTTAGAGTGTCATGGCCATGAACTTGTCCTTATCATAAATTTGTGTTTTTAGTCTCGACGGACCCCTTTAGATGACTCTAGAGATAGAGACGTGCTTATCATGCAGACTCACGCTTGATAGACTTATTTCTTTCATACATGTAACAGGTTCCCCTTAAACTTCATGCATAGACTTACTCATGGCAAACACTTTCAAAACAGACTTGTTCAAACAATGACTAACTCATGACATACATATTCATGCTTTCAGGCATACATACACACATATCATTCCCTTCCTTTTTAGAGTCATAAAGTCATGCTTTACTAGTTCTAGTTCCATAATTTAGTCAATTAGCATAGAAACATCTAAACTACAATATACATGTAAAAGTTAGTCTAGAGACTCACCTTACAACCTAGAAGGCTGTCAAACTTCAGATCTAATCCTTCATTGTGACAACAACAACTTGAGTTCTAGATCTTTCATCCAACCAAATGCTATGGTCTCCTCGTCTCGCCAGATAAAGACACTTTGTTAGAGCACATTCCAGTAACCTTTCACCTCTACTTTAACTCAAATATATCACTAAGCCTTACTTATTCAAGTATACTTACAGATTTTCGTTTCTCTAATGGAAAAATTCATGAAACGTAACTTGTTGGGAGGGAGCTTACTAGTAAAAATTGGGGGCTTTCAGGCTCATCATATAAGAGGCGGCTACTAGCAGAAAACTAGAGTTCTAGACTTGTCGTTTTGGGAGGCATCCCCCATCTACTTAGCCTTTCCATCCTTAATAAGGGAGACAACCCCCTTAACTTAACCTTAGTGTCTTTTTAAATTAACTCCAGTTTTTATGGGGACTTGGTAAAGGTCACATCCAAACTAAGTGGCTTATAAAAAACTGACATGTCTAAGAGTCTTACCTGATACTTCTTCAGCCTTTGACTCTTTTGATTCATGTTTGGTTAATTCCTAACCAGCTTTCCTTACCAGTCAAATGGTATGAAACCACATTGATTATTAGAGGTATTATGCCTTCTAGCATGGCCTATAACTAGCATTTTCATAACCATCACTTTTGTTTCACTTATCATTCTAATCTGACTATTACAGAGGGCCGTATTAACAGAACATTATTGGTTCGTCTATTCAATACGCTAAAATGGGCCTTTTTTGGGCGAACACTTCTTCGTTTATCTTTTTTCTATATAACTATGCATCTAATTCAGAGACTTATACACTCTTACCATTATTCTTTGAATCATCATACTTAGCCATAAATTCCGCTCCTCTATAATACACTAGACTAAGGCATTAGAAACACACTTAGAAAGTAACTTATACTTAATCCAATCCTATCATTGGACAACTTAAAACTATCCTCTTAAGCCTTATTCCTATGGATTATATTTCAAACTTTCAGGACTTCACCCAAAGGCATACTCGTAAAGTTTTGTTTCTTAAATGAATCCATCACTTTACTTATTTAGAACTCCTTCCAAAATTCTTCTAAAACAACACCCAAATATGATGGCTTCGCTGGGCAGGATGTTATAAAGACATACTTATTTAAGTGTACGACTATCATACAAAGAATCATGATAACATAACGCACATGAGATAGGTCTAGAGACTCACCAGAGACCTACATTTACCTCAGCCTAGAGCTTCTTTTTCAATTGTTCATACCAAACCAACAGCAACAACTACTTAAAAGATTATAAAATTTCTACTAGAATTCCCATTACAGGTATTTTACTAACGTTTCAACTACATGCGACCCCCATACAGGGCTTTTCTGTAATACCCATCCCTTTTATGATCATAACGTGCAAAGCTGTAAGACTTTCTAGAAGGTTGAACCATCCATTAATTAAACGAAATCTTAGCTCTAGCTTAATGAATAAGAAGAGAACATTTAGGTTAGAAGGAAGAACCAGAATGTAGGGAAAAAAGAAAAACCATTTGAAATATCTTCCTCCTCACTAAATATAACATCCCTATCCCCTTACTATAGACTTTGACAAGTGACAACGCTTACATAACCCAAATCTCTTGATTTTCCTACAAAATCTAGGGAAAGGTAAAGAAAATCCAACAAAGATCTTCGTTACTAATTAATTAGTCATAGGAAGGGTCAAATCAATTCAACTAACTCCCAACTAATATTGTCACTAGAACCATCTTGAACAGTGTTTAGCAACCCAAGCGTACTATACCTAGATGGTGCTTCACGTATGGCATGGCCTTAAGGACAATTAAGTTTTCCTCAACTTCTTCATACACTTGATAAGCTCTTTATGCTCAGCCAAAATTTAGGGCATACTCAGACTTAGTTGTATTCTTTCTTCACTCAAAGATACCTTGCAATTGAATCCTTAGATACCACCAACAGGAGGATACGTTAAAGTTAGAATGTGACAATACCCTACCTCGCTAGCAAACCAATAGGGTGGCGGATTATGCTACCACAGTGTGCCAAACAGTTTACATACATACTTTACTCATATCTTTGGATTCACCAATTTTTGGGTGTGACAATCTAGTCCAATGTACTATCAGTTCAGTTAGTCATATCTATATATCTATCTTTTGAAAGTCATCCGCTCCGATGCCCAAGATAAAAAATATCCCCAATTAAACTTGATAGATAGCATATTAGTCATTCAATCGATTTTCTCATTTTTGATTAGACTAAGGACATGTTTAGGTTCGTCTACTAATATAAGTTGTCTTTTCATAATACGATCCGACCACGTAATATTGCTTAGTATTAGTTAAATGTTAGATAATCAGTGAGCCAATATTTGCTTCCATTTTTCTTTGTGTGCAAAAACCATTGAGGACAATATAAAAAGAACATTAATGTAATCAATGGATATTTTATTAAACCAATTTGTTGAAAAAATACAAGTATATTTAGTCAAAAATACTGTACTTAAGGCACAAGATCTAATAGATTGAACCTTGGCCTTTTTTTATTCATCATTTCAAAGAAAAAATGTGAGCTTTAACGCTGAAAAGCCTGCTAGGGGTTTATCCACCAGATTGTAGTTCAAAACTTGGTGTGTTGTTCCAAACATAAAGGTTTGAACAACAATGTAACAACTTGTTTTTAATGAAATCAGAACAGTGGTTTCGGGAACACAAATCCGAGTCAAAAAGAAAATTAATTTTAAAATTATTGCATGGCCTGCATCATGATAAGAAAGACGTATGAAAATTTCGATAAGAAAATTTTACCAATTTCATGTTCAATTATAGAAAGGACCAAATTGCATAAAATGCAAAAGTTGAGTTCTAGTAGCTATAGGTATCAAATAGCTATGGAATTAAAAATTTGAGGTCTTTATATGGAAATTAGACCATTAAGAGAAGTTAGTAGATATTTTTGATGATTCATCCATGGAAAATTAGAAAAAAAAAGGACTAAATTGGAAATTGAAATAAATAAAAGATGATAAATAAAATAAATATCTAATATCATCATTTATTATCATCTTCTTCCCCAAATTCTATGGAAACCCTAGGAAAGAGAAAGAAAATCAAGCAAGCTTAATTAGGTAAGTAATCATGTTCTGTTTTTAGTAATTTTTACATTTCCGAGTCGTAACAACATAATTTATCTATTTTGGGGATTAATTTGTAAAGTTATCAAAGTATCAAAATTTTTCCATCGATGAATATGCTGAAATTCTAAAATTTGTGGTAGAAATTGAAAGGTTGTTGATAGATAAACAAGTTTTGTAAAGTGAATTTTCATGAAATTGTGATTTAGGGACTAAATAGTAAAGATGTAAAATTCATGGAAAATTTCTTATTTTTATGAAATATGTGTGCTGTAAATGTTATATGTAAAAATCAATTAGGCTTGGAATAAGAATTAAATTGCATGAATTTTATTTTTCGAGCCTAAGGATGAAATTGGAATTAATGAAAAGTATAAGGGCAAAATAGTAATTTTGCCTAGAATGTGAATTGAATTGAGCATGAAATGAATTAAATTGATGATTAAATTCATTTATATAGATCCGAAAAGACCTAATACTGAGTTGGATCGAGGAAAACAAAAATTGTCAGATTAGTAGATTCTCGAACAAGTATCAAGGTAAGTTCGTGTAACTAGATTTTATATGTTAATTTATTTAAATTGAATGTTGAATTTGTGTGAATCGTATAAATGTTTAATGTATGAAATTAATTACATGCCAGATATTACTCGATAAATGTTAAGTCTCGTTTGAATAAATAAAATTCGATGGATATAGGATTTCTCGAATTGGTTGTAATCCTACATATGTTGCGGACATACCATAGCTCTTATGAGCATCCTGGTATTAGTCCTCTCGAGCTTCCCGTTATATAGTTTTGCGAGCATCCTGATCGGTAGTAATTCTGCATGTGTTGTGGATAACTGTAGCTCTTTGTAAACATCCTGTTTATGATTGGTTGTGATCCTGTACATGTTACGGACACAAACGCTGCTCCTTGTGAGCATCCTGATATAGCTCGCTTGAACTTCCTCATATATATAGCTATCCGGAGCCCCTGTTATACGGCTCTTTGTGAGCTTCCTGATAGGCTCTTCGAGAGCTTCCTGATTAAAAGTTCTTTCTTAACTTCCTGTTTATAGCTTTTATGAGCTTCCTAATTTAGCCCAGATAAGCTTTCTATTACATGGTGAGCATCCTGTTATATGACTCAAGAGAGGACTTCCCGATTTTGTGCTCTAATGAGCACCCTTGTATATGAATTGACGGATCATTGATAAGTACACCTTGTGTGTACTACCCGAGTATCCATCGATATTTCAATGATTCAATGGACAAAACTTCTAATGTGAGAAAATATGAGAATTAAATGAAGTATATCTTGAATATCTCTGAAATACCTGAAAATGATTGCATGATGAGCTCATCTTTGTTTTCTTGATATTCATGTAAATTTCATGACTAACTTGTTTGATGAGAACATGTGTTTGGGCAATTGGCCATAATGTTTTGGATGCATGTTTGTATGCTTACTTTAAATGAATATAATTGGTAAGTTAAATTCTTGTTATACAAACTTACTAAGCACAATATGCTTACTTGTTTTATTTTTTCTATTTTATAATACTCGGAGGCTAGTGAATGTTGGAACTTGGTCGGAGTCACATCAGTCTATCCCTTGGACCTCTCGGTATATGAAATAAGCTAACTTTTGATATAATGACATGTATAGGTTAAATAGATTAAATGATAAAATATTTTGGTTGTAACTAGCCATTGGAATGGCTAGTGTTAAGCACACTTTGATGTAATTATATGAGGCCCTATCATGTTTGATGTGTGTTAAAAATGGTTTTCTGGTGAAGGTATATAAACCATATGATGAATGGATTTGAATTAGTATAATTGATAAAATTTGCATATAAACATAAATGCAAATTTAGTAAGTTTAATCACTTGAACATATGTACTAATATGTTATACACAAAACTTGTATTTGGCCTGATTTAAATGACTTGAATTGGTTTGGAAATGTATTAAAATGTTAATGTAGGTACAAGGCAAAATTTGGGTGAGAAATAAGGCTTGGAAATGACCTTATTTTGTCCACACAGGTAGACATACGGACATGCGTCTCAACCTTGTGTGACACACGGCCATGCGCACGGCGTGTAGTTTGGCCATGTGTCCTCTACATCATAAAAATTGAGAAACAGAATGCTCAGAATTAGTCACACTAGCAGAGACACGAGTGTGTGTCTCAGCCGTGTGAAACACACGGTCCAACACACGGGCGTGTATCTTGGTTGTGTGAATCCTGCATCTAATTTTTGAAAATTAAATTGTCCACACAGCCTAGCACACGTGCGTGTGAATGGCCATGCGATCCAAGTTAGAGCGTAAACAAGTATGAACACGGACTGGGACACGACCGTGTGCCTTATATTGAATGCCCACATGACCTAAGACACGGGCGTGTCATTTGGCCGTGTGAGCCACACGGCCTACCCACATAGGCGTGTGACCCTTATATTTAAGAAAAATTTTAGAATTTCGCAAAAAATTCTCTAGTTTCTGATTTAGTCCCGATTTGTTTCTAACTCATGAATTGGGCCTCGAGAGTCCATTCAAGGGACAATATGATTGAACATGATTGGTTTCGGATATGAATAGTAAATTACATAAATTAACTGTATTTGTTCTGTAAACTCCGGTAATGCTCTGTAACCCTGTTCTGACGACGGATATGGGTTAAGGGTGTTACAAACAATCTCTTCAAGGACATCCTTTGTTATCATGGTTGTTGGGTGGAACCTTTTTATAAAGTCTCACAAAGGCTTATCCTCACGTTGTTTGATGGACATAAGGTACGCAGGTACTATTTCAACATTTTGTTCGCTAAGAACCTACTCATGAACAAGTCTGTCAACTACTAAAAGTTCGAAATAAAATGTTGCGAAAGTTGTAAGTATCATACATGTGCTTAATCCTTCAATATCATAGAGAATGCTCTGTGTTTAACCTCATCCAAGGCTAAAAAATGTTCATGTGGTTTACATAATGAGCCAAATGATCCTGGGGATTTCACTGACCATTATACATCATCTTTGGGAATTTGAAGGTAGGGGGACAATGTCGCAATATTTTTTCATGTAGAGGCTTATTTTTGTACTTTTAACTAGTTATGAGGCTTCAACCTTCAGGAAATCCCGTATATGCTTTTCTAACTTCTCTATTTTTCGCTCTAAGGTATTTTAGTACTATCATTATCTTCTTTTTCATAGCTATTATCAACCTCAATATCATCTACCAAATCATCATTACCTTAGTTTGCATACCAACGTCTATGCTAAGAATGAATGGATTCCTCCTCCCTTCATGATGGATCTTAATCATAGACCACTTTGCATAATCTCAATTCTTCTATTAGCCTTTCGTTCTTTGTGTTTCTTTCATCTGTTTGCCTCTGTTTATCCATTTGCTCTTGTATGCTTTTGCTGCTCCACATATCTTTTATGTTGTGAAGGCAGTTGCTCCTCCATAACTTTCGTCCTTTCTTGCATGTTCAAATACTATCGATTTCCTGACTGTAAATAAATTTTATTAAACACATGTTTGATTCCTGAATATGTACTTTTTAATCTTTTTATTTAAAGATCAGATTAGAGTAAATAAAAATTATATAAAAATATGAAAGGATTATATAAAAGTATAAAAGAACAAAAGCATTATTATCATAATATAAGCTAGTTATCATTTAAAAGAAAGCATGAATGGACAAAAGCTCGATCAACCCATAATACTAACTAAGTTAAAGGTTTAATAATAAGTATAGATATTATTTATAATAATAAATAATTATCATTAAAATTTATCTTTCACTTAAAATAATTAATTATTTTAATTTTAAAATTTTAAAATTTAATTATTTTTAATTAATATCATTATTCAAGAAATTAAATATTTTTTCACTGAATAAAATAATGGGCGATAAAAATTATAATGATAAAAGTACCATTAGAGGAAATTAAATATTTTTTCAATGAATACGTTTTGCCTATTCTACTAAAAAATGGTCAAATTAGCCTCTATACATTAGAGGAAATTACAAATTGACCATTCTATTAAAAATTCACCGTTAAAAGATGACATTGAAAATAATATCCAAGGTAAAATTAACTTTTATTTGAAACAAAAAGCATAAAACCCAATGTAGTAAAAGTATCATGGAGGCCCCTATAGTAGGAATCAGATTGCATTTTTCTCCATCTACTAAAAAATGAACAAATTAGTTCTCGTACATTAGATAAAAAAAGAAAACTAATCTTTCTGTTAAAATTCCACCAATTTCTACTGTCAAGCATTGATATGGCTAGCTGAACAACTAGAAAATGACACATGAAGTGCCACGTGTACCTCATGCTAATGTGGTAATATTTAAACAAATTTAAAAATCCAAAAAAATAAAGTTTTTTATAGTTAGTGATATAACATGGTTTTTCAAATAATTATTAAAAATTACAAAAAGAATTTATAAAATTATAGGAAATTATTTAAAATGATAAGAAATTGTTAAAATTAATAAAAATTATTAAAAACAATGTTGAAAATGAAACTTAACAAATAGTTGTTTAAGGCAAGATCAACCTAGACAAATAGTTATCTAGATTTATTTTAGAGTGGTTTCTTAAATAATTGTAAAAAATTATAGAAATTTATTTTTAAAAAATTATTTATAGAAAATTTATATGAGGTAATTTAGAATACAGAAATAAAATGCAATTCTAAAGAAGTCATCTAAAAATAAATATGATTAAATATAGAGTTAAGACTGAGGCAGAAATAGAGTAAGTAAATGAAGACAAAAAGACCCTTGAATCAAATCAAATCAAGGACGTAAAAAGGACAATTCAATAGTATAATAGCTATAGACTAATAGTATATTATTGTAGCATACAATTGTTATCAAGGGGAGAACAAAAGTATAAGAAAGAAAGCAAGCAACGTCGAGAAAGGGACAGAAGGTTTTGTCAGTGCAGAAAGGGCTGAAAGAGGCCAACGGAAAAAGAGAGAGAGAGAAACAACGAAAGAACGAAAGAAAGAGAAACCTGTCTCTCTTTCTTTCACACTCCTATGGTGTAAAATCTCTCTCTCTCTCTCACACACACACACGCAGTCGCCCACACGACGTCGTCCTCACCTTTCCTTCCTTCGAAACTTCCCAAACCCAAATAGCTTCTCCATTCCTTCCCTCTGCCATTAATTGAATAAACTCCAAACTATATAACTTTTAAAAAAAAAAAAAAAGATTAAATAAATCAAAGAGGAAGAGGAATCTCTATGGTTATAATTTATAAATTAGTCGTCTGAGTCAACTCACCCCGAGTTATGGGCTGCTGCGAATCCACCTTTCTGAGAAGACCCGATTCACTGCACAAAACCAATCACCACCACCACCTCTACAGCAGCAACACCAACACCAATCGTCTCACTCAGACCAATAATGGCCCTTCCTCACCTTCCAATGCTGGAAAAGATTCCCTTGCCGGTGGGGCTGCGGGCTGCCCTGATTTCTCCGAGTTCTCCCTTGCTGAGCTCAAGGCTGCCACCAACAACTTCAGTTCCGATTTCATTGTCTCTGAATGCGGTGAAAAGGCCCCCAATGTGGTCTATAAAGGCCGCCTCCAAAACGACAATAATCGACGTTGGATCGCCATCAAGAAATTCACAAGATTAGCCTGGCCCGATCCTAAACAATTCGCCGTATGCTTTCTTTTTTCGTTGAATCATTTCCATTTTTAGGGTTTCCCTTCTTCTGATTTTCTTTTTTTTTTTAATCTATTTTTCTGTTTATCATTAAAGGATGAAGCTCGCGGTGTTGGAAACCTTAGACATAAGAGAGTGGCTAATTTGATTGGGTATTGCTGCGATGGCGACGAGAGATTGCTTGTTGCTGAATACATGCCGAATGATACCCTTGCAAAGCATTTATTTCACTGTATGGTTCCAATTTTTACTATCACTTATTTTTTTTCTGAACAAAAGTAAACTAAATATAATTAATTTGAGTGCACTTATTACTTCCTCTGACCTAACTTGTTGGGTGTTTATTGATGTCTTCTGTTAAATTCTTGTTTCCAACTAATGTCTCTCAACCAGTTAGATCCTGCATGATAATATCTTTAAGTTATCACCTTAAGTCATGCTTTTCAAGTAACATAAGTAAAAACGTAAAATCATATTATGTTGCCATATTGTCTTCCTTTTAATGTTTCACTTTTTGGCTTGAAAATAATTTCTGTTCTTTATTTGCTTGACAGGGGAGAACCAGACTATTGAGTGGGCTATGCGGTTGAGAGTTGCTTTATACATAGCTGAAGCATTAGATTATTGTAGCAGCGAAGGTCGTCCATTGTACCATGATTTGAATGCATATAGGGTTCTCTTTGATGAGGTATTGCACAAAACTCTCTTTTTTTAGCTCTTGGTATTTGTTTTGTCGAGCATATTAATAACCTTTTTAATGGTTTTTGCAGAATGGCGATCCTCGACTTTCATGTTTTGGTTTGATGAAGAACAGCAGGGATGGAAAAAGTTATAGTACAAATCTTGCATACACGCCTCCTGAGTATTTAAGAAATGGTAACAGCTTTTTAATTCTTCTTATTATTCAACTTCTTCCTCACTTAAGAGAAAGAAGACAATCTTGCTTTCCATTGTGTGTATGTGTAAATCCAAAACTTATTCATTTGGTCAATTGTTTTCAAATGTTTAGATCTGAATTATCATTCATATTTTCTCCTAAGTTAGAGGGGAGGAGCCTTAATATTATGCAAATCTACAAAAATGGACTTTTTGCGAACACCTCCACTATGTGATCCTTTCCAAACTAACTACAATCATGCGTCTTTTATAAATGAATTTGACATTCTTAAACTTGCTCTTCATAGATTGTGTGAGAATTACTGGCATATATTCAATTTTACCAAATATGGGGAAAAAAAAGGGATGGTTGGGGGGGGGGGGGGTCGGGTTGTAATGTTGGATATTTCAGACCATCAATGAATTTTCTTTTTCTTTTGCTGAAGTCTTTAGCTTTTCCTTGGGATTGATAGTATGTTTGATATCTTCGTCCATTTCTGATATTTATAGATGATTGCAATGCCTTGAGCTTCTAAGGATTCCAAGCTGTGTTGTGCAACTGCATAATTTGAGAATATACTAGTGAACCAAGTCTATCATGAAAACTGATTATTTAGAGCTTTGAAGTTTCTAGGACTGATGATGTTAACCATCGATTATTTGTTTCAGAATTGTTCTTAGCTAGAATGATTGAGCTTATTAATATCTGTGTTCTAGGAAGGGTTACTCCTGAAAGTGTTATATTCAGCTTTGGAACTGTCCTTTTGGATCTTCTCAGTGGAAAACACATTCCTCCAAGTCATGTAAGTATATATACATTTTCTACTCTTTTGCTGCTTGGAAAGCTGTAATCTATTTTCAGAATGAAGTGATTGCACTATTTCTTGTTTAAACGTGTTAGATGTATGGATACCAAGGATTTTTTTATTTCTCACAGATGGTCGATATTATAACTATACATGTTTGGTATAATTTTCAGTTCGTGGATATGATGACTCCACCTGATTTATACTTGATGATTCTTAATGAGAATAAGGGATGAAAATATGATTTTGTTGCCACTTGAATTTTCCCGTCTTTTATTCTGCCTCCTTGTTGGCATTCCCAAAAGTTATTAATTTTGGGGTATTATTTTCAAAAAATAAAAATTCTTTATTTGTATGCAGGCTCTGGATATGATAAGAGGCAAAAACATTCTTCTCTTAATGGATTCACATCTAGAGGGACACTTTTCATCTGAAGAGGCAACTGTGGTCTTTGATCTTGCCTCACAATGTTTGCAATATGAACCAAGGGAGAGGCCAAATACCAAAGATCTTGTGACTACACTTGCCCCATTGCAAAATAAACCTGATGTGAGCCATCTTTCTTCCACTTTTGCTCTCCCTCTAAATTTCCTCAAGTTTACTTTTTGGATGTGCATTCATGGAAATATTGTTTGCGTTTTGCAGTTTTGTTCTTATGAAATATTAGAATTTGTATTTTATCAGACTCTGAGGTGAGGACTTGGTATTCATTTGCAGGTTCCATCTTATGTGATGTTGGGAATTCCCAAGCATGAGGAGGGGCCTCCTACTCCACAGCAGCCGTTGTCTCCAATGGGTGATGCCTGTTCACGGATGGATCTCACAGCTATCCATCAAATTTTGGTAATGACACATTACAAAGATGATGAAGGAACAAATGAGGTAAGTAATATCATAGAACTGTAGATTTGTGGATGCCTACCTATTATGTGGTGTTAAATTCGTTTGGATATGGACTGGTTCAGCTCTCCTTTCAAGAGTGGACTCAACAAATGAGAGATATGTTGGAGGCAAGAAAGCGGGGAGATGTAGCATTTCGTGACAAAGAGTTTAAAACTGCTATAGATTGTTATTCTCAGGTATACATTCCATTTCTTTCTGGGATGAACAAATTACATTCATTCACAGAATTTGTGTGGTCTGAAAAGGCGCAGAGCCTGTTGCCCCAATTACTTTACTTCATTGTGCTTGTAATGTATCAGTTGGAATCTATAGGCTTTTGGCTCTATAGAAAAATGAGAGGGGGAAATTTGAGATTCTTATTGGTTATGGTTTATGCATTGGAGCACCATTTGGAAGCTCCATAGATAATTGGCTAAAGGAAAATAGATAGCATTCTGCATTAATGGTTAATTTGATCCCATTTTCTTTTCAGTTCATAGACGTTGGAACCATGGTTTCTCCAACTGTTTATGCACGCAGAAGTCTTTGTTATCTTCTGTGCGATCAACCAGATGCTGCCCTCCGAGATGCAATGCAAGCACAATGTGTGTACCCCGACTGGTCAACAGCATTTTACATGCAGGCTGTAGCCTTGGCCAAGCTAGAAATGCAGAAGGATGCAGCTGACATGTTGAATGAAGCTGCGGCACTAGAAGAAAAAAGGCAACGGGGCGGCAGAGGATCTTGAGACGTTGGTTCAAGTTTGTGGCTCTGTAACGTTCTTATTTTTTGTACGGGTGGGGGCCTAAAGAGCAATTTGTAGCTGTCCTTGTGGTTGTAAGCAAGCATGCTGAGATTAATGTATAATGGAAATTGAAATTGTGGTTTTGTGCCAAGCAATTTATGGGATGATGTAATGTGGAGGGAGGAAGGCATTTGTTTTGCATTGCCATCACCTTCTCCTGTTCTTTGATTTTAATGAAATAATTGATTTCGTTTATTATAGTTTTTTCTTGTCTTTGTAGAAGAAATATTGCTGAGTTTTGTTTCCGGAACCAACTATTATGTTTCAAGGATATGTTTCAAAATTTAAGTTTCAAAATTTAAGTATACATATGGAAGATCAATTAGGATATTTAAAAAATATATATATTTTTAGCATAAAGTTTGATTTTCCAATTGGGATGTTGAAAATCTATTGAACATATGGTTATATGGATAATGTCACATTTGGTACTTGTATTTTAATAAAATATTTCATGTGATACTTGTACTTTAAAAATGTCTAATGTGGCACTTAATCTATCAATATTTGTTTTATTGTGGTACCTGTATTTTTATAAAATGTTTAATGTGTTACTTTGTATCCTCTCCTCTGGAGTCATGAAGGGACGGAAGAGTGGCCTTTCGAACCTTTGACCCTTTTGGCTGACAGTGGTTTCATAGAGCTACTAGAACTTCTCTTACCTCGGTCTTTACTTTTTTAAATTGGCGTTTTGCTTATCGACCTTTATATCTTCCATATTTTGAGCCCTCTTAGTCAAAGCAGTAAATTCTCTCAACTCTAGAGCCCCGACAAGCAAACAAATATCTTCTTCGGTGGCCATAAATTCCCAAGCATGCTTGCTCAACCATACAAATTTTCTTTCATTTCCACCATAGACATATTGCTTTGTTTAAGTTGGATAAACTCTCTTTTTCTTATAAAGATAGAATTAGCTCACATATTTCTTTCTGAACTCATTGAAGAAGAAGTCCTAGTTCACATAGTCTCAAGGGGTCACGGTGGTTGTTAGCTCGATTGATCAAACCAAAATTGCTAAGAGGGGGTTGAATTGGCCTTTAAAAGATTTGGTGAAAGCAAAGAAGTATGAAACAATGAACGCAAAGATTTAGAGTGGTTCTGCCCCAATTGCCTACTCCACTACCTTATCTTTCCACAACTAAGGATTTTTTGAAATTCACTAATTTGTTCAACATTTGAGGACAGTGTTTAACCTTACAACTCTCTTAATATTTCTACCCAAATCTTAAGACAAACCCTATCAAAGAATTACAAAGGAGCAAACTAAGAAATAATCCTCATAAGGTCAGAATGCTTGCCAATAAAGCACAAATAAACAAGAATACACTTGAGCTAAAGAACAACAATAGAAGCTCACAAGTGTGTATAAGAAAAATATGAAAGAATTGAGCACTAAGGTTGAATTGATTGATCTTTAAGCTTAATTATATCTCTAGTTGTTGTAGGACCATCAGAAGCTGGTATTTATACATTCTACTTCATTTCCAACCGTTGTACTTGTTGGGAGAATAAATAAAGCCGTTGGGATAGAAATACCAGACCATTAAATTCACCTACAATAAAAAGTATCGATATTTTTTGTCCGAGTATCAATACTAGAGACATTTAATGTCTGATTCAGTAACCGTTAAAATTAGTTTCCAACGATACCAAAAATAATTTATTAATACTTGGTAAAAGGTATCAATATAATTTTATGGGTATCGATACTTTTTGACATTTTTTAATGGATCATGAAAAACAAAATGCAAAATTGGTATCAATATAAATTTTTGGTATCGTTAAATGTTAATAAGTATTGATATAATTTTCAAGGTATTGATATTTGGTATCAATAAAAATATGAAGTATCATAAAATTTTACAAGTATTGATACATTTTGGAAAACATTGATACTTCTTGTAGGGAGCAGTTTTTCAATTGATTTGAAATGATTTTGATTAAATTCAAAAGTTTAAATTTATTTTCAGAACTTTTTCAAAAATATTTTAAGTGTTTAAAGCACTTTCTAAGATATTTAAAAGTTTTGAAATATTATTCATGCTTTGAATTCTTTGTTCAAAAAATTAAATTTATATTTTAAAGAGATGTTTGTTGTATCAAAATAATTTAACAAATAAAGCTAGTTCAATAATCTCCCCCTTTTTTTTATAACAAAATATTTTGGTAAATTTGTTTTTGAATTTGTTACTCCCCTTTTTAAAGTTCAATTTGAATCAATAACTTGGTTTTTTTATGAAATTTTGGAAACAAGGATTTAACACTAAAAAATAGTCACTTAATGTTGGCATTAAAAGATCAATAATAAATTCAACCAAATACCAATAATTTACATTTCTCTTATCTTTTCCCCCTTTTTGTTATATCAAAAATTAGCAAATAAAACTTAAGAGAGAGACTTTGTTAGTCTAATAAAATAGTAAATAATTAGAAAATCAAAGAACTAACATAGATGTATTGTAACACCCCTTATCCGTATCCAACGCCGGAATAGGTTACGAGGCATTATCAGACTTATACACAAGCAGCCATACAAAATCGAGATGTAAATTTCTATCCAAATTTAAAACTTTTCATAATCATTCATATTGTCCCTAAAACGAGCCTACGAGGCTCAAAACATACATTGGAAGCGGTTCGGGACTAAACCGAGAACTTTAGAAAATTTCACAACACTTAGAAAATTTTTTCATGTTTTAAGAGCCATACGCCCGTGTGGCTTACGACATGCTCGTGTGGGCAGGCCGTGTGATCACACACGCCCGTATCCCTAACCTGTGTAACTCTCTATTTTTCACCCAATAACAAATTGAAGACACACGCCTATGTGCTAGGCCGTGTGGTCGATTTAATTTTCATAATTTTTCATAAAATAGGTGCAGACTTCACACGCCCGTGCCTGAGGCTGTGTCATCCACACGGATGAGATACACGCCTGTGTCTCTGCCTATGTGCTCAATTCTGAGCATTTTGTTTTGCAACAATTAAGGTGTAGGGGACACATAGCCAAAACACATGCCTATAGGGCAAGCTGTATGTCACACATGGCCTAGACACACGCCCCTGTGTCTACCCGTGTGGACAAGAACAAGGCTATTTACCAAGCCGTTTTGTCACCCTTCCATGCACACACCTACACAACAAAACATAACACCAATCCAAGCAATTATATTCAACCAATTCAGCCAAAAACAAGACATCCACACATCATTCACATGCTACCATTTATCACATACAAACATCACATACTAATCAACTTAAACCATACGAATTTCCACATCCATGAAAACATCATCATATGCATATATACTTAAACCAATATTAGCCAATTTCAATGGCCATTTACAAAATGAATTATCAACCAACCTAAGCCAACACATTTGGCCAAATCAATTATGACACATAACAAAATAACCAAGTCCCTATACATGCCATAACTCAAAATGTTAAATTCATTGGTACCCAAAATAATCAATTGATAATGTGAGTGGATCTTAGATGGTTTTCGATCCCCGAGCTAGCTTGGTGACACTGTAAGACAAGGGAAAAGAAAGGGGAGTAAACTATATAGCTTAGTAAGTTCCTATGCAAATAATAAGCATTATAACCAAACACTTAACACACAAATGACATAATGATAATTAGCATAAATATCATTAAGATCTTATAATCATAACTTACTCGATCATAACCTTACCGAGGTTCATCACATAACGAGCTCATTTCGTATGAGTTTTACATACATACCTGAATCATCTCGAATTAGATTTACACATAATTCATC
Source organism: Gossypium anomalum (assembly GCA_025698475.1). Lineage (NCBI taxonomy): Eukaryota > Viridiplantae > Streptophyta > Magnoliopsida > Malvales > Malvaceae > Gossypium > Gossypium anomalum. The sequence continues at coordinate 32,558,673 of CM046958.1, read as the reverse complement.
TTTGACATACTCGTTAAATTTCCCGTTGAACCACTTGGAATACTAAAGGATACTCGGGAGTCCCATACACACGGTACCATACCAATGACATATCCCAGATATGGTTTTACATGTAATCTCATATCGATGCCAATAGCCCAGCTATGGTCTTACACGAAATCTCATATCGACGCCATATCCCAAATATGGTCTTACACGAAATCTCATATTGATGCCATATCCCAGATATGGTCTTACACGTAGACTTAGTAACCCTAATGTCATGACATTTGTATCCTAACTATTCCTAAGGTTCAACAAGGATTTCACTCTTATCGGAACCTTGTCAAATACGTCCATGAGTCAATCACAGTTCATAAAATATTAAATCATTTAAAACATAATTAAAACAATGCATTATTTACATAAGAACTTACCTTGGTACAAAAACAGTAGAAATAGGACCTAATCGTCAAACACCTTATTTTTCCCCGATTTAGGTCCGAACCTCATTTCTCTTGATCTATAACTGGAAAATTTAAATCATTTATTATTCATATTATTCAATTCAGCCAGAAAATTATATTATGGCAAAATTATATTTTTGCCCCTAAACTTTGACATTTTTACACTTTGGTCCCTAAGCTCGTAAAATGAAATAAATTCAATTTATTCGATTCCCAAGCCTAGTCGAACCTCTTTTATGCTTATAAAAGCCCACATTTTTCATTTAATTACACTTTTACTACCTATTTTGTGACTTTTTACAAATAGGTCCTTTTTTGACATTTTCATCAAAAATCACCTAGCAAAAGTTGTTTATCTTACATCTAACATACATTTTCTACCATTAGAAATCAAATTGCACAATTATTCTTCATGGGTAAAATTTTAAACTTTGATTTTATTTCAAATTAGTCCTTGAAATAGCTAGATTAGGTTACAAGGATCTCAAAAACATAAAAAATAATTAAAAACGGGGCTAGAACGGACTTACAATCGAGCTTGGAAGACGAACAAACCCTAGCTATGGTTCCCCCTTGAAAATTTCAGCCATGGAAAGAAGATGGACAAAATTGGCTTTTAATTTGATTTTTAATTCATTTATTAGCCAAATGACCAAAATGCCCCTAACTTAAAACATAAAATCTCTTACCTCATGTCCATTGTTGTCTACTAACTTAACAAATGGTATAATTACCACCTAAGGACCTTCAATTTAAAATTTCATAACAATTAAACACCTCTAGCATGTAGAACTCAACTTTTGCACTTTTTACAATTTAGTCCTTTTTGCTAAATTGAGTGCTCAAACGTCAAAAGTTTCGAACAAAATTTTTATGAAATCATTTCGTAAAATTGTAGACCATGAAAATTTAATAAAAACAAGTTTTTCTATGTCGGATTCGTGGTCCCGAAACCATTGTTCCGACTAGGCCCAAAATCGGGTTGTTACATGTATCAAAATAAACCAACAAGTATCTATAAATAAGATGCCAAAATAAACATTAAGTTCTACCATAGAGATAAGAAAATGTGCAATGAACATGAGTGAGATGCATGAGAAAATGAAATATATGCATCCCAGTCTCCTCGAGGTGAAAGAGGAGGAGGAGGAGGAGGAAGAAGAAGGAATTGAGACATTAGAAATGCAATATTTTCCTCCATCCTAGACACCATAGAGTCTAAACCATGAAAATTATCATTAACATTTTCAAAGGCATCATCTACCTGAGTGCTGAAACCCTTAAACTTATCAGTTAATGAGGTAATTGTGCCAAGGATGACAACAAACATTTCGTCGGAGAGAGGCTGAGTAGACAGTTGAGTAGAAGAAGAAGCCGGTGGAGGGTCTTGGTCTTCTTCAAGTTCTTCATTAGGATCGTCTTGAAGAACATTGTGAACATCTTTAACCCAAGTGTTGGTGTAACAGCCTATTTTTCAGTGGTGTTGAAAACAATGGTTTCAGGGCCTCAAATCTGAAAAGTGAATCCATAAATATTAGTATCTAATATTTACGAGTCAAATATAGTATTATATTAAATTTTAATTTGATAATTTTGTTATTTGAATGAATAGTTAAGTATAAGTTGATTGTCCTGTAAGTCAAGTGATTTCAGAAAATGAGGTATTGGGACCTCATTTTTGTAAATCGAGCCCGTAAATATTTACGGGATTATTATATTGGTTTCTGAAGGTTCGGTTTGGGAATTTTAATGTTTGGTTAATTAATTAAGGAAAAAAAGATTAAATTGTAAAAGTCGTAAAAGTTAAGCACAATTGAATTTTATTAATTAAATGGTTTAATTAGTGGATGTGTGAGGACTTATGTTGTGATTAGACCATGTATTTGATGATGGATGGCTTGTGGTTAATTTATAATGAATTTTGATTAAAATTAAAGTTAATAATAAAGTAAATAAAACTTAAAACAAAAATTAATCAATATCATGTTATTCACTTTTATTCTCCCAATCGAAACACCATGGATAAATAAGTTTGAAGGTTTGACCATTGATATTCCCTTGCATGGTAAGCCATTTTCACTTGTTTCTCGTAATTTTTATATTTTTGAGGTCATTGCAATTAGGTTCAGCTAACTTGTATATTCGTTTTCAAAACTGTTAAAGTTTGTTAAAATTATCATTGATGATTTTTGGATGTTCTTGATATTAAATTGAAGATTTTGAAGCTAGGAAATGTGTTAGAACTATTTTGTTAAGTGATTTTGGTTAGTTTTAAGTTTAAGGATTAAATTGGTAAAATAATTAATTTGACATGAAATACTTGTGATATTTTAATAAATATGGGTTGTAATTGCATAGGAAAAAATTCGGCTAGCATAAAGTTGGTTTAATTGTGATAGATTTGTAAGTTTTGGGTTTTGGGTTTGGGGTAAAAGAGTAAAATGTTAATAAAAGGTCAATATTGAAGTTTAGTATTTAAAAGTATTTGAATTAGATAATTGAATTAAATTATTATATAGATTAAGAAACGAATCAGTCAATAGACAAACGCAGAAAAGAAAAAATTACTAATTAGACTTTGGAGTTGTTTTTGTTGCAGAATCGATTTAGGTAAGTTCATATTAAATTTTGGTTATGCCTATTGATGTTTTGAATGAAAATTTGGATATATGGGAATAGGTATATAAATATGTATATGTGTGTACTTATGATTTACATACTTAACTAAGGTAAGTTTTAAAAACGGAAACAAAGAACCAACTTGTAAAATATGGCAAAGTTATATGTATGAATTGAATTATAACAGTATTATAGAAATGTAAAGGATTATGTGATCTATTGAATAGTTATGAAATGAAATAGTAATGATTGAAATGTAAAGTATAGAGATGTTCCAAGTTGAAAATGAATTATATTATGACATGGTATGCATTGATCTTGTGAAATATGGTATTATGCTATAAAAATGGAAAGATTATGGTATGTATGTGATCAAGGAAAAAGTTGTAAGCATGTATAGGTTATGGTATACAAGATAAGCCCTTGCGAACCTAGTGAATAGATAGGATACAAATGACATGTCATTAGGGCATAGCAGGCTTTGTGTCAGTATATATTTAGCAAGCTTCATCCCGGTGTATATTTAGCAAGCTTCGTGACGATGTATATTTAGTAGGCTTCGTGCCAGTGTTTTATTTAGCAGGTATTATGTACCGGTGATGGATATCGTACTGATGGCTTGAGGTCCTGCATGTTTTGTAGATTTTCTAAAACTTGTGTAAGCAGTATCGTGTATTGGTTAATGTCTTTATCTTAGCTAATGCGAGCATTACCCTCCCGTGTATTCGAAGTCAATTTACTATTGTTTTGAGGGCAAAATAGTTAATTATCGAAATGGAAATGGAATAGAAAGATATGATGATTTATATCTTGATATATGATTATTGACATGTTATGTTTGGTTATATGAAAATAAATATATGAAATGGAACATTGGATATAAACATTTGAAATGAAATGTGAGTCTTAAATGTGTTTACTTGTAATGTTTATGACATGATAAAGTTATATGTTTCATATATGTGAACTCACTAACATTGTGAGATTTATTGTGTATAGGAAGTAAATGAACTCATGAACTTATTTATGAAATTAATTGCGAAATGTTTTAGTTACAAAGTTTTGGTAAGTTAAAGTTAAAGTTTAATACGAACTTGCTATACTTTATGTAAGCTTATTCTATTGGATGTTTCTTCTTTGTAGATTATTAGACTTTTGCTATCGATTGGAACGTCGTTGGAGATCACACTATTCAACAACTCATTAGTAAGCTATTTGTTTATTTTGGTCAGTTATAAGGGCCATGTAAATAGGGTTTTGGTATATATGTATGTTTTAAGCATTATGGTTATATTTTGCGTCAACTGAAGTATAAGATGTGTATATTGATGTGAATCTCAATTAGTATTTTGGGTTGATTGTGGTGTGTGATGGAAATGGTATGTCTATGGTTTTAAATGCATTTTGAATGGTTGATTTGGTACAAATGCTTAGGTAGCTTGGTAAACCCTGGTTGATGATTTTGGTCATGATAAATGAGGTATATTTGATATTTGAATGAGTATGAAATGTTATGTAGTAGTATTTGAATGGATTATGTTTTAATGTTTGAATTGTGGTGGCAATGAGGGCATATTGGTTAGGCACATAGGTTAATTGTAAATTGGTATATTTTAGCATGTTTCGACACACTTTGAATAGGTTTAATTGTTAGTGTTGCATAGCTTGGAGCCCAAGCATTTGAATGTGAAATGGCTTGTTTTTTAAGGTAGTTTTGGGTATACACAGTCTATCACACGGTCATGTTCCTCACACAGTCATATGACATGGCAGTGTGGTTTTTTAATTTTTGGTGTAGGATTGTCCACACGATCTAAAAGAGTTACATGGCCTAGTGACATAACTGTGTGACCCTATATTCGAATTGTACACGGCCAGAGAGCACAGGTATGTGGAATAGCCACACGACCAAACTTGGGACCACACGGGCTGGCCTCTTTCACACAGCTTGGCCACACAGCCGTGTGACCCTTGTGTGAACATTGTACTTAAATTTTTGCAGAAGTTTCAATTTAACCTAGATTTGATCTTGGTTTGTGTTAAATGTTCCGTAAGCCCGGTTTAGGTCTTAAATTGATTGAATAGCATGGAAATGTTTGCATATGAGTTATTTTGGTTATGTTTGTTTAAATTATAAAAAATGTTAAAGTTTTATAACTGTAGTACCTTATAGCTTGGGTCGGTGACCAGACCGGGTATAAGATGTTAAAGTTGGTAGCAGAATCCAATTTAAAACCAGCTCAATGAAGGGTAGAAAAACTAATAGGTTCGTGTATAACGACCAAAGGATGATCAACATTTGTGGGGATGTTAAGACATTTGAAAATGTATGAAAAGGGCAGAAAGAGATTACTCTCGAGATTTTGACCAATACATTTGATAATGTCATTGAATAAGATTAATGCCAAATCTGGACGCCTATTGCTATGAAAAAAATCAATCCACCAATAGTCGGTAGATCGAAGAATGGCATGTTTTGAAATAGGACGTAATATCCATGTAATTATAAAATGCAAAATGCGATCATGGACATCTAGCTCGGAGGCAAATAAGCGTCGAACATTCAAGGTCGAATTATAAAGGCCTTTCTCATTCGACTCACCCCCGGGAGGAAGTTTCAAAAATTCAATGAAATTTTCTAAAGTGAGACGAATAGGAGTATTCATAAGAAAGAATTATAGCAACAAACATCTCACCAGACTCATCATGTTCGAGTCTAGCATTTGAATAAAATGCTCGAACAAGATTAGCATGAGTCATTGAAAGAATTTTTGTAACGCCCCGGACCCGAGACCGTTACCGGGATTGAAAACGAGGTATTTACGAACTTACTTCATTGGCTTACACGGTTAATTTTTTTTTAAAATTTCAGACATGCTGGCTAACTGCATCACGACCACTTTAAAAATCATATCTCGAGTTCCGAAGCTCGAAAACTTAATCCGTAAATTTTCTCTGAAACTAGACTCATGTATATATCTACACATTTTTTTCTAGAATTTTTGATCGGGCCAAACGGTACAGTTTATTAGATTAAGTCTCCCTTGTTACAGGGTTCGACTACACAGACCTTCATGCATTGCAACTTAAGTATCTTCCTATACAGGGCTTCAAATCTTATGTCGTTTGTTTCTAAAGAAACTAGACTCAACAAGGAATTTTCACATATGGGGAATGACTTCTAATTATCTCTGGTTAATTTATAGCAAATTTTCAAAGTCAAAACAGGGGATCCAGAAATCGCTCTGGCCCTGTTTCATGAAAACCTAAATATCTCTTAACATATGACTCATTTGACCGTTTTGTTTCTTCCATAAGAAAGTAGATTCATCAAGGTTCGATTACATAATTTATCCACTAATTAACTCCATACTTACAAATTTTAGCGATTTTTCAAATTTACCCCATTGATGCTGTCAACATCTGACTTTAGGGTAGACTTTACCTATTGCCTAGTTTCCATGACTTAACTAATCCGATAGCATACATAACACAATTTATAATTGTGATTAACCATCCCAATGGTCAACCATTGCCAAACATATCCGTACTTCTCGATAACCATATACATACACGATGATTATAACATTATGTTTCGAATATGAACACAAGCCATTTTCGCATGGCTAACCAAATTTATACAATTCCAAAAGTTGCATGACCATCAAACAAAAAGAAATAGTCCTATACATGCCATTTCAAAGTTCAACCAAAAATATACCAAAAAGGAGTGTTGATAGTGTGGACGACTTCAACTTCGACAATCCGAGTCCGATAAATGATTTGAGCCAAAATCTATAAAACGGAGATTCAAGGAAAACGGAGTAAGCATTTTAATGCTTAGTAAGTTTTGAGCTATGAAATTAAACACAACTATAATGTAACATTGTATAGCTAAACGGATAATTTCATATGCACAAATTCTCAATATCCTACTTATTCCATATTACCAACCTTTATATTCATACACAAAAGATTAACTTAACCAAAGACCGGTAGCTCATTTATCGACTGAGTGAGTATTATTTGCAAGGAATTATCTAAATCAATGCACATACGAAACATACCTCATCGCTGGGATTTCACGAGCATTTTAATTTAAACTATGGCAGCATGATCACTCATTCTCAAGCCAAGTACCTTCGGGGTTTAACCGGGTATAGTTTCTCGTGATCGAATGCCTTCGGGACATAGCCGGATATAGTAATTTTGCACAAAGGCCTTGGGACGTAGTTCGGATATAGCAACTCGCACTAAAGTCTTGGGACATAGCCCGGATATAGTAACTCGCACAAATGCCTTGGGCTTAGCCCGAACTAACAACTCGCACTAAAGCCTTCGGGACTTAGCCCGGTTAACATCCAAATATTCATGTACATATAAATAAATCATGACACATCCATTTTTTTTTTTTTTTTTCATAATAAGTTTCAAACACAATTCACGTATTAAGAAATCTCATTTTCGGCTCACTAGCCACGCATAACAAACAGCATAGTTTAGTTTGCTTTACGACACAATCTCTATACACATACGGCTACCCTTCATACGTATAGACTAAGTAACTCATCATATAATTCAAGTAGAATTATTTTATCGCCCTATAATTGTTATGCTCATACATCATGACTTAATCAAATCGTAAACTAAGTTTCATTACTCGAAAACTTACCTCGAATATATATATTTGACTTGTTACGGATAAGTTAGTCGACCGCTTTCTCTTTTCCTTTATCCGATTTCGATCCCCTTAGCTCTTGAGCTTAATTAAAACAAATAGATTTGTTTATTTACTAAATCAACTTTATCACTCAATAATCACATTTGATGATCATACATATATATATATATATATATATATATATCTAACAACATTTGGTCATTTCTTCCTACTTATGATCAACCTCATATACACATGCATATATATCAATAACACATGCTCTTATCAACCACCATTTATCTTCAATGCCGTACACAAAAGAAAATACATACATACATAATTCTATGTATACAAGCCATCCATAAATTATTTAACCTACTACAATAATTTCATATAGTTTCCTTCTAAAACCGTACCTCCCTTAACAAGTTAAATTTCTCAATTTCAATTACTAAAGCTTTATGAACATAAACAAAATAAATACCTTAAACATTTTTTTTTCTCCAAAATCAATAGTATAGCCGAACTTACATAATTCCATTTTCCTCAATTAGATTCGGTAAACCCCTCAAACCATTTCAACCTTGACTAATTCAATTAACACCCAAAGGTAACCTATTCATTAAGCATGAAATCAACAATATCTAACTTCCTCATTTCAACCATGGCCGAATATACAAGACACCATACCATCCCAAATTTGGTCATGGGCTAAGCTAAGACCCTAATGACTAATTCAAAAGTGCTAAAAATCTTCAAGAATCATTAATAAACTTACCTTAATTAGCTAACCCCATGACCGATTCTCCAAGCTTTTCTCCTTCTAGGTTCGGCAATGAGAAACAAAAATGGTGAGGCTTTGGTTTTGCCACCCACTAAACCATGCCTTATTTTTTTTATTCTTGATTATAAATTCATTTTAAAGGTCAACATATTGATAAATAATACTATAATAAGCTTTAATAACCATCATGGCCGGCCACTAGTTCAACTAATTAATAATTTGACATGCAAGTACCTTTCTTTTACTTTATGCATAAATTAGTCACTTTAACAATTAACTAGCACATTTCTAATTTTTTTCATATTAATCCTAATCAATAAAATTCACATGAAATAACAAAATTCAAGCATGATATTTTTCACACATTATACTTACACAAAATAAACATAGAATTTGACGGTTAATTATTTCTATGATTTGGTTTTGTGGTCCCGAAACCACTTCCCGACTAGGGTCAAATTAGGGCTGTCACAATTTTGAAAAAATTGATCCACTGTTGTTTAGTTAATGTCTATAGAAATAGAAAATTGATTTTGGCCAAAAAACTGATACCAACGGTGCGAGAAACATTAACGTTTCATTTTAGAAAATATTGACTAAAACAATAAGAGTCATGGTTATCTCTAAAACAATTATCAAAAGAATTGGGTTTTCCACTAGAAGAAGATGGAGGACTGGAATGAGGGCTTTTCCTAACCGACATTTTAACTAACTAGACAAGAGTGACCCTGTTAGCACTTAAAATCTACTTGGGGAATTTTATCAAACATTTTATGGGCAATAGGTTTGAAGAAAAATTTTAAGAGATTGTTTAAAAATAGGCAACCATCTGCATGAAAACACATATATATGTTCCAAATCAACCCAAAAATACAATTTCTAATCAACAATTTAAAAATAATTCTACAAGTTTCGTAGTAGAAAAATAAGAGTTTTACCTCGAAATTTGTCACACCCAAAAATTAAGCCTAAAAGTTTCGAGAGTAAAATGGGGATTTTTGCTCTAGTGAGCTCGAAAATTTCATTAGCATGGTATTCGAAAATGTTTTTTTTTTTCTATGGCATTTTGAAAATTAAAACAATTTTGAAAATAATGTTCAAAAGACTTTCAATTTTAAAATAAGGACTAATCTGTAAATTGGTCTAAATTATGAGCTTTAAAAGGAAATTAAACCAAAATTTAATTTTCACCCTATTTTCCCCCTTCTCTTTATAAAACCCAAGTTAGTCTCTTCTCCATAATTTTGCTTTTTCATCCATTGCATTCCAAAACCCCTCTCATTCAATTTTGATTCCCAAACTTAATTCCTTAGATTTCTATCATTCCCAAACCATAAATCTCCATAGTATTTCAAGAAAAACATCCAAGAACACCATAGATTTCTCCATTATTAAATTTTTGGGTTTTTCGGATTTTTGATTAAACATTCAGTTTTTCGTCAACTAAGGTAACGATTCGATTCCTTATTAATTTTTGATGTTATTTGATCCTTTAAATTGAGTTTTAGGCCATTAAATCACATGTTTTAAGTAAAATTGAAAATTGGGTTATTTGTAACGCCCCGTACCCGATACCGTCGCCGGAGTCGAACACAAGGTGTTAACAGACTTAATTCATTACTTTAAATAGCTCAAACAATTTATTTTTAAAATTTTCAGTCAAGCTAGCAATCTGCGTCACAGTCGCTTAAAAATTCATATCTCGAGTTCCAAAACTCGAAATCCAATTCCGTAAATTTTTCCTGAAACTCATATATCTATTTACTAATTTTTTTATATAATTTTTGGTCAAGCAAATTAGTACAGTTTATTAGTTAAAGTCTCCCTGTTTTGTGGTTCGATTGCTCTGACCTCTGTGTATTACGAATCAGATATCTCCTGTACAGAGTTTCAATGACTATGCCGTTTATTTCTAATAAAACTAGACTCAATAAGGAATCTTTACATATAAATCATGACTTCTAATTATCTTTGAAAAATTTATGGTGAATTTCCAAAGTCAGAACAGGGGATCCAGAAATTGCTCTGGCCCTATTTCACAAAAATTTAAACATCTCATAAAATATAACTCATATACGTGTTTTGTTCCATCCATATGAAAATAGACTCATCAAGCTTCAATTCCATAACTTATTCATTATTTAATTCCATTTATACTATTTTTAGTGATTTTTCAAATTCACATCACTACTGCTGTCTGAATCTATTTTATGGTAAATTTTACCCATTTCATGGTTCCCATGGATTAGCTAGCAATTTAGCATACATAACACCAAATATGATCATGATTAGCCATTCCAATGGATAATCATTACCAAGCATTTCCATACCACTCAATAACCATATCATAAGACCATATATACAAAATGATTATAATGTTATACATGCCATACTCAAAATATACAAGCCATTATGCCAAGATGGTATACGGATAGTGTGAGCGTGCCTCCGACCGTTTCCGATTTCCGAGTTGGCTTGTCAACACTACAAGGAATGAAAAGGAGGGAGTAAGCACAAATGCTTAGTAAGTTCACATGCAAATAGCAAGTAACACAACTATATAAGCAAACATAAACATCATTTGCATGATCATCACCGAGACATTCATATCACATTTTCATTTATCATCTTACCATATTGTTGTTATATCGAGTTTTCAACCCGAGGGTTAAGTACATACCTGTTCAAAGCATCCATTTCACAACACTTACCAATACGTCCCTTTCATCTCGAGTATTCCTCCATTTGAGTAGAATTTTACCCGTTGAACACATCGGAATATAATTCGGATACACGAAAAGTTTGCACATAAGTGCCACATATGTAGCCAAGCTACCATGTAACCCGCCCATAAGTGAACTTGGACTCAACTCAACGAGCTTGGGCGTTCGCATCCATAAGTGAACTCGGACTCAACTCAACGAGCTCGGATGCCTAGTTACATCTCTCGAACTCGGACTCAACTCAACGTGTTCGGACATTCGCATCCATAAGTGAACTCGGACTCAACTCAACGAGTTCGGATGCTCAACCATCCTAGTGACATGTCACTTGTATCCTAATCCATTCCTAAGCTTCAACGGGACCTTTTTCCTAATCATGTGTCTCAACCATCTTCTACGGAATGCCGATACCGATACTCGATAGTATTTCACATTTTCCAAGTATATCACATAATTTGACATATTATCAAACAATTATCACGAGTATAATATTTCATAATAATTATCATATCATTTAAATAACATAAAAACATTTAAAATAATAACTATGTTACCAACATTTACATATGAACTTACCTCGTATGTGAAAATGACTACTTTTACCATTTCGTCCACAACTTGGTATTTTCCCCATTTTAGCCTGAATTTTAGTTTTCCTTGCTCTATCATTTAAAATATAGTCTAATTAGGGCTCACATTATTCAAATTAACCCAAAATCATATTTTAGCAAAATTACAGTTTTGCCCCTAAACTTTTGCATATTTACACTTTTTCCCCAAAGCTCGTAAATTAAACTTCAGCATATTTTCTTATGTTTTATGACATGCTGAACATTTTTCCCTTCTATGACAACATCAAATTCTCACTCTAACACATAATTATGAACAATAACAATTTTTACCGATTAAGCCGTTTTATTCATTTTTGCTTAAAATCGCTTAGCAAAAGTTGTTTAACATAATTTCAGCCTTCATATTCTACCATAAAACATCAAAATAAACACATTTCACCTATGGGTATTTTTCCAAATATGAACCCTAGCTTAAATTATTGCTAGAATAAGCTTAATCAAGTTACCGGGATTCTAAAAACATAAAGAACTTGAAAAACGGGGCTAGAACGGACTTACAATCAAGCTTGGAAGCTTGAAAAACCCTAGCCATGGTTTCTCCTTGCTATATTCGGCCATGGGATTGAAGATGAGCAAAATTGGCTTTTAATTTTGTATTTTAATTCATTTTACCCTTAAATGACCAAAATGCCCTTACTACTAAACTTTCCAAAAATTCCATCCATGTCCAATTTTTGTCCATAGACTTAGAAATTGGTAAAATTTCTATTTTAGACCTCCTAATTAATATTTCAAAATAATTTCATACTAGAAACTTCTAGAATGCAAGTTTTGCAAATTATTTGATTTAGTCCCTAATTTCAATTTAAGCACTTTATGCATAAAATTTCTTCACGAAATTTTCACAAAATCATGCAATCATATCATAGACCTCAAAATAATCATAAAATAATTATTTCTATCTTGGATTTTGTGGTCACGAAACCACTATTTTGACTAGGCCCAAAATCAGGATATTACATTATTAATGGTGGATTTCAAGTTTTTGGGTAAAAATGTGGTTTCAAAGTGTTTTTCAATTAGTTTTGACATGATTAGAAGGTTTCTAAACTTACTTTAAAGTTTTGTTGAATATTTCCAACGTTTTAATGAATTTTCGAGAAAATTACCATAAATATGTTGAAAATTTTAATATAATGAATTAGGTAGTTTTGAGTAGTTTAAAGGTTGAGAATCAGTCGTAGTTGAATAATTAGATGAACGGAGTCAGTTTTAGGCAAAAATATTAAGTACAGACCGGGATAATTGAAATTCAAGTTTGTTATGTCAAAGGTTTCGGTTACATGAGAATTTAGCTTAATCTTGTGTTTTGATTGATTGAAGTGAGTCTTTGGCTGATTGTTGATTGCGTTGTTGTGTGATTAACCTTGTTGATGTTTCAAAATCATTAGGACCTTCAACTAGTAAAGATAAAGGAAAGGAAAAGCTAGTTTAAGCTTTCAACAATTAAGCAAAAGCGTGATAGGTGAGTGTTTGGAATCGCTACTTGTAGACACAATTCATAGTGTTAATTGGGAGCTTAGGAATAGCCTAAACCCCTATCCTAAGTTTCGAGTGTAAGTTTTCTATTTCCCTTGCCTTATTTTGGCAAATTATGTGATTATGTGAATAATTGTAGATTGATTATGTGAATAATTGTGGATTGATTATTATGACATGATATTGTGATATGAGACATGTGTATGACTATAGTGAATTGTGTTGTGGGCATGATATACATGCCAAACGACAGTGGTAATGATATGAAAATAATGCAAATATGTAGCAAAAGTGAGTAGAATTTCGGTAAGTATGTATGTGTTGAATTGTGGAATGTGATATTATTATGACAGGCAATATGTAATAATACTTGTATGTGATATATGATGTACTGATTTTAATGCACACATATGTGGTTGGATAAGTGATGGCTCAATGAGCATTGTTATGGTACTTAAAGTGCAATTAAAATGTGAATTTGATAAGCATGCTTTATGTACAAATTGTGATGTAAATTGATGAATATGAACAGATATGATGTGCATTAAATAATAAATTAAAAATGTGTAATTATGGATATCTTGGCTTTGTTATCTCTTGAAACCATTGGATATAATTGGCATGCTATAGGATTGTGAGTACTCACTTATATGTATTGTGTTCTTGGGCATTGAGGCCCTGGGATAGGTTGGAGAGATAAGGGAATGTGAGCTAAGCTCCATTCAATGGGATATGTCTGGTGTGTTGGAGAGTGTTAGTTTTATGATTTACTTTTTGGGATATGTTCAACTCTATGAGTCAATTGGTGTGTTAGAGATCAGTGTATCCGATGTGTGGTGGTAGAGCCCACTTTTATGTTTCATAGCCTCAAGTGCTAAATTATCGTTTAAATGTGGTCTTATTTATTATGATAATACAATGTGAGATGGATGCTTAAACATCTAAATAATATGCTAAATGAGTCGATTAAGTTTCATGAAAATGTTAGTATGTTTTTATAGTAAATTTGTGTATGTAATTGTAGTTTGGATCGTTTTCATTTAACTTGTAAATGCATGTGAATATATAAGCTAGACTTGTGAGTTATTAAAGCATGTATGTAACACCCTATACCCGGCTCAGTTGCTGAGCCCAAGAACATGATGAAACACCACTGCCTCACATCGCATACAACATAAGTCGACACATTATTAAACCTACATCCTTTTGTTTCCTTTATCATTATGGCATTTTTACAAAATGTAGGTCATTCGCTCTTTAAAGAAGTTGAATCATGCTAAACATTCATTGAATAATCATAAAACAGGCACTAAACATGCATTAGGACCATTTAGCAAAATTTCTCAAAACTATTACTAAGTATCGATACTGTAAAGTGGTATCGATAATCCTCTCAAGTGGTATCGATACCGCTTGGAAAATCGATACCAAATTAGCTTATTGTTTCTTGTCTTAAAAATCTAACTTTCAAAAAATATCGGTACCACTGAAAAAGTATTGATAATTTTACCCTAAGTATCAATACTTGTGGAAGAATATTGATACCAACTAGCGAAACTGACTTCTTGCACTTTGAAAATTGCAGAGGTATCGTTTCTAAAACCTAGATATCGATATCTATATTCCAGACCTTAAAAACACAACATATATCAACACATAGATCATCCCAAATAGGTTCTAAACATCATGCATAAATTGTCTCATAAAATAAACACTGAAATGTCTCAAATAATAGTCCCAAACATCATATTTAAAGTCTACAAAGTTCCTAACCACAATAAGCATGGAAAACTAAAAAAAAAAAAATCATAGCAAAACCAACATAACATCTACCACATTTCCTTTTATTCCCAAAACACAAAAAAATAAAAGAACACCTACTAATAGCAACTAAAGTTTCTGGCTTGGATCACCCATTGAGACCACACCAGCACTACTTACTTGTAATGGTTAAATAAGAGTGGAGCTTAACAAGCTCAGTGAATGCTCAAAACAACCACTACGCAAACAAGTCATTAGGCATCAACTAAACGGACAAGTCACATATTCATAATATATTTAACTCTAATATCATATTTTACATGTTTAATCATCTTCCATTTATACTTTTACACATTTATCACATTATCCACATGATTATTTAAGCATATATCTAAGCATATATAAACCATATTTGATCATATTCAGTCACATTATATGATAGTTTGGCTCTTGAGGTTATGAAACATAATGTGGACTCTATCACCACAAATTGGATACACGGATCTCCAACAGACCAAAATGAGTAATAGAGTCGATCATGTCCCATAAGTGAAGCATATAGCTAACACTCTCCAACACACCAAACACACATATCCTGGTGAATGGAGCTTAGTTCACATTCCTTTATCTCTCTGAAAATTGTCCCTGGGCTTCAACACCCCAAAATCACATCACAAAAGTGATAACTCACAATCCTATGGCATGCCAACTATATCCAACAGTCTTATAAAATCAAAAGGCATAAATATCCACATTATTACCACATATTTACTTACCGATTATTCGCACAACTTCACTTGATATTCACCTCGTTAGCACATTATAATCACTGCCACATGGTACAAATAATATACCCACATAATCTCTTTCACAACAATCATCACAAGCTTATAGCATATGTCACAACATATTTTCACAATTGCACAAGCACACGTATAACACATTTAGTCATAGGCGTGAGGACACTTACACTTGGGATTTAGAGTAGGGGTTTAGGCTACCTCTAAATTCCCAATTACACAATGAATCATTTACGAGTAGCTATTCCAAAACACTCACCAGAATTATGCTTTTGTTGAGAAGTAGAAAGCTCAGACAAGCATTTCTTTGCCTTTGTCTCTACTTGTTGAAGGTCCTATTGACTCCGACCTTCAACAAGACAAACCACACAAACATACAATCAACAATCAGTCATTAACTCAATTTAAATAGCAAAAAACAATAGCCTAAGCTATGTTCTCTTTTAATCGGAACCCTCGACATAGAAACTTTAAATTTGAATATCTCGACCTATATTTAATCTTTTCGCACGAAACGGATTTCATTCATCTACATATTCATCTACAACTAATTCCAAACCTTTAAACTACACAAAACTATATGTTTCAAGGTATCGACATTTCTCGATAAGTTTTGGCCATTTTGTCAAAAATTCATTAAAACTCAAAAAATTCTTAACAAAACTTCAAAGTAACTTTAGAAACCTTCTAATCGTGTTAAAAAAGTTGAAAAAAACTTTGAAAACATGTTTTAATCCACAATCTCGAAATTCACCATTAACGACCCAATTTTTAGCTTTTATTTAAACATGCATTTTAATGGCTATAAATTGGATTTAAAAGTCTAGATATCATTTAAAACTAATAGAAAGATCAATGGTTACCCTCGATGGAAGAAAAAAACTTTGACACAAATCTAGGAAAATCCACTATTGAAGAAGATGATAAAATTAATGAGGTTTTAGGATATTTTCTTAAAGATTTATGAAGATTAATGCTATGAGAATGAAGGGAAGCAATAGAATTGAGGTTTAAAGAACAAAAAAGAAATATCGATACCTTTGTTTCAGTATCGATACTTGCATAACTTGTTTGGAATTTTGCTAGGTGGCTCTAATGCATGTTTAATTAATATTATAAGTTTGTTTGAAGTATGTTTGGCATGTTTCAATGATGATTAATATATGCTTGAGTTAAAATTTTGTAAGAACTCTAATAAAGAGGATGATTTCCTATTAATGTGACATTTTATAATGTGTTTGATGCTTGACGATGGTGTAATATCCTGATATTCGGGCTCGATGACTGGACCAAGTATATGTTGTTACAAAATTGCTTTGAAATTGTGAAAAGTGAGAGAAAACTTGAAGAATCCTTGTAGAAGATGATAATGTAGGTTGATTTGGCCAAGATTTTATAGAGAATATGAAAAAATTGAAGATTTTAAGGAATGGATTTAGAGGTGTTTTGAAAAAGAAAACTTTAGGGTTTTTCTGAATCAATTCAAAAACACGCTACAAGTGCTTTATAAATCCGACGAGTACCGATACATTTTAAACAAACATTGATAATTTTAAAAAAGTATCGATAAAATTGTATCAGTATCGATACCAAATGCTGAAACTATTTTTCAATGTGTAGAAAATTTTCTCAACATCAATTTTGAGTTTTAATTAGTTCTATACTAATTTAGGACGACTTAACAACAATTTCTAATGAGTTCATATGATTGAATATGCCAAAATTGAGTATGATGCATATGAAACATAGAGTATTGTGAGGTATTGGAAACACGAAAATATACACACTTTTTCATGCTCTTTTTAACTCAAATTCATGCAGTTTTAGTAAAATTCGTGTCGAAAAGTAAATAACATTTATAAAATAATTAAATTTCACCCAAATTATGAACATGTTTAATTTTAATTAATTTTATATCAAATTTTTCTTAATTTTGATTATTTTCGACAGATTTGCAAAAGGACGAAAAACGGCTCGACAGACATTGCTAGAAGCACAAAATCGAGAAGCAGTTTTGAAGGGTCAAGGCGAATTAATTTTCAGCCTAAGATGGTCCAAATTATGTGTATTAATTCATAATATAATTAATTTTTCTTTTAATCCAATTTAATTTGGGTTAAATAAATTATTGTTAATTAATTATGAAAAAGGGGCCTAGTTGAGCTGAACCGAGAAAACCGATCCAATCGAGCATGGGCAGCCCAAAACCGTCTAACATGCTGACCCAATCAGCTTGATTGGATGATTATTTGGCTTGCAAAATGACCCTTAAAGACTCCTTCAAATTGCATTCAAACCCTTCCACTATTTATGCCTTTCTAGATTTGCCCCTACCTTAAAATAGCATGTTTGAAATCTTCAAACATGCAACATGTGTGGCCAGCCATGGGGGGAGTATCTGGTTTCTAATTTTAGCTATTTTTAGCAGCCTTATCAACCTATAAATACCCCATTGGCTGCTCACTTCAAACATATCTCAACCCTTCTCATCTCTTCACTTCTCTCTTATTTTTCTCTCTTCATTCTCTTCATTTTCTTCCTCATTCCTTTGCAGATTTCACCTCTTGAAAAATAGTCAATCAATCATAATTTAGAGCAGCAATTCAAGTGTTCGTAGAAACCTCGGTTCGACAAGAACAAGCAGAGGAGGAGTGGAGCAAACTAGTCAAGCCACAGAGAAAACACCATATTTGATTCTTGTTCTCTATCCTTTTAATTTTGTTGTTGTTATGATGAACATGTCTGTGAATATTTGTGATGTTGATATGTTTAATTTAATTAATATGGCTTAAATTTAATTCATGTTAAGTTGATTGCATTTTGTCTACTTAATTTATTAAAATTATGTTTGTGTTGTTATAGGCCTCGGTAAGATGTTTGATTAAGTAAAACCGGGACTAAGTTATTCTAGCATTACAATAGTAATGTAACTAATGAATTAATTATTTAAACAGATTGAAATTGTAATTAATTGACAAGATACTTAATCAGTGCATGTTTAATCATCTAAGGTAGCTGAGGGTTAAATTAGCAACGGTATCTAGCGATACATTAGCCTTGCATAACTTGCAAGATTATTATGATTAAACTGTTTCAAGGTGGAAATACATTGTTACCTCACGTAATCTTTTATATGCTTATGAGATTGAATTAATTGTTTGAATTGACATAGAGATATGTACAAGAGATTATTTTGATGTCATAAGTATGTATGTGCATTAACACATTTACTTATTTGAATTTGTTTAATTGGTTGAATTGACATAGAGATATAGTCAAGAGATAAATGAATTTTGGTAGGTAAGTATGTTCATAAGTTAGCAAATTACCGAGTTGCCGTGAATTTATTCGTAACAACATGAACATGAGTTTAATAATTCTAAGTTATGAAATGCAATTAATCTAACACAATTATGTCATCTTGATTAAAATCGTCTTTTGAAATCGTGCATTGGAACTTTTATTTTATTTTTATTTATTTTACTTTGTTAAAATCCTAGTTTTTAATCACTTCTTCAAATCAAAATATTTTTCTTCACCAAAGTTTTTTTTAAATTAATTTCATAAACAATTCTTTTCACAGTCCCTGTGGGTACGATAACTCGACATTTACTTCTAACTTTATTTATTGTTGCGATTGTGTACACTTGCACATTTTCGTCATTCTAAGTTTTTGGCGCCATTGCCAGGGACTGTTTTAAAATGTCATTATTTGTGAATTTGTTAATTTTACATTTTGGTTCATTTTCCTGTTCAATTTTAACTTGATTAATTTTTCTGTGTTTATTTCAAGTGTTTATAAGTATTGATTTACTCCCGATAGACCCTAAGATTGAAAGAACTTTTCGATAGTGAAGAAGACAAGCAAGTCAGGGAAGGACTGAAGAGATGAACTTCGAAAATCTGAATCAAGGAAACGAAGCAAACCCTACTCAAAATCCTATCCTTATTGCTGATGATGGGGATATAGCTCTAAGATAGTATGTCATGCTAGTGTTTCATGATTTTAATCTGGGTATTAGAAGACCCGAAATCGAGGCACAACAATTCGAGCTAAAGCCAGTTATGTTCCATATGCTTCAGATAGTGGACCAATTCAGTGGAATACGTATCGAAGATCCTCATCTACACTTATGATTGTTCATAGAGGTGAGTGATTCTTTCAAGTTAGCCGGAGTACCCGAAGATGTTCTACGATTGAAGTTGTTCCCATATTCGCTAAGGGATAGAGCTCGAGCCTAATTGAACTCATTGCCACCAAATTCAATTTCCATATGGCAAGAGTTAGCAGAAAGATTCCTCATGAAATATTTCTCGCCTAGCAAGAATACTAAGTTGTGGAACGAGATCACTGCTTTCCAACAAATGGATGATGAGTCCTTGCATGAGGCATGGGAAAGGTAAAAGGAATTATTATGAAAGTGCCCTCATCACGGAATCCCACATTGCATCCAACTTGAGATGTTTTATAATGGTCTCAATGCTCACAAGAGGATGGTAGTGGACGCTTCTGCTAATGGTGCTCTCCTTTCTAAGTCTTACAATGAGGTTTATGAAATCATCGAGAGGATTACCAGTAACAATTATCAATGGCCAACCAATTGAGAAGCGTCAGGAAGATGAGTCGCTGGAATACATGAAGTAGATGCTCTTACTTCTCTCGCATCTCAGGTATCCTAAATATCCTCAATGCTTAAAAACTTTACCACTAATAGGTTTAATAGTTTTGCAGCATAGCCACTGAATCAATATGAAAATGTAGCCTATGTCTATTGTGGGGAAGGACATTTGTTTGAAGAATGTCCATCGAACCCAGAATCCATGTATTACATGGGTAACCAGAACTAAAACTGAGTAAGGCCAATTCCTATAACCCATTGTGGTGAAACCACCCTAATTTCTCCTGGAGTAACCAAGGGGCTGAACCCAGTAACCGTATGCCTAACCTAGACCGACCCAACCACCTATTTTTACTGAACAAGTTCAAAAACAACCTCAAGTTGAACCATCCAATGACTTAGAAAACTTGTTGCAGGCATACATAGCCAAGAATGATGCCTTAATCCAAAGCCAAACAGCTATATTAAAAAACCTGGAAAACCAAATGGGCCAGCTTGCAACTGAACTCAGAAACCAACCACAATATGCTTTACCTAGTGATACGGAGAATTTGAGGAATCTAGGGAAAGGGCATTATAAAGCGTTAACATTGAGAGTAGAAAGACATTAGAGCCCAAGACCGTCGAAGTTGAAAAAGAGCCAGCTGATGATTAAGACTTAGAAGAAGTTCAACTGAGTGTTGAAATTTTAGTTTCATCGGAACCTAAATCTGTAAAATCCGATAAGGTAACTTCTGAACCAGCTAATTCTGATAAACTAACAACTTCGTTAGATGCAAAATTGTCATAGAAGATGAATCAACCAGTTCCAGTAAAGAAGCCTCCACCACCCTACCCTCAAAGACTGTAGAAGTAGAAGCAGGAAGTTCAATTCAAGAAGTTCCTAGACGTACTGAAGCAACTTCATATCAACACTTAGTTGGTTGAAGCACTTGAACAAATGCTGAACTACGTCAAATTCATGAAGGATATCCTGTCAAAAAAATGAACACTTGGAGAATTTGAGATAGTAGCCCTAAAAAAGGAATGCAGTACATATCTTCAAGACAAAATACCCCCAAAATTGAAGGATCTTAGATGTTTTACCATACCTTGCAACATTGGAGCAACATATTGTTGTAAGGCACTATGTGATCTGGGTGCGAGTATCAACCTGATGCCCATGTCAATATTTTGAAAGTTGGGGATAGGTGAAGTTAGACCTACTACGGTTACACTTCAATTAGCAGATCAATCTTTAGCACATCCAGAAGGAAAAATCGAGGATGTATTGGTACGTGTAGACAAATTTATTTTTCATGATGGCTTTGTACTTTGAAGCAGACAAAGAAGTTCCAATCATCCTAGGAAGGCCTTTCCTAGCAACTGGAAGGACGCTTATTGATGTGCAGAAGGGAGAGCTTACTATGCGTGTTCAAGACGATCAGATAACATTTAATGTTTTTAAGTTTACGCGATTTCTTAACACAATTGATGATTGTTCTGTAGTGTCTGGTTTAGAAGAATTAGTCATGGAAAAGGAACTCAACTATGTTGAGGACCCATTGGAACAAATTTTGACATCAGACCCTTCAAATGATGAAGAGGAGGATGAATACTTAGCTTTGCTAGAAGCTAATCAAAGGGGATTTAATCCGTAATCCCGTTTTGAATATTTGGAGTTGGAGAATAAGGATTATGCCCAATCAAAAGCATGAATCGAGGAGCCACCTAAATTATAACTTAAGGTACTTCCCTCACATTTAAAATATGTTTATTTAGGTAATGCTTCTACTTTGCCTGTGATTGTTTCAGTGGAATTAACCATTGAGCAAGAAGAGAAACTCATCCTAGTATTGAAACAATTCAAGAAGGCTATCAGATGGACCATAGCCGATATTCGCGACATTAGTCCGTTTGTATACATGTACAAGATCATCCTGGAAGATGGCAAGAAAGGGATGATTGATGGACAATAAAGACTGAACCCCATCATGAAGGATGTGGTAAAGAAAGAAATCATCAAGTGGTTAGATGCAGGTATAATTTACCCCATCTCAGACAGTTCATGGGTAAGTCTGGTCCAGTGCGTGCCAAAGAAAGGAGGTATTACGATAATTAAGAATGAGAATAACAAGTTGATATCGACTAGAACGGTTACGGGATAGAGAATTTGCATTGATTATCGGAAGTTGAACAAGGTGACCAGGAAAACTCACTTTCCTTTGCCATTTTTGGACTAGATGCTAGATAGAATCGTAGGACGAGACTATTACTGTTTTCTCGATGGATACTAAGGGTATAATCATTTTATAGTAGCACCGAAAGATCAACACAAGACAACATTCACCTACCCTACGGTACATTTACATTTAGACGCATGCCATTTGGTTTATGTAATGCTCCTGCTACATTTCAAAGTTGTATGATGTCTATTTTTACTGATATGGTTGAGAAATACTTGGAAGTCTTTATGGATGATTTTTCAATATTTGGAGATACATATGATGATTGTCTAGCCTAGCCAAGGTACTAAGGCGATGCGAAGAAACAAACCTCGTACTCAACTGGGAAAAGTGTCATTTCATGGTACAAGAAGGTATTGTTCCAGGGCATTGGATAACGAGACATGGAATCGAGGTGGATAAAGCAAAGGTAGATGTTATTGAGAAACTCCCACCTCCAACATTTGTAAAGAGTGTTAGGAGCTTTTTGGGCCACGCCGATTTCTATTAAAGATTTGTAAAGGACTTCTCCAAAATTGCTAAACCCTTATGCAAATTATTGGAGAAGGACACGACGTTCAAATTCGATGAGGAGTGCTTAAGAGCTTTCAAAGATTTGAAAAGTCAATTAGTTTTCGCACCTATAATCATCACACCACACTGGGATTTGCCATTTGAATTGATGTGTAATGCAAGTGACTTCATGATAGGAGCTGCAAGGGCCAGCAAAGGAATAAAGTTTTTCATCCCATCTACTATGCAAGTCAGACTCTGACATGAGCTCAACTGAATTATACGGTAAGAGAGAAAGAGTTTTTTGCTATTGTGTTTTCTTTGACAAGTTTCAATCTTATCTTGTAGGTACCAAAGTGATTGTCTATACGGACCATTCGACAATTAAGTATTTACTTTCCAAGAAAGACGCTAAGCCGAGACTGATCCGATGGGTACTTCTACTTCAAGAGTTCGTTCTAGAAATTAAAGATCGAAAGGGAGTAGAAAACCAAGTAGCAGACCACTTGTCCAGATTGGAGCCGCAAGAAGGGAATTATCCACTTATACTTATTCAGGAGACATTTCCAGATGAACACATACTGAAGGTAAATCATGTCCATAATACCCTTTGTTTTGCTGATATTGCAAACTATTTAGCTTGTGGTTTGATGCCGATTGATAAGACATATCATCAAAAGAAAAAGTTTCTTCATGATGTGAAGTACTATTTCTGGGAAGAACCATACTTGTTTAAAAAATGTGCAGATCAAATGATCAGGAGATGCGTGGCAGAAGATGAAGTACATAAGATTCTATATCATTGTCACTCAAATGCGAGTGGGGGACACTTTGGAGGTACACGTACTGTGGCCAAAGTAGTGCAAGCCGAATTCTTTTGGCCAACACTATTTAAAGACACGTATGCTTACGTAAGGAGTTGTGATCAATGTCAAAGGGTTGGAAACGTCACCAACAAAAATGAGATGCCTCAAACAAACAGCATTGAGGTAGAATTATTAGATGTTTGGGTTGCGGTCCTTTCTCTCCGTTTTTTGGTCAAAAATACATATTGGTAGTAGTAGAGTACGTGTCTAAGTGGGTTGAGGCTGAGGCATATCCGACGAACGATGTTAAGGTGGTGATGAAGTTTTTGCAGAAGCATAAGTTCACAAGGTTAGGAACCCCAAGAGCCATCATGAGTGATGAAGGGTCCCATTTTGTGAACTAGTGGTTGAAATGGTTACTCGACAAGTATGGAATGAAGCACAAGGTTGCTACAGCTTACTACCCGCAGACAAATGGGCGAGCTGAACTAGCAAACAAAGAGATCAAAGGCATACTCGAGAAGGTAGTTTGCTCGAACTGATGAGATTGGTCCAAAAGATTGGATGATGCTTTATGGGCCTATAGGACAGCATACAAGACACCTTTAGGGATGTCACCCTATAGGTTGGTCTTTGGGAAAGCCTGTCATCTGCCCTTGGAGTTAGAACACAAAGCTTACTGGGCTCTCCAACAACTCAACTTGGATCTTAAGCTTGCTAAAGAGAAATGGATGCTCCAACTCAATGAGTTAGAAGACTTCAAAATGTTCTTATACGAGAATGCCAAATTACTCAAGGAAAGACTTAAGAGATAGCATGACAAACACATTCAGGTTTAAGAATTTGAAGCAGGTCAGAAAGTCTTGTTATTCAATTCCAAATTAAGGTTCTTTCCGGGTAAGTTAAAATCACGTTGGTTCGGTCCATTTACAATTCACCAAGTTTATCCATATGGATTTCTTGAATTTCAAAGTAAGGGAGGTAATTTTCGAGTCAATGCTCAGTGCTTAAAACATTACTGGAGAGATAAAATTGAACGGGATCAAATCTCGTTCATTTTATCAGATATTTAATTTTTCTTGTTTTTATTTTTTTAATAAATGATTTAGGGTATATTTTTGAGATTAGCATGTTTAAATAAATTCTGTATAGGAGATTGGAACTTAAGCGGGATTGCTTGTGACCCCTCCAATCTTTCTTGGGAATTGATTTTAACATAATCTTCCAAGGAATAAATTATTCCCTAAATGGCAAAATAAATTTTTAAGTTTTCAAATAAAAGGGTCAATTTTGATCCAAGTTTTAAATTGTAACTCAATTTTAAATTTTCTTTAAGTCTAGGTACTTAATTGAACTATTTTCAAATTTTGGTTGCTTTTTTTGTAAATACTAAAAATTAGATGTCTCTTCTTGTAAATAATTTCAAAAGGCATCTAGAATAAATATTTTTAATTTAATTTATTAAATAAGATGATAATCATCAATATATAATTATATCTATTATAATATATATTAATTATTATCAACTTTGCATAGAATTAGGATTAGTTTAAATTTGATCATATTTTATTTAATAAGTATTTATTTTTAATAAATTAATAGAAAATAATAATTTAATATGCATTATATTAATTATTAATTGTTGTTACCTCTATGTAGAATTAGAACTTGGAATATCTTAATTATTAATTTGTTCTAAGAATTCTAATTAAACTCCTACTCCTTTCACTATAAATTTCACTCACATTTGCCATTTATTTCACTCATCCCTCCATCAATCCTACCATCCAAAACCCACCAAGTACTAAATCACCTAGTGCCGATCTCTCTAGCCCCAACACTACCCAGCTCTGCACATCACCCTCATGCCTAGCAACAGCCCCAATCGGCTAGCAGCTCACGCACGCACCCAACAGCCCCCATGCACACCGTGTGTGCCAACAACCTGCTCCTTGTCGCCACACCTGCCGTACGTCCAACTCCAGCAGGTTGTTAGGCCTGCTTGATGCACCTGCTTGCTGCCCACTTCCCCACATCCATGCGGTACACACATGCCCTGCTGTTCACGCAAGGATCTGCCCGATAGTGCCGCCTGCTGCCCACGCATCTGCTCACACCGTACATTGCTTCTCACACCAACACCCTTGCCTATTGCACCACACCATCAAGACACCCTACAACCATCTCTAAACCAACCCCTTTGCTTTATATTTATTTGCTTTGAATTCTTAATTTTTATAAAAAGGTGATAAGACAATTTTTTCTCCTAAATTTTTATTTTATTTAATTGTTTAATTTTCCAATTTATTGAATTATTAATATTTTATAATAATTAATTTTTTGAGAAAATATTTGTTTCCATCTTATGTTCAAGTTAATCATGCCTTGCAAGAGAACTCATGCCTCTGCCCAAACTGACGAATCACAAAATAAATTCCACTGTAAAGAAGCAAAAGTGAGATACGAAAGCATTTTCAAGAATCAACAGATGCACCCAGAAAAGGGCTTTACGCTGAAAGAAAGCAACTATATTGATTTCATGGCGCGCATTCGTCAAATTGCTGAAGCTCTCAATTGGGAGTTATTTTGTGAGAAAAGACCTAGTGCAGATGAGGAGTTAGTTGTACGTGAATTTGACCTCATGCAAATTGACAGAAGTTTCTGTTCATGAAATCAAGGTACCAATAACCTCAAAAGCTATTAATAAATTATTTGAATTACCTGGTTTTGAAGACGACAAATATTCTTCCTTGATGAGCAATATTGAGTCTAAAAATCTACAAGAAATTCTCGAGGAACTTACAGTTCCAGGTTCTAAGTGGACTGTGTCAAAGCAAGGAATTCACACTTGTCATAGAGAATATTTGACACCACTAGCGAATGTATGGTTCTATTTCATTCAATTCAGCCTTATGCCTATTTTACATGGGACTACAATTTCATTAGAGCGAATGGTCTTATTATGCTCAATTTTAACTGGAAAGACCATTGATGTGGGAAAATTCATCCTAAGAGAAATATAGAATTATGTTGCTAGACGTTCTGGCCTAGCTTACTTTCCCTTTACGATAACAATTTTTTGCTTGAAAGCTAAAATTCTTGCAAACGTAAAGAAGACAGGTTATAGCCAGGGCACAATTATAGATTGGGACCTCTACCAAATAGTTGGAGACTTTGTTCTATAGCAACGAGTTGAAGAGAGCGAGGATCCTGAAGAAGAAGAAGAAGATCCTACAGAGATTGAACCAATGCAGTGAACTGAAATCCCTGATAAGGCAGAACAACGGAACCAGTAACTGAACCTAACGTCACAACTTCAATGTTCAAGTCTCAATCGCCTCACCTAGATCTTCAAGAAGAGCTGTCAAAATTGATGGACATTATACAAGATATGCAGTGGCAGCAACAAGCTTACTAGAGATATTAAAAAATACGGGATGACTCAATGAGAAGCACTCTTACGAAAATATACAATGACCTGTTTATTTTTGTGCCTAAGTTTCCAAATTTCATATTTGACCATAGAGTCCACTATCGAAGAGGGAGCGAAGCGATTCATGCAAAAACAAAGACGATAGAGCAAAAGATAAGTTGAATTCGGAGGGATCTGCAAATAAATAAAAAGGGAGGGATCTTGACTTTATTTTATTTCCATTCTTAGGTTATTTAATATTTTAGGATTAGGTTTTATCAGGAATTTTTATTTTTTCATAGTAAAACAAGAGGTGGAAATAATAAATAAAAATGAACAAGTTACAAGGTACAAAGTGTGGCAATAGATATATATATGTCTATGATTGGATCTAGAGAGAGCTTGGTACTTAAGCAGTCAAATTGACTCACCTCTTCTTTTCTAGAATCCTACCTGGTGTATAGTATCATAAATTCACTTTTAACAATGAGGACATTGTTCATCTTAAGTAGGGGGACCGAAAAATTGAAATTATTTCCACTCAGAATAAATTTTTCTTTCAGTTATGATTAGGTTATATTTTGTTCAAAAATTTGAAATTTTGTTAAGTATGCTAAACCTCAGTATGAATAAAGTTTGATTATTTCAATAATTGTTATGTTCACTGAAATATGACATAAATGTATTATTAACTAAACATGCAAATTATACCATAAAATTTTTAGTTCCTTAGGAAAGTTAGGCGTGCATGAAAGTTTAAGCCTCTAGAATTGACTTAGTAGTTTCTTGAGGCGAAATCCTAGGAAGCATTGAAAGTTGAAAATGATTTAGGTAACTTTTGTTTGAACCGTTTGAGCCTTTCAAGCCAACCATGATGAATTTTTATCCCTTGAAACCCAACTTTGAGACAATATGGCCTAATTTTATTTGAACCCTTGCAATATTTAGCCATCACTTTTCTTTTAATTATCTTTAAATTGTCCCAAACACTAGACTTAGTACTATTCAGAATGTTCCTTGAAAATAAGTTTGGGGGAGTTGAAAAAAAGTATCAAATGCTCAAAAGAAATTGTAGTACATACAGTAAAATGCTCGTGCAAAAAAGAGAAAAGAAAATAAAAGAAAAAAGAGAAAAGAAAATAAAAGAAAAAGA
Organism: Gossypium anomalum; assembly: GCA_025698475.1. NCBI lineage: Eukaryota > Viridiplantae > Streptophyta > Magnoliopsida > Malvales > Malvaceae > Gossypium > Gossypium anomalum. The sequence goes on along the minus strand of CM046958.1, from coordinate 32,530,062 downwards.
ACAAAAGAAAAAGAACAAAAGAAGAGCATATGTACTTGAAAGAAAATAGATGTACAAAAGAGCATGTGAAAGCAAAGTAAGTTGGTGAATTGAAGATAATTATTCCGAAGGGCCTATTGAAGTTGAGTCTAGGGTTTTTAGCCTAAATTTACCTATATTTTACCCACCCCAAGCCTAGCCATGTTACAACCTTTTTAAAGACCTATTGATTCAAGTTTCTATGCTACCTACATTAGTGGAGAGAAATTTCTATGTTCAACATATAAAGGCATAAGTTAAACTTAATGATTGCAGCTTAATCATACATAAGGGAATAAAATCAAATTGGTAGGGATTTACATGTTTTTATTGAGAAAGCATTTAGTCTATTTTTACTATCATAATAGTTGTAGAGATTAATTTGAATGATATGTATACTTAAGTAGCATAATTATCAAATTTCTTGTTTTTGAGCATAAGTATACTAAAATCATAATTTTGGGAAGAATGTTGCTCTGAAGAAATTTTTCAAAGGTGTTTCCGAGAAATTCTTTTCAAATTTTTGCATTACTTAGGACGAGCAATGAATTAAGTTTGGGGGTGTGGAAACACGAAAATATACACACTTTTTCATGATCTTTTTAACTCAAATTCATGTAGTTTTGGTAAAATTCGTGTAAAAAAATAAATAATATTTATAAAATAATTAAATTGCACCCAAATTATGAACATGTTGAATTTTAATTAATTTTATATCAAAATTTGATTATTTTTTATTATTTTTGGCAGATTTGAAAAATGACGAAAAACGGCTCGCCAGACATTGCTAGAAGCACAAAACCGAGAAGCAATTTTGAAGCATCAAGCTGAATTAATTTTCAGCCTAAGACGGTCCAAATTATGTATATTAATTCATAATATAATTAATTTTAATTTTAATCTAATTTAATTTGGGTTAAATAAATTATTGTTAATTTATTATGAAAAGGGGTCTAGTTGAGCTAAATCGAGAAAACCAATCCAACCGAGCACTTGGCAACCCAAAATCGTCTGACATTCTGACCCAATCAGATTGCTTGGCTGATTATTTTGCTTGCAAAATGGCCCTTGAAGACTCCTTGAAATTGCATTCAAACCCCTCCACTATTTATGCCTTTCTAGATTTACCCTTACCTTAAAATAGCATGTTTGAAATCTTCTAACATGCCACATGTGTGGCCGGCCATGGGGGAGTCTTTTGATGCTGATTTTGGCTATTTTTAGCAGCCTTCTCAACCTATAAATACCCCACATGGCTGCTCAGTTCAAACACATCTCAACCCTTCTCATCTCTTCACTTCTCTCTCATTTTTCTCTCTTCATTCTCTTCATTGTTCTTTAGTTTCTTCCCCATTCCCTTGCCGATTTCATCTCTTGAAAAAGAGTCAATCAACCCCCATTTGGAGCAGCATTCAAGTGTTTGTAGAAGCCTTGATTTGACAAGAACAAACGGAGAAGGAGGAGTGGAGCAGACTAGTCAAGCCACAGAGAAAACATCGGATTTGATTCTTATTCCCTATCCTTTTAATTTTGTTGTTGTTATGATGAACATGTCTATGAATATTTGTGATGTTGATATGTTTAATTTAATTAATATGGCTTAAATTTAATTCGTGTTAGGTTGATTACATTTCATCTACTTAATTTATTAAAATTGTGTTTGTGTTGTTATTGGCCCCGGTAAGATGTTTGATTAAGTAAAACCATAACTAAGTTATTCTTGCACTACAATTGTAAGGTAACTAATGAATTAATTATTTAAACGGATTGAAATTGTAATAAATTACAAGATACTTAATCAGTGCATGTTTAATCATCTAAGGTAGCTGAGGGTTAAATTAGCAATGGTATCTAGAGATACATTAGTCTTGTATAATTTGCAAGATTATTGTGATTAAACTTTTTCAAGGTAGAAATACATTGTTACTTCACATAATCTTTTATGTACTTATGAGATTGAATTAATTGTTTGAATTGGCATAGAGATATGTGCAAGAGATTATTTTAATTTTATAAGTATGTATGTGCATTAACACATTTGCTTATTAGAATTTGTTTAATCAGTTGAATTGACATAGAGATATAGTCAAGAGATAAATGAACTTTGGTAGTAAGTATGTTCATAAGTTAGCAAATTACCAAGTTGCCATGAATTTATTCGTAAAAACATGAACATGAATTTAATAATTCTATGTTAAGAATTGCAATTAATCTAACACAATTATATCATCTTGATTAAAATTGTGACAGCCCTAATTTGACCCTAGTCGGAAAGTGGTTTCGGGACCACAAAAACTGAGTTTTATAAATAATTAAAAGTTATATTCTATGTTTGTGATGTGAGTAAATGCATGTGTGAAAGTTTCATGCATTAATTTGGTCATTTTTTTTAGTGAATTTATTTAAAATGGACTTATATGAAAAACTTTAGAAATGTGATAGGTTAATTTTTATAATGGTCTAATAGTGCATGTATTAAAAAGAGTGGTTTTGCATGTCAATTTACCCATAAAATGTATAGTGGCCGGCCAAGAAATGATGATGCTCCACTAATTCTAATTTAATATAATTTTTAAGTTAACAAATGATTAAATAATTTTAATAAAATGAATAAAAGAAGAAAGAGAAGAGAGAGAGGATGTTCATCATCTTCTTCTTCTCTCAAAGCCGAAACAAAGATGAAAGAATAAGGGGAATTCACCCTAAAGCAATTCGGCATTCTTCTTAGCTAGTAAGAGGTAAGTTTTGAATTGTTGATTTAGTTTTATGATATGTTAAGTTAATATTTGGATGCACTCTTGGTAATGTCAAGAAAGTTGAAACTTTTATGGTGGTTTGGGCATCATGCCGTGAACCTAAGTGTTAGAATTAGAGGATTATTTTCATGTTGGATGGAATAAAAGGGGGATGATAGAATGGGATGAAGATTTTGAACATGTAGTTTAATAACACCTTGTACATTCGGTTATATTGAGTCTAATTGGAATGTTAATTTCCTTCTCTATGATTATTTTCCTTGTATGTTAAATGGTTTTTTTATAGGGCCGAATGAATTATGAAAGTCATAATAAAAATGTATGAAGTTTAAGGTGCGAATTTTAGTCTTGGTGATAGGGATAATTCAGTTGAAGTATTGAGAATGGGAGCTGCCATTTTAGGTTAAGATCAAAAGAATGATTAATAGGCATTAAAAGGTTAAATGTATGAAATTTGAAGTATAAGAACTTATAGGTAATTACATAGGTAATGTTAAATTTAATTTGGTATATTCAGCCATATAGGGTATATACTTGTGATATTATATTTAATCTCTTATAATAGACTAAATGAGTGATAATGACTTATAATGTTGAATTTGATTCATGAATATGTACATTGGAGTGAAATATATCATAGGCTATGTTATTTTGGAAGTAAGAATGCATTCAGCCTTGTGACACTTTATAAATATTAGTTAAGGTTTTAATGTTTTGAGCAATAATGGTTGTAAGACGAATTGAAAATCATAAAATATATATGTGAGTAATTAGCTAGGGTGGTTACCGTGCATATATTATATATATATGTGTTTATATATGAATGTAATTAAAGTATTGATTGGATTATTGTTAATAAAGTGATATTAGGTAGTTGATAGCCGAATAGCATAAAAGTATAAGGTAGAATGATAAAAATATTACCGTGAGTTTCTTGTGTTATGTAATCATTAATATTATTGGAGATAAATAACTAGCAAGGTAATTAAATTAGTTAATGTCTTTTGATTAAGCTCAAGAACTTAAAAGAGGGGAATCAAGCAAGGACAAAGCAAAGATCAACGAGTAGCCGATTTGGAACCTTTTATCCAACACCAGGTAAGTCCTTAAGCAATTGTAAGTGATTAGTTTTGTACATAAATAATACTAGTGAATCATGAGAGAAGTTCTTTTGTTAGGTATTCTTTTGGAGTAATATTCATATTTATTAATGTGGTCATGTATGCTATTTGAATTAAGTAAATAGCCATACTATAATGAGTCAACTTTGACACTAAGTGTGCGGAATTGAATGGCACTAGGTGTGCTGATTTGGATGGTGATACATGAGGGAAATTCCAGACACTATGTGTGCGATTTAGTATGGCACTAAGTGTGCGAATTCAATTAGCACTATGTGTGCGAATTCAATTAGCACTATATGTGCGAATTCGGTTGATAATATAATATGTGCAGGAAAAGAAGATAGTGATAGAACTATTAACTGAAATATTGAATTTGAGACATGAAACGTATATGCATGGTTTCGTCTAGTTCATCATAGTTTCATATCTTGAGATTGGATTTAAATCATTAGTTGATTTAATTTTTGATTGTATAGTAGGATTTGGCTTGTGTTGGATCGATAATCTAAGTAGCTATAGCATAGTTCGGTATGGCAGTAGTAGTTGATCTTATATTATTTTTCTTATAATCTTATGTTTACAGTCCGTATTATATTGCTTGTGACTTACTGGGTTGAATACTCATTTGGTGTGTTTACTTGTCTCTCATTTAGATCTCTTTAATCCGTTTTGTGTGCTCGGGACCGTAGTCGAAGTCATCACACCAGCCTACAGCATTTTGGTACCCTTTCTTGGTTAATCCTAAGTTAACATTATGGCATGTATAGGATAATATTTTGGGAGATTTTGTTGAATTGATCACATTATACATAAAGGCCATGAGAAAATGGCTTTAAAGTCTATGTTTAATTTTGGTTTTTGCTAGACTATGACGTAAGTTCTTTTTGATTATTATATAATGTACGGTTGGTGCCGATTGGATGTATCATTTCATATATAAGTTCAAGCATGCAAGTTTAAAAATTGATTTTGACTTAATTTGCATGCGTAAGGAATTTTATTTAGATATATTATGACTTGTTATATTATATGAGTAAGCTTGTGATAATTGATGGTTATGCATAGCTCATTAATGACTTAATAATATATGTTTTGAAATGTAAGTTTGAAAGTTGACTATTTATTAATTTTTAATAAATGGGTTTTGACTTGATTGGAAGAAAGCAAAAGAAATATATATATCGTTAGATCTGAGTTTTTGATCGATATTGCCTCATAATCTTAATCCGGCGACGGATACAGGTTAGGGGTGTTACAAAAATCATCTTTTGAAATCGTGCGTTGGAACTTTTATTTTATTTTTATTTATTTTACTTTGTTAAAATCCTAGTTTTTAATAACTTCTTCAAATCAAAATATACTTCATCAAAGTGTTTTTTAAATTAATTTCCTAAATAATTCTTTTCACAGTCCCTGTGGGTACGATAACTCGACATTTACTTGTCACTTTATTACTTATTGCGATTGTGTATACTTGCACATTTCTGTCGTTCCAGGTATGCAAAAATTGAACATTTTCATCAAACAAAGTTTAATTGAACACATTTAAAGGTATTCAAAATTTTTATGATAGACAATATTGATCAAAATATATTAATCATGCAACAATTAACTCCCCCTAACTAATTGCATATAGAAGTCATAAAAATCATGCATAGACACTTCTGCAATTAATTTTAAGTCATAAAACATTTTGAAAAATAACAAAGTGCAAAAAAAAAAAATCATTTGAACACAAAATTAAGGTAAGGTAGTAATACCTAATTCTCTCATAAGTGTTCAAAATATTTCTTTTTCTAAAGGTTTTGTAAAAATATCAACTAATTGATTTAAGTTGTCAACATACTCTCGAACAATCTCTCCTTTTTGGACATGATCTCTAATGAAATGATGTCTAATCTCAATATGTTTAGTTCTAGAATGTTGGCTGGGATTTTTAGTGAGACAAATAGCACTAGTATTGTCACACGTGATAGGAATGGTATCTATATCAATTTCATAGTCCTTAAGTTGTTGTTTCATCCATAAAACTTGAGTACAACAACTACCGGCAGAAATATATTTCACTTTGGTGGTGGATAATGCAACACTATTTTGTTTCTTTGAAAACAATGATACAAGCATGTTACCTTGGAATTGACAAGTACCGGAGGTGCCCTTCCTACCTAGTTTGCATCCTCCAAAATCCACATCCAAGAATGCATGCAAGCTAAAGGATGAGTGTCAAGTATACCAAAGGCCTAAATTAAGAAGTGTCTCTAAGGTATCTAAAGATTCTCTTAAGGGCTTGTAAATGTGATTCTTTAGGACATGATTGAAATCTAGCACACAAGCAAACACTAAATATGATATCAGGGTCTACTTGCGGTAATATAAAGCAAAGAGCCAATCATAAACCTATATAACTTTAAATCAACACATTTACCTTCCTCATCTTTGTCAAGCTTTGTATATGAGCTCATAGGAGTAGCTTCTAGTTTGAGAGTGTTTATCCCAAACTTCTTGAGCATTTCCTTTGTGTATTTAGCTTGATTGATGAAGACGTCATCATTTCTTTGCTTGATTTAGAGTCTCAAAAAGAAATTTAATTCTTCCATCATGCTCATATCAAATTCACCTTGCATTAGCTTAGAGAATTCTTGACAAAAAAGATCATTAGTAGAACCAAAATTGATATATCATCAACAGACATTTGAACAACTGATAAATATTTGTTTTTCTTCTATAAAAAAAAATTGTGTCAACTGTAGCACCCATAACACTATACCCGTCGCTGGATTAAGGTTACGACGTATTATCGTACAAATCAGAACAATTAATAACAAATAACATCAAGTTTAACAAATTTAATTAACAAATTCATAAATAATCAGATTGGAGTAAAACATAAATTATAGACCTTAAATCAAGCCTACATGGCTTAAGAAAATAGTTTAGAAACAATCAGGGACCAATTCGAAACAAAATAGAACGTTAAGGGAAAAACTAAAAATTTTCAAAATAGGGGTCACACGGTCGTGTGTCTAGGCAGTGTAACAGAGCCCAGATCGTGTGGCTCCAGACATGGTCATGTGGCTATCCCACATGCCTATGTGGCTACTCCACACACCCATGTGCTCACTCGTGTGTCCTCCCGTTTTACTCACTAACTTGGCTCACACGCCTGTCTCACCGCACATGTAACTCACTGACTTGGGTCACATAGCCGTCTCACAGGCCGTGTGCTAGCCAATGTGAACCCTGTACCTAACACGCCCGAGGCACACACCGGTGTGGGTTGCCCGTGTGTGATACATAGTTGTGTGACAGCCCGTGTCTCAGGTCGTATGTGCCCAAAAATGACCCAAAACATGCCCATTTCATATCGAAATGCTTAAGTACCTAAACCAATTCTCAACACATGATTATAAGACTTCAAAATGAATTTCAATGACACCCAAAACTTGCCAAACCAATCATCCTAAAGCCTAACCAATGTGTCATCAATGACACCACATTTCAAACATTTAACATTTCACCTACCGAGAATTACATTACACAAGTCTCAACTCACTGAAACAACTAGCATTCAATTCTAAAATACCTTGCTTAATTCATATCAAACTTACCATTCCATGCTTGACCCCTCATGCTTAAACTTGGAACTTAATATGCTTACCACATTAGTTACTCATTCCAAAACATCAAAAACATAACACATACATCTTACAAAATACTTATGAACCATTACAGTCATGACCAAATGGTTCTATTACATGCCATATAAGTCAAGTTAAATTCAAAATCTACCTAAGTAGTCTCGGATAGTGTGATTCTTCGAGTTGATCCGATCTCCCGATTTCCACAAAAAAAAAAAACGTAATCTACAAAGAAAAAGACAATGACACAAGTAAGCCTAGATAAAGCTTAGTAAGTTCGTCGATTAATGATAAAACTTACCGAATCAAACATAATACTTCAAATAACAATATTAATGGACAGAGTTCCTGTCAACAAGGTTATTACAGAATTCCTATCAATCACAGCTCACAACAAGTGAGTAATTCTCAACAATAATACAATTAATTTATTTACATTTGAATAACATTCAGAGATCAATAAAACGACACCGATGAACGATATACAGATATAAGTACACAGTTAACCATACAAACACACCAGGTGCCTATACGAGCCATACCAATTGATAACACACCTTGGCACCAGGTGTCTAGCCCGTAGGCCAACATTTGCCCCCGTAACACACTAGAAACACTGTAATATAACCCAATAGTCCGCAACAAATGCAGAACCTCATTTTATTCAGTGAATAGAGGATATACAGAGATAATCATCACTTCTCATAACAATCTTACACCACGAGCAAAATAACCGATTGACATGCCAATCGTACTCAATCCTACGTTCATCCAACTCAGGATTTATTGACAGAAAACGGTGCTATCGTTTCATTACATCAGTTCTCATTTACAAGACATTATTTGTATTAATCAACATTCAACACTTAAATTCCATTTAATACGCATTTAAAAATGTATTAGAATTAAACTAATTGAACTTACCTAACTAAATTACAGCACGACAAGGTATAAGGACTATTCCGTAATTTTCTCTTTTCCACGATTATAAGCTCATTCTTGATCTAGAATAATAATTTCATTCAATTACTAATTCCAACAGAAATAACTAATTCATTCTATGCAATTAAGTCCTTTTAGGCATTTTTAAAAATTTGCCCCCGTTATTTTACTTTTGTGCAATTTAGTCCCTAGGCCCCAAACATGCAATTTAACCAATATTAATTAAAACCCAGCCTAGTTGAATCTTATAGGACTTAATTACAACCTATATTTACAATTAATTCACACTTAGTCCTTGTAATCTATCACTTTTAACAATTTAGTCCTTAAACATTAAAATCATCAAAAACCACTTTACAAAATAATCTTATTTCTCAATAAGCTTAATAGTCTAACCAAAAACTTCAAGAACAAATCAAACTCTTAAATGGAAAAATCTATAACGTTTGACAGTTTTACAAATTAGTCCCCGGCTTAGCTAGATTAAGCTAATACGAGGTCGGAAACATAAAAATCCCTAAAAATGGGTGAGATTACACTTACCTAGTAAGAGACTCAAGCTTGATCGAATATTCTCCAAGCTTCCTTAGGGTTTTAGTTGAAAAGATGAATGAAGAATATGATAATGAAATTTACATGTTTTACTTTAATATACTTATTTACTAATTTAAACTTTTACCCTTTTAATTATATTCAAACTTTAACATTTTATAAGCCCACTAATGTCCACTAATTTCTATAAGTGTTCAGTTACCAAAATGGTCTACTACTTGCTTATACTATAGTTATTTAACTCCTTAACTAATAGAAGTTAACTTTTGCAACTTTACGATTTAGTCATTTTTCTTAATTAATTATCTAAACGATAAAATTTCTTAACCAAAATTTAATATGACACTAACAACCTCGTAAATATTAGATAATAAATATTTATGAACTGAAACATCAAAGTTGTGTCCCGAAACCACTATTTTCGACATCAATGAAAAATGGGTTGTTACAACTCTCTCCCTTTAGGAAATTTCGTCCTCGAAATTTCTTACCAGTGAATAGGTTCGGGTACTGTGATTTCCTCGAGTCTTCAGTTTCCCATGTAGCTTCCTTGACCCCATGCTGATTCCGTAAGATTTTTACTAACAGTACCATTTTATTTTGAAGTTCTTTTACTTCCCAAGCCAAGATTCTGATTGGTTCTTCAGAACACAACAAATCTGGTTGTATCTCAACCTTACAAGGAGTAATTACATGTGAAGGATTTTACATGTACCGTTTTAGCATCAAAATATGAAAAACATTATGAATCTTTTCAAGTTTCAGATGTAGGGCTAATTTATAAGCTATAAAACTAATTCTTTTTATAATCTCATATGGCCCGATGAACTTCGAACTTAGCTTCCCTTTTTTACCGAACTGTAGTACTTTCTTTCACTGTGAGACTTTCAAGAACACTTTATCGCTAACTGCAAATTTTATATCTTTCCTTTTTAAGTCAGCATATGATTTCCAACAATCTGATGCTACTTTCAAGCAATCCAAAATTATGCAGACCTTGTTTTCAGTCTTACGAATCAAGTCTGTACCAACTAACTTGGATTCACTCAACTCTAACCAGTATAATGGTGTTCTACATTTCCTTCTGTATAAAGCCTCGAACGATGCCATTTTAATGTTAGATTGATAGATGTTATTATTCGCAAATTTTTCCAACAGTAAATACATTTTTTAGCTACCTTCAAACTCTAGAATGGAACATCGTAACATATCCTCCAAAATCTGTATTACCCATTCTGATTGCTCGTCTCTCTATGGATGATACGTTGTGCTAAAATTAAGTTTAGTACCCAGAGCCTTGTTAAGTGTACCCCTAAAATCTCGAGGTGAATCTCAGATTTCTATCAGAAATAATAGATAATTGCACTCCGTGCAATCTAAAAATCTCTAATACATATAACTTTGCTAACTTCTTGAGTGAATAATCAGTTTTGACTATAATGAAATGAGTTGACTTTGTGAATTTGTCAACAATAACTTAGATCGAGTCTTTCTTCCTCAGTCTCACCGGAAATCTCGATACAAAATCTGTCATAACTCGCTCCCATTTCCACTCAGGGATAGTGACAGGCTCTAGTAATCTTGACAGTACCTGATGTTCAACTTTTACCTGCTAGCAAAGCAGACATTTAGTTATAAATTTAGACATTTCATACCTGGCCACCAATACATCCGCTTCAAGTCATTAAACATCTTAGTACTACCCAGATGAATAGAGTATTTCCTATTGTGAGCTTCTGATAAAATGTCTCGATTTAGCTCTGGATTATTTGGAACACACAACCTATTACGAAAGTACATCATACCATCAGTATCTGTAGTAAATCTTATAGACAAATAATTTTGGATTTGCTCACATTTAGCTAACAACTTTGGGTTTGTAACACCCTTAACCCATATTTGTCTTCGAAACAGGGTTATGAAGCATTATCGGAGTTTATAGAACAATCATAGATAATTCATACCACTTATTATTCATAATCGAAACTAATTATATCGTCCCTTGAATGGAACCTCGAGGCCCAATTTAAGCATTACAAACAAGTCGGGACTAAATCAAGAACTCTGAGAATTTTTTGCGAAATTCCACAATTTTTCCTTGGTCCAGGGCACACATGCCTGTATGGCCAAGGGACACTCCTGTGTGGCCCTATGACATGCCCGTGCTTCATGCCATTTCTTAACCCGTGTAACTCCCTGAATTGGGTCACACAGCCAGCCACACGCCCGTGTACTAGGCCGTGTGGTCAATTTATTTTTTTCAAAAATTAAGTGCAGTTTTACACGGCCAGGCCACACGCCCGTGTGCTTGGCCATGTGCCTCACACGGCTGAGACACACGCCCATGTCTCTACCAGTGTGCTCAATTTTGAGCATTTTGTTTCTTAATTTTAAGATGCAGGGGACACACGACCAGACTACACACCCGTGTGCATAGCTGTGTGTCACATACGGTAGAGATACACGCCCGTGTCTCTGTTCGTGTAGACAAAAATAGGCCATTTTAAGGCCACTTTTCTCACCCTTTTCATGATCAACCTGCACACAACACTCTCATATTCCAGTATAGTCTAATCAAACAAGCAATACAAGTCAAAAATCAAGTTTTAGACTTAAAATGTCATCACATAACTAATTTGCATAACTTACCACAATAACTCCACTCTTTGATTTCTACAAGATAGTACTAAATACATGCATACAGACATAATATATGTATATGTGCTACTCATAACCATATTACAAGTTTATTTCCTTTCAATTCAACCCTATACATGCCATATAAACCTTAAGATCAATAACAAAATCTACCAAACTAAACTGGATAGTGTGGCTTGATGTGTTGATCCGATCCTCCGATTTCACGTTAGTCTATGAGAACGATAAACATTAAAAAGAGCATTACACTAACATTTCCTACCAATCACAACTTTAATTAATATAATTCACTTGATTGAGCTAAATATTAATAATTTCTTTGATTATTCCATAAATAACCTATATGTCACTTACCAATTACTCGTCAAATTAGAGAACATCTTACGAATTTGAGTACATTGTTTTCTTGATGCCATAGTCCAACTATGGTCTTACACGATTATTGCCACGGCCCTGCCATGGTCTTACACTCGTGGTGCCATAACCCAGTTATAGTCTTATCATCAAGATGCCATAGCCCAACTATGGCCTTACTCATATATTTATTGCCATGGTCCAACCATGGTTTTACGTACATGGTGCCATAACTCAGTCATGGTCTTTTCATTGAAATGCCATAACCCAGCTATGTTCTTACATTTAAACAATGCCATGGTCCAACCATGGTCTTATCCATCAATTCGCCTTTCGTCACTAAACGATCGTACTCAATCCTATGTTCTACTCAATTTTAACTTTTAATTCAATTTCCATATCATTATGATATTCATAATTTAGTAAAAAATATACAAAATAATACATTATACCATCACTAATTTAACAATTAATCATAAAAATTCAACCATATGAACTTACCTGGGGTAGATTGTAAAAGTTATAACAATTCGAGGACTATTCTGTTAATTTCTCTTTTCCACGTTTATCTTCGGTTTCTTGATCTGTATTATAAAAATTTCCATTCATTAGTATCTAATTCAATTCTAATTCACTTCACAATTTATACCCTTCAATTTTTCAAAATTTCACATGTATCCCAAATTTTTACAGTTTTTACACTTTAATCTCTAATCAATTAACCTATCCATTGAGCTTATTTTTCTCTTAACACTTTATTTCATCACTCTAAACTACTACACAACCTTTGATAATCAGAATTTCAACACTAGACCCTAATTCTTAACTTTTCACAATTAGGTCCTAAAAATCAACTTTTATTGAAATCACTTGATAAAATCATCACATAGCAAAACTAGAGCTTCAAATCCATGTTAATTCATCAAAAACTTCCAGCAGTTATTCATGGTAACTTTCAAAATCACTCATAAGATCAAAAACTGATGAATTCAATAGTTGGACCTAGTTGTAAAAATATCAAAATCACAAAAACTACAAAAAATAAACAAGAATTGAACACACTTGTGGCAAGAATATGAAAAACCAGCTTAGAGAGACTCTTCAATGGTGTTTTTGGCTGACGAAAAATGAAGAAATGTCTAGAAATTCAATTTAGTCCAATTTTAACTATTAAATTTTATTTATTTACCAAATTTGCCCATTGTTCACACTAGTTTTGTTGTTTTCTTCTATACACTTTCTGTCCAACCTATTGCCCATGTGTCTAATTGCCCATTTGGTCCTCCCTTAATTACTTCTTAAGCTATTTAATCCCTATTTCCTTAATTATCAAGTTTTACACCTTTTTCACTTTAGTCCTTTTTAATTAATTGACTATCAAAACATTAAAATTTTCTATTGAAACTTTAATACTAATTCACTAATACTCTATAAATATTTTTATAAATATTTACGGCTCGGTTTATGAATTCGAGGTCTCATTTCCTCCTTTTTGACCTAATTTGTCTAATAAATTCTTTTAAATCACAAAATTAACTAATTCAAAAATATTTCTAAAATCACACTTGACTCATGAATATTATTTTATTAAATTTTCAAACTTACTCATCAGATTTAGTGATCTCAAATCACTGTTTCTGGCATCATTGAAAATTAGGCTATTACAACTCTCCCCCCTTTAGGAAATTTCGTCCTTAAAATTTATTACTTGAGAATAAGTTCAGATACTATGATCTCATTGATTCTTTTATTTCCCAGGTTGCCTCCTCCGAGGCATGATGATGCCACAATACTTTAACTCGCGGTACTCATTTATTTTGTAGTTCTTTAACTTCTGAAGATAAAATCTTCACTGGTTCTTCTGAATAAGTCATATCCGGTTGAAGCTGAATTTCAGTATGAGGAATCACATGTGAAGGATTTGATCTATACCGTCTCAACATGGATACATGGAACACATTATGAATCTTTTCAAGTTCTAATGGTAGAGCTAACCGATAAGCTACAGGGCCAATTATTTCAATAACCTCATATGGTCCAATAAATCTTGCACTCAATTTCCCTTTTCTACCAAATGTAATACTTTCTTCCACGGTGAAACTTTTAAGAATACTTGATCACCAACCGCAAATTCTATATCTCTTCTTTTCAAAGCTGTATATGATTTCTAACAGTCTGAAGCAACTTTCATACTATCCCGAATGATTCAAACTTTTCTTCAGTTACTCAGATCAAGTCAACTCCCACTAACTTGGATTCACTCAATTCAGACCAATACAATGGATTCTTACATTTTTTACCATAAAAAGCTTCAAATGGTGCCATTTTTATGTTGGACTAATAACTGTTATTATATGCAAATTGGGCCAAAAGTAAGTACCTTTCCTAACTATTTCCGAACTCAAGTATACAACATTTCAATATATCTTCTAAAATCTGAATCACTCATTCTGATTGTCCATCAGTCTGAGAATGAAATGTTGTACTGAAATTTAGCTTAGTACCCAGGGCTTCTTGTAGTTTACTCCAAAGTCTTGATGTAAATCTTGGATCTCTATCCAAAATAATAGATGTTAGAACCCCGTGTAATATTACAATCTCATACATGTATAATTCTGCTAACTTCTCAAGTGAAACTCTGTTCTAACCGGAATAAAATGTCTTGACTTAGTCAATCTATCCACAATGACCCAGATCGAATCTTTTTTTCTCGGAGTCATAGGTAATTTGGATACAAAATCCATCGTGACATGCTCCCATTTCCATTCAGGAATCATAACAGGTTGTAACAAACCCGTTGGCACTTGATGTTCTACTTTCACTTGCTGACAAATCAAACACTTCGCAACAAATTCACAGATTTCTCATTTCATACCAGGCCACCAATACATCTTTTTCAAATCACAATACATTTTCATGCTACTCGGATGAATAGAATACATGCTATTGTGAGCTTCAAAAAGAATATAATTTTTCAAATCTGAATTATTTGGAACTCAAATTCTGCTGTGATAATATAACATACCATTTTCATCAATAGTATACTCTGAACTCAAATTGTTTCGAACCATCTATCTTTTCAAAATCAATTTCGGATCATCATCTTGCAACTTCCTAATCTGTTGAAGAAACACAGGTTCTATTTTCAACTCTGCTAATATAGGATCGTCTTCATTAAGAGACAAATGAGTGTTCATTGCCCGAAGTGCAAACAAAGACAACTTTCGGCTGAGTGCATTTGTAACCACATTAGCTTTCCCTGGGTGAAAGTCAATAATCAGATCATAATCCTTTAGTAGCTCTAGCCACCGTCTCTATCTCCAATTTAGTTCCTTCTGAGTCATTAAATACTTTAAACTCTTATGGTCTATATACACATAACACTTCTCACCATATAAGTAGTGTCTACAAATTTTCAAAGCAAAAACAATTGCAACCAACCCAAGATCATGTGTAGGATAATTCCTTTCATGCGGTTTTAGTTGCTGAGAAGCATAGGCCATTACTTTTCCCAATTGCATCAATACACAACCCAAACCATTCAAAGACGCGTCACTCTACACGACAGACGGAACTCCAGATTCTAACTGAGTCAAAATAGGAGCCTCTATCAACATCTTTTTCAACTGATCAAAGCTCTGCTGACATTCATCAGACCATACAAATTCAACATTCATCTGTAGTAATCAGGTCATCGGTGAAGCAATCATCGAGAAATTCTTAACAAAATGATGATAGTATACTGCTAATCCCAGAAAACTTCATACTTTTGTTATATTCTTTGGAATTTTCTAATTCACCACTGTAGATTCTTTGCTTGGATCCACACGAATTCCTTCAACTGACACAATATGACCCAGAATCCAACCTCATGGAGCCAGGATTCTCATTTGCTGAATTTGGCATATAATTGCTTTTTTTCAAAGTCTGTAACAAAATTCTCAAATGTTGTGCGTGTTCAGATTTTGTCTTGGAATAGATCAGTATATCATCAATAAATACAACAACAAATCTATCCAAATAAGGCTAAAAAATCTGATTCATTAAATCCATAAAAGCAACAGGAGCATTAGTCAAACAAAAAGGCATTACCAAAAACTCATAATGACAATACCAAGTTCTAAAAGCAGTCTTTGGCTCATCACAATTTTTCACTTTCAACTGATAATATTTGGATCTGAGATCTATCTTCGAGAATACTGCATCACCTTTCAGCTGATCAAACAAATCATTAATATGTGTCAATGGATATTTGTTCTTAATTGTGACCTTGTTCAGCTGTCTGTAATCAATGCACAATCTCAAAGATCCATCTTTCTTTTTCACAAATAAGATAGGTGCACCCTAAGGTGACATACTCGGTTTGATGAACCTTTTGTCTAATAACTCTTGCAACTGTGTCTTCAACTCTTTTGACTCAGCCGGTGCCATTCTGTATGGTGTTATGGATATTGGAGCTGTTCCCGAAATCACATCAATTACAAACTCGACTTCACGGTCTGGTGGTTAACCCAACAATTCTTCAAGAAACACATCAGTAAACTCATTAACAACTAGTAATTGTTCTAGCTTCGATTTAGAACTCCAAGTATCAAGAATGTAGGCTAAAAATGCCTCATTATCTTTCCGCATTAACTCCTGAGTTAAAAAAGCTAAAATAATTCTAACAGTTCCTTTCAGATTTTTAGACTCAACAATAATCATTTCACCTATTTGACATTTCAGATCAATCCATTTTTCTCTACAATTTACTACAGCATCGTGCTTCGTTAGCCAATCCATTCTTAGAATAACATCAAATTCTCGAAAAGGTAATAGCACCTAATCAGTAGGGAATTCATAACCTTTTATTTTCAGTGGACAGTTAGGACACACTAGATTAACTATCACACTTTGTCCTAATGGATTAGTGACTTGAACATCATAATCAGTAGGTTCAACAGACAATTTCTTTTCTGATGCTAATGTAGTGCAAACATAAGAATGTGTAGACCCAGGGTCAATCAATGCATACACAATAACATCAAAAAGATAGAATGTACCAGCAATTAAATCTGGAGCTATAGCTTCCTCTCTCGCTCGGATAGCATAAGTACGTGTAGGTGCTCTAACTTTTGACCAGGCATCAGAATCTCTCATAACCTAACATGTAGTCCCAGTCATACTGCTTTGACCTGATCGTCTACTTCTTTGAGAAGTGGCTATTTGCTTTTCTTTTTGTTCTCCCTCCTCTTTTAACAGTTGAGGACAATCTCGAATGAAATGATCAGTAGCCCCACACTTGTAACAAGCTCTTATCTTGCCTCTACATTCACCTAAATGATTTTTTCCACAAAATTTGCATATAGGTCTAGGAGCATTCTGTACACTGCTGCAGGTTTAACAGTTACCTCGAATTCTTACTAAGTTGCTTTGTTCCTATTCGATCATTCTGACATTGAAGTGGATCGAATAGAATCATCTCTAAACTTTTTAGCTAGAAATGCTGAAAATGACTTGGAGGAGCTTTTCTTATAGGATTCTTTATTTCTTCTTTCCCGTTGCATTTTTATATTATACACCTCTTCCATTTTCTGAGAACGATCTGATAGAACAACAAATTCTCGTATCTCTATGCCCCCAATCATCATTCTGATCTCATCATTTAGCCGTTCCTCGAATCGAATACACATTTCCTCCTCAGTTGGTACAATATCTCAAGCATATTTGCTGAGGTATACATACTCCCTCTCATATTCAGCTACTGACCGATTTCCTTGTCGCAAATCGAGGAATTCCCTTTTCTTTTTATCCAGATACCTCTTACTGACATATTTCTTTTTAAACTCACTCTAGAAAAATTCCCAAGTGATTTTCTCTTCTGGTACCACAGCCTCTATAGTCTCCCACCAACTATAAGCTTTTTATTTTAATAAAGAAACAACACATCTCAAATAATTATCTAGGGAACATGCCATTTCTCTAAAAACTCTTACTATATTCTGAAGCCAATACTCAGCTTTAACGGGATCGTCATCTGATCTACCTCGAAATTTCTCAACCCTAAATTTTTGAGCTTTTCTATCAGAGAATGCTTACTAGATTTAGTTATCGAAAGAGGTGGAGGAGAAACCGAGGGTGTTACAGATGGTGTAGTAGGGGGAGGAGGCTGCTGGGCCTGATTTCTTTCTTGTATCATCTCATTAAACCATTTGTTCATAAATCCATAGAACATATTTTTGAGTTCATGTTCTTGCATTGGAGAAATTGGAACACTACTACTTGTCCCATGTTCAGATGTTTGTATTCTGCAATTAGCTTCATCACATTTAGCATGTTCAGATCTATCAGACATCTTTACAATCTATAAGAAAATCAAAGACTAGATCGGATCATACACATCACACTATCACAGATTTATATGGCATGTATTTCTAGACACTTTACATGTTACATTTGTTCTGAGAATCGGCTAAACCGAAGCTCTGATACCAGTAGATGTAACACCCCTAACCCATATCTGTTGCCAGAATAGGGTTATGAAGCATTACCAGAGTTTATAGAACAATCATGGATAATTCATACCACTTATTATTCATAATAGAAACTAATTATATCATCCCTTAAATGGACCCTCGAGGCCCAATTTAAGCATTAGAAATAAGTCGGGACTAAATCTGGAACTCTGAGAATTTTTTACAAAATTCTAAAATTTTTCCTTGGTGCAGGGCACACACACCCGTGTGGTCAAGGGACACGCCCGTGTGGCCCTATGACATGCCTGTGCTTCAGGCTGTGTCCTAACCCATGTAACTCCCTGACTAGGGTCACATGGCCAGCCATACGCCCGTGTACTAGGCCATGTGATCAATTTATTTTTTTTCAAAAATTAAGTGCAGTTTTCACACGGCCAGTCCACACGCCTGTGTGCTAGGCCCTGTGCCTCATACGGGTAAGACACACGCCCGGGTCTCTACCCGTGTGCTCAATTCTGAGCATTCTGTTTCTTAATTTTAAGATGCAGGGGATACACGGCCAGACTACACACCCGTGTGCATGGTCGTGTGGTACACACGGCTGAGATATACGCTCGTGTCTTTGCACGTGTAAACAAAAATAGGCCATTTTAAGGCCACTTTTCTTACCCTTTTTCATGATCAACCTACACACAACAATCTCATATTCCAATATAATCCAATCGAACAACCAATACAAGTCAAAAATCAAGTTTTAGACCTAAAATGTCATCACATAACTCATTTGCATACCACAATAACTCCACTCTTTGATTTCTATAAGATACTACTAAATACATGGATACAAACATAATATATGTATATGTGCTACTTACAACCATATTACAAGTTTACTTCTTTTCAATTCAACACTATACATGCCATATAAACCTTAAGATGCATAACAAAATCTACCTGAGTAAACTGGATAGTTTGGCTTGATGTGTTGATCCGATCCTTCAATTTCACGTTAGTCTACAAGAACAATAAACATACAAGAGTAAGCTTGTAGAAGCTTAGTAAGTTCATAGGCTTTAAAAATAAATCTTACCAAACAAACTATAATAAACATTAAAAAGAGAATTACACTAACATTGCCAACCAACCACAACTTCAATTAATAAAATTCACTTGATTGAGCTCAATATTAATAATTTCTTAGATTTTTCCACAAATAATCTGTATGTCACTTACCAATTACTCGTCGAATTAGAGAACATCTTACAGATTTGAGTACATCGTTTTCTTGATGCCATAGTCCAAATATGGTCTTACACAATTATTGCCATGGCCCTGCCATGGTCTTACACTCGTAGTGCCATAACCCAGTTATGGTCAAATCATCAGGATGCCATAGCCCAGCTATGGTCTTACACATGTATTTACTACCATAGTCCAACCATGGTTTTACGTACACGGTGCCATAACCCAATTATGGTCTTTGCACTGAAATGCCATAGCCCAGCTATGGTCTTACATTTAAACATTGCCATGGTCCAACCATGGTCTTATCCATCAATTCGCCTTTCATCACTGAACGATCGTACTCAATCCTGCATTCTACTCAATTTTAACTTTTAATTCAATTTTCATATCATTACGGTATTCATAATTCAATAACAAAGATAAAAAATAATACATTATATCATCACTAATTTAACAATTATTCATAAAAATTCAACCATATGAACTTATCTAGGGTGGATTGTAGAAGTTGTAACAATTCAAGGACTATTCTGTTAATTTCTCTTTTCCACGTTTATCTTCGGTTTCTTGATCTATAAAATAAAATTTTTCATTCATTACTATCTAGTTCAATTCTGATTCACTTCACAGTTTATACCCTTTAATTTTTTTAAATTTCACATTTACCCTAAATTTTACAGTTTTTACACTTTAATCTCTAATCAATTAGCCTATCCATTGAGCTTATTTTTCTCAATTAACACTTTATTCCATTACTCTAAACTACTACACAACATTTGATATTCAGAATTTCAACACTAAACCCTAATTCTTAACTTTTCACAATTAGGTCCTAAAAATCAACTTTTATTGAAATCACTTCATAAAATCATCACATAATAAAATTAGAGCTCAACCACTTGATAAAATCATCACATGACAAAACTGGAGCTTCAAATCCATGCTAATTCATCATAAAATTCCAGCACTTATTCATGGTAACTTTCAAAATCACTCGTAAGATCAAAAACTGATGAATTCAATAGTTGGACCTAGTTGTAAAAATATCAAAATCACAAAAACTACAAAAAATAAACAAGAATTGAACCCACTTGTGGCAAGAATATGAAAAACTAGCTTAGAGAGACTCTTCAATGGTGTTTTTGGCTGAAAAAAATGAAGAAATGTCTAGAAATTCAATTTAGTCCAATTTTAACTATCAAATTTTATTTATTTACCAACCTTGCCCATTGTTCACACTAGTTTTGTTGTTTTCTTCTACACACTTGTCGTCCAACCTATTGCCCATGTGTCTAATTGCCCATTTAGTCCTCCCTTAATTACTTCTTAAGCTATTTAATCCCTATTTCTTTAATTAGCAAGTTTTATACCTTTTTCACTTTAGTCCTTTTTAATTAATTGATTATTAAAACATTAAAATTTTATAGCGAAACTTTAATACTAACTCGCTAATACTCCGTAAATACTTATAAAAATATTTACAGCTCAATTTATGGAATCAAGGTCTCATTTCCTCATTTTCGACCCAATTTTCCTAATAAATTCTTTTAAATCACAAAAGTCACTAATTCAAATATATTTCTAAAATCACACTTGACTCATAAATATTAATTTATTAAAATTTCGAACTTATTCATCAGATTTAGTGATCTCAAATCACTATTTCTAACATCACTAAAAATTAGGCTGTTACAGGGTTGTCATCTTGCAACTCTCAAATCCGTTGAAGAAATAATGGTCTAGCCCTCAATTTCGCTAAAACAGAACCATCACCCTCTAGTGACAAATGAGAATTCAATGCTCTAACTTAATGCATCTGTAACAACATTAGCTTTCCTATGGCGATAGTCAATCACAATCTCATAATCTTTTAGTAGTTCTAGCCACCGTCGCTGGCTCAAATTCAACTTCTTTTGAGTCATCAAGTACTTCAAACTTTTATGGTCTATAAATATATGGCATTTTTCACCGTAGAGATAGTGACACTAAACCTTCAAAGAAAAAACAATAGCGGCTAACTCTAAGTTGTGAGTTAGATTATTCCCCTCATGTGGCCTTAACTACTGAGAAGCATATGCTATTACTTTCCCGACTTGCATTAATACACAACCCAGTCCACTAAGTGATGCATCACTATAAACAACAAATTTTTTCCCAGATTCAGGGTGTGTCAGTATTGGAGCTTTTGTTAACATTCTTTTTAACTGATCAAAACTCCTGGAACTCATCTAGCCAGACAAATCAACTTAGCCATTGATGAAGCTATTATAGAGAAGTTTTTAACAAAACGACAATAATAACCTACTAATCCCAGAAAACTTTGTACCTTTAAAACATTTTTTTGAGCTTTCCAGTTAACAAGGGCAAAGATCTTACTTGGATCAACACGTATCCCATCAACAGAAACCACGTGTCCAAGAAATGCAACCTCTCAAAGCCATAAATCACATTTGCTGAATTTTGCATACAACTTTTTTCGTGCAGAATCTGTAATACAGTTCTGAAATGATGAACATGCTCGAATTTTGTTTTTGAATAGATCAGTATATCATCAATAAATACAACCACAAATCTATCCAATAGAGGCTAAAAACCCTGGTTAATCATATCCATGAAAGTAGCAGGAGCATTAGTTAATCTGAAAGGCATTAACAAAAACTCATAGATCTCAGATCGAAATATTAACAGATGCGAGTAAAAGACTGTGATGTGCCGAAAACATAGTTGCATCTTTCAACTGATCAAACAACTCATCAATACGATGCAAAGGATATTAATTCTTTATCATCACCTTATTTAGCTGTTTGTAATCAATGCATAATCTCGACGAACTGTCTTTCTTTTTCACAAACAACACTGGTGTACCCCAAAGAGACACTCGGTTGGATGAAACCTCTGTTTAACAATTCTTGCAACTGTGCTTTAAGTTTTTTCAATTTGGTCGGTGTCATCCTATACGGTGGAATGGATATTGGTGCAATCCTAGATACCAGATTGATAACAAATTCAACCTCACGTTCTGGTGACAATCTCGGTAATTCTTCAGGCAGCACATTCATAAATTCTTTAACAACGGGTACCTGATCAAACTTCGACCTAGAATCTCGAGTATCTAGTATGTAAGCCAATAATGCCTCACAGCCCTTACGAATCATTTTCTTTGAAGAAATAGCTGAAACAACTCTGGTAACATTGTTTAATCTGTCAGAATCAACTGTTATCAATTCACCTGTCAGACATCTCAAATCAATCTGTTTCAATCTACAGTTTATCGTAGCATCATGTAGCGATAACTAGTCCATTCCCAAAATTATATCAAATTCGTGAAATGGTAATAACATCAAATCGGCAGGAAACTCAAGCCCTAAGCTCTCAGTGGACACTTACGACATATTAAATTAACTATTACACTTTGACCCAGTGGATTTGTAACTTGAACATCAAACACAGTTGACTCAATAGGTAAATTCTTATTAGTTGCCAATGCAATGCAAATATACAAATAAGTCAACCCAAGGTCAATCAAAGCATATACAATAACATCAAAGAGATAGAATATACTAGTAACGACATCAGGCACGGTAGCTTCTTCTCTGGCTCGAATAGCATAAGTCCGTGCGGGTATCATTTGGTAGTCTAGCAGCTGTATCTTTAGTATCATTGTGGTTCACTTCCATATTACTACTCTGACTAGGACGTTTGCTCTTCTACAGTGTAGTCACAAGTTTTTCACTCCGGTCATCATTTTGTCCAACCATTTTTGAACAATTGTGTACAAAATAATTAGTTGACTCGCATCTAAAATAAGCACCGATTTTGGCCTATACTCGCCAGTATGTGGTTTACCACAGTGTTCACACACCGATCTCGGGATGTTACGGACACTGGCCACACTGTCAGTAGGTTTATTCTAGAATTTTGAATCATGGTGTCTCGGTTTACTTTTTCTCAAAAACTCAGACAATGCAGTGATCCGATTATCATCTTGTTTTGCTTTATTCAGTGGTGTTGCAGAAAATGACCTAGGAAATTGTTTTTTTGCTAAATTCAAGGGTCTTCTTTTCTCTCTGTCTCTTATGATTTTTAAATTTCTTCCATCTTCTGTGCCTGATCAGATAAAACCATGAACTGTCGTCTTCCAGTCCACCAATCATCATCTTGATTTCATCATTTAACTCGTCTTCAAAACGGATACACATTTCTTCCTCATTCGGTACAATTTCACGAGCATACATACTGAGATGCACAAACTCTCTCTCATACTCAGCTACTGATTTGTTTCCCTACTTTAATTTTAGAAATTCTTTCTTTTTTCGGTCCAAGTATATTTTGCTGACCTATTTCCTTTAAAATTCTGTTTTGAAGAATTCCCAGTTGATGTTGTCTTTCAGTACCACTACCGTTAATGTTGACCACCAATTGTAGGCTTCATCTTTTAGTAATGATACGACACATCTAAGATAATCATAAGGAGAACAGGCTATTTCATTGAAGACTCGCTAAATATTCTCAAGCCAATACTCATCTTTTGCAGAATCATCATCAGATCTAGCTCAAAATTCTTCAACCCCATACTTCCTAACTTTGTCAATTGGGACCCGTTGACTCATTTTCACTGTTGGAGGGGGTGGAGGTACCACAGGAGGTATAACAGGGTGTACAGTAGGGGGTGAAGGTTGCTGAGCCACTAGATTTAAACTGAAGAACATATTTTTAACCTCACTTTCAGACATTTGTGGAATTATTATACTATGACTTGCACTAGAATCAGTAGTCGGAATATTATTATTTACTTCACTAGTTTAATCATGATCAAAATCAAATGACATCTTTAAAATCTATAAGAAAATAGAGGTTAGATTGGATTAATAATATCACACTATCACAAGTTTATATGGCATGTAATTTCTAAACTTCATTCACGTTATGTTCAGTCCAAGAAAAGACTAAACTGTACCTCTGATACCACTAAATCTAACACCCATAACCCATACCCATCACCAGATTAGGGTTACAGAGTATTACCATTCAAGTCAGAAGAATTAATAACAGATAAACATCAATTATAAAAATTTTAAGTAACAAATTCATAAATAATCATATTTGAGTAAAACATACTATTATGGACCTTAAATCGAGCCTACGTGGCTTTAAAAAATAGTTTAGAATCAATCGTGGACCAATTTAAAGTAAAATAGAACGTTCAGGGTCACACGGCCGTGTGTCTAAGCTGTGTGATAGAGCCCAGACCATGTGGCTCCAAACATGGTCGTGTGGCTATTCCACACGCCCGTTTGGCTACTCCACATGCCCGTGTGCTCACCTATGTGTCCACCCGTGTAACTCACTGACTTGGGTCACACGGCCATTTCGCAGCCCGTCTGCCAGCTCGTGTTAACCCTGCACCTAACAAACTCGGGGCACACACTCGTGTAGGTTGCCCATGTGTGAGAAACGATCGTGTGATAGCCCTTGTCCCAGGCCGTGTGTACCCAAAAATGACCCAAAACATGCCCATTTTATATCCAAATACTTAAGTACCTAAACCAATTCTCAACACATGATTATAAAACTTCAAAATGCATTTCAATGACACCTAAAACATGCCAAACCAATCATCCTAAAGCTTAACCAATGTGTCATCAATGACACCACATTTCAAACATTTAACATTTCACCTACCTAGAATTACATTACACAAGTTTCAACTCTCTCAAACAACTTGCATTCAATTCTAACATACCTTGCTTAATTTATATCAAACTTACCATTCCATGTTTGACCCCTCATGCTTAAACTTGGAACTTAATATGCTTACTACATTAGTTACTCATTCCACAACATAAAAAATATAACACATACACATTAAAAATTACTTATGAACCATTACAGTCATGACCAAATGGTTCTATTACATGCCATATAAGCCAAGTTAAATTCAAAATCTACCAAAGAGGTTGTTGGATAGTGTGATTCTTTAAGTTGATCTGATCTCCCGATCTCCATAAAAAAGCATAATCTACAAAGAAAAAGACAAGGACACGAGTGAACTTACATAAAGCTTACTAAGTTCGTTGATTAATGATAAAGCTTACCGAATCAAACAGAATAATTCAAATAAAAATATTAATGAACAAATGATAAGTTGTAATTTATACATATTTTTATCCCATGCTTAGCACATTTTTGGATGAATTATCATTATATTTACGGAATTTGATGCTGCTAATCCTTTAATTTCATATCTTATACTTAGGTGAGCATAGGAAAGTAAAAAGAACGAGAAACGGGCCAAAAATGGAGAAAATGGGCCAACGTGGGAAATTGACACGGCTGGACTTCCTCACATGGGTAGAGCACACGCCTGTGTCCTTTTAGCAGGCTCGAACACGTCTTAAAGCCACTTCAACACGGGCGTGTCTATTTCACAACCTTGAACACGATTTGAAGCAAATTGCACACGAGCGTGGCACACGGCCGTGGCCCTGTTGAGCCCACGACTAGTTCTATTCGAAAAAGGGTACTTTTGGGTTATTTTGAACATTGGGAAGTTTATTTAAACACCCAAAAAGGAGGAGAGAATGGACACAGAGAGTAAGAAGCAAGGAATTACTCAAAAAAGCTGATTGATCCATCTCGGAAGCCGAATTAACCTCCAAGACTGAAGATCTCCCTTCAATTTCCTTCAGGGGTTTTCAGGTTTTCTTTATGTTTTTTCATTATTATTCTTCTGAGATGTTTTCTTTTGGAATTATGAGCTAAATCCCCTAAATACCTAAGGGGGATTAAACCTAAGACGGATCTTGTTAATATTTTCTGAACTATATGATAAATACTTGATTTGTTCTTAATTATGTTTTTAACTCTTGTTTGAATATTCCAGGATATTGATTCAAGTATTGATGTGCTTATTCAGAGGATGAATAGTCCCTGTCTAAGAGAAGATCATTCATAGTCAAGCGGAGTTGTATACAATCCTAGAGATAGGACGACATAAATTTGCCGGATTAGAGTCAAATCTAATAAGGGAATCCATAGATCGAGTTAATGCAACACTAGGGGTTTTAATTAGAAAGAGATTTCAATTAATCAACCTAAAGTTAGACGTTATTAGTCTTGAATAGGGATAATAATATAAATCATGGATTTCTACGGATCAAGTCAAGTGAATAAATAAATGCAGTTGAGTCAATTAACAAGTGAAGTCTAAGTGGATTCTTCCTTGGGTGTTGTCTAAATCAATCAGTTTTCCCAAAATTATTTCCCCAATTTATTTTCTATGCATTCTTAGGTTAGTTAATTAGTTTAGATAAAACAACCTCCATTATTTTTAGGCTAGATAATAAAAAGAAAGTTAATACTAGTACTTTTAGTTCCTTTGGGTTCGACATCCGGTCTTGCTAAAACTATACTACTTTTCGATAGGTACGCTTGCCTTCATCGTGATAATAGTTAGTTCAAGTATGATCAATTATAAATTTTAAAACTTATCGCAAGTGACAATCAACAAAGTTCTTGTTAACAAAGTTATTATACAATTCCTGTCAATCATAACTCACAATAGGTGAGTAATGCTCAAGAATAGTACAAATCATTTATCTACATTTCAATAACATTCAAAGATCAATAAAATGATGCCGATGAATGATATACGGATATGATTACATGGTTAACCATCCAAACATACAAGGCACTAATAGAAGCCAAACCAACCGATAACACACCTTGGCACCAAGTACCTAGCCCATAGGCCAACATCCGCCCTCATAACACACCAGAAACACTGTAATTTAACCCAATAATCTGCAACAAATGCAGGACCTTAGTATATTCAGTGAACAGAGGATATACAGAAATAACCGTCACTTCTCATATCAATCCATACTGCACGCAAAATTACCTATTGGCATGTCAATCGTACTCTATCCTACGTTCATCCTACTCAGGATTTATCTATAAAAAATAGCGTTATCATTTTAGTCATACAATTTAACCAATATTATTTAAAACCTAGCCTAGTCGAATCCTATAGGACTTCATTACAGGCTATATTAATAGTTAATTCACACCTAGTCCTTGTAATCTATCACTTTTAACAATTTAGTCCTTCAACATTAAAATCATCAAAAACCACTTTAAAAAACAATCCTATTTCTCAACCAAGCTTAATAATCTAACATAAAACTTCAAGAACAACTCAAACTCTTAAATGGCAAAATCCATAACATTTGACAGTTTTACAAATTAGTCCCCGATTTAGCTAGATTAAACTAATACGAGCTCGGAAACATAAAAATCCCTAAAAACAGGTGAGATTACACTTACCTATTGAGAGACTCAAGATTGACCGGATGTTCTCCAGGATTCCTTAGGTTGAAAAGATGAATGAAGGAGATGATATTGAATTTTACATGTTTTACTTTAATATACTTATTTACTAATTTACTCTTTTACCCTTTTAATTATATTCAAACTTTAACAATTTATAAGCCCACTGCTGTCCACTAATTTTTATAAGGGTTCAATTGCCAAAATGGTCCACTACTTCCTTATACTCTAATTATTTAACTCCTTAACAAATAGAAGTTAACTTTTGCAACTTTGATCTAGTCCTTTTTCTTAATAAAATATCTAATCGATAAAATTTTTTAACGAAAATTTAATACGACACTGACGACCTTGTAAATATTGGGTAATTAATATTTATGGGCGACACATTGGAGTTGTGGTCCTAAAACCACTATTTCCAAAACAACTGAAAAGCAGGCTGTTACATCAACCTTCCCTTTACAAAAACCTTGCTCAATGAGAAAATTTGATAGCCTTTCATACAAAGCTCTAGGAGCTTGTTTTAAACTATATAAGGCTTTTGAAAGTTTGAAAACATTATTTGGAAATTTTGAATTTTCAAAACTGAGTGGTTGTTCAACATACATTTCTTCATTTATAAAGCCATTTTGAAAAGCATTTTTAACATCCATTTGATATAATTTGAACTCATTAAAACATGCAAAAGCTAAAAGCATTCGAATGGCTTCCATCCTTCACATAGTTGAACTCTCTTGGATGAGTGACTTCCCTTTTCTCTATTGTAAGTTCCTTTAGAGCATCTGTGTTTGTTCGTGAATCTTCTCACTTGGTGATTGATCCACTTTATCATTATTATTAAAAAATTTTACATCATCACCATCAATACATGAATCTTTTCTAGCAGGAAGGTTAGAGTCATAAAAAATAACATGTATAGACTCTTCTACTACTAAAGTTTATTTTGTTAAACACTCGAAAAGCTTTAGAATTTAAAGAGTAACCAAGAAAAATTCCTTCATCACTTTTTGCATCAAATTTACCAAGATTATATTTTCCATTATTTAAGACAAAACACTTGCATCCAAAAGGATGAAAATAGCTAATGTTAGGCTTTTTATTTTTTAAAAGTTCACATAGAGTTTTCTTTAAAATAGGTCTAATCATCACTCTATTAACAATGTAACAAGAAATGTTTGTGGCTTCTACCCAAAAATATTTTGGTAAATTATTTTCACGAAGCATGGTTCTAGCCATTTCTTCTAAAGTTCTGTTTTTACTCTCAACAACTTTATTTTGTTGAAGGGTTCTAGGTGCAAAAAAATTATGGCTAATTCCATTTGAGTTTCAAAAATTTTAAAAACCAAGATTTTGAATTCGGTTCCATGGTCACTTCTAACACTAGTGAAGAGTAACCTTTTTCATTTTGATTCATTTTTGAAAATGTGATTAATTTTTCTAAAGCTTCATCTTTAGTACTTAAGAAAAGAACCTAAGAAACCTAGAATAGTTGTCAACAAGCACAAAAGCGTATTGTTTTCCACCCAAGCTAGTTGTCCTAATACGACCAAATAAATCTATGTGAATTAGTTGGAGAACTCTACGAGTTGATACATCATTAATAGGTTTAAAGGAAACTCTTTTATTTTTACCCTTAACACATGCATCACAAACTTTATCTAATTCAAAAGTAATATTAGGCAATCATCTTACTAAATCATTTTTAGCTAGTTTATGCAATATGCTCATGCTAATATGTCCTAGTTTTCTACGTCATAATAAAGAATTATTTTCATTTTTAGCAACAAGGCATATGATTGAATCATGCAAATCATCTAAATGCACCATATATATATTTCTTATCCTATGTCCTACATGTATAATCTTACTAGACACAATGCCAACCATTTTACATCCATTAGACTCAAAAAAGACATTGAGACCACTATCACACAATTGGCTAATACTAAGTAGATTATGTTTTAGACCCTTGACATAGAGAACATTTTCAATAAGAATTGAAGAGCTTGTACCAATAGAGCCAATTCCTTCTACTTGTCCTTTAGAGTTGTCACCAAGTCTAACTACTCATCCATTTTTTTTGCTTAAAATTGATGAAGTGGCTCTTTCACTGGTCATGTGCTTTGAGCATCCACTATCAAGGTATCATGAGTTTTTAAATGAATCCTCCACCTTGAAGCAATTCTCCTATTCCTACAACCATAGAATTAAGCTTTGATTTTTAGTACCCAAATTCTTTTGGGTCCATAAATATTAGTTCCTATAATTTTAGTCCTTTTAGGTATCTTAAGTATTTATGAGTCCTTTAGGGACTCAAACACTATAGACACCCATATTCGTCCAAGCCCAGTTGGAGGCCTTTGTTTTTCCTTTCTTTTTCTTTCCTTTTTGGGCCTACCAAAGGCTCAAATTATTATTATCATTACTACTACTATTATTATTATTAAATGTTGTTATTATCTTTTTTACAAATAAACAAGATTGAAAAGTAGCATATATACATGAAATAAAATGAAAGAAAAAAAAAAGGCTTTTCATATTTTGTTCTTAAAAAAAAAGGTAAAAAGAAAAATAACAAGCATTTTATTTCTTTTTTTTCCTTTTCTTTTCGTCATATATATATCATGAGGGATTGGATTTTGGACTCCGATGAAGGGGACGTCACCAGACCGTCGATCCTCCACCCTTAAGAGTCCCAAAAATCCCATTTTTTTTTCTTCCCATTTCTAAAATAAAGGCTTTTTTTTTTTTAAAAATGTTTGATCTTGAGAAAAGTTTGGTTTAAAAAAAATTAGAAAGTTTAGATTTTTAAAATAAAAATATGTTTTTTAGTCATATTAAAGGAAAATTTTAAATTTTTAAAACAAAGTTTTGATCTTTTTCAACTATTTCGAAATACAGCTTTGATTTTTAATAAAAATAGTGATTTTTTTTAAAAAAAAAAGAAAGTTTAGATTTTTAAATTAAAAATCTATTTTTTAGTCATTTTAAAGGAAAATTTTAAAACTTTTAAAACAAAGTTTTGATCTTTTTCAACTATTTCAAAATATAGCTTTGATTTTTTAAGAAAAATAGTGAATTTTTTTTTTAAAAAAAAAGAGTGTTTTGATTTTTAAAAATAAAAAAAATGAGTCATTTAAAGGAAAACTTTAAATTTTTAAAACAAAGTTTTGATCTTTTTCAATTATTTTGAAATAAAGCTTTGATTTTTAAGAAAAGTTGTGATTTTTTTAAAGAAAATTTTGATTTTGCAAAAAAAAAAAAAAAATTGGCCATCGTATGCGCTGACTCAACCATCGGAGGCCGGAGAGCTATTGGGCTCTCCGGTGGTAGAGCCATGGCCAACATAGAAGGAGAAAGAGTTTTTTTTTTTTTTTAAACAAGGTTAAAAATGAAAGAATGAATTTTTTTCCATTTATAGGTGCCAAAAATGAGTAATTTATTCTCACCCATTACTTTTTAAGTTTACAAAAATATCCCTTTTTTGCAGCACCGCCCTCACTCTTTAGCCTATTTACACCCGTAACCCTTTTGTTTATTCAAACTTTCGATTTAATCCGAAATTTAAAAATTAAAAGCAAATTAATTGTTACATCAGTCCTCTGTCTTCCACATTTTTTATCTTTTAGTTCCAAAATCAAGCTATCATTTTGTTTCCATCTTTAATAAATTATTTACACTTATATCTTCCCTTTCATTTGCATTTATACCTTATATATTTAATGTAACATCCCGAAATAGGGCCTAAACGGAATAGTGGTTGCGAAACCACAAATCCGAGGTAGAAAAATTTATTTTATTATTATTTTGAGGTCTATGATATGTTTGCATGATTGTGTGAAAAGTTCGTGAAGAAATTCTATGCATAAAGTGCTTAATTTGAAATTAGGGACTAAATTGAATAAATTGTAAAACTTGTGTTCTAGAAGTATTTTGCATAAAATTGAATTAGATTATTAATTAGAAGTCCTTAAAGGGTAATTTGACCAATTTTAAGTTCATGGAAAAAAAATTAGGACATGGAAGGAATTTGTGAAAGTTTAGTAAGGAGGGGCATTTTGGTCATTTGGTTATTAACATTAATAAAAAGGTAAAAAGATGACAAAATTGTATCATCTTCTTCATTAGCACGAAATTTCAAGGGTTCTCCATAGCTAGGTTTTGTTTCAAGCTTTCAAGCTCCATAGTAAGTGATTCCAAGCCCCGTTTTTAATGTTCTTTACGTTTTTGGAGTCCTGGTAGCTCGATAAAGCTTATGCTAGCAATAATTTAAGTTAGGGTTCACATTTGGAAAAATACCCATAGGTAAAATTTGTGTATTTTGGTGTTTTATGATAGAATATGAGGTTTTAAATTATGTTAGACAATTTGTACTACTCGGTTTTAAGCAAAAACGAGTAAAAGGACTTAATCGGTAAAAATACCTAATAGTCATAAGTGCATGTTAGAGTATGAATTTGATGCTGCCATAGAAGGGAAAAATGACCAGCATGTCATAAAACATAAGAAAATAGGCTGAAGTTTAATTTACGAGCTTTGGGGCAAAAGTGTAAATATGCAAAAGTTTAGGGGCAAAAATGTAATTTTTCCAAAGTCTGAGTAAAGGACTGTTTTGATAAAATTTGATATTAAATAAGTTAAATTTTCTATTATAGATCAAGAAGAGCGAAATTCGGGAGTAGATCGGGGAAAAGAAAAAGTAAAGGATTAAATTGTAAAGTTTAGTCACATTTTGTATCGAGAGTAAGTTTCTGATGAAATAAATGCAATATTCATTTATTTTACATTATTATTGTAAATTTCAGCATTTATATACTTATTTTATGAGAATATTTGAAGTCGAATTAAAGGTAAGTGTGAGAGAAAAAGCATTAGGAAGCCCCGTTTGAACCTTAGGAATGTTAGGATATTGGGGTTGTGGGACGGGACAGACAGACAGAATGAGCCATGTAAGTCCATATCAGATATATGGCTTTGGAGACAGGAATGAGCCATGTAAGCCCATATTAGACATATATATGGCATTGGAGACAGGAATAATTCATGTAAGTCCATGTCGAAGACATGGCATTGGCAGGATATTGATCGACAGGAACGACCCCAGTATCCTTAGTATTCCGAGTGGTTCAATGGGTCATTGTACACTTTAAATTACAGTGAATTATCAGCAAAAGGGAAGGTAGATTATATTTATGAATAGTGAAAGGTCAGGTAAGAAAGAAAGTAAGTGAGTAAAGAAGAAGGTAGAAAATGAGAAGTAAAGAAAGTTTATGAGGCTAGGTGACATTATGTATAATTATTCATTATGTTGAATGTTGTAATTTATTTGCTTGTAAGCTTACTAAGCCTAGTGCTTAATCTCTTTATTTTCTTCTTCTTATAGTACTTATCTAGCCACTCGGGATCGAAGGAAACGTCGGAGGCCGATCACACTATCCAAGAAATAACTCGGTATAATTAGACGTTTTGTTTTGTGTATGGCATGTATAGAAACTTAGCTATCTTTAGTATAATATGAACAATGAATGATGTGTAAATGCTTGCTAGAGACTAGCTAATAAAAATGGCCGATGATATGCATGTTTATTAATATGTATGATTGAATGGTGGTTATCACATGAAAATTATGAAAAATGTGAAAGTAACCTAAAAACAGATTCAAATAACAGAAATGACATGACTTTGAAAAAAATCACTAAAAATTGTGTAAACATATTTTTAAGATGAATAATATATGAAATTAAAGCTTATTATGTCTATTTTCTTATGGAATAAGCAAAACAGGTAAAGGTATTATATTTTATGAGATATCTGAGTTTTAGTGAAACAGGGTCAGAGCAATTTCTAGATCCCCTATTTCAAATTTGTAAATTCACCATAAATTGTAAAAAAATAATTAGGTGGTGTAGTTTATATGGTTAGAATCCTTATTGAATCTAGTTTTAATATAAACAAACGGTATAGTTGTATTAATTTTGTATAGGGAGAAAAGTGGTTCGTAGTAAGTAGAGGTCAGTACAGTCAACTTCTGAAACAGGGGTAACTTTAACTAATAAACTGTACTAATTGGCTAAGTCAAAAATTCTAGAAAAAAATTTGTGGATAGATATATGAGTCTAGTTTCAGGAAAAATTTACGGATCTAAATTTTGAGTTTCGGAACTCAAGATATGAATTTTTAGGCGACTACGACGCAGAATGACAGCACATTCCGAAAAGTTTAAATAAAAAAAATTTTAAAACTATTTAAGTGATAGGTTAAGTTTAGTAATGCCTCGTGCTCGATTTTGGCAACAGTCTCGGGTAAGGGGTGTTACATTTAATGTCAATTATACACTTTAATTTAATGTTTTATATTTATTCAAACTTGTATAATTTTTATTTCTTCTTATTTCTTCTTTATTTATTTTCATATCTACTTATATTTATGTTACTTTGATTCTTTTATTGTATTATGATAAGGTGTATTATTGTTATTATTATCATCATTATGACAAGGTCTTATTTATTTCATTTATTTAAGTTTTCTTTTTATTATTGCCATTTTTTAACTAATTTTAACTTTTCATTAACTTTAGCCAATTTAATTAATTTTCCTATTTTATCACTATTCGTTTTAAAAGAGGGAACTTTAGGTCATTTTTTCATCCTATAATTATTGACATTAAGTTAGTTAAATAGGTGTTACATTTTAATGAAACCATAAGGTTTTTACATTTTAATGAAACCATTAGGTTTTTACATTTGGATTTAAGTTAGTCTTTAAGATCTTATCTACCATTTACCATAGGAAAATTATAAATAATATGTAGGATATTTTTTAGGGTTTTAAACTAATTCTAAATATCGTATAGGATTCCTCTTTAGAACCTTAAATTAATATGTAAATATTCTTTAGTACTTTATTCAAGATTAAAACTAAATATTTTTGTAGGTGAATTGTAAATCATAAGTAGGTATTTTGGACAATCCAATCCCTCTTTACAGTGATACAGGGGTATATCGCGAAGATTTACCGCTTTAAGCACCAGGTGTGACCATTCAGATCCCAAGAGTAAACGAGTTACCTACAAGCGAGGAGCCGAGAGAAGTGGACAAGGGAAATTCAATTATGGATGAAGAATCTCATAAATTCAGCCTAATTGAGGAACATTTGAAAGCCATCGAAGGATTAGACACCTTCAGATCTGTAGAAGCAGAAGGCCTATGTCTAGTACCCGATGTGGTCGTGCCACCAAAATTCAAAGCTCCTGACTTTGAAAAATTCAATGGTAGCAATGTCCCCATTACTCACGCCGCCATGTACTGTAGGAAAATGGTTGTTTACTCCAAAGATGAGAAACTGCTAATGCACATATTTCAAGATAGTTTGATCGGATCTGCAGCTCACTGGTATGTAAAGTTGGACAGGAGCCAGATTCGAACTTGGGGAGAGCTTACACAGGTATTTATTGCCCAATACAAACATATTGTAGCCATGGCCCCAGACCACCTGACTTTGCAGAACATGGAAAACAAGTCAAATGAAAGTTTTAAGGAATATGCACAACGGTGGAGGGACCTGGCATCGCAAGTATAGCCCGCGCTCATGAAAAAGAAGACTACTATTCTGTTTGTTGGTATGTTAAAAGGCATATACTATGACAGGATAGTAGGAAATTCCTCTAAGACCTTCATGGATATGGTATTATCTAGAGAAATGATAAAGAATGAACTAAATTTGGGCAAAATAGATGACCCTTTAAGCACGAAGAGAGGTGTCATTGGAAAGAAAAATGAAGTAGAAACACAAACAATCGCACCGGGCAGATACCCAGACTCTTACTTTCCATACCCAAGCCCAATCCTCCACGCCCCTAATACCGGGCTATAAATACTACCAATACTTCACCGTTTATGTATCATACACCTGTACCCATTACAAACCCCCATGTTAACTATGCCAACCCGGTCCCTACAAACCCAAGCTCCATTAAGGCCACCATGGGAGAGGCCTATGTTTGATCCAATTCTCATCTCCTACACGAAACGTTTCCAGATTCTAGTGGAGAAGAAACTCATTGTACTTACACACAAGGAACCAATGCAACCGCCATTTCCAAAGTGGTACGATGTCAATGCTCAATGTAAGTATCACTCTGGCAATCCAGGTCATACCATCGAGAACTGCTTAGCATTAAAATATAAGGTGTAATATCTTATAAGGGCAGGAAAGATAAATTTCCAGTTAGAGAATACACCAGATGTTAGCATGAATCCGTTACCAAACCACAATTGAACAGCTAATGCTATAACTGAAGAAAGGAGCATCCAAAGGAGAAAAATGAAAGAAATCACAACCCCAATCGAACGACTCTTCCACAGCTTGAGAAAGCCAAATCTAATTCATGTCGAGACACCTAGGTCTGTAATGGGAATTGATATGGATCAAATTTATAAATTCCACCAAAGAGCTCAAGGACACTCTATCCAAGTTTGCCCAATGTTTAGGAAACACATACAGTGTCTCTTGGATTCTTTCTAGCTAGAGATACGGGAGGGTGTTAAGACCAATGAGATAAACACGTTAGATGCTAAACCTGTCACCATCGTATATGGAAAGAAAATCCCTATTGAAAAATAGTCTACCCCAAAGGTCGTACAAGATGATGTGCTGCTCATTAGGGTTCCTGGCCCTTTTAAATATGGAAATGACCAACGAATTCCTTGGAGATATGATTATAAGGTGGTTGCATCTGATGCCTCCAACATCTCAGGACTTAGTGGCATAACTCGAAGCGAGCGTTGTTACAAGCAAAACACGGTGGGGAAAAAACCTCGTGGTAAGGAAGTGATTTCAAAAAATCAACCAAAAATTAACGATAAAGAAGACGATAAAGAAACGAGAGAGGACCAAAAGGGAAAAATCTAGAATGATGGAAGTTAACGAGTATAGCATGGTCGAGCAGTTGAACAAAACACCAGCAAGAATTTTTTTATTGTCACTACTTTTGAACTTAGAGCCACATAGTGAGACTCTTGTACGAGTTCTAAAACAAGCTTATGTCGCTCACAACGTGCCAGTAGATAATGTCAGTAACTTAGTAGGGAGCATTTTGGCCCCAAATTACATATCTTTCAATGATGATGAAAAACCCCTAGATGGAAGAGGAAGTACCAAGGCACTACACATATCAGTAAAGTGTAAAGCCTATTCTGTGGCTAGGGTCTTGATCGAAAATAGGTCATCGATCAACTTCCTGCCTTTGTCAACGTTGTCCAAGCTACCTGTGGACACCTCATACATGGTATTGAACCCTTTAGTGGTGCAACCTTTTGATGGCACCAAAAGAAGCGTGATTGGCAAAATAGAGATTCCCTTATTGGTAGGAGCTATTAATTTCCTTATCGTTTTTAGGTGATAGATATAATGCTTTCTTACAGTATGTTGTTGGGACACCCTTGGATTCATTCAGCTAGGGTGATACCATCATCCTTGCACCAAAGATTAAAATTTGTAATCGATCAAAATTTGTGCATCATGCGAGGCGGAGAGGACCTATTGGTAGCTAGCTTGCCAAATTCTCCTTTCATAGAAGTGGATGATGATGCAATAGAGAGTTCTTTCCAGACCTTTGACTTGGCCATTGCATATTACGTGGCTGACGGAATGCGAGCCCTTAAGCCTCATGTGCCACGAATAGCAAACATGTTATTTGCCCAGACGGTAGAGACGGTAGAGAAGGGTTCGAAAATCTAGTTAGGTTTGGGAAAAGATCTACAAGGTATTTCAAAACCCATTTTTGTTCCCACTCAGATAGATAGAAGAGGGTTGGGATATAAGCCCACGAGGAAGAATGTTGAGAGGATGTGTAAAGAGCGAAGAGCAAAGAGGTTGGCCCGCATGGCCGAAAAGAAAATGGTGGAACCTTCTTTGATTTGTCCTCCACTATCTAAGACCTTTTACTCAGTGGAATTCAAGCACCAGGAAAGGACCCCAATCAAGTTAATGATTAATGGAGATGCAGTGGATCTAAACATGATTGGCGGTAGGGTGTTGATGTTAAGAGACTGGGTTCACAACGACCCTTCTACCTTGGACAACTGGTAGCTCATACCATTACCTGCTATCCTTGAGTCCTCTAAGATACAATCATTTTTAAAAGTTTTTATATCAAATTTTAATATAGTTCAGTTAATTTAACTTCCTTCAAAAATCCATGTAAAACTTTTTTCTTTTTAATGAAATCAGATTTAGATCATGTCCCTAGTCACTTTTATTCATTCAATCGTTTTCATTCATATACCAATATATATACTAGTAATTATTTCAAGGATATACCTCATGAATTGATAAATTATCCAAATGACATCTTTGAATCAAATTTTCATAATTATGTTCACTATAACGATAATGAGACGGAAGAGGAGGAAGTTGTACCAAATGAGTTTTTTAGGCTAGTTGAACAAGAAAATAAGCTTATAAAACCCCATTTTGAGGGAACAAATCTAATCAATCTGGGTTTTTATGAGGTAAGAAAGGAAATTAGGATTGGAACCACTCTCTTGCCAGAGCAAAGTCAATTGTTGAAGGATCTACTCATTGAGTTCTTAGATGTGTTTGTGTGGTCATACCAAGATATGTCGGGTTTGGACACCAATATTGTGGAACACACGCTACCTTTGAAATTAGATTGCAAGCTCGTCTACTAGAAGTTAAGAAGGATAAAACCTGAGTGTTCTTAAAGAATAAAGAAGAGGTCAAGAAATAATTCAATGTGGAATTTCTAGAAGTAGCTAAATACCTAGAGTAGGTAGAAAATATTGTACTGGTGCCTAAAAAGGATGGGAAAGTCAGAATGTGCTTCAATTATAGAGATTTGAACCGAGCCAGCCCCAAGGATAATTTTTTGTTACCTCATATAGACACACTAGTGGATAAAAATGCTAAACATTGTGTTTTCTCTTTCATGGATAGATTCTCGGGGTATAATCAAATCAAAATGGCGAGGGAGGACATGGAAAAGACCACATTCATCATGACCTGGGGAACTTTTTGTTACAAGGTCATGCCATTTGGTCTAAAAATATGTTGGGGAAAGGTATCAATGAGTAATGGTGACATTGTTTCATGACATGATGCATAAAGAGATTGAAGTTTATGTTGACAATATGATAGCAAAGTCCGCTAGGGAGGAAAGTTATGTGGAAAACCTCTGCAAACTATTCGAAAGATTAAGGAAATATAAATTGAGATCGAATCCAACAAAATGTACTTTCGGGGTAAATTCAGCGAAGCTATTAGGTTTCGTAGTGAATAAACGGGGAATTGAAATAGATCCGGACAAGGTTCGGGCAATTCAAGATTTGACACCCCTTAAAACTCAAAAAGAAGTAAGAGGTTTTTTTAGATGGTTAAATTACGTGTCTCGTTTCATCTCACAGTTGACGGATAAATGTGATCCTATGCTCAAGCTCTTACGTAAGAATAGTGATGGTGAATGGACTGAAGATTGTCAAAAAATGTTCAAGAAAGTAAAAGAGTATTTGGCTAAGCCACCAATTTTGATTCTGCCGATGCCAGGAAAACCTTTGATTATGTATTTGGTAGTGCTAGATAATTTTATAGGTTGTGTTCTAGGGTAACGAGATGGTTCAAATAAGAAAGAGCATGCAATCTATTATTTGAGCAAGAAGTTCACGGAATATGAAGCCAAGTATTCCCATAAGGAAAAGATGTGTTGCGCTTTAGCATGGACTGTGCGTCGACTAAGGCAATACATATTGTATCACACCACCTTCCTCATCGCAAAGTTGGACCCTTTGAAGTACATTTTCGAGAAGCCATCATTGTCAGGGAGAGTTGCTTATTAGCAAGTGGTATTGTCCGAATATGACATTGTCTATGTGTCCCAAAAGTTATAAAAGGAAGCATAGTCACATAATTTCTAGTGGATCGCGTGAAAGAGGAATATGAACCCATGAGTTTTAATTTCCCAGGTGAAGAGATCATGTCAATTTCAAAGAACGAAGAAGAAATTTGGAGGGTGCATTTCGATGGCGCATCCAACATGATTGTGCATGGGATTGGGGCAGTACTATAAACTGAAAAATATATAGGATTTTTCCTATGTAATTTATCACCTTTTTACTTAAATTAGTTCTTAAAACTAAGTAATTGTTTAATAAATTAATGAAATATGTGAAAATATGAAATTAGGACATAAAAATTATTAAAATATGATTTTATGCTTTATTATATAGTTTTCATGCATAAAATGGCTTATTTTATATTTATTTGAACATATTATATTTTTAAGACATAAAATGGGCCATGCATGATTAAATTAAATAATAAAATATAAAATTATATTTTATAAATCATTTTAAATATTTCATTAATAATTTGGGTTGTAATTAATTATTTAAATTTTATTCTTTGGTCCTTTAACTTATTGATTTATTTTGGACAGGTTTGATAGCTTTGTTGGATTACAAAAACTGTCCAAATTGAAGACCAAGTTAACCCAAATTCGGCTACACATGCTTGTCCATTTAAACCACTTTTTGGTTTAATTACACAAGGACTTTGCATTATTGAAGAAATTAGAGATTTGCCTGAAGATTTACATTTGATTGAGTCTCAGTCCTGAGTTATTATGGCATTTAAATTGCTTAAAAATCAAGCAAAAATCAGCTCAAATTCCACTAATTGTGGCCGGCCACTCATGGAAGAAGTTTGAAGAGAATAAACCCAACTATTTTTAGCAAACTACCCACCTCTCTTCACCTATAAATAAGACCCCTTCATTCTCTCATTCATCATCCCTCATCCCTCATCATTCTCCTCTCTCAATTCTCTTTAGCATTTTCTATTCCCCACGCCTAGCATCATATCTTCATAGAGATTTTAGCAATTAAGCCTCTTAAAGAGCCCTTGGTCAGCCACCTTGGAGAGCCATCAGCAAAGGAGCAAAGTGAAGGAGTGAAGGAGCCTCGTCGGTCAGAGTCTTGGGTGACAGCCACTCTGATTTGGGTTTAATCTTTCTTTTCTTTAATTTAATCTGAAAATGTTTGCTATGTGTTCTTTGTTCTTGTTTACAACAATGTTAGCTTAATTTTATTTAAGCTAGGATGATTGATTTGATTAAATAATATTTATTTGACTTATGCTTATGATGTTTGTGCCTCAATCGATCAAGTTTTCAATTAAAATCAAGTCTGTATTTGGTTCATACGTGATTGAAATGCACTTGAATTAGCTAAGCGATCCTAACTAGACGACGGCTAGTGGACACATAATTGAAATGTGCATGCTCAATTTAGATCTTAACCCGATTAAATTGCAAGTTGCATAACAACTCTAACCAAGCTCTTCTATCTGCATAATTTTTAGATTTGTGTGATTAAACTGTTTCAAACCTAACACATCCCTGTTACCTCACACGAATGCTAAGAAACCCTTAGTAAATAAGGATCAGTAAAATGCGTATATACTAAGTAAAGATTCTGAGAGGACCTAATGTGGTTTCCGAACTCATGAAAGATCGAGTTGCCATGGAATGTTTTTCCGGATGTTATTAAGCATGTTGATAATAAATTTAGTTTAATTAAAGTAATTGTCCTACTTTATTTATGCTATAATTGTTGCAAATTGTGTTTAATTTTTCTAAAATCTATTTCATTCATATAGTTTGCATATTTAGGATAATTTGCATTAGGGATCATTGCATTTAGTTTAATATATTCAATTTTCACTTCTCAATCATATCGTGTTTTTATTTATCAAGTTGTTAGTATAATTTTACAATTAAGTGATTAAACACAAATACAATCCCTGTGGAGATGATAACTCGATACTTACTTATTACTTGATAATGACTGTGTACACTTGCACAAACTTACGCGTTACAAGTACTAATCTCCCCAGTTGGCCAGTATTTTCCTACTACAACTGAACTGATGTTCACATGTACGAACAATGTAGCTTTACAAACAATGTTCACTTGTACGAACAATCTAGCCACCATGTTCAAAGTATGATCTGAAACAAAAGTGCAACCTATACAGCTAAGGGTCAAGGACTCGCAGGCCCACTGTGCGGGAGTAGAATCAGGAATAGATGGGAAACCATTCTATGTTGACCTTAAGCGATATTTGCAATACCAGAAATACCCGGATTGCGCCTCAGAAAATGATAAATGAATAATTAGGAGGCTGGCTATGGGTTTCTTCTTGGACGATGAGTTTTTGTACAAAAGAGGATGTGACCAAACCCTGTTGGGATGTGTCGACACAGAAAAGGTGATTCAGATAATGAAGGAAATCCATGATGGAATATGTGGAGCACATAGTAACAAACATATGATGGCAAGGCAAATCATGAGGTCTAGATATTTCTGGTTGACATTGGAACAAGATTGTTTAAATTATGCTCAGAAACGTCATAAATGCTAGATTTATGCAGACAGTATTAACGCTCCTCCTACCAATCTTCATGTCTTGGAACCTACTTGGTCGTTCTCAATGTGGGGCATGGATGTCATTGGCCTCATCACATCGAAAACATCAAATGGGCATCACTTTTTCTTTGTAGTGATTGATTATTTCACCAAGTGGGTCAAAGTCGTTCCATATGTTAATGTAAGTCGATCAGTTATCTGCAAATTTTTGAAAAATGAGGTCATTTGTCGATACGGTTTACCAGAAAGAATCATCTCAGATAATGCCAAGAACTTGAATAATGACTTGATAGAAGAGGTTTGCACACAATTTAAGATCAAGCATCACACTTCTATGCCATATCATCCAAAAATGAATGGGGCAGTCGAGGCTGCAAATAAGAATATCAAGAAGATAATTTCCAAGACAACAGAAACGCATAAGGATTGGCATCCCTTTTGCTCTCCACGCATACCGTACATT
Organism: Gossypium anomalum; assembly: GCA_025698475.1. Lineage (NCBI taxonomy): Eukaryota > Viridiplantae > Streptophyta > Magnoliopsida > Malvales > Malvaceae > Gossypium > Gossypium anomalum. The sequence goes on along the minus strand of CM046958.1, from coordinate 32,487,089 downwards.
AGTGAGGACTTTGACTGGAGCTACTATAACACCCCTAGCCCGTGTCCGTCATCGGATTAGGGTTATGAGGTATTACCGAACATGCTATTATTCATACAATTATTCATTATAAATTTCAAAATAAGATTTAGATCACATATATGCTTATAACTCAATCCAATATCAAATCTTAAAAGATTTAACATGTACAATGCAACATAAATAATACATAACCTATATCATATATTTTATACATACATGTAACATTTTATACATTTACAAGACGTAGTTATATTAATAATTTAATTAATGAGTATTAGACTTATTTATTAAAAGACCTGCGAATGCACAAACTTTACATCAATTAAAATAGTGTCATTACCAACCTTATTATTTATTTATGCGGCACTTATACATTAACATATATAAATTTCGCATATTATGCATTATTACAAAAATTAAGAACAAGCATTCAAGTACATACATAGAACCCATTCCATTTTTTACCTACTCAGCTATCATAATTCATTTACACATTTTCATGACCTTACAAATAATCAATGAATTTATACAACCATGCACATACGCATACCAACCATAATATAAACATACATATGTATATGAAAAGACAAATGAAAGCTCATCCACATGTCATGACTGAATACCTATGCACACATTGTCATTATTTGAATATCTTAATCTTTTAATCATATATTATCCTTCTTGACTTAGCTTACACAACAACATCATAATAACCAAATGTATGCATACAAACATATTAAATAATCTAATAAGCAATCATATATGTTCCTATACAACATACCAAGACTGAACCTGTAAGTACAGCACAAATATATTATGTGTATTACACTTAAAATAAAGATCACATTTACATAAAATACATACTATTTAATCAACCATATTTATCCACAAGACCTATACAATATTTATCAATAATCAAACTTAATGTATATTTAATCTAACATATAAAACCGAATAAGAACGTAGCATCAGCCCCTTTTCAGCACACGTAGTACTTAACACAAATATTACGCATACATGGCTCATAAATATAAACCAAAGTGAACAATAATCAAAACTTAACATAGCCGAATCTTCTATTTAAAAATCATATACATATCCTAAAACTTTCCTCATCACTTACCCACGAATATGCTTATTAAATATTTTGACAAAGATCTTACCATACCAAGTTCAAACATACTCAACAAGCCATTCTCAATCACATAATGCTCACCACATATATTATACCTTCATGGCACGCAACTTAGTAACCATAATTAATATAAACTTTAACTAACATAGCTAAATTCTAATATAATAACTTAGCCATTACCATACAAGTCCATATATTCCATTTATTTTGCATTTTAGTCCCTCAAATTATTATTTTTTCAATTTAGTCCTAGTTACTCAAAATCATCAAAAACTCCAATACAAAACATGTTAATCTAAAACATATCTTTCACTTTTCATCATCAAACAACAAAAATCACAAGCTACCAATAATGACACAATTCAAAATATTCATCAAAATTAAAAATTAAAGCATGGGTTTTGAAGATTACTAAGCAACGATCTCAAAAATGTAGAAATTATCAAAAACCAGACTAAATTCATACCTTGATTAAGCTTTAAAATTGGTCGAACCCTAACTCTTGTTCTTTCTTTTTCTTTTATTTATATTCGGCTAGGTGATGAAGATATAAAAGATTATTTAAGTTATCATATAATATAACATATATACTAACTTATTATTATTACATGTTTTACATTTTTACCCTTATTTAACATATTATAAAACCATTATACTATGGGCACTACCGTCCACTTCTTTTAGTAATGGGCAAATTGCAACTTAAAGGCATCCATTTAAAAAGCCAAGTGCAATTCAGCCCTTTTAGAAATAACCACCTAATTTTCATTTGACGCGATTAAGTCCTTTTATTTAATCAGACACTCGAACGACAAAATTAAATCACAAAAATTTCACAGACATAAATTCACACAAAGTAAACACAGAAAATAATTTTAAAATATTTTTCTGACTTGGATTCGTGGTCCCAAAACCACCGTTCCGATTAGGGTCTAAATCAGGCTGTTACAACTCTCCCACTTAGGGATTTTCGTCCCTGAAAATCTTATCGGTGAATAGGTTTGGATATCATTCTCTCATTGCACCCTCTGGCTCCCACGTTGCTTCCTCAACTCTGTGTTTATGCCACAATACTTTAACTAACAGAATCTTCTTATTTCGCAACTCTTTAATCTCACGAGCTAAAATACGAATTGATTATTCTTCGTACATCATATCAGGCTTAATCACGATCTCAGACGGGCTAATCAAAGGCGAAGGGTCAGATTGATATCTACAAAGCATCGAGACATGAAATACATTGTGGATCTTTTCTAACTCAGGTGGCAACAACAGTCTGTAAGCAACTGGCCCGATACGCTCTATAATCACATACGGCCCAATGAATCTCGGACTCAATTTGCCTTTACGACCAAATTTGAGTATTTTCTTCCACTGTGAGACTTTCAAGAAAACTTTATCTTCGATCTGAAACTCTATATCTTTACGTTTCAAGTCCGTATATGATTTCTGACGATCTGATGCTGCTTTTAGACTTTCATGGATCACTTTCACTTTCTGTTCAGTTTCTCTGATCAAATCAACCCCATGTATCTTATTTTCACTGAGCTCAGTCTAATATAACGGTGTACGACACTTACGACCGTACAATGCCTCGTAAGGTGCCATTTTGATACTCGATTGAAAACTGTATACACAAATTCAATCAGAGGTAGATATCGTTCCCAGTACCTTCGAACTCGAGAATACAACATCTCAACATATCCTCAAGTATCTGAATGATTCGCTCAGACTAGCCATCTGTTTGCGGATGGAAAGCAGTACTGAAATGTAATTTCGTACCTAGTGCATCTTGTAGTTTCTTCCAAAATTGTGATGCAAACCTCAGATCTCTATCCGAAACAATAGATATAGGCACACCATGTAGTCTCACAATCTGAGAAACTTACAATTCAGCCAGCTTATCAAGTGAGTAGTTTGTACGTATCGGAACAAAATGAGCCAATTTAGTTAATCTATCAACAACAACCCAGATTGCATCTTTCTTGCTCGATGTAAACAGTAAACCAGATACAAAATCCATCGTGACTCTATCCCACTTCCACTCAGGTATCATGATAGGCTGAAGTAATCTTGAAGGCAGCTGATGTTTGTTGGCAAACTAAACATCTTGCAACAAAGTCAGAAATGTCTCGTTTCATACCGTGCCACCAGTATAGCTGTTTCAGATCATTATACATCTTTGTACTACCTGGATGAATAGATAACCGACTGCTATGAGTTTTATTCAAAATTATCTGAACCAACTCTGAATTCCTCAAAACGCATATTCGGTCTCTAAATCTCAAACAGTTATCAATATCAACTTTGAATTCTAAATCCGTATCCGTCACACACTGAGCTCGTTTTGCGATCAACTCATTATCAACCTTCTGAGCATCACAAATTTGTTGAATAAATAACGGTCTTGCTTTCAATTCAGCTACTATTGAACTATCATCAGACATGGCCATATGTGCATTCATTGCACGTAAAGCAAATAGTGATTTCATCTTAAAGCACCAGCAACAAAATTAGCCTTTCCCGGATGATAGTCAATCACAACCTCGTAATCTTTTAGCAATTCTAACCATCAACGTTGTCTCAAATTTAGATCTTTCTGAGTCATCAAGTATTTCAGACTTTTATGATCAGAATAAACATGACATTTCTCCCCAAACACATAATGGGGCCAAATTTTCAACGCGAACACAATAGCTGCCAACTCTAGGTCGTGTGTCGGATAGTTCTTTTCATGTGGTTTCAACTGTCTCAAGGCATAAGCTATAACTTTGCCTTCTTGCATCAAAACACAACCCAAACCATTTAAAGATGCATCACTATAAACAACAAATTTTTTACCCGGTTCTGGCTGAACTAGTACTAGGGCTTTGGTCAAAAGTGCTTTCAACTGATCAAAACTTTTGTGGCACTTTTCTGACCACTCGAACTTAACATCCTTCTGCAAAAGCTTTGTCATCGAAGTTGCAATCATAGAGAAACCTTTCATGAACCGTCTATAATAACTAGCAAGTTCCAGAAAGCTTTGAACTTTAGAGACATTCTTCTGAGGTTTTCAATCCAGTATAGCTGAGATTTTACTTGGATCAACCCGAATACCCAATGTTGATACTACATGACCCAGAAAACTGACTTCGCTTAACCAAAATACAACTGCTTATCTCGCAATGACTGTAACACAAGTCTCAAATGTTCAGCATGTTCAGCTTTATCATGAGAATAGATCAAAATGTCATCTATAAACACAACCACAAACCGGTCCAGATACGGTCTGAAGATCCGATTCATCAAATCCATGAAAACAGCAGGTGCATTAGTGAGCCCAAATGGCATAACTAAAAACTCATAGTGCCCGTACCTCGTTCTGAAAGCAATTTTTGGCACATCAGAGTCTTTAACTCGCAACTAATAGTAGCCCGATCTCAAATCTATCTTTGAAAACACTATAGCCCCTTTCAATTGATCAAACAGATCGTCAATCCGTGGCAACGTGATTGTCACTCGTGATAAGTTTTAAAATTTATAATTGGTCGTACTTGAACTAACTATTATCACAATGAAGGCAAGCACACCTATCGAACAATAGTATAGTTTTAGCAAGACCAGATGCCAAACCCAAAGGAACTAAAATTACTAGTATTAACTTTATTTTTATTATTTAGCCTAAGAATAATGAAAGTTGTCTTAACTAACTAATTAACTAATCTAAGAATGCACAGAAAGTAAATTGGGGAAAATACTTGTGGAAAACTGATTGATTTTAGACAACACCCAAGGAAGAATCCACCTAGACTTCTCCTGTTAATTGACTCTGAACCAGACGATTTATTCACTTGACTTGATCCGTAGAAATCCCTAAGTTATGTTATTATCCCTACTCAAGACTAACAACGTCTAACCCTAGGTTGATTAATTGAAATCTCTTTCTAATTAAAACCCCTAGTTTTGCATTAACTCGATCTATGGATTCCCTTATTAGATTTGACTCTAATCAGGCAGATTTATATAGTCCTATCTCTAGGATTGGATGCAACTCCGCTTAATTATGAATGATTTACTCTTAAACAGGGACTATTCATCCTCCGAATAAGCACATCAATACTTGAATCAATATCCTGGAATATTCAAACAAGAGTTAAAATCATAATTAAGAACGAATCAAGTATTTATCATACAGTTCAGAAAATATTAACAAGATCTATCTTAGGTTTCATCCCCCTTAGGTATTTAAAGGATTTAGTTCATAACTATAAAAGGAAACATCTCAGAAGAATGATAACAAAACATAAAGAAAACCCAAAAACCCCTGAAGGAAATTGAAGGGAGATCTTCAGTCTTGGAGGTGAATCCGGCTTCCCAGATGGATCAATCGGCTTCATTCAAGTAATTCCTTGCTTCCTAATCTCTGTCTCCTTTTTAATCCTCCTCTAAGCTGTTTAAATAGGCTTTTAGAATGCCTAAAAGCCCTCCAAATTGCCCTTTTCTGAATAGAAGTCAACTTGGGTTCGATAGGGACATGCCCGTGTGCGATTACTTCAGGCCGTGGTCAAGGCTAAGAGATAAACACGCCTGTGTTGAGGTTGTTTTATGCCGTGTTCGAGCCTGCTAGAATGGCACGGGCGTGTGTGCTACCTGTGTGAGGAAGTCCAGGCTGTGTTGATTTCCCACGTCAGCCCATTTTCTCCGTTTTTGGCCCGTTTCTTGTTCTTTTTGCTCTCCTGTGCTCACCTAAGTATAAAACATGAAATTAAAGGATTAGGGGCATCAAATTTACCAAATCTAAGGAAAAATCATTCATAAATGTGTTAAGCATGGGATAATATTATGTATAAATTCTGGTTTATCAAATACCCCCACACTTAAGCATTTGCTTGTCTTCAAGCAAAGTCCTCAATTCACAATTCAGAATTCATTTTTCTCAACTTATAATTCCTATCAACAATATCTCAAACTAATCCATAAGTAATCATACATTGAGAATTCAACTAGAAGAATATTAGAGTTTCAAACATTCCAAGTTGAACATTTTATTACGAAAAATATAGGCATCTCCCCTCATCTAAGTAATCACCTTTGATTCAAAATCTCACAGAGTTTAACATTCTCACTAAAGATTCACTCAAATCACTCGAGGTGTTTAAGGATAATGAATTTAGCACTCAACAATCAATATGAAAAGTTATTACCATAGGCTTGCATGAAAATCAAATCTCCACCACTATATATTGAGATGATACATCAATCAAAAGGTCTTTAAAGGGTTGTAACGAGGCTTTGGTAGGGGGTGTAGTCACAAGCTGAAAGAGAAGGTTAGAATCGAAATTGAATTGAAGAATTACTTAACTAGAAAAATATTTAATCATCAATTTTGTACAAAAGAGCTTCTTATCAGAATATGGAATTAAACACTCAAGCTTTAAAAATACGACTTACTGCTAATATATAAATATGTATATTTTTTATTTTTTTATTCTTTTTTTAAGATCAAATCAATTAACATGGACTAACTATCAAAAATAAAACATAGCTCAGCAATTTATTCAAATCAAATCTCGATAAAAATAAGGATAAAATTAATTGAGGGAATTTTAACAACAATGAGTTATGGGTTAATATTAATGGTAAATAAATGAATGGGATGTTAGGCTTCAAAGGGGTTTACTAAGGGTTAATTGTGAAGATAGGCTTTTATGGAGTGAGTGGGTTAAACCTAAGTGTCTCTATCATCTTGACATATTAACTCAAATGGTGTGGTCTTGACATGCATAATCAAGCAAGTTCTAGAATAACAATTTGATATTGGCGCACTCAAAGCAACAATAAAAGTGAGCACGAAAGAAATAATAGATGCTCCAAAGGCTCAAAATCTCATAAAAATTATGGCTTTTTTATGTTTAAACATGTGGATTTCAATTCAAGATAATACCTAAACTTGAGGAGAACAATCCTAAAATTTTAAATTCTCAAAAATCAACTTATCATGCTTGATTCTCTAATGTCTTAAAGTTTAAATAATCAATGCATGAATGCCTATGTTTTAATTCAAGATATATCAATAAAAATCATAGATTAATCCAAATTCATTCTAATAATGATATGAGGAATTTACAGGAGAACAAGACAAAATTTAGGGATTTTTCTGAAAGTGATATAATTAACCCCCTACACTTAAGATGTACATTGCCCTCAATGTACAAAGATAAAGTTAATGGCAACTATAGATATAAGATCATAAGATAGGGAGAGAAGTGAAACTTCCTGAATGTAAAATAGATGAAATCCTTAGGTTGGAGTTATGTAGAGTGGAGGAGAATACTCCGGTGGTGGTAGAGGTTGGGTTCCACAAGTGCTGGACCAAAAGAATATTATATCTCATGGTAGCTATGGCCGTGGTCAAGAAAGGCATGGCAGTCGTAGAGAACCTTTTCCAGTAGAGTTTCAAGTTCCTAAGTAATAGGGAGCTTTAGAGCTCTTTATAACTGTGATAAAATCAGGAACCTTTTAGGGAATATAAGGAAGAATAATTGCTCGTAATAAAAGAGTCGAATTTAAAAATTATTATAAAACCTAAAAATAAAATAGTATTACAAGGAAAAAAAATGAAAAGTTAAAAGTGAGAATAACAAAAAAATGATAAATAAAAATAAAAATGAAATAAAAAGAAAATCTTTAAACATCATCATCGCCGGATGGTTCGCGAGGTGGTGGTGGCGATGAAATGTGGATGTGCTGACAAATCTGCTGTAAAGTAGCATCAATGTTATCAAAGCGCTGAAAGCACTACTGCTCGAATCGAGTGATGTGCTCAGATATATCAGAATATGAAGCCGCCGCATGAACTAGATGATGGATGGGTGGTGGCTGAGAAGGTGAGTCCTCGTGTTGTTGAGGGACATCATTAGTAATGTCCTCGAGGGCCTCTTTTTTGGTTGATTGGGTGAGGCGATGCTGAAGAGGGTAAGTTCCACGGCATTTTTTGAGCATCCTCATATGTAGCATGCTCGAGATACCTTGTAGAAACATCTGACCAATGAAAGTAAGGGAGGATACTTGTGCCACTGTGTTGAGGAGCCCGAAGTGCCGAGCCAGTCGAGTCACATAGGGGCCAGTAGAGATGACCCCCTCCTGATGCCGCTCTGTCTGATGGCGAATGGCAAGGGTGACGAAATAGGTGAGGTCGAATACGTGCCCATTCATCATACACCATAGATAGTAGGCGTCGTGAGTGTTGACGACGCCAGTGCTCTCTCGCCATCCTATCAAAGTGTGAGCTAAAATGGCATGTAGGTACCTTAAGGATGGGGCGAGAGCCGATGCCTTAGAGCAGCTAGGGTCATAGGTGGCCGAGACAGGTACTAAAGTGTTCCAGCACCATGAAGGAGAATGATGGATGTGACGGTTGAGAGTGTTGAGGTCGTTCTCCTCCATGGACTCCTTCGTGTATAGGCCCAGTACGGTACCGAACTTTGGGACGCTTAACTGGCAGACTAAATCACTAAGGCGAAATTGAACCGTGCTGGGATCATCGAAGTTGGTCATGACATCTTGAAGATGGAAGGTCGAGCAAAGTTTGAGTGTGAGCTCAAGGTACGTCGGCTTGATAATAGCGAAAAATAGTTCCCATGGATCGGTTGATAGAAGAGCTCTGACCGCGTCAGCCAGTTGGACTTGTTCAAGTGCGGCCCAGTCAATGCAGTGGCCCGTACCTAAAGTTCGGGCCTGAAGTATCTGGAAGAGTTCTTCCTAGGGTCCCACGGGAAACTGAAGGAAGGGGTGGCGAATTTCTACGGTAGGACCCAAGGAGGACGTTGCTCATTTCCTTTTCTTCGAAGCCGGGACAGCGGCCTTTTTACCACGTGAAGTCGACATTGTATACCTGCAAGAAGAACCATTATTTCATCTTAATGAATGGAAAAGATAATATGTAAACGAATTCAAAAATGAATAAACCATGAATTTAAACTAACAAATTCAACCAAAACTACTAACACCAACAAAATTCAACCAAAAACAATCAATCCGATGACATAGATTTTGTGGCAATTAGTATGGTAATAGCATGAGTATGAGCATGGTAATGCCATGGGTATGAGCATGACAATAGCATGAGGCCTTCTTAATCTCTTGATTCAACATGAAATAGATGATAGCTATCCTAAGAATGAAATTTAAATGATAGAGTAATGAGTAGCAAAATGAAAATAATATAGTAAAAATGTAGAGATTATTATGATAATAAGCATCAAAAGTAAGTAAAATAGAAGATAAAAGAGTAAACAAACAAAAGAGGGATGAGCTTGGGCGTCAAAAATGAGGTTGAGGGCGACGCACGGGCGTGGCAGAGAGGGCGTATGGAATTGCAGCAGCTAGGGTTAGGGATTTTGGGGGAAGGGGATGATGAATAGTGAAGGGTTTTTTATAGATTTTGGGGCAAATGGCCATGGGACATGCCAGTGTGTACGCCCCTGTTAGTTTGACAGTGTCAACCACGGGTGCTAGGCACGGGCATGTCGCACTTCTGTGCTACTTTCTCAGGTTCAACCACGGCTCTAAAACACGGGCATGTTACACGCCCGTGTTGTTTTGGTAGGATCGCCCACGGCCATGTCGCACGGCTGTGGCAACTTGTTGCATCCTGTGTTGGGGAAAAATTTTGCCCTATTTTCACACTGTATGAAGCACGCCCGTGTGCCTGGCCATGTGGGTTTGGAAAACCTATATTCAAGAGCTTAGTTAGGTGTTAAACGTTAGAATTTAAATAGGTTAATACCGTTAGTGCTCAGGTTGCCTCCCGAGAAGCAATTATTTATAGTCTAAGCTTGACTTACCTCGGTTTCACGTGGTCATAGTGGTTCGAGGAGTTTACACTCCTCATTCCTGCTATCAGTTTTATCAAAATAAGGTTTTAAATGAGTAATATTTACCTTAAATGTACCAAATTTGGAAAGAGTTACCTCGACTGTACCGTATGGGAAGATGTTAAGTACCGTAAGAGGGATTGCTCCATTCAATTCAGAAGTGGTAATATGAGGATCTGCTGCATCTAATAGTACTTTGTTTCCAACCTTAATTTGATTTGGGAAAAAAATTAGCTCATCATGGCGTGTTTTCGGTTTATCATGTCTCCGCCATTCATCTAGCTTCTCGATTTGTAGCCTTCGTTCTTCATGGATAGGTCCTTTGTTGTTGTTTGAACATGGCTCATGTATGTTCTTCGAACTTATTTCCTGCAAAGTAGGTTGCAAAATATGGTCAGTTTTAGTAGAGTGAGTTATACAACCACCTTCAACTTTCGATGTGTTGCTTGAATTGGGAGCTTGAAGGGTGATTGTTTCGTCCCCTACACAAAGTGTGAGTTTGCTTGTGCTAACATCAATAATTGTTCTAGCAGTTGCTAAAAAGGGCCTTCCTAAAATTAAAGGAACGTTACTATCCTCCTCTATGTCTAGAACAACGAAATCTACTGGGAATATAAATTTGTCAATTTTAACAAGTACATCTTTAACAATACCCCTAGGAAATCTGATAGTTTTATCTGCTAATTGAATGCTTATCCTAGTTTGTTTGGGTTTCCCAAGACCTAGCTGCTTGAACATTTTGTGAGGCATGACATTGATACTAGCCCCTAAATCAGTCAACGCATTGTTCACATCTAAACTACCAATTAAATAAGGAATTGTAAAACTCCCTGGATCTTTTAATTTATTGGGCAGCTTATTTTGTAGAATAGCCGAGAAAACTACCTTTAACTCCACATGTGACGCCTCATCCAACTTCCAGTTATTTGAGAAGAGCTCCTTTAAAAACTTTATTGCGTCCGGCATCTGCGAGAGAGCTTCAATAAATAATAAGTTAATATGTAGTTTCTTTAAAAGTTTAAGGAATTTACCAAATTGTTCGTCTGAGCGGTCCTTCCTTTTCGCATTGGGGTATGGCACATGAGGTTTATATTCTACACTTACCGATTTCTACTCATTGGGGCCTACCTCACTTTTACCTTTGCTTTCCACAATTTCTTGCTTTGGTTCTGATTTAGATGCAACTAACCCATCCTCATTTCTAACATTAATTACATTGGGTTATTCTTTTGGGTTGGGTTCAGTGTTACTTGGCAAGCTACCTTGTGGTCGTTCAAAAATTAATTTGGACAACTGGCCTATCTGAGTCTCGAGCCCTTAGATCGACAGTTGTTGATTTTTAAGTGCTGTCTCGGTATTCTAAAAATGAGTTTCTGACACCGAGATGGATTTTGTTAGCATCTCCTCAAGGTTCGGTTTCTTTTCCTATTGATAAGGTGGTTGTTGAAAGCCCAGAGGATTTTGTAGCCTTTGATTTCCTTGACCACCTCATGAGAAATTTGGGTGGTTCCTCCAACCTGCATTATAGGTATTACTGTATGGGTTATTTTGAGATCTAGAGTTATTATTACCCATATAGTGGACTTGTTCCTCTTCGGTAGTAGGGTTGAAGGGTTGATATTCTGTATGTATGCCTCTTCCACTTGAATCACACCTCATCACTGGATGTACCTGCGTAGAACCAAGTAAACCATCAATCTTTTTATTTAGAGCTCCACCTGATTTGATAACATATTAACCGCATCGACGTTATAAATGCCTACTATTTTAGTTGGCTTAGTCCTCATGACTTGCCACTGATAATTATTCAGTGACATTTCCTCAATAAATTCGTAAGTTGCTTCAGGTGTTTTGGTATTGATGGTTCCACCAGCTACTGCATCAATCATCTGTCTTGTCGAAGGGTTCACACCATTGTAAAACATTTGAACTTGCAACCACAGAGGTAACCCATGGTGAAAGCACCTTCGCAGTAGGTTTTTGTATCTCTCCCATGCATCGTAAAGTGTTTCTAAATCCATCTGTACAAAAGAAGAAATATCATTCCTTAGTTTAGCTGTTTTAGCAGGTGGAAAGTATTTCAGTAAGAACTTTTCGGTCATTTGTTCCCAAGTAGTGATTGATCCTCGTGGTAATGAGTTCAACCACTATTTAGCTTTATTCTTCAGTGAAAAGGGAAATAGCCGAAGGCGAATGGCATCGTCAGAAATGCCATTGATCTTAAATGTGTCTCAAAACTCCAGAAAATTTGCTAAATGAGTATTTGGGTTTTCATCTTGCAAACCATCAAACTGAACAAACTATTGTATCATTTGAATTGTGTTAGGTTTTAGTTCAAAATTATTTGTAGCAATAGCAGGCCTAACTATACTCGATTCAGTTCCTGTTAAAGTAGGTTTAGCATAATCATACATAGTACGAGAAGCAGGATTCTGATTTACCGGGTCAGCAGCAATAGCAGGAGGTAGTAGATTTTCCTAATTTTCAGCCATCTCCTCATTTGTAGTTTGAGTATTTTTCTCTTGCCCTTCCTCTATGTATTGTAAGCTTCTCCTAATTTCTCTTTGGTTTCTACGAGCTGTGTTCTCGATCTCACTATCAAATAGTAATGGAGCCAAAATTGATTTTAGACAACACCCAAGGAAGAATCCACCTAGACTACTCTTCTTAATTGACTCTGAACCAGACGATTTATTCACTTGACTTGATCCGTAGAAATCCCTAAGTTATGTTATTATCCCTATTCAAGACTAATAACGTCTAACCCTAGGTTGATTAATTGAAATCTCTTTCTAATTAAAATCCCTAGTTTTGCATTAACTCAATCTATGGATTCCCTATTAGATTTGACTCTAATCCGACAGATTTATGTCGTTCTATCTCTAGGATTGCATGCAACTCCGCTTAATTATGAACGATCTACTCTTAGACAGGGACTATTAATAACATCAATACTTGAATCAATATCCTAAAATATTCAAACAAAAGTTACAATCATAATTAAGAACAAATCAAGTATTTATCATACAGTTCAGAAAATATTAACAAGATCCGTGTTAGGTTTCATCTCCTTTAGGTATTTAGGGGATTTAGTTCATAACTATAAAAGAAAACATCTCAGAAGAATGATAACAAAATATAAAGAAAACCCAAAAACCCCTGAAGGAAATTGAAGGGAGATCTTCAGTCTTGGAGGTGAATCCTGCTTCCGAGATGGATCAATCGGCTTCCTTCGAGTAATTCCTTGCTTCCTAATCTCTGTCTCCTCTTTAGTCCTCCTCTAGGGTGTTTAAATAGGCTTTTAGAATGCCTAAAAGCCCTCCAAATTTCCCTTTTCCGAATAGAACTCAACTTGGGCTCGACAGGGACACGCCCGTGTGTGATTACTTCAGGCCATGGTCAAGGCTGAGAGATAAACACACTCGTGTTGAGGTTGTTTTAGGCCGTGTTCCAGCATGCTAGAATGGCACGGGCGTGTGTGCTACCCGTGTGAGGAAGTCCAGGCCGTGTTGATTTCCCACGTCGGCCCATTTTCTCCGTTTTTGGCCTGTTTCTTGTTCTTTTGGCTCTCCTGTGCTCACCTAAGTATAAAACATGAAATTAAAGGATTAGGAGCATTAAATTCACCAAATCTAAGGAAAAATCATTCATAAATGTGTTAAGCAAGGGATAATAATATGTATAAATTACGGTTTATCACAACAGATACTTATTTTATAGTTACCTTATTAAGTTGTCTATTATCAATGCACATTCTCATAGTTCCATCTTTCATTTTCACGAACTACACAGGTGCACCCCACGGAGAGAAACTCGGTCGTGCGAAACCTCTATCTGTCAACTCTTGCAGCTGAGCCTTCAATTCTTTTAATTCTATAGGTGTCATTCTGTACGGAGCTATGGATATCGGAGTCGTCCCAGGCATTAACTCAATACCAAACTCTACCTCCCAAATAGGTGGCAAACCCGGTAATTCTTTAGGAAACAGATCTGGATACTCACATACAACAGACACTGATTCAATGTTTCTTTCGGCCACTTTGCTGTCAAGCACGTAGGCAAAATAAGCTTCACACCCTTTTCTCACATATTTCTAAGCTAGCATCGAAGAAATTACTACTGGTAAACCATACAAATCACTAGATTCAATCCGAATAACCTTATTATTCTGACTCCGTAAATCAATGGTCTTTCCCTTGTAGTTCACTACAGCATCATGTAATGTCAACTAGTCCATACCCAGAATTATGTCAAATTCATCAAATGGCAACAACATTAAATCAGCCGGAAAGCACAGATCTCGAACCATCAAGGGGTAATTTTTACACACTTTGTCAACCATAACGCATCAGCCCAAGGGGTTTGACACTCTAATCACAAACTCAGCAGACTCAACAGGGAGAGTCTTGCTGAATACTAATGTCTCACACACATAAGAATGAGTAGAACCAAGATCAATCAATGCAATTACATTAGTATTATAAACAGTAAATGTACCAGTAATGACATCTGGGGATGAAGCCTTCTCTTGTGCCCGTATAGCATAGGCTCTGGCAGGTGCACGAGCCTTAGATCTATTTGTTGTATTTTTAATTCCTCTCTAACTACCACTCGCGTTACCCACATTTCTGGGTGGTCTTCCCCGAGTTGCAGAATTACCCGATCTCGTGTTCTGCACTGGATTCTCTTCAGCTAACCCTAGGCAATCTCAAATGAAATGATCTATCGATCCACATTTAAAACAGGCCTGATCATGCAATCTGCAACTGTCGGGATGTCATTTACCACAATGCTCACACTCAGGTTGATTAGATCTAATATTACCCGCACTGGCTACCGAGGTAGCTCTCGAGCTAGCAGGTGATCTATTCTGATCCTGTCTGGAGTAACCCGAAGTGGCCCTAGAACCACTGAAATAATCTCAAAACTTCTTTGGTGTTGACTGGACTGACTTACTGAATGATCTCTTACGCGAGCCTCTAACTTCAAAATCAATTTTTCTCTTCTCTTTCCCGAGCTCTTCAGCTTTGCAGCCTCGTTCAACCAGTACTACAAACTCTTTTATCTCCAGTATGCTAACTAACAGTTTAATGTCTTCATTCAGCCCATCTTCAAATCTTTTACACATTGTGGCTTCGGTGGAAACACACTCTCGACCATACTGACTGAGTCTCACAAATTTTCGCTCATACTCTGTCACGGTCATCCGACCCTGTTTCAGCTCTAGAAATTCTTTTCTCTTTTGATCAATAAATCTCTGGCTGATATACTTCTTACGGAACTCTGCCTGAAAGAATTCTCAGGTCACCCTCTCTCTCAGAACCACAAATACTAGGGTATTCCACCAGTGATAAGCTGTATCTCGAAGCAAAGATATAACACACTTCAAACATTCATCTAGGTTACAGGACAACTCATCAAACACACGGATAGTATTATCAAGCCAGAACTCAGCTCGCTCAGCATTATCATCATCAGTAGCTTTAAACTCTTCAACACCATGTTTTCTGATTTTGTCAACAGTTGGCTTATACAATCTCAACGGATCACTTACTTGAGGTACAACAGGTATCGAAGATGTATCAATCGGGGGTGGAGGTTGTTGTGTAGTCAGATTAGTCCGAATATATTGAGTAAACCAGTCATTCATCATTTGATAGAAGGCTTGTTTAGCCTCGCTTTCTTGATTACTCGAAATCGGTCAAGAATCAACCGGCGCTGTCCCCTGCGCGGGAGCAGGCGCTACACTCTCGACATCATCAGCTATAGCTCGGTCAGGATCCATTTACTATATGAAAACACATTTTTAGATGTCAGAAGTCATCACACTATCGCAGTATACAATATGGCACGTATAGTTAGACTCACACACATTACGTTAGTCCTAGAATCGACTAAGCCGTAGCTCTGATACCAATAAAATGTAACACCCCTAGTTCGTATTCGTCGCCGAATTAGGGTTTTGAGGCATTACTGAATATACTATTACTCATTCAATTATTCATTATAAATTTCAAATCAAGATTTAGATCATATAGATGCTTATAACTCAATCCAATATCAAATCTTAAAAGATTTAACATGTACAACGCAACATAAATAATACATAACCTATATCATATATTTTATACATACATGTAACATTTTATACATTTATAGGAATAGTTGTATTAATAATTTAATTAATGAGTATTAGACTTATTTATTAAAAGTCATGCGAATGCACAAACTTTACATCAATTAAAACAATGCCATTACCAACCTTATTATTTATTTATGCGACACTTATACATTAACATATATAAATTTCGCATATTATGCATTATTACACAAATTAAGAACAAGCATTCAGGTACATACATAGAACCCATTCCATTTTTTACCTACTCAGCTATCATAATTCATTTACACATTTTCATGACCTTACAAATAATCAATGAATTTATACAACCATGCACATACACATACCAACCATAGTATAAAGATACATATATATATGAAAAGACAAATGAAAACTCATCCACATGTCATGACTGAATACCTATGCACACATATTCAGTGTCATTATTCAAATATCTTAATCTTTTAATCATATATTATCCTTCTTAACTTAGCTTACACAACAACATCATAATAACAAAATTTACGCATACAAACATATTAAATAATCTAATAAGCAATCATATATGTTCCTATGCAACATACCAAGACTGAACCTGTATGTACAGCACAAATATATTATGTGTAATACACTTAAAATAAAGATCACATTTACATAAAATACATACTATTTAATCAACCATATTTATCCACAAAACCTATACAATATTTATCAATAATCAAAGTTAATGTATATTTAATCTAACATATAAAACCGAATAAGAACATAGCATCAACCCCTTTTCAGCACACGTAGTACTTAACACAAATATTACATGTAATAACCCAAATTTACCCGGGCCCATAATTAAGTAAATAAAACCGAAAACAAAAATAAATAAATGAATGTTTATTTTTAAACAGTCCATTTACAATAGCCCTTAGGCCCAAAATCAGAACTACCCAGCAGACTCATTTACACATTAACCCTGATACCCTAAACTAGCCTAGTAACCCAAGACTTAATCAGCCTAATTGGCCCAACCTATCTTCAGCTTTAGGGAACCCTAGTTAGGGTTTGTGCCGCAGCTCCCAGGCCATATCAAACGTCAGAAGATTTTGCGTCACAGGCACGCCAATCGTCACACTTTTTTTTTTTGCGCCGTTCCAGTGACCACAATCAGCGCCATAACTCCAGCTCCGAATCGCGCCGTGATTGGCGCACGAATCAAAGCCAGAGTAATCGCCAACATTCTCACGAACACCTGCAAAAAAGAGAAAGAAAAGCAGCAGAAACGAAACAAACATGGCAAGAAATGAAATGAAATCTGTAAATATACTGTAAACAGTGGCTATAAAGCCTGAATGCTATCATTGTAAGAGAGGATCGATTTTTTTTACGGATAAAAAAGATATATACACATATATTCAGAAAAAAAAAGAAGTTCAAGCAGTTTCTTTAAAAGGTGATTTAGATTTTATATTCTGTTCTTTTATTTATCTACGAGTATACGAATTGTTTTAAAAAATTGTTGATCTTAAGAAGGGAAAAGAGATTACCCGTACTTCGCTTGAAAGAACGAGGGTTTTTAACCCTCCGACCATCGTGTATGGAGGCGCGTGTGGCGCGTGAGCATGTGCTGCTCGGTGGCAGAAGGCCGAGACCGGAACTCCTCTCTTCCCCTCTGCAGAGAATTTTAAATTTTTTTTAAAGACCGATGTAAAATGAATTTTAGGTTAGAGTTTTGACATTTATAACATTACAAAAACGGTGTCATTTTGGCTTAGTTCAATAAGAACTAAAACGGCACCGTTTCAACAGAGGATCCGCGTGTTGACCCGATTACCCGGGGAGGATCTGCGTGTTTTCGTAAAGTGGGTTAATTGCCCAATTGATCCTCTCGCATTTTTAATCTTTATAATTTCATCTTATTTATTTTTTCAATTTAGCTATAATGTTTTAATTTTGTTTCAATTTAGTCCTCATAGTGACTTTTAAACTGTATTCGGAGAAACGATGTCGTTTTGGGATTAGGGTCGATTTGCCCAATGAGTCCCTCGACTTTCAATGCGTGTTTTAATTAGGTCCAAATATTTTTATTATTTCGCAATTAACCCCAGATTCTTCAATTAAATTCAATTTTAATCCTTTATTTATTCCTTTTTTTTTATTTTTAAATACTTTATATATTTTTTAATATTAGTTATAAAAATAGTACATATTATTTTTTATTATCCATTATATTATTATTATATTTTTAAAATTTTTATCATATATTTTTATTATATATATATTATTTATTCTATTATATTTATATTTTACTATATGTTATATATTTTTATTATACACTATTTATTTTTTTATATCTTTATACGAAAAATACTTATTATTATTATTATATATATTCTTTATATTTTATTTATGTATTTTTATTACATATTATATTTTTATTATGTATATTATCCCTTATAATCTCTATCTTTCTTTTATATATATTATATTATATACATTTTATTATATATTTTTATATTATTTATTATATGATTTATATTATTATATATTTTATTTGTAAATTATATTATACACTATATTTTACTGTATATATTATCTCTTACATTTTTTTATTTCATTATAAAATAGGTATTATTTTATCGTTCATTAACTATATAGTTTTTTTTAATTAAATAAATAGATGTAATATTTAGTACATTATTCTATTAATAGATTAAGTTATTATACCCTATAATATGGTTTATATATACATTAATCATTTTTTTTTAAAAGGAGTTTTCCTTTATTATTTTCATATTATTCTAAAAATTTCTAAATAACTTTTTTATTTGATTTGATTTATATTTCATATGTTTATACTTTGTTTATTTTTTTATATTGTTTATTAAATTATTTGTTATTGTTTTTACATATTTGCATAGAAATTAATTGTTTATGTTGATCTAAGGTACATTTGCATGA
Organism: Gossypium anomalum; assembly: GCA_025698475.1. Classification (NCBI taxonomy): domain Eukaryota; kingdom Viridiplantae; phylum Streptophyta; class Magnoliopsida; order Malvales; family Malvaceae; genus Gossypium; species Gossypium anomalum. The sequence continues at coordinate 32,468,002 of CM046958.1, read as the reverse complement.
AATGTTGTTATATGTGTTATACAATTTATACCATTAAATTTATTATACTCTATGTTGTATTTTGCATGAAAAGATAAAGCATATATATATTGCAATTAGTTTTATTTAATTTCTTGTAATATGTAAAACATATCATTACTTTTAAAGCCAAGAGTCATTCAATTCGAAAAAAGAATTTTAAAAAGTGAGGCAATGTTTTGATATTTAGGAATTCGGGAAGAAGTGCCCTAACATGCTGGGTTGCAATTTCCCATTTGACTGATGTCTAAAATATCCTTTTAAACGAGTTTCATAAATCACAAGATGATTTCAGTTACGAAAGTTTAAAGATATTGTGTCCAATCATGCTGGATGTGGTGTTTATATTCTTTTGAAGCGAAGGAATCTTGATTCTTTTTAACTTAAAATATTACGATTTTAAAGGAAATCTCATTTCTAAATTCTTTCAAACTTCTGACACTAAGACAAAATTATTCAATTTGGTACCAATTTTGGGCGTTACGAGGGTGCTAATCCTTCCTCGAACGTAATCGACTCCCAAACCTGTTTTCTCATAATTTCGTAGACCAAAATGTTTTATAAAGTGATCCAATCACACTTTAAAAGATTGGTGGCGACTCCCATTTTCGTTTTTAAAAAAACCCGTTTTTAATGAGGTTTCGACATTACACATACATGGCTCATAAATATAAACCAAAATGAAAAATAATTGACACTTAACATAGCCGAATCTTCTATTTAAAAATCATATACATATCCTAAAACTTTCCTCACCACTTACCCACGAATATGCTTATTAAATATTTTGACTCAGATCTTACCATACCAAGTTCAAACATAATCAACAAGCCATTCTTAATCACATAATGCTCACCACATATATTATACCTTCATGGCACGCAACTTAGTAACCATAATTAATATAAACTTTAACTAACATAACTAAATTCTAATATAATAACTTAGCGATTACTATACAAGTCTATATATTCCATTTATTTTACATTTTAGTCCCTCAAATTATTATTTTTGCAATTTAGTCCTAATTACTCAAAATCATCAAAAACTCCAATACAAAACATGTTAATCTAAGACATATCTTTCATTTTTCATCATCAAACAACAAAAATCACAAGCTATCAAAAATGGCACAACTCAAAATATTCATCAAAATTAAAAATTAAAGCATGGTTTTTGAAGATTACTAAACAATGATCTCAAAAACATAGAAATTATCAAAACTCAGACTAAATTCATACCTTGATTAAGCTTTAAAATTGGCCGAACCCTAACTCTTGTTCTTTCTTTTTCTTTTGTTTATATTCGGCTAGGTAATGAAGAAATAAAAGATTATTTAAGTTATCATATAATATAACATATATACTAACTTATTATTATTACATGTTTTACATTTTTAACCTTATTTAACATATTATAAAACCATTATACTATGACCACTACCATCCACATCTTTTAGTAATAGGCAAGTTGCAACTTAAAGGCGTCCATTTAAAAAGCCAAGTGTAATTTAGCCCTTTTAGAAATTACCACCTAATTTTCATTTTACGCGATGAAGTCCTTTTATTTAATCAGACACTCTAACGACAAAATTAAATCACGAAAATTTCACAGACATAAATTCACAAAAAATAAACACAGAAAATAATTTTAAAATATTTTTCTAACTTAGATTCGTGGTCCCGAAACCACCATTTCGATTAGAGTCTAAATCGGGCTGTTACAGCTACTCCATTTTCATTAATGTATGGCATGGAGGCTGTTTTACCTATCGAGGTGCAAATCCCATCTCTACGAGTGTTAAGGGAGGTGTGACTGGAGGAGGCTGAATGGGTGCAAGAGAGATATGAGTAGTTTAATTTAATTAAGGAAATGAGATTAGCAGCTTTATGTCATTGCCAATTGTATCAGCAAATAATGATGAAGGCCTATAATAATAAAGTGCAACCAAGGCAATTTAGAGAAGGGGATTTGGTACTGAAGAAGATTCTTCCATATGTTTATGATCATCAAGGAAAATGGATGCCAAAATGGGAGGGACCGTATGTGGTGAAAAAAGCTTTCTCTAATGGAGCATTGATTCTTGCTGAAATGGACGGAGACAAGATGTCGAACCTTGTAAATCCTGATGCAGTGAAAAAATATTGTTCCTAAAAACTAAGCTTGATTGTTTTTAAAGAGTTATTCACATTAAGTAATATTGGCTTTTTCTGTTATGCTTTTCTTTGTGCATCACGTTTTAGGTTATGTTTTACTTTGGAATCTTGCATTCTCCTTAAGGTTAATTACTTAATAAGTTGGCCATGTTTAAAGTGATGAATGACATTTTTGAAATATCCTTCACTTGAAGAAAATTTCATCCTTTGTTAACCACTTTGGACCATCTTGTTTGTTCTAAATTGACCATTGCCGAAGGATCACCCTCCATGTTGGAGGACAATTTGTGAGGTTTTGGGTATGGGTCAATGATTTTACAACATTGTGAGGCAAACATGAGATTATGCGTAATTCAAATTGAAAAGATGGGCGCATTCCCAAGAATGACCTTTGTGATGAGATTAACCATATTTTGAAATGATAAATGGAATCCTTTTGTTCTCCCCGTCACTTGGAGAAAATTATATCCTTTGCTACCCCATTTTGAGCCTGATGTATTTTCTTTCTGAACCCTAATTGAAGTCATCCATTGAACATCTTGGATTGACAAGAAAGATCATTAAGAATGAAAACAAAATTCTAAATTCTTGATCTCATTCCAAAAAAACAAAGGAAAAAAGAAGAATAGGGAAAGCAAATAAGAAATTAAAAAAAAAAGGAAATAGGAAGGAGTAAGAATAAAGAAAAGTGATTGGGAGATGAAAGGAGCCATCAAAAATTCAAAATAGCTCCTCATGGTTTTTATACTCTTTCACATAATATGTATATTTTAGCTTGGAAAACCTTTCTCCGATTGACTCTTAACCCTTAGACTACGTTACAACCCTTAAAAGACCATTTTGATCAAATATGTTTGGGCAAATCAAATCCTTGGAAAATTGTGTCGTCTTCAAGAGCATAAAAGAGGGAGATGAACTCTAGGGTGAAAACTCAGAAATGAGCAGTCTAGAGAGATTTCTAAAAAAAATATGAGATGCCCTGGAGAATAATGAATATTTTCAAAAGAAATTGATCCTTCGATACGAGCCCTGAAGTCATCTATTTGAGCCTATTTTAGCCCTTTTTTGGCACCAAAACTCAAGCCGGCACTATAACCTTGGAACAAGTCCATCTCTGATTGTTCATAGCTGGTTTAAATTAGGGAATTAATATACTTGGAGAATGTAAGAGTCTATAGAAAGAAGTATTTGCTTAAATCAAGAAAAAAAACAACAACAAAACAAAAAAAGAAACCAAAAGAGGGCAAGATAAAGGAATTATATTGAAGAATATCTATTTTAAGACGCAATTTTGCAAAAGAGCATGGTACATGGTTCACAGTTGGAAGTCCAAAGTCAGGAATAGGAAATTCAGCTTCACAAGAATTAACGAGTTGACTCTCAATGCAAGAAATTTATGTTTCAAGGGTGGATTTATGAAATCTGTAGTACCAAGTTTGTTAAGTGAATTATGATCTGATAATTTAATTTACGAATCATAAAATCATTTTGAAATTTGTTAAGGTGATATCCCATGGAATTTGATTTTCATGATTTGTTGTGTGTGGATAGGGATTTGATCTTTTCAACCTAAAAACATGATTCTCAAAATGATGACCTTTTATGAAAATTCAAGAAAAGAAGAAAGGAAAGCATTCATTGTATTTAGAGTGTAACACCCCTAGCCCGTATCTATCGCCGGATTTGGGCTACGGAGTATTACTGGAGCATAGCATCATATACTAAACATTTTATTATAATAAACAAATCACATCATAAATCATAGAAACATCAACCAAAATCATACATACAGTCTCTTTTATGAACCCTCGAGGCCCTAAAAAGACATTGGAAATAAATCGGGACTAAATCGGAAACATATAAAATTTTTTGAAAAAAGGCAAAATTTTTCAAATTACAGGGGTCACACAGCCAAGAGACAAGCCCGTGTCTTAGGCCGTGTGGGCATTCGAATAGAGGCATACGGTCTTGTCCCAACCTGTGCCTGTACCCATGTAAATCTTTAACTTGGGTCACATGGCCAAGCCACACGCCCATGTGCCAAGTTGTGTACCCTTCGAAATAACCCCATATGCCCGTGTGCTAGGCCATGTGCTAGGCCGTGTACTAGCGTGACTTGCAACCCTTTTAAAGTTACAGGGGATACATAGCTGAGACACACGCCCGTTTGGACAAAAAATAGTCATTTCCAAACTATTTCTCACACCCATTCAAGCATGAACCTACAATCACTTTTACACATATGAACTAGCATTCAAATTGCATTAAAACCAAGCATAAATAGGCAATTCCAATATGGTATATATACATCCAACCAATAATCCCAAAGGGCACCTCAATTACAACATCAATACATGTACAATCATATGCTTAAATTTGCCATAATGTTCACTAACTTCAAAACTAAGTTTGCATCAACATAAGCCATTTAAATTGCCTAACAACCAAATACCAAAAAGGTACCAATTGTATCATTCCACTACTAGCACCAATAGACTTTTATACCATTAATAGGAAAGATACCAAATCACCACATTTCAAACATATCACAAAAACATTTATAACATGCATTTTTAAATTAGTCTTTCATCTCTATTTATTCAAACACTTATCCAAGATATAAATGCTAGCTTAACACTTAATTCATCAACATTAAATCATTCACAAGTGATTTATCCATATAATTTTATCAAGTCAAAAGATACATATATACAACCTAGAAAACAAAGTGTTCAAACACATAACTTAGTAGTTCATTATTATACCAAAATTAACTAGACACACATATACATATATACTTATATAGCCACAAATACATGCCACAATCCCAAAAGAGTTCAAAAACTACTAACAATGATGGATAGTGTGAGCCGAAGTTTCGATCTATCCCAAGTCAACAAAAGTAATCTATAAAATGACACACAAACATGTATAAGCTTATAAAGCTTAGTAAGTATATAGCAATGTAACAGCCCGATTTTAGGGCTAGTCAGAACAGTGGTTTTAGAATCACTAATCTGAGGCTAGAGAAACTTTTTTAATATTATTTTATGTGTTATAGCATGATTATATGAGTGCATGAAAATTTTGGTGAAATAACTTTAGCGATTTTATGCTTAATTTTTGAAAAGGGACTAAATCACATAAAAGGTGAAAATTGTGTTCTACTAATTAAAAGTGTCATATAGCTAGAGAACCTTAAATTAGAGGTTCTTAATGTGCAAATAGGCCTTTAAGAGAGTGATGGCCGGCCATAGAGACAAGGAAATGAAATAGTCAAAGGTTAGGTGAGGTTTTAGTGACAAAATTTTACTAGAAATAAAATGAAATAAAGAAAAAAAGATATCACCTTTTCATCGTCCTCCTCTCCACCAAAAATATCAGCAAAAATAAGGGTTTTGGAAGCTTTAAATTTTAGCAACTCTTCACCCTTGCTAGTAAGTGATTTTAATGGTCATTCTTGATAATTTTTGTACTTTTGGAACCCTTGTAGCATAAGATAACTAAAGGAGGGGACTATTTTTCAAAATGGATGATAGTCTAGAGATTTAGCATGAGAGAATTTATGATGTTTTCTGAGTATTTATGGAAGAAAATGAATCTTGGTTGTTAAATAAATAACTTTTGTGAAAGGGGTTTTCATGAAAACACCTAAAAGGACTATTTTGTGAAGTCTATAAAATAGGTTGTAAATAGGTAAAATAATTGAAAATTTTGAGTTGCTCTAAGAGTAATAAAGGTTCGGCTAGGCTTGTTAAAGGAGCAAAACTGCTTAAAATTATTTTACGAGCCTAGGGCAAAATCGTAATTATGTGCAAGTCTAGGAGCAAAATGGTAATTTTGCCCAGGTATGAATTATGGATTGTCTTGATTAATGTAGTGATTAAATAAGTGAATTTTTCATTATAGATCAAGGAAAATAGAGTCCGGACCCAGACCGGGGGAAGACCAAGCTAGTAGACTGATTCAATCTAGTCGCCCACTTTTTGTATAGAGAGGTAAGTTGTACATAAATAATACAACTTTATTGTTATTATGTATTGAACAATTAATATGGCATAAAATGTTTGATTATTGTTGTGAATAGGCATGATGAGAATTGATGTAGTAAAAACTCCCGGTTGAAACTTAGGAATAGATTGGAGATCCATGCCATGACATTTGGTTGATATGTGTGCTAGTGTAAGACCATGTCCAAGACATGGCATCGGCCACATTACGAGAGCCAGTGTAAGACCATGTCTGGGACATGGCATCGGCCACATTATGGGAACCAGTGTAAGACCATGTCTGGACATGGCATCAACATTGAGATGAGAGTTAGTGTAAGACCATGTCTGGGACATGACATCGGCCTCGACATGTGAGCCAGAGTAAGACCATGTCTGGGACATCGAATCGGCATTTTAACCTCTTGTGTGCGGCTTATCGGATATCTTTTAGTATTTCAAATGGTTGCACAGGTTATTTAAAGCTTATGATAAAGTTATGAAAGGATAAAATCATGTTCTGAGTTGTACAAGTTCTCACTTGAAACTCATGAGATATGAGCTTAGTTATGACGCCTTAATGGTAAGGATGAAATTGAGTAAGTTTTATCTATGAGAATGATTTTGGGACAATCTTGTAATCTTTGGCTTATACTTGTGAGGTGTAAATATGTAGTAAATCTACCATTGTTAATTCAAGAATGTTGTGTTGGTTTATAATATGCTATGTGTTTAAAGATGCATGGTTGATGTTGTTACTTATTTACATGCAACTTACTAAGTTTTATACTTACTGCCTCTCTTTTCCATTTTCTTATAGTGCTGCTAAGCTAGCTCGGGAATCAAGGGACGTCGGAGCCATCAATCACACTATCACTTGAAGCTTTTGGTATAGTTAGCTTAAATGTTTTGAGCGTGCCATGTATAGGGACTTTGTCTTTTTGTTAAGTGTCATATTGTGTTGGCCAAATGTGTTGGCTTGTCATGAAGTTGATTCATTTTATATAAGGCCATAGTTGATGGCTAATAGTTGTTGTTGATAAATGCAAATGTTGGTGTTTCCATGAATATGGTTAATACATGGTTTGGTTGATAAGTAAAAATTGTTATAGGTGATAGAAAATAGCTTGGATTTGGGGCATGGATGCCTTGGTTGTGACTGATTTAGTCATGTGTTTGTGCTTGTGATGGTACTATATTATGTGTGTAGATGTGTGTTTGAAAGGGTGACTAAATGGCTAAGAAAATAGCCATGTATTTGTCCACACGGGTAGACACACGAGCATGTGTCTAGACTGTGTGTGACACACGGCTGGCCCCATGGATGTGTGTTCTGGCCATGTGTCCTCTGCACCCTATTTAATGCAAAACAGAATGCTCAGAAGTAAACACAAGGGCAGAGACACGGCCGTGTGTCTCAGCCGTGTAGAGGACACGACCATAAGACATGGGTATCTACCTAGGTCGTGTGAAGTCTGCACTTAAATTTTGGAATTTAATTCGCCACATGACCTAAGGACATGTGTGACAACCCTAATTTGACCCTAGTCGAGAAGTGGTTTCGGGACCACAAAACCGAGTCATAATAATAATTAATTGTTATATTCTATGCTTATTATATGTGAAAGTGCATGTGTGAAAGTATCGTGTCTTAACTTTGTCATTTGAATGTGGAATTTGCTAAAAAGGACTTGTGTGATAAAACTTAAAAATTTGATAGGTAGAATTTAGAGGGCCGAATAATGCATGGTATATTACAAGGAGGACTTGCATGTCAAATGGACCACTATTAAATTAGTGGACGGTAATGATGTTAGATGATAAGAAAAATATGTATTTTGTATTGTAAAATAATAACCTAATGAATATTATATGCATTCCATATTAGTATTATAATATTTAATGATTTTATAAGAGGAAATTTATAAATTATTAAAAGTAAATAGGTGAGAAAAACAAAGTTTTCATCCATTCTTTCTTTCATTTTGCCGAAATTTAAAGAACAAGTAAAACAAAAGGTTCTTGGATATTCGGCCTTGGTACTTCTAATTTGAGGTATGTTTGATTTTATTTCTTGATAATTTATGTGAAATTGAGTTAATTGCTAAGCTCCTTTCATAGCCCATGACCTAATTTTTGTTATTGGTTTGAAGTGATGCATTCGGCTATGGGCTGTTCGGGTGTTTTTGAAGGTGTTTGATGTTTTTGGTATTAAATGTGATGATAGATGAGTTGAGCTTGATGAATAAGGATAGTTGTGGTTAGATATATAGATGGTAATCAGCTATTAGAGTGTAATGCAAAGAAAGTTTAGTGTTGGATGTTTTAAATGGTTTAAAAGGAGCATTGGGCCATGATGAAATATTATGATGAAGTGATGCTTTGAATTTTGAGTATAATTTTATAAGTTGAATTTAAGCTTGTTAAATTTGCTCTTAATATTTCCGGATAAGTTACTTAGTTAAGTTTGTTAAATTTGCTCTTAATATTTCCGAATAAGTTACTTAGTTAAGCTTGTTAAATTTGCTCTTAATATTTCTGGATAAGTTACTTAGTTAAGCTTGTTAAATTTGCTCTTAATATTTCCGGATAAGTTACTTAGTTAAACTTGTTAAATTTGCCCTTATTATGTCCGGATAAGTTACTTAGGTAAAGAAAATTTTTAAAGTACTTAGTTAATTGATACTAGATTAATGGTGTGTGTATAAATCAATATAAACTTTGTATATGTACTAAAGGTGTACATGAGGAAATGTTAGATTAATTGTATTAAATTGCTTTATGTGATTAAAAATGTGTATGACCATTTTGTATTTGAACTAAAAGTAGCTATATGGCCTATTAAATTTCTTGTCATATTCGGCCATAAGCTAGCATGATGGGACTTTAATAAGTTAAATTTTGTTTGAATTAGCTCAAGAGCATAGAGAACCAAGGTTGGATAGGGGAAAAGAGAAAGTAGTTGAATAGCCAATCCGAGACGGTTCGAATATATTCGAGGTAAGTTTTAAGTAGTTAAATATATATAATATTCGATAATGACATGACAGATTATGAGAATTAAGTATTACTTGTCATATATGTATATGGCCGAATGGCATTTATAAAGAAAGTAAAATGTGATATGCTTCTATGATCAAATGATAACGTTAGATGAATATGAGTAAGATATTAGTGTAAACTATCAAATGATAAATGTGAGTGATGAAATGAAATAAAAGTGAATAAAATGTGGGATAATATGTTCGAATGATGCTGGTACCTAATTTGCTGTGATTGTGTTAGATGAAACTTGTTGATTTGAATATTGTACAGATACTATTCGGGCCTTTGAGCCTAGCAGGCTATAATGCCGGTGAAATGATATCGGGCTTCGATCCTAGCAGGCGAAATACCGGTGAATGAATTTGGGTTTTAAACCTAGCAGGCTATAATGTCGGTGAAATGATATTGGGCTTCGAGCCTAGCAGGAGAAATGCCGGTGAATGAATTCGGGTTTTAAACCTAGCAGGCTGAATGCCGGTGATTTGATAAAAGCCTAAAACTAAGATACCTCGTGTTAGAATTACAAATGAATACATTTAATACGTTAAGTTGGCCAGGTACGTATTACATACTTAAATGTGAGTTTGATTTGAATTGAATCATAAGTGTATAATGTGATATATGTGAATAAATGTTATAACTATATCTATGATCATGATTCATTCGGTCAAGGTGTAAAAGTATGTGAAAGTAATTGATTTATGTATGTTATATGAATTTAGATTAAGTGAGATAAGAATGCTAAATGTGTATTATGTGCTTGTGTATATTCGGCCAAGTGACAATATATCTAGAAAATGGCCTCTTGAGAAATTGAATAATCGATGTATAATTGAGTTTATTTGTTGCATTGCTTAAAACTTACTAAGCTTTTGGAAGCTTACTTCATTTGTTACGTTTCTCTGTTTTATAGATTGTTGACTCCAGTCACCTGCTCGAAAAGGGATTGTCAGTAACTCGTCACACCATCTATCATTTTGGTATTACTATGTTTTGAAGCTAGTATGGCATGTATAGAATAGACTTAAGTGAATGGTATTTTTGAGATGTTGTTATATATGGGCCATGCGAATATGGCATCTTTCGAATGTTTGTATAAAGTTTTTGAATGCATATAAAAGTTAATGTTCATATATCTGTGTGATTGCACAAATGTGGTATTTGGGTTGGTAATACTTCATAACCCATTTCGGCGACAGATACGGGTTATAGGGGTGTTACATTTTATTGGTACCAGAGTTACGGTTTAGTCGATTCTAGGACTAACGTAGCGCGTGTGAGTCTAGCTATACATGCCATGAAGTGTTAGTACGATAGTGTGATGATTTTTGACACCTGAAATGTGTTTTTCATATAGTAATGAATTTCGATCCCGATCGAGCGGTAGCTAATGATGTAGAAAGCGTAGCACCTGCTCCCGCGCACGGGACAGCACCGTTGGACTCTCAACCGAATGCTAGTAATCAAAATGATGAGGCTAAACAAGCCTTCTATGCTATGATGAACGATTGGTTTACTCAATATGTTCGAACTAATCCGACTGTTTCACATCCCTCACCCCCGACTAATACAACCCCGGCAGTAATACATCCGACTCATGATCTCGAGTTAGCTGCTATCATTTTTGCTTTGAAAATTTGGCACCACTACTTATTCGGGGAAAAATGTCATGTGTATTCCGATCACAAAAGTCTCAAGTACTTGATGACTCAGAGAGATTTGAATTTGAGACAAAGACGTTGGCTAGAATTATTGAAAGATTACGAGCTTGTCATTGATTACCATCTGGGAAAGGCTAACATGGTTGCTGATGCTTTAAGCCGTAAATCACTGCTTGTTTTGCGAGCAATGAATGTGCACCTGTCTGTGTCCGCTGATGATGTGTTAGTAGCGGAGTTAAAAGCAAAACCGTTATTGATACAACAAATCCGTGAAGCTCAAAAAGTTGATGATGAATTAGTTACAAAGTGAGCATTATGTGTTTCGAAAGAGGATTCAGAGTTTCTGATTGATAGCAATGATTGTTTGAGGTTCAGAAATTGATTATGTGTTTCGAGAAATTCAGAGCTTATTCCGATGATTTTGAACGAGGCTCATGACAGCCGAATGTCAGTTCACCCGGGTAGTATGAAAATGTACAACGATCTGAAATGTAAGTATTGGTGGCATGGTATGAAACGAGACATTTCTGACTTTGTTTCGAAGTGTTTGATATGTCAACAAGTGAAAGCAGAACATCAAGTGCCTTCGGGATTACTTCAGCCGATCATGATACCCGAATGGAAGTGGGATCGAATCACGATGGATTTTGTATCTAGGTTGCCATTGTCACCAAGCAAGAAAGATGCGATCTGGGTTATTGTTGATAGATTGACAAAGTCGGCTCACTTTATTCCCATACGTACGGATTATTCACTTGATAAGTTAGCTGCACTATATGTTTCTCAGATTGTAAGGTTACACGGGGTACCTACTTCTATTGTGTCGGATAGAGATCCGTGATTCACTTCGCGGTTTTGGAAGAAATTGCAAGAAGCATTGAGTACTAAGTTGCATTTTAGTACCGCTTTTCATCCCCAGACCGATGGTCAGTCCGAGCGAATTATTCAGATAGTCAAGGATATGTTGAGATGTTGCATCCTTGAGTTTAGTGCCTCATGGGAACGATACTTGCCTTTGGTGGAACTCGTTTACAACAATAGTTTTTAATCGAGCATCAAGATGGCACCTTACGAGGCTTTTTACGGTCGTAAATGTCGTACACCATTATTTTGGATCGAGCTGAGTGAAAATAAAATCTTCAGAGTTGATTTAATTAAAGATGTCGAACAGAAAGTAAAAGTGATCTGTGAAAGTCTGAAAGCAGCATCAGATCGTTAGAAATCGTATGCGAACTTGAAACGGAAAGTTAGAGTATCAAGTTAGAGACAAAGTGTTTTTTAAAGTTTCACCGTGGAAAAAGGTACTCAGATTTGGCCGTAAAGGCAAATTGAGCCCGAGATTTATCGGACCATATGAAATTACAGAACGGATTGGGCCGGTTGCTTATAGACTACTTTTGCCACCTGAACTTGAAAGGATTCACGACCTTTTTCATGTGCTTGTGTATATTCGACCAAGTGACAGTATATCTAGAAAATGGCCTCTTGAGAAATTGAATAATCGATGTATAATTGAGTTTATTTGTTGCATTGCTTAAAACTTACTAAGCTTTTGGAAGCTTACTTCGTTTGTTACTTTTCTCTGTGTCATATATAACAACATCTCAAAAATACCATTCACTTAAGTCTATTCTATACATGCCATACTAGCTTCAAAACATAGTAATACCAAAATGATAGATAGCGTGACGAGTTGCTGACGATCCCTTTCCGAGCAGGTGACTGAAGTTCTGAAGATTTTATTTTTGAAGCTTTTGGCATCTTTTGAATGTTTGTATAAAGTTTTTGAATGCATATAAAAGTTAATGTTCATATATCTGTGTGATTGTACAAATGTGGTATTTGGGTTGGTAATACTTCATAACCCATTTCGGCGACGGATACGGGTTATAGGGGTGTTACAACATGGGCGTGTGCCTTGGTTGTGTGTCCCTAATTTGGTGATGATATCATAAATAGAGAGCTCCACTGGCAAGGGACAAGGGCGTGTAAGATCACACGGCCTAATCACACGGGCGTGTGGCTCTCCAAATCATGAAAAAAATTTTACGTGTAGTAAAAGTTTTGAAATTTCCTGGTTTAGTCACGATTCACCCCTAATGTATGTTTTGTACCTCGTAGGCCCGTATAAGGGACGTTAAGAATATGTTTGAATGTTGTTAATTGGTCTATAAATTTTATGGTCTGATTTTGTGTATTTGATTGTGTTTAAGTCGATAATGCCTCGAACCTTATCCCGACGTCAGATACAGGTAAGAGGTGTTACATTTATGGTATTAGAGCTATGGTTTAGTCGATTAATTGACTAACCTAGCATGAGTACGAGTCTACCTATACATGTCATATATGTGATATAATAGTGTGACGACTCCTGACGAATTTAAATTGTGTTTTCATATAGCAAATGGATCTCGACGGAGTAGTGGCAGATGATGTAGAGAGTAATGCACCGGCTCCCGCTGAAGGGACTGTGCCAGTCGAGAGTGGGCCTGTGACACTGAGTCAGGGCGGAGGGGCTAGAGAAGCCTACCTCCATATGATGGATGCTTGGTATTCGGAGTTTGTTCGTGCAAATCCGAACCCTCCACCTCCTCCAGCCCCTCCAATCCCCTAGTCTGCCCCTGTAGCTCCCCAAGCGGTGGAGATGTTAAGAAGGGAAAAACCTCCTGTTGACAGAATTTGGAAGCAAAGGGTCGAGGAATTTAGAGCAAATATAGATGGTGACCCAGAGAGGGCAGAGTTCTGGCTAGAAAATACCATTAGGGTATTCGATGAACTGTCTTGCACACTTGAGGAGTGCATGAAGTGTGTTGTGTCACTCCTACGAGACTCGGCTTACCAATGGTGGAACACCCTTGTGTCAGTTGTACCAAGGGAAATGATTATATGGGAGTTTTTCTAAGAGGAATTCTAAAAGAAGTATATTAGTCAGAGGTTTATAGACCAGAAGAGGAAGGAATTTCTAGAATTGAAGCAAGGTCGAATGACAGTAACAGAGTATGAGCATGAGTTCGTGTGGCTTAGAAAATACGCTAGGGAGTGCGTATCTACCAAAGCCATCATGTGCAAGAGATTTGAGGACGGATTGAACGAAGACATCCGATTATTAGTTGGCATCTTAGAGTTAAAGGATTTTTGTGGTGCTTGTTGAGAGAGCTTGCAAGGCAGAAGAGTTGGTCAAGGAAAAGAGAAAGCTAATAATGAGTCTTATGACTCAAACAAAAGACAACTGGGAAGATCATTTCAGACCTCATCCAAGAGATCAAGAGAGTTTCCTACTCGATCAAATGCATTAGTAGGATTCTCAAGCAGGAATAAGAATAAGCAGTATACAGTGTCTAAAGCTCAAACCACTTCTATCACAAGTGTTGGTAATGCTTGATCGAACAGACCAGAATGTTCACAATATGATAGACATCATTTCGGTGAGTGCCGAGGAAATGAAAGAGGCTGTCTCAAATGTGGGTCGCTAGACCATTTTATTTGTAGTTGTCCTGAGATGGTCGAGAAAGATAGAGATCAAGGTGTGAGATCGGGTAACGCTCATTCTAAGAGTAGACCCCAAATGAACCCGAGAAGTGGGGCTAGCAGTAGAGGTGTGCCTAGAGATTCCGTCGTGAGGTCTGAGGGCTGAGCGCCTGCAAGGACTTATGCCATTCGCGTTAGCGAAGAAGCATCGTCACTGGATGTGATTACGGGTACTTTTTCTCTTCACGATATTTCTATTGTTGCTTTGATTGATCCGAGGTCTACCCATTCGTATGCTTTTTTGTGAAATTGGTGTCTAGCATGAATATGCCTGTTGAGCCTACAGAATTTGTGATAAAAGTGTCAAACCTGTAGGCAATGATGTGATAGTTGACAAAGAGTGTAGAAACTGCCCTTTGATGATAGAGATCATTGTTTTTCGGCTAACCTCATGCTACTAACGTTTGATGAATTTGACCTAATTCTTGGCATGGATTGGTTTGACTGTTCATAATATGTTAGTAAACTGTGGTAGTAAGTTTATTGAACTAAAATATGAAAATGGGGATATTATTCTGGTTGAATCAGGTGAACCGGATAGCTTACCTATACTGATTTCTTCTATGACTACTGAGAAATACATGAGAAAAGGGTATGAGTCCTATCTTGTATTTGTGTTGAATACCCAAGAGTCAGAAGTAAAGATTAAGTCAGTGCCTGTGGTATGTGAGTACCTGGATGTGTTTCTGGAAGAGTTGCCCAGATTGCCTCAAACTAGGGAAGTTGAGTTTGGTATTGAGTTGGCACCTATTTCGGTTGCCCCGTATAGGATGGCACCGTTGGAGTTAAAAAAGTTGAAGGTTCAACGACAAGAGTTAATGGATAAGGGTTTTGCGAGACCGAGCTATTCTTCGTGGGGTGCTCCAGTACTTTTTGTGAAAAAGAAAGATGGGTCGATGAGGTTATGTATAGACTACAGACAGCTGAACAAGGTGACTGTGAAGAACAAATATCCTTTGCCAAGGATTGATGATATGTTTGACCAATTGAAAGGAGCCACAGTGTTTTCTAAGATAAACTTAAGGTCCGGTTATTACCAACTAAGAGTTAAGGAGCAAGATGTACCAAAAATCGCGTTTCGTACGAGGTACAGGCACTATGAGTTCCTTGTCATGCCTTTTGGCTTAACAAATGCTCTCGCCGTGCTTATGGATTTAATGAATCGTATTTTCTAACCGTACTTGGATAAGTTCGTTGTTGTTTTTATCGATTATATAGTAATTTATTCTTGTGATGAGAGTGAGCATGCGGAGCATTTGAGAACTTTTTTGCAGACGTTAAGAGATAAGCAGTTGTATTCCAAGTTTAGCAAAAGTGAGTTTTGGCTCCGAGAGGTCGGATTCTTAAGACATATCATGTCTGGTGATGGAATTAGAGTTGACCCAAGTAAGATCTTAGCTATTGTTGAGTAGAAACTGCCGAGGAATGTATCAGAGATTAAAAGCTTTCTAGGCTTAGTGGGTTACTACAGACAATTCATTAAAGGATTCTCCATGATTGCTACTCCGATGACGAGATTGCTACAGAAAGATGTCAAGTTCAAATGGACGGGAAAAATGCCAACAAAGTTTCGAGAAACTAAAGGCGTTGTTGACTGAAGCTCCAATTTTAATGCAACTGGAGCCAGGAAAAGAATTCGTAGTGTATAGCGATGCATCCTTGAATGGATTGGGATGCGTGCTCATGCAAGAAGGCAAGGTAATAGCATATGCCTCGAGACAACTAAAGCCGCATGAGGAAAACTATTCGACTCACGACTTAGAGTTAGCCACCATAGTGTTCGCACTGAAGATTTTGAGACACCATTTGTATGGCGAGAGATGCCGAGTATTCACCGACCATAAAATTCTAAAGTATTTGATGACTCAAAAGGAACTGAACCTTTACCAACGAAGATGGCTAGAGCTCATAAAAGATTACGAACTGGTGATCGACTATCACCCGAGGAAGGCGAACGTTGTCGCCAATACTTTGAGTAGGAAGTCATTGTTTGCCTTGAGGGCTATGAACACTCAGTTGTTAGTAACCGACGATGGTTTGATTTTAGCCAAGTTGAGAGCGAAACCAATGTTTTTGCAAGAGATCTACGAAGCTCAAAAAGGTGATAAAGAATTGCAAGCTAAGATAACTCAGTGCGAGACGGGTGTAGAATCAGACTTTTGGATTGGTTCAGATGGTTGTTTAATGTTTCAAGACAGAATTTGTGTACCCAGAGACGATGAGCTTATTCGAAAAGTTTTGCATGAGGCACATAGCAGTTGTATGTCTATCCATCCGGGTAGTGTGAAAATGTACAATGACTTGAAGAAAATGTATTAGTGGTCGTGAATGAAGAGAGACGTTTCAGAGTTTGTCTCTAAGTGCCTAATTTGTCAGCAAGTGAAAATTGAACACCAAGTACCTTCGAGTTTACTTTAGCCTGTGATGGTTCCCGAATGGAAATAGGACCATATTACTATGGATTTTGTGTCTGGGCTGTCTTGTACGCCAAGGAAAAAAGATGTCGTATGGGTTGTGGTTGATAGGCTAACAAAGTCAGCTCATTTTATACCAGTGCGTATGGATTATCCGCTTGAAAAATTGGCTGATTTGTATGTTTTCGAAATTGTGAGACTCCACAGAGTACCCTTGCCGATTATTTTGAATAGAGATCTGAGGTTTACCTTGCAGTTTTTGAAAAAGTTACAAGAAGCTTTGGGGACAAAGTTGAATTTTAGCACAGCTTTCCATCCGTAAACCGACGGTCAGTCAGAGAGAGTAATTCATGAAGACATGTTGCGATGTTGTGTCCTTGAATTCCAAGGTAGTTGGGAAAAGTATTTACAGTTGGTAGAGTTTGCCTACAAGAAAAGCTATTAGTCGAGTTTGAAAATGGCGCCTTATGAGGCTTTGTATGGGTGTAAGTGTCGAACGCCCTTGTATTGGACCGAACTTAAAGAAAATCAAACTCACGGGGTTGACTTAGTCAAAGAGACTGAAGGGAAAGTAAAGGTAAGTTGTGACTGTTTGAAGGCCGCTTCGGATAGACAGAAATCCTACGCAGATTTGAAACGAAAAGAAATTGAATTTCAAGTCAGTGATAAGGTGTTTTTGAAAGTATCCCCGTGGAAGAAAGTCCTCAGATTCAGTAATAAAGGAAAATTAAGTCCACGTTTTATTGGACCTTATGAGGTGACTGAGAGAATTGGACCGGTAGCTTATCGACTAGCCTTACCATCCGAGTTAAAGAAGATCCACAATGTTTTCTATGTGTTGATGTTGCGCCATTACCGTTTTGACCCTTCGCACGTTCTTTCACCAACAGAGGTTGAGATTCGATTAGACATGACATATGGCAAAGAGCCGGTTAAGATCTTGGCCCAAGAGGTCAAGCAATTGATAGATAAAAGTATAGCACTAGTGAAAGTACTATGGCATAGACATGGGGTTGAAGAGGCCACATGGAAGCCCGAGGAGCCTATGAGAGATCAATACCCAAACCTTTACACAGGTAAGATTTTCGGGGACTAAAATCCCTAAGGGTGAAAATTGTAACAGCCCGATTTTAGGGCTAGTCATAATAGTGGTTTCAAAACCACTAATCTGAGGTCGGATAAATTTTTTTAATATTATTTTATGTGTTATAAAATGATTATATGAGTGCATGAAAATTTTGGTGAAATAATTTTAGCGATTTTATGCTTAATTTTTGAAAAGGGACTAAATCGTATAAAAGGCAAAATTTGTGTTCTACTAATTAGAAGTGTAATATAGCTGGAGAACCTGAAATTAGAGGTCCTTAATGTGCAAATAGGCCTTTAAGAGAGTGATGGCCGGCCATAGAGACAATGAATGAAATTGTCAAAGGTTAGGTGAGGTTTTGGTGAAAAAATTTGACTAGAAATAAAATGAAATAAAGAGAAAAAGATATCACCTTTTCATCTTCCTCCTCTCCACCGAAAATATCAGCAAAAATAAGGGTTTTGGAAGCTTTAAATTTCAGCAACTGTTCACCCTTGCAAGCAAGTGATTTTAATGCTCATCCTTGATAATTTTTGTTCTTTTGGGACCCTTGTAACATAAGCTAACTAAAAGGGGGACTATTTTGCAAAATGGTTGATAGTCTAGAGATTTACCATGAGAAGATTTGTGATGTTTGCTGAGTATTTATGGAAGAAAATGAATCTTGGTTGTTAAATAAATAACTTTTGTGAAAGGGGTTTTCATGAAAACACCTAAAATGACCATTTTGTAAAGTCAATAAAATAGGTTGTAAATGTGTGAAATAATTGAAAATTTTGAGTTGCTATAAGAGTAATAAAGGTTCAACTAGGATTTTTAAAGGAGGAAATTTGATTAAAATCGTTTTACGAGCCTAGGGGCAAAATCATAATTATGTGAAAGTTTAGTGGCAAAATGGTAATTTTGCCCAGGTATGAATTATTGATTATCTTTATTAATGTAGAGATTAAATAAGTGAATTAGTCATTATAGATCAAGAAAAACAAAGTCCGGGCCCAGATCGGGGGAAGACCAAGCTAGTAGACAAATTCAATCTAGTGGCCCACTTTTTGCATATCGAGGTAAGTTGTACGTAAATAATACAACTTTATTGTTATTATGTATTGAACAATTAATATGGCATAAAGTGTTTGATTATTTTTGTGAATATACATGATGAGAATTGATTTTGTAAAAACTCCCGATTGAACCTTAGGAATAGATTGGATATCTATGCCATGCATTTGGTTGATATGTGTGCTAGTGTAAAACCATGTTCAGGACATGGCATCAGCCACATATGAGAGTCAGTGTAAGACCATGTCTGGGACATGGCATCGGCATTGATATGTGTGCTAGTGTAAGACCATGTTTGGGACATTGCATCGGCCACATTATGAGAGCCAGTGTAAGACCATGTCTGGGACATGGCATCAGCATTGAGACGAGAGTTAGTGTAAGACCATGTCTGGGACATGGCATCGGCATTTTACCCTCTTGTGTGTGGATTATCGGATGTCCTTTAGTATTCCAAATGGTTCCACGGGTTATTTAAAGCTTATGATAAAGATATGAAAGGATATAATCATGTTGTGAGTGGTACAGATTCTTACTCGAAACTCATGAGATATGAGCTTAGTTATGATGCCTTAATGGTAAGGATGAAATTGATTAAGTTCTATCTATGAGAATGATTTCGGGACGATCTTGTAATCTTTGGCTTATACTTGTGAGGTGTAAATATGTAGTCAATCTACCATTGTTAAATCAAGAATGTTGTGCCGGTTTATAATATGCTATGTGTTTAAAGATGCATGGTTGATAATATGTAGTAAATATGTAGTAAATATGCTATGTGTTTATAATATGTGTTTAAAGATGCATGGTTGATGTTGTTACTTTTTTACATGCAACTTACTAAGCTTTATGCTTACTCCCTCTCTTTTCAATTTTCTTATAGTGCCACCAAGCTAGCTCGGGAATCAAGGGACGTCGGAGACATCCATCACACTATCACCTGAAGCTTTTGGTATAGTTAGCTTAAATGTTTTGAGCATGCCATGTATAGGGACTTAGTATTTTTGTTAAATGTCATATTGTGTTGGCCAAATGTGTTGGCTTGTCATGAAGTTGATTCATTTTGTATAAGGCCATAGTTGATGGCTAATACTTGTTGATAAATGCAAATATTAGTGTTTCCATAAATGTGGTTAATACATGGTTTGTTTGATAAGTAAGAAATGTTGTAGGTGATAGAAAATAGCTTGGATTTGGGACGTGGATGCCTTGGTTGTGACTGATTTAGTCATATGTTTGTGTTTGTGATGGTATTATATTATGTGTGTAGATGTGTGTTTGAAAGGGTGGCTAAATGGCTAAGAAAATAGCCATGTATTTGTCCACACGGGTAGACACACGGGCATGTGTCTAGACTGTGTGTGACACACGGCTAGCCCCATGGATGTGTGTTCTGGCCATGTGTCTTCTGGACCCTATTTAATGCAAAACAGAATGCCCAGTAGTAAACACACGTGCAAAGACACGGGCGTGTGTCTCAACCGTGTGTAGGACACAGCCAAAACACGCACCCATGGGGCTAGCAATTTATTTAACTCAACATTAAATGAATGAAGTTCTTATATTACTTTACTATTATTACCGAAATGTAAACACGGCATGAAAGTTCTATCAGGAGTACCGAAGTACAACAGGAGCACGTAATGCAAACAGAGGTACTGAAGTACAACAGGGCGCGTAAAGTGCGGCTGGGTGGTCTGTGCAAAGTACACGAGGCAAGCAAGTAAGTGGGATCGAAGTGCAGAAGTACAACGAGGCACGTAAGTGCAATCAAGGGTACCAAAATACAATAGGGGCACGTAAGAGCGGTCAAGGATATCGAAGTACAATAGTTATCTACTAAATTATAAAGTACAAATACATAAAGAAATTTAATTAAGCAATTTACTACTATAAACTTACATCGGAACCACGAAGGTGTACAATCGGCTAATCTACGACTTTCATCTTCCTTTAATTTAAATCTGGTTGAGTTATATCTTGATTTAAATAAATAAATTCAACCAATTTAATAACTATTCTATTCAATTCAATCCAAATTCACATGTTTGCAAAATTTACACTTTTGCCCTTATACTTTTGATTTCTTTTCAATTAAGTCCCTAGTTCACAAAAATGGAAATTCATGAAATTCAACCCCAATCTATCATAGTCAAATATCAATTATGTCCCTAGCAAGCTTTATATTTCCTTTGTTTCACAATTTTACCATGTATAATTTTTTATTTTTTACTTCAATCCTTATTTGATAATTTCATCAAAAATCACTTAACAAAATTTGTTTAACTATCAACAATTAACCATTTTCTTCCATAAAACATCAAAACTCTTTCCCATTCATTACTGGAGAAACCCTAACAGTTTGAAATTTTCACAAATTAGTCCCCGGGCTCGCTACAAAATCTACTCACATGCAAGCAAAAGAGTGATGGATGAAAGTTTCAAGCTTCCGTGGCTTCTCCTCTTTCAATATTCGGTTGAAAAAGATGAACATGCATGCTTTGTCTTTTGTTTTCTATATTTTAATATTTTTTTATTATAAAATTACAATATTAGCCTTATTAATTAACCTTTATAATGTCATTTTTAATGACCATAAAAGTCCGCTAGCAATGTATATGGTCTAATTGCCACATAAGACTCATATTTTAAAGTTCCATAGTCATTTAATACTTTTAGCTACTAGAACTCCACTTTTGCACTTTATGCGATTTAGTCCTTTTCATCAAATTAAACATACAAACAGTAAAATTTCTTAACGAAATTTTTATACAGTAATACTATTATGCTGTAGACATTAAAATAATAATAAAATAAATATTTTTACTTCAATTTTGTGGTCCTAAAACTACTATTCCAATTTCACTAAAAAAGGGCTGTTACATAGAGGCTCAGGTGTGGAGGTCCATTTACTTTTCATTGCATTTAGAGGCCTAGGTGTGGAGGTCCATTTACTTTTCATTGCATTTAGAGGCCTAGTGTGGAGGTCTATTTACTTTTCATTGCATTTAGAGGCCTAGGTGTGGAGGTTCATTTACCTTTCATTGCATTTAGAGGCCCAGGTATGGAGGCCCATTTACCTTTCATTGCATTTAGAGGCACAGGTGTGGAGGTCCATTTACCTTTTATTGCATTTAAAGGCCCAGGTGTGGAGGTCCATTTACTTTTCATTGCATTGTATATGAAAACATAGGTCTGAAGTCTATTTACATTCTTTTGCATTCTCATTTCAAATATTTTGTTATGAGGCCTGAGTTTATCTTGTTTCACTCTTCATGTTTTGATGGCTTGGTATTGACTTTTCTAGTTTTGGAAAACGTAACATGTTTTGATCTATTTCGGTTTTGGTAATTACAAAATCTGTTATTCCTTCTACTGCGATGTTGAGTGGGATTTGATAGTGGTTAGGTGTCTACGTCTTTGTATGTTCCTTGCTACGCAAGCCACGAACAAAGAGGGGCAGCTGTAGATACCCATTTTTGTTTGAAGCCCAATTGGAGGCCTTTGTTTTTCCTTTCTTTTTATTTCCTTTTTGGGCCTACCAAGGCCGAAATTATTATTATCATTACTACTACTATTATTATTATTAAATGTTATTATTATCTCTTTTTTTTTTTTTTTACAAATAAACAAGATTGAAAAGTAGTATATTTACATGAAATGAAATGAAAGAAAAAAAAAAGAGGCTTTTTATATTTTGTTCTTAGAAAAAAGGTATTTCATTTTTTCTTTTCTTCTTTTTATTTTTTCATATACATATCATGAAGGATCGGGTTTTGAGCTCCGATGAAGGAGACGTCACTGGACCTCCAGTTCTCCGCCCCTATGAGCCCCAAAAATCTCGTTTCTTTTCCCTTCCATTTTCTAAAATAAAGGTTTTTTTTTTTTAAAAAAGGCTTGATCTTGGGAAAAGTTTTGATTTTTTTTTTTAAAAAAGAGAGTTTAGATTTTTAAAATAAAAATATGTTTTTAGTCGTATTAAAGGAAAATTTTAAATTTTTAAAAAAAAATTTTGATCTTTTTCAACAATTTCAAAATAAATCTTTGATTTTTAAGAAAAATAGTGATTTTAAAAAAAAAAAAAAGAAGAGAAATTTCAGATTTTTCAAATAAAAATCTTTTTTTAGTCATTTTAAAGGAAAATTTTAAAATTTTTTTAAAAAACTTTTGATCTTTTTCAACTATTTCAAAATAAAGCTTTGATTTTTAAGAAAAAAAAGTGATTTTTTTTTAAAAAAAAAAAGAGAAAGTTTAGATTTTTAAAAACAAAATAAAAATTTAGTCATTTTAAAGGAAAATTTTAAATTTTTAAAACAAAGTTTTGACCTTTTTCAATTATTTCAAAATAAAGCTTTGATTTTTAAGAAAAGTTGTGATTTTTTTAAAGAAAAATTTGATTTTACAAAAAAAAAAAAAATTCGGCCACCGTATGCGTCAACTCCACCACCGAAGGCCAAAAAGCCATTAGGCTCTTCGGTGGTGGAGCCATGGCCAACATAGGAGGAAGAGTTTTTTTTTTTTTTTAAATGAGGTTAAGAATCAAAGAATGAATAATTTTTTTTCTCATTTATTGGTGCCAAAAATGGGTAATTTATTCCCACCCCCTTACTTTTTACATTTACCAAAAAAAATACCCTAATTTTTTGCAACACCGCCCTCACTCTCTAGCTTATTTACACCCGTAACCCTTTTGTTTATTCAAACCTTTGATTTAATCCAAAATTTAAAAATTAAAAGAAAATTATTTGTTACATCAGTCCTCTGTCTTCCACATTTTTTATCTTTTAGTCCCAAAATCAAGCTATGTCATTTTGTTTCTATCTTTAATAAATTACTTACACTTATATCTTCCCTTTCATTTACATTTATACCTTATATATTTAATGTCAATTATGCACTTTATTTTAATATTTTATAGTTATTCACACTTTTATAATTTTTATTTATTCTTATTTCGTCTTTATTTATTTTCATGTCTATTTATATTTATGTTACTTTGATTCTTTTATTGTATTATGAATAAGGTGTATTATTGTTGTTGTTATCATCATCAAGGTCTTATTTATTTCATTTATTTAAGTTTTCTTTTTGTTATTTCCCTTTTTTAAAAAGTTTTATCTTTTCATTAACTTTAGCCAATTTAATTAATTTTCCTATTTTATTACAATTCATTTTAAAAGATGGAACTTTAGGTCACTTTTCCGTACTATCGTTAACATGAGGTTAGTTAAGTAAGTATTACATTTTAATAAAACCATAAGGTTTTTACATTTTAATGAAACCATAAGGTTTTTACATTTGTATTTAGGTTAGCCTTTAAGATCTTATCTACCATTTACCCTAGAAAAATTATAAATAATATGTAGGATATTTTTTTAGGGTTTTAAACTGTAACACCCCAAACCCAGCCCAGACGTTATGGCCGAATCTGATG
Organism: Gossypium anomalum; assembly: GCA_025698475.1. NCBI lineage: Eukaryota > Viridiplantae > Streptophyta > Magnoliopsida > Malvales > Malvaceae > Gossypium > Gossypium anomalum. The sequence continues at coordinate 32,443,614 of CM046958.1, read as the reverse complement.
TGTCACATTGAAGTTTTAAAAACCCATGCTTCATTTTAGTGTTAAAAGATCGTCTTTCATTAAGTTAACAAAGTGAATGGAAGTTGTGCACCAGGTAGGTATCCGAAACAGAGGAGGTGAGCCAGGAAGGCTGCTTAAGTACCAAGCTCTTGATTGGATCCAATCCTAGACATGCCCACAACCATTGCCACACTTTGGTAAACGAGTTGAAATTCGTTTAAGTAGTCATCTTTGATATACCAGTTATTTGTATCGTTGTGTTATTATGAAAACGAATAACATTTTGAAAACGCGTCCTAAGTCTAGCCCATTTTTAATTATTATCAAAAAAATATAGAGTTATAAAAAAAATAATCCCAAATAAATAGTTAAAATGGCCTTATTACAACCCAAAAATAAATAGTATTAATAGTGAGGATAAACTGAAAAAAAACCGGTTACTTATTGCAAAGTCCAAAAGTGATCACCATGGCCACTCTAAATCCCCTCTGGCTCCAAGTCTCCACATCAAGGCTCACCTGTAAAGATAAGTAAAAAGGGGGTGAGTTTGGAAACTTAGTGTGCAACAAGCCCCTTTCGGAGCCCAAACTAAAATCTGCATACTGGGCCTAAGCCCAAATTCAATCTCGATATATACTGGGCCGAAGCCTTTCGTTTAACGGTTACTGGCCGAAGCCTTTTCATTAATCATATCACTGGGCCGAAGCCTTTACTATAAACGGTATGGCCCATAGGCCCATTTCAATATCACATGTAATATTAATGGATGTATGCAAGCCCATTTGGGGAGACTACTCAACCCACCATCCACTACTCTCCACCCGTACCAACCAAGCTCTCCATGTGGGGAATAACTCAACCCACCCAACCAAACTCTCCACTGGCAGCATAGCTGCTTTATCATATATCTGGAGGCCTAGCCTCTTTTAATAACTGGGGCAAAGCCCTTTTCGGTAAACTGGGGCAAAGCCTTTTTTGCACTTCCTCTATTCATATCAAAACCCAACCCATGCATATAAAGAGTATATCATGTGCATATCATGTGCATGTCATAACATATCATGTGCATATCGTTCCATATCATAACATATCATGTGCATATCGTGCCATATCATGTATATCAATATCTCATGCATCATATTCATAACAAAACCCTCGGGGTATAATGGTCATTTTTACCTAAGGGCAAAATAGTCATTTTTCATATTTTAGGGGTAATTTCATAAATTAACCAATTATCAAGAGTTTTCCACGTTCATTAACAATTATCCATATTCTCAAGTGTTTAAACAGTGTTTTTAACGCACTTTATCAAATTAGGGCTTTTGGGCCCAAAACCCCTAATGGGCCCTACGAATGCCGATTTAGCCCTTTAAGCTCACTTAACCCAACTTTTACAACAAATCTAATCGTGTTATCATGCAATATATCCAAGTTCCATTTTTTATCAAATTTATCCAAATGGGCCCGGAAGCCCATTGGGCTCAATTTTAGCCCATCGAGGCCCAACTTACCAACGTGCACAGAATTGCGCCCGATCGTATCGTTCTTATCGCATCTAAAACCTCATACAAAATCTCAAGTTCCCGAAATGCCAGAATTTGGCATTTTGGCTTTTCTGCGAATATTAGCCTAAGCTACTATGAGGGTTGTTACATACATGTTTTGTGACGTTTTGCTAACAGAGTCTCCCACGACAACCTACAATTAATCATCACCAATCTTAGTGTACAAGTCATGCTTATCAAATCCAAAATCCACCTTACCTTATTCGGCCAAAGAACCCCTAATGGCCATAGGTCAATTACCTTCACCGGGTCCGATGATATGATTCAAGCTTATCGAAGTCGATACCCCAAGCCTTGCTGCTCCTCCAAAGTTATCTATTCCACTACACAAACCATAAAATCAAATGACAAAGCCCCAGTAAGGCCTATACCTCAAAATGACAGCCTCCCTAAACTATAGGGAGTTTTGGCTTTTTCTTAGCAGTTATACTACTGAATTGATTTAGAGTACGAATACTTACCACAATCTTCCTTTTTGTACAGTTTAGAGTTTAGCGGATGAAGAATAAGTGAAGAGAAAAGAAGGTTGCTGGTCAAAAAGAAATCGGCACAACCAATCTTCACAGGTTTTGGCTTTTGTGGTTTTTTGGCAAAAGTGAAAATAGGAAAGAGAGTAGTAGATGAAAAAAAGGAAATAGTGAATTGGTTTCGGAAAAGAAAAGGAAAGAAATATGGATGGAGAAGGTGGTAGTTTTGGCTAGAGAAGAATAAGGGAAGAAAAGAATAATCTTATGGTGTTTACACAGAAGAAAACGGCACAACTAAGTCCCTAAATGCCGAAATACTAACCTAATACTCCTCTGCCGAAATCCCCTCTCTAATTCCCACTATTCGGCCAACTCTTAGCTTCTATCCAAATCCCCAAAATCTCTCCCCTTATCACTCCTTAATCCATGCGTTTGACCGATTCAAACTCTCCCCAACAGAGTTCCATTCAGCTTCCAACTCCTGCCTGCCCAAGACATAAAAAGAACACCACAACTGCCAGCTCAGAGAATCGAACCTTGGCTCTCCCCAGACACTTACACGCCACCTTTTAAGCTCCTTAGTGGTGTCACTTAGCCATTTTGCCAGGGGCTCTCTTGTGTTACATTTTACCCATATCTTTTAATAAGGCTACCTATCCAAAGCCCCTAACTCCTTAAGTCTAAAATCCAAAAATTCTACCGGGTTTTGGCCTACACATGGGCCTTCCTTAGGCCCATTTACATATTCCAATTATGAATTTCACTACCAAATACCAACCTGAAAATCACGAGAAACCCGAAAATCAGGATGTTACATAAACTAATTCTAAATATCGTATAGGATTCCTCTTTAGAATCTTAAATTAATATGTAAATATTCTTTAAGACTTTATTCAAGATTAAACTAAAGATTTTTGTTGGTGAATTGTAAATCATAAGTAGGTATTTCTATTTATTTTATTTTAGAAACTTTTTAAGAAAACTAATAAATATTATTTAAGATTTATTATTTTAAGATTTTGATGAATTTAAACCTTAGATCAAGAATTTAAAAGTTAGATAAATCATAAACCCAGCATAGGATACTTTCGTAAGATCTTGATAGGTACAACGTTATTAATTAAATCTTTTAAAATAATAATAATAATAAAAGATCAAATAAGTTGTAGATGTATTTTAATATTTCTCTTAATTCATTGGTAATTTCTAAGTTTTTTTTTAGAATTCTAAATAGAATTAATTTTAGGAATTGAAGATATTTTACTAGAATTATTTAGGTATCCTTTAGGGTTCCCGTTAAAAGTAAAAAATATCTAATTTAAGTTTCAAATTAGATAAGTTTGGTGAACACATCTTAATCAAGTTACAAGTAAACCGAAGGCATTTTCTTTAGAGTTTTTATTTAAGATTTCCATAAGATTTTAGCCTAGATTAAGACATTAATATGCTTAAATAAAAAAAAACCTAGCTCCTTAGACCCCGTAGGACTATCCCTAGATAGGCGTCGTGGGCTTGCTATAACCTTTCCCACATGTAACCATACTTCTAAACCTAAAATTTGGTGATGAGATCGAATCTAGACTTTTAGGATTTTTCTATAGTATTAATTCTAGACTTTTAGACAATAGGTGGCTAACCAACCTAGCCCTAATTGGTTAGTGGCGACTCTACGTTAATTTAGGCCCTTTGTGTCTAGTTTTGCTTACTAAGCCCCCGTACTCTTATGTAGGCAACGTTATAACATACACTTATTTCCTTTATAAAAATTACGGGACCTCTATATTTATAGAAATTAAAGCTAGTTTTGACAAAATTTTGTTTTGAGCTTTCTCATCTAAAAGATCTTTTTAGTAAAACTTTGTTAGAGTGAGCTTTTTCACTCTTAAGCAATTCAAGTTGCTTATAATGATCATCATGAACTTTAAAGAGCAAATTATGCAAGTGAAAATTATTATTTCTCAAAATCATTTATACTAGCTTGAATATCATTTATTTTAATTTCAAGTCCATACTTGACTTTGGAGAGTCAATTATTTTCCTCTTTTAGTTTTAAAATAGTTTCTTTATATTTTGAAACCATGAATTCAAACTCCAAGCCTAATTCATCATAAGTATCTTGCAACTCATCAAAAGAATAAGAATTTGAAATAGATGAGCTAGAATTTACCTTTGGTTCATCAATGGCCATAAGACAAAGATTAGCTACTTCTTCATTATCATTATAGGATGAATCCTTATCACTCCAAGTAGCAACATGAGCCTTGAGTTTTTGTTTCCTTGACCTCTTTTTCTTTCATAGGGGGGTTAATCAAATTTGATGTGTCTCGGTTTCTTGCTTTTGTGGCATATTATTTGTAATACCCCTAACCCGTTGTAACGCCCCCACGCCCGAAACCGTCACCGGAGTCAAGCTTGAGGTGTTACTAAACTTATCTTAACTTTTAATCAACTCTAAACCACTTATTTTAATTTTCGGAATAAACTGTTTTTCTGCATCATAGCTGCTTAAAAATTCATTTCTCGAGTTTCAAAACTCAAAATTAAGATCCGTAAATTTTTCCTGAAACTAGACTCATATATCTATCTACTAATTTTTTTCTAGAATTTTTGACTTAGCCAATTAGTACAGTTTATTAGTTAAAGTTACCCCTGTTTCAGAATTCGACTGCACTGACCTCTACTTACTACGAACCACTTTTCTACCTATACAAAATTAATATAACTATACCGTTTCTTTCTATTAAAACTAGATTCAATAAGGATTCTAACCATATAAATTACACCACCTAATTATTTTTTTACAATTTATGGTGAATTTCCAAAATTGAAACAGGGGATCTAGAATTTTCTCTGACCCTGTTTCACTAAAACTCAGATATCTCATAAAATATAATACCTTTACCTGTTTTTCTTATTCCATAAGAAAATAGACATAATAAGATTTAATTTCATATATTATTTACTATCAAACCATGTCTCTACGATTTTTAGTGATTTTTCAAAATCACATTATTTCTGATACTTGAATCTGTTTTTAAGTTACTTTCACATTTTTCTTAGTTTTCATGTGATAGTTACTACTTATTCATACATACAATTAAACATGTATATCATCAGCCATTCTATTAGTTAGTCACTAGCAAGTATTTACACATCATTCATTGATCATATCATATCAAAAGAAACCAAGTTCCTATACATGCCATACACAAAACTAAACGTCTAACTATACCAATGTGATTTCTTCGATAGTGTGATCGGGTCTCCGACGTTTCCTTCGATCCCCGAGTGGCTTGATAAAAACTATAAGAAAAAGAAAACAAAGAGAGTAAGCACTAGGCTTAGTAAGCTTACAAGCAAATAAATTACAACATTCAGCATAATGAATGATTATACATAATGTCACCTAGCCTCATAAACTTTCTTTACTTCTCATTTTCTACCTTCTTCTTTACTTACTTACCTTCTTTCTTACCTGACCTTTCACTATTCATAAATATAACCTACCTTCCCTTTTGCTGATAATTCACTGTAATTTAATGTGTACAATGACCCATTGAACCACTCGGAATACTAAGGATCTTTGGGGTCGTTCTGTCTATCAATATCTCGCCAATGCCATGTCTTCGACATGGACTTACATGAATTATTCCTGTCTCCAATGCCATATATATATATATCTAATATGGGCTTACATGGCTCATTCCTGTCTCCAAAGCCATATATCTGATATGGACTTACATGGCTCATTTTGTCTGTCTCCGTCTGTCAACCCCAATATCCTAACATTCCTAAGGTTCAAACAGGGCTTCCTAATGCTTTTTCTCTGTCACTTTGCCTTTAATTTGACTTTAAATATTCTCATAAAATAAGTATATAAATGCTGGAAATTTACAATAATAATGTAAAATAAAAGAATATTGCATTTATTTCATCAGTAAACTTACCTCGTATGCAAAAATAGCTACTTTTACCATTTCGTCCACAACTTGGTATTTTCTCCATTTTAGCTTGAATTTCAGTTTTCCTTGCTCTATCATTTAAAATATAGTGTAATTAGGACTCAAATTATTCAAATTGACCTAAAATCATATTTTGGCAAAATTACAATTTTGCCCCTAAACTTTTGCATATTTACACTTTTGCCCCAAAGCTCAGTAAATTAAACTTCAGCCTATTTTCTTATGTTTCATGACATGCTGGTCATTTTTCCTTCTATGGCAGCATCAAATTCATACTCTAACAAGCACTTATGACTATTAGGTATTTTTATCGATTAAGTCCTTTTACTCGTTTTTGCTTAAAACCAGAGTAGTACAAGTTGTCTAACATAATTTAAAACCTCATATTCTATCATAAAACACCAAAATACACAAATTTCACCTATGGGTATTTTTCCAAATATGAACCCTAACTTAAATTATTGCTAGCATAAGCTTTATCGAGCTACAGGGACTCAAAACGTAAAGAACATTAAAAGCAGGGCTTGGAATCACTTACCATGGAGCTTGAAAGCTTGAAACAAACCCTAGCTATGGAGAACCCTTGAAATTTCGTCCTAATGAAGAAGATGGACAAAAATTGGCTTTTAATTTTGTTTTTAATTCATTTTACCCCTAAATGACCAAAATGCCCTTACTACTAAACTTTCAAAAATTCCTTCCATGTCCTAATTTTGTCCATGAACTTAAAATTGGTCAAATTTCTATTTAAGACCTCCTAATTAATATTCTAATTCAATTTTATGCAAAATAATTCTAGAACACAAGTTTTGCAATTTATTCAATTTAGTCCCTAATTTCAAATTAAGTACTTTATGCATAGAATTTCTTCACGAACTTTTCACACAATCATGCAAACATATCATAGACCTCAAAATAATAATAAAATAAATTTTTCTACCTCGTATTTGTGGTTTCGCAACCCTTTATTCCGTTTAGGCCCTATTTCGGGATGTTACATTTCTCCCCCCCTTTAGGGATTTTCGTCCCCGAAAATCTTACTTGTGAAGAGATTTGGGTACTGTTTTCACATAGCCTCTTCGAGTTCCCATGTAGCCTCGTCTACCCCATGTAGTCTGACTATCTATGAAATATACAACTCGGCCAACTTGTCAAGTGAAAAATCCATACTGAACCGGGATAAAATGAGCCGACCGTTAACTTATCAATCACAACCCATCTTTGCATCTTTCTTTCTCGATGTAAGCGGCAATCCTATCACAAAATCTATAATAACTTGATTCCATTTCCACTCGGGGACTAGCACAGTGCAATAAACCTAAAGGTACTGATGTTCGGCCTTTACTATTGTGGATCAAACATCTAGAAACAAACTCGAAATGTCCCTTTTTATTCCTACCCACCAAGTACATTTTCTTCAAATCATTATACATCTTTGTACTACCGGATGAATAGACAAAAAAACTACTATGTGCTTCCCTGTAAGATCTTTCGAATAAGCTCATCATTCTTGGTACACATACCAGGTGATAATCAATCACTAGCTCATAATCTTTAATCAACTCTAGCCATCTTCTTTGCTTCAATTTCAAACTTTTGTGATCGGTGAATATGTGGCACTTCTCACCGTACAAATGATGTCTCCAAATCTTCAACGCAAAAATAATGGCAGCTAGCTCTAAATCATGTATCGGATAGTTCTTCTCATGTGGCTTTAGCTATCCGGAGGCATGAGCAATTACCTTCCCTTCCTGCATAGTACACAACCAAGTCCATTCATGGACGCATCACTTTGTAAATCACAAACTCCTTACTGGTTACGGTTGTACTAAAGCAGGAGCTTTAGTCAATAATGCTTTTAACTTGTCAAAACTCGTTGACACTTCTCAATCCATTCAAACTTGATATCCTTTCGCAGAAATCTTGTCATTGGGGTAGCTATCATGGAAAATCCCTCTACAATATCCAAGCAAGACCAAGAAAACTTCTAACCGATACATTTCTAGGAGGCTTCCAATCAACAATGGCTGAAATCTTGCTCGGATCAACCTTAATACCTTCACTGAAACAATATGTCCAAGAAAACCAACTTCTCGTAACGAGAACTCACTTTTGCTAAACTTGGCATACTGGCGATTATCTCTCGAGAATCAGAAAGCTGTTCTCAAATGCTCTGCATGCTCGGTCTCATCATGAGAATAAATCAAGATATCATCAATGAACACAACTACAAACTTATCCAAGTACGGTCTGAAAATTCGGTTCATTAAGTCCATGAAAATGGCAGGAGCATTAGTCAAATCAAATGGCATCACAAGGAACTCATAATGACCATACCTAGTCCGGAAAGCGGTCTTGGGACATCTAACTCTTTAACTTCAGAATCGATAGTATCACGATCTCAAATCTATCTTGGAGAACACAGTAGCTCCCTTGTTTCAATTCCAGGAATTCCTTTCTCTTCTGGTCAATAAACCCCTGACTGATGTACTTTTTACGAAATTCCTCCTGAAAGAAATCCCAAGTGATCCTCTCCTTTGGTACAACTGATACAAGTGTCTTCCACCTGTAGTAGGCTGAGTCTCTAAGAAGTGATATTACACATTTCATACATTCCTCGGGTGTACAAGATAATTCATCAAAGACTCTGATAGTATTTTCTAACCAAAATTTTGCTCTTTCTGCATCATCATGTTTTGTTGCTTGGAACTCTTCTGCCCCTTGTTTCCCGATTCTATCAACTGGTGGCTTTTCTCTTATCATTATACCTGTGACTAAAGAAGCTTGAGCTACATGGGTAGCCTGAGAGTCATGAGGGGGTGGAGGTCTAACTATCGGATTCGTACGAACGAACTCGGCAAACCAATTATTCAAAGCTTGGAAGAGAGCTTCTCGAGTCACTCCTCACGATTAATCATTCATGGCCTATTCTCGGATGGCGCTACCCTTCCGCGGGAGCAGGTGCATTACTTTCTACATCATCATCACCAGCTCGCTCGGGATCCATTACAATAAAACAAAATATTTAAAAATCGTCAGGAGTCGTCACACTACCAAAATACAGGTATGGCATGTATAGCTAGACATTTACTCACACTAACTGTTCCAAGAACCGACTAAACCTGCTCTGATACCAATAAATGTAACGTCCCCACGCCCGAAACCGTCACCGGATTCAAGCTTGAGGTGTTACTAAACTTATCTTAACTTTTAATCAACTCTAAACCACTTATTTTAATTTTCGGAATAAACTATTTTTCTGCGTCATAGCTGCTTAAAAATTAATTTCTCGAGTTTCAAAACTCGAAATTAAGATCCGTAAATTTTTCCTGAAACTAGACTCATATATCTATCTACTAATTTTTTTCTAGAATTTTTTACTTAGCCAATTAGTACAGTTTATTAGTTAAAGTTACCCCTGTTTCAGAATTCGACTGCACTGACCTCTACTTACTATGAACCACTTTTCTACCTATATAAAATTAATATAACTATACCGTTTCTTTCTATTAAAACTAGATTCAATAAGTATTCTAACCATATAAATTACACCACCTAATTATTTTTTTACAATTTATGGTTAATTTCCAAAGTTGAAACAGGGGATCTAGAATTTTCTCTGACCCTGTTTCACTAAAACTCAGATATCTCATAAAATATAATACCTTTACCTGTTTTTCTTATTCCATAAGAAAATAGACATAATAATCTTTAATTTCATATATTATTCACCATCAAACCATGTCTCTACGATTTTTAGTGATTTTTCAAAATCACATTATTTCTGATACTTGAATCTGTTTTTAAGTTACTTTCACATTTTTCTTAGTTTTCATGTGATAGTTACTACTTATTCATACATACAATTAAACATGTATATCATCAGCCATTCTATTAGTTAATCACTAGCAAGTATTTACACATCATTCATTGATCATATCATATCAAAAGAAACCAAGTTCCTATACATGCCATACACAAAACTAAACGTCTAACTATACCAATGTGATTTCTTCGATAGTGTGATCGGGTCTCGACGTTTCCTTCGATCCCCGAGTGGCTTGAAAAAACTATAAGAAAAAGAAAACAAAGAGAGTAAGCACTAGGCTTAGTAAGCTTACAAGCAAATAAATTACAACATTCAGCATAATGAATGATTATACATAATGTCACCTAGCCTCATAAACTTTCTTTACTTCTCATTTTCTACCTTCTTCTTTACTTACTTACTTACCTTCTTTCTTACGACCTTTCACTATTCATAAATATAATCTACCTTCCCTTTTGCTGATAATTCGCTGTAATTTAACGTGTACAATGACCCATTGAACCACTCGGAATACTAAGGATACCGGGTCGTTCTCTGTCTATCAATATCTCGCCAATGCCATGTCTTCGACATGGACTTACATGAATTATTCCTGTCTCCAATGCCATATATATATATATCTAATATGGGCTTACATGGCTCATTCCTGTCTCCAAAGCCATATATCTCGATATGGACTTACATGGCTCATTTTCTGTCTGTCTGTCTGTCAACCCCAATATCCTAACATTCCTAAGGTTCAAACGGGGCTTCCTAATGCTTTTTCTCTGTCACTTTGCCTTTAATTTGACTTTAAATATTCTCATAAAATAAGTATATAAATGCTGGAAATTTACAATAATAATGTAAAATAAAAGAATATTGCATTTATTTACTGTAAACTTACCTCGTATGCAAAAATAGCTACTTTTACCATTTCGTCCACAACTTGGTATTTTCTCCTTTTTAGCTTGAATTTCAGTTTTCCTTGCTCTATCATTTAAAATATAGTGTAATTAGGACTCAAATTATTCAAATTGACCCAAAATCATATTTTGGCAAAATTACAATTTTGCCCCTAAACTTTTGCATATTTACACTTTTGCCCCAAAGCTCGTAAATTAAACTTCAGCCTATTTTCTTATGTTTCATGACATGCTGGTCATTTTTCCCTTCTATGGCAGCATCAAATTCATACTCTAACAAGCACTTATGACTATTAGGTATTTTTACCGATTAAGTCCTTTTACTCGTTTTTGCTTAAAACCGAGTAGTACAAGTTGTTTAACATAATTTAAAACCTCATATTCTATCATAAAACACCAAAATACACAAATTTCACCTATGGGTATTTTTCCAAATATGAACCCTAACTTAAATTATTGCTAGCATAAGCTTTATCGAGCTACCGGGACTCCGAAAACGTAAAGAACATTAAAAACGGGGCTTGGAATCACTTACCATGGAGCTTGAAAGCTTGAAACAAACCCTAGCTATGGAGAACCCTTGAAATTTCGTCCTAATGAAGAAGATGGACAAAAATTGGCTTTTAATTTTGTTTTTAATTCATTTTACCCCTAAATGACCAAAATGCCCTTACTACTAAACTTTCAAAAATTCCTTCCATGTCCTAATTTTGTCCATGAACTTAAAATTGGTCAAATTGCTATTTAAGACCTCCTAATTAATATTCTAATTCAATTTTTTTTCAAAATACTTCTAGAACACAAGTTTTGCAATTTATTCAATTTAGTCCCTAATTTCAAATTAAGTACTTTATGCATAGAATTTCTTCACGAACTTTTCACACAATCATGCAAACATATCATAGACCTCAAAATAATAATAAAATAAATTTTTCTACCTCAGATTTGTGGTTTCGCAACCACTGTTCCGTTTAGGCCCTATTTCGGGATGTTACACCTGTAACCATCGCCGGAATAGGTTAAGAGGCATTACTGGACTCGTAACTCAAATTAGAACAATCAAATATCAAATATCATTACATTTCTATAAATATAAGTCATTCATATTCAATATAAACTTAAATCGAGCATACAAAGTCTAAACCATGCATTCAGGACCAAATTGATAACATGTGAACTTTTCAGAAATTAAAAAATTTTCAACTTTTCAAAGATCAGACGCCCGTGTGAACAGGCCGTGTGCCTTACATGGCATTAGACACACCCATGTGTCTAAGCCGTGTCAAAACAGGGCATACATATGACTTACTCACACGGCCACAAGACACGCCTGTGTGTTTTGGCCATGGTCGAGTCTGACTTGGGCCACACGGCTAGCCACACACTTGTGTGCCTTGGCCATGCTCGAGCCTGACTTGCAATTTTAGGGTACCCTAGGGGACACACGGCCGTGCAATATAGCCGTATGCCGCACACGGTTGAGACACACGCCCGTGTATCTGCCCGTGTGGACAAAAATAGGCCATTGGAATAGCCAATTTTCCACCCCATTTCGGTCAATCCTACAGGCACCAAACTAAGCATATTTGCACAACAATTTGTGATCATTTCACAACTAAAACATAAGCCATTCATGACTTATTATTTCCAACCAATTCCATGCTCATAAGCCTTACTAATCTATGTCAAAACGTAAGACAAAAGCATATAAAAACATTTCTTTCAATACATCATTTAACCTTATGATCAAAACTTATCAATTACCATAGCTAACATATACCAAAAGTTTACCAATCTTACCATTTCTTATATCCATACATAAACACCCTAATCATATCATATCATATTGCCTCACATTTCATATACCAAAACCATGAATTAATCACAACCATACCAAGCCATATCACATGGCTAAATATAGACATCACAAAACATAATCCAAAAACTTCTAGCCTATACATGCCATACTTTAATATATATATTTTCAAAAGTACCAAAATAAGGTTCGATAGTGTGGTGATGATCCTCGATGATCCTCGAGCTCATAGTAGTTTCGATATCTATAAAACAATGCAAACACACACAAAGTAAGCTTTCAAGAGCTTAGTAAGCCATATACAAATAAACATATCATTCAAAGCAAATAAGTATCATCAAATCATTTATAATTTGTAGACAAATGCTAACTCAAATTTCATATTCATATGCTTTCCTTTCATTCTCAAATAGGCTATACAAAACAAACATACCTTAGTCAGATATAATTTCACAAAGTCATTCATTTTCTCGGAATGCCCGTTTGAACCATTCGGAAATGTAAGGATACGTGAAAAGCTCGGATAGCATATACAATGCCAACATCCCAGACGTGGTCTTACATGTAATCAAACATCGATGCCAATGTCCTAGACAGGGTTTTACACAAAATTAGATACGATGCCATGCCTAAACATAGTCTTACACGTAAAACAGCAGTCGATGCCAACACCCCAGATGTGGTCTTACACGATAACACATATCGAAATCCTATGTCATGAAATATGTATCGTAACTATTCCTAAGGTTCGTACGGGGCTTTCTGAACGTCGAAGCTTTGTCGATACTTTCTCGGATAACACATATTCAGCTCGAATAATATTTAATCACAATTCAATATCATATACTTGACGACTTTCGACTTTCCCCGATCTAATTACGTATTCTTTAATTCTCGATCTATATAAATTCAAATTTAACCTTTTTTTTCACCAAATCTTTCAAAAAAATCCACAAACACACATTTAGGAAATTTTGCAAACTAGCCCTCGCCTTTTCACATTTTAACACTTTAGTCCTTAATTCACAAAATCACAAAATACACATAATTTGCTTGTACACAAACTTAGCCGAATTTCTATAAGGTTCATGTAAGTCCATGTATTTCATTTATTTCACATTTTAGTCCTTCGATTTACAAATTTCATAATTTAGCCCATTTTACTCAAAATCATCAAAAATCCAAAGACAAAACATGTAAACCCAACATCAAACTTTCATATTTCATCAATTAACAACATAAAGCTCATGAATTCATCCATGGCACATTTCAAAATCATCAACAAAATCAAAAATTGAGACATGGGCTTGATAGTATTCGAAGCAATGATTACAAAAACGTAGAAATTATCAAAAACCGATTAAAACACATACCTTAATCAAAGATTTCCTTAGCCGAACCCTAGCTATTCTTTTTCCTTTTCTTTCCTTGCATTTTCGGTCAAAGATGAACATGAAATGGTTTATTTCATGTCTTTATTTTAATTATAATTCATTTTATAATTGGTTTATCATTTTGCCCTTTGTTATAAAACTAATAAATCAAACACAAGGCCATTAGTGTCCATTTAACATACTAATCATCTAATAACATAATAAGGACCTTTCACTTATAAAGCGAACTCAAATAAGCACTTTTAATATATAACAGGCTACCTTTACCTTTTACGCGATTAGGTCCTTTTATCAAATTAAGCACACAAACAATTAAATTTTCATACGGAATTTTCACAGATGCTAATTCACATATCATAAGTACGGAAAATAATATTTAAATATTTTTCAAACTCAAATATGTGGTCCCGAAACCACTATTTCGACTAGGGTCTAAATCGGATTGTTACATTATTGGTTCTTTCTCCTTTGAAGATTCAAGTTTGAATCCTTCTTTCTTCTGAGACATTTTACATCTATTGGATCTCATAAATCTCTTGAATTGTCTAACAAACATTGTCATCTATTGATCCTCATCCACATCATCACTACAATTATCTTCTTCTTTACAAATTTTTCTTCTCCTTTATTCACTCCTTTGAACCTCGTTTCATGAGTGAGCAAAGAACCAATCAGCTCATCTAATGAAAGAGTCTCCAAATTTTTTGCTTTCTCTATGGCTATAACTTTGGCATCCCAAGACATTGGCAAGCTTTTAAGCATTTTTCTCACTACTTCTTCATTGGGATAGATCTTCCTATATGACTTGAGCTCATTGATGATTATAGTGAATCTATCGGACATAGATTTGATGTCCTCATTGGGTTTAATCATCAACGTCTTATAATTGAGGGTGAGAATTCCCACTTTTGATTTCTTGACCTAATCAGTACCCTCATGAGTGACCTCTAATTTTTCCCATATTTCCTTGGCATTGGCACATGATGATACTTTATTATATTCTTCCGGACCAAATGCACAAAAGAGAGTGTGTATGGCCTTGGCGTTGAGTTGTATGCTTCTCCTATCTTCCTCGTTCTATTCATAATTGCTCTTTGGAACTAAGAGCTCTCTATCTTGCTATTAAGGTATGGATGGACCATCCATGATGATGCCTCATACGACAAGATCATTAGCTTGTATGAACAACATCATTTTAGTCTTCTGATAGGAATAATTGGCACCATTGAAGTAAAGAGGTTTATTAATGAATTGAGACTCACCAACAATAATGGAGCCGGAAGTAGATGCCATCATGTATGGTTTGAATAGATGAAAGTTGAGCTACCTTGAGGATCTTATCTTTGTTATTAGATCGTCTTTTAGAGGTTAGCTTTGATACCAATTGTTAGCTTGATCGATCAAATCGAAGTTGCTAAGAGGGGGTGAATTGGCCTTTAAAAAATATGGTGGAAGCAAAGAAGGAGTATGAAACAATGAACATAAAGATTTAGACTGGTTTGGTTCCAATTGTCTACTCCACTACCTTAACTTTCCACAACTAAGGATTTTCCAAAATTCACTAATTTGTTCACCCTTTGAAGACAAGGTTTAACCTTACAACTCTCTTAAGATTTGAAATCTTAAGACAAACCCTCTCAAAGAATTACAAAGAAGCAAACTAAGAAATAATCCTCACAAGATCAGAATGTTTGCCAATAAAGCATAAATTAACAAGAATACACTTGAGCTAAAGAATAACAATAGAAGCTCTATAGCACCTTATACTTGGCTTGGTCGCCAAGCCCGAATATGGAATGTCACACCACCGTCTCGTCTCATTTACAATAAACAGGAAGCTAGATTTAGGTAAATTGAACGTATTTTGTTAAGTCAATCAAGTATTAATACGTCCAAATGGTTAATTATCATTATTACATACAATTCATTCATTAAACGATCATGCGTTCAATCAAAATTATGCTTAGGGGCTAATTAGCAAGATTCCAAAAAAATGCTCGTAGGTATCGATATTGATATCCATGTATCGATAATTTCCTAAAGTGGTATTGATACTACTTGGAAAAATATACCAATTGAGCATTCTATTTCTCGAATTAAAAACCCATCTATCAGAAAATATCAGTACCACGGGACAAAGTATCAATATTTATCCCTCAAGTTTCGATACCCGAGCAAAGGTATCGATACCAAATCCCTATTCTATTTCCTGTATGTTTTAATTCACAGAGTTATCAATTTTTAAAGCCCAATATCGATACCTCTGCTACTGGAGCTAAAAATACAGCATAGGAATGCAATTAACTCATTGCAAATAGTTCCTAATCAACATGCATCAAGTACTAAATTAAATAACTATTCATATGACTTCATCAACAATACAAAATACTAAAAGTGAATCCGAACCAATATCATCATGCCATTGTCAATGTTTAAGTATTCTAGCATAACAATAACACAAAATTCATATAAGCCAAGTCAAAGTGTCCAAAGATCAACATCTTAAAAGGTTCTACCATATTGCCTAATTCCCCTAAACAAATAAGAATAATGAAGCACCTACGAAGAAAAACCAGACTTCCTTGGATCACTGTCTTAGAGACCACACCGCCCATGCAGTGACGTCACTAATCTGCAAATGTTGAAATGAGGGAATAAGATTTTGCAAGCTCAGTGAATGCAAGAATGAACACAACATAAACACACCATCGTGTAACACAACCAGACATTTATTCACAACTAGTACATTCTTAAGTCTAGCATCACATAGTGCTAAATCAAGCATAGCCTAAAAGTCATTCTCATAGCACATATACATAATCATTCAAGCATAGAACATATTCCACACAATTATATAGCATAAGATAAGATAAGATATGATGGCACTTGGATTATGAAACATGTAGTGAGCTCTATCATCACACATCGAATACACGGATCTCTTTACGCCACATGGAGTCGTAAAGTCAAACATGTCCCAAAAGTGAAGAGTATACCTAACACTCTCCTTATTTCCCCTCACATGTCCCGTTGAATGGAGCTTAGTTCACATTCCCTTATCCCTCCAAAAATGTCTCAGGGCCTCAATGCCCAAAACCTCTATACATATAAGTGACTACTCACAATCCTATGGCATGCCAACTATATCCAATGGTTCTAAGATCACAAGGCCAAATTATCAGAAAAACATCACATATTACTTACCGATTAACCGTGCACCATCACTGCATATTAGCATATTTTTTAAAACACTAGCATATTCATATAACATATATAATGTACATTTATTACATGTATATAACTACTCTTTACACAATAAGCACCAAATCCACATATCACATATCATGTATATTATGTAACCACAAGACAATTATAGTTCAAGAAAACTAACACTCAGAATTTAGAGTAGGGGTTTAGGCTACATCTAAATTCCCAATAACACATGAATCGTGTTTACAAGTAGCAATTTCATACACTCACCACTTTATGCTTTTGTCGAAAATCAAAAGCTCGACAAACATTTCTCTAGCTCGTAGTAAGCTTTAACGAATTTGAAGATTTACACATATAAATCATACAATAACCATAGTTAAAAATCAATCAAAAATTCACTCAACCAATTAAAACGCAAGCTTTAAGCTAAATTCTCATGTAACTTAAACTATTAACATAACAACTTCAAATACTAATATCTCGATCTATACTCAACCTTTTTGTATAAAATTCATTTCGTTCATCTACTTAATCACCTATGCCTAATTTGTAACCTTCAACTAGACAAATTTACTCAACTCATGGTATCGACATTTTCGACATATTTTAGGCAATTTTCACAAAATTCATAAAAACATGGGAAACCATTAACAAAACCTCAAATGAGTTTAAAAACCTTCTAATTATGCTAAAACGCGTTGAAAAACACTTTAAAGCAAATTTTTGACTCAAAATCCCAAAATCCACCATTAATGGTTTAATTTTCATCTTTTATTTAAAATATGCAATTCAAGGGCTAATAATTCAATTCTAGAGTCTAAATAACATTAAAAATTATAGGTAACATGAATGATTACATTTGTTGAAGGGACAAATGAGTTTTCATGAAAATTCGAAAACCCCACGTTTGAAGATGATGATAAATTTATGGAGTTTTTGGGTGTTTTTCTTAAAGGTTTAAGATGGCAAATGACTTAGGAATGGTAGAAATTCAAGGTATTGAGATTTGGTAATAAAAAATCAATGTAAATATCTAGGGAAAAGTAAAGGGTGGCACAAGCTTGAAGGGAATGAAGAAAACGTGAAAATTGTAGGTGGGAGTGGCTTTTAGTTTGAATTTTAAAAACTGGTTTAATTGTCACATAAATGCTCACTATTTTCAATTTGTTACAAATCAGTCCTTTTTTTCAAAATTAATGGTTTCTTGAACACTTTTTCAAAAATTAATTTGACAGTTAAGATACTATAGACGAAAACACTATCGAGTACTAACCTTACGAAATTCTGAGCTCATATAGGCCAAAATTCCTAAAATATCCCTAAAACTCCTAGGCCCTATTTTGGGGTGTTACAAGCTCACAAGTGTGTACAAGAAAACTATAACAGAATTGAGCACTAAGGTTGAATTGATTGATCTTTAGGCTTGATTATATCTCTAGTTGTTGTAGGACCATCGAAAGCTTGTACTTATACCTTGTAATTCATTTCCAACTATTATGGTTATTGGGAGAATAAATAAAACCATTGGGATGGAAATACCAGACCATTAAATTCACCTGCAACAAACAGTATTAATATTTTTTTACAAGTATCGATACTAGAGACATTTAATGTTTGATTCAGTGACCATTAAAATTAGTTTCCAATGATACCAAAGATGATTTATCGATAACTGGTAAAAGGTATCGATATAATTTTATGGGTATCGATACTTTTTGACATTTTTTAATAGATCATGAAAAATAGAATGCAAAATTGGTATTGATAATAATTTCTGGTATCAAAAAGATTTAATAAGTATCAATATAATTTTCAAGGATCGGAACTTATTGTTTATGTTTAATTTTTTATTCAAAATAGAAAGCAAATTTGATATATATAAAAATATGAAGTATCTATAAAATTTTACAGGTATCGATACATTTTGGAAAACATCGATATTTCTTGTAGGGAGTAGTTTTTCAATTAATTTGAAATAGTTTTGATAAGTTCAAGAGTTTAAATTTATTTTTAGAACTTTGTCAAGAATATTCTAAGTGTTTAAAGCACTTTCTAAGGTGTTTAGAAGTTTTGAAATATTATTCATGCTTTGAATTCGTTATTCAAAAAACAAATTTATATTTTAAATATATGTTTGTTATATCAAAATAATTGAACAAATAAAGCTAGTTCAACAATGGTCATGTTGACCCACCTTTAGTATGTCTCTTCCTTTAACAAGAGACTTATCACCACAAGTTGTCCTTTGGCATGCATTGTAGTTCCTCTAGCACTCTTTGAGTATTCTCCAACCAATAATCAACTAAATATGGATCAACTCCTTTCTTACTCTTGAACTCCTCAGCCCATACTTACAAAGCTTCTTAAATAGGGTTGGTGAACAGGTGCAGGCATGGTGGCTTGAGGTTGAGGAGAAAGGGGTGTAAGAGAAGGTGAAAGTGGCACTTGTGGTTTGGTAGTTGGTGGCGCGGCTCCTACAAAGCGATTGAACCACAAGATAATCAAATTGAGAAATACATCTTGTACTTTGCCTCCAAGACCCTAAGGGGCTTGGGATTCTGATCACCTGATCTAGGGGTAGGACCATTGCTATATACCTTTTTTATCAACCACTTCCCTTAAATAGATTGACATCAGCAATCTGAAGAAAAAAATAAAAGCCAGTTCAAGTTAGGATCGCATTGCATTATCATATCCCCTATTTGGCATGTACTTCTAGAATCAATGTAAGGTTAGGTTTAGTCTTAGAACCGACTAAACCTAAGCTATAATACCACTAAATGTGACACTTGTCACCTATCCTAATTTTTGGTACATAGGGTAGATGTTGTTAGAGCACATACGAAACAAAAATCTTAAAAGTGCTTAAGATTTTAAAATTTGAAACATTTTATGATGGAAAAATCAATTGGAAAGTTTTAAAATCATTTTGAAAGTATTTAAAAGCAATTCATGAGTGATTGGAGGTGTCTACCATATGTAAAATGATATGCGATTTTGTGCAAGTATACTCGTCAATTCAAGTAATAAAGTGATGAGTGAGTATCATTCCCACGAGGATTAAATTGAGGCATAAAGTTGGTCAAGTTATTTTGTAACGCCCGAGACCGTCGCCAGAGTCGAGCTTGAGGTGTTACTAAACTTAATTCATTACTTAAACAGCTCAAACAACTTATTTTAAAATTTCCAAACAAGCTAGCTAACTGCATCACAGTCGCTTAAAAATTCATATCCTGAGTTTCAAAACTTGAAATCAAGATCCGTAAATTTTCCCTGAAACTAGACTCATATATCTATCTACTAATTTTTTTCTAGAATTTTTTGTTAGACTAATTAGTACAGTTTATTAGTTAAATTATTCCCTATTTCAGGGTTTGACTGCTCTAACCTCTGTGAATTACGAATCAGATATCTCCCTGTACAGAGTTCCAATGACTATGCCGTTTGTTTCTAATAAAACTAGACTCAATAAGGAATCTTTAAATATAAAGCATGACTTCTAATTATCTTTTTAAAATTTATGGTGAATTTCCAAAGTCAGAATAGGGGATCCAGAAATTGCTCCGGCCCTATTTCACAAAAATTTAAACATCTCATAAAATATAACTCATATACCTGTTTTGTTCCATCCATATGAAAATAGACTCATAATTCTTCAATTCCATATTTTATTCATCATCTAATTATATCTATACTATTTTTAATGATTTTTCAAACTCACATCACTGCTGCTATCTGAATTTATTTTATGGTAAATTTTACCTATTTCATGGTTTCCATGGATTAGCTAGCAATTTAGCATACATAACACTAAATATGATCATGATTAGCCATTCCAATGGCTAATCATTATGAAGCATTTCTATACCACTCAATAACCATATCATAAGACCATATACATAAAATGATTATAATGCTATACATGCCATGCTCGAAATATGCAAGCCATTATGCCAAGATGATACACGGATAGTGTGAGCGAGCCTCCGACCGTTCCCGATTTCCGAGCTGGCTTGTCAAAACTACAAGGAATGAAAAGGAGGGAGTAAGCATAAAAGCTTAGTAAGTTCACATGCAAATAGCAAGTAACACAACTATATAAGCAAACATAAAACATCATTTGCATAATCATCACCGAGACATTCATATCACATTTTCATTTATCATCTTACCATATTGTTGTTATATCGAGTTTTCAACCCGAGGGTTAAGTACATACCTACTCAAAGTATCCATTTCACAACACTTACCAATACGTCCCTTTCATCTCGAGTATTCCTCCATTTGAGTAGAATTTTACCCGTTGAACACATCGGAATATAATTCGGATACATGGAAAGTTTGCACATAAGTACCACATATGTAGCCAAGCTACCATGTAACCTGCCATAAGTGAACTCGGACTCAACTCAAAGAGCTCGGGCGTTCGCATCCATAAGTGAACTCGGACTCAACTTAACGAGCTCGGATGCCTAGTTACACATCTCGAACTCGGACTCAACTCAACGAGTTCGGACATTCGCATCCATAAGTGAACTCGGACTCAACTCAACGAGTTCGGATGCCCAAATATCCTAGTGACATGTCACTTGTATCCTAATTCATTCCTAAGGTTCAACGGGACCATTTTCCCAATCATGTGTCTCAACCATCTCCTACGGATTGCCGATACCGATACTCGGTAGTATTTCACATTTTCCAAGTATATCACATAATTTGACATATTATCAAACAATTATCACGAGTATAATATTTCATAATAATTATCATATCATTTAAATAACATAAAAACATTTAAAATAATAACTATGTTACCAACATTTACATATGAACTTACCTCGTATGCGAAAATGACTACTTTTACCATTTCATCCACAACTTCGTATTTTCCCCATTTTAGCCTGAATTTCAGTTTTCCTTGCTCTATCATTTAAAATATAGTTTAATTAGAACTCACATTATTCAAATTGCCCAAAATCATATTTTGGCAAAATTATAGTTTTGCCCCTAAACTTTCACATATTTACACTTTTACCTCAAAGCTCGTAAATTAAAATTCAGCCTATTTTCTTATGTTTTATGACATGCTGATCATTTTTCCCTCTATGGAAACATCAAATTCTCACTCTAACATGTACTTATGACTATTAGGTATTTTTACCGATTAAGCCCTTTTACTCGTTTCCACTTAAAACCGAGTAGCACAAGTTGTCTAACATAATTTAAAACCTCATATTCTATCATAAAACACCAAAATACACAAATTTCACCTATGGGTATTTTTCCAAATATAAACCCTAGGTTAAATTATTGCTAGCATAAGCTAAATCGAGCTACCAAGATTCCAAAAATGTAAAGAACTTGAAAAACGGGGCTAGAATGGACTTACAATTGAGCTTGGAAGCTTGAAAAACCCTAGCCATGGTTTCTCCTTGTATATTCGGCCATGGGGTTGAATATGGACACATTTGGGTTTTAAAATTTATCTTTTAATTCATTTTACCCCTAAATGACCAAAATGCCCTTTTTACTATTCTTTAAATTTTTACCCTTCCAAGCCCATTTTTGTCCAATTTTTTTTAGAAATTAGTAAAATTACTCTTTAAGGACCTCTAATTAATAATCTAATTCAATTTTATGCAAAATGCTTCTAGAACAAAAGTTTTACAATTTATTCAATTTAGTCCCTAATTTCAAATTAAACACTTTATGCATAGAATTTCTTCACGAAATTTTCAAACAATCATGCAATCATATCATAGACCTCAAAATAATTATAAAAAAAATTTATTTTTATCTCAGATTTGTGGTCTCGAAACCACTATTTCGACTAGGCCCAAAACTAGGATATTACAACTCTCCCCCCCTTTAGGGATTTTCGTCCCCGAAAATCTTACCGGAAAAGTGGTCTTCACTTTTAATCTCATATTCGGAGCTGAAGAACTTTCACTTAGGCTGTACCTCCAATACATCTCTTTAATTTCTCATATGATCTGAAAGCTTACAGTCTCAACTCTCAACTGTTCTTCAATTTTCAACCCTTCTCAGTTTCCCATGATATCATGGCATAAAACCCGGATCTCAACTTGATTTAATGGAGACTGGAATTCCAAGAAATCCAACAATCAAAGAGACTTGAGAGAAGTAATCCACCATACCGATTGAAACTCGCACTTTTTATCACTTATGCCTTTACTGTTGTCAAACCTTACACGAAAATTAGAAAAATCCTAATACTGAAATCTCCACATTACCCAAATCAAATCAGAATATAGTCATACTTGACATGATTATCACGAGCTGAAGAACGCCTTCGAACATGAGTCGTAATTGACAAATTATGGAACAAAGATAACAAGAAAACCGAATAAAGAAATCCAAGATAGAGAAACCCAGCATAAAAAAATCCAGAATAAAGAGATCGAGGATAAAGAAACCCAAGATACGATACTATGCTGGAGAATCGAAAACCAAACTCATAGAGAAAATAAAAAATACCCCGATAATTCTTCAAAGAAAAAAAGTCCAAAAGAAAACATCATTTAATCCCACTAGAATCAAATATAACAAGAACAATATATCTTCCCATAAATATATATATCAGATGAAGCATCAAGTAGAAGAAACAGAATGATAATATCTTACGTATTCTCTCATCAATTCTTATCAGACGAAATGAAATAGAATACCCGATGAAATAGAGCAATATAAATTATAAACCAGTCAGACTACCAATGCTTTCATCCAACACCAGGATTAAAAGACATTCCCATATAACAAGAATTTCTTCAGAAGATCAATAGCCATAGAAATATTTTTTAGAACGGGTAAACACATAGAACATCTCAAAAGAGACTGCTAAATCTGTCCAGTCATAACTATCACACTCAGATAGTTCACATTTCAAATATCATTTCCCTAACTAGTTCTGCCGTTACAAATTTCATATTAAACCATTCACTAAAAAAGGCCAGTTCTGAATAAATTTCGATTTACACTTTTCTCGACATTGCACCTGAGTAATTCGATTTACCAAAGAGAATTCCTTCTCTAACTGGGATAGTGCATAATTCCAATAATCTTTATATCAATCCGATACTTTACTAGCTCTGACTTTACTTATCAGCTCATTTTCAACCTCTGATCATACTTATAATTATTCTATCACTAAACTCTTTGGGTTCTCAACCGGAAACTTATTCAATACAAATCTCATGAAATTCCATTATAAGTACCACTTCGGTAAGGGGGAGGGGTTGTAGGACTTCTGACTCGACTTTCTTATACATACACATATGACACAACTTCTATCATCATAGAAACATCATCGAAATCATTTCATTCATTCAGGCAATACAACATTCATGTTGGCTTACACAAATTTTCCTATTGTCTCATTTAGACAATATACTTATGCATACATTCTATGTTTTCTAGATAGCTTTACTTATCCATTCATTTAATTAAATTAATTCATGCTCATGACATCATATAAGGCCAAACAAACATAGATATTTGCATCAAAATCATAACTTTCATTTCTTGCATCATCATGTACATATCATTACAATCATATAATTCAGTCCAACAATTTAACATAGATAAGTTCATTTCATTATAATCCTTTATCTCATAAAAATTATATATCATTAACATTCATCAACATTCAACGTCAAATCAAGACAAGGACATTTTCATTCGTATCGTGATATTATGACCTTTATTCATACCTCTACTACTTTCTATTTATTCCATTCATCTTATCAAGTAAGCCACATACACTATATCATACGAACATTAAGCAAATATGGATATTTATCACAACATGAACTTTCATCTCACATATTATCACATATGTATCATAAACTTTTATTCATACTTTTCTGAACCGAGACTTATCATAATCATAACTTTACTCAAATACCTTCACATAACATTGAACATAGTCAGCGCAGCTCGGTTGGAGAGTACCCTGTCTAAATAAGACGGTACTTATACTCGTCGGAAGACATCATACTATCACAGATCAGTGGCATGTAGAGCTAAACTTTTACACATGCTAAATTAGTCCGAGAACTGACTAAACCTACTCTGATACCATAAAATGTAATGCCCTCACACCCGAGACCGTCGCCAGAGTCAAGCTTGAGGTGTTACTAAACTTAATTCATTACTTAAACAGCTTAAACAATTTATTTTAAAATTTCCAAACAAGCTGGCTAACTGCATCACAGTCGCTTAAAAATTCATATCTTGAGTTTCAAAACTTGAAATCAAGATCCGTAAATTTTCCCTGAAACTAGACTCATATATCTATCTAATAATTTTTTTTAGAATTTTTTGTCAAACCAATTAGTATAGTTTATTAGTTAAAGTATCCCCTGTTTTAGGGTTTGACTGCTCTAACCTCTGTGAATTACGAATCAGATATCTCCCTGTACAGAGTTCCAATGACTATGTCGTTTATTTCTAATAAAACTAGACTCAATAAGGAATCTGTAAATATAAAGCATGACTTCTAATTATCTTTGTAAAATTTATGGTGAAATTCCAAAGTCAGAATAGGGGATCCAGAAATTGCTCCGGCCCTGTTTCACAAAAATTTAAACATCTCATAAAATATAACTCATATACCTGTTTTGTTCCATCCATATGAAAATAGACTCATAATTCTTAAATTCCATATTTTATTCATCATCTAATTGTATCTCTACTATTTTTAATGATTTTTCAAACTCACATCACTGCTGCTGTCTGAATTTATTTTATGGTAAATTTTACCTATTTCATGGTTTCCATGGATTAGCTAGCAATTTAGCATACATAACACCAAATATGATCATGATTAGCCATTCCAATGGCTAATCATTACCAAGCATTTCTATACCACTCAATAACCATATCATAAGACCATATACATAAAATGATTATAATGCTATACATGCCATGCTCGAAATATACAAGCCATTATGCCAAGATGATACGGATAGTGTGAGCGAGCCTCAGGCCGTTCTCGATTTTACGAAGTGGCTTGTCAAAACTACAAGGAATGAAAAGGAGGAGTAAGCATAAAAGCTTAGTAAGTTCACATGCAAATAGAAAGTAACACAACTATATAAGCAAACATAAAACATCATTTGCATAAGCATCACCGAGACATTCATATCACATTTTCATTTATCATCTCACCATATTGTTGTTATATCGAGTTTTTAACCCGAGGGTTAAGTACATACCTGTTCAAAGTATCTATTTCACAACACTTCCCAATACGTCCCTTTCATCTCGAGTATTCCTCCATTTGAGCAGAATTTTACCCGTTGAACACATCAGAATATAATTCGGATACATGGAAAGTTTGCACATAAGTGCCACATATGTAGCCAAGCTACCATGTAACCCGCCCATAAGTGAACTTGGACTCAACTCAACGAGCTCGGGCGTTCGCATCCATAAGTGAACTCGGACTCAACTCAACGAGCTCGGATGCCTAGTTACATCTCTCGAACTCGGACTCAACTCAATGAGTTCGGACATTCGCATCCATAAGTGAACTCGGACTCAACTCAACGATTTCGGATGCCCAAATATTCTAGTGACATGTCACTTGTATCCTAATTCATTCCTAAGGTTCAACTGGACCATTTTCCCAATCATGTGTCTCAACCATCTCCTACGGATTGTCGATACCGATACTCGGTAGTATTTCACATTTTCCAAGTTATCACATAATTTGACATATTATCAAACAATTATCACGAGTATAATATTTCATAATAATTATCATCTCATTTAAATAACATAAAAACATTTAAAATAATAACTATGTTACCAACATTTACATACGAACTTACCCCGTATGCAAAAATGACTACTTTTACCATTTCATCCACAACTTCGTATTTTCCCCATTTTAGCCCGAATTTCAGTTTTCCTTGCTCTATCATTTAAAATATAGTTTAATTAGGACTCACATTATTCAAATTGACCCAAAATCATATTTTGGCAAAATTATAGTTTTGCCCCTAAATTTTCACATATTTACACTTTTACCTCAAAGCTCGTAAATTAAAATTCAGCCTATTTTCTTATGTTTTATGACATGCTGATCATTTTTCCCTTCCATGGAAACATCAAATTCTCACTCTAACATGTACTTATGACTATTAGGTATTTTTACCGATTAAGCCCTTTTACTCGTTTTCACTTAAAACCGAGTAGCACAAGTTGTCTAACATAATTTAAAACCTCATATGCTATCATACAACACCAAAATACACAAATTTCACCTATGGGTATTTTTCCAAATATAAACCCTAGGTTAAATTATTGCTAGCATAAGCTAAATCGAGCTACCGAGATTCCAAAAACGTAAAGAACTTGAAAAACAGGGCTAGAATGGACTTACAATCGAGCTTGGAAGCTTGAAAAACCCTAGCCATGGTTTCTCCTTGCTATATTCGGCCATGGGGTTGAATATGGACACATTTGGGTTTTAAAATTTATCTTTTAATTCATTTTACCCCTAAATGACCAAAATGCCCTTTTTACTATTCTTTAAATTTTTACCCTTCCAAGCCCATTTTTGTCCAATTTTTTTTATAAATTGGTAAAATTACTCTTTAAGGACCTCTAATTAATAATCTAATTCAATTTTATGCAAAATGCTTCTAGAATAAAAGTTTTACAATTTATTCAATTTAGTCCCTAATTTCAAATTAAACACTTTATGCATAGAATTTCTTCACGAAATTTTCAAACAATCATGCAATCATATCATAGACCTCAAAATAATTATAAAAAAAAATTATTTCTATCTCAGATTTGTGGTCTCGAAACCACTATTCCGACTAGGCCCAAAACTAGGATATTACATATTTTAATAAAGCTGGGTTAATGCTATGGCAAAACAATTGAATGAAACATTATGGCAAACTTAAGGTAAATATGCAATGATCAGTAATAAATGGAATTAGTAAATAACTGGGAATGTTATGGAAAAGGTGATAGTAGGAATGTAATGGCAAATATAAGAGTGATATGCAAATATTTTATAAATAAATAACTACTAAATATGTTGTGGTAAAGATATTTCAGCAAAGAATAAAGTTATTGTGTCTACAATATTTATGCGGTAGGTTGGGATTATTCAGAATCAACCTTCACTGTTGATAATGCCATGGAAAAATCTTGATTAACTTGCTATGTAGAAGAGTTCTAAAGTGGTCTGTCTCTTTTGGCAACAAAACCTAAAGTTACTGTCCCTGCTCATATAAGGTCTTACTACAGTAGCTTGTGTAATTATTTATGTATGACGTAAACATCATTCAGATGCTTGCTCATGCAATCCAATATTATTAAATTAATCTAACCTTTCCCACATTAAATCAACTTAACAAGAATAATATACCATGGACTATTCCTAAGGGTTTAACTCATCGATTGGAAAATATAATTCCAAAACATCACCATCATTTACAACCAAATAAGTTCACAGTAGAGCACTAAGGAAATAACAAAAGAAAGTCAGAAGAACAGCTTCTGCTAGTCTACACTTTAGCAGCACAATACCCTATGTTAGCCGAGAGGATGACTTCTTATTTAGTTTGAACCCTCTTACTCTTGCCTTAGGATCTTCTCGTCTTATTGTTCTCTGTCCTCTTAAGGTCTCCTTCGTTGGCCTTTTACAAGCAAGTGTACTAGGGCTTAGCCAACAACCCAAGGTTATCTTTTCTCTTTTTAATTTTTTTTTTAAAAAATCCCTTCCTTTTAGTTAGGTGGTTATCAGTTCATTATCTCATGATCTTTTTCCTTTTTTTAAATTATTTTTCTCTAAGATAAAACCAACAGCCCAAGATTTATCTCCTCCTCTTTTTAGGCAGATTTATCTGGTATAAGTAGAGTTGGCTGAAACTAGTACACGTTGACTGTTGACTCGGTCATCTTCCCAAAATCGTGAATTGCCACGGCATAAAAGTTGGCAAATTGTCCATCGTTTTGCCTCGGTAAACCTTCACTCATTTATTTCTTGTTCCTTATCCTGCACCTACAAATCCACCAAACACAACCCTTCCACAAGCAATTAAAAGTAACAAATAGCATTTAAACACAATCCAAGCTCCTAATGCAATGATTAAGGAAAAATACTAATGAAATGTCCTAAAGTGCAACTAAATGTGCTAAGCACAAGCAATTAGCTAGGTCTAAAGGCATGAAATATAACTCTTTTCAAGATTTATCACACCCTTGAACCTAAGTTATTGCTTGTCCTCAAGCAAAATATACATACATGCATGAATGTAAGAATTGCCATAGCAACATAATCACCTTTTTTTTGTGAGACCCTTAAGAGACCATTTTGTACTTCAGTTCTCAACAATCTTCTATGTCTAAAAATTTGATCAAGTTTCATAAGCTTATTTAGCAAAGGCAGTGCAGAAAATATTGCCCTAAAAGAAAGAAAAAACTTAAGTATTCATGCAATTTTCACTATAGCAAGTACCTCCTAATTTAATTAGTTCATCTTTTAACTAACTCAGTTTTCCTACTTTTGTTTTGCCCTTATACATACTCAAATGCATACATATCCATTTATTATCCCTATTTTTTTTACTAGGGGATTCAGCTTGTCACATGATTCTTTGACTTGGAATTACAATGGAGCATACACTAAATTGTTGAATACTCAATCATGAAGCTAAAGCTTTTGACTAAAAAGATGGATGAAACAAACAACTACCTCCTTAGCTACTCAACCTATTACTACAGTGGAGTTCCCCTAATTTTCTTTATTACACACTCTTACTCAAACTAACCTTTCTAGTCAATAGCATGATGGAGCAAACAAAATGGTGCTGACTTACTCGGTAATTCTAAGCATTGGATTATTTGATGGCATTTTTTCAAAGAATTTTCTTAGACATTGCCACTTTATTTATTTTTGAGTATTGCCATGTTATCGAATATAGTTTCAAGAGTCTCTAAGTTTATCAAAAGAAACTTACTATAGATCAATTGTAATTGGAATTAGGACATCCTAATTTTATGGATCAATTTACAAGCAAACTACCCTAAGCTAAAATCACCTAATCCACTACACAATTATCTAAGTTTATTGAGGAGTTGAGTTCTTCATCAAACATCATAGACAAAAACACACTCATCCCCAGTAGTGGTCTAAGTGTTCTTCATTGACTTTGAATATAATCCCAGTTTTTATATCTTTGACATCAATAACTTCATGAAGATACACATGAGCTACCAAACAATGTTGATCAAAACTAAAAGGTCTATTTTGCTCCAGCAATGTGTTGTTTTCTTGCAAATGGGCATACTTTAAATACAGTGGCAAAGGTTTCAACTCTATTGTGAGGGTTCCTCTATAGAAGGTTTAGGAAGCTTGAAAAAGTGATCTGATAAATCCAAGGATTCACACTTTTTCCCTAGCCTATCCAAAACTTTCTTCACCTCCATGAATTTATTGAATTCTTCAAAAGTCTTTGTTTCATTTATCTCAAGCAAATCAATATCACTATCAAAATTATTGTGGCAAAATCTTGCAAACTCTTCCTCCATTGTTGTTTCTATCAGATTAATAGCTTGGCATTCTTTATTCTCATTAGCAAATTTCAAGGCATTGAATACATTGAATGTAATTTGCTTATCATTCATTCTTATGGTTAATTTACATTTTCCCACATCAATTAAAGTCCTGCCGGTAGCAAGAAAAGGTCTTCGAAGAATAATTGGTACATTTTGATCAGCTTCAAATTTTAAAATGAGGAAATCCATTCGAAAGATAAATTTCTCTACCCTTACCAATACGTCTTCAATTTTACCTCCCGGATGGGCATAGAATCGATCGGCCAGTTGCAATATAACCGTAGTAGGTCTCACTTTCCCAATTCCTAACTTCTTAAAAATAGACGTAGGTATTAGATTTAAACCTACTGCAAAATCACATAATGCCTTACCTATATAATGATTTCCAATTGCATATGGGATAGTGAAACTCCCTGGGTCCTTCAACTTTGGAGGTAGTTTATTCATCAACATTGTTGTGCACCCTTCAGTGAGAGCAATACTCTCAAATTCTCCCAATTTGCACTTCTTTAATAGTATGTCTTTCATAAATTTTGCATAGTTGGGTATCTGCTCCAAAGCTTCAACCAGTGGTATGTTGATATGGAGTTGTTTTTAGGACATCTAGAAATCTTTTGAACTGAGCCTCTTGTTTACAATTGTGGAATCACTGAAAAAAAGGTAGAGGTAGACATCCTTCAGGTTGCTGATATTGTTTTAATGTGGCATTTTGGTTGGTAACCTAATCTAGTTCTGCCACAGCATTCTTCTGCTTGCCTTTTTCAAGCGCTTTATGTTTTTCAAATGGCTCTAAGATCTTTACTTAGTCACATCTTGAGTCGTCCTCTTTTGCCGCGGCATTTTGAACAACATCATCTAGCTTAGTCTTACTTCTGAGAATAATAGCCTTGCATTACTCCTTACCTTGTGTCCTTAAATTTTAGTGCCACTGGGTAATGCTCCCTGCGGTCTTGTGTTCAAAGCATTGGTTATCTACTCCACTTGATTCTCAAGTGCTCGGAGGGATGCAACCTGACTCTGTATCATAGCATTATTCTTGGCCATATATTCCTCTAAAAAAGCTTCCATATAAGTAGATGATGATGCCTGACCATACTGATTATTTTGTCGTGGCATTGGTTGAACGTATCCTGGTGGTGCATTGTTGACATTTTGCCTTGCGGTAATATTAAAATTTCCTGCACTTTGATTATTCCAACTAAAATTCAGATGTTGTTTCCACCTTGAATTGTAGGTATTGGAGTATGGATTATTGTTTCGATTAGAGTTCTCCATATAGTATACTGACACTGGATTGGATGGACATTCATCAAACATGTGACTTTTACCACAAAAAACACATGATGATTTAGTTGCTTTTATTTCTTGCACAGTAGTTGAAGGTTTCATGGTTTTAATTATATTAGCTAGAGAAGATACATGGGTCATCAATGAAGTGATTACATCGAGCTTGATGGTATCGGCAGCTCTCTTACCCTTCCCAACTCTTGGAGTCAGATACTGGGAATCATTGTTGGCAATTTTTTCCAAAATTTTGTATGTTTCATTATATGTCTTATCCAAAAAAGTACCATTTGCCGATGCATCAACAACCATTCGTGTATACGCATTTAGCCCATTGTAAAACATCTCCATTTGAGTCCAGTGCTGGAATCCATGCATCGAATATCTCCTTATTAACTCTTTAAATTGCTCACAAGCTTTATATAACGTCTCACCTTAAAATTGTCAAAAAGATGTAATATCGTTTCTTAACTTAGCATTCATACTGCGAGGATTATACCATAGCAAAAAAATTTGGCAAAGGTCATTCCATGATGCCACTGTTCCTGACGGTAAAACATTTCACCATACCCTGCCACGATCTCTAAAGGAATACAGGAATAGCTTAAGTCTCAAGGCGTCTTCAAGAACACCTTGCTGTTTGAATGAGTCATAGACTTCTAGAAAAAGTCTAAAATGTAGTCATGGGTTTTCAATAGGTAAACCACCAAATTGCCCTACAATTTGTAACATCTGGAACATTACCAGTTTCAACTCAAATGTTTGAGCTTGTATGGTTGGTCTGACTATCCCTGGATTCAAATCATCTAGCATCGGGACAACATGCTCTCTGATTGGTCTATCTCGATCATCCATCACACGCCCCATGTGAGGATTCTCAATGTGATCATTTGGATTGCCATTGACATTATTCCTATTTCTAGCCATTTTTCTCAATTCTTTTCTCTTTCTCCATAAAGTTCTGTTAATCTCTAGATCAAACAGGTATTATATGTTAACAGGAATGCCTCTTCCCATGCACTGATAGCAAACCTATAAAAAGTAAAAACACTAAGTTAAATAAAAACTACTAGGTAAAATAACCAAATCAAATTTCACCAAATTACCAATCCTCGGCAATGGAGCCAAAAACTTATCACGTGTAAAATGATATGCGATTTTGTGCAAGTATACACATCAGTTCAAGTAATGAAGTGATGAGTGAGTATTGTTCCCACGAGGATCGGATTGAGGCACAAAGTTGGTCAAGTTATTTTAATAAAGTCGGGTTAATGCTATGGCAAAACGATTGAATGAAATGTTATGGCAAAACTAAGGTAAATTTGAAATAATGAGTCATAGATGGAATTAGTAAATAACTGGAAATGTTATGGAAAAGGTGATAGTAGGAATGTAATGGCAAATATGAGAGTGATATGCAAATATTTTATAAATAAATAACTACTAACTATGTTGTGGCAAAGATACTTCGGCAAAGAATAAAGATATAGTATCTACGATATTTAAGCGGTAGGTTGGGATTATTCAGAATCAAACTTCACAGTCGATAATGCCATGGAAAAATCTTGATTAATTTACTGTGTAAAAGAGTCCTAAAGTAGTCTGTCTCTTTTGAGGGCAAAACCTCAAGTTATTGTCCCTACTCATACAAGGTCTTACTATAGTAGCCTGTGCAATTCTTTCTATATGACGCAAGCATCATTGAAATGCTTTCTCATGCCATCCAATATTAGTTAAATTAATCTAACATTTCCTAGATTAAATTAACTTTACAAGAATAATATGCCATCGACTATTCCTAGGGATTGCACTTAAACAATTGAGTGGGCATTAAAATAATCAAATTTATACCATAGAAACTTAAAAAAATTTAGTAACATCAAAATAACCCCAACCCGATGAGATTTAACTCATCGGTTGGAAAATATAATTCCAAACCATCACCATCATTTAAAACTAAATAAGTTCACAAGAGAGCACTAAAGAAATAACAAAAAAACGTCGAGGGAACAGCTTTCATTGGTCCACACTTCAGCAACACAGTGCCCTGTGTTAGCCGAAAGGATGACTTCCTCTTTCAATCAAACCCTCTTACTCTTGCCTTAGGATATTCCCATCTTATTGTTCTCTGTCCTCTTGAGGTCTCTTCCATTGGCCTTTTATAAGAAAGTGTACTAGGGTTTAGCCAACAGCTCAAGATTATCTTTTCTCTTTTAAATTCTTTTTAGTTTAAAAATCTCTTCCTTTTGGGTAGGTGGTTATCAGCTCATTATCTTTTTCCTTTTTTTAAATTCTTTTTCTCTAAGATAAAACCAAAAAACCAAGATTTATCTCTTCCTCTTTTTAGGCAGATTTATCTGGTACAAGTAGAGTTGGCTAAAACTGATATGCGTTGACTATTGACTCGGTCATCTTTTCAGAATCGCGAATTCCCACAGTATACAAGTTGGCAAACTGCCCATGGTTTTGCCTTGTCAAACCTTCACTCCTTTATTTCTTGTTCCTTACTCTGTACATGTAAATCCACGAAACACAGCCCTTCCACAAGCAATTAAAAGTAACAACTAACATATAAACACAGTCCAAGCTCCTAATGCAATGATTAAGGAAAAATACTAATGAAATGTCCTAAAGTGCAACTAAATGTGCTTCAGTATAGGAAATTAAATAGGTCTAAAGGCATGAAATATAACTCTTGAAAGATTTATTAGTGTCTATGACCAAAAACGAGCTTCGATTGGCTTGAAATTCACAAAACAAATGATATGGCACTATTCAGGGGGCTGGGTATTATACATAACCCCCATGTTTCGATACCTTAGGCTATGTTTCGATACCTAAAAGTCATGTACCGAAACTTAGGCCAAACATTGTAGTTTTTCAGCTATTTTCATCAAAGCGTCTGATACCTTTAGTGTGGGTTCCGAAACTTGGATCCTTGAAACTAAAATTTAGCCACTAACTTTTAAAGTTTTTGTACTAACACCCAAATTTTTGAAACTTGGGTGCATAAGACCAAAAATTCAAGTAGAAAACACATCAACCACACTTCAAGTCACCCTTAATCAACTTCAATATGAACTCATGCAAAATATCAATAGAAAACATTCAATAAAACCTCAATCAGCTTCCAATTAAGCTAATCTTCTATAACATTGAGAACATTTAAATATCTCTTTGATACAATCAAAGTAAATGGCATAATCTAGGATTGGATGTCCTTTCGCCAAAGTAAGTTGTAGGGAGTA
This sequence comes from Gossypium anomalum, assembly GCA_025698475.1. NCBI lineage: Eukaryota > Viridiplantae > Streptophyta > Magnoliopsida > Malvales > Malvaceae > Gossypium > Gossypium anomalum. The sequence goes on along the minus strand of CM046958.1, from coordinate 32,408,326 downwards.
CATCATCCGTTCTTGCAAACCCTACGTGAAAACCAATATTACTTTCAAATTAACTACCGGTTTAACTTGATGGCATAGCATAAGTGTTTCCAACATAGAACATCAGCGTTATGAAGTTGAAATCGAAAACACTCACAGAATGTTGTGTCAAGGTTTTTAAGTTTAGTTTACCAACTAACCTCGATTGTACGCCAAAGTTGAAATTAAGTGTTGAAATCGAGGAATACCTTCCCAGTGATGATTTCCACATTTCTTGGTAGGAGCTTTGTAACCATGCTGTGAAACCACCGCACAAACCTTGTGGTTTGACTTTCTACTTCTTCTTTCAGAAACAAATTTACTGGAACTATTTTCAAACTCAGACCACTTTCTTCGACATCAACAAAGTGAGCATATAACTTTAGTATAGCATTTCTACTAAAGCAATGCCTATCAAGCATCATCTCGACACACATGTCACCTTTTACCTCAAATATATCATATCTAACAAGGTTCAATGACATTAGATGTCTATTTTACAAGCTCGTAATTCTCTTTCAGCTTGAAGTTGACAATTTCCTTCTAATTCTTGACCGAAGCTCATTCAACTTTATACTCTAGTTGAAAGCCGTAACACGTAGGTTTGTGCAAGTGTACACAGTCGTTATCAAGTAATAAGTAAGTATCGAGTTATGGTCTCCACGGGGATTGTATTTGTGTTAAATCACTTAATTGTAAAATTAGACTAACAACTTGGTAAATAAAAACCCCATATGGTTGAGAAGTGATGATTAACATATATTAAACTAAATGCAATTATCCCTAATGTAAATTACCCTCAGTATGCAAACTATATGAGTGGAATAGATTTTAGCAAAATTAAACACATTTTGCAACAATTATAACATAAATAAACTAGGACAATTACTTTAATTAAACTCAATTTATTATCAACATGCTTAATAACATTCGGAAAAACATTTCATGGCAACTCGATCTTTCATGAGTTTGGAAACCATATTAGGTCCTTTCGGAATCCTTTACTTAGTAAATACGCATTTTACTAATCCTTATTTACTAAGGGTTTCTTAGCATTTATGTGAGGTAAAAGGGACGTGTTAGGTTTGAAACAGTTTAATCACACAAATTTGAAAACTATGCAGATAATAGAGGTTGGTTAGAGTTGTTATGCAACCTGCAATTTAATCGGGTTAGGATCTAAATTGAGCATGCAGATTTCAATTATGTGTCCATAGCCATTGTCTGGTTAGGATCACTCAACTAATTCAAGTGCATTTCAATCACGTATGAACGAAATACAAACTTGATTTTAATTGAAAACATGATCGATTCAGGCATAAACATTATAAGTATGAATCAAATAAATATTATTTAATCAAAGCAATCGTCCTAGCTTAAATAAAATTAAGCTAACATTGTTGTAAACATGAACAAAGAACACATAGCAAACATTTTTAGATTGAAATAAAGAAAAGAAAGATTAAACCCAAATCAAAATGGCTGTCACCCAAGACTCTGACTGACGAGGCTCCTTCGCTTCTTCACTTTGCTCCTTTGCTGATGGCTCTCCAAGGTGGCCAACCAATGGCTCTTTAAGAGGATTTAATTGCTAAAATCTCCACGAAGAGATGATGCTAGGTGTGGGAAATGGAAAATGCTAAGAGAACTGAGAGAAAAGAGAGAATGATGATGGATGAGGGATGATGAACGAGGGGATGAAAGGGTCTTATTTATAGGTGAAGAGAGGTGGGTAGTTTCCTAAAAATAGTTGGGTTTAGTCTCTTTAAACTTCTTCCATGAGTGGCTGGCCATAATTAGTGGAACTTGAGCTGATTTTTGCTTGATTTTTAAGCAATTTAAATGTCATAACAACTCAGGACTGAGACTCGGTCAAATATAAATCTTCGGGCAAATCTCTAATTTCTTCAACAATTCAAGGACCTTGTGTAATTAAACCAAAAAGTGATTTAAATGGATAGGCATGTGTAGCCAAATTTGGGTTGACTTGGTCCTCAATTTGGACGATTTTTGTAATCCAACAAAGCTATCAGACCTGTCCAAAATAAATCAATAAGTTAAAAGACCAAAGAATAAAATTTATTCAATTTAAATAATTAATTACAACCCAAATTATTAATGAAATATTTAAAATGATTTATTAAATATAATTTTATATTTTATTATTTAATGTAATCATGCGTGGCCCATTTTTATGTCTTAAAAAATGTAATATGTTCAAATTAATATAAAATAAGCCATTTTATGCATGAAAACTATATAACAAAGCAGAAAATCACATTTTAATAATTTCTATGTTCTAATTTCATATTTTCACGTATTTCACTAATTTATTAAACAATTACTTATTTTTAACAACGAATTTAAGTAAAAAGGTGATAAATTACATTGGAAAAATCCTATATATTTTTCAGTTTACACACCCCCAAACTTAAATCATTGCTCGTCCCGAGTAATGTTTATGCACAACAAAAAGGTCTTGCTAAGGCAAAATTGCTAACTATGTAAGCAACATCAATCTTTATCCCATAATCATGCATTAATAACTTCATGTTTATAGATCTTCTTTATTAACAAGTAATTCATATACAAACATTTATAGAATTTCATACGAAGTTTCAAAATATGCCAACATGAATCATGGTTTGTAAGTATGTCACAGCCACAGATAATATTCTTCATTCAACATAATTTCTTATCAATCAAGCAAACAACCATAAGGCTTATTTATGATCTTCATATGTTGAACTTAGTACTTCCTCTCCACTAATGTAGGTGACATAATCATCAAATCAATAGGTATTTTATAAGGTTGTAATGGGGCTCGGTTAAAGGTAGGGATTTTAAGAGATGAGACATTTCAGTTTCAAAATCTTAACCTTCAATTTTTTCTTGGATTTCTCGAAATACAGCCTTTTTTCTTTAACTGAACCTTTGGAACACCCCCAAACTTATTTTGAACTCAAGCTCATACATTTTTCCTTTTTGGAGACTGAGCAAACTTTCCTTCGCTCTTCCTTCGTCTTTTTTTTTTAAGCATGAACACATACATCTTTTTGAAAATTTCCTCAAATGTTGATTAGCAAGACAACTCTAGTTAAGATGGGTGCACAAAATTAGGATAACTTTAAAATATGGTAATGTGGCTTATAATGTAGGTTCATTGCAATAAATAGGCCTTTAAGCTCAAAATTACAGTTTCAAGGGTCTAAGGCTTAAAAAGGCTCAAACGATCCAAAGAAATAGTGCCTATATCATTTTAGATTTTTATGTCCCCTAAGGTTTCACCTCGAGAAAGTTACTAAGTCAATTCTAAAGATATAAACCTTCTTGCATGTTTAATCTCAAGAGAAGCTAAGTTTTCATGGAAAATATTACTAAGGCTAAGATCATACAAGCATTCCATTCTTCATCATAACATACTTTCACTCAGATAAAATCATCATTCATACTTGCATACAAACTATCTCATTAAAAAAAATGTCTCTAAACATTCATTTATTAAAACATGCTTATGAAAGAAATGACTAAAACATACTTGAAAATTTTAAAATTTTGAGCAATTTCTTTGCCTTTCCCCTCTTTTAAAAAGAAACAATGTCCTCATTGCAAGAACAAAGTAATTAATGAAAACTAAACACCAGGTAGGGTTATAAAGAAAGAGAGGTGAGTCATTAAGACTGCTTAAATACCAAGTCTTTCCTAATAACCCAATCCTAGACATGTTCATTCCCATTACCACATCACTTAGTCTTTTTCTTTCTAAAGAAGTGTTAAGTTTATTCATGCTTACTATGTTTTATTCTGTAGAAATTAAATCCTAATTACGAAAGAAATAAATTCCTAAAGACCTAAAAATAATTAAATAAATAATAAGACAATAATCCCCCCTTTTATTTTTCTGACTCATTCCCCTTATCTTTTTCAGCTCCATCTCCGCTTGCATAGTCAGTACCTTTCATCCATGTCTCAAAGATAGCATCTGGGAACTCAGGAACAAAAGTATTAGAGATATTCTTAAAAGTATTTCGAATTGAGTCATCTCTAATTTTGTATATTTCCAGTAAGTTATGTGCATCAACTTGCACATATCCATCAAAATTGACAACTCTGATTTCTTTGAAGCACTTGCAGAAATCGGCATAGGAGTTGTAGATTCAGCTCAACACTTAGCTTGATTGTTTCTTTTTCTGGCTCAACCTCTAGTTCAGGGGTTACAGATCCTTCAACTGGTTTAGGACTGTTCGGTTCCTTGTTAGATTCTTCTTCTTCAGTATCTGTAACTGAATTAGCTTCTATTTCAATTTCATTTGTTGACTCCTTGGTATCTGGCTCAGTTGGCTCTTCTTGCTCGCCTTGATTTAGCTCATACACCTTCTCTACTAACATTTCAAGATCATGATTTGTAATGCACCTTTGAACATATCACCCCTTTAGATTTGTTTGTGTCTTAACATGGGCCCTTAAGCAAAGTGAAGTGATTAATGATGGGAAATAAGCACTTCCTGTCTTCTTTTTAGCACAATCATGAATCTCCTTGAGAATAATTTTCCCAATGTTAATGGACTTTTCTGTCAAGATTGCATATAACAAGAGCACTCGTTCCATCGAGATGGTGGAACTATGTGAGATAGGCATAAAACTGTAGCGAACAAAATAAAACCATACCTTTGCAATTGGTTTTAGGTATTCCTTCAGCAAGAATGGCTCCCATAATTTCTTATAATCCATTGGGATCTCGGATTTGTCACAACATCAAGCACTTGTTGAAGAAAATCCCAATTGATATTGTTCATCATAGGGTAGTACTCATCTTCTTCAACATCAGGCAAGTTAAACAAATCATTGATAGACTTAGAAGTAAGATGTACCTTTTTCTTTCGAACGATGACCTCAGTAGCATCTTGCATAGTCAAACTAGCATAGAATTCTCAAACTAGTTCATCATCGGGAAGTGAACGAGCATTACAAAATCGTTCCCACTTGAGAGCATTGATTTTCTTTCTAATCGGTATAAGAACAACCATCAAATCATTACTCTTCAAGTTAAAACCTTTTTCCGACATCATAGGTTCATGCTTGAAGATTGAATCAAATATCTCTTTCACTTCTTCATCGATCAAAATCGGGTTTTCAAGAGTAGTCTTTGAAGAACTATTTTTTTACGACGCATGGTATCTTTTCTTGAAAATTAGCAAAGTTTATGTACAAAGGGAAAAAAGAAATCAGTAAAGTGGTTAAGACTTGCTACGGTAAAAATCTTGCGACGGCAAGAATAGTGCGACAGCAACGAGGGCGTGTGATAGCAACGGCAACGCTTCGGTAATCTTCTTGCGGAAGTAATAGATGGTTTTAGAAAAAGGGAAGAGAACTAGGGTTTCTTTTGGGATTTGAGGCTAGTGGCACAAGAGGGAGATTAAGGGATTTTTAGGGTTAAGCAAATTACTTTGAGGGATATGAAAAATAGTAGAATGAAGAGGAGTTTATATAGGGAAGAATTAAGGCAACATGTAGCGAAAATTTAGCTACATTAGGGTTACTTGGGTGGCAAGTAATGGGAGTGGCGGCAAAGTATGGATTTTTCCCTCCTTTTTGCTGTCTTGGGCCTCAAACTCAGATTGTATTTACAAACTTACTCAAAAAAAATTGATTAGTACTTGGGCCAAATTTGACCCCCTTTGTTAACATAAAAATTTAAAATTTAAACAAAACAAATGAAACTTAAAAATTTTAAATCTTAATTAGAAAATTTCTTCTTAGCAAATTACATTAAATTAATTCCCAGGAAAGGTTGGAGGGGTCACAGCGGTCCCGCTTAAGTACCAATTTCCTTAGACAGAATTAATTAAATGTAGGAAGTTAAGAAAATAAGTTCTAATAATTTATTTATTTACAAAACGAGTTCATGAAAAATCAAGGGTCTATTAATTTGAACGAGGATTCAACTCGCTCAACTTCACCATCCCAGTAGTGTTTGAGACGTTGACCATTAACTTTAAACGTACCTCCGTAATTGTCGTATAATTCAATAGCTCTATAAGGATAAACTCGGTAAATGGTATAGGGTCCTTTCCATCGGGATTTAAGCTTCCCAGGAAATAACTTCAACCTTGAATTAAACAACAAAACCTTCTGACCTTCTTGAAACTCGCGAAGTTATATATGACTATCATGTCATCTCTTTGATCTTTCTTTACACATTTTGGCATTCTCATAGGAAAACAACCTCAGCTCTTCCAACTCATCAAGTTGTAACATCCTTCTCTCACCGGCTTGCTTAAGATCAAAGTTCAACTGCTTCAAAGCCCAATGAGCTCTATTCTCCAACTCTAATGGCAAATGACATGCCTTTCCAAATGCTAACCAATAAGGAGTCATTCCTAACGGTGTCTTAAATGCTATTTGATAGGCCCATAATGCATCATCGAGACTTCGAGACCAATCTTTTCTGCTAAGGCGTACTACCCTTTCAAAAATACCTTTGATTGCATGATTCACTCCTTCAACTTGCCCATTAGACTGGGGGTGATAGGGAGTAGTAATCTTGTGCTTCACATCATATTTGTCAAGCAATCACTTAACCCATTTGTTCACAAAGTGAGAACCTTCATCACTAATAATAGCTCTTGGTGTCCCAAATCGTGTAAACACATGCTTATGTAAGAATCGCATGACTGCCTTAGCATCATTTGTAAGGTATGCTTCAGCTTTAACCCACTTGGATACATAGTCCATAGCAACTAAGATGTATTTGTTCTCATACGAAGAAGGAAACGGGCCTAAGAAGTCAATGCCCCATACGTCGAACAATTCAATCTCCAAAATGTTTGTCAATGGCATCTCATTCCTCCTTGACATATTTCTTGTCCTTTGGCATTTATCACAGTTCTTCACATAAGCATAAGCATCTTTAAATAGTGTCAGCCAAAAGAAACCTGCTTGCAAAATCTTTGCTGCAGTACGTGAACCACCAAAGTGTACCCCACTTGGATATGAATGGCAATGATACAAGATCTCAGCAATCTCACTTTCAACTACACACTTTCGAATTATATTATCTACACACTATTTAAATAAAAACAGATCCTCTCCAAAATAATATCGACTATCATGAAGGAATTTTTTCCTTTGTTGGTATGTCATTTCTAGAGGAATTATTCCACATGCAAGATAATTGGCAAAATCAGCAAATCAAGATGTTTTATGAATTTGACTTACCTCAAATAAGTGTTCATCTGGGAAATTCCCGTTGATAGGCACACATGATTGAGTTACCTCATCCTGCTCCAACCTCGACAGATGATCAGCTATTTGATTTTTGACACCTTTTCTGTCTTGGATCTCAAGGTCAAATTCTTGGAGTAAAAGTATCCAACGAATTAGCCTCGGTTTCGCATCTTTCTTCATAAACAAGTATTTAATGGCCACATGGTCAGTAAATACTATAACTTTGGTACCTATAAGATATGAACGGAATTTGTCAAAAGAAAAAACTATAGCAAAGAGTTCCTTTTCAGTTACCATATAACTGAGTTGGGCTCCCATCAAAGTTCTACTTGCATAGTAAATAGGGTGAAACACTTTATTTCTTCTTTGACCCATCACAACTCCAACGGCATAATCACTTGCATCGTACATTAACTCAAAAAGTGAGCTCCAATCAAGTGTAACAATTATTGGGGCTGAGATTAATCATATTTTCAAATCTTCAAAAGCATCCAAACATGTTTTGTTGAAATCAAACATTGTATCTTTCTCTAACAACAAATACAATAATTTTCGAGAAATCTTTGACAAACCTTCGGTAAAAACCAGGATGGCCTAAGAAACTTTTGACTCCTTTCACATTAATTAGGGTCAGTAATCTTTCAATTACGTCCACCTTTTCTTTATCGACTTCAATTCCTCTCTTTGAGATTTTATGCCCTAAGACAATCCCTTCTTTAACCATAAAATGGCATTTTTCCCAGTTAAGGACAAGATTTGTCTCTTCGCATCTCTTCATTACCTTAGCCAAATTACTCAGACAAATATCATAAGTGCTACCAAAAATAGAAAAATCATCCATGAAAACCTCAACAAAATTTTCAACCATATCAGTGAATATTGCTATCATGCATCATTGAAATGTTGCAGGTGCATTGCATAAACCAAAAAGCATTCGCCTAAAAGCAAACGTACCGTATGGACAAGTAAAGTTTGTTTTATGTTGGTCCTTCGGAGCTAAAACTATTTGGTTATATCCCGAATAGCCATCTAAAAAATAATAGAATTCATTACCTGCTAATCGATCTAACATCTGATCCATAAAAGGCAACAGAAAATGGTCCTTCCAAGTGGCTTTATTCAATTTTCAGTAATTAGTACAGATTCTCCAACTAGTGACAATTCTCATTAGAATCAACTCGTTATGCTCATTTTCAACAATCGTGATTCCACCTTTCTTCGGTACACACTGCACCGGACTTACCCACGAACTATCTAAAATAGGATAGATGATTCCTGCATCTAACCATTTGATCACTTCCTTTCTCACAACTTATTACATAATAGGATTGAGCCTCCTTTGCCCATCAATTCGATCTCTTTCACTTTCTTCTAAAATATTTTTATGCATGCAAAAAGAAGGACTTATACATCGAATATCAGCTACGGCCTAACCAATTGCTTTCTTAAATTTCTTTAGACCAACAATTAGTTGTTCCTCTTGATCTTTCGTCAGTTTTACTGAAATAATCACAGGCAAAGTGGAATAGTCACCTAAATAAACATATTTCAAATGGGAAGGAAGTACCTTTAGTTCGATTTTAGGTGGTTCTTCAATTGACAACTTGGGTTGCACAAATTCTCTGACTTCTAACCCCAATGGTTCAAACCGTGTGGAATGAATAAAATTTCTCGGATTGACTTCCATCAAAGCCATGTTTTCTTCACCTTCTTCATCCTCCAAAGGGTCAAGATCTAAGGATTTTTCCAATGGATCTTCAAAATTGCTTTCCATAGAAACCAAGGTTTCTATCTCTTCCATAACTGAACACTCTTCTATCGGATCAGGAAATTTCATCATTTTAAGAATGTTAAAGATTACCTGATTGTCTTGAACTCCCATGGTGAGTTCACCTTTCTGCACATCAATTAACGTTCTTCCCATAGCTAATAAAGGTCTCTCAAGGATGATCGACACTTCCTTATCTGCTTCAAAATCTAAGACAATGAAACCAGCAAGAAAAATAAATTTATTGACTCTTACCAAAACACCCTCGATCTTTCCTTTGGGATATGCTAAAGATCAATCTGCTAGCTAAAGCGTCACAGTTGTAAGTCTTACTTCACCTATCCCTAGCATCTTGAAAATAGACTTAGGCATCAAGTTGTTACTCGCTCCTAAATCACACAAAGCTTTACCACAGTAAGATTCACCAATGTTACAGGGTATAGTAAAGCTTCCTAGGTCTTTTAATTTCAGAGGTAGTTTGTTCTGCAGGAACGCACTGCACTCCTTTGTCAAGCCAACAGTCTCACACTCACTCAGCCGTTCTTCTTAGACAGTATATCCTTCATAAACTTCACATAATTCAGATTTGTTTTAAAGCATCCACCAATGGAATATTGATGTGTAACTTCTACAGAACATCCAAAAACTTCTTGAATTGAACCTCTTGTTTCTGCTTATGTTACTGCAATCTTTGCGGATAAGGAGATGATGGAACATTCGGTTGAATTGGATAACTCTTCTGAATAGGTAAATCTGCATCCAAAGAAGATGTTAAGGTATCTGAATTCACTAAGTTAGGGTTTACCTTGTCAGTCTTTGCAGATTCTGACTCTTTTAGTATAGGAATTTAAACAGCTGGTTGATTCTTCTCAACGGGCTTATCTTCTACACCAATCAATTGGGGTTCCAGAATTTTACCCCTACACAATGCCACTGCCTTAATATGTTCTTTGCCCAAATTTCTTGGATTCTTAGTATTGCTCGGCAAGGCTCCTTTCGGTCTATTACGAAGGTCTGTAGCTAACTTACCCATTTGGTTTTCCAAAATTTTCAATGTTACTGCTTGGCTTTGGATCAAAGCATCATTCTTTGCCATGTACGCTTTCAACAAGTTTTCCAAACTGTTTAATGCCTTAGCTTGAAGTTGTTTTGGAGCTTGCTGATTAAACCCTTGATATTGGTTGGGTCTATGCTGCAATAAGTTGTTATTCTGTCCATTTCCTTGGTTGCTCCAAGAAAAGTTAGGATGATTACGCCATGAAGGATTGTAGAAGTTGGACTAAGGTCCTTCGCCACTCCTATTTTGATGTTGGTTCCCCACATAGTACACTAACTCGGGATTTGATGGACAATTCTCAAAAAAATGACCTTCCCCACAGTACACACAGGAAACTACTTCAAACGGGCTTGCAAAATTATTGGCATTATTAGCGGTAAACTGTTTTAACATAGAGGAAATAGACGATACCTGAGCTGATAACGAAGTGAGGGCGTCAACTTCATGAACTCCGGCTACACGTCTTCTTGAAGTTGTTCAATTTGTTGGATATTGATAGTTATTACTTGCGATCCTCTCAATGATCTCATAAGTCTCATTATAAGACTTAGACAAAATTGCACCATTCGCAGAAGCATCTACCATCAATCTTGTATGTGCATTGAGACCATTATAGAATGTCTCCAACTAGATACAATGAGGAATCCCATGATGAGGAAACATACGAAGTAACTCCTTGAATCGCTCCCAAGCCTCATACAAAGACTCGTCATCCAATTGTTGGAAAGTTGTGATCTCGTTCCTCAACTTAGCGTCTTTGCTAGGTGGGAAATACTTAACCAAAAATCTCTCTGCTAATTCTTGCCATGTAGATATGGAACTTGGAGGTAATGAATTAACCCATGCTCGTGCTCGATCTCGCAACGAGTATGGAAACAACTTCAACCACTGTGCGTCTTCAGTCACACCGGCTATCTTGAATGAATCACTCACCTCCATAAACAATTGAAGGTGGAGATGTGGATCTTCCGTAGGCATACTATTGAATTGGCCCACCGTTTAGAGCATTTGAAACATCACTGGTTTTAATTCAAATTGGGTTGCCTCAATATCTAGCCTTCTAATTCCTAGATTTAACTCAATGAGAAGTGGCATAGCATATTGTCTGATGCATCGATCTCTATCATCGGCAATGAGGATGGGATTTCGTACATGATCGGCTTCATTACTTTGGTCTTGATTCTGATTTCTGAGGTCCATCTCGACTTATCTTTGAGTTATTCGTTCACGTCTTCTTTGTCTAAAAGTTTGCTCAATTTTAGGGTCTACAGTGAGTAAATTGATAATCTGATCTATGCTCATAAACACCTAAAAAGAAAATCAAAAAATTAAAAATAATAAGTTAGAAATGTTAGAAATAAACCAAATTGTAAGTAAATAATTTCACAAAAAAAATGACTATGGCAACAGTTAACAATCCCCGGCAACGGCACCAAAAACTTGTAACGCATAGGTTTGTGCAAGTGTACACAGTCGTTATCAAGTAATAAGTAAGTATCCAGTTATCGTCTCCACAGGGATTGTATTTGTGTCAAATCACTTAATTGTAAAATTAGGCTAACAACTTGGTAAATAAAAACACAATATGGTTGAGAAGTGATGATTAAAATATATTAAACTAAATACAATGATCCCTAATGTAAATTACCCTAAGTATGCAAACTATATGAGTGCAATATATTTTAGCAAAATTAAACACAATTTGCAACAATTATAACATAAATAAACTAGGACAATTACTTTAATTAAACTCAATTTATTATCAACATGCTCAATAACATTCGGAAAAACATTACATGGCAACTCGATCTTTCATGAGTTTGGAAACCACATTAGGTCCTTTCGGAATCCTTTTCTTAGTAAATACGCATTTTACTAATCCTTATTTACTAAGGGTTTCTTAGCATTTGTGTGAGGTAACAGGGACGTGTTAGGTTTGAAATAGTTTAATCACACAAATCTAAAAACTATGCAGATAATAGAGCTTGGTTAGAGTTGTTTTGCAACCTACAATTTAATCGGGTTAGGATCTAAATTGAGCATGCACATTTCAATTATATGTCCACTAGCCGTCGTCTGGATAGGATCGCTCAGCTAATTTAGGTGCATTTCAATCATGTATGAATGAAATACAAACTTGATTTTAATTGAAAACATGATCGATTCAGGCACAAACATTATAAGCATGAATCAAATAAATATTATTTAATCAAAGTAATCACCCTAGCTTAAATAAAATTAAGCTAACATTGTTGTAAACAAGAACAAAGAACACATAGCAAACATTTTTAGATTAAATTAAAGAAAAGAAAGATTAAACCCAAATCAAAGTGGCTGTCACCCAAGACTCTGACTGACAAGGCTCATTCGCTTCTTCACTTTGCTCCTTTGCTGATGGCTCTCCAAGGTGGCTAACCAAGGGCTCTTTAAGAGGATTTAATTGCTAAAATCTCTATGAAGAGGTGATGCTAGGCGTGGGAAATGGAAGATGCTAAGAGAATTGAGAGAGAAGAGAGAGTGATGATGGATGAGGGATGATGAATGAGGGAATAAAGGGGTCTTATTTATAGGTGAAGAGAGTTGGGTAGTTTGCTAAAAATAGTTAGTCTCTTCAAACTTCTTCTGTAACACCCCTAACCCGTACTAGTCACTGAAATAGGGTTTCGTAGCATTACCAGAACATTCAGAATGTTTTTCCATTAAACTACGTAAATTACTATTTATTTACCGAGGCCCAATACGAGCATTAGAATTGAATCGGGACTTAATTGGGACCTCTAAGATTTTTTTGCAACTTTTTGAATTTTTTTCAAGTTGCAGGGCTCACACGCATTGTAACATCCCGATTTTGGGCTTAGTCAGAACAGTGGTTTCAGGACCATAAATCCGATGAGAAAAATTTTATTTTTATTATATTTTTATGGTCTACGATTTCACGAAATGATTTTGTGAAAATTTCGTTCGAAAATTTCGACGTTTGGGCGCTCAATTTAGTAAAAAGGACTAAATTGTAAAAAGTGCAAAAGTTGAGTTTTACATGTTAGGGGTGTCTAATTGTCATGAAATTTTAAATGGGAGGTCTTTAAATGATAATTAAACCATTGTATAACTTGTTGGACAAAAATGGCATTGGTTGGGTAAAATTTGAAAGAATAGTAAAAAGGGCATTTTGGTCATTTAAGGGTAAAATGAATTAAAAGACAAATTTTAAACCCCAAATGTGTCCCTTTCTTCTTGATACAGCAGAATGTACCAAGAGCAGCCATGGTTAGGGTTTGACCAAGCTTCCAAGCTTAATAGTAAGTGATTCTGAGCTCCATTTTTAATGTTCTATGTATTTTTGAAATCCCGGTAACATGATCTGCTCATTTCTACCATTATTTTGAGCTAGGATTTATATTTAAAAATTTACCCACGAATGATATGCATGTATTTTGATGTTTAATGGTAGAACATGAAGCTTGAAATTGTGTTAAACAACTTTTGCTAAGCGATTTTACGTGAAAACGAGTAAAATGACATAATCGGTAAAAATACCTAATGTTCATAAGTACATGTTAGAGTGAGAATTTGATGTTTCCATAAAAGGGAAAAATGACTAGCATATCATAAAACATAAGAAAATAGGAAGAAGTTTAATTTCCGAACCTTGAGGCAAAAGTGCAAATATGCAAAAGTTTAGGGGTCAAAATGTAAATTTGTAAAAATATGATTTATGGACCCATTTGAATAATGTGAGTAATAAATGAGTTATATTTGTAATGTTAGATCAAGGAAATCGAGATTCGGGCTAAAATCGAGAAAATACCAAGTAGTGGACTTAAATGGTAAAAATGGTCATTATTGTATACGAGGTAAGTTCATATGATTTTTAATAATGCAATGTGTATTTTAATGTTATTGCTTTAATAGTATATGAGATGTAAGTTTATATGTAAATAATGTATTGTTTTATTATGTTATAATATTTTATTTTATGACATGTGAAATAAGTTTTAGTATTGTTCAATTAATGGACACAAACGGTGATTTGTGGTTGATGAATTGAGATTAAATGAGGAAATCTCAGTTGAACCTTCGGAATGGAAAAACGTGGTGCTAGGTAGATATACCACGATTATACGTGTAATGTGGTGCTAAGTGGATATACTACGATTACACATATTGATACATGTAACGTGGTGCTAAGTGGATATGCCACGGTTACATATATTGATTCATTAACGTGGTGCTAAGTGGATATACCACGGTTAAACATGTAACATGGTGCAAATTGGATATGCCACGGTTACATATATTGATCCATTAACGTGGTGCTAAGTGGATATGCCATGGTTATACATGTTAATTTGAAAAGTGGCGCTAAGTGCGTATGCCACAATTACATGTTAGCCCAATAGTGTGGTGCTATGTGCATATACCACTAAGTTGGGCATTAATTATAGAAGGTGGAGCTATGTGTTAAAACCACCGAATATTGTTTCTTTCCGAAGTGTTCACCGAGAGAAACAAGTTTGCTAAATGAAATTTAACGTGAAAAAAAATGTGGGATAATACCGGAATATGAATATATGAGTTTTGAATTATGAGTTAGATATGTGATTGAATTATTGATAAGATGAATATGGATAAGTATTATCTTGAAAGTTGATAATAAGAAATTTTAGTGAAGGAATGAAATTTGGGATAAACAGTCTAAAACAGCAGCAGGGGAGTGATTTTGAAAAATCACCAAAAATGGTAGAAGTGGAATGAGATATGGAATTAAATCTTATTGAATCTATTTTTCTATAAAAGAAATAGAGCAAACAAAGGAATTCTGTATTTTGAGATATTTATATTTTTGTAAGACTGGTTCAGACGGATTTTGTGATCCCCTGTTCAGAATTGTAAAAATCATTAAAAATTGTAAAAAAATAGTTAAGGAACATAATTTATATGGTTGGATTCCTTATTTAATTTATTTTCAGAATAAAGAAACTAGAACCTCATTTTAATTTGGTAGAAAAATATAATTAAATTTTAGTGAAGAGTGGTCAGAGCTGCTGAACCGCGAAATAGGGGAGACTTCAATGAATAAACTGTATTAATTGGCCCAACCAAAAATTCTAAAAATTATATGGTAAGAATTTATGTGAGTCTAGTTTCTGGGAAAATTAACTTATCTTAATTTGGAATCCTGTAGTTCGAGTTATAAATAAATTACCGACTATGACTCGAGTAGACAGCTTGACCAGAATATGAATAAAAGTGTAATTATAGTTGTTTTACCTAAGGAAACATATTGGTAAATTGCTTATTAATTTCATATGGACTTACTAAGCATAAAGCTTACCCCCCCTCTCCATTTCTTTTAGTATTGACAGGTCGGGTCGGGGTTAGAGATTGTCGGAGGTAGCATCACACTATCAGAATGTTGATGTGAAGCGTTGATAAATTTCAAGTGTTTTCAAGTGAGTGGCATGTATAGAGACTTAATCTTTATGATAGTTGTTAGTATGATTTGGCCAAACGTATTGGCTTAAGATGGTTAAATCGTATATAGCCATGTGATATGGTTTATATTCGATCATTGGGTTGTAAACCTAATTGATTATGTATGCTTGATCCATTGCTATATGATATGTCATGCTTATGTGGTGAATAAATTATGATCATTAGATGTGACCATATTCTAATGTAAAGGTGTAAGGTAAGAATAAGTAATACTGTTGTTAAATAAAAATGAAATTTTATAGCCCGTATTTTAGTTGGATGTTTGTATGTTTGTCCGGTAATGCCTTGTACCCTATCCCGGTCTCAGGTACGGGTAAGGGGTGTTACACGCCCGTGTGATCCAAGGGACATGCCGTGTGACCCTGGGACACGCCTGTGTTAGAGGCCGTGTTCGACCCTGTGTAACTCTCTGACTTGCACACACGGCCATGCCACACACCGGTGTGCTAAGCCGTGTGGTCAATTAATTGAATTCGAAATTAGGTACAGGTTTCACACGGCCAAGACACACGCCTGTGTTCTAGGCCGTATGTACACACGCCCGTGTCTCTGCCCGTGTGCTCAATTCTAAGCATTTTGTTTCTCAAAATTTCGGTGCAAGGGACACACGGCCTAACCACATGCCCATGTTACCAGGCTGTATGTCACACATGGTCTAGACACACGCCTGTATATCTGCCCGTGTGCACAAAATGAAGTCATTTCTAGCTTCATTTCTCACCCAAAATTTCACCCAAGACCTGCACTTGAAGCACACAACCAATACCAACCAATTCAAGCATTCAAATTAGGCAATTTCCATCATTCAACAAGACATATCACTACATGCATATGTGTTTATAAACTTACCATAAAATAACTTAGGCATTAACATCATTTGATCACATATACATAGCATATCACATATGAATATATCATCATAACCCACTTAATCATACCAAAATAAACCATTACTAGTCATTCCAATGGCTAGATTACAAAATAACATTTCAAGCCACTATTGGCCAGGTTGTCTTATACATGCCATTATACCAAAATGATTTTACTATGTATACCCAAAATAACTAGTTGATAATGTGACAATACTCCAATGATCCTCCAACCTTCGTGAGCTTCCGAGCACTATAAGATAGGGAAAATAAAATGGAGTAAGCATTACATGCTTAGTAAGTTCGTATAATGGAAACTAAACTTACCAATCCCGTTATTAAATCTAAGCATACAATATCATGTTACCATCCATTAGCAACATTGCCTAAACACATACATTCAATCAAATATGTTAGTCACCAAAATCTTCATATCAATCAAGTAACATAGATGAGCTCATCAAGCAATATTCCTTCAAGTCATTATCATTTCATCTCAAGATTTTCATGCCATGTCTAGAGTTATATGTCCGTTGAATCACTAAATTTTGATGGACGCTTAAGTAGTACACTGGAAGTGTACAATTCAATAATCCGTCAATTCCATATTCAAGGGTACCCCTTATGGCACTTGACCAAGAAACACTCTCTCGAGCCACTTATCGTATGACAGGATTAGCAGTCCAAGCTAAATCCTTTATATAACGTAAGTTCAGAAGAGCTTGATTAAGATTACTAGTCCAAGCTAAACCCTAATCATAACATATGCTCGAGAGGTATTATATCGGGATTACCCGTTCGGGCTAAATCCTTTCTATAACAAGGTCAATGGGATTACTCATCTGAGCTAAATCTCGGCCGCAACAAATGCAGGACCTTATTAGTTTTGGGAAAGCACATATAATCATCGGAATTCATATTCAATCGGGACTTAACCCTTTATCACCATTTCAAGCATGTATCAATTTTCCATCATAGCATACATGTAAAGCACATCAAAATAAATCTCATTACATACAAACACACATTCAATTAACATAATTACATACCTGATTATGTTACACGAACTTACCTCGACACTTGTTCGCGTATAAAGTCTACAAATCCGAAACCTTTTCATTTCCTCGATCTAACCTCGAATTAGTGTTTTTTGGATCTATATAAATGAATTTAACCATCAATTTCACACATTTCATATTTAAATGGACTCAATTTACATCGTAGGCAAAATTACCATTTTGCCCCTAACTTTTCCATCAATTCTGATTTTGTCCCTAGGCTTGGAAAATGAAACTTGTGCAAATTACTCCCTATTCCAAGCCTAACCAAAGCCCCATTACAAATTTTCCAGCACATGTATTCATAAAATTTCATAATTTTTCATCAAATTTTACAACTTTTCATTTTAGTCCCTAAATCATGTTTTCATCAAAAATCACTTTGTAAAAATTGTTTATCTACCAATAATATTCATTTTCTACCATAAATTTCTTATTTCTAGCATATACATTCATGACTCATTTTCATACCTTGATAAATTTTCAAATTAATCCCTCAAATAGAGAGATTAAGCTATCCCAGTTTTAAAAATACCAAAATTACTAAAAACGGGACAAGAGAACTTACCCAATGAGGCCTTGAAAGTTTCTTTTCTCTCTTCTAGGGTTTTCATGTGTTTTAGGTTGAAGATGACATAAAATAAGATGATTTCTTTTATCATCTTTCTAATTAATTAAGTATTTTACTATTTCTAATTTAGTCCTTGACCTTTTCTAATTTTTCCATGGATGAGTCATCAAGAAAAATGTACATACTTTTCTTAATGGTCTAATTTCCATATAAGGACCTTAATTTTTGAATTCCATATCTATTTGATACTTATAGCTACTAGAATTCAACTTTTGCATTTTATGCGATTTAGTCCTTCTCGTAATTAAGTACTTAATCGATAAAATTTTCGTGTCAAAATTTTCACATGACATACCTATTATAATACAGACCATATAATGAAATAAAAATAAATGTTATTTTTGGGTCGGATTTGTGGTCCTGAAACCACTGTTCTGATTTCACTGAAAAATGGGTTGTTACATCTTCCATGAGTGGCCGGCCACAATTAGTGGAATTTAAGCTGATTTTTGCTTGATTTTTAAGCAATTTAAATGCCATAATAACTTGGGACTGAAACTTGGTCAAATGTAAACATTCGGGCAAATATCTAATTTCTTCAACAATGCAAGGACCTTGTGTAATTAAACCAAAAAGTGGTTTAAATGGACAGCCATGTGTAGCCGAATTTGGGTTGACTTGGTCTTCAATTTGGATAATTTTTGTAATCCAACAAAGTTATCAGACCTGTCCAAAATAAATCAATAAGTTAAAGGACCAAAGAATAAAATTTATTCAATTTACATAATTAATTACAACCCAAATTATTAATGAAATATTTAAAATGATTTATTAAATATAATTTGATATTTTATTATTTAATGTAATCATGCATAGCCCATTTTATCTATTAAAAAATGTAATATGTTCAAATCAATATAAAATAAGCCATTTTATGCATAAAAACTATACAATAAAGCATAAAATCACATTTTAATAATTTCTATGTTCTAATTTCATATTTTCACATATTTCATTAATTTATTAAACAATTACTTAGTTTTAACAACGAATTTAAATAAAAAGGTGATAAATTACATAGGAAAAATGTAATAACCCGAATTAGGGCCTAATCGGAATAGTGGTTTAGGGACCACAAATCCAACATAGAAATAATTATTTTATAATTATCTTGAGGTATATGATATGATTGCATGATTGTGTGAAAGTTTCGTGAAGAAATTCTATTCATAAAGTGCTTAATTTGAAATTTGGGACTAAATTGAATAAGTTACAAAACTTGCATTCTAGAAGTTTTTAGTATGAAATTGCTTTGGAATATTAATTGGGAGGCCTTGAATAGAAATTTGACCAATTTTTAAGTTTTTGGACAAAAATGGATATGCATGGGAAATTTTGAAAGTTTAATAAGAAAGGGCATTTTGGTCATTTGGATTTTAATGAATTAAAATGGGAAAAAAATCAAGAAAAAGTCCATTCATCTTCTCTAGGGGGCTGCTGAATTTTACAAGACACCATAGCTAGGGTTTCTTCAACTTTTAAGCTCAATAATCAAGAAAGACGTGGAATCGACCTTGATCGGGGAAAAGAAAAGATTTCGAGCTAAATTGCAACCTTTATACATTTTGTACCAAGGTAAGTTCATGAGTAAATGGGGTAACATAATTGTTGTTTTAAGCAATTTAATGTTGTTTATATGATATGATGCTTATTATCATGAAATGTTATGTTTTGTGGTTATTGTTGAATAGTATGTAATTATGTGAATTACTTGATGAGTATGAACTATGACCGAAGTATCAATTTTGACATTTCGTGGAAGATGGAAAAGGAGTATGATCGAGGAAAATCCCATTTGAACATTAAGAATATATTAGGATACAAGTGACATGTCACTAGGAAATTGAGATCCGAACTCGTTGAGTTGCGTTCCGAGTTCGTGAGAATTATGAGGCATCCGAACTCGTTGAGTTGCGTTTCGAGTTCACTTATGGATGCAAGCATCCGAACTAATTGAGTTGTGTTCCGAGTTCATTATGGATGCGAACACCTGAGCTCGTTGAGTTGCGTTCCGAGTTCATTATGGGTGAAATTATGGTAGCTTGATTTCGTGTATCCAAATTATATGAAGAATTCTCGAGATGAAAGTAACTAGTTGGTAAGGTTGTGGAACGGATACTTTGTACAGGTATGTACTTAACCCTCGGGTTGAGACTTCAATATAACAATAATATGGTAAGATCATGAATGAGAAATATGATATGAATGCTTTGGTGATATTATGCAAATGTGGATTTCGTATTATTGCATGATTATGTTACTTGCTATTTACATGTGAACTTACTAAGCATTTATGCTTACTCCCTCCCTTCCATTCCTTGTAGTTTTGATAAGCCGGCTTGGAGATCGGGACGGTTGGAGGCATACTCACACTATCAACTGACCATCTCGATATAGTGGCTTGCATATTTTGGGAATATGGCATGTATAGCATTATAATCCTTTTATGTATATAATATTATGATATGGTGAATGAGTGATGCGGAAATTTATATTTAGTGTTATGTAAGCTTAATGTATTACCTAATCCATGGAAAACCATAAAATGGTGAAATTGGCTATAAAATAGTGTCATACAGCAGCAGTGACGTGACTTTGAAAAATCACTAAAAATATTGGAAATATAATTATATGATGAATAAAATATGGAATTGAAGCTTAATGAATCTATTTTTATGTGGAAGAAACAAAATAGGTAAAAGAGTTGTATTTTATGAAATATTTACCTTTTGGTGAAATAGGGTCAGAGCGATTTTTGAATCCCCTATTCTAACTTTAGAAATTCACCATAAATTATGTAAAAATAATTAAGACTTACACCTTATATGTATAGATTCCTTATTTAGTCTATTTTTACGTGAAAGAAATGATATAGTTATTGGATTTATGTACAGGAAGAAATTTAATTCGTAGTGCACAGGGGTCAGAGTAGCAGATCCTAAAATAGGGGAGAATTTAACTAATAAACTGTACTAATTGACCTAACCAAAAATTATAGAAAAAAAATTAGTAAGTAGATATATTAGTCTAGTTTCAGGGAAATTTTACGGAATTGGATTTCGAGTTTCTTCACTCGAGATATGATTTTTTTTTGCGACTGTGACGCAGATTGATAGTTTACTACGAGAATTGTTTGAACTTGTTTAAATGTTAAAATAAGTTTAGTAATGTCTCATGCTCGACTCTGGCGACGGTCTCGGGTAAGGGGGCGTTACATTTGGTGGTATCAGAGCTACGGTTTAGTCGATTCTCGGACTAACATGGCATATGTACGGGTCTTGCTATACATGCCATATATATATTGTGATAGTGTGACGACTCCTGACCTTTTAAATGATTTTATTATAGTAAATGGATCCCGATCCAGCTGTGGCCGATGATGTAAAGAGTAATGCGCGAGCTCCTGTTGAAGGGGCGGTGCCAACTGAAAACCTACCTCTTACTGTTGGTCAAGGAGGAGGAGAAGGAGCTCGAGAAGCCTTTCTCCAGATGATAAATGCATAGTACACCGAGTTCGTTCGTACGAACCCAAATGCTCAACAACATCCCCCACCTCCCCTGATTCCTCAACCTGTACCCCCGATGCCTCAAGGTATGGATCTGATAAAATTTCATAGAACCCTAGTTGACCGAATTCGCAAGCAAAAGGCTAAAGAATTCAGGGCAAATGTTGATGATGATGCCGAGAAAGCAGAATTTTGGCTTGAGAATTTTATTCGGGTATTTGATGAATTGCCTTGTACATATGAAGAGTGCTTGAAATGTGCCATATCCTTGTTGAGAGATTTGGCTTATTATTGGTGGAAGACATTGATTTCAGTGGTGCCGAAAGAGAAAGTGACTTGGGAATTCTTTTAAGAAGAATTTCAGAAGAAATACATCAGTGAAAGATTTGTTGAGCAGAAGCGTAAAGAGTTTCTCGAGTTGAAGCAAGGCAACATGACAGTTACTGAGTATGAAAGGGAGTTCGTTCGGTTGAGTAAGTATGCTAGAGAATATTTTCCTTCAGAGGCTAAAATGTGCAGACGATTCGAAGATGGACTTAATGAAGACATCAAAGTATTTGTAGGAATTCTTGAGTTGAAAGAGTTCGTAGTACTTGTTGATCAAGCTTGCAAGGCTGAAGAACTAGTTAAAGAGAAGAGAAAAGCAGAGGCTGAGACTAAAAATTTGAATAAAAGACTGATGAGTAGTGCATTCCCACCGCAATCCAAAAAATCCAGAGATACATATTCTCATTCTCATGTATCAGTGGGACATTCGTATGGGGATCGTAAGAAACAAAATGTAGGTTCCAGATATCAGACTACTTCTGTTGCTAGTGTAGGTAATTCTAGATTTGTTAGACCCGAGTGCCAAAGATGTGGTAGAAGTCATTTTGGTCGATGTAGAATTAATGATAGATCATGTTACCAGTACGGTTCTTCAGATCATTTCATTAAAGATTGTCCGGAGATGAATGAGAAAGAAAGATTTCAAAGTGCAAGGCCAAGTGGTACTGTTTCAAGAGGAAGATCTTCGAAAAATACTGGGAACGAGGCAAGCAGCAAGAATGTAGTTAGAGAATCAGCGCTAAAATCTGAAGCTAGAGCACCGGCTAGAGCTTATGCTATAAGGGCGCGTGAAGATGCTTCGTCTCCTGACGTAATCACTGGTACTTTCTCTCTTTATGATGTTAATGTTATTGCTCTGATTGACCTGGTTCTACTCATTCGTATGTGTGCATTAAATTAGCGTCTAATATGAATATACCTATTGAGTCTACGGAATTTATGATTAAAGTGTCAAACCCGTTAGGCAAATGTGTTGTGGTTGATAAAGTATGCAAGAAATGTTCTTTGATGATTAGGGGTCATTATTTTCTAACCAACTTGATGTTGTTTCCGTTTGATGAATTTGATGTTATTTTAGGTATGGATTGGTTAACATTGCATGATGCTATAGTGAATTGTAGACAGAAAGTTATTGAATTTAAATGTAAAAATGGTGAAATTCTGCGGGTTTAATCAGATGAATCAGAGGCATTGCCTAGTGTGATTACTTCGATGTCGACTCAGAGGTATTTGAAAAAAGGTTATGAAGCTTATTTGGCGTATGTGTTGAATACAAAAGAATCTGAGAATAAAGTTGAATCAGTGCCGATTGTGTGTGAATTCGCGGATATATTTCCAGAAGAGTTGCCGGGTTTGCCTCCTATCAGAGAAGTAGAATTTGGTATTGAGTTGATACCGGGAACAACACCGATCTCAATTGCTCTGTATAGAATGGCACCAACGAAGTTGAAAGAATTAAAGTCGCAGTTGCAAGAGTTGATTGACAAAGGCTTTGTGAGACCGAGTTTTTTGCCTTGGGGTGCTCCCGTATTACTTGTGAAAAAGAAGGATGGTTCAATGAGATTGTATGTAGACTATCGACAGTTAAATAAGGTGACAATCAAGAACAAGTATCTGTTGCCGAAAATTGACGATTTGTTTGACCAGCTGAAAGAAGCAACATGGTTTTCAAAGATTGACTTAAGGTCTGGATACTACCAGCTGCGAGTAAAAGAGTCAGATGTGCCTAAAACTGCTTTTAGAACAAGGTACAGCCATTATGAATTTTTAGTTATGCCATTTGGTTTGACCAATGCTCCTGCTGTGTTTATGGATTTAATGAATCGAATATTCCGGCCATACTTGGACAAATTTGTTGTGGTATTTATTGATGATATCTTAATTTATTCGAAAGATGAGACAGAGCATGCTGAGCACTTAAGAATAGTTTTGCAGACTTTGAGAGATAAACAGTTGTATGCCAAGTTTAGTAAAAGTGAGTTTTGGCTTAGAGAAGTCAGATTCTTGGGTCATGTAGTTTCAGGTAATGGTATACGGGTTGATCCCAGCAAAATTTTGGCTATTGTTGATTGGAAACCGCCGAAGAACGTAACTGAGGTTAGAAGTTTCTTGGGTCTAGCTGGTTATTATCGACGGTTTGTAAATGGATTTTCTAAAATTGCTACTCCTATGACCAGACTACTCCAAAAGGATATTAAATTTGAGTGGACGGAAGAATGTCAACAGAGCTTTGAGAAATTGAAAAAGTTACTGACTGAAGCACCAGTATTGGTACAACCCGAGTCAGGTAAAGAATTTGTGGTGTATAGTGATGCTTCTCTAAATGGCTTGGGATGTGTACTTATGCAAGAAGGAAAAGTTGTGGCTTATGCTTCGAGGCAGTTGAAACCTCACGAAAGGAATTATCCGACTCATGATTTGGAACTGGCTGCTATAGTGTTTGCTTTGAAGATTTGGCGACAGTATCTGTATGGTGAAAAGTGCCGAGTATATACCGACCACAAAAGTCTCAAGTACTTGATGTCACAAAAAGACTTGAATTTGAGACAGCGGAGATGGTTAGAATTATTGAAAGATTAAGAGCTTGTAATTGACTACCATCCGGGGAAAACAAATGTGGTTGCCAATGCCTTGAGTAGAAAGTCATTGTTTGCTTTGAGAGCTAAGAATACTCAGTTGACAGTGTCTAACAATGGTTCGATTCTAGCAGAGTTGAGAGCAAGATGTTTTTACAAGAGATTTGTGAAACTCAGAAAAGTAACAAAGATTTGCAAGCCAAGAGGAAACAATGTGAGGCTGATACAGGATTAGATTTCAGAATCGGTTTTGATGGTTGCTTGATGTTTAAAGATCAGATTTGTGTACCAAAAAATGATGAGTTGATTCAAAAGATCTTGCACGAAGCACATAGTGGTTGTTTGTCAATTCACCCAGGCAGTACAAAAATGTATAATGACTTGAAGAAAATGTATTGGTGGAACGAAATGAAAGGAGATATCTCTGAGTTTGTATCGAAATGCTTAATTTGTCAACAAGTGAAAACTGAACACCAAGTGCCTTCGGGACTACTTCAGCCTATCATGGTTCCCGAATGGAAATAGGATCGAATTACTATGGATTTTGTATCAAGGTTGCCGTTAACTCCGAGGAAGAAAGATGTCATCTGGATAATAGTTGATAGATTGACTAAATCAACTCATTTTATTCTGGTACGTACTGATTATTCTCTTGATAAGTTGGCTGAATTGTATATCAGTGAGATTGTTAGACTTCACGGAGTACCTTTGTCGATTATTTCGAATAGAGATCCGAGATTTACATCGAGGTTTTGGCAAAAGTTACAAGAGGCATTGGGTACGAAGTTAAATTTCAGCACTGCCTTCCATCCACAGACTGATGGACAATCAGAGAGAGTAATTCAGATTCTTGAAGACATGCTCAGATGTTGCGTATTGGAATTCCAAGGTAATTGGGAAAGATACTTGTCGTTGGTAGAATTTGCCTACAATAATGCTATTAGACGAGTTTGAAAATTGCACCTTATGAAGCATTGTATGGACGCAAGTGTCGGACGCCGCTGTATTGGACCGAACTTAAAGAAAATTAGATTTACGGAGTTGATCTAATCAAGGAAACTGAAGAAAAGGTGAAAGTGATTCGAGATTGTTTGAAAGCTGCTTTGGACAGACTGAAATCCAACGCGGATTTGAAACGAAAAGAGATTGAATTTCAAGTTGGTGATAAAGTGTTTTTAAAAGTGTCTCCGTGGAAGAAAGTTCTTAGATTCGGTCGGAAAGGCAAGTTGAGTCCACGTTTCATAGGACCGTATGAAGTAATTGAAAGAATTGGACTGGTAGTATATCGGTTAGCATTACAGCCGAAATTAAAGAAGATTCATGATGTATTCCACGTATCTATGTTACGTCGGTATCGTTTGGATCCTTCACATGTAATTTCACCGACGAAAATCGAGTTGCAACCGGATATGACTTACAATGAAGAACCGATTAAGATTTTAACTCGGGAGGTCAAGCAACTAAGAAATAAAAGTATCGCTCTCGTGAAAGTATTGTGGCAAAAGCACGGGGTAGAAGAGGTTACAAGGGAGCCCAAGGAAACTATAAGGAATCAATACCCACACCTGTTTACCGGTAAGATTTTCGAGGACGAAAATCCCTAAATGAGGGAGAGTTGTAATAACCCGAATTAGGGCCTAATGGGAATAGTGGTTTTGAGACCACAAATTCGAGATAGAAATAATTATTTTATAATTATCTTGAGGTCTATGATATGATTGCATGATTGTGTGAAAGTTTCGTGAAGAAATTCTATTCATAAAGTGCTTAATTTGAAATTTGGGACTAAATTGAATAAGTTGCAAAACTTGCATTCTAGAAGTTTTTAGTATGAAATTGCTTTGGAATATTAATTAGGAGGCCTTAAATAGCAATTTGACCAATTTTTAAGTTTTTGGACAAAAATGGATATGCATGGAAAATTTTGAAAGTTTAGTAAGGAAGGGCATTTTGGTCATTTGGATTTTAATGAATTAAAATGGGAAAAAAATCAAGCAAAAATCCATTCATCTTCTCTAAGGGGCTGCTAAATTTTACAAGACACCATAGCTAGGGTTTCTTCAACTTTTAAGCTCAATAATCAAGAAAGACGTGGAATCGACCTTAATCGGGGAAAAAAAAGATTTCGAGCTAAATTGCAACCTCTATACATTTTGTACCAAGGTAAGTTCATGAGTAAATGGGGTAACATAATTGTTGTTTTAAGCAATTTAATGTTGTTTATATGATATGATGCTTATTATCATGAAATGTTATGTTTTGTGGTTATTGTTGAATAGTATGTAATTATGTGAATTACTTGATGAGTATGAACTATCACCGAAGTATCAATTTCGACATTTCGTGGAAGATGGCAAAGGAGTATGATCGACGAAAATCTCGTTTGAACATTGGGAATAGATTAGGATACAAGTGACATGTCACTAGGAAATTGAGATCCGAACTCGTTGAGTTACGTTCCGAGTTCGTGAGAATTATGAGGCATCCGAACTCGTTAAGTTGCGTTTCGAGTTCACTTATGGACGCAAGCATCTGAACTCGTTGAGTTGTGTTCCGAGTTCATTATGGATGCGAACACCTGAGCTCGTTGAGTTGCGTTCCGAGTTCATTATGGGTGAAATTATGGTAGCTTGATTTCATGTATCCGAATTATATTCTGATGTGTTCAACGGGAAAAGTTCTAGTGAAATGGAAGAATTCTCGAGATGAAAGTAACTAGTTGGTAAGTGTTGTGGAACGGATACTTTGTACAGGTATGTACTTAACCCTCGGGTTGAGACTTCAATATAACAATAATAGGGTAAGATTATGAATGAGAAATATGATATGAATGCTTTGGTGATATTATGCAAATGTGGATTTCATATTATTGCATGGTTATGTTACTTGCTATTTACATGTGAACTTACTAAGCATTTATGCTTACTCCCTCCCTTCCATTCCTTGTAGTTTTGATAAGCTGGCTTGGAGATTGGGACGGTCAGAGGCACGCTCACACTATCAACTGACCATCTCGGTATAGTGGCTTGCATATTTTGGGAATATGGCATGTATAGCATTATAATCCTTTTGTGTATATAATCTTATGATATGGTGAATGAGTGATGTGGAAATGCTTATTGATGATTAGCTATAGGAATGGCTAATCAAAATTTATATTTAGTGTTATGTATGCTTAATGTATTATCTAATCCATGGAAAACCATAAAATGGGGAAATTTGCTATAAAACAGTGTCATACAGCAGCAATGACGTGACTTTGAAAAATCACTAAAAATATTAAAAATAGAATTATATGATGAATAAAATATGGAATTGAAGCTTAATGAATCTATTTTCATGTGGAAGAAACAAAATAGGTAAAAGAGTTGTATTTTATGAGATATTTACATTTTGGTGAAACAGGGTCAGAGCAATTTTTGAATCCCCTGTTTTGAATTTAGAAATTCACCATAAATTGTGTAAAAATAAGGACTTACACTTTATATGTATGGCTTCCTTATTGAGTCTAGTTTTACGTGAATAATAGTATAGTCATTGGATTTCTGTACAGGAAGAAATTTTATTCATAGTGCACAGGGATCAGAGTAACCAAACCCTGAAATAGGGGAGAATTTAACCAATAAAACTGTACTAATTGGCCAACCAAAAATTCTAAAAAAAATTAGTAAGTAGATATATGAGTCTAGTTTCAGGGAAAATTTACGGAATTATATTTCGAGTTTTGTAACTCAAGATATGATTTTTTTTTGTGACTATGACGCAGATTGACAGTTTACTACAAGAATTGTTTGAACTTGTTTAAATGTTAAAATAAGTTTAGTAATGTCTCATGCTCGACTCCAGCGACAGTCTCGGGTAAGGGGACGTTACAAAAAATCTCATATATTTTTCAGTTTACAAAAGCCAATTCTATAGTTTAGGCTGATACAAAAACGACCTCAATATCAGTGTCACAAATTTGACTGTCCTAATAAATAATGTCTCTAATTCGTCTACTCATCTTCGCCTAAAGAACCTGTTTCACATGTTTAAAAAAAAATTATACAAAAAAATAAGTACTAATTATCCAAATTAAAACAACGACACTTACTGGAACTAATTTGCTTTGTTAGGTCAATTTTTAAACTTCCAATTTTTATCATCATCAATGGTCTCCTTATGCAAACCTCATTATGAAAACAATCTTCTCGAAATTTGGAAATCTCTACACAAAATGTTTTCAATTTATAGGAAATTCTACCATCGAATATGAAACATATTTTCAAAATGTTGGAAAATATTGGACACGACAAGTCAAAAAAACGCTTCTAACAAGTAGCGTTTTTCTGAAAAGTTTTTAAAGATAACATTATTATCTGCCACAGAAAGATTAGATGAGATGTGTGAACTTTATCCCGATATTCCTAGCCTTTTGAAATTTTATCCCAAGAATCCTGGGTGTAGGGTTAAGGTTTAGGGTTTGGGTCACGGTTTTAAGAAACAAGTCGAATGGGCGCACTTAGCTGGGACAAAAACACATCTAGCAAGAAGCGTCTTCAGTTGAGGTGGCAACAAGGAGGCTAAAAGCGGTACTCTTGTAAAAGGCGTTTTGTATTCTCTCTCCAAAAATAACCTATTTCCCTAAATTTTGGAAAAAAAATCGACATATTTTTTTTTGGAAAAAAATTTAATAGGCATGATACATATATTTGGTTTTTGATATTGGGTTTTGAAGTGTTTCTATTTTTTGTGAAATTTTAATCAGAATGAGAAACGTGAATTATAATATTGGGTTTTTGAGTGTTTCTATTTTTTGTGTATGTGTATATATATATATATATATATATATATATATCAACTTTAGCTAATAATTTTATTTTTTAAAAGCTTTTTAGGTGAAATGATCACAAAGAAAAGTAAAACTATAAAAAAAAAAAAAAGAAAGATTAAATTACACAATGTGTAGATGCGGATTGTTACTTCTTTTTTTTTGGAATCAAATACTAAATTGACACAATATATAAATGCTTGAGGATTAAAGTTACTATTATGTAAATTTTAAAAACTAACATGTCATTTTTCTATCAACCATTTAATATCTAGTGACTAAAAAAGAAAAAATTAAATAATTAGATGATCATTTTATAACTTTTCATAGTTGAATAAAAAAATTGATAATAAAATGGCTAGTATAATTTACTCTCTTTTTTTAATTTGAAAAGAATTGGTCTGGTTAACGAAAAAACCTCAAATCCTAAACACTTTATCTATGTAAATAGATTGGATCTCTATTATTGATTCTCTCTAAATATTGAGTCAAATTACAATTGAGAAAAAAAGAATTACATAGACAGTGATATTAAGAGAGTAAAAGTATCACAAAGTTTCCTGTATTATTTTTTAAATTACATTTTAGTTCTTTTACTAAAAAAATGGATAAATTAATTTTTGTACGTTACATTAGTGACAAAACAACCCGTTAAGTGCTTGTTTTAGTGTTTATATATAATGTATAATGACAAATTTAGCCCTCAATCTTTACATATTTATTTAATTTAACCTCTATTCTTTTATTGAAAGTAAATTGTTTTTTAAAACTAATAGGACAAAAGAGTCAAAAAGGCATTAGTAACAAATTAAAAAGAAATCATTTAAACTCTTTTAAAATTTATAAATTATTAAAAATCATAAAGAAAATTTATAAAAATTGAAAATCATTAAAAAATAACAATATCCAACCTTTAAATTTTAATGGTCATAACTGTATTGTTAATTTTTAACAATTAAATTTTAATGGTCATAAGATTTTAATATCCAACTATTAAATTTTAATGTTCATAAGATTTTGAACACCCAGTATTGTTAATTTTTAATAAAAATTTTATAATTATAATTTTTTTATAATTTTTAAAATTTAAAAGAGCTTAAATGATTTTCTTTTTAATTTGTTGCTAAGGCCTCTTTTATTATTTCGCTTTATTAGTTTTAATTTTTTCTAATTTACTTTTAATAAAAGAATAGGGGTCAAATTGAATAAATATGTAAAGGTTGAAGGCTAAATTTATTCTTATACCTTATATATAAACACCAAATTTTAACGGATGGGCTTGCTCCCTCATCTAACTTAAATCTGTTAATTTGCTCATTTTTTCAATAAATGGACTAAAATACAATCCAAGGTATATAGCAAAAGAGTTTTGTAAGACTTTTACTTTTTAAGGTGTCAAAGTCCTATTATTGTACCCAAATAAAAAAAACCTATTATTAATTATTTTGTTGGTAATATATTGGCATAATTATTTATGTGGCTCTCCAACTTTATAATAATAATAATTCAATTTAGCCTTTCATTTAATTTTTCACTTTTTTGTCCTTAAACTTGTGTTTTTTTCAAATCACCCTAAAATGGATGAAATAATTAATTTTTTTAACTTTATTGATGTATACATGTAGATTTTCACGTGGATGATATACCAATATTTAATTAATTTTTTAAATTTTAAAAATTCAAAAATATAGAAATTATTTTTAAAATTAAAAATATTAAAAATGATAAAAATATTTTTAATACTTTTTAAAATTTTAAAAAATTAATTAAATACTGACATGTCATCCATGTGACAATCTGTATGTATGCCAATTCAGTAAAGTTAACAAACATTAATATTTCTATTATTTTTTGGGTGATTTAACATATAAATGTAAATTTAAAGGTTAAAAATAAATAAATAAATAAAATAAATTTTTTTTTTTAGAGTTATTGGGCAAAATTAATCATTAGTGATAATATATTATCTTTACAAAAGTGACCAATCTTAAAACTACAAATAAAAAAAAAAGTGACAAATTAAATAATATTTTAAAGTAAATTAAAAAGAAAAAAGAGGTCACGGAAGAGTAGGATGGCGGGCGACGACCATGTATAGTGCGATATGTGACAAATACAGATCCACACGTGGCAACACAATCAAACACGTTCCTCTATTACTCAATTTGATCTTACGACAAAAGTTCAACTTTGCTCCATCCAACAACCAAGATCGTGCCACGTAAGGATTCCGACCACGCGGACTGTTCAAAAGACCTAAACTAGCTCACTCGCTTATGTGACTGCCCATACTTCGCTGTCTTACAATATAAAATTGATTCTTCTACCAGCCGACTTTATTTGAAGAGTACAAAAATAAAATAAAATAAAACATTGGAACTGCAAATCCATGGCGGAAAACATAAGCTTGGCAATCGATCCAAGGAGTGGCTTTTGCCGGTCCAATTCTACCTTCTACAGCAAGCGCAAACCCATTCCACTCCCCAAGAACGACTCCCTCGATGTCACCACATTTATCTCGGCTCGGGCGCACCACGGTAAAGTTGCCTTCATCGACGCCGCTACCGGCCGCCATCTCACGTTCTCGGAGCTTTGGAGGGCTGTTGATTCCGTCGCCACGTGTCTTTCCGACATGGGAATCCGGAAAGGCCATGTGGTTCTACTCCTTTCACCCAACTCCATCTTCTTCCCCATTGTTTGCCTCTCTGTTATGTCCCTGGGCGCTATCATAACCACCACCAACCCTCTCAACACGGCTAATGAAATCGGGAAACAAGTCGCCGATTCTAAGCCAGTTCTCGCCTTCACTATTCCTCAACTCCTCCCTAAATTAGCAGGCTCCACCATCCCGATCGTGCTTCTAGAAGATCACGTGAGCAGTCAGGCTGGGGAAGCGAAAATTGTAACAACTTTACATCAGATGATGAAGAGGGAACCGAGTGGGAGTCGAGCGAGGGACCGAGTCAACCAGGATGACACGGCGACTCTGCTTTATTCCTCTGGTACGACAGGTGCTAGCAAGGGAGTGGTTTCATCTCACAGAAATCTTATAGCCATGGTACAAACGGTTATAAACAGGTTCAGCATAGAAGTAGGAGAAAAGTTCATCTGCACGGTTCCCATGTTTCACATCTACGGCTTAGTAGCCTTTGCCACTGGGCTGTTGGCCTCTGGATCAACGGTCATAGTTTTATCGAAGTTCGAGATGCACGACATGCTATCAACCATCGAGAAGTACAGGGCAACCTACCTACCTCTGGTGCCACCAATTCTGGTGGCGATGGTAAACGCCGCCGATCAGATACGGAAGAAGTACGATCTGAGTTCGTTGCATTCGGCGTTGTCAGGTGGGGCACCGCTGAGTAAAGAAGTGATTGAGGGTTTTCTGGAGAAGTATCCGAATGTAAAGATTCTTCAAGGGTACGGCTTGACTGAGTCAACTGGGATTGGTGCGTCGACGGACTCATTGGAAGAGAGCCGAAAGTATGGTACGGCGGGGATGTTGTCGCCTAGCATGGAGGCTAAGGTTGTGGACCCGGATAGTGGTAAGGCTTTGAACGTGAACCAGACGGGTGAGCTTTGGCTTAGGGGCCCCTCCGTTATGATAGGTATTATCCTAATCATTAATATCCTTTAAATCCACTAAAAAACACCTAGGGTTTGAATATTCTCTTACTTCCTATATAGTTTTTACGGGTGTTCATTCAGTTAACCGATCGGTTAATTAACTGAAATATCATTAATCGAATTAATATATCTTTTAAAATTTTTAATCATTAACCAAACCGAATTTTTTTCTAAAAAATTAATCGATTCCAAATTTTATCGGTTAATTCGGTCGGTTAACCGAATTAACCGAAAATTATATTTTTTTAATTTTTAGTTAAAATAAATATAAAATTAATCGAATTAACCGAATTAACCGAATTAACCGAATTAATCGAATTATTTGTATAAAATTATATATTTTTATTTTTATTTTTATATTTTTATTTTTATTTTTATTTATGAAATTATTTGTAATTTTTATGATTGGGTTGGGTAATTGGGTTGGGTTGGATACTTGAATTAATATATATTAGATTGAGTATTTGAGTTTATGTTGGATTGGGTTTGAGTGAATAGTGGGCTATTTATATATTATAATTTTATTTATTAATTTTTTCGGTTAACCGACGGGTTTGAATGAATTAATCATAACGAAAACTCAAAAAATTATTAACCGACTCCCGACCGAATTAATTCGGTTAACCGACCGATTAACCGAATTCGGTCAGTTAACCGAATTTTTTCGATTTTACCCGTATTTTGCACACCTCTAATACTTTCTGTACTTAATTTAATTTTTTTATGAACCATGAATAGGAATAGGAATAGGAATAAGAATAAGAAGGTAATGAGTTTCAACGTCCTCAATCCTCATCTTACATTGATAATAATATATATCTTAATTGAATTAAGACTTTAATATTTTAATATTTAATTATTGTTAAATGTGATATTTTAATATTCAAAATTAGTCACTAATCAGATAGTGACATGTGGCGTGTTAGGTGGACTTCATGTTAATATATAGAAACCAGTTTTTAATGGTAGAAATTGATGAAATTTTTAATAGGATAATCAATTTACTTTTTAATTTAACTTACAGGGATTAATTTGCTTAAATTTTGAGTAGAATGAACAAAATACATTTCAACTCTTAGTATAAGGGTCTTCATGTTACTTTTACTGAAAATAGAGAAAAGGAATTTATGAAAAACAGAGAAACTGAATTTTTAAACTCCAAATAGTAGAGGGACTGGGGGCAAATTAGACCAAAAGCAAAATGCGCCTTTTTTTATTCCATATTCCGACTTTTCGTGGTAGGTGACGGATGAGTGTTTGGGCATATTTGGTTGTTTAATTATATATGCTGGAATGATTTCTTTATTATTTAGATTAAAAATTGTTTTTGAGGGTTGGCCGCTGATTAGCTTTGAAATTGCTGAGGAAACATTTGGGTAATAAGGGAGGGTGGGTTGTGCAAATGCCCCTAAACAGACACTTTGACTTGGGAATTGTAGGTTATTTCAGTAATCCAGAAGCAACGACGTCGACACTTGACTCGGACGGATGGCTGAGGACTGGCGACTTATGCTATATTGATGAGGATGGCTTCATATTTATAGTTGACAGGTTGAAGGAGCTGATTAAGTACAAGGGATATCAGGTGAATGACCCCCCAAATTGGCTTGCCTTTTGTACAAGGAATATAACAAACAAACAAAGTGATAGTTTTGATTTGGCAGGTTCCTCCTGCAGAGCTTGAGGCATTGCTCCTTTCCCACCCGGAAATCTTAGATGCTGCGGTTATTCCGTAAGTTGTCACCTCTTATATGGACCTTACCGGAGGTTTGGCATGTGCATAATTTTAGTGATTGGGTGTTTCAGGTTTCCTGATAGGGAGGTTGGTCAGTTTCCGATGGCATATGTGGTAAGAAAACCCGGGAGCAATTTATCGGAGACAGGAGTGATGGATTTCGTGGGTAGACAGGTATGCACGTGAATGAAATTGGTTGTTTAACTCTGTTGAATTATCAAGTTGTTAAATTGGTGGGTAAATGAAATGAACAGGTTGCCCCATATAAAAGAATTCGGAAAGTGGCATTTGTAGCTTCAATACCCAAGAATCCATCTGGCAAGATTCTTAGGAAGGATCTCATAAAGCTCGCCACCTCCAAACTTTGAACAACGTCTATAATTTGTGAAACACCACTACTTGATGCTTCTGCCTGCGTTCGTGGCCCTTTTTTTTTCTAATTTATGCTGTAATAGATTTTCTTTTACTTGTTTATTATGATTTTATTATGTTAATTTGGAACTAGCAAGTGGAAGTTTGAAATAAGAAGATTTGGTATAAATTTGTGTTAGGGTGACTAAAATTTAATTCGATTCGAAAAAAAATTTTGAATTTTAAATTATTTGAATTGAATTAATCAAGTTAATAGAATCAACTCGAGTTTGTATCAAGTTAAATTTTCTAATTTAAATAAACAAAATATCAAATCTTTTTACTTCCTTTCCCTTAATCTCTTAAACCTTTTTACTTCCCGCTCAGAAAAATTTATTTCTCTCAAACTCTCAAAGATGTTTTTCTTTTTTTCTTTTATTTTCTTTCCAAAAAACTTTTAATCCCCAATTTTTTCTCTTTTGTTTTTCCCCAAAATTTTATTTCTTTCCAACCCCAATTTTTTTAATTTATTTTATTATTTATATTATTGACTTGAATTTTAAATTTTGTACTTTTTTATATTATTGAATTGTTTAATCATGTTTAATCTTTATCAATTTCTGTTAAAAATTAAATATTGATGATGTTTTAGAATTATTCGTGTTAAATTTTGTTGTTGGTATCAATTTTACATTCTATCTTTAAAATAACTTTTATTAAAAAAAATTTACATTTAATTTCAAAATACATGGTAACAAGAATTAGAAAATAATTGAAGCAATTAAGCAAGCAAAGAATCCAACCCGTATATAAAAGATTAATAAATAAGCATGAAAGTTAATAATAAATTTGATTATGATGGGTGGCAATAGCTACAATGACCAAGGCTCAAAGTCATTTTTTAAATTTAACTTAAATAAATATATTCGATTCGATTCAAATTCTATCTTATTCACTTTGATTCTAATTCCAACTTACTCGATTCGATTCTAATTTCATCTTACTCGTTTCGATTTGATAAATTTTCAAATCGAATTAGGATGATAAAATAATATTCGTCAACTTAAAAAAATTTAATTCGATTCGATCAAACACTCACTCTTAATTACAAATTTTACTTGATAAGATGCGGGCTTCATAGTAATGACACTTAAAATATAAGGTAAATTATATAATTTGTCAACATTTAATTATTAATTTTGTTGTATTAAAAAAATTATTAAAGTGTTTTTGTTTATGTTTCGTTAGACATGAACTTTTTTAATTGTTATAATCATAGCAGTGGGGTAATTTAAAAAGAAATTTTTAATTTACATAATTGGTGAATACCTTATAAAAATTTTAAAAATTTATTATTTTGTCTATCACTAACCCCCCCCCCCCAAAACCCTTTAATTCTTTATTTTATTTCAACATTAATCATTTTTTTCTCAAAATTTTCTTATTAACTTGTACATTTTATAATTTTGATAATAAGATTTCCTTAATTTGATAATTTTATTGATTAATATCTAGAAAATTAGGATTGTGGTTTTTGTTGTAAAGAATTGAGATTTTTTATGCAAGATTCATTTTTTATCATTGAATGATTTTGAGATGTATAAGATTCGTAATATATTGAGTGAGTAATAATTTTTAGAAGTTGATTAATACAAATACTTGGAGAAATTAGGATTGATTGTCTTTATAGTCATGGGTTTCTTTTAGCATTTCTATTTAGAACATGTTGTGTTGATAGTGTCATTATTGTGAACCTTGTGTATGTTTTCATATTGTATTTGACATATTCCATTCTCATGACAATCAAAAGTAAGTAAGTGATTTAATTCGGAAAAAAAAAAAAAAAGGTCTAGAGAGTTGAGTTGAGTTCAGTTTTGAAAACCTTCCGGTTGGTCCAAGATTAAAAATTAAAAATACATATTATCATCCAAATGATACCACAATCTCATAATGACATATTTGCAAAGGCGGTCTTATCAACCTCATAATCACAATTTTTTCAAAAAAAGAAATTGTGAGTTAATATTATACATTAATTTATACTATCTATATAATCATTTTAAATTTTCAAAAGTTGAGCCACAGTTTAAATTTTTTGACTCTGCTTCTGGTTATAAGACAATTTAATCTTTAATACATATACATTCTATTAATTTAACTCTCCCTATTTATAAAATTTTTCTATTTGATATTCAAAATACTTCATCAAACAGATGTTGGTTGCATTGATCAATAGTTTGGCTTTGGCTTCCATTTTCATTCTTTCCCGCCCTTGTTGTCCTCATTTTTAAAGGCGTAATAATTTATTTAGCCCTTCAATTTTATAAAAAAAAAATAATTTAAACCTTCCTTTAATATTTTTTCTTTTATTTTTTTTAGCCTTTAAACTTACGTTGTTTATCAAATCATCTTAAAATAAATTTTGTTAACTTTGTTTATGTGGTATATATGTGGATTGCCACATGGGTGTCACATCAGCAATTAATTAATTTTTATTTTTTTTTAAAAAAATCAAAAGTCAACAAAGTTAACATACGTTAATTTTATTTATTTATTTTGAGTGATTTGACAAATAATGCAAACTTAAGGTTAAAAAAGATTTTTAAAAAAATATTTCAATATTTTACACATATATTACTGTCAAAAAAAAAAAAAGTTGATGTAAGGGTAACTTAAAAATTACCCAAATAAAATTTCTCAAATTCCTAAATATTCTTCTTTGCTGTATTGTTTGAAAAGTTGTTGCTCATAATTGTAGTTTTAAGACCACTACCCATATTTCCCTATTAAAGAAAATTGTGAAATTGGGTATCTTTTTTTAACTCTTAGGCTCTGTTTGTTTGCCAGTAAAATATTTTCCGGAAAATAATTTTTGGAAAATGATTTACTTTTTTGGAAATGATTTACTTTTCTGGTGTTTGGATGAATCTGTGTAAAATATTTTCTGTTGTTTGGCAGATTTCCTGAAAATATTTTCCGGAAAGCTGTTTTATATAATAATACTCAATTATTAATAAATTTATATTTTAAATTGTTTGTTAATAAATTTATTAATAAATTTATATTTTAAATAAACAAATATATATTTAAGAATTTATTATCTTTTCATTGTTTAATTGAGTTTACTATATATATATATATTAATAAATTTATATTTTAAATAGTTTTTACATATATTGCAATGATTTATTTATAAATAAATAAATTAAATTAAATATATTATAATACTCAATTATTAAACTAGAATATTAACTGACATAAATTGAAAGCAACCAAAGTCAAATAAATTATTTGTAATTGTGTTATAAAAAATTAAAAAACAAGGATTGGATAATTATAAATTAACTTCCAAACCACAATTAATACTAGAAATTAATAATATTATCCAAATTCATAATTAGTAGTACACCACATAATAACAATAACTTTGTCCAAGTGCATAACTAATATTATATCACATTAAAAGTATCAATATCTTCAACCTTGAGAAAATTTTTGAAGCCAAATTTTCTATACTTCTTACTTTTAACTAAAAAAGCTTCGGCTTCGGATTCATGACTCACTAGATAATCAAACACAGAACACGGGAAGTCATCATCAAATCATTCTACCTCCATCGACATCACTTCTTCGTAAAGATGTGATGTCTTATCCGCAGTAAATTGTTCCAAAGCATTAGCAATTTTGCCAAGTTGTTCACCCACAAATTTAATTTGTTCATCAACGACACTTTCTTGAACATTTTTTCTTTTTCGTTTGGATGTGCCAGATGAAGATACATTTGTTCTTACCTCTTCAGTCTCTTCATTGTCACAGTCTATAGGCACTAAATCTTGGTTACCATCATCCAAATCTATGTCAGCAAATGTTCTGGCAAAACTCCTTGTTGCCATATCTTTACCAACAACCAAAGCCATTTCATCATAATGATCAATGCTTTTATTCAAAAATGGTTCATACTTCTTGTGCGCCTGTTGGATATTATACACAATTAGAATAACAAGTAAAAAATAATTGAAATATACTTAACATATATATACATATATTACCATCATTGCTGCATCATATGTCGCTCTATCACATGTGATCATTTTCATGTTATCATCCCATCCAAAACCACTTTCACCTCGAATTGTGCATATAATCTGCCACTATTTTTTTACAGTCCTCAAATGATTTTCCACATGTTTCGCATATCATTGGACTTGAAATCTTTCAGAAATAGCTTCGACAACTCTATTAATAGAAACTGTTTTGAAAGAATTAGAAGGCTTATTTCCTTTCTGGGCCTCCTCTGCTAAAATTTCAAGAAAAATATGTTCCATCGGTTTTGTCCATCTGAATTGCTTGGAGGTCCCTTCTTTGTTGCCCTTACCCATTCTACATTAATAATTGTCATTGTCAATCATTTCCAATATCCAATAAGCTTAAAATATAATCAATATCTAACAAATTTAAGACATAATAATTTCAAAATCCAACAAACTAAAATTTCAATATCATTATCCAACCAACATTAACAAAAAAAAACACTTATTTTAATACTAAAACATATATAACATAAAAACAATAACCCTAAGGCCTAAACCTACCTAATATTTCTAGCCATATAATCAGTCCACATAGTTTCTGCAATTTCGTCTCTCTTAGCAGACCATTCTCTTGCTTCTTCTCTTTCTTCTCGCTCCGTAAGAGTTGGTATTATCAAATCAGACTCAGGCTCATCGTATAATCCTTGATTAAGTAAATCATTAGGATCAACTCCCATTATATGATTATGAATTATACAATAAGCTAAAACTATATCTACTTGAGTTTGAAAATTCCAACATGGTTCAACATCTAATACACGAAACCGTTTCTTCAGAATCCTAAAAACACGTTCAATGGTGATTCGCAGTGATGAATGACGAAGATTAAAGAGTTCCTTTGCATTTTCAGGCCCCTAATCACTAAACTCTTTTAAATGATCTCGGACACCCTGATAAGGGGTAATATATCCATTTCGGGTCCCATATCCAGCATCAGCAAGATAATATTTACCTACAATTTTACAAAACATAATATTACTAATAAATTATAAGCTTACTAGAACTATTTGGTATTTAATGTTAATTCTTACCTTCCAGAATTCTTAATCCTCTTGGGCGTGAAAGTGCATCACTTAAAATACGAGAATCATGTACACTACCTTCCCAACCAGCTAGAACATAGGAAAATTTCAAATCAAATGTAATGGCAGCCAATACATTTTGTGTTGTCCCCCCTTTACGGCTACAAAATCTTTTTTGAACGTTAAGTGGAACGGATGCACGAACATGAGTTCCATCTAATGCTCCAATACAATCTTTAAAATTAGGATAAAACCTTGGATTGTTTCTGATTTCACTAGGAGTTGACTCATCAGGTAATCTAATAACTAGTTTATACAATCCCAAAATAACTCTCAATCCAACCCTAAAGTAACGATGAATTTTCTCAGTTGATCTATAATATCTAGATCCAATCACTCGAAACCTTACATTATGACCAATTATATGTAAAAATATAACTACTTACTCCCTAATATTCACAGATTTAGTTGATTGTAACAAATTATTCCTACTAAGAATATCACATAAATTAAAGAAGACAATCGGTCTCATCCTTATCACATCAATACAGTGCTGGTCACCACTATATAAAATACTATTAATATAATTTTCTCTTTCATAATCTCGATTCACACAAGGGTGAGAAGCAATTTCCTTCCTAGTTTTTAATTTTTTAATCCAAAGAGTCCCAAAAGCTAAAACTGAAGCCATGAATCCGACAATTACATTTTGATCCTGATTACGATCCATCTACACAAAATAATGCCACACAAATATTTGGTCACTACAAAAAAGATGCAAGCTTTTCATAAGATCACATATATGAATAAAGTTACCATGACTAAAGTGTATACATACTATATGAAAACAACTTGAAAATTTGCTCAAAATATGAAAATGTTTGAATAAAATTATAAATCAAAAAATAAAGTTACCATGACTAAAGTGCATACATGCATTTGGATGCATATTGCTTTGCATTGTATAATAGTATAATAAAAGAAGACACCTAAATTCTCAAGGCTATTAGCATACAAGATGAAAACCCAACAACAGGAACTTAAAAAATTAAATATATATTATTTGACTCATTAATTATTATTTTTGGCTTAATCAAAGTGCAAC
Source organism: Gossypium anomalum (assembly GCA_025698475.1). Lineage (NCBI taxonomy): Eukaryota > Viridiplantae > Streptophyta > Magnoliopsida > Malvales > Malvaceae > Gossypium > Gossypium anomalum. The sequence continues at coordinate 32,367,052 of CM046958.1, read as the reverse complement.
AACTATCAAAGTTTTAGAAAAACAAAGCAATCAATAGGTAAAAAATGACCCATCCTAAGAAAAGAATCCAAACACAGATAGATCACAGCAAACAAAACTTCAAAATCCCAAATTACACCTATCTGTTGAACCGACCTTAAACCAGACAAAAACCCGTACAAGACACCCCATAAAAAAACCACAAAACTGCCTACAAATACACCTACAATCACACAACAACATCACAGAAGTGGGTCAAAAGTGGTTCAACCATTACCACCCTACAATGAAAAGTGAGTCAAAAGTGGAACAATATATTACACAGATTACATACATCTATATATAGTTCAAATTAACTACGACAAGAGAAGCTATTGTATCAATGGACTTTATTTTTTTTCTTATTGTCCTTTTATTGTATCTGTATAAACCCCTCGAAAAAGAACTAGCAATGGAGGCCTCATGAATTGCAGTCAAAATTTGGTATATATAAATGGGGAACACGATGCAGGCGAGGGAAAAGGGAGCTAATCAAGTGCTGCTTTGTTTTTACGAGCAGATATTGGCTTTGGCAATAATAGGATGCTGAAAGAGTAAAATGACTAACGATATTTCAAAAGAGTTTGATAGCAAGAAAATAACAAGTTATTGTGTTTTAGCTGCTATTAGTTCCTAATTCACTTTTAGCTAGCTGCCAATGACCGACTAAAAGCAAAATGTTCACAATATAGAATGCAGAAATGGGCTAGGGCTGCAACACACATACACACAAAGAAAGTTTATTCCAGTTCACTGCTACAGCTATTTTTAAGTATAAGAGCAATCATTTTCAACTTCCATAAAAGTGGATATTCCAAAAACTGCAAAGAAAACCCATAAATAAGGTCTAACAAAAAAAGAAAACCAAAAATTCAAGGGTCATGATAATGATTATGATGGAGAACAAAGCAAACCCGCTTGATCCTTATAAAGATTATCGTTGAATATGTCTTCAAGAGACTATTGAAACACAATATCAATGAAACCCATTCTTTTCTAAGATATTAAGCAACACTTAACACGTTTATTTCATCATGCTTTGAACAACAATAAACAACCATAAGGCAGTATATTAAATCAGCAGCTCCCTCGATAGCCAGAAATTTCATCAAAATCCCATCACTCATACCAGCATAAATATCCAACAAAACAACCAAGGAAGAAAATGTAAAGAACTCGCTACCATTTATTTAATTAAGTAAATAATATATGCAATTGTTGCATTTTTAGCAAGTTTAAAACATCTATAAACAGGGAAATTAAATGCTGAAAGTCCAGCATTTGGGCAGAGACCAAAGTTTGGCATTTAACCTCCCATAATTCCCCATTATTTCAACCAGTAGCAGTCCATATCCTCGACAAATTTAAGTATATTTAGTTCAGCAATTTCATACTTGAAATTGAGCATTCTTAACAACTGTTATCAATAATTAACTTAACATTTTTTTTTATTCTGAGCAGCACATTCATTTTAATAAAGCATAAAAAAAGCTTAATAATGCAAAACCCAGAAACAAACAGAGCATTAGAGTTCATTTGACAAACTAGCTAAAAAAAAGGGTTAAATTTTAGCACACAAATAGTTTTTTTATGAACTAGATCAGATCTGTGATGCAAAATTAAGCAAAAATTTCAAAAAAAAAATCATATTAAAGAAAACTTAAATAGATCAAAAGTAGAGAAGAAAAAGAAATGAATAGAAACTGTTTACTTTGAAAGACGGTAACTTTAAGCGTTATTGACAGCCAATCTTATAGAACGAATGAAAAAGGGATGAATAAATGAGTACTTAAACAGGTCCTATTGGATGGGCCAATCTGCAATCATAATTACAACTTTAAAAAATATTAAAAAGGAAGAAGAAGAAGGATGAAGAAGGGAATTGCATGAAGAATGGAAGAAGGAGAAAGTCTTACAGTGTTTTGGAAAATCTTACAAAACGGATGAAGAACGGATGGTGAGAGTGGAGGAAGATTTTTCGAAAAATGTCTTACCGATTAAAAATCTGTAAGACATTTTCCCTAAAAAACTCATATAATTTACCGTGTTTTGGAAAATCTTTTACCCATGTAATTTATTTTCAAGCAACCAAACACCGTAAAATGAGGAAAATGTTTTCTGAAAAATTAAATCATTGCAAACAAACGGAGCCTTAGTAAATTTTTATTTACTTTGGAAATATTTAAGAATTATTAAATGACCTCAACTATCTATAGTAACGTTTGATATTTTTATCATTTTCTCTTGTGCCAATACGTTTGTATTTGGGTGAGTGGTATTGCTCACATAATGATGATTTGAAATAAAATTATTTTTAGGGAAGATGAATACTCAACCCAATATATTTTAATATGAGTTTTTTTTACATTTTTTTATTTGAAATGATATCAAATTAACTTATAACATAATTTAAGAGAGAGTTTAAATAATAGAATAGATTAAGAATCAATTGTTAAAAAATTAATTATTTTTATATATTACATGTAATAATTAACTAATCAATCTTAATAATTTATGGATAAACTATATTAGTAATCACTCAATTATTAGTAAATTTCTTTTTTGGTTACTCATTACAAAATATACACCAAACTATATACTTGTTTTTATCAACTAGCCAATATTGGTAGCTTTTAAAATTGTCATAATAGCAACTTTAACTCTCAACATTTATAAATTACGCCAATTTAATTTTGATTCTAAAAAAATCTAACCCTCAACATTTACACACTGTGTAATTTGGGGTTTTTTTTATATTTTTTTTTATTTGTGATATTGTGGGTTAATTTTATAAGATCGAGAAAAGATGAAAATTATTATTTTGGATTTTTTGGTGCTTCCATTTTTTTATATCTTTAATCAAATTTAACTGATAAATTTGTATTTTAGCTTTTTTAGTGAAAGGGTCACAAAGAATATCAAAACTGAAAAAAGACCGAATTATACAATGTGTAAATGTTAAGGATTAGATTTTTTAGAATTAAGACTAAATTGACACAATGTGCAAATACTGAGGGTTAACTGCTATTATGGCAATTTTAAAAGCTGCCATCATTAGCCCGTTGATGACTAAAAAAACAAAATTTATAGTTGAGTAACTGTTTTGTAACTTTTCATAGTTTGCTGACCAAAAATATTTACTAATAGTTAAGTGACCAAAAAAAAAAAATTTACTAATAGTTGGGTGATTAATAATGTAACTTACCCATAATTTATTAATGTAACTTACTCGACTTTTTTTATTTTTTAACTATTTTAATGTTTTATTTAATTGAATTGGATGGATTGATTGAACTGGCAAACCAATGGCCTAACCGGTTCGACCATCAATCTGGTTCTGAATCTTAGTCAAAATATTTCATACTGACATATACTAATAGTTGGGTAATGAAATTTTGGTTTGATAGCATGTAACTTCACCAAAAATATATTATATCATACAATATTTAGCAAACAATTTTCAACTTTTCAATGTCCAAACTACTATACTGTACTTAAGAAATTGGAGATAAATTTTTTGAAGTAATAATTTATCAATAAAAAGGAGAGGGCCCCATAATTATCATTTTATTTTTGGAATATTGAGAATATTTTATTCAACATTAAAATAATCCTAACGATATAATGACTATTCTCATTATTCAATGATTAGTGTGATTTCATGTGTTCATTATAATTTTAGGGGTTTAAATGATTTTTTTAATAATTTTTTTTAAAATTTACAGGTTTTTATAAAATTTTAAATATATTTTATAAATTTTATAAATAATTTATTAGATTTTTATATTTTTATAATATTTATAAGTTTTTATGATCTGTTTAATAATATTTATAAGTTTATATCAAATTTAATATTTAATAATATTTATAATATTTAATTTTTATATTTTTATAATTTTTTATAAGTTTAAAAGAATTTTTATAAAATTTTAAATACTTTAAATATGCTTTATTAATTTTATAATTTTTATAATTTATTAGATTTTTATATATTTTTACTAAAATTTATAAGTTTCTATTATTTTTTAAAAATTTTTATAAGTTTATATCAATTTTAATATATTTAAATTTAATACTTTTTATACTTTTTTATTTTTTATTTTTTAATATTTTATGAGAAAATATTAAATTAAACAAAAAACTACCATATGTCACCTGATTAGTCATGTCACATGATTAATTCGTGAATTTACTTTAATGGTAGTCAACCATGAATTTCGTTAACAAAAGGGATGAATTGATTATTTTAATTAACAGTAAGGACTCAATTGAATGTGAATTTAATACAAAAGCCTAAATGATTTGTTTTGCATTTTCTTAAAAGGTTTTTTTTTTTTTTTTTAACACATGTAAGCCTTTAATAAACATCGAGATATGAAAGGGAAAAAATTATTCGGTATAACTCGAATGAAAAGCGTGTGCTGTGTTGGGAAAAATTTGAAGATGTTCAAATCTTTTGCAGATTTTATATTGAATTGCATAATTTTAATATCTTCGACATGGCATTACCATCATCCTCCTCCTTGGTCTATCTATCCCTGTCTTGAGTGTGTGAAAAAACCATGACAATCACTTCTTTAAATCCCCCAAATCATTATAATCCCTGTTCTTTGTTTGCCACAACTTAGTAGCATATTTTTTATCTTGTGGAAACCTATAATGACATCAAATAAGCCAAAATATACAAGAGATTTAACTCTTCCATCAACAGGGAAAACTTGAAATGCTGTATGGTATTTGATCTGTTGCAAATCAACTACTGTATGGGTACATAATAGAAGAAAAATATGTTTCAATCACTCACGCCATCCATCTCTATCCTCTGATGTCTTTAACTAAATGACAAAAGAACTACTAAATGAAGCAAATATTGTTCAATATATTCCCACTTGGATTAAAATTACAATATAATTTTTCAGATCCTTGCATTAATAGCATAAAGGTAGTCAGAGGGAAACATACCTTCAAACTAACTGCTGTGTGTAGAAGTAGAACATCCCAACTTCCAATTTCCAATCATTAGTTTCACCGTGGTAAACCATGTTTCGAGGTGATCCTATTCATATCCCTTCTTCAGCTAGCTTCAGCCACAATTACATATTTAAAATAGACCAGTGCATGTGTGGCCCTAATGCAATGATCAATAAATCTCAAATTTGCACCACAAAATTTGGTCCCTTTTAAACTAATCCAAGCTTCAAGTAGCTCTAAATAGATAATGGAAGAAGCATCCTTCTTTTCTTTTTCCTGGCCAACTTTACTTGCTTTGTGATTTTCATGCAGAGAAGCAATAGCATTGTGATGCATACTAGGATAAAGGCAAGCTGCATATGCCCAAAATACAAAGAAACAGCTGAAAAAACCAGGAAAGCTAAAATGACAAGTTCCCATATCACAAAGACCATAACATCCACCCTGCACCCAGAAAACAGAAAGGACAGCACAACTATTAGAATTGGTCTATTGCTGAGACAGAAAATAGATAGCAAAATGAAGACAAAATTAGTGGATCCAAATAAAAATACTGGCATTCTAGATGTCACGTTCTCTAATCTATTTTCCCCAATAAAAAGTTGGAATCTCCTGTATCATGTAATTTATCTAAATCATAACCTTACAGACATGTCAGTCAAAACTTGTTGGAACTAGGCCAAAGTACAAACATATCAAAGCTTTACATTTTTCAACTCCTGGAATTTAGACTTCTCAATCTGAACTAGCACATGAATGAAAAGGAATCCTAGGCTAAGTGCAATAATCTGGGCATCTGGCCACACCAAACAATCTGTAAATCACCAGAGCATTCTGCTCTTATACAGTTAATGTACACACCAACCATCCAATTCACTGATTCAGTGTATGGAATATTGAAGACCATATGCGGAAAAGCAAGGGCTAGCAGGATAATAGCAGTATAATCAATTAAGCTTAAATTTTTGGTACACAGCATTAACCAAAAGACCTAGTCATCTGAACCACAAATTCCCAGAAATCAACTACATGAAACGCCCTTAGAAGGAATCTATCAAAACCTACCCCCAACCCTGCGACAGGCTTCTTTCAGCAGTTAAGTATCTATTTGAGATGAATATTAAGATGGATCAACAATTTCAAACATTCTTTTATATTTCCTTTTTGAGGTGTAATGCTCATCATAAGGACTCAATAGCAGTTTATGAAAGTCCAGAGTCAGTTTCGCTTTCTTCGACCACTTAAAAGTTTCATCTACATTTTGAAAACGATAATGCAATGAATTGAGAATCTTTCAAGATTTTTTTCCCCCTTTCTAACATCTAAATACATGTATCAATAAATTGAGAAAATGAAATCAATAAAGAAACGAAATTCAACGGAAATTTAAAAAAAAAAAAAACAACGACAAAAATCATACTCGAGAACGCCACCAAATGTTTTACCTAATTACCCTATAAAAAAACCTAGCTTATCTTGGTAAAGCTGTAACGTTTCGATCAAAGCTGAAACAAAAAACATTTCATAACCAGCATGTTAAGCACGAAGATGTTGTTTTCAACCTTACATTGGAAAAACAAAATGCGGAGGAAGAAAATCATGGAATATACCTGTAAGATGATAGATTAGACGTGGATGAGAAAAACGAAACGGAAGCCCAATCGTGCTTAGATCGAAGCTGATACTCTCTCAATTGCTCAGCTAAATTCGATCGCGTTATCATGGTTTCCCTTCTCCTTTCTCTGCCTTCCGAATTATGATTTGTGTTTGGCTTTGAATCTCAGAAAAATTGTTAAAACTGAGGATTTGCAGAGCAAGATATGAATTGGAGGTAGAAGAAAGGGAAGGGAGAGAGTATGAATATTCGATTCAATTACGCATTGGTCCGTTGCGTGGCGTTGATTACACCTCTCCTAACTTTCCCTCATTATTTGCCATTTTTTTTCATCTCATTAAGTCAGCAGAAATGAAATTACATTTTCACCAAATTTTACGGATGCGTTTTGAAAACCAATTATTAAATGCAACACCTTTAATTCACCCTTGAAATCCTATCACATCGGTATATACGCGGTCTTATAGATTTAAAACACACACACGTACATATATTTATATATATATATATATATATATATATATTAGTCGATTGAGTTTTAATTTAATTGACATCGGTATTATTATCAATACAAGAAAACATGGGTTCAAGTGTATAAAAACACATTATCCTCGTATTTAAGGGTTAGAGAGAGACTATAGATAATTATTTAAAATTAATTAATTATAATTACACTAAGTGTAACTTAAACACCTAATTATACTTTCCAATTTTTGAGAAAAAATGTGAGAATTAGGGTAGTTATGCAGTTAATTACACCTAGTTAGCCAGGCCTTCTGGCAATCCTTGCTTTGCCAAGCCCATTGGCAATCATAGTTTGCCAAATCCACTGGCAAACACCAGCTCGCCAGACCTACTGGCATACACCTGCTTGCCAGTCCTCAAACTCTTAGGCCCTATTTTGGGATATTACAGCATGGTTAAATGATGGTATGAAATGGCTAAGTGTACGGTTCTTAGGTTGAACTTGTATAATTGAATTGAAATGATTTGGTGCCAAATTGAGGCATATTGGATTAGTTAATTTTGGAAACGGTTATTTGCAATGTATGGTATGAGTTTGGATCGATTTTATGCAGGTACAAGCGTGAAAATATGCACCAATTGTATAAATGGTTTGGTTGTATTGAAATAGGTACCAAATGGCTTAAATTTTATCAAAAACAGAGTCCACGTCTTGACAAGCAATCTTCCTCGTCGCAACGTCGGTTGACAGTGTTTCACGTCGCGACGATGAGTGGCCTTAGGTCACGATGTGACCAACTGTTTGGCAATGTCATGATGTAGAGGAGGTGATGTCACGATGTCAGTCTTGAATTTTCAAAACTTTACAATTTAGTCATATTTTGTGCTCGAGTAAACAAAAAAGCTTTCGTAAGCTCGATTAAGGCTAAAATTTAATTGTGTATCATAATGAGAACGTGTTTACGACATGTTTGAATTTTTGATTGATTTATTTACGATTTATTTGAAAGTAGTTGCTCCGACAATGTCTATAGCACCCTATAGCCCAAACCAAACAATCGAGTCGGGCGAAGAGTGTTACAGGTATGTGTTCAAAAAATAACATATAATAAATAATGAAATGTAATGTTTGAAACTACTAATAATAACAAAGCATGCAATATGTACAGAATCAAAATAAAAAATAGTTTATGTTATGAGTAAAAGAAAATTGAAATAGGTAAATACATTATATTAAGACTATTAAATGCACTCTAACTATTTATCATGATATTATCATTTTTTCTATAGCATGCCAAAACATTATCAAGTTAGTGCAAAGAAAATTTAATATTAAAATTCTATTTTCAAAAATTAAATATTGAGTTGAGCTATGACACCAACACAATGAGTAACATTATCTATAAGAAATTTTGTGACACACGTATGTGTGTGGTAACCATGAAATTAAGACACAAATATATGTTTTAAAATAGCATACAATGCACAAAGAAACATATGGTTTTAAACCATGATTTGAAGCTAATTAATCACAATAGCACATGAAAATAACAACATAAATACATTAGATTAACAATACTAAATGCATTACAATTATTTATCATGGTGTTGTCATTAATTATGAGTTAGTGTTGAGTTGACTTATGACACCAACTCAATTAACAACATTATTAATAAGCTAGAAATCTTATCACACGCGTAACGTGTGGAAACCATAAATATAAAACACAAATATGTATTTAAAAATAACATACAATAATCAATGGAACTATGGTTTGAAACTAATTAATCACAAAAACACAATGAATTAACAACATAAATACATCACATTAACTATACTAAATGAACTACAATTATTTATCATTGCATTGTCATCAATTGTGAGTTAGTTTCAAGTTAACTTGTGATACCAACTCGATTAACAATATTACTAATATAAAAATTCTATTACACGCATATACGTGTGAAAATCACATATTTAGAGACAAGTGTGTGTTTAAAAATAACATATAATAAATAATGAAACGTAAGATTTGAAACTAATAATAATAACAATACATATGCAATATTTACGAAATTTGGTCTAATGAACCCTCTATCCAGAAGCTCCTAAAGTTGAGCCTTAAGTTCCCTAAACTCTTTAGGTGTCATGCGGTAGGGAGCAATGGACTCCGGAGCAGTTCCAGGTGACAAGTCAATCCCAAATTCAACCTCACAATCAGGAGGTAATATAGGTAGTTCACCTGGAAAAACATTTGGAAACTCCTTCACAATTCAGATATTGTCTACAGCTGTACCACTTGTACATGTTGGAAAAACGGGTTTGGAAAACGCAACAGAAAATAAATTTAGGAAAAAAACTAAAGTTTTAAAAAAAAGTCAATCCCAAATTCAACCTCACAATCAGGAGGTAATATAGGTAGTTCATCTGGAAAAAACATTTGGAAACTCCTTCACAATTTAGATATTGTCTACAGTTGTACCACTTGTACATGTTGGAAAAACGGGTTTGGAAAACGCAACAGAAAATAAATTTAGGGAAAAACTAGAGTTTTAAAATATTTTTCAAAATAAGATCTTGGTTGTGATATCTAAAGTAATAAACACTTAATCAAAACTGTACCTTGTCGATTCGTCTAGGATGAGCGCTTGGACCGAGTAGTCTACTCTACTATCCTCAAGCTCACGTCTCTCGAGTGTGAGCTCACTTCGAATAAAAAAAAATTCACAAAAATTACCAGTGGGGTAATTTTGCAATTTCTCTAAACTTTTGGGTCAAGTTGTAAATCAGAAAAATATCTCTAGAAATCCTCTGGAATAATCTCTTCAGAGAATTTTCTCTCTACAACTTTCTCTTGAATTCAAGTGTGTGTAAATAATAACTCAAGGCTCTTTTTATATAGGAAAAGTTTAGAGAGTCCAACTATGATTAAACTTAATCATTTTAATATTAAACTAATACAATATTTATCTTGATAAATATTAGATTAAATTTAATATTAAATCTTATTAAAATAATAGAATATTTATCTACAAGATAAATATTAAATTTAATTTAAAATTAAGATAATCACATTAATATTAAATTAATAAAATACTATTAAGATAAGTATTAAATTTTAATTTAATATTAAACTATTAAAATAATATTATTTTTGGAATAATTAATCTAAAATCAAATTCTCCAGTAGAAGTTCAGTAGGAGTGTAACTCTTCCACTACTAAACCACTAATGACTAGCTACTATTGGCCACCAGCATCGTCATGTCCAATGATGAATGTGTGACACCCTTACGACACCCTAAGTCGGTTTGACTGCCGCCGATTCTGTCTAGGTCAATGATGACCCGACTGATCCGATCTAGCCACCGGTTGGACCGTTGGTCCAATTTCACATACCAAGTTTGGTTTAACTAGTTTTTGGGTTTTGGTCTTGGTTTTGGGCTCCCAAACCGAATTTATGATCTCAGGTCCAATTTTCAAGTCCAATTACCCATTGGGCCAATTGTCTGACTTGAAAATTAACTTCCAAAAATATCATATTAATTTTAATTAATTTGATTAATTTAATTTTACTTGATCAAAATTAATTTTTCCAAAAATCACTTAGATTTTTCAAATTAATTTTTCAAGAAAATTTTTTAATCAAATTCTCTAGTTGAACAATTCTTACGACCACCTAATTTACTTCCACATTGAATAAATCGACTTAATTAAATTATTCTCGAAGTCATAGAATTTTCTTCTGATTCAAATACAGTTCGATCAAGCTTTTGCTGAGCTAGCGGAGGGACCAATCAGACATATACAATTAGGCTCTAATGATTGCAATTATGTTCAAAAGCATTGTTCCGATAATTAGCAAGTACTTAATCATGGAGTCAATCCACAAGAAGTACCATGATTGAAAACTCCTTATTGTATACTCTTTACGAAAGCAATTCATCCAATTGCTTTGTCCAATGACTTTTTCATGTGTGTGTTACCCTCATATGATATCCTTGATTCTTTTGAGTTAAATCCATTCATTCAATACAATCATATTTTATCTTGTTGTCAGCATTGTGCCTTCTTAATGATTAATATGATCACTGTCAACAAATGACTGTGATAAATTGCTCATTCAAGAACCAACAACCCATGGCCACGTTTTATATTTATCAATCCATACAATGCCAATGAGAAGATATCATTAACTCTTTAATTGAGCTATGAATTCTACTGTTGCTAATAAATTCATGCCATACACAAGTCATGTACCCAACATATTGGCTATGGGCTCGATCATCTTTAGAGTATAAACCTCCACTTATATCAAAGCACATGACTTGCATACACATAGTTAGTGACTAACTTAAGATTTAGGTAAATTACACCATGAATGTCACAAGTGAATTAATCCACAAACGAATTCAGAATTAATTCATCTTGGTTCTAGTCCAATGTATCATTCTACCAATGAATATATCTATATCTCTACTCGTGGAGTTAATTGCTCCAATAGCCAAGACTAGTCATCTCCCCAATTGGAATTGTAGACGACAAAATAATCCTTCTCAGTATTTGAATCAAATGCTCACTTTGATTCTTTTACAGGATTACGGACTCATTTAGATTATCTACTGAAGTAAGTTGTCTTTTCACAATGTAAATGTTATTTACAATGTCACTTATCTTCAGTTTGAACTTTAGACAATCAATGAGCTAATATTTGCTTATCAAAATTTCGCTATGCATGAAAAATATAAAATACATAAATACAAAAGACATAATAGTGAAATGTGAAATTAACTTTATTTATTTATTCATCGTTCAAAAATATAGAACCAATTTTCGAACCAATTTTTCTGCTACCATAGCGAAGATGACATTAGACAAGTAATCTCTACGCTCACCAACCATCACAATCTCTTTTCCATCACCTATATTCAGAGTCACTCTCTTAACAACACAATCTACACTGACTTGGTGTTCAACCAATCAATCCATCCCCAAAATTAAGTTAAATACCCCAAAGGGCAACTCCATTAGGTCTGTCGAAAATACTTCACCTTGAACTGCCAACAAACATCTCTTATATATTTTATTTACAACCACAGATTGTAATAATGGACTAACTACAGTTACATCACTAACAATTTCTTCTACCCTAATTCCTGATTTATCAGCAATCTTACAAGCAACATAGAATAGGTAGAACCAATGTCAATTAAGGCAAAGTACTATATAGAATTAATTGCAACGTACCTGTGATGACATCAGTTGTGTCTCGATCCTTTTTGTGCCTAGCAGCATAAACCAAAGCTAGCTGCCTAACCTTAGTCTTATTCTTACCTTAACCCGATGCTCGCTGACCCTATCCATTATTACCAGCCTTAATCTGACCTTGACTTTTCGAAGGTAACTATTCAATTCTCCGATTCTAATTTTGATTCTGAGTTGGAGCTTGCATCTGATCACCTCGACGATCACATTCCTTAATACGATGCTCAGTAGACCCATACCTCTAACACTCACCTATTTTCCTCTAACACTCACCAGATGCTGCTTACCACAACATGTATAATTAGGAATCCTACCTCTGGTACCAGTTTTTGCATTATTCTGTTGTGGTCTGCCCTCTCTAGCCCATTTCATGGGACGCGAAATTGTGCTAGTAAGAGCAAAATCTTTCTTAATTAGAACCTTATTCTTATCTTACTTTTCACGCTCCAAATGCTTGATCTCTTCCACAATCTTGGTCTTCTTGACCAGTGCCTCAAAAACCCTCTCTTGATGCGGTGCTACCTAAATCTTCAGGTCATACCTCAGCCCATCCTCAAACTTCAGGCTCTTATCTTACTCAATACCAACCATGCCTTGAGCATACCTGGTAAGCCTTAGAAACTTGGACTCGTACTTGGCCACAGTCATATCTCATTGCTTAAGCTTAATGAACTCAAGCCTACAGGCTTCCACATATCTCGTGCCCACATACTTCTTTTGGAAAACATCTTGAAAGTACTCCTAAGTCAGACGCTCAACCTGAGTACCTCTTGTAATAGACTGCCACCATCGATACGCTTCTTCTCTCAACAATGAAATTGTACCCTTCAACTTCTACTCTGGGATACTATAACACCCCACACCTGAGGCCCCATGCCAGAACGAGATACGAGGCATTACCACACTTAACCACATGCATACAAGCATTTCGATGTCATAAAGGCTCGGTCAAATTAGAACTTTTTTGAACTTTGTCTAAAGTTTTTATTATGGGTCTATAATGTCCAAAACATCTCTTGGAAACTACTCGGGGCCAAATCAGGTCTTTAAACCGACTTAATAAAAATAACCTTTGAAACAGGGCACACGCCCGTATGGAAGGGTAACACGCCCATGTGGCCATTACGACATGACCGTGTTGATGACCCATGTGACACACACGGGCTAAGCACCTAGGGACACGCACGTGTCCCATGCCCGTGTGAAATAAATTCCATATTCAAACCTACAGGGGTTTTCACACGACCTAACACACACCCGTGTCTATGGCCAGTGTCCCTCACATGGCCAGGACACACTCGTATCCTAGCCCGTGTCTAAAAACTTGACATTCTACTTTTGACGTTAGCAACCAATTAAAGGCACACAGCTAAGGCATATGCCCATGGCCAGAGGCTGTGTCCTTCACATGACTAAGACACACAGTCGTGTCTTTGCCCGTGTGTTTACTACCATACAAACTGGCTTGAAATTTTTACGTGCAGGAGACACACGGCCGGACAACACGCCCATGGGGTTGGCCTTGTGTCACACACGGCCTAGACACGCGCCCGTGTGTCTACCCGTGTAGACAATATAAGGCTATTTACCAAACCCCATGCCACCCTAAAACACAATTTAATACCAACCAACACATCAAAGTCTAACTTAATATGATTTCTCAACCAACAACCATAGCTAAGGCCTATATACATTTCATAAATTCAATCATGCCAACAATCTCACATTCATAAAAGACTATCTTGCATCCATATAATAACTTACAATATTAGTCATTTTCATGGCCTTATACAAAATGAGTCAAATGCTAAGACAAGCCAACACCTTTGGCCCCAAAATAATGTGACGCCAGACTAAAATCAAAAGTTCCTATACATGCCATAATCAAAATAATAAAACTAGCTATACCAAGTGCTTCAAAGATAGTGTGGCTGGCTTCTTTGATGTAGACAACGATCCTCGAACTACTTTGGCGGCACTATAAGAAAAGAGAAAGGAAATAGGGTAAGCTTGGGAGCTTAGTAAATACATGTATGCAAATAAGTGGAATTAGAAACACAATCATCAAACAATGGCTTATCATACTTAATGACATTATTTTAACCTCATTATCTTGCTCTACACTTCTTTTATGCATACTTACTACATCTCATTACAGACTAAAGTTTTCATTTTAGAGTTTAGTACACATACCTGTAATTACCCATAAAATAACTCAAGTTCATTCTCCCTACTGACATACCTCATTGAAAGTATCGTCAATCCATTCATCGAGTTACCCATTGAACACTTAGAAGTACCAACGAATACACGGATAGTTTACTCCTAAGTACTATACAAGTAGCAAAGCTACTTCGTACTTCGTAATACTTGTATATTTGAACTACTCACGGGCCTTTTTACTAAGTCAGTACCCAGACCCCATAACTCTATCATGTAATGCCTGCTCATTGAGTAACTCATAGGTCTGCTTACAAAGTCAGTACCCGGACCCACATTACATATTTCACTTATCTCATGAACTCAGACTCAACTCATGAGTTCAGACCACTCAATTTTTCATGACTTACATTTTGTATCCTATACTAATTTCGAGGTTTGATAGGATCTCACATCTAACCTGATATTGTCGCACTTATTCATAATGTAGGTTACTCTTATTTCATATTATTTATACTTTCATGGTATCGAGTAAGATCATGACACATGGTAAAAATAAAACATTTAAAAATAAGCTACAATGACACATTATTTACATATGTACTTACCTCGGTACATAATGATGGGAACGAGCCTAATCCTCGTAAACTTTATTCTTCTCTAGATCAAGACCCGAATCACATTTCTCTTGATCTAAAATGTTGAAAATTAGCTTATTTAATACACAAATTATTCAATTCAACTTAAGACTCATACTTTGGTCAAATGATCGTTTTGCCCTTAAACTTTGTAAAAATTACGATTTTACCCCTATGCCCGAAAAGTGATTTTTATCGAATTTCCTTATTAGCCAAGCCTAACCGAATCCATTTTATAACTATAGCATCTCACAATTCTTATTATTTCACATATTTATCACCTATTTCATAGCTTATACTAAATGGTCCTTAGTTAGGGTTTCCATGAAAACTACTTTACAAAAGTTGTTTATTTCACAACTATGATTCATTTTCTTCCATAAAATTTCAAAAAACAACATGAATACTCTCATGTCAAAACCCTATACTTTTAACCATCTTGCAAAATAGTCCCCCCAGTAGCTAGCTCATGCTATGAGGGTCCTAAAAATGCAAAATCATCAATAAAAACTATCTAAATGACTTACTTGTAAGGATGGGAAGTTGCTAAAATTTTTGAGCTTTTAAAACTCCTAGAATGGCTGAAATTTTTGATGGAGAGATGAGGGAGAAGATGGCCTTTTTCTTTTGTTTTATTTTATTCAATTAAGTCACCAAATGTCACATAACTTTGACATTTTGACCAATCTTGTCCCCTATGGCCGGCCCGTCTCCTTTTAAGGGTCTAATTGCCCTTTAAAGACCCCCAATTATGGTTCTCTATCTATTTAACACTCTTAGCTAACAAAATAGGACTTTTGCACTTTATGCGATTTAGTCCTTTTTTGCAATTAAGCATGCAATCGCTAAAATTAATTCACCAAAATTTCTGTGCACCTTTATAAACATGCCATCACACATAAAATAATATTAAAAATAATTTCTCCGACCTCAGGTTAGTGGTTCTAAAACCACTGTTCCGACTAGGCCCAAAATTGGGCTGTTACAATTCTCCCCCCTTAGAGATTTTCGTCCCCGAAAATCTTACCGGTGAATAAGTTCGGGTATTGATCTCTCATAATCTCCTCGGTTTCTCACGTAGCCTCTTCGACTCCATGTCTCTCCTATAATACTTTCACAAGGGGAATGCTATTATTCCTTAATCGCTTAACTTCTCGAGCTAAGATCTTAACGAGGTCCTCCCCATAAGACATGTCCGATCTAAGCTCCACTTCAATCGGAGAAATCACATGTGAAGGGTCAGAGCGATATCGGCGTAACATGGACACATGAAACACGTCTTGGATCTTTTCGAATTCTGATGGTAAGGCTAACCGATAAGCTACCGGCCCTATTTTCTCAACCACCTCGTAAGGTCCGATAAAACGTGGACTCAATTTACCCCTTTTGTACCAAATTTGAGAACCTTTTTCTAAGAAGACACTCTCAAAAATACTTTGTTGCCGACCTGAAATTTGATTTCCTTTCGTTTCAAATCTGCGTAGGATTTCTATCTATTCGAAGCGGCCTCTAAATAATCCCGAATCACCTTAACTTTTTCTTTAGTCTTCCTTACTAAGTCTACCCCGTGAATCTGACTCTCTTTAAGCTCGGTCCAATATAAGGGCGTTCGACACTTACGCCCATACAAAGCTTTGTAAAGGGCCATTTTAAAACTCGACTGATAGCTATTGTTGTAGGCAAATTCGACCAGCGGTAGATGCTTTTCCCAACTGCCTTGGAATTCCAAGACACAACAATGTAACATATCCTCAAGGATCTAAATTACTCTCTCCAACTGACCGTCGATTTGCAGATGGAAAGCTGTGCTAAAATTCAAGTTTGTCCCCAAACTTTCTTACAACTTCTTCCAAAACCTCGAAGTAAACCTTGGGTACCTATCCGAAATAATCGACAAGGGCACTCCATGAAGCCTCACAATCTCGAAAATGTACAAGTCAGCTAGCTTAGCAAGTGAGATGTCCGTTCGTACCAGGATAAAGTGAGCCGACTTTGTCAGTCAATCAACCACAACCCATACGGCATATTTCTTCCTGGGAGTTACCGATAAACCCATCGCGAAGTCCATGGTAATCCGATCCCACTTCCACTTGGGGACCATGATAGGCTGAAGTAAACCCGTAGGCCTTTGGTGCTCGGTTTTCACTTGTTGGCACACTAAGCATTTTTATACAAATTCTAAAATGTCTCTTTTCATACCCGGCCACCAATACATTTTCTTCAAATCATTGTACATTTTTGTACTTTCGGGGTGTATCGACAAACAACCACTATATGCCTTAATTAAAATTTTTCGAATCAACTCGGTATCCTTAGGAACACAAATCCTACCCCGGAACTTCAAGTAACTATCGGAATCAATCTGAAATCTGATTCAACACCTAATTCACACTGAGTTCTATTGGCTAACAATTCATTGTCACTCATCTGAACTTCACAAATTTCTTGGAGAAACGCCGGTCTAGCTTTTAACTCAGCTAGAATTGAACCATACTCTGTCAACGCCAATTGGGTGTTCATTGCTCTCAATGTAAATAATGATTTTCTACTCAATGCATCTGCGACCACATTCGCCTTACCCGGATGGTAGTCGATAATCAACTCATAATCTTTTAAGAGTTCCAACCACCTTCGTTGTCTCAGATTTAAATCCTTCTAAGTCGTCAAATACTTAAGACTTTTTTGGTAAGTGTATGCATGGCATATCTCTTCGAACAAATAATGTCACCAAATCTTCAAGGCAAATACTATGGCAGCCAACTTTAGGTCATGTGTCAAATAATTCCTTTCATGAGGTTTCAATTGTCTCGAGGCATAAGCTATAACCTTGCCTTCCTGCATAAGTACGCATCCCAAGCCATTTAGAGAAGCATCGCTATAAATTACGAACTCTTTCCCTGACTCGGGTTGTACCAGTACTGGAGCCTCAGTCAACTTCTTCAACTTCTCGAAACTCTGCTGACACTTATCCGACCACTCAAATTTAACTTCTTTTTGCAATAACCTCGTCATAGGAGTAGCAATCATGGACAAGTCCTTTACAAATCGCCTGTAATAACCAGCTAAACCCAAAAAGCTTCTAACATTGGTCACATTCTTTGGTGTTTTCCATTCAACAATAGCAGAAACCTTGTTGGGGTCAACCCTAATGCCATCGTTCGAGATAATGTAACCCAAAAATTCAACTTCTCGAAGCCAAAATTCGCTTTTACTGAACTTAGCATACAACTGATTATCTCTCAGAGTCTGTAGAACGGTTCTCAAATGTTCGGTATGCTCTACCTCATCTCTAAAATAGATCAAGATGTCATTGAGAAATACAACGACAAACTTATCCAAGTATGGTCGAAATATCCTATTCATTAAATACATAAACACGGCGGGAGTATTTGTTAAATTGAAAGGTATGACGAGGAACTCGTAATGGCCATACCTCATCCTAAAAGTAGTCTTAGGCACATCTGACTCTTTAACACTCAGTTGATAGTAGCCGGATCTCAAGTCTATCTTAGAAAACCATGCTGCTCCTTTCAATTGATCAAACAAGTCGTCAATCCACGGCAACGAATATTTATTCTTGATTGTCATCTTATTTAACTGCCGGTAATCTATGCACAACCTCATGGATCCATCTTTCTTTTTTATAAATAGAACCGGAACACCACACGGTGAAAAGCTTGGTCTCACAAAACCTTTGTCAATCAACTCTTGCAATTGTGACTTTAGTTCTTTCAACTCAGTCAGAGCCATTCGATACGGGGCAATCAAAATAGGCGTTGTCCTTGGCATTACCTCTATACCAAATTCTACTTCTCTATTAGGGGGTAACCTGGGTTATTCTTCCGGAAATACATCCGCATATTCGTATACAATCGGTACTGTCTCAATTTTCAATTCAAACTCCTTAGCATCCATTATAAAAGCCAAATAAGCTTCACAACCTTTCCTCAAACATTTTTGGGTAGACGTTGAAGATATCACAATAGGAAAATTCTCTGGTTCATCTGATTTAATCCAAAGAGTTTCACCATTTTCACATTTCTATTTAATAACCTTTTGTCTACAATTTACGACAGCATCATGGAGTGTCAACCAGTCCATACCCAATATGACATCAAACTCATTGAATGGTAATAACATCAAATCGGTCGGGAAGTAGTGACGTCTAACTATCAAGGACATTTATTGCATACTTTATCGACTATCACATGCTTGCCTAGAGGGTTTGACACCTTAATCATAAACTCCGTAGACTCAATAGGTATGTTCATACTAGACACCAATTTCATGCACACATATGAATGAGTAAAACCAGGGTCAATCAAAGCTATAACAGTATTATCATAGAGAGAAAATGTACTGGTAATCACATCGTAAGAAGATGCATCTTTACGTGCGCGTATGGTGTAGGTTCTAGCCAGAGCTCTAGCTTCTGATCTCACTGTGGTGTCTCTCATTGCATTCTTGTTACTAGCCCCAATTCTGACATTCTTCTGAGGTCTTTCTTTAGAATTAGTGCCACTTGGCCTTACATCTTGAAAATTTTCTTTCTCGTTCATCTCGGGGCAATCCTTGATAAAATGGTCTTAAGAACCATATCGGAAACAAGATCCATCTTCCATTCTACATTTTCTGAAATGATTTCTACCACAATGCTGGCACTCTGGTTGGGAAGACCTGACGTTACTGACACTAGCCACTGATGTAGCCCGAGATTTAGAACCTGAATCTTGCTTCTTACGATCTCTATACGAGTGTCTGATTGACACATAAGAATGGAAGTAAACGTCTCTGGATTTCTTAGAGTGAGATGGAAATGACTTGCTTGAATGTCTCTTTCTTGCATCTCTAGTCTCCGCCTCAGTTTTCTTCTTCTCCTTAATCAATTCTTCAGCCTTACAAGCCCGATTAACGAGTACTACAAACTCCTTCAATTCAAGGAAACCCACTGGCAATCTGATATCCTTATTAAGTCCATCTTCGAACCTTCGACACATCTTAGCCTTAGAGGACACACACTCCCGAGCATACATACTAAGTCGGACGAATTCCCTTTCATATTCAGTAACCGTTAAGCGGCCTTATTTCAAGTCAAGAAACTCCTTACGTTTTTTTTTCCATGAAACTCTCACTAATATATTTCTTCCAAAATTTTTCTTGGAAGAATTCTCATGTAACCCTCTCATGAGGTACCAATGAAACTAATGTCTTCCACCAGTGGTATGTCAAGTCCCTCAACAAGGATATGGCACACTTCAAGCATTCTTCGGACGTACAAGATAATTCATCGAATACCCTGATGGTATTCTCAAGCCAAAATTCTACCTTTTCGGGATCATCATCTTTATTAGCACCGAACTCCTCAGCTCCATGTGTAACGCCCCGTGCCCGAGACCGTCGCCGGAGTCGAGCACGAGGTGTTAACGGACTTAATTCATTAATTAAACAGCTCAAACAATTTATTTTAGAATTTCCAGACTAGTAGGCTAACTGCATCACAGTCGCTAAAAAATCCATATCTCGAGTTGCGAAACTCAAAATCCAATTTCGTAAATTTTTCCTGAAACTAGGCTCATATATCTACTTACTAATTTTTTTATAGAATTTTTAATCAGGCCAATTAGTACAGTTTATTAGTTAAAGTCTCCCCTGTTTCAAGGTTTAGCTACTCTGACCCCTATGTATTACGAATCAGATATCTCCCTGTACAGAGTTTCAATGACTATTCCGTTTCTTTCTCATAAAACTAGACTCAACAAGGATTTCATACATGTAAGGTACAACTCCTAATTGTTTTTTTACAATTTATGGTGAATTTTTAAATTTAGAATAGGGGATTCAGAGATCACTCTGACCTTGTTCTACCAAAACTTAAATATCTCATAAAATATAACTCATTTACCTGTTTCATTTCTTCCATATGAAAATAGACTCATTAAGATTCGATTCCATAACTTATTCATCATTCAATTCCATTTCTAATATTTTTAGTGATTTTTCAAATTCACGTCACTGCTACTGTCTGATTCTGTTTTGTGGGCAATTTTACCTTTCCAAGGATTTTTATGGTTTAGTTAAGACATAAAGCATACATGTTATCGTATATAAACTTAATTAGCCATTCCAATAGCTAATCATTCTCAAACATTTTCATTCCATCCATCCACCATATCATAAGATTATATACACAAAATGATTATAATGCTATACATACCATATTTCCAAAATGTACAAGCCACTATACCAAAAGTGGTCCGTCGATAGTGTGAACGTGCCTCCGATCGCTCCTGATTTTCTGAGCCATCTTGTCAAACTACAAGGAATGGAAAGGAGGGAGTAAGCATAATTGCTTAGTAAGTCCACTTGCAATTAACAAATAACTTAACAAAGCAATTATACCAACCAACATTAGCATAATATCACCAAAACATATATCACATTTCTATTTATCATTCATCATCTTACCATATTATTGTTGTCGTATCAAGTCTCAACCCGAGGGTTAAGTACATACCTGTCCAAAGTGCCCATCCCACAACACTTACCAATACGTCACTTGCATCTTGAGTATTCTTCCATTTCACTAGAATTTTACCCGTTGAACACATCGGAATATAACTCGGATACATGAAAAGTTTGCACATAAGTGCCACATATGTATTCAAGCTACCATGTAACCCGCCCATAAGCGAACTCGGACTCAACTCGACGAGCTCGGGCGTTCACATCCATAAGTGAACTCGGACTCGACTCAACGAGTTCGGATAGCCAAATATCCTAGTGACATGTCACTTGTATCCTAATCTATTCCTAAGGTTCAACGGGACTTTCCTCGTTCGTACTCCTTTACCATTCTCCTTGGAATACCAATGACAATACTTCGGTAGTCTTTCACATTTTCCACATAATTCATAAAATTTTTGCATGTTGTCCAACAATGACCACAAAGCACAGAATTAAATGATAACAATCATAATATCGTATGTATAGCATTAAATGATTTAAAATAACGGTTATATTACAATATTTACATATGAACTTACCTCGGTACAAAATGAGAATAGTCAAGCTTATTCCTCGTAAACTTTATTTTTCCCCCTATCTCGACTCGAATCTCTTTTCTCTTGATCTATAATACCAAATTAATTTATTTAATACACACGTTCATCAAAACAGCCCCTAATACGAACTTTGGAAAAATTACCATTTTGCCCCTAAACTTTCACATATTTGCACTTTTACCCCAAGGCTCGTAAATTAAACCTCATCCTATTTTCTATCATTAGACATCAAAATACATGCATATTATTCATGGGTAAATTTTTAGACTTGAACCTTAGCTCAAATTAATGGTAGAAATAAGTAGAACAAGTTATCGGGATTTCAAAAATGTAAAGAACTTTAAAAACGGAGCTAGGGAGCACTTACAATCGAGCTTGGGAGTTTGAACAAACCCTAACCATGGCTGCTACTGGTAGAAATGGTTGAATGAAGAAGATGAGCAATATTGGCTTTTAATTTTGTCTTTTAATTCATTTTACCCCTAAATGACCAAAATACCTTTTTTACTATTCTTTAAATTTTTACCCTTCCAAGCCCATTTTTGTCCAATTTTTTGAACTTGGTCAAATTACTCTTTAAGGACCTCTAATTAATAATCTAATTCAATTTCATGCAAGATGCTTCTAGAACACAAGTTTTGCAATTTATTTAATTTAGTCCTTAAAGTCCAATTAAGCATTTTTCACATAAAATTTCTTCATGAAATTTTCACACAAGCATAGAAATATATCATAGACCTTATAATAATCATAAAATAAATATTTCCATCTCAAATTTGTGGTCCCAAAACCACTGTTCTGACTAGGCCCAAAATCGGGATATTACACCATGCTTCCGGATCTTGTCCACTGGGGGTTTGTTTAGTCTCACAAAATCTATACCCTGAAGTGCTACAGGGACAGGTTGAGGAATAGGTGGAGGTGGAGGAGGTTGAGCATTTGGGTTTGCTTGGACGAACCCCTTGTACCATTTATTCATCATGTGGAGAAAGGCTTCCCGAGCCCCGTCTCCCCCTTCCTGACTAACCGTGAGAGGTCGATTATCGAATGGTACCGCCCCTTCAGCAGGAGTCAGTGCATTACTCTCTACATCGTCTGCCATAATTTGATCGGGATCCATTACTATAAGAAAACATGATAACAAAATCAGAAGCGATCACACTATCATAATTTATTTATGGTATGTATAGCTAAACTCGTACACACGCTAGGTTAGTCTGAGAACCGACTAAACCATAGCTATGACACCACTAAATGTAACACCCACACCCGATACCCCATGGCAGAACGGGATACGAGGCGTTACCACACTTAACCACATGCATACAATCATTTTGATGTCATAAAGGCTCGGTCAAATTAGAACTTTTTCAAACTTTGTCTAAAGCTTCTTCTTATGGGCCTATAATATCCAAAACATCTCTTGGAAACTACTCGGGGCCAAATCGGGTCCTTAAACTGACCTAATAAAAATGACCTTTGAAACAGGGCACACGCCCATGTGGAAGGGCAACACACCTGTGTGGCCATTATGACATGGTCGTATTGATGACCCGTGTGACACACACGGGCTAAGCACCTAGGGACACGCCCGTGTCCCATGCCCGTGTGAAATAAATTCCATATTCAAACCTATAGGGGTTTTCACACAGCCTAACACATGCCTATGTCTGTGGCCCGTGTCCCTCACATGGCCATGACATGCCTGTGTCCTAGCCCGTGTCTAAAAACTTGACATTCTGTTTTTGACGTCAGCAACTAATTAGGGGCACAGGCCTATGGCCAGAGGCCGTGTCTTTCACACGGCTGAGACACACGGCCGTGTCTCTACCTGTGTGTTTACTACCATGCATACTGACTTGAAACTTTTACGTGTAGGAGACACACTGCTGGACAACACGCCCATGGGGTTGGCCGTGTGTGACACACGCCCATGTGTCTACCCATGTAGACAATATAAGGCTATTTACCAAGCCCCATGCCACCCTAAAACACAATTTAATACCAACACATCAAAGTCTAACTTAATATGATTTCTCAACCAACAACCATAGCTAAGGCCTATATACATTTCATAAATTCAATCATGCCAACAATCTCACATTCATAAAAGACTATCTTGCATTCATATAATGACTTATAATATTAGCCATTTTCATGGCCTTATACAAAATAAGTCAAATGCTAAGACAAGCCAACACCTTTGGCCCCAAAATAATGTGACGCCAGACTAAAATCAAAAGTTCCTATACATGCCATAATCAAAATAATAAAACTAGCTATACCAAGTGCTTCAAGGATAGTGTGGCTGGCTTCTCTGATGTAGACAACGATCCTCGAACTACTTTGGCGGCACTATAAGAAAAGGGAAAGGAAATAGGGTAAGCTTGGGAGCTTAGTAAATACATGTATGCAAATAAGTGAAATTAAAAACACAATCATCAAACAATGGCTTATCATACTTAATGACATATCATTTTAACCTCACTATTTTGCTCTACACTTCTTTTATGCATACTTACTACATCTCATCACAGACTAAAGTCTTCACTATATAGTTTAGTACACATACCTGTAATTACCCATAAAATAACTCAAGTTCATTCTCCCTACTGACATACCTTATTGGAAGTATCGTCAATCCATTCATCGAGTTACCCATTGAACACTCAGAAGTACCAACGAATACACGGATAGTTTACTCCTAAGTACTATACAACTAGCCAAGCTACTTCATACTTCCTAATACTTGCATATTTGAGCTACTCACGGGCCTTTTTACTAAGTCAGTACCCGGACCCCATATCTCTGTCATGTAATGCCTGCTCATTGAGCTACTCACAGGTCTGCACACAAAGTCAGTACCCGGACCCACATTACATATTTCACTTATCTCATGAACTCAAACTCAACTCATGAGTTTAGACCACTCAATTTCTCATGACTTACATTTTGTATCCTATACTAATTTTGAGATTTGATGAGATCTCACATTAACCTGATATTGTCGCACTTGTTCATAATGTAGGTTACTCTTATTTCACATTATCTATACTTTCACGGTATCGAGTAAGATTATGACACATGGTAAAAATAAAACATTTAAAAATAAGCTACAATGACACATTATTTACATATGTGCTTGTAGCAGCCCGATTTTGGGCCTAGTCAGAATAGTGGTCTCGAGACTACAAATTTGGAGTCGAATAAATTATTTCATTATTATTTTGATGTTATAGCATGATTATATGACTGCATGGAAAATTTGGTAAAGTAATTTTTAACGTTTGTGAGCCCAACTGTGAAAAAAGACTAAACCGTATAAAATACAAAACTCTTATTTTGATAGCTAAAACTACCAAATAGCTAGAGAACCTAAACTGGGGGTCTTTAAAGGGAAATTTAACCCTTAAGGAGGCATGGCCGGCCATAGGAGACAAAGGTGGTCAAATTTTCAAAATTTGGTAGGTCAGGTGGCTTATTTTGACTAAAATAGAAATAAATAAATAAAAAGATGATATCATCCCTTTTTCATCTTCTTTCTCCACCGAAAATCAGCCATTGAAGGGATTTTGAATGCTTAAAAATTTTAGCAACTTGTAATCCTAAAAAGTAAGTGATTTTGATAGTTTTTCTTGATGATTTTTACATTTTTGAGACCCTTGAAGCATAAGCTTTCAAATGAGAGTACTATTTTGCAAAATGATTAAGATTTTAGGGTTTTGCCATGAAAAGATTTGTAATGTTTGCTGAGTTTTTATGGAAGAAAATAAGTCTTGGGTGTCTTATAAACAACTTTTGTGAAAAGTGTTAGCATGAAAACACCTAAAAGGACCATTTTGGATAAGTTAGAGAATAGACGATAAATGTGTGAAATAGTGAGAATTTGGAATTGCTATAAGAGTAAAAAGGGTTCGGCCAAGCTTAAGATATGAAGCAATTCGATAAAAATTGATTTTTGAGCCTAGGGGTAAAATGGTCATTTTGTGAAAGTCTAGGGAAAAATGGTCATTTTATCGAAGATGTGAATTTTTGATTTCCTAATTTTATTTAGTGACTAAATAAGTACATTTTGCTATCAAGAAATACCGAATTTGAACGTAGATCGGGGGAAAGCCAAGCAAATCGACTAAATCGACTAGTCGCCACATTTTGTAATCCGAGGTAAGTTGTATGTAAAAAAATACAACTACATTGGTCATTGTATGTGACTGAATTGATATAGCATGATTTTCTTGATTGTGGAAATGAAAATGTATGATGAAAATTGAAATAGCAGAGTTTCCGTTTAAACCTTAGGAAATAATCGGATATTCATGTCATGACATTGGGGTTATTTGTGAGCTAGTGTAAGACATGTCTGAGACATGCATCGGCCATAAAATGAGAGCCAGTATAAGACCATGTCTGGGACATGGCATCAGCATCGAGACGAGTGCTAGTGTAAGACATGTTTGGGACATGCATCGGCTACGAAATGATAGTCAGTATAAGACCATGTCTGGGACATGGCATCGGCACCTTACCCATGTCTGAGGCTTAATGAATATTCGGTAGGGTTCCAAATGGTTCAACAGTGAGAGTTATGACTTTAAGTTAATGAGGAAAGTATAACTGTATTGAAAGTGGTACAGGTACCTATTTGAAATGTATGTGATATGAGCTCGATATATGCTATGAGATTTATATGGATAGTGATGAGTAAGTTATGCTTATGCCCACTTTTGTGTTATGAGCATGTTGATGTATGGTAAAGTTGTTGTGGAATATTTATTTATGTGCAACTTACTAAGCTTTATGCTTACTCCCTCTCTTTTTTCATTTTCTTATAGTGCCGCCTATCTAACTCAAAGTTCTACAGAAGTCAGAGATATCTATCACACTATTAATCGAAGCATTCAGTATAGTTTGATTTATATTTTTAATATGGCATGTATAGGGAACTAGACTTATGTTTTGTGTTATTATTAATTTGGCCAAATGTGTTGGCTTGGGATAAATCCCTCATTTTGTATTAAGCCTTGAATGATGGCTAATATTCATTTTGATATATGCAATGAGGTTATTTTCATGAATGAGAAATTGCAATTGATATGCAGTTTATTGTGGCTGATTGGGTTAATAAATTATTCTTGTATTGGTTTTGGTTGCTATTGTGTAAGCTGTGTAAGTAAAGGTGGCAAAGAGGCTTGGTAAATAGCCTGCCTTATATTGTCCACATGGTCTACCCCATGGGCATGTGGTCCAGTCGTGTGTCCCCTGCACGTAAAAATTTCAAGTCAGTATGCATGGTAGCAAACACACGGGCAAAGACACGGCCGTGTGTCTTAGCCATGTGAAGGACACGGCCTAGAACACGGGCGTGTGCCTTGGCCGTGTGACATTTTGGGGTTGCTGACGTCAGAAACAGAATGTCCAGGTTTTTGCACATAGGCTAGGACACAAGCGTGTTATTTCTGTGTAAAGAACACAAGCCAGGGACATGGGCATGTGTTAGGCCGTGTGAAAACCCTTGTAGGTGTGCATTTAGAATTAATTCCACACAGGTAGAGGACACGGGCGTGTCCCTGTATTGCTTAGGTCGTGTGAACCACACGAGCCAATAGCACGACCATGTCGAAAAATGGTCACACGGGCGTGTTGCCTTTCCCATACAGGCGTGTGCCCTTGTGTCAAGTGTCATTTTTCTAAAGTTGGCTAAAGAACCCGAGTTGGTCCCGAATGATTTCCGATGTGTGTTTTGGGCCTCGTAGGTCCATATTAAGGATGTGTTGATAAGTTTGAGAAAGTTTTAAATCTGTCCAAGTCTTGGAGACTCAGAAATAGTTGTAAACATGAGTTTAAGTTAGGTAACACCTCGTATTCCATCCCGGCGTAAGATACGGGTATGAGGTGTTACAGTACTTACCTCGGTACAAAATGATGGGAACGAGCCTAATCCTCGTAAACTTTATTCTTCCCTCTATCAAGACCCGAATCACCTTTCTCTTAATCTAGAATTTTGAAAATTAGCTTATTTAATACACAAATCATTCAATTCAACTTAAGACTCATACTTTGATCAAATGACCGTTTTGCCCTTAAACTTCATAAAAATTACAATTTTACCCCTAGACCCGAAAATTGATTTTTATCGAATTTCCTTATTATCCAAGCCTAACCGAATCCATTTTATAACTATAGCATCTCACAATTCTCATTATTTCACATATTTATCACCTATTTCATAGCTTATACTAAATGGTCCTTAATTAGGGTTTCCATGAAAACTACTTCACAAAAGTTGTTTATTTCACAACTATGATTCATTTTCTTCCATAAAATTTTAGAAAACAACATGAATACTTGTAACATCCCGAAATAGGGCCTAAACGGAATAGTGGTTTCGAAACCACAAATCCGAGGTAGAAAATTTTATTTTATTATTATTTTGAGGTTCATGATATAATTGCATGATTGTGTGAAAATTTCGTGATGAAATTCTATGCCTAAAGTGTTTAAATTGAAAGTAGGGACTAAATCGAATAAGTTGCAAAATTTGCATTCTAGAAGTTTTTAGTATGAAATTGAATTGAAATATTAATTAGGAGGTCTTAAATAGCAATTTGACCAATTTTAAGTTCATGGACAAAATTAGGACATAGAAGGAATTTTTGGAAAGTTTAGTAGTAAGGGCATTTTGGTCATTTAGTTATTAAAATGAATTAAAAACAAAATTAAAAGCCAATTTTTGTCCATCTTCTTCATTAGGACGAAAATTCAAGGGTTCTCCATAGCTAGGGTTTGTTTCAAGCTTTCAAGCTCCATAGTAAGTGATTTCAAGCCCCGCTTTTAATGTTCTTTACGTTTTTGAGTCCCTAGAGCTCGATAAAGCTTATGCTAGCAATAATTTAAGTTAGAGTTCATATTTGGAAAAATACCCATAGGTGAAAAGTGTTTATTTTGATGTTTTATGATAGAATATGAGGTCTTAAATTATGTTAGACAACTTGTACTACTCGGTTTTAAGCAAAAACGAGTAAAAGGACTTAATCGGTAAAAATACCTAATAGTCATAAGTGCATGTTAGAGTATGAATTTGATGCTGCCATAGAAGGGAAAAATAACCAGCATGTCATAAAACATAAGAAAATAGGCTGAAGTTTAATTTATGAGCTTTGGGGCAAAAGTGTAAATATGCAAAGTTTAGGGCAAAAATGTAATTTCTGCAAAGTTTGAGTAAAGGACTGTTTTGATAAATTTTGATATTAAATAAGTTAAATTTGCTATTATAGATCAAGAAGAGCGAAATTCGGGAGTAGATCGGGGAAAAGAAAAAGTAAAGGACTAAATTGTAAAGTTTAGTCACATTTTGTATCGAGGTAAGTTTCTGATGAAATAAATGCAATATTCTTTTATTTTACATTATTATTGTCAATTTCCAGCATTTATATACTTATTTTATGAGAATATTTAAAGTCGAATTAAAGGCGAAGTGACAGAGAAAAAGTATTAGGAAGCCCCGTTTTAACCTTAGGAATGTTAGGATATTGGGGTTGACAGATGAGACAGGATAGAAATGAGCCATGTAAGTCCATATCAGATATATGGCTTTTGAGAGACAGAATGAGCCATGTAAGCCCATATTATATATATGGCATTGGAGACAGGAATAATTCATGTAAGTCCATGTCGAAGACATGGCATTGGCGGAGATATTGATAGACAAAAACGACCCTAATATCCTTAGTATTCCGAGTGGTTCAACGGGTCTGGGTACGAGTTAGATTACAGTGAATTAACAGCAAAGGAAAAGTAGATTATATTTATGAAAAAGGAAAGGTCAGATAAGAAAGAAGGTAAGGAAATAAAGAAGAAGATAGAAATTGAGAAGTAAAGAAATTTATGATGTTAGATGATATTATGCATAATTATCCATTATGTTGAATGTTGTGATTTAATTACTTGTAAGTTTACTAAGCCTAGTGCTTAATCTCTTTATTTTCTTCTTCTTATAGTACTTATCTAGCTACTCTGGGATCGAAGGGAAACGTGGAGGCCGATCACACTATCAAAGAAATAACTCGGTATAATTAGACGTTTTGTTTTGTGTATGGCATGTATAGAAACTTAGTTACTTTTAGTATAATATGAACAATGAACGATGTATAAATACTTGCTAGAGATTAGCTAATAAAAATAGCCGATGATATGCATGTTTATTAATATGTATGATTGAATGGTGATTATCACATGAAAGTTATGAAAATGTGAAAGTAACCTAAAAACAGATTCAAACAACAGAAATGACGTGACTTTGAAAAATCACTAAAAATTGTATAAACATATTTTTAAGATGAATAATATATGAAATTAAAGCCTATTATGTCTATTTTCTTATGGAATAAGCAAAACAGGTAAAGAAATTATATTTTATGAGATATCTGAGTTTTAGTGAAACAGGGTCAGAGAAATTTCTAGATCCCCTGTTTCAACTTTTGAAATTCACCATAAATTGTACAAAAGTAATTAGGTGGTGTAATTTATATGGTTAGAATCCTTATTGAATCTAGTTTTAATAAAAACAAACGGTATAGCTATATTAATTTTGTATAGGAGAAAAGTGGTTCGTAGTAAGTAGAGGTCAGTGCAGTCGAATTCTGAAACAGGGGTAACTTTAACTAATAAACTGTACTAATTGGCTAAGTCAAAAATTCTAGAAAACAATTAGTGGATATATGTATGAGTCTAGTTTCAGGAAAAATTTACGGATCTAAATTTTGAGTTTGAAACTCAAGATATGAATTTTAAGCGACTACAACGCAGAATAACAGCATATTCCGAAAAGTTTAAATAAAGATCTTAAAATTATTTAGGTGATAGATTAAGTTTAGTAATGCCTCGTGCTCGATTTTGGCAACAATCTCGGGTAAGGGGTGTTACATTTATTAATATCGAGCAGGTTTAGTCGGTTCTCGGAACAGTTAGTGTGAGTAAAATTCTAGCTATACATGCCATACACCTGTATTTTGATAGTGTGACGACTCGACGATTTTAAATATTTTGTTTTATAGTAATGGATCCCGAGCGAGCTGGTGATGATGATGTAGAAAGTAATGCGCCTGCTCCGCTGAAGGGGTAGTGCCATCGGAGAATAGGCCAAGAACTGTTGATCGGGAGGAGTGGCTCGAGAAGCTCTCTTCCAAGCTTTGAATGATTGGTTTGCCGAAGTTCATTGCATGCGAATCCGGCAGATTAGACCTCCACCCCTCATGATTCTCAAAGCTACCCATGTAGCTCAAGCTTCCCCCACCACAGTACGGTGATAAGAGAAAAGCCACCGATTGATAGAATCAGAAACAAGGGGCGTAAGAGTTTGAGCGACAAAAGATGATGATGCAGAAAGAGCGAGAATTTTGGTTAGAAAATACTATCGAGTCTTTGACGAACTATCTTGTACACCGGAGGAATGTATGAAATGTGTAGTATCACTTCTTCGAGACTCAATTACTACTACTGGTGGAAGACACTTATATCCGTTGTACCAAAGGAGAGGGTCACTTGGGATTTCTTTCGGGAGGAATTTCGTAAAAAGTACATCATCAGAGGTTTATTGACCGAGAGAGAAAAGAATTCCTGGAATTGAAACAAGGCAATATGATGATGGCCGATTATGAGCGTGAATTTGTCGTGCTCGATTAAATATGCTCAAGAATGTGTGTCCACAGAGGCTATCATGTGTAAAAGGTTTGAGGATGGGTTAAATGATGATATCCGATCACGGTGGGTGTTCTAGAAATAAAAGAGCTCGTTATTTTAGTTGAGAGAGCCTGTAAGGGCGAGAGGAGTTATTAAAAAGAAAAGGTAAAGTTGAGACAGAGACACAAGATACAAAGAAGAGACAGATGAGTAGGTCATTTCAGCTACATCCAAGAGGCCTAAAGAGTTTTCTACCAGATCTAGCTTTTGGCCAGGCAAGCTAGTCGAGAATAGAGGTAGCAGATTTAAAGATCCAAGGCTCGGACCACCTCGATTGCGAGTGTAGGTAATGTCGCAGGGTAGATCGAGGTGTCCACAGTGTGGTAGACTTCATTAGGGTCCTTGTCTGGGCGGCGAAAATGTTTGCTATAAATGTGGTGCTCGAGATCATTTTGTACGAGAATGTCCGTAAGTGGCTAGCCGAGAAGAAATGTCAGAGTCTTTGGATCTGGAAATGCTCCTACTAGAGAGGCGCACTCACCGAGGCAATCGAGAGTAGAAGCAAATGCAGAGGTACCTCTAGAGATTCGATCGTGAGACCGGATGCTAGAGCCCCCGCAAGGACTTATGCTATTCGTGCACGCCAAGAGGCATCCTCCCCGATGTGATTATGGGTACATTTTCTCTACATAATATTAATGTCATGGCTCTCGATTGATCCGGTTCGACTCATTCTTATGTTTGTATGAAATTGATGTCTAGTATAAGTATGCCTATAGAATCTCTGAATTTGTGATCAAAGTATCGAACCCATTAGGCAAGCATGTATTAATAGATAAAGTATGTAGAAATTGTCCTTTGATGATTAGAGGTTATTGTTTTTCCTACCGATCTCATGCTATTGCCATTTGATGAGTTTGATGTGATTCTTGGTATGGATTGGTGACTACACATGATGTGATAGTGAATTGTAGAAAGAAATTCATTGAGTTGAAGTGTGAAAATGGTGAAATTCTTGGGTTAATTCGGAAGAGTCGAGATAGTTCATTTCCCATAATTTCTGTTATGTCCGCTCGTAAATGTTTGAGAAAAGGGTATGAAGCTTATCTTGCTTTTGTGTTGAACACTAAAACCAGAATTAAAAATTGAGTCGAGTGCACATGTGGTATGTGAGTTTCCGATGTGTTTAGGAAGAACTACCAGAGCTTACCTCTGTTAGAGAAGTTGAGTTTGGTATTGAGTTGATTCGTGTACCACGCCCATTTCTATTGCTCCTTATAGAATGGCTCCGTTGGAATTGAAAGAATTGAAAGCTCGATTCATGAGGAATTAACAGATAAAGGATTTGTAAGACCCAAGAGTTCACCATGGGGTGCACCAAAGTGCTATTTGTGAAAAAAAGACGGATCGATGCGGTTGTGCATAGATTATCGGCAACTTAACAAGGTATGAAAGAAAGAACAAGTATCCATTGCCTAGAATTGATGATTTGTTTGATCAATTGAAGGGAGCTCTGTATTCTCCAAGATAGATTTGAGATCCGGATACTATCGATTATGCGAGTTAAAGAGTCGGATGTCCCAAGATCGCTTCCGGACTAGGTATGGTCATTATGAGTTCCTTGTGATGCCATTTGGCTTGACTAATGCTCCTGCCATTTTTATGGACTTAATGAACCGAATTTTTGGACCGCACTTGGATAAGTTTGTAGTTGTGTTCATTGATGATATCTTGATTTATTCTCATGATGAGACCGAGCATGCAGAGCATTTGAGAACGATTTACTGATTCGAGAGATAATCGGTTGTATGCCAAGTTCAAAGCCAAAAGTGAATTTCAGTTACGAGAAGTTGGTTTTCTTGGACATATTGTCTCAGTGAAGGTATTAAGGTTGATCCAAGCAAGATTTCAGCTATTGTGGATTGGAAGCCTCCTAAAAATGTATCGAAGTTAGAAGTTTTCTTGGTCTTGCCGGATATTATAAACGATTTGTAGAGGGATTTTCCATGATAGCTACCTCACGACAAGATTACTACGAAAGGATATCAAGTTTGAATGACACGAGAAGTGTCAACATGAGTTTTGACAAGTTAAAAACATTATTGACTAAAGCTCTGCTTTTTTAGTACAACCAGAACTGTGTAAGGAGTTTGTGATTTACTGGTGATGCGTCCATGAATGGACTTGGTTGTGTACTTATGAGGAAGGGAAGGTAATTGCTTATGCCTCTACAGATGGCTAAAACCACATGAGAAGAACTATCCGACACATGATTTAGAGCTATTTGCCATTATTTTTGCGTTGAAGATTTGGAGACATCATTTGTATGGTGAAAGGTGCCGAATATTTACCGATCATAAAAGCTTGAAATACTTGATGACTCAAAAAGAATTGAATTTGCGGCAAAGAAGATGGTTGGAATTGCTTAAAGATTACGAGTTAGTGATTGATTATCACCTGTAAGGCAAATGTAGTTCTTGACGCTCTAAGCAGAAACTTTTTTTTACATTGCGAGCTTTGAATACCAATTTAGCCATGTCAAATGATGGTTCTATTTTAGCTGAATTTAGAGCTAAACCCGGTATTTCTTGAAGAGATTTGTGAAGCTCAAAAAGATGATAATGAGTTACAAGCTAAAAAGAGTTCAATGCGAGTCGAGCATAGAATCGATTTGGATTGGTTACGATGGTCATTTGATGTTTAGAGACGTAATTTGTGTACCAAAGAATGATGAGATTATTCGAAAGATTTTACAGAAGCACATAGCGATTCTTTATCTATTCATCCAGCAAGATACAAAAATGTATAACGATTTGAAGAAATTGTATTGGTGGGTAGGAATGAAAAGAGACATTTGAGTTTGTTTCTAGATGCTTGATTTGTCAACGGTAAAGGCGAACATCAGTACCCTCGGGATTATTGCAACTGTGCTAGTTAGGAATGGAAATGGGACAGAGTTACTATGGATTTTGTGATGAGGTTGCCGTTAACTGAAAAAGAAAGATGCGATATGGGTTGTGATTGATAAGCTAACTAAGTCGGCTCATTTTATCCCAATCCGTATGGATTACTCACTTGACAAGTTGGTGAGTTATATATTTCAGAGATAGTTAGACTACATGGAGTGCCATTATCGATCATTTTGAGACAGAGATCCAAGATTTACTTCACGGTTCGGAAGAAGTTACAAGAGGCTTTAGGTGCGGTTGAGTTTTAGTAGAGCTTTCCATCCTCAAACCGACGGTCATCGATGAGAGAGTTATTCAGTACTTGAAGATATGCTTAGATGTCGTGTATTGGAATTTCAAGGCGGTTGGGAAAAATATTTACCATTAATAGAGTTTGCCTACAATAATAGTTATCAATCGAGTTTGAAGATGGCACCTTATGAAGCTTTGTATGGACGTAAATGTCGCACACCTTTGTATTGGGACGGAGCTTAAGGAAAATCGATTTACTGGGTTGATCTAGTTAAGGAAACAGAAGAGAAAGTAAAATCATCGAGATTGCTTAAAAGCGACCTCAGCATGGACAAAAGTCGTATGCGATTTGAAGAGAAAAGGGATTGAGTATCAAGTTGGTGACAAAGTTTTTTGAAAGTATCCCGTGGAAGAAAGTTCTCGATTTGGCAAGAAAGGCAAACTAAGTCCACGTTTTATTGGACCGTTTGAAGTGATTGAGAGAGTCGGACCATTAGCATATTGGTTAGCCTTGCCGATTGAGTTGGAGAAGATTCATAATGTATTTCATGTGTCTATGCTACGTCGTTATCGTTCAGATCCGTCACATGTAATTTCTCGACAGAGGTTGAGATTGGCCGGACATGACTTACGGTGAAGAACCGAAGAAAGATTCTAGCTCGAGAGGTAAAGCAATTAAGGAACAAGAGTATTGTACTTGTGAAAGTACTATGGAATAGGCATGGGGTAGACGAGGCTACATGGGAACCCGAAGAGGCTATGCGAAAACATGACCGAATCTTTTCATTGTAAGATTTTCTGGGGACGAAAATCCCTAAAGGGGGAGAAATGTAACATCCGAAATAGGGCCTAAACGGAATAGTGGTTATAAACCACAAATCCGAGGTAGAAAATTTTATTTTATTATTATTTTGAGGTTCATGATATAATTGCATGATTGTGTGAAAATTTCGTGATGAAATTCTATGCCTAAAGTGTTTAAATTGAAAGTAGGGACTAAATCGAATAAGTTGTAAAATTTGCATTCTAGAAGTTTTTAGTATGAAATTGAATTGAAATATTAATTAGGAGGTCTTAAATAGCAATTTTACCAATTTTAAGTTCATGGACAAAATTAGGACATGGAAGGAATTTTTGGAAAGTTTAGTAGTAAGGGCATTTTGGTCATTTAGTTATTAAAATGAATTAAAAACAAAATTAAAAGCCAATTTTTGTCCATCTTCTTCATTAGGACGAAAATTCAAGGGTTCTCCATAGCTAGGGTTTGTTTCAAGCTTTCAAGCTCCATAGTAAGTGATTTCAAGCCCCGTTTTTAATGTTCTTTACGTTTTCGGAGTCCGGTAGCTCGATAAAGCTTATGCTAGCAATAATTTAAGTTAGAGTTCATATTTGGAAAAATACCCATAGGTGAAAAGTGTTTATTTTGATGTTTTATGATAGAATATGAGGTCTTAAATTATGTTAGACAACTTGTACTACTCGGTTTTAAGCAAAAACGAGTAAAAGGACTTAATCGGTAAAAATACCTAATAGTCATAAGTGCATGTTAGAGTATGAATTTGATGCTGCCATAGAAGGAAAAATAACCAGCATGTCATAAAACATAAGAAAATAGGCTGAAGTTTAATTTATGAGCTTTGGGGCAAAAGTGTAAATATGCAAAGTTTAGGGGCAAAAATGTAATTTCTGCAAAGTTTGAGTAAAGGACTGTTTTGATAAATTTTGATATTAAATAAGTTAAATTTGCTATTATAGATCAAGAAGAGCGAAATTCGGGAGTAGATCGGGAAAAGAAAAGTAAAGGACTAAATTGTAAAGTTTAGTCACATTTTGTATCGAGGTAAGTTTGATGAAATAAATGCAATATTCTTTTATTTTACATTATTATTGTCAATTTCAGCATTTATATACTTATTTTATGAGAATATTTAAAGTCGAATTTAAAGTAAGTGATGAGAGAAAAAGTATTAGGAAGCCCCGTTTTAACCTTAGGAATGTTAGGATATTGGGGTTTGTGGGAGACAGATGAGATAGAAATGAGCCATGTAAGTCCATATCGGATATATGGCTTTGGAGACAGGAATGAGCCATGTAAGCCCATATTATATATATGGCATTGGAGACAGAATAATTCATGTAAGTCCATGTCGAAGACATGGCATTGGCGAGATATTGATAGACGAAGCGACCCTAATATCCTTAGTATTCCGAGTGGTTCAACGGGTCAGGATACGAGTTAGATTACAGTGAATTAACAGCAAAGGAAAAGTAGATTATATTTATGAAAAAGGAAAGGTCAGATAAGAAAGAAGGTAAGGAAATAAAGAAGAAGATAGAAATTGAGAAGTAAAGAAATTTATGATGTTAGATGATATTATGCATAATTATCCATTATGTTGAATGTTGTGATTTAATTACTTGTAAGCTTACTAAGCCTAGTGCTTAATCTCTTTATTTTCTTCTTCTTATAGTACTTATCTAGCTACTCGGGGATCGAAGGGAAACGTCGGAGGCCGATCACACTATCAAAGAAATAACTCGGTATAATTAGACGTTTTGTTTTGTGTATGGCATGTATAGAAACTTAGTTACTTTTAGTATAATATGAACAATGAACGATGTATAAATACTTGCTAGAGATTAGCTAATAAAAATAGCCGATGATATGCATGTTTATTAATATGTATGATTGAATGGTGATTATCACATGAAAGTTATGAAAAATGTGAAAGTAACCTAAAAACAGATTCAAACAACAGAAATGACGTGACTTTGAAAAATCACTAAAAATTGTATAAACATATTTTTAAGATGAATAATATATGAAATTAAATCCTATTATGTCTATTTTCTTATGGAATAAGCAAAACAGGTAAAGAAATTATATTTTATGAGATATCTGAGTTTTAGTGAAACAGGGTCAGAGAAATTTCTAGATCCCCTGTTTCAACTTTGGAAATTCACCATAAATTGTACAAAAGTAATTAGGTGGTGTAATTTATATGGTTAGAATCCTTATTGAATCTAGTTTTAATAGAAACAAACGGTATAGCTATATTAATTTTGTATAGGGAGAAAAGTGGTTCGTAGTAAGTAGAGGTCAGTGCAGTCGAATTCTGAAACAGGGGTAACTTTAACTAATAAACTGTACTAATTGGCTAAGTCAAAAATTCTAGAAAAAATTAGTGGATATATATATGAGTCTAGTTTCAGGAAAAATTTACGGATCTAAATTTTGAGTTTTTGAAACTCAAGATATGAATTTTAAGCGACTACAACGCAGAATAACAGCATATTCCGAAAAGTTTAAATAAAGATCTTAAAATTATTTAGGTGATAGATTAAGTTTAGTAATGCCTCGTGCTCGATTTTGGCAACAATCTCGGGTAAGGGGTGTTACAATACTCTCATGGTAAAACCCTAAAATTTTAACCATCTTGCAAAATAGTCTTCCCGTTAGCTAGCTCATGTTACAAGGGTCCTAAAAATGAAAAAATTATCAATAAAAACTATCTAAATCACTTACTTGTAAGGATGGGAAGTTGCTAAAATTTTTGAGCTTCTAAAACCCCTAAAATGGCTGAAAATTTTGGTGGATAGATGAGGGAGATGGTGGTCTTTTTCTTTTGTTTTATTTTATTCAATTAAGTTACCAAACGTCACCTAACTTTGACATTTTGACCAATCTTGTCCCCTATGGCTGGCCAGGCTCCTTTTAAGGGTC
Organism: Gossypium anomalum; assembly: GCA_025698475.1. Classification (NCBI taxonomy): domain Eukaryota; kingdom Viridiplantae; phylum Streptophyta; class Magnoliopsida; order Malvales; family Malvaceae; genus Gossypium; species Gossypium anomalum. Next base: position 32,328,257 of record CM046958.1, on the reverse strand, counting down.
TAATTGCCCTTTAAAGACCCTCAATTATGGTTCTCTAGCTATTTGACACTCTTAGCTAACAAAATAGGACTTTTGCACTTTATACGATTTAGTCCTTTTTTGCAATTAAGCATGCAATCGCTAAAATTAATTCACCAAAATTTTCATGCACCTTTATAACATGCCGTCACACATAAAATAATATTAAAAATAATTTCTCCGACCTCGAGTTAGTGGTTTCGAAACTACTATTTTAACTAGGCCCAAAATCGGGCTGTTACAAATGTAGTCTATATCGTCTAGAATCCTTTTTGTAGCCTTCATCCAATATTCAGCTGCAATCGAGGTCATCCCGAAAACACCCTTAAACAATTCAGCACAAAATTCTCTCAGTCATAGACCTTTTATTTCCAAATCCAACTTAGGCTCCAACAACCATCTATAGAACCATCAGCATCGCTTGTGATACTGCGTCATCCTTAGCCTTCTGATTTCTGCCACTAGGGGCAGGTGCATCCTCAGTGTGCTGGACTCTGGGGTTAGGTGTAAGTACTTAAGATGTAGAAGATTTAGCCAGAGTCGCATGACACTATGCCTCACAATTACCCATACTTCAAGTATTCATTTTGATTTCCCGAGTCTAAAGTTTTATATTTCTATCTACAATTTCATAAGTACAAACACTAGTTATTTTTTGAGTGTTTTTAGTCTAAAGTTCACAGTTTTATGTCTATAGTTCCAAAAATAGTTGTTCTAGTGTTTGTCTACAGCTTAAAAAGTATCAGTTACTAAGTAGGATCGGTATCGGAGTCTCAAATTTTATTTTTGACCAAATATTATTTTAAAAAATTTAGCATGGTTCCTAATAATTCCCTTTTTAAAACATTCATGTAGACTCAATTAAAAAGTCTACATTTTGAGTTTTTAACTTGGGCTTTGATATCACCAAATTTAACCTTCCAAACCCGGTCTAGACGTTATGACCAGATTCTAAAGGTTACATTGACCACCAAAATGACCTAGTAAAATCATCAGATTTCAAAACGCGTTTTTAAAACCATTTACTTATCTTTCCATATAAAATAGTGTGAATCTCTTAGTTTTTCAAAACACGTAAGGGTTGCAAACATAAAACAATTTATTTAAAAATATATAGTTTGCAAAGGTTGATTATTTTTGAAAAATTAGTTTATTTCCAACTTATTTACGTTTCAAAACTCATTTTCCATATTGCAGCAGAAAAAGTGATATTTGACAGATTTTTAATTAAAAACCAGGTTGCATGCATAGTGAAATCAATTTCCAAGTTTAGACAATTTAAAACTTAAATGTCATGTATGCCAAAATAAACCCAAATTAAAGTCTCATGCCACATTCCAAATAAAACATTACAGTCCGGAGTATAAATAGTAAGTTTAAAAATACATTTATTAAAAATTCTCTGAGATACTCCTCCAATTGTCGAATCTGAATCCTAACTTCATTGGTTATCTGAAAAGATAGTAAACTAAGTAAAGAGCTTAAGAAGTTCAATGTGAGTCATAACTCAAGTAATCAGAACAGTACAAAAACCATATAAATCACATCAGGCAACTAATATACAGAATATCATAACAGTACATGATCATAATTTTCAAAATACATGTATATGTTCATGTATGACCATGCAGTTTTGAGTTATAGAGAAAGATTCTACCCAACACCACTACACACCGTAGTTAAAGTGCCCTTGAACTTATCCATCTTTATACACCGCGTTTTAGACAAATGACTGCCTCCAAACATACCAATGTCTAGAGTGTGAATACTACAACTACAGATATGATATTGAGGTGCTGTCCTCAAGCATATGGGTCAAGTTGTAATATAGTTACAATGGAGTTGGTAAATACTCCAAGGATCGTACTCAAGGGAGGCGAGTACTAAATCAATATTAACCTAAACACTAATAGATCTAATTAGTACTTTAAATAAATTATATTATGATAAGACATAGGTAGAAAAATTTAGGTTTTATAAGAAAAGAAATAAATATGCATAAAAGAGTGAACATGAAAAGCTAATATATAAATTCAACCAAATCTAAATATGGGTGATTAACTCGCTTCGATGATCATAACTTATTCTTATTTTGGGTTTTTACTCAATCAACTAGTCGTTAACCTAATATAATCTCTTGATCTTCCACTAAACTGACAAGTTGGCAAAAACTACTTATCTCTCGACCTCACAATCCAGACTAGATTGGGGTGCGGGATTTACGGATAGGTAATACCAATTTTGAGTTAATTCCCACCTAAATGACTTACTAGAGTTGTCAGGCCTATGATTTAAGTTCTTTCTATCCCAAACAGCTCATCCATTAAGAAAACCCTACATAGAAATTAATTAATCACACGTCCATTCACTAATCCCCATAATAAGATTAGTTTCTCATGGATCTCATAAACATGATAAACTTGATAAAAGAAATAAACATTATAAATGAATCAAGAATAAAAGTCTGAGAATAAATCCTAATTATATTGAATACTTGAAGCGCAAAAATCCACAAAGTTTGTGTTGAATCTACAAATCAGATCTTCCTATGATCACGAATGAAAATAACTGGAAATAAAACCTAAGTCTAAAAAGAACTAAAAACTAAATTGAATAAAAAGTTTTAAGTTACAGAAGAGATCTCTTTTCAAGTGTCTAATGAGCCTATTTATAATGTTAGGGTTGGCCATCGTCCCTAGCCTTGGGTCGGCTGATGTTTCTCTGTTATTTCCACTATGCAAACCAAAACACCTTCAACTCGTTAAGTCATTCATGTACAGGTCCAATGTCGCAACATCCATTGCTTGTGTCACGACATCAAAGGCAGTATGCTTGGTTCAGGTTTAGCGTAAGAGGTGTGTCACGATACCAAAGGAAAATTTGATATTTTGGCCTTTTATTCACTATGTTGCGACATTGAACTCCCGTGTTGCAATATGGTGACCAACCCTTGAGTTCTTATGCCTTAGAATGGTGTCCTGCATACTTACTAAGTACGTTAGTCTTCCCTTAGGCCTCTTTCGTCCCCTAAGGTCATAAAATCAGCTCAATTTTACACTTTTGTATTGAATTGAAACTGAAATACAAAAACTAAATAAATCTTAATAGACTTACTCATATTCAAGCTCTTTAAGTGCGAAAACTATTTTAATCTGCTACAATAAATTGCGGCAGATCAAAAAGTTACCTGTATTTGTAGATAAACTTCTAGAAATATGTGGATAAGTTATCAGATATGCAGATAAACTGCCAGAAATATGTGGACAAGCCACCAGTAGTGCAGATAAACTGCCAGAACTTCCTCCTTTCATAATCGACCCAACCCTAATGCAATGCAATATAGCATACAATAACAATAGTAGAATAAATACAGTAGGAATATTTTTACTATGCAATCAAATTTAATAGAAACAATAGGCATGATTTATCATGCATTCAGTATATCAATAGTAGTGAGCATGCTTTATCATGCTATCAGTAATTACAGTAACAATCGACATTTATTAACATGTAATCGGAATATTAGTATCAATATGCATGTTTTAGCATCACAGAACATGCGAAACAGTACAAAACATAGAGTTGCAGTAAACATAATTTTGGCTAAAACAGTAAAATTTAGTTAAAGACACTGACATACAGCTAACTCTAACAAAGGGTACAAATCTCATTCCACTATCACTCCTAAGGCACTCATGCCATCGGTTGGTTACAAATAATATATAATCACTTAGATATCATCAAACACACATATATACTTAGTTAAGATATGCACCTTTTTGCGTACGCCCGGACAATACTAAATCTAAGCCAATGTACTCCTTCACTACCGATCAAATAAGATTTCGCCTAGATTTGATCAACTATCTCCCATTTACAGTCTTATTACGATAACACCTCCAACAACTCAGATATGGTCTAACATGTCTAGATGCTATATAAATTTGAAATGGATGATAAGAGGACAAGAAGAACAGAGTTTTGACCAAAAAAAAAAAAAAGAAAGAACAATGGGAGATTCGGTTACAACTAAAAAAAGAAGAAAAATGGGGGAGAAAAGAAGAAGAATGGTGGTGGCAGTGCGATGACAACATGGCGATGGCGCGACCACAATATGGCAGTGATGGGTGGTGGTGGTGCAAAAGGGGCGACAAGGGAAGAGGGACGACGACAAAGAAGAAAATTGGTGGTACAAGGTGGAGATATGGGCGACACAAAGGAAGAAAGGATGGTGTACGGTGGTGGTGCAAACAAAAAAAAAAAGTAGGGAAAATAAGAAAAAGAGAGGGGGAAAGAAAAGAGAAAGGAGCGGCCAAATGGAGGAAAAGATGAGGGGAAAGAAAAGTCAAAATGGAAAAATGGGAGAAATGTGAAAAAAAATGTGGCAAAGGAAAAGAAACAAAAGAAAAGGAAAGAGAGGAGAAATGAGACGACAAGGTGAGCAGGTTATGGGTCAACACCAACATCATCTCCACTATCATGGGTGGCAATTAAGGGTTGACCAAAAGGTTTGCCGAAATTTAAAAAAAAATAAGTGTAGGGACTTGAATTTGAATTTTAAAGATGAACTCACTAACTTTTAACCATCAAGCCAATAACTCATTTATGTTTAAAATCGCATATAAAAAATTTATAAAACTTGGGGTGTGACAAAAACTTTAAGCAAAATGATTAGTTTTCTGTTTGTTACCTATTTTGTTTCTTGACATGGCTTTTTAGTTATAAGAAAAGAAATTTTCAAAATATAATTTGTTTGTACAATTTGGATTTTGAAAAATAATTTAAATGAATTGAATATTTGATTTGAGTTTGAAAAAGAGAAAATTGTGGTATATTTGTATATATTTTTGGTAAAAATAGCATAAGAGTCGATTTCACAAGCTACTATAATATCAGTTCTGAATGTTCTTTAGAAGCATGGAACTTAACTTGAAGATATTATTAATTTAGTTTTGAGAAACATTGAGGAATGTAATGATCTAAATGTTTTTTGGTTTGTTCTGTTTTTAGTTTGTTATTGGATTCTATTGAATGACAATTTTTTTTTTATTTCCCATACAAGTTAATCCTTCAACAATTAACATGTTCGAGATTTTATTTTTCTAGAATTATTATATAGAACTTTTATTTTAAAATGATTTTACATTTTTTTAAATAATTTTTATATAGAATTGAGATCAATTTGACAAAAATATAAAAGTGGACTAAAATTATTATTATACCGACTACAAAAGTGTCACTTATCACCTGAGTCACTAAAAAACGATTTTGAAAAAATTTACTAATCGAATTGTAACTTTATTAATTAAGCGACCAAATGAAAAATTTAAAATACAAAACTAGTTCTTTTTTAATATTAATCTCATTATAAATTTGTATTATATCTGTTCTTTTTTATACAATGACTAGAACTACACATAGCGCTTTCTAACTTTTAAATAAGAAGATAATCCACTTCAACGAACTTAAAGTCATGTCTCCTACACTAATAATAATATTGATGCGAATTCACAAATACAAAACTAGTTGAATTGTAATAATGTGATAAGAAAACTGCGACTTTCATAATAGTAAAAATAAAGAGAGCATTGAGCAACTTTTATTTGACTGTTTATTTATTGCATTCGTCGTATCTCGTTAATTAAAATTCTGAGTCTAGTCACGTGCCATGAGAGATCTGTCCAAGATTATTTGATTTGTTTGGTTCCGGTGTCCCACTGGGCGGGGTGAAACTAAGATTTTCATATTAGGATCGACTTAATCATTTACCAAAGTATATACATTAAAGTTTTGTGTGTAATGATAACATTTTAATGTAAATGAACTTAAAATTTAAATTTAAATACTGTAAAAAATTATGTAAAATAGAGAATAACTTAATTACATGTAAAGTAATTAAAGCATGTCGTGTCATAAAAATTATATCTACACCATGTAATTTTTATAAATTGAATCATTATAATAAATAATGTAAAATACGAGATAATTTAAGACATAACACTAATACAAAAATCAAGGTTTAGTTTGCTCCTAATTGAGTTCTTGTCAATAATTAAAATTTTTTTTAATGAATCCTTTCCATTAACGATTTTTGTCTTTAATCATGTTGACTATTAAAATCAAATGACAGACTAATTAGATGGTGACATGCTACAACTCATGATTTAATCTTTCATTTTTATAATAAAAAATTATTAAAATTTATTAAAAATACTAAACATTTATATAAACTTAGAAATTACAAAATTTATAAAAACTTTAAAAAAAATCATAAAAACTTATAAATATTATAAAACTGAATAAAAAATTTAATAAATTATAAAAAAACTATAAAATATAAAAAATATATATTTCAAATTTTATATAAACTTATAAAAAAATATAAAATGAATTTCATTAAAATCTTATAAATATTATAAAAACTTAAAAAATTCTAATAAAATATGAAAAAAATTATATAAAAAAACCAGTTATTAGTTCCTTATTTTGGGAATTAAACTATGATAAGCGTCGAAACCACTAAAAATAAATTCCTACGACAAAATAACAGTAAATGGCAGTATAGAATAGTAGGGTTGAATCCACAGGGGCTGGCTATCTAATTTCGCCTTTTTCGTGACCAGAACCACTGTCGCAGTCACAGTCATACCCACAACCTAGGCATACCCACAACCTAGGTATTTATATACACTTTTAGTGCTAAAATTTAGCTAGATTTTTCCTAAATATTATCACTAAATAATCCTAAATATTATCACTAAATAATTTAAAATTTAAAAATCAAATTTAAATTAGAGATTAAATTTTAACTAACTATAGAGTTGTAACAATATAAAAAATCCTTCAATCTTTATCCAGTCACTTTTTGAATCTTCAATATTTGAATCAAGCCCTCCTCTTTGCCTTTTGCTCCAATTTAGCCCATTTTTGTAAGAGTTTGAATTCAACACACCAACTTCATTCCTGATAATAAAAATCTAAATTTAATAGCATTTTATTCGATAATTAGCCAAAAATAAATATATTAAAAATACAAATTTATCTTGCTATCAAATTCCCCCTACTTAGTCGATGCTTGTCCTCAAGCATGATATCCACTAAAAATAATTCGTAAATCCTTTTCAAAATCAAAACCCCCTTTCCTAGTCAAGCATACTGCAAACAATTAGGTGAATAAAAAATAAACAATTGCTAAACTCAATCAATAAACATTTTATAAAATCTCGAACAGTATGTCAAATTCAACTATTTCACTAAATTTAGGCTTAATCAAACATGCGAAACCATCATACCCAATATACTTTTATTTATATTTTTTTTTTTCCGAATGTAGTCAAGTCTTTTGACGCGAAGTGAGATGACAACCCAAGCACCTCACCCCAGTTACTCAACCTGACACGTTCTCTTTATTTAATTATTTATTATTAATGAATTCGAGACATAATCAAACCTTTTGACACGAAACGAGATGATAACCCACGCACTTCATCCCGGTTACTCAATTTCACATGTCTCTAATCGATTTTTTCTCCATTCTCAAGGCAGCTCGGTTAGCGGAGTGTTACAAGTTTCGACTCGTCACCAAACCTTTTTATGCAAAATGAGATGACAACCCAAGCACCTCATCCCGGTTACTCAACTTGGTCACATTTCTGAATCTTCACTCTTAACCAAGCTATTAGCAAGTTTATTTAAAATAAGTACTTTCGTTAGGTAAGTTAAAAAAAAAAACCCAACAATTTAATGAAATATTGACTAAGTCATCACATTTTCAATTCAACAAAATATTCATTGATCAAGCAAGCAATAGTTATTCATGATTCACCCACTTATTTAAGTAAACTAAGCACAAGAATTAGAGGTTTATTTCCTAAACAAATTAAGAATTTATTCTTAGCAAAACACATGCAAAAAGAAAGTATGGCATGATCCTCCCCCTTATTTAGCTCACATTGTCCAGATGAGCAAAAATAATAATAAAAGTTAAGGCAAAGTGTACTCCCCATGTATATTCAATGGGTCGAAGGATGGTGGAAGTGATCACTTTGTAGTATGTTGAGGATGCTTGAGATGTTTACTTCTATTGTTTTGAGGGGAGCTTTAATGCGATGAAGTCGTTCATCCATAGTTGAAGGTGGTTGCTTCTCTTGTTCTCTAGTAGCTGGATTGCGTCTTTGTCGTAAGACTTTATTGCTTTGAGCGGTTCATGTACATGAAATATAATGCGAGAAAATGGATTAAACAATATTTTATTTAATTCTCAAATTAAACTATAATTCAAAATTAAATTAAATAAATAAAGATAAATATGAGTTGCCTCCCATAACACGCTTTTCTTTAACGTCGTTAGCTCGACGACCTGAGTGTTATTTGCTTGGTTCCTCGAGAATTAATTCTTCTACTATGTGCACTTGAAAGTTTTCGTAGAAAGATCTCAACCTTTTCTCATTGTCCTTGAAGTATTTTTTGGATTCCTCCATTATTGGTGGATTGAGGTGTTTTTGAGCTTTTCTGTTCAGGTTTGCCTTTTCCTCTATCGGGATCCTTAAATATACTGATAACTGTCTAAGTTCCAATTTCAGAGCCTGCAAAATAGAAGGCAAGAGTTTAGTTTTAGAATGAGACAATTCAAAATATTTACCTTGACTTCTAAGAACCTGTGGAGTCTCCAATAGAACAACAATTTCACGAATCAATTCTCTGAACGTCATTATCTCCTCCAATTTATCCATCGTTTTGAGGTCTAAACTCTTGCAAAGTACAATTTGTAACCTATCCTCTTCATGATACTCAAAATGAAATTTCGTTAGTGGTTCAGTAATATCAACACTAGAAAGATTCGACATTGTGTTGGGTTGGCCCAGCACCTCATCAACATTAAATTTTACCACCTCACCGTCGATTTCCATGGTAAAGGTTCCACTTTGAACATCAATTTTTGTACATGTGGTACTTAGGAATGGCCTCTCGAGTAAAATATCAAAAGTATTTCTTGAGTGGTCATCCTTCATATCGATGATGTAGAAGTCTGCAAGAAAAATTAGTTCATTTACCTATACGAGGACATCTTCCAATACCCCTTTTGGATATACGCAAGACCTATCTACCAATTGAATAATCACACATGTTTCTTTCAAAGGACTCGTGTTTAGAAATTTAAAAATAGATAAAGACATTACATTAATAGATGCTTCTAAATCACACATTGCTTTGTTTATGCCAATATTACCTATTTTGCAGGATATAGAAAACATACCTTGGTCCTTACACTTAGGTGAAAATTTCCTTTGTAGTATTGCAGAAACGTTTTCTCCCATATTTACCCATTCGTTTCCTTAGAGCTTCTTTTTTCTGGTGCACAGTTCTTTAAAAAATTTTACATAGCGTGAAACTTGTTTAATTGCATCAAGTAAAGGAATATTAATTTCTACCTTTTAGAATATCTCAAGGATTTCTTTTTTCTATCGTTCCTTTTTAACTTAGGCTAACCTTCTAGGGTATGGGGGGAGATACAACAAATGGTTTATGTGGTGTCGGCTCCATGGGAGCTATTGGTTCGACCTTTTGTTCTTCCTGTTCAACATCATGGTCACGACTCATACCAAGCACTAGTTCTAACTCTATTCCATTATTTACGGTCACAACATGTAACTACCTGTTTTCAATAAAATTGGAACTGTGGTTTCGAGACCACAAATTTGAGGTTGTAAAATTTATTTTAATATTATTTTGTGGTTTACAGTATGATAGTATGATTTTATAAAAAATTATTTAAGAAATTTTACCGTTTGTATGCTCAATTTGTGAAAAAGGACTAAATCACGTATAGTGCAAAAGTTGTGTTCTATTAGTTAAAGGTGTTAAATAGCTATAGAACTTAAAGTGGAGGTCCTTATGTGGTAATTAGACAATTAAAGATGATAGTGGATGAGCATGGCTTGGTAATTTTGTTATTTTTAAATGTTGTAAAGGTTAATTTTGTAAAAAAAATAAATGATAAAATAAATAAAACATTAAAAGGCATCATCTTTTGTTTTTCCTTCTTCAACTGATTGCGAAGAGAAAAAGAAGCCATTTTTCCTCCTTAGGGTTTGAAATCTTTGAAGCTCAATTGGTGAGTGATTCTTGTTTCGTTTTTGTTAATTTTTATGTTTCCGGGATCGTTGTAGCTTAATCTAGCTAGCCTGGGGACTAATTTGTGAAATTATTAAAGTGTTTGAGTGTTTTTATTAATGTGCATGTTAGGGTTTTGAAGTTTAATGGTAGAAAAATAATAGTTATTGTTAAATAAACAATTTTTGTAAAGGAATTTTTGATAAATTTATCAATTAGGGGTTTAATTGAGAAACGTGTTAATTGTGTGGTAAATGTGTGAAATTGTGAAATTTATGGACTACTATGAGTATGTATTAAATTTGGCTAAGCTTAATTAGGGGTATAGTTGCATAAATTTTATTTTACGAGCCTAGGGACTAAATTGTAAAGAAGTCAAAAGTATAGGGGTAAAATGGTAATTTTTCCATAACATGAATTTTGGATTGAATTGAATAGTATGAGAATTAAATTAATTATATTTGTTATATAGATCAATACAAGTAACCTTTGGAACTAAATCGGGGAAAAGACAGAGTAGTAGACTAATTAATTAATTTCCTCCGTACTAATTCGAGGTAAGTTTGTATGGTAATAAGCACTAAATTACATGTGTTTTAAATGTTTTATTATTATAATTGTGATGATATGACTCCACAAAAATGTTCAACGAAGTATCGATGACATAAATATCTCAATTGAACCTTAGGAATAGATAGGATACAAATGACATGTCATTAGGGGTTACCGTATTTTGGGTGCTGGTCTCGTACGTTCTATCGGTGGCTGAGTTTTTGACATGTGTTGCAGTTACTGTACAGCTTGTGTGAGCAGCACCGTGTAGCTACGTCTTGACTGACAGCTTGTGTGAGCAGACCAGTGATGGCTCAAGAGTGAGCATCTATATGAGATATAAGATAGAGGTGGTTTTGACCACGTATTGGCATTTAGTGTGCGTGATACCTGAGTATCTGATAGTATTCCAAATGGTTCAACGGGCGCAGATGATGATACGAGGTTATAAGAGTTGATACGAACCAGTACAGGTATTCATGTGAAATACAGAAAGTAATTCATAGTTGATGTATTCATACATGATTAACATAATTGTGATTATGTGTTAGGCTTTGGGCTAATTGGAATTTACCTATGTTTAATTTATGCTTTCTAAATTGTAGATGAATGGTAAATTGTATTTTTTTTAGTTATACAAACTTGCTAAGCTTAATTGCTTACTCTATTTTAATTTCTGTGTTTTGTAGTATTTCGGAAGCTCCCTCGGTTCGGAAGTTGTCGGAGATCGTTTTACACTATCAAACTTTCATTTTGGTGCTTTGGACTTCTTATATTTTGGGTTAAATGGCATGTATAAGTATTTTGGCTAATGTAGCCTATATGTCTTGTTGTGTTTTGGCCATTTGAGATGGCTTGTAAGGTGGTAATATAATTTGTTATGTATATATGTATAAATGGCCTTTTGATATATGGTGTGTGGTTGCTTTATGAATGCCTTGCTTGTGAAATTGTGTTTGGCATTAATTGGTTGAGATGGAAATGAGTATGTATGCTAAGTTTTAGGTACAATGTCTCATATATGTATTTGACCATTTAGGTAATCTTTGAAATATGTTTGGTATGTTTTAAAATAGTCAAATGGATTTGTTTGTGATAACATGTTGTGGTGTGAATATACATGTTATAAACTTGATATTGGTTGGTTTTGAGTGTCTATTTATGCCATGGTTATATGCCAATTGATATGTATAGGTTGGTACCATTGTGGATGAGGAATATGGCTTGGAAAATGACCTATTTTTTTCCACACGGGCAGATACTTCTATAGAAATCAAGTCAGTAGCTTCACACAGCCTAGCACACAGGCATGTGGCTTGGCCATGTGGCACAAGTCAGTATATCCTCTAGTTTTCACACGCCTAGCACACTGCCTAGCACACGGCCTGGCACACAGACGTGTGAGGCCATTCTGAAGGGTACACGGCCTTATACACAAGGGTGTGGTCTGGTCGTGTGACCCAAGTCAGTGAGTTACACGAGGTAGGACATGGGCTGGGATACGGCCATGTGTCCCAATTTCGAATACCCTCAAGGCCTGAGACACGGGCCTGTCACTTGGCTGTGTGAGACATACAGCTTAACCACACGGGCGTGTGTCCCCTGCATTTTGAAAATTTTTCATGTTTTTCTAAAAATTCTTTAAGTACTCGATTTAGTCCCGAACCACTTTTAATGTCTATTTAGGGCCCCGAGGGCTCGTATTAGGGACTATATGAATGAATCTGAATGGCTTTTGTTTGGAATGAGAAATGAATATGAAATGTATGATTGTATGAGTTATAAGTCTGGTAATGCTCTGTAACCCTGTTCTGGTGTCAAATACGGGTTAGGGGTGTTACACAACACTTGCATTTTGACATGGGTTTGGCTCAGTTTGAGACGGTAGTTTTCCTTAGTTCTCCAAACGACTAACCGTAAGTGCTAACTTACTTATTTTCTGATCCATTTCTTGGAGATACGCTTCAGTCTTTTGTTGGAGCTTTTCGGTGCTAACGACTAACCTCTCTACTATGGTTTCAAGAGATGACTTTAGAGGTTGATACTATTGAGGTGGATGTGGTCTTGGTTGATATGGTTGATTTTATCGAAGATTCAATCCATAGTTTAGATTTGGGTGGTCCCTCCACCCTGGGTTGTACGTGTTCGAGCGTGGATCATAGCGCCTTTGAGGTGGCCTCGGGAAATTCCCAACGGCATCTACTTATGCAGTTGTGTCCTCTAGTAAAATCAGACACGAGTCGGTTGGATAATCAGGCTGAGTGCAAATCCCTCATAACTAAGCTGGGTTCGATTTTCCTGTAAGCATACTTTAACCATATTAGTAAGTTCATCAATTTTGTTTACTATGGAAAGAGTACTTAGCTCATGAACCCTTCTCGTAGGTTTCATAGGTGGTCGATACTATTGAGAATTTGCAGCCATAGTCGAAATTAATTCCCTAGCTCTTTGGGGAGTCATATTCACAAGAGCCTCTTCACTAGCGACATCAATCATCTTCATCTTTATTAGGAGTAACCCCTTGTAGAAATACTGTAAGAGCGACTGTTCAGTCAGTTCATGTTGTGGGCAACTTGCACACAACTTCTTGTATCACTCCTAATATTCATAGAGTGATTTTGCTTCCTTTTGCTGAATTCAGACTATATTCTTCCTTAATTCGGTTGCTCGAGCTACTGGGAAAAACCTATCAAGAAACAATCGAGACATATCAGTCCAAGTATTAACAAATCCCTAAGGTAGATAAAACAATCATTCTCTAGTAGAGTCAGCTAATAAAAAAGGGAAAGCTCGTAGTTTTATTTGATCCTCAGTTACTCATTCTAGTTTCATGCTTAGACAAAGCATGTGGAACTCTTTCAGATGAGTATAGGGGTTTTGATTTTTCAAACTGCGGAAAGTAGGCAGTAAGTGTATTAATCCCGACTTTAACTCGAACGGAGTTTCGCCCGCCAGATAAATTATACATAGCGGTTGTTGTTTATTTAGTGCAACCGCAAGTTGGCATATAGTTTGTTCTTCCATTTCGTCTGAATCTTTGGATGAGTAAATATCTTTGGTGTAAGATCCTTCTTCAAAGTCGAGTTGTGGTTGTTTACTACGCCGAATAGCTTCTCTTCGAAGTGTTCAAGCCAACTTTTCTATTTCCGGTTCAAATGCTAGAGTCATCGATTCTAACCTGGTCATAAAGAAAACAAACAAAAATTAAAAATTTTTACCAGTTCCCGACAACAGCACCAAAATTTGATGGGCGTTGAAACCACAAAATATAATTTCTTACAACAAAATAATAGTAAATGCCAGTATAGAGTAGTTGGGGTCGAATCAACAATTACTGACTATCTAATTTTACGTTTTTCGTGACCAAAATTTCTGTCACGGTCACAGTCGTGCCCACGACTTGTGCGTAGCAGTTCTAAAAAAAAGAAATAAAAATGGAGAATTTAAATTGATTAAGATAATAAAATAAGGAAATATGATGTGTAATAAAATAAAATAAAAACAATTTAAAAAATGCAAAAATAAATTTAAGAAAATAAAATAAATCTGTAAATAAATTATTTTTAAGCTTAACCTTAGCCTTGGTGTACTCCAATCTTGAACCGATACTTGAAATAGATTTTCTCTTCCTATCGATAAGCTGGTTATAGCAATCGAGGATCCCTCAAATCGCCAACTCTTCATCTCGTAGTCGATCCCGGTATCACCTGCAAATCAAACCTTGTCGAATTTCTAACCAAGTGGCATGTACCCATAATTGAAGACTTCGACAACCTTGCGATCTGAAAAGCCCAACTCGGATTAACGGTGTAACACCCCGTACCCGAGACCGTCGCTGGAGTCGAATACGAGGTGTTAACAGACTTAATTCATTACTTAAACAGCTCAAACAATTTAATTTTAAAATTTTCAGACAAGCTGAAAATCTGCATCACAGTCGCTTAAAAATTCATATCTCGAGTTACGAAACTCAAAATTAAGATCCATAAATTTTCTATGAAACTAGACTCATATTTATATCTACTAATTTTTTCTAGAATTTTTGATTGAGCCAAATAGTACAGTTTATTAGTTAAAATCTCCCCTGTTTCAGGGTTCGACTACTCTGACCTCTGTGTATTACGAATCAAATATCTCTCTATAAAAAATTTCAATGACTATGAGGTTTGTTTCTATTAAAACTAGACTCAATAAGGAATCTTTACATATAAATAAAAACTTATAATTATTTTTTTAAAATTTATTATGAATTTTTAAAGTCAGAACAGGGGATCCAGAAATCACTCTAGCCCTGTTTCACAAAAGTTTAAATATCTCATAAAATATAATTTATATGCCTATTTTGTTCATTCCATATGAAAATAGACTCATCAAGATTCAATTCCATAACTTATTCATTATTTAATTCCATTTTTACTATTTTTAGTGATTTTTCAAATTCACGTCACTACTACTGTCTGAATCTATTTTATGGTAAATTTTACCTATTTCATAGTTTCCATGGATTAGCTAGCAATTTGACATACATAACACCAAATATGATCATGATTGGCCATTCCAATGGCTAATCATTACCAAGAATTTTCATACCACTCAATAACCATATCATAAGACCATATATACAAAATGATTATAGTGCTATACATGCCATACTCAAAATATACAAGCCATTATGCCAAGATGGTATATGGATCGTGGTGAGTGAGCCTCCACCATTCCCGATTTTCGAGTGACTTGTCAAAACTACAAGGAATGAAAAGGAGGAGTAAGCATAAATGCTTAGTAAGTTCACATGCAAATAGCAAGTAACATAACCATATAAGCAAACATAAAATATCATTTGCATAATCTTCATCAAGACATTCATGTCATATTTTCATTTATCATCTTACCACATTGTTGATATATCGAGTTTTCAACCCGAGGGTTAAGTACATACCTGTTCAAAGTATCCATCTCACAACACTTACCAATATGTCCCTTTCATCTCTAGTATTCCTCCATTTGAGTAGAACTTTACCCGTTGAACACATCGGAATATAATTCGGATACACGGATAATTTGCACATAAGTGCCATATATGTAATCAAGCAATCATGTAACCCGCCCATAAGTGAACTCGGACTCAACTTAACGAGCTCGGGCGTTCGCATCCATAATTGAACTCGGACTCAACTCAACGAGTTCGGATGCCTAGTTACATCTCACGAACTCGGACTCAACTCAACGAGTTCGAACATTCGCATCCATAAGTGAACTCGGACTCAACTCAACGAGTTCGGATGCTCAACCATCCTAGTGACATGTCACTTGTATCCTAATCTATTTCTACGGTTCAAACGGGCTTTTTCCCTCGATCTGACATTAGCCGTCTTCCACGGAATATCGGAACCGATACTCGGTAGCAATTCATATTTATCAAGTAGTAAACATAATTTGCATATTACTCAACATTAACCACAAAGCATAATATTTCACAATAAAAATCAGCATATCATGTAATCAACATCAATAACTTAAAAATAACAATTATGCTACATTATTTACACATGAACTTACCTCGTATGCGAAAATGGCTACTTTTACCATTTTGTCCACAACTTGGTATTTTCCCCATTTTAGCCCGAATTTCAGTTTTCCTTGCTCTATCATTTAAAATATAGTCTAATTAGGAATCACATTATTCAAATTGACCCAAAATCATATTTTGGAAAAATTACAATTTTGCCCCTAAACTTTTGCATATTTACACTTTTGCCCCAAAGCTCGTAAATTAAACTTCATCCTATTTTCTTATGTTTTATGACATTCTAGTCATTTTTCCTTTCTATAGCAACATCAAATTCTCACTCTAACATGTACTTATGAACATTAGGTATTTTTACCGATTATGTCGTTTTACTCGTTTTTACATAAAATCACTTAGCAAAAGTTGTTTAACACAATTTCAAGCTTCATATTCTACCATAAAACCTCAAAATAAACACATTTCACCTATGGGTATTTTTCCAAATATGAACCCTAGCTTAAATTATTGCTAGAATAAGCTTAATCGAGCTACCGGGATTCTAAAAACGTAAAGAACATTAAAAACGGGGCTTGGAATCACTTACTATTGAGCTTGGAAAGCTTGAAAACCCTAGCCATGGCTTCCCCCATGCTAATTTCGGCCTCCATGAAGAAGATGAGCAAAATTGGCTTTTAATTTTGTATTTTAATTCATTTTACCCCTAAATGACCAAAATGCCCTTACTACTAAACTTTCAAAAATTCCTTCCATGTCCTAATTTTGTCCATGATCTTAAAATTGGTCAAATTGCTATTTAAGACCTCCTAATTAATATTTCAATGCAATTTCATACTAAAAACTTCTAGAATGCAAATTTTGCAACTTATTCGATTTTGTCCCTACTTTCAAATTAAGCACTTTATGCATAGAATTTCTTCACGAACTTTTCACACAATCATGCAAACATATCATAGACCTCAAAATAATAATAAAATAAATTTTTCTACCTCAGATTTGTGGTTTCGCAACCACTATTCCGTTTAGGCCCTATTTCGGGATGTTACAAACGGCCTCAACCCTATGGGTCGTTTAAATCCGATCACTATCTCCCTTGACGGAATCTAACTAACTTTTTCCAATTGAACACAGCAATTTGTTAGCGGGATTTTGAATACAGCACCGCCGACTCAACTTCCCAACTGTACGCCAAACGATTCCAACCCAACGCGCGCTTTTTGAATTGAAATCGAATCAACTTTGAGGGACAAATTTGTACTGTCTCATATACAGGAGAGATAGCGAATATCGAATTACAGTATTTAGTATGGGTTCAAATCTCATGATTACTTTGTTCAAGCGATAATCGGGCTAAGGCTAAAAAGGGTTTTGTTAATCATGAAAAGTATCATGCTTGAAAATAAATAGTTTAAATGGAATTGTGAAAAGTGGGACGAAGAAGGGCTTGGTAGGCAATTAATCAAAAAGTTGAAAGTAAAAGAAAAAGAGTTGAAATGACATAATAGAGTATGATGCAGGAATGGAAAAAAAATAGAGAATTTATTAAATGCTAAAGGCAAAGTGTGTGTTCAATTGACCGTAGCCAATAGGTATTTATACACACTTTTAGTGCTAAAATTTAGTTAGATTTTTCCTAAATATTATCTCTAAATAATCCTAAATATTATCATTAAACAATTCTAAGTATTATCACTAAATAATTCAAAATTTAAAAATCAAATTTAAACTAGAGATTAAATTTAAACTAATTACAGAGTTGTAATAATATAAAAAATCTTTCAAATTTTATCCAGTCACTTTTTGAATCTTCAATCAAGCCCTCCTCTTTGCTTTTTGTTCCAATTTAGCTCATTTTTGTAAAAGTTTGAATTCAACACACTAACTTCATTTCTGATAAAAAAATCCAAATTAAGAGTATTTTATTCGATAATTAGCCAAAAATTAATATATTAAAATTATGAATTTATCTTGGTATCAAACTCTTAAAATTAGAATGAACATGTGGCATTAGACCAAACATTGGACATTAGATTGTTGGGTAATTTTCATGTGCAATCAAATATTCTCGACCTTCTACGGATAAAATGACAATCGCTTGACTCTCTCGTTTTTATTAATAATTTATTGATTCGATTTATTATTATTTTTATCTTTAACTTTTTAAATATAATACAATAGTTTGGATCTTGAAAACTTGAAAATTGTTTGGTAAGTACTGTATGTTACAAAATATTTTTGGCATTGTGGTTTGTGTAACCGATGTCAATAAGCCACTTGTCCCTTGAGCTATTTGCAAAATAGGTTGCTATAAAGATTTGCTCATTCTCTTCATAATCAGCTACTTATGCAACATATCTTTTGTTAACTATTGTTATTGCAAATGTCCCACACTGTTGATTTGGCATTCTTCAACATTTGAATGGTGAATGACCTTTTTTTCTACAATGTTTGCAAGGAGAAAAAGAATTTATTTTGCTTCCCTATTGATTTTAGGAGAATAAAATTTATTTCTTTTTTTTATTATTATAAATCTTTAGTATTTTGCAATAACAAGATTTTTTTAATCAATTTAGAATTAAGAAATTTCAAAACCAAATAATCTTACTTTGTTGGCAATGTTGAGTAATATATCAAAATACTTTTTAAAGATCTCTAAATCCTTCATCTTCTAAAGTTTAAATTATCTTATCAAGTTGAGAATACTCATTCCTTTGATATTCTTCCTTTAGGAAATTGCAGACCTAAAAATAAATTCTTTTTTATAAGACTACAACAAATAATGTAACTCTTAACGTTTGATTTTCATGTTTTTTTTCTTATGATTCTTTATTTACGTTGTTGGGATCGACTCGATTAAGCAACGAGTGAAAAAATAGCAGAATAAATTAAAAAATTGAACACATAAATTTAACGTAGAAAATCCTTCCAAAGAGTATAAAAAAATTTACAGGCAAAGATAATTTTACTATAATGGCAAAAGAACGGAGAGTACAAAAGATGGATATAAAAACTAAACCCCGAAAACCTGAAAATAAAGAACTCTCAAAACGTAAATACAAAATTATCTAAATATTTAATGAGTTCTAATCTCTAATGAGTGTATTTTCTAAGGTTGTATAGATTCTATTTATAGGCTAAATTCATAGGTCAAATAATAATAAAATAATCTAAATTAATTAGAATTTGATTGAACAAATAAACAAAGTTTAACTGAAAGATTATTTCTCAAATTTGACTAAAATAAGAGTCATACTCTACATACATCATGGTTGGATTTGCAGGCGAGAACCTAATAGTACTCCTTAACAGCTCCTTAAAGCTCATTTGACTCCATGTAGACATGAGTACAGTGAAAAGGGTATTTTTGAATCTAAAAAAAAAAAAAAAAAAAAAAAGGTTCCCGCAAGGAGAGAGCATTGATACCGTTTTCTTGTTTTTAAATTTAACTATAATTTCAAAAAATAGAAATAAAAGTAAGAAGAAAATAGAAATATTTGCAAATATAATATATTTTCATTCAACTGAAATAATATTTAAATAGAATGAAAAAAATTAACAACTTAAACCTACAATCAAGCAACTAGATTACACGTGATTCTATGATAAACAAATACATAAAATTAATAACTTTGTTGATGCCATTTAAGCTTTGGCCTAGGCCTAACTCTAAAGTCTGACAACATAATCATATTTTATTGGATTAAGTCGATTTTAAAAAAATACGTCCTTAAATGGATATAGTGGAAAAATATATATTTTCAACTTTAACCAAATAGTTAAATATTAGTGTTTTTATCTTTTAAGTCTCGAGTTCCATTTATCTCTCACACACATTTGTATTTTTTATTTCATGTTAAGCATTTTTAATTTTTAATTAATTTTTTAACATATTAGTTCTTTTGTTAGATTGTTTAATTAGTTGCAATTACATCATTGAGTCTCGAGTTTAATTTATCTCTTACTCATATTTTTATTTTTTATTTTATGTTACTTCAAGCTTTTTAATTTTTTAATTAATATTTTTTAAGATATTAATTTTTCCATTAAATGGTAAGATAGTTGTAATTACAACATTGAGTCTCGAGTTTTATTCATTTACTACTCACATTTGTAATTTTTATTTTATGTTGCTTCAAGTTTTTTATTTTTAATTAATATTTTTAACATATTAACTCATTTCGTTAGATGATTAAATAATTACGAGACTCCGTTATTTTTATAAACATATTAATGTAATTTTTATTTTATATTGTTTTAATGATGTTTTTAAATTTCTTTTTATATGTATATTATTACTTTTCTTTCAATTAATATTTGATTTTATAAAGTCTGGCAGCATGTTTTCCTGGTGAGTTTTCATAGGCTGCTAACTAGCACTTTCTGATTTTGATTGAAATCTTATTTCTTTTTTCAACTTTCTTCTGATTTTCGTGTCAGCTTCGTTGAAATTAGTTGCGAATGACATCGGTGATGGAAACCCAAGCCTAGTTTGTCTTATGTTACGTCAACAATATGAAAATGTAGAAAAACAAAGGAATTTACCACAAATTACATGGGGAATGGTCTAAATGTAAAAATAAATAAATTGGGAGCTCCACCGTTCGTACGAAGAATCTGAATGGAAACTAGTCAAAATTTCTCCTGCATAATGGGCAAGATTTATGCCCCATTAACCACTTTTGAACACACGATATATGGAACGTATGGTGACATTGTGGCAACCTATGAACTGTTTCCCACGGTAAAAGGTCCTGGAATTTTGAAACCAACCATAAAGAAAAGCAATCATGAATTGAAATGATAAAAGAAAAAAAAAAGAAGAGAAAAAGAGAACCTCAAGGCAAATGGAACAAGGGTTTGTGTTGCTGAGTACATTTTCTTCTGTGATTCTCGTCTTTGGAATTTTGTCCATCGAATCCTCTGACAACCCTTCCTTATTCCAGGGGACTTGGATGAATGGAGTAGTAGATTCAAATACGTTTATCTAAAACCCAAAACCAAGGATTTCAATGGCAGCCGCAGGGACAAATGCTTTATAGAAAGATGGTATCTTACCGGTTGGAGGAGATACCTCGTTGCCAATGCCGAATCATTAGAACTGCAAATTAGGAGTGAAATCTGGAACAACTTGATGGACAAAAAACTACCTTTCATCACTCCAACTGCGGCTCCATGCATAAGACCCATCTTTGTTTTTGCCCCAACAAAAGCTCCGGTCAGGCCTCCTGAAGTTGCTCCAACTGCATGAACAGATTTTTTTTCTTTTAAAAAGAAAAAGCAAAATAAAAAGATGAAAACAAAAGGGAAAAATGAACTAACCCACTGCAAATATGAAGATGAAGATTGCAAAAAACAGTTCAGTAATAACTGCCGAAGCTGCTGAGCAGCAAAATTTCCTGGCCTCTTGAGCCAGAAAGCATGGCATGATAAAGGAAGAAGAAGGGCAGATGGTAAAGTCCATTGGGAGAAGTTTCAAGTTTAGTGCCTAGAAATTTATAAATTGTAGGGCAATTGAGAAGGATTTATGGCAATGGAAATATATGAGACTGAACCAAAGGAGAGGTCAAGGAAGGACGACCAAGTTGGTGGGAAGGGATAGATAATCACCTAATTGTATAATACATGACTCTGAAACCACTACTGGGTAAACCTTTACGTTATTATAATATTATTTTGTTTTTAGTTTTTATATTTTATATTTTAATTTGGTGTCTTTATTCCTATAATATTATTGATTACATCATTAAAGTTCTGAAGACGTGGTCAAAGTGGTGGGCTATAATTTCCCAACTGAATCTTTTACTGAACTAACAAAAGCAAATGGCATGTACCCAAAAAAAGGCAAATCAAACTTATCTCCTCTATTTCTTTGTTTCAAAAGCAACGGTTGTGGATCATTTTTACAAATATTATACATAATTACTACTCTTCTTATCTTATTTTTTGAATAATTTTATATTAGTTTTATAAATACGTTTCCTGTTCGTACGAGGTGTCAATGGGATAGGAGAGTTGGCTTATCCAAAAAAAACCGTATTATTATTTTTTTTAATGATATTCTTACAAGATTATATCTATTTTTTTTACACTATACCTATAACTAGTTATAACTCATCCCCAAACGCATTCAAACTCATGTCCTATTGTATTGATAACAATGCTCATACCAATCGAGTTAGAACTCAATCAGCAAAACCATATTACTATCTAAAATTAATATAATATTAAAAAAATTATATTAATATTTATATATTTTACTAATTAAATATAAATAAAACTATTTAATTGAGAACAAAAAATATTTTATATTTGAAATAGTAAATATAATTCACAAGTTCTTGAAAATAGTTTAAAAATTAAAATAAAAAATTAACATGGGAAAACCAAGAACCAAACTAAGCTGAAATCGAATTATGATGGATGCTTCAAAAAGTCCTAAAAACTCAATCAAAATAAATCGATATCACTCCTACATATAACTAACTTTATGGTAAATTATAGTATTTACAATTAACATTATATAAAGAAGGTAGATTAGTAATGATGTGTAACCTTAAATGTGCATCTAACCTTATGGCATAATTGGATAGGAACCCTCACTTGCATATAAATACCCCAAGGATCAACTTGGTACGGGGACTTCTCTCCACTCTCAACCCTAATACATCAAACCCTCTACCACCTCTGCCTAAGTCCCTCTACTTTTCTGACTCTCAACCTTAGAATGAGTAAACTTGCTTTCTTTAACATCGCCTCCTGTCCTCCTCCTCCACTTTTGTTGATATTATGCATCAACAATTATAAAATATACAATTAATATCATATAATTAAGGTAAGTTACTAGATTAGTAATGATATGTAATCTTATACAACTAAGTTGTTATAATGCACATTGTTATATTAATTATCTTAAACCCTAAGTTAAAATCTTGTTATACTATTATTTTACTAAAAAAAGGAAAAGGCAAAAAGCATCCTTAAATTAATATTTGTTAATATGTAAAGTAATGATAATTTAGTAATTTTCCAACCGAGTTGGTGCTCAGTTGACTTGTCACCAACTCAGTCAAGAACTTAACATAAGATTACAAGTATAAATATTAAATAATGTACTTGTTGACAATAATATAATAAATAAAATTTATTTTAAAATTTGATATTTAAAATCTAATTAATCAATAATTTTTAATATGAAAATTTAAATACTAAAAATATTATAATTTTCTTTAAAGTTGGGCACATAAGCATAAGCTCAACATAAACCCACATTAAAAAAAAAAACTCAACAAAGACAAAAATCATTAAAAGAAAAATAAAATAAAATTTCCCCAATTGAAAACTCCCCAACCACGACTCTCAAGTCCCATTTCCCATGCCAAAACCTAAAATTTCCCCCAAGACCCCCTTAAGCCTCGACTAACAAGCTGTCCTAACCATTGTCTAGCACTGGTCAGACACTACCGGCCGTCAACCACCGACCACTGACCACTAGCCTCCAATTCCCCAATTGACACATTGTCTCGTTAGTTTTTCTACAGGAAATGTAAACCCATTAATGATATACTTATAACATTGTTTTTGTTTTTATTTACAGATAATATATTTGGTTTGTAAGATTCTTTAAATATATTTATGTCTGCTTTCCATTATTCATCAAAATATTGAGCACATATATGAATGTTGTCCTTAGTCCTCACTTATTATGATGACTTAATCAATATTTTAATGTCCTTTTCAATAGCATGTTGGTGACTGAATTGTTCTGGGCATTTTTTCCAATGGGTTCAGATTTTCATCGCTATTATTTTGGATAACTCATTTTCTAAACTACTTTTTTATTAACTGTCTGAAGTAATTTTAAGTAACTGGCTAAAAATATGAAATATTTAAATTTCAAAGGTTAATTTAGACTCATTTTTGTTTGCTTGTTTTGAAACTACTTTTATTTGAGATTGTTGTGTGATATTTTGTTTGCAATTATTATGTTTCTTTTTTTTGGGATTGTTGTGGTAGTATCTTTTTTTTTTTTTTTTTTTTTTAAAGATGTTAAGTTATTTGATATTAGAGTTGTACATGGATTGGTCCAAGTTAAGTAAAAAAATTAGACTCATTTTTTAAGTTTGAGCCCGACATGACCGAAAATGGGCTTAAAATTTTGTTCAAGTTCGGTTTAGATAAAAATACTAAAACTCAAACTTAGGCCAGACACACAGTCGTGTCTCAGCCCGTGTCCGCACCCATGTAACTCACTGATTTAGGTCACACGGCCAGCCACATGCCCGTGTGCCAGGCCATGTACCCTTCAAAATGGCCTTACACGTCTATGTGCCAGGCTGTGTGTCAGGACGTGTGAAAACTGGAGGGTATACTAACTTCTGCTATAGGACCAAATCGCATGCTCGTGTGCTAGGCCGTGTGAAGCTATTGACTTGATTTCTATAGAAGTTATAGGGGACACACGCCCGTGTGGACAAAAATAGACCATTTTCCAAGCCATATTTCTCACCCAAATTGGTACCAAATTAAACACAACTATTTGCATATAACCATGGCAAAATTAGACATTCAAAACCAACCAATATCAAGCTTATAACATGTAATATCTACACATACAACATGATGTCAATAAGTACCTCAATTTACCACTTATAATCATACAAACTATGTATTCAACATACCTAAATGGTCAAACACATGCATGCATCATTGTGCCTAAACTTAACATGTATACCACTTATCAATCTCAACCATTTGGTACCTAAAATACCAATTCACAACCAAGGCATTCACATGACAACCATACATCACATACAATAAGGCTATTTACATATTTACATAGCAAATTATACCAAATTCAAGCCAAATCAAATGGCTAAATACATGACAAAACACATTGGCTACCATTAGCCAAAATGACCTATACATGCCATTAAACCCAAAATATATAGTAAAAAGTACCAAGATAAGCGTTTGATAGTGTGATGAGATCTCCGACAACTTCCAGTCCGAACGAGCTTCCGAAACACTATAAAACACGAAAAAATAAACGGAGTAAATAATTAAGCTTAGTAAGTTCGTATAACACAGAATTAAACTTACCATTTAGCCACAATTCAATTTGGCCAAAGCCTATCACATAATCATTAACCGATTTAGCCATGTATTCATATAAAAAATCGAGAATCATATATAAATTCATCAATTATTTGAATTCCATGTACATGTAAAAGCTATACCGTGTATATGTATATCATATATAAACCATTTCCATATAAATACCTGTACTAGTTCATATCGAACTCAAATAAACTCGTAACAGAATTGTGTCTATTGAACCACTTAGAATATCGTTAGATACGCGGGTAGTACACACAAGGTGTACTGAACTGTAATCCTTCAATTCTTGTACATGTATGCTCATACAAGCTAGAAACGGTAAGCTCCTCCGAGCTAAATAACGGTAAGCTCATATGAACTGAATATCGGTAAGCTCATAAGAGCTGGAATCGGTAACTCTAATGACATGTCATTTGTATCCTACGAATTCCTAAAGTTCAAATGGGGCTCGGTATTCTTCGTATGTAGTCGGTTATGCGTTCAATAAATATATATAGAAATTACACAATCCACATACATGTATTTCAATTAAAGCATATAAATACCCAATTTAATTACACGAACTTACCTCAAACTCATATGGAGATAAAACGATCAGTTAGTCCACTACTTTGTCTTTTCCCCGATTTAGTTCCGAATGTTTCTTTTCTTGATCTATATAATCAAATTTAATCAATTTAATCATCATTCTATTCAATTCATTCCAAAAACATTTTTAAGAAAATTACTATTTTGCCCCTATACTTTTGGCTTCTTTATAATTTAGTCCCTAGGCTCGTAAAATGAAATTCATGCAATTTCACCACACCCAAGCCTAGCCAAATAACCTATATCATCATAACAGCCCATACATTTCGTAATTTCACACATTTACCACACAATTTTCATATTTTACAATTTAAACCGTAATTGACAATTTCAACAAAAATCACTTAACAAAAGTTGTTTAACTCACAACAAAGATTCATTTTCTTCCATAAATTCAAAACCCTATCATATTCATCAATGAAAAATCTCAAAATATTCAATATTTATGCAAATTAGTCCCCTAGTTAGCTAGGTTTAGCTACAACGATCCTGAAAACATAAAAATCAACAAAAACGGGACAAGATAACACTTACATGCAAGGTTTTCTTCTAGCCAAATTTTTAAGCTCCAAAACTCTCTATTTTGCTGAATTTTTTTATGGAAGCAGACTAGGGATGATGACAAAAATTTTTTTTATTTAATTTACTCATTTATTACCTATTTACCATTTTAACCTTACCTAACTTTAAAATTTTCATAATTACCAAGCCATGCACATCCACTAACTCAATTAATGGTCTAATTATCATATAAGGACCTCCACTTTAAATTTCTATAGCTATTTAACACATTTAGCTAATAAAACACAACTTCCGCACTTTACGCGATTTAGTACTTTTCATCAAATTGAACATGTAAACGTTAAAATTTCTTAATAAAATTTTTATACTAAAATTATATCATGCTGTAGATATTAAAATAATATTAAAATAGATTTTTTTTACCTCGAATTTGTGATCCCGAAATCACTGTTCTAATTTTACTGAAAACAGGCTGTTACAGCGAAGCCTGTGAAGCTTTATTAGAGATGATAGAGCAGTGGTTTGATCGATTCGTAAATGCTATCTATTCTCCACTCCTTAAAGACCAACTGAAGTGGCGTAGCAAGTGGCTCTTACACCTCATTCTCCAACTATAAACCCGTCTTAGGGAGACCTTGTAAAGAAGATTCGAAAAGGGGGAGTTAAGGAATTGAATAGAGGGAAGGATGATGATCCTGTTATAGTTGAGAATTGGCTTTCAAGAGTCTGTTGGGTGATCGAAGAACTGTAGTGTACCCATCTGACAGTCTCCATTGTGCAATCTCTTTACTTGAAGAAGTGGCTTACCATTGGTGGCACTCTGCATTAAGCATCACCCTTCGGAAGCAAGTGAGCTGGGAATTCTTTCTGAAGAAGTTCCATGAGAAGTACATCAACCGGCTCTTCATCGAGCAAATGAAGAGAGAGTTTTTAGAGCTCAAGAAAGGGATGATGACAATTTTGAAGTATGAACGTGAATTCATTAGATTGAGCAAGTATGCCTCAGAGTTGGTACCAATAAATGAGGACCTTTGTATTAGGTTCGAATGGGGCTTAAATAAAGAGCTTAGAGTGTTGCTATCTACATTGGAAATTAAGGACTGCTATTTTGATAGCTAAGGCCTAAAGGATGGAGATAACGATCCATGTAACACCCTAACCCAACTCGATCATTGAGTCCAAGTACCAAGTGGTACAATTGACCCGAGTCACAAATCTGCCTTTTGAACTTATCATAATTATGGACCCACCTTTAATGTATAATTTTCTTCAAAATCCTAATTATCTATATGTTTCAAGATTAACTTCAAATAAATTTCCTAAACCGAGACTAATTTTATTTCTTCACAATAAATTCTATATTTTCATTCAATTTCCACTTTAAACTAGATTTAACTCTCTAATTTCACTTAAATCCCTAAATTTCAAATTTTTCACAATTTAGTTCCTATTACTCAAAATTTATAATTTATTCTACAATTCAATCCTTTTTCACTTATAACTTAAAAATCTATCAATTTAATCCCTAATACTAAAATTATTCAACACTAACAACATTTAAAAACTCAATAATTTCTAAAATTTTGACATGGGTTGGGTAGTATTTAATACCGGGATTCCAAAAACATAAAAATCAAAAGAAAAAATAGACTAATTGACTAAAAATTGAACTTTAAACAATTGAAGCCCCTAAAGCCATGGCTTTCTCCTTCCTTTCTTTCCTTTTTTCTTTTCTTTCTTTCTTTCTTTCTTTTTCTTTCTATTTCATTTCTATCTTTCTTTCTATTTATTTATTCTTTATTTATTTTATTTTATTATAATATAATATAACATATATACTTAATAATTAAGTAAAATATATTTTATTATAATATATTTATTAAATTTATAAATATCTTATTTTATCTCCCCTCATTAAAGAACAATAGCATAATTGCTTCTTTAGTCCCTTTAATTTTTCTTTAATCTATAATTCAACTTTCACCCTATATGCAATTTAGTCCTTATACCTAATTACTTTTAGTTCAAGCAAATTCACTTAACCGAAACCTAATTAACTACACAACTAGCTTCATAAATATTTATTAAATAAATATTTACGTGTCTAATTTACTGGAAAGGAGTACCGGGAATGCATTTTTTTTAATTTGATCCTTTTTAATTAATTAATCATCGAAGCATTAAAATTTCTTAACGTAACTTTAATACCACCTTAATGACACTCCGTGTTTATAAAAACAAGGTCCCGATACCTTATTTTCTAAAACCACTTGAACTTAATAAATCACTTATATAACATAAATTATCAAATCAAAAACCTTTTTAAAAATCACATTTGACTTGTAAATATTAAATAATAATATTTATGAACTTACTCGTCGGATTTGGTGGCCCCGAAACTACTGTTTCCGACATCACTGAAAAATGGGCTGTTAAATCATTAAAGATAAATTAAAAAGATAATCATAGTAGGAGTATAGACCAATACCCTGATGCTAATAATTGGAATAGCCTTGTATGTATCCGACTTCTAGCATTCAAGAACGGATAAATAGTGATAAGAGTGTATCAGTAGAAGACCAAGTTTAGCATTGCATAGAATGATTAGTTATTTGATTGTTTAAAATTTTAGTATGAAAGTATTAGATTGTCATGACTTGCCCCTGTATATTATAATGTTAATGGTTAGTTTATGGGTTGATTATGATTGATTAATTGTTTGATTTGTTAGTAATGCCCATGACCTTAATCCGACGACGGAAAGGAGTTAGAGGTGTTACATATTATTGAATTAAATTTCACATTTTGTGCTATTTATGTTATGGAATTGTTTAATCATGCTAAATTTTTATCAATTTCTGTTAAAATTGAATTATTGATGATGCCGTAAAATATTCGTATTAAAAAAACATATATAGATAATCCTTCGCTGATTAAAGTAAATATGCAATAAACATCACAAATAAATTAATTCATTTTGGGAACAATTTAATATATCAAATACAGATTATATTAAAATAATAAAATCTTGGAAATCTGAAATCCATCCACCTATTTTCAGCATTTCATCGTTATTTGCTTTTGATAGCAAAATAAATCAACCACAACAAAAGATATGTATTCATTCATAATGTAATTTCTAAACTTCTAGAGGCTGCCACCCATCTTCCTATCTCCTAAATTTTCTCACTATTACCATGGGGAAACACCCGAAACAAATATGAATCTGTATATAAATTAGGTCAAAAGATACAAAAAAATTAAAGAATAATGGACCTCAGTGTAAAGAGTTACATGAATCTGAATCACACTTTTATCAGTACTATACCGCTATGACGTCTGTAGCCGGGTATCCTGTCAAGAAAAAAGCATCGCCTATCAGATTCAACAGCTACAAATAATAACACCAATTATCCTTAAAACGAGTACTTATTTTTGTTAGCAATGGTTAAAATTAAGTGAGCCAAATTCGAATAACTAATACTCACAAGCTTAGTTGTACATTTTTTTTATTAGCATTGAAAATTAAGTTCGAACCAAGCATGAGAACTTGAGCTCCATAGTTCTATCTTTATATTGAACCAATCTCAAACTTTAAGATCCCAATGCCCTCAAAAAAATACTCCTCCACCATTAGCATATATACTTACATTTCTCTATGGTAATGTACCCTCAAAAAACACCACTATACTTACATTTCTTGTACTCATTAACATGCATCCACTTGGTAGAGGACCATTTGTCCCCCACAATCACCGGGCATCCACCTGCCACCAGCCATAAGACGGTTAAATTCTTTTGTTTATTTGGCTGTAGATAGCTAAAAGTTGTGATGAATGAGAAATGTTTTTTAACGTAAGTGTCACAATATTATAGTATGGCTGCAGATATTTTTCCCATGGAAATGAAAAACTGCTTAATCATTCTTGAACCATACAAGTAAAGAAAAACCCAAGAAAGGTAGGTAAGGGATTGATTGCAAACCATGCAAACTTGAAGGATCTACTGTGGCATCCGGTTTCATGCTCCAGAACAGCAATGCATCACCCATCTTAGGCTTCACAGCAAGACCACCTTTGCCACATTCGGACAATTCATCCCACCATGGAACAGCGCTAATATTGCCCTTGGCATTTGGAAATATCGTCTCCCCCCCTTCTTCAACATCTGACCTGCATCAGTAGCGTTGACTAATGTAAGCGGTAACATTTCTTTTTCTTTTAACTTGGGTTCAGTTTCCATAGGCATGTACAGAGAAAATTATAAAACTTACAAATACATGAGCATAGTAGCCATACGCTGGCCTCCATGTCTAGTATTGTACTCATCAACGAAGTAATCAAAATGTGGTTCATATTTCTGTCCAACTTCATAGTGGAGAACTTGAAGACCTTCTCCATGCTCTGTAGATTATGAAATTAGCTAACTCATCAGAAAGGAAAGAAAAACAATCAGCCAAAGAAAGAAGCAATAATTGGAAAAACAAGGACAATCCATTTAATTGCAAAAGGACATTAAAAATATGTTTACCAAAATTATATAAGTATCCCGTTTGCATGTGGCCGCTAAGGTTTAATTGAGACTCATAACCAGGAGATTACAGGGAAGAAAAGAACATGTCAACAGATTTTTGCACAAAAAAGGAATTTAATTATTGCTTCAGAGGATAATATCTGTAGAAGGTTATGCTTTGTGTTAGAATCTCATACCTATAGGAATGAAACTGTACTCTGCTATCCTTTTTTCTATATCACTAATAATTTTATCTTGCCCTCTTTTCAGAAACATACCCGAACTTGTACGCACCCTGTGAACAGTACAAGTCTAACGTCATAAGATGTAACATTGGGTCCAGTGTTCAACACATAAACTGGTCTTCAAACAAAACAGGGCTTCCTCAAATAAGTTTTAGAACTATATTTGAAAAAAAATTTGATTTTCAATATACATCTTTCGTTAGAATTTATAATTACAACAAAAATAGAGATGGAAGGATAAGAATTGCAAACCTGCTATCTTTACTCTTCCCTGTTTTGCTATCAACAACACTGGACTTTTTCATGAAAGGTTTAGCAATTTTTATTAGGTACACGCATTCTTCTTTAGACTGTTCAAATGAGTTTAAACAGTAAGAAAGTATTACATCTAATGAAATTGTGAGTGGAAAATATTATCAACATCATCATCACCATCATTATTACTACTAAAATACATATGCCGTCAACTTTCTTAGCTTTATATATATATATATACTTGAAGCAAAATGAATAATCCAAACAGTAAAAAATTAAGAAACTGAACAGCACTACAAGAGGATCATGATTATTAAAGCAAGTTGTGTTAACCAGGCAGAATTATATTAGTTTAGTAACAAGAAAAGGGATTTGCAAGGTTTCCTCCGTCTTTTTTTTTTTTGGGGGGTAGGGGGGATAATTGCAATTCTTTTAATGTTCAAAGGAAAATTACGTAGCGTAAGCACATTAAACCAAAGGGATGAAATTGGGAATTTCAAATAATTGATACTGACCAACAAATCTCAAGGATATATGAAACGTTGATACATTTTAGGTAAAATAAAGATTAAAAAAGAAAAAGAAAAGAACCCAACCAAGAAATTATGATAAATGGAAGCTCTAGGTTCCCAAGAAAGGACTTCAGTCCACTTCTCCCCTCTGTTTCCCAATCTTCCTCTGCATCAGCGCAAATGTTAAACAATTAGAAAATGCTAATGAAAAGAGGTGTCAATGCGACGAAGGCTTTACCTTTCAGAAGCCATGCGTCTATAAGAAGTGAGATCATATGACGAAGAATCGTCGGTGGTAATTGGGAGGGAGAAAATCCCTAATCCCAAAAGCATCAACAAAACGATTGTTAACATAAACAAGATCGATAATACAAGTGTTACTGTCAACCTTTTCTTCGCTGTGAATCGAGAATGTCTCACTTTCGCCATTCTTGAATCTAAACAAGAAAAATTCCAGCTCAAAATCCTAAAGGTCAATCCAATAATACCAAATTCCTAATATTTTTCAGATTGATAAACTTTTGACAAATTTGCTTCCGAAAAGGAAAAAAATAAATGAAAGAGAACTATTTGAGGACTAACCGAATTTACAACGTCCGTTCAAGAACGCGCCTTTTATACAACAAGACGGTTAACAAATGACAAGATAACCCTTGTTTTTATATACCTTTTTATTTCTTTTATGCTTCGCAGTAGGAGTGAGCGTAAAAATAAATGCATAATTGTAAAAAAATACCTGAGTTTCAGCTTTTAATAGTTTTTTTATTCACATTATTAATATTACGATTTTTCTAGAAATCGGACTAATTTTAATGGGAAATGTGAGTTAACTGTCAATTAAACTACAAATCAACGAAGTAACCTATGTTGTGTGCCACATAAGTACAAGGTTATAGATAACATCATCTATAAAAACGAAATTGCCTTCTTTTTTTTTTTTTTTTTTTTTTTGCATTTTGTTTTCATCTTCTTTGTTCTCCTCTTTCTCTCTCCTCCCTCTAACTACTATCATCGTTGTGCCCGACCATTGATCGATCATATTTTCACATCGGCTTATTTATTATAGTGTTTGAGAGAGAAAAATCAGAGCCATAGATTTCTAATCCTTTTTCTTTCTTTTTTTTTTTTTTTTTTCTAGATCTAGCAGTATCCAACTCAATTTTCTTTTGTTTTCGTTTTGGGTTCTCTTGAAAAGGCAAAACGATAGAGAAGAGGCTTTGTGGAGCGTTGTTTTCTTTTTGTTGGAGGTTTTGGTTACATTTTGGAAAAGCTAAGGGAGGTTGATTAGTGGATTTATGTTAACCGAGTTTGATTTGGTTTTGGTATTTTCATGGTACTTCCATGGATTGGACCGTAGAAGAGCGATCTATACTCGAAAATGGGTTACAACGGTGAGTTTTCTTTTTGGCTTTTTCTTTATTCTTTTGGTTGCACGGAATTTTGAGTGTTTGATGAAATTGTCTTTCGTAAATAGGCATAATTGTCGAAAATATCGGACCTTTATGCCACAATGATTTACGATGAAGAAAATGAAGATGACTCCTCACTCCCTCCTCTCCTTAAGCGTCTTCTTAAAGACTTCGACGATGGTTCTACAGACTTTGACAACATGATGATGCTGGAGATTTTGGGACCGTGATCGTGAAATCCAACCACGAACATAACGCTCGAGGTCAATTGTCGTATTTGTTTAAGCCTTTGGTTGTGGTTGTGGCAAGCCTGATGAGGGCTAGAAGAGATGGACTAGACGTTAAGGATGACAATAAGGAGGAGGAGGATAGAGATAGAGATGGAGAAGGTTTCGAGATGTTTGTGGTGAGATCGATGGTGAGGAGTGAGAGAGAAGGCGGCGTGGTAGGAGTTGGGTCGTGTGGAGAGAAAGGAAAGCAATGAGGGCTTATTGGAGTTGGAGATGGACAAACTACTAGAGTGGAGGGAAAGAAAGAAAGAAAGAAAGAAATGAGAGAAAAGGTAGGCATCTTTGAAATTGGTCAAGCATCTTTGACATGTCATCTACCTATGGTTGATTGACAATCAACTCAGGTTGAGGGTGTCAATCAAAAAAAAAAAAAAAAAAAAAAGTTAAGGGTTCAAACTCAAAAACTCATAAACATTGAAGGTATCTTTTACAATTATGCCAAAAATAAAAAATCGATTCAAATTCAATTTGATTTTATTTTTTAAAATTTGTATTCTATTTGGTTCAGTTTTCTACTCATAAATTTAAAATTTGCAATTTTTTGAAGGTGTGATGATAAATTTAGTTTTTAATGTTTACATTTGTAGCCGATTTAATATTTATTTATTTTAGTTAAATTTGGTCTTTAACTTTTCAGAAGAAAAAATCAAATAAATTTTTTAAGAAAAATGATTATTCAAACATTAATTTTTAATGTTGTTAATGTGACAAATTGCATAACAGTTCATGTGCACATCATACTAACACAATATCATTTATCTTATATGTCATGCCAACAAATAAATCAAAAATATAAAAATAAAAAATAAAAATCAAAATTAAAGAAATAAAAAAAAGTTTACAAAATTTCAAAAAAAAAAGAAGAAGCATGGAGTATATGTGGATTGTCATGCAGGTTGTAGAGTCTCAAAATTTAACATTTTAGTTAGTTTACTCGTTTAAAAACCATCATTTTGACTCTTTTTTAAAAGGTTGATGATCAAATTTGACTCATTTTAAAAGGTTAAGGAATAAATTTAGCTAAAAAAAAAGAATAAGGACCAAATTGACAAAAATGTAAATGTTGACAAGATGCTTTTTCTAAACTAAGTTGAATTTTTATTTTTATTTAATTCATAAGTAATTTTTATTTCAATAAATAAAAATTAAATAAATA
Source organism: Gossypium anomalum (assembly GCA_025698475.1). Taxonomy (NCBI): domain Eukaryota; kingdom Viridiplantae; phylum Streptophyta; class Magnoliopsida; order Malvales; family Malvaceae; genus Gossypium; species Gossypium anomalum. Next base: position 32,293,441 of record CM046958.1, on the reverse strand, counting down.
TATATTAAAATAGTAAAATTTTTTAAAAATATAAAATATAAAATATAAATATTTGTAATAATATTAAATATTTGTAAAATTTAATTTGAATATATAATTTAAAATATAATTATTATAAATTTAAATATATAATTTTATATATTTGAAATAAATTTAAGTAGAAGTATAATTATTAGAGGTGTGCATCGGCCGGGCCGGGCCCATAAAAAATTTTCGGCCCGTTTTCAAGGCCCGGGCCCGGCCCGGCCCGAAATATGGGCCTAGAATTTTGTCCAAGCCCGGCCCGAGAAAAAAATGATAGGCCCGAGCCCGGCCCGGCCATATTAAATTTTTTTTACTTTTTTTTATTAAATAAAAAACTTTAAAATATAATAAATCAAATGCATTTAAAACATAAAAAAATATTAAAAAAATGGGACTAAAATAATTCTTAAAATAATATATAAATTAAAAATATAATAAAAAATAATTATATTAAAATTAAAAATTGAAATAAATTAGAACTAAATTAAGAACTAAATTATATTAATAACAAAAATTTTACAATATCAAAATAACATTAAAAACAATAAAAAAACCTAAAGTAAAAAAACTAAAGTTACTTAAAATTTAAAATAAAAAAATTTAAAAATTTAATATTAAAATCGGGCCTGGCTGGGCTGGCCCTGGCCAAAAAATCTTGCTCGAGGCCCGCCCGTTTTCTAAACGGGCCTCTTTTTGCCTAAGCCCATTTTTCGGGCCTATATTTTTACCCAAACCCTCCCATTTTTCGGGCGGGCCTTCGGGCCAGGCCGGGCCGCCCGGCCCATGCACACCTCTAATAATTATTTACTTAATATAAATATTACATAAAATATATTAGAGTATAAAAGCTAAAAGAAATATATTGCACTTTTAAAGTTCAAAAGTGTTTGTTTAGCTTTATGACTCCAAATACATTTTTAACAAAACTTAAATGATTTGAACCGATTTTTAAAGGTTTTGGGTCAGTGATTTTTTTTTTCGGTTTGGGTCAACCCAAAAATGAAAAAATCAATTCGATCGTTTGTTCAATTGTGATTCTTTTTAGTATGCAGGTTAATTGATTTTTCCCTTTGCTCCAAATCAATATATCAATCACCGATTCAATCCAATTTTAATAACATGTCAATATTTTTTTGAAGTTTCACGTCAACAGTCACATAACTAGTTGCTTTTAGTCTGGGGTCAATTGATTTTTTTTTTTTTATTTTACAATATTTTTTCCATTAAAACCTTTAAAAAGACACGGCATATCCTCATTTTGATGTTCTAGAAAGATGGACAAATCCGTGTTTACTGAAAAAATTTAAAAATAGATAGATATATATTTATTTTGTTTTTCACTAAAAATGTTATCAAAATTTGAAGCTTTTAAGTTTTAATTTATAAATTAATCCTAATTGAAGTCCTTAAAATCTTCTTTTCGAGCACTCTTTGAATACCAAATCCCTAACTCAGGTCACAGGCTACAGATGATATAATTTTTTTCAATTTTTAATTAAATAAAAAATATAATTGACTAAAATAAAATTATTTTATTTCTATTCCATCATTTATGTTTATCTAAATTAATTTTAATTGTTATTTAGTAATTATGTCTTATAATTTTATTGTAAAGAAATAAATATTAAACATATTTCCATATTTTAAAAAATATATTCTCATTTACAACATATTTTTAAATTAAAAAAAAAAATAAGAAGCAATTTGTAACTTAAAAGAACTGCTTCCCTAACTCATTCAGAACCTTAATTTTCAATTTGGAGGAGATCGACTAGAATCTTCAATTGACGCTATTTCAGCTTCTCTTTTTTTCTTTCTGCCTGGAATCATTCTATTTTTACAATAATCTATTTCAGCTTAATTTTTATGTTAAAGATTTATCATTATACACTGGAAAAAGACAAAAGCCAGTTAACAGAAACAATCTACAGAACAAAGTATAATTATTATAGTAAGGATCTGTCAAACTTTACACAGACAAGACTTGAGATTCAGAAGACTTAATATACACAGAACTGGAAAATTTGACAGGGTTTAGTCTTTTATTTAGAAGTTAGAACAATGAAAAGGAATACACAAGACTAATCCAAATTATGACTAATAATGAAATCAATAGAAGGAGAAATTAATTGAGATAATTAAAGAAGGTTGGGTGGTGACCGAAGATCAATGGGCACTAACAAGGAAAGGATGCTGGCAAACCCCACATTCAATTGTCTCAGAACCTGAGCTGGGAACTTGGACCTGCAACATTTCTCACTCAAATCAGACACACAATCTACAACAACATAACACTTCAATATGCACTTTGCAATCCAGAAATGACCATGGATTGCACACACACACACACACACCTGCAAATGAACGGTGCAGATAGGACAGGCAACCTCCTCCATCCGTCTACCAGATCCATCTGACTTGGAACCTGACCATTTCATCAAGACCAAATTAAATTGTCCATTTCAGAAGGGTCAAATTTCCATTATCCAGGTAACACTTTAAACTAAACATAAATATGTAAACCTTTTGCATTTTATTTCACTAATATAATAATGTACAAATATTCGTTCGTGAAAATAACTCAAAGTTAATTATTGAATTTAAGTTCAGTAATTTAATTTCTTTGGCGGGTGGAAATGATAAAAACACCACTCAGGGTACAAGAAATTACCTGATGATGCTCTGCAATTTTTTTCCATCTCCTGTTTTATAAAATCATCACAACCAAACAATTCATAGAATTAACTGATCCAGATTTTAATAAATTAATGTAAGATCAACACTATAATCATCAATCTTAAAACGAAGGCATACCTCAAGCTTCCTGGCAAGATCCTCATGACTCTGTAAAGCAGCAGGTTTACTTGCTGTTTCCTTAACAATACTCAGCCTCTGAGTCACTTCAGCCTTTAACACAACAATAGGCTTAAATGTTAAAGTTATATTGACCAAGACAAATAGCAAGTTTACATATGACAATTCCTTTCTCCAGAAAGGGACTACGAATAATATTATATGTTCATTCTTTCCTGCACTCAACCCTTCCATGGTTAAACCACTAACAGAAAAGCTATAAAGGAGCAGCGAAAATATTTCATGGTTAAACCACAGGAAAGTAGATACTGCTCATCCTTCAGAACCCTTCCATTGGTCAGTCACCCAAAGATAGGCTTAAAATTAAAAGGCAGCTAGAAATACAGATTCTCTACATGTTCAATCAAGCGAGTAAACAACCTATATAATATGTCCTTGACCCAGAGTAATGACCACACACCAATACCTAACTGGTTGTGAAAACCGTGAACAGGAGAAACCGCAACATACACCATTTAGCTTTGAAAGAAATTATAAGAAGCAGATAAATAAGCTTACCATGCATTGGTCGCAAACCCTAACTGGTTGAGCATTCTCATCAGCAGTTAGAGCGATTCTACCTTGAGTACATTTGTCACAGAAAATATCCCCACAGTTCCTGCAGTGGTGCTGAAAGAATAAAGGATAATAGCGCATTAAACTTGAATCCAAAAGAAACACAAGCAGGAAACCCTTTTCATTAACACAGAATGAGATACCTTGCGCACAAAAGCTCCAAAATCAGTTCCACATGCAGTGCACTTTGAAACAGCTTCATCAGGGACCTAACCAGAAGAAGAGTGCATAAATAAGCCCATTATGAACTTTTTAAATATTCTTTCTATTTGACCGGAAAACTTCCCTAGGACCCTAATTTTTACCCAATGATCTTTCTCCTCGGTGCCAGGCTTCATCAAGTTCATCCAATCACCAAATCCTTTCTTCTTTTCTGAAGGTTGTTCAGTAGTCTTTAGAGAGTCAGGAGGCCGACTTCTCCCACCCATCTCCTTGACCTGCAATTAAAAGGTGAAAGAATAGAGTCATAAGACTTACACATGCAAGTGTGAACGCATTTCTGAAGTACCAATCAGAGGACAACAAATGAAAAAAGAATCAAGCCATACATGATAGAGGATTAGTGGAAAGAAAGCAACAAAATCTCCAAAGAAAAACATTTTGAGCCTCAAACACTAGAAACACACAGCTGCCTACAGCCTAAAGGCTACAGAAACCTGATAGAAGAAGCATGAGAATTTTCCATATCCTTCACATGACTAAAAGGCTAATTATTTTAAAAATTTTGACAGCTGTAAATGAACTAGAATATATTGCCATTGCTCTCTCTTCTGATAGGCACTTTTGTCAAATTCCTAATGGTCGTTTTAAGAGAATGGTAATTATTCTTGCAGATTATATATTTCTTAAGCTACAATAAACCATGCAAAATGATAATTCACTATTTTCCTTCTCCAGACTCCCAAAAAGAAATGAGTAGACTTCGTACATATGTGTGTGTATGTCTTTCTATGAATTATTTACCGAGTGTACATTTTAAGTCAGCTTTTGTGTCCATTTGCAGGAATGCAGAATTCATCTAAAGTATGACTCTAGAGAATTTACCAACCATGACCCGCGGGGGGGGGGGGGGTAATGATAATAAAGAAGTGATAGAAACTAAACAATTAACTCTCATAAGAAATTAAGAAAATTATAACTCTCTGACACCAACCTGTACAGTTGCAGCTGTTACAATATCCAGAAGGGTGTTTGTAGTGTAACTGTTTGATTGCAACCCGATCCGTCTTGGTTCAATGTCAACAAAGCTCTTCGACCAGAATGCAAAAGTAGATGTGTCGGTCACCTACATAAGAAGAAAATATACCCAATGGCCACGTCATTAAAATAGAAAATTACAAAGTAAAACATATTGAGGAAGGAAACAAAAATTAAAAATTTAGATACTATGTAACTTACTTCACATCTTGTGATGTTCTCAATGGGATATATTCTCAAAGTTCGGCTGGTGCTAGGGTCAAGCATACGAATACCATCTAAACCAATCTGACACCAAAAAGATTAAGCTATATTATGAGTCTAAAGAACTGGATGAATATAAGAACACATTTATCTGCTATTAATGTCAATAGGAACAACAATAAAGACCATACAGAACTGGAGACTTCCAATATGAACTAAAATGTTTGATTAACCATACAGAACTAACGAAACTCCAAATCATTTTAACCATTCAGTTTAAATTCACACATAATTCAACATACTGAAATTGATGCCAGGAACTTCATCTTTCCAGACAAAAGTAAATCAATTTCAACCAATTCTAATTAAGAATTACCTGGCAAAGTACATCCATGGGGCCTTCTCCTCCACCTTCACTCAACAACTTAACCCGAAACTTCTGCACCCCACTCTTTACGGCTTCCAGGGTCTCCGCCTTAGGCACCGCCCTCACAATCTTACCAGAAGATGAACCTGACGAGTCCTTCCCAGAAGGGAAATTAATGGCCCGCCCATAATCGTCGAATTGGACCCAAGTCGATGATTTTGGGGCTGTGCCACGTGCCCCATAAGGCTCCACCTTTCCTCCTTCATAAGCATAAACCCCATCACCATATCCACCATCATCACCGAATTGTGAATAGCTATCATATCGCTTACCATAGAGATCGGGTCCCATATCGTATCTGCTCTGGTTATATCGTGCTCCGAATTTGTCGTCGAAATAACTGCCACTGCTTTGATCCAATTTCATGGAATTATCGTAGGGGTTGTCATAAGCAGGAGGGACAGAGGATTGTGATGATCCTATTTGATTATATGGGGTTGAATAGTATGGCGGAATAGGGTTGGGGTTGGAGTCTGGCGGAGGAGGTACATAGCTAGGATGCTGATCATAAGGCTGGTAATAAGGTGGCTGGGAGACAGGTGAATCATAAGGCGGGAAAGAAGGGGCAGCGGGAGCCGACGTTGGCGCGATCGGATGCTGATTGAAAGACAGCTGCGAATTCAGGGTAGGTGGCGGCGGAGGAGCATAAGAGGGATCAGGATTTTGGTAATCGGAAGGGGAAAAAGGCGGTGCTGATGCGTAAGGTGATTGATGAAATTGGGATGGGTTGGAGGTGTTAGGGTTTGAAGGGTGGTAATAGGAGGAGCTGAAATCTCCCTGTTGCATGGCTGATCTGCTCTGAATCCTGAATTTGATGCTAACTTCTAATACAATGCCGAATTTGATGGGTTATTATTCCGTCTTCTGAAAGCAAGTGTTAAATAATTTAATTATTATTGCCCTCTAGTATCCCATATTTGGATTGGAGCCCATAACTTTCCAAGCCTGCTGGGCTTCCATTCCCTTTTATTTTTTCTGGAAATATAATACCTTTTTTTGAATTATATATTACAACTCCTTAAGAATCCTGCTACTTATATCATGTACATTGCATGCGTTATGATAACTCTCGTATTTAGAGTTATTCTAATATAATTTTCAGGAGTTAATTTTAACATTTATGTCAGTTTTTATTATATTTGATTTTTTTTAGATTATTTATATTTTATTTGATTTTTGCTTGTTTTTATCGTTTTTATAATTACTTCGGATTCATTTACTATTTTTCTTTCTTTATTTTTAGTCATAGATGAATAGCCAAAAGTGGTGAACAAAAGCCTTTCACTCCACCAAATTTAATTCAATGTAGTGGAGCATGCTCTTGAAATTAGAAATTTTGGTAGCAAATAGTCTGTTCCACTACAACTTCTGCGTACGATGAAGCGATGCGATTGAAGAACCAAAAAATAAGGGTGACTAGATTTAAAAGAAAAAAACAAAGAGGAAAAGAGAAAGAAAATAACCTGGGGGATAAAGAACAACTCTCTCACATTAAGAGGAACTTCAAGCTTGTAAAGACAAGAAGAAAAAGAAATCTAGAGCGCTTGGCATAAATTTTATAACTACTTTCTCTCTAGATTGTTTATTTTTACTTTTTATTGATGCAAGTTTGTTTTAAATATTTTCTTGTGTAGTTTTTTCAACTCAATAGGAACTAAACTTTATTTTCTTAGAATAATAATGAACCATATTTCTTAGTTAATTAAATTATTTTCTTTTTGATTATTTTGATCCTTGTTAATTATTTATTCATTCCAAGGCTTATTTAATTTGCTTGCCCAACCACCAAGTTGTATTAATTTGATAATCTTTATTTGTCTTGGAAGAGAAAATTAAGGTTGAGATCTGGACTTAATAGATTAGGATTAACTTTAGTAGTGTTGACGAAAGAGTTAATTTGTCACTAGGATGAGAATACAATTGATGCCATAGTCAACGCAATAGGTTTTTTCTTAGTTACTTCACCCGGCTTATCTAGTATAGGAATTTAGCTAGTGAGGAAGGGGGATTAACTTAGCTAGATAATTGTAGGGTTTAGTTAATGTCATTGAATATTGGATTAGTAATTACATAGATTGAATAATTGAATGTGAGATATTTGATTAACTAGATTAGGTGAAGTTAGAGTTCCGAGTCTTTAAAATTGATTGACAAATTTGGAAATTTTCATTGTTTTAGTTTATCAAATATTCATAATTTGCTTAGTTTAATTTTAATAGTAATTATGTAACAGCTAGATTTTCAATAGTATCGGAAAAAGGTAGTTTGGGAACCCTATTTCTGTAAACTGGGTCTTTAAATATTAAATAAGAATATTTACGGAATTGGTATAAAAATATATTAAAGTTTGACCCCTCAATTTTGTCTATAGATTGTTTAATTTAGGTATAAAGACTAAATTATAAAAGTCTTATCGTTATAAATTTTTAATTGGCCAAAGACTTGTGGACTTAAATTGCAATTAGCCACAGGTCTAAAATGATAATTAAACCATTTTGTAACATGAGTTAGTTGCATTTGATGACATCTCCCACTTATATTAATTAAGATTAGTTTATTATAAATTGAACCATGTTAATGATAATTAAATTAGTTAATTAATCACTAATTAAACAATATAAGTTAAAATAATAAAATATTTCATCTTATTTTCTTCTCCATCTTCTTCTTTTTTTCATAGGCTAAAGGAATAAAACCTAAGAAAATTCAAGAAACATTCAGACCTCCATTAGTAAGTAAAATTAAGTCATTTTCTTACATTTTTATGTTTTTGAAGTCATGAGAGCTTGATTTAGCTAGACCATGAACCAATTTACAAAATTGTTAAAGTTTTTGAAAGTTTCCATTGTTGATTTCTTAAACAAATTGGTGTTAAATTGATAGATTTTAAGCTTAGATATGAAAAAGGTCTAAATTGTAATGTTTAAATTGTTAGTTTTGTACATAAGGACTAAACTGAATAAATTGTCAAATTGATGTGAAATTTCAGTAGTAATTGATAGTAGAGGGACTGAAATGAATGATTGTAATCAGTTTTAAAATTGAGGCTCAAAATTCAAAGACGTGGCTATTTCGATTTTAGGGACTACATTGAATAAAATGCAAAATTTAAGGGGCATTCAAAAACTGGAATTAAATAAGTTCATGCATATCATGGAATGATATAAAAATGTTCAGTATTGATGAATTGTCTAAAATAATTGTTTAGATCAAGAATTGAATCAAACTAGATAATCGGGGAAAAATTAAAATTGTCGAATAGTCCCTGGAGATTCAATTTATTTGTTGTTTTGACCAGGTACGTTCATATGATATTTATGTGTTTAAATAATTATGAGTTTTATTTGTATATATATAATTGATTGCGAATTAATTGGTGATACATTGGTATAAAATGTGAGATTTGGACTAAATTGTAAAGAAGTGTTAATTTGTGTAATAGGTTCTCGTTTGAATTTAGTAAAGGTAAGATATGATTGACATGTCAATAGGGTTTTGTGCAATATTGTATAGGCTTGGTTACAGATATTGCCGAGATCCAACATTTGTTGTGGACTCGAAGATACATGTGACACAAGTTTAACCTAGACTGGTAACCTAATGTCGTTTTAAAGGTTTAACCCGGACGGGTAACCTAACATGTATATTTTCAGCTTGGATAAGAAACCAGACATGTTGTTATAAAGGTTTAGCTTGGACTGATAACTTGACACGAGTATACTTAGCTCGGACAAGCAACTGGAGTAATAGAAATACATGTGTATCTGAGTCTGTTTACTAGTGTAACACCCTATACTCGACTTGATTTATTAGACCTAGATATAGGATGCCACAATACATAAATACTTGACAAAAATTTTACAATTGGTGAAAATCATACTTAGCATTCTTCTTATTTATTTATATTTTTTCTAAGTCAAAAGATTTTGAAAGAAACGTTTATTAATTACAACAGATTATCAAAAGAAGTATAAGACATTACAACTTAAATATTTGTTAAAACAAACTTATTCATGGCATAGAGTACTATTCGCCATATTCCCTAGAGTGCTCCTTTGTATGTATAATGTCACACCTCGAATTGTCACCTTAGCACATTCTTGGCGTGGTCCCTTCTGGTGTACTGGTTCAATTCCTAGAACCTGCATTACAAATAGACATCCATAAGTTCAACGTAACTTAGTGAGTCTCAACCAATATTACCTTTAAAAGTTGTTGAATTCCTCGACTTGAAGATTCAAGACTTCCTTTCAGCCTTTGGCATATACTTTTCTGATTCCTGGTGGATACTTTTCTGATTTCTGGCAGATAACTATACGCCAACCTTTACATTTGACCCCCTTATGCACATTTTCCTTGATCTGCCACAATTTGATATGGTAAATTAGGCTTTCCTAATTTACTTAAGAAGTTTACTCTAGAGTAAAGTAACGTCTTTTTCATAGTTTTTTCTTTTTTAAATTTTTAGATTTTAAGTAACAAGTGTAAATGTCTCGCTTTTACTTATTTTGTGAACCAATTTGGCCAATGGTGTCATTGGGGGATCTAACGTGTGGTTGAGTGGAGTACGAAAGCGTTGGAGGTTGAAAATGAGAGAAAATGATAGTAAAAAAAAGGGTATCGATACCTCCAACAGGATGCAAGATTAGAAACCACCTTTCAGTGGCATCGCGATATTCACCCCCAAGAAGACCCATAAGTTCGAAACTAATTGGGGTATCACGATATCCTCTTCTGGGTATCGTGACACCGACATCGTATGGGGGACAAAAAGGATTTGTCCACTTGATCCACCAATCACCCAAGGCTCGTGTAGGGGCAATTTCGGTAACAAAATTTCATTAGCATTAGCCTAAAATAGCTAATTTTGGTTGAGAAAGAAAGACACACACATTACTTTAGTTCGTCTAAGTTTTTTTTAGTTTTTCCGCAACTCTTCTAAGATTTTTATTTTCTCTTCTTCTTTCTTAGTCTAGAGTTTATTTTTCTGCACTTACTTCTTATTCTTAGTGTAGTGTTAGTTAAGTTATTTATCACTGTAGCTTAGGTTTATTTGCACTTTCAGTCTCTGTACCTTGGTTGTAAGATATTTCTAGTTTTAGTTTAATGTATTTCAATTTCTTTTACTTTAAATCAGCTAAAGTTTGTTCTTTTTATGTTTATTGCTTAAGATTTTCTTGTTGAATGCCTTTAGTTTAATGTTTTTTTAAGTTTCTTGCATAAAAATTCAAATTTTTTTATTTTTATTAAACTTTACTTTAATGTTTTCTTTGCCTTTCATTTCCATGCTCATTCTCTTTATTTTCAGCATGAGTAGCTAAACCCAAAAAGGGGATTGGTTGATAGAGATGTGAATAAGTTGATTTTTTTGGACAAGGGACTAAATCGTAATAAATTGGACTAAATTGAATAGACCTAAAAACTTAGGAAGTGATTTTCCTAAGGGAATATTCCCCCTAAGGGAATATCATTAGTCCCAGATTAACCTGTGAGATCGAGAGATAAATCGTATTAATTTGTTTAAGTTGATAAAATTAAGATCAATAGAAAAAATAGAGCTACTTAGTAATTCAAGCGATTTTAGTCCCTCATTTGAAGATCGGTGAACCACATCGAAATCAACTAACCACCGTTAGTCATTTATTGATTAATCTCTTAGTTTTGTACTGTTTATAATTTGGTCCCTAGATTGACATATTTAATTTTCTTACAAAACTTTCTTGTTATGATTTTTCATACTATAAAATCATATCAATAGCCGTTTAGATTCTATAGTGTACGCTATTTATCACTCGGTCGCCATCTACTTTAGGTTCGATCATTAGAATACTTTAATGTTCCATTGTAACACTACTGATATTACAACAGACATGTACGTTTGCAGTAAAACCATGATTTAAATTTTTTTATGAAATCGTTTGTTTTATGCGCTTGCGCAAACATAGTCACCACTCAATTGGCAGATCACAAACTTTACAACTTATCGCGGATCCTATTTCACAACCTCTTTGAAGAAAGAAGTTGGATACATTCTTTAGAATGATATACATACATATATTACTCTTGGCGGATTCTTATACTGGCTTTGGCAGGCTGTAAGAATGTCAGTTATATCGTATCTTCAAGTCGATCTAAACAAACGAACTTGGTCAGATGAATGTAATATTTTAGATCATCCAACAAAAACCTAGATGACTTTGATACATAATGTGAAAATTACCTGGTTTGGTTGACACTTAAACCACCCATAATTACAAATACGCCAAGCTCTCTGTCCTGGTAGATTTCTAAGGTGTATTCATCAGTTGGGTACATTACCAATAATTCTTTCAGAAAATACCTCAAAGGCATACCCAGATCTCGCCACAAAGGCAGACAAACAACTTGCCACTTAGGCGTTACAGAGATCGCGATACAGGCTTTCTAGATAACTTTGTCACTAGGGCTTCCTAAATAATACGCCGCATAGATTTTTCAAATAAATTGCCATAAGGGCTTTACAGATAACTCGCCACAAAGGCTCTATTTGGTTTTCCACCAATACACCACATAAATTGTCATGTTTAACGATTTGGGTTTGCCTAAACTCAGCATCGCTTGAGGTTTGTCCATCATTGCCCTCGGGACACGTAAAAACCTTAGTAGATAAATACGACTCATCCGTCCTTTCTAGAATGTGCCATGGCCATGGTCTTTTCACATATCTACCACACTGGCCTTTTCTCATGTTTACTATCTTGACAGACCTCGTGTTTACGGTCCCGATGGGCTACATTTTCATCATACTGGCCTTTGTGTTTACTATCTTAGCGAATATCATCAAAATACCACCACAGAGTCCATTATCATATCACGTACTTTCCTGACACTCCACCCGAACCACTTTATCACCAACCATACTTGGTCATGCATCATTCATTTAACATAATGAACACATTTACATAAATTTCACTCATACCCATAACAGAATCATACTTCCCAACGCATAGTTTTCGACGCATGATTAACACACATCGTCATATTCTTGTAGCACATCGTACACTTATTTACATACATACAGATGCTTCATAGAAAACACACATACATAAAACAACTCCTCAATAAGACATGCATTACTATAAGGACATAAGCCATACAAAGGATCATCATAAAATAACATGCAAGGGTCGGGTCTAGAGACTCACTAGAAACAAACATTTATCTCGGCCCGAAGTTTCTATTTCAATCGTCCTTCTTGATCTAGCAGTAGCAACTATTTAAAATATCATGGAATTCCTATTAAAATCTTCATTTACAGAAAGAAAAAACCATATGGAATGCCCCTAACTACATATACTCCTTCTCCCCCTTTTGTGGATTTTGACAAGTGGCAATGCTTACTGAAAATTTCTCTTAATTTCCCTACAAAATCTGGGGGAAAAATTAAAAGAAAATCCAACAAAGATGAACATTACTTTTTGACCAGTCATGGAGAGGGTCAAATTAATTCAGTTGACTCCTAGCCAATCCCGTTACAAGAACCCACTTGAATAGTGCTTAAGCAAACTGAGCGTACTATACCTTGGTGGTGACTCACATATAGCATGGTCTTAAAGACAATTAAGTCTTCTACGGCTTTCTCATACACTTGATAGGCTCTCCATGCTCAGCCAAAACTCTAGATTGTACTCTCTCGTGGGCATATTCTTTTTTCAATTAAATATACCTTGAAATTTAATCCTTATATACCACTAATGAGCTGATACTTTAATTTTATATGCACCAATACTCTAATTCGCTAGCAAGCCAACAAGGTGGTGGATTATTCTACCATAATGCGCTAAGACAACTAACATGCATACCTCACTCTTCTTTTTGGATTGTCATTTTTTGGGGTGTGACAACTCTCCTCTCTTTCACAGAAATTTCGTCCTCGAATTTATTTTACTGACCTGGTAACACCATTACCAATTATGTGTGACCAACTTTCTAGATCAGATGTGGTATACTACTTGGCGAAACGACTAAACATAGTCATAATAGACTTCTTGTCTAGGACGGACACTCTAAAAATTCCAACTGATGTGAATGTAGACAGATAGTCTTCATTGGCGAATTCCAAGCTTGCGCTCATAATTGGTGGGTACTCCTGTGTTTTTAAACATCCCATAGCCTTAGCCTTGACAAGTGTTGAGCTTTGATTAAAGAATTCGAACGGTTGGCTTTAAAGTTGAAATTTCTCACAGACGCTTGATTCTTTTAAGTATTGGGTGTTCAACACCTTCCCCAAAATATTTCACTGCATCATTAGAGTCCTAATTTCTTTTTCTATCAAAGTCTCTTTGCTTTTTTTTCGCCTTCAAATCACAACTTCTTCAGAGGTAACCCTCATTATCTTTCTTTTACTATTGCTCAAAATGGTCAGAACTACTTTTCGTGGAAGAGACTGTAGTGGTCGGGCCCTAAGTAGCAGGAGCGATAGCCCCAAAAATGCTTCGAGATTGTAACTAGAGGCCCTGATGGTACCTGTCATGTGATCTTTCCCTTATATGAATACAACACTAGTGAGGAAGATCTAACTCGATACCTAAGGGCTACAGGTATCTTTCGTCCAAACTTTGCCTATGATTTCCGTTTAGTCCAAGAGGAGTGTCACTAAAGTGACAATACTGAGGGTTTTATTTTTCCCATCTTTCTGCTCGAGGCTAGCTTTCACTTGCCTCTTCATGCCTTCTTTTGCTCGGTGCTCGATGAATATGGAATTGTACTAGGGCAACTCTCCGCCCTTTTCTGGTGGACATTGGTGGCTTATTTCCTTGACTGCTGCTTGAACCATGAGCTGCCCATACTTAGCATTTTATAAAGGATTTATCAACTCAAAATTAAAAGACAAGGTCCCTCGGTTGGGATGGCCCATTTTAGTACACGCTAGGGTTGCGAGTCCATTATCTAAAATTGGACCTCAAACCTCCATATCAGAAGGGATAAATTCTTAAGAGTCACATGCAAGCTCAAAATAGATTTTGGCTTCCTAACCTTATGGTCTATACCCCAAGAGGACATATTCCTACAAAGCCAACATGTTGATTTGGAAGTTACTTGAAAGCAATTTAAGGGATTAAGGGTTGGGTGTATCCTGGAATTAGGATTGATTGTTACTATCCGGAATGTTTTTCAACACTACTTGCAAGGGCTAAGTTCAAACGGTCGTCGGGTGAATGACCTTCTATTATGGGAAAATTCCCAAAATGTTCTTTCTGCTAAGGTGGTTTGGCCTTACAACACCAATGATGATTTGACACGAATTCTAGTGGGGTGGATGATGGAGCCTCCATTGTTTTTCTATGAGACTTGTGGACTACGTCCACGCCATTGGAATGTTATTTGTTATGGTACTCCATCTGCTCATTCTCTTGGTCAAGCTATGTAATACCCTTAACTCGTATTCGTCGTCAAAACAAGGTTTCGAAACATTATCAAAACTTTCAGAACATTTTACAAATAATTTATGCAAATTATTTTTCATTAATCGAGATCTTTTAAAACGTCCCTTAATTGGACCCTCGAGGCCCAAAACAAGCATTAGAAATGAGTCAGGACTTAATCGAAAACTTTAAGAATTTTTCGTGACATTTCAAAAATTTTCAAGTTACAGGGCTCACACGCCTGTGTGGTCCAAGGGACACGTTCGTGTGACTATGGGACATGCCTGTGCTACAGGCCATGTTCTACCCCGTGTAACTCTATAACTTGTGCACATGGCGATGCCACGCCCGTGTGTTAGGCCATGTGGTCAATTAATTCATTTTGAAATTAGATACAGGTTTCACACAACCAAGACACACACCCGTGTTCTAGGCCGTGTGGTACACACGGCTGAGACACACGCTCGTGTCTTTACCAGTGTGCTCAATTCTATGCATTCTATTTCTCAAATTTATGGTGCAGAGGACACACGGCCTAACCACACTCCCATGTACCCGGCCATGTGTCACACACGGCCTAGACACACACCCGTATGGACAAAATAAAGCCATTTCCTACCTCATTTATCACCCAAAATTTCTATTTTCCTCACCAAAACATATCAAGTATAATCCAACCATTACAAGCATTCAAATTAAGTAATTTCCATCATCCATCATGGCATATCATTTCATGCATACATGTCTATAATCTTACCTTAGTTAAGTTGTAACACCCTTAACCCTACCCGTCGCCAGAACAGGGTTTCAAAGTATTGCTAGAACATCTAGAACATTTTTCAATTCATTCATGCAAATTACTATTCATTAACGAGATGATTCATAACATCCTTTAATTTGACCTCGAGGTCTAATATGAGCATTAGAATCGAGTTGGGACTTAATTGAGACCTTTAAGAATTTTTCACGAAATTACAAAATTTTTTTCCAAGGTGCAGGGCTCACACGCCCGTGTGACCTTGGGACACGCCCGTGCTAGAGGCTATGTTCGACCCCGTGTAACTCTTTGAATTGTACACACGGCCATGCCACACGCCCGTGTACTAGGCCGTGTGGTTAATTAATTTAATTCGAATTAGGTGCAGCTTTCACACGGCTAGGACACACGCCAGTGCTCCAGGCCGTGTGGCACACACAGCTGAGACACATGCCCTTGTTATCAGGCTGTATGTCACACACGGTCTAGATACACGCTCGTGTGTCTGCCCGTGTGGACAAAATAAAGGCATTTCTGAGCTTCATTTCTCACCCAAAATCACCCAAAACCTGCACGATAAACACTTAACCAATTCCAACCAATTCAAGTATTTAAAGTAAGCAATTTCATCATTTAACAAGGCATACCATTTCATGCATACATAGTTACCAACTCACCTTATCTTAAATTAGACATTCACAACATTGGGTCACATGAATTTAACAAAACACATATGGATATATATATCATAATAGTTTACTAAATCATATCCCAAAATGAACCATCACTAGCCATTCCAAATGGCTAGGTTACAAAATGACACTTCATGCCACTATTGGCCAAGTTTCCCTATGCATGCCATTACACCAAAATGATTTCACTAAATATACCCCAAACACTAGATTGATAGTATGACGATGCTCCAACGATCTTCCAACCTTTACGAGCTTTTGAGCATTATAAAACAGGGGAAAAATAAAAGGAGTAAGCATTACATGCTTAGTAAGTTCATATAACAGAAACTAAACTTAGCAATCTTGTTTAATAAATCTAAGCATACATATCATGTTTTCCATCCATTTGGCTAAATTGCCTAAACACATACAATCAATCAAACATGTTAGTCACCAAAATCTTTATATCAATCAAGTAACATAGATGATCTTATCAACCAATGTTCTTTCAAGTCATTATCAATTTATCTCAAGATTTTCATGCCAAGTCAAGAGTTATATGTCCATTGAATTATTGAAATCCCATGAAAGCTCAAGTAGTACACTCGAGGTGTACGATTCATTAATCCGTCAATTCTTATCGAGGGTACCCCTTAGGGTACTTAACCAAGTAACACACTCACGAGTCGCATGTCGTATAACAGAATTACCAGTCCAGGCTAAATCTTTTAAATAATGTATGCTCACAAGAGCTCGATTAGAGTTACCAGTCCAGGCTAAACCATAATCATAATGTGTGCTCGAGAGGTATTATATCGAGATTGCCCGTTCGAGCTAAATCCTTTATATAACAAGGTTATTGGGATTACTCGTCCGAGCTAAATCCAATCCGCAACAAATGCAGGACCTTATTAATTTTGGGAAAGTGCATACAATCATCGGAATTCAACATTCAATCGAGACTATCCTTTATCATTATTTCAAGTATGTATAAATTTCCATCATAACATACAAGTATGACACATTAGCATAAATCACATTACATACAATACAACATTCAGTTTACATAATTACATATCCGATTAATTACACGAACTTACCTCGACACTTGTTCGCGTAAAAATCTACTAATTCGAAATCTTTTCTTTTCCTCGATCTAACCTCGAGTTTATGTTTTCCTGATCTATATAAATTAATTTTAATCATTAATTTCATACATTTCATACTTAGACAGACTCAATTTATGTCCTAGGCAAAATTACCACTTTACCTCTAACTTTTCTAAAAATTCTAATTTTGTCCCTAGACCCAAAAAATGAAACGTATACAAATCACTCCCTATTCCAAGCCTAACCAAAGCCCCATTTCAAATTTTCTAGCACATGTTTACATAAAATTTCATAATTTTTCATCAAATTTTACAACTTTACATTTTAGTCCCTAAATCAAGTTTTCATCAAAAATCACCTTGCAAAAGTTGTTTATCTAACAATAATCTTTCATTTTCTATCATAAATTTATAATTTCTAGCATAATACGTCCATGAATCATTTTCATACCTTGACAAATTTTTAAATTAATCCCTCAAATAGAGAGATTAAGCTATCCCGATTCCAAAAATACCAAAATTACTAAAAACGGGACAAGAAAACTTACTCAATTAGGCCTTGAAAGCTTATTTTCTCTCTCCTAGGGTTTCCATGTGTTTTTTTGGTTGAAGATGATGAAAATAAGATGATATAATTTCTTTCCATCTTTTAATTAATCATGTATTTTGGTATTTCCAATTTAGTCCCTTGTCTTTTTCTATAATTCCATGGATGAGTCACCATAAAAATCTACATACTTTTATTAATGGTCTAATTACCATATAAGGACCTTAAGTTTTGAATTCCATAGCTATTTGATCCTCATAGCTACTAGAATTCAGCTTTTGCATTTTATGCGATTTAGTCCTTCTCGTAATTAGGCACTAAATCAATAAAATTTTCATATCAAAATTTTCACATGTCATTTCTATCATATTACGGGCCATATGGTAAAATAAAAATAAAATATATTTTGGATTGAATTTGTGATCCCGAAACCACTGTTCCAACTTCACTGCAAAATGAGCTGTAACATAAGTCCTTAAGTTAGACATAGTTTGATCAACTACTTAACATATGTGTAGCTACCATAGTTTACATTACAAGTATATTAAAACAAACCATTACTAGCCATTCCAATGGCTAGATTACAAGCATCATTTACATTTACGTGCCAATGTGGCCAATATATCCTATACATCCCATTACAACCATAATTGATTTACCATATTGTACCGACATGGGCCGATGGATAGTGTGAGTAACATGGTACTTAGCTTACCGTTAATTCTATTTAGAGGTAACTATGTAAGGCATAATCAATCAATTTGACCTCAAGCCCTACACACATTCTCATTTCCCTTATCAGTCATATATTCCATAATAACATCAAAACATATATGGGCTCAACAACAATCAAGTTTCAAAGCACATATTCTTTCCACAACATGTATTCATTCAGCATGCATAATTCATCTCATTATTTCAAGTATAATTTCATAATAGTTCATTTCGAGTTCAGATCATTTCATATCAGAACTTTACTCATATTACTCGGAATATCAAAGTCACGATTAGTACACTCAAGGTGTACAAGCCTAATAATTAAGAATGAACATATATTCATCAAATAAAGTTCATGTACAAATATCATCATCTCATGTTTTCATATATCATTTGTCATGTATCATCATTTACTTGTATTTCAGATGCATACGGGTAATAACTCATTTCTTATCCATATATTTTCATATCAAGATTTTTACCCATTGAATTTATCTGAAATATCGATGGTTACACAGGTAGTACACTCGAGGTGTACAAATTAGGATCTATCAATTCATATTCAATGGTACTCATAAAGTACTATTTCAGATAGTACACTCTCGAGTCACACATATATACAAACAACAGGATTACCAGTCCAGGCTAAATCCTTTTTATGACATATGCTCTAAAGAGCTTGATTTGGATTACCCGTCCAGGCTAAATCCAATACATAACATATGCTCGAGAGGAATTATATCAGGATTACCCATTTGGGCTAAATCCTTTCATAAATGAGGTTAATAGGATTACTCGTCCGAGTTAAATCCCATTAGCAACAAATGCAGGACCTCATTCCTTTCGGGAAATCAAATATCCATCGATCTCCATTTTATTCAACCGGGATTTAAACATTTTTCTCAAGCATTATTGGACATGTGATTATTTCATACATCCACAACATTCATATAATTCAACTAAACACATTCCACATTCATTTCAAGCATATAAGTAACATTCTCATCATTTATCCTTTATCACCTATCTGGCATTATCATTTAATTCAAACATTTTTATTTATCGGGCTTGATCGGATATGTAATCATTTCACATATTTATGACATTTATAAAATTTTCATAAACACAATCAATGCAAACATGTAAATAAACACAATTTAGTTACACGAACTTACCTCGATAATGTTCGTGTTCGTAAAATCTACTAATCCGACATTTTCCTCTTTCCTCGTTTTAACTCTGAATTTGGTCTATTCGGATCTATACGAGAAAATATAACATCAATTTATCGTATTTCACATTCAAGTGGACTCAATTTTCATCCTAGGAAAAATTACCATTTTGCCCCTAACTTTTTCAAAAATTTTGATTTCGTCCCTAGGCTCGTAAAATGAAACTTGTGCAATTTACTCCCTATTCCAAGCCTAACCAAAATCCCATTACAAAATTTACAGCACATGTATTCATAAAAAATCATAATTTTTCATCAAATTTTTCAAATTTACATTTTAGTCCCTAAATCATGTTTTCATCAAAAATCACTTTGTAAAAGTTGTTTATCTATCAACGATCTTTCATTTTCTACCATAAATTTCTAATTTTCAGCATATTCATCCATGACCCAATTTTTATATTTTGATAACTTTTCAAATTGATCCCTCAAATAGATAGATTAAGATATCCTGGTTTCAAAAATATCAAAATTACTAAAAACGGGCCAAGGAAACTTACCTAATTTGGCCATGAAAGTTTCTTCTCTCTCTCCTAGGGTTTCCATGTATTTTTGGGGAAGAAGATGATAGAATAAAATGATATTTTTTTATCATCTTTTAATTAATTAAATATTTTCACTTTCTAATTTAGTCCTTGCCCTTTTTCTAAATTTACATGGACGAGTCATCAAAATATCTACATACTTTTTATTAATGGTCTAATTACCATATAAGGACCTTAAGTTTTGAATTCCATAGCTATTTGATCTTTCTAGCTACTAGAATCCAACTTTTGCATTTTATGCGATTTGGTTCTTCCCATAATTAAACACTTAATCGATAAAATTTTCTTATCAAAATTTTCACATGACATGTCTATCATAATACGGACCATATAATAAAATAAAAATAAATTTTATTTTCGGCTTGGATTTGTAGCCCCAAGACCACTGTTTCGAGTTCACTGAAATTGGGCTGTTACAAGCTAACTCTCCTGTTGCTATTGCAAGGTCTTCTTTTCCTTCTCGTACATCTAGTACCTCCTCGCCTACTCCAATAGCTAACACAGACTCCTTTGCATTATTAGACTCAATTCGCGAAAATGAAGGAATTTCCGTCATACTATCAAGAACAATGGATGATAAAGCTCAGAAAAGGCCAAGGGTGGAAGTAAGCACCCAGGACATCGAAGGCAGTGACCGCCTGCAAATTGGTTCATCACAGATTCAGGAGAGGGCCTGCTCCCTTGAGAGCCATCACTTTTCCTGCCCTTGCCTTTTCTCTTACTCCTGTTATGCTAGTAGAGTTTGCCAACTCTATAGACTTTCTAATCCATGCCACAGATCTACCTGTGGCTATATTCACGCCAGAGACAATACCCCAAAACCAGCCAGAGGCCCCTCTTGGTTTCTTACTCATTAATACTCCATCTAGCGAAGCATGTAAAATTTTCCCATGACGAGATCTCTTAAGGCTGAGGCAATATCCCTTCTCTCTTGATGTCATCTAGTAGTAGGAGAATAATAACTCCTCAAATCCTCATCTACCCCCACTCTCGGTGCTGGCAGGGTCTTTTTAAGTTTTAGCAGCTGAATGTGAGCTTATGAGCTAGGCCCTTTAAGAGACTTGCAATCACAATAGTGTTAAACTAGCGAGCTTAGAAGGAACTATGCATTCTGGCGAACAGTCCTCAGCTCAACTACGCCAGACTCATGAGGAGGCTATCAGTTAGATTAAAGACCTTGACTCCTCCATCTCTTCTTAGAATGCCAAATATGAAAGTTTAAAAATCTCGGCCAAGCAGATGGAGGAAGAAGTCAATCAACTAAGGGCTAGAGAGTCCTCTTTGATGAAGAAATTCAAATCTCAAGACCAACGACGTTTATCAGAGTTGGAGCATCTATGCCAATCCAACGAGGAAGCTTTGAAAAAAATACTAGGAGGACAATAAAAAGAATCTGGTAGAAGCCTTGCCCATATTATGATCCAACTTGATCCTTCATGCCCAAGTTGTTGCGGGTCCTCTCAATCTGAGTCGAGTGAACTTCAACTACTTACAGAAGGTCACTATTGAGTCCTTGAACTTTAATGTTTATAATTCTAAGGGCAAAGATTAAGAGAAGTTCTAGAGAGAATAGAAGCAATCGACCAACTTCTTCATCTCTAGAGAGCTAGAAATAGATGAGACAAATTTGGAAGAGTCTAATGCCCCTGAAGGAGTCCCTAAAGAACGCCCTCAGCCAGAAAGAGTCCCTACTAAACCCACTGACCAACCTTTAGAGGTGGGAGATTGAAAACCTTTTTTTTGTACTAAATTTCTATGTTTAGCTTGTATCATTTTCCTTCTCTTATCAATAAAACTATATTATTTCTTTCCAACTAGACTCACATTCTTTAATACTAACAGTTTACCAAAGTACTCTCAATTACTAAATTATTTAACTTACCTGAGGGATTAAGCTAGGTCCAGTGTATCATGCATACATGGCTGACTCTATCTCAACTTCCAAAAGATCGACTAAACCAAAAGATTTGATACAAATTAAATTGTAACACTTTATACCCGACTCGATTTACTGGTTTCGAATATAAGATGCCATAATACATAAATACTTAAATTTTTTTTTTACAACTGAAAAAAACCATACTGAATATACTTCTTATTTATTTATATTCTTTTCTAAGTTAAAAGATTTTAAAGGAAACATTTATTAATTACAACAGATTCTCAAAAGCAATATAATACACTAAAACTTCAATCTTTGTTAAAACGTACTTATTCATGGAGTAGAGTGCTATTATTCATATTCCCTAGAATGTCCATCTGTATGCATAATATCGCACCTCGAACTGTCACTTTGGTGCATTCCTAGCCTAATCCCTTCTGGTGTCTAGTTCAATTCCCAGAGCCTGCATTACAAATAGATGCTTGTAAGTTCCACGGAACTTAATGAGTCTTAACCAATATTACTTTTAAACGTTGTTGTTGAATTCCTTGACTTGAAGATTCTAGACTTCCTTTTAGACTTTGGCGGATAATTTTTTGTTTCCTAGTGGATAACTATACGCCAACCTTTGCTCTTGACCCCTTTATGCACATTCCATTCAATTGGTGGATCACAGACTTCACAACTTATCATGGATCCTATTTCAAAATCTCTTTGAAGAAATAAATTGGATAAATTCCTCAGAATAATATACACACGGCTACTACTCTTGGCAGATTCTTATATTGGCTCTGGCGGGCTGTAAGAACGCCAGTCACACTGTATCTTCAAGTCGATCTAGAAAAATGAACTTGGTTCGATGAATGTAATATTTTAGATCATCCAACAAAAACCCAAATAACTTTGATACATAATGTGAAAATTCCTCAGTTTGGCAGACACTTAAACCATTCATAATTACGGATACGTCAAGCTCTCTGGTCTGGTGGATTTCTATCGTGGGTTAATCATTCGGGTGCATTGCCGAGAATTCTTTCAGAAAATGCTTCAAAGGTATACCCAAATCTCACCACAAAGGCAGACAGACAACTCGCCACTTAGGCATTACAAAATTCACCATACAGGCTTTCCAAATAACTTCGCCACTAAGGCTTCCCAAATAATTTGCCACAAGGGCTTTACAAATAACTCGCCACAAGGGCTTTACAAATAACTCGCCACAAACGCTATGTTTGGTTTTCCACCAAAGCACCATATAAATTGTCATGTTTGGCGATTTAGATTTGCCTAAACTCAGTATCACCTGAGGTTTTCCCATCATCGCCCCTGGGACACGTAGAAACCCTGGTAGACAAATGAAGCTTATTCGCCATTTCCAGAATGTGTCATGGTCATGGTCTTTCTACATATCTTCCAAACTGACCTTTTCTCATGTTTATTGTCTCAATAGACCTCATGTTTACGGTCTTGATAGGCTACATTTTCGTCATATTGGCCTTCATGTTTACTGTCTCAGCGAACATCATCAAAACACCATTGCGGGTGTAACCTTCCCAACCCGACCTAGACGACAAACTTGAGTTCGAAAGATGACATTAACCACCGAAATGGCTTGGTCCTTATCAAAATTAATTTTCCTTTTAAAACTCATGTTTATTAAGGTGATTTATAATTTATTTTCTAGTTTAACTTTATTTAAATAGCAACGGAGTTAAAATGTAAATCTTTTTAATAAAACAATTCGGTTTAATCAAATACTAACAAATAATAACCTAAATATTATAACCTATACTGAATGAAATGCATCTAATAGTGGAATTAAAATTAAATCCCAAACCACAGTTCATAATGAAAGAAAATAGGAAAAATAACTCAACCTCCTAAAGAATTAAAAATAACAACATTAATGAAAATAAAAATGAAACAAAACCCAAGATCCTCCGAGTGTCATGTTTGTATCATAGCCGAAAGGATTATCTATAAAGATGGAAGTTAGGGGGAGTGAGCTATAGAATCTCAATGTGACTCCTTTTACAATAAACCAAATCATACAATTATATTTTTAAACATTAAATTACACCATACATCATTATCAAGAATCAATCGGTTATAATTATTTGTTAATTTCAAATACGGTAATTAGGTGTTGCTACTTTAGTCAAGCAATAATAATATTCTCAAGCATTGACAATCAACCAAATCAATTTCAAAGTTATTCACACTGTTCACGAAAGATATATGCACATAAATCAATTCAATCGTTTTATCAAATAAATTCTGTCTTGTATGCATAAAATTGTCAAATATGCCATACAAAAATAAGTTTAAAAATCGGTTGTCCTACCCCCAACCATTAGCGCTCCAAAATTGGGAGTTTCCCAAAACTCCCTCTACCATCACTCAAACTTGTGGACTTAATACCATATTTGGATTTGGGTAATTGCAGATAAAAGCTACCGAAAATTACAGAAACACGGTTATTTTACAGATAAGAGTTGTCAGAGAGACTGTGAGAAAATAGTGAAATCGTTGCAATTAGGATCTGCTGTAGCTGTGGGTACACAGCGAAACCGTCACTATTGGAATCTGATGTAACTATGAGTTTACAACAAACGATTAAATGTAGATATACTATCAGTTCTTCCATCGATCATATCAACCTAACCCAACCCAACCCAACCCAACCGAACCCATGCAAATGCAATATAAATACATTCCAAAACATTCAATCAATAAATTGTTTACTTTTTATCCCATAACCCATCAATGACAATCATGAATAAATTAGGCATACAATCTTGTCAACAGTTTAAGCATTTAGATCATTCAATCGGGTATCCAGAAAATACATGTAACATTATTCACTATTCAAGCAATAAATCAATAGTAATTCAATCAATAAATTCAATCATCCATATATCTTGTTGTTCTATTCCTAATCCAGGACCTAAGTGCATAATCTAGTTCTCTAAATACCATTAAAAACCTAATTAGGGGTTGATTTGGATAAAATAATAAAATTTAAGACAAAACAGTAGTTTTTGAATAGTAGGGGCTATATAGCTGTGTGATCGGATCGTGTCCAACTGGGCAGATTCAAATTTTGACTCAATTTTTCATAAAAGAACACGCACTTGACTTTCGAGGTCTCGTACGATAGTCCTCATGTCCAGGTATGATTCAAATTACCTACACGGGTCTTTTTACTGAAAAAAATGTGAGAATTAATGATGAATTTCAAGATTTAAGGGGTTCTTCGACAAGATCATAAATGATTCGCAACAGATGAAAGATCTAACAAAAATAATGATTTTCCAAAATTGATGGGATCTTGCTATTGGGGAACGAGAAAGACTTACCGATCTTAATAGGAATTTAGAGATTGATGGTATGTCACATCCAAAAATATAGGGAGTTAGATTAATCAGGTTACAGTGTTATGGGGTTGAAACGAATACAAAAAAATTAGGGTAAAAAAAATGTAATCAAGTTTTATTTTATTGAAATGAAACTTGATCACGAGATTTAATTTGGAAATAGTATGTTTTAATTAAGCTAGGACCTAATTGGAAAAGAGGTAAAAGAAAATAGTACTAGTGAGTCCTAATTATGAGTATCAATAATTATATATGACCTAAAATAGGAGAGTATTAAAAAAAAAAACTATAATAGTTAAATAAGTTAACAAGAAAAGAATTGAGTAATTATATAAACTAATAAAGAATAGGTAAGTTGAGCCCAAATAGATATGTACGATTAAGTGACTAAAATAAATAAGAAATAAGATATAGGTTGAGTGGTAAAGCACCCTCTTTTTTCTCTTGTGGTTTTAAGTTCAAATCTTTTCCTTCCCTTTTATTTTGAAAAATCGACAAGCCCCAGAAAGAAGAAATATGAATAATTAAGCATAAAAAATAGATAAGAATTGGGTAATAGCCCAGTGGTTAAAGTGCCAACCTCCCCACCAAACTTGGGTTTGAATCACGTTTCTCCCCTTCTCATTTCATATTAAATTCTGATTCAGCAAAAATATGGGAAACTATAGGTGACGCCCCCAACCTTGGTAAAATTACAGTGGCGTCCCTAAGGTTTACAAACCTTAGAAATTTACCCTAATCCAATCCCAATGCCAACTAGAATTCATATCTTATCATTATTTAAAATTAAAATTCCATATCTTTTTGTCTTCTTATTCTAATTTGAAATTATATCTTTTTTTAAATAAATTCAAATAGAAATAGAAATAGAAATCTATATCTTTTTTATCTTCTTATCATAACTAGAATTCAAATTATTCCTTTTCAAATTTTAATAGAATTTATCCTCATTCCTTCTATTTACTCTTTATTTTTTCTTCAAAACCCTTACTATAAAAATTCTTTCAAATTCTTGAGTTCTTTCTTTTTATCTTCCATTATTAAATCAGTTTTCAATCAAGGAATTGAAAACCTTTAAAATCATCCCTCTTTTCTCAAGTAGATCATCAATCTTTCCAAAGCCAAGGTTTTTAAGTCTTCAAATCAGGTGTGATCTAAACTTAAAACATTATGTATGATTAATTATAGTGTTAGGAAATTAAAAGAGTTTTTATGTGAAAGGTATAATATACAAACCTAGAAGAAATAACATGCGAACATTATAAGAATTGTAATGTGAACACGTAGAAGTTATATGTGAATCCATAGAAATTATATGCTAACCTTAGCTGCTAAATAGGTGTGTTATACATATTTAATTATTTGAACCCTATCCATGCTTTATGCAAACCCTTGTATACGCATCATTGTTATTCTTTTTATACGCACCAATATATGTGTATATGGGAGATTGATTGAATACAAGATTGCATGGAATTTGATAATAATTTGTAACAATAAATGTGTTAAATAAGCATAGTATCAGATATTGATAATGAGTATGATTTGATGAGTATATGTGCATATTACATGAAATTGGGAATAGAGAACAGAAGAGTTCCGTTGGAGACAGTGGCAATTTAAGTCCACACTGAAAGTTAGTACCGCATGAAGTAGGTGACAATGTCATTCAAAACAGATAAGCTAGGATGGCAGGCTAAAAAGCCACCAAACTAGGTCAACCAGGATGATAGTTTATGTGTAAAGCCATTTAAATCGGATAGGATGGGATGGTTGTTTTAAAACACCATCAAAACTAGACCAAGCCGGGGTGGTAGTAATAGTCATCATCATAGATGACTAGTGAACGACCATCGTCACTGGGAATCAAATTCGGGATGGCTAGTTATTGTTATGTGTTATGCGACATGATGTGTCGAGCAATACTAAAGGGCGGTTCAAATGTATGGGTGGGAAATTAAAATATAAATGTGCATCATAATTATATTATGTATATGTATTGATTTATTATATTTTCCTCTTATTATGCTTAAACTATTATTATGCTATGAATTAAATACTTTACTGTTCGATTGATTATATATAACGCTTTAAGATTAGTCTCACACTGACTATTGTAAGCTCATTCCCACTTTTCCTTACCTCTCAGGTAGCGCAGAGAATAGGATTTGAATTGGCATTGGAGGACCCTCGAATTAGCAAGCCGTTTTTTTAAGTTAAGTTCTACTATTAAGTTTTTATAAACTTTTCCTTAATTGTTTATCCTGGGTTTGTAATTATTTAGTAATTTCTTATTTTTATATCTTAGGTTTGGAATTTTTTATCTTATTTATTTTGTGCATGACATTTAAATATTACTATAATATTTGCATGCCATTCGGTTTAGAAAACCATCTTTTGATTTTCGCTACTTTATAAAATAATTAAATTTTTGAATAAATCTTTTCCTCAAAACCTTAATCGTTTTTTTTTTCAAAATCTCACATTAATACTATTGTAATTAAATTACTAAGTAAATTTAGTTTAAATTAAATAATGTTTTCCTAAAAATTAAAGAGCGATTTCCAAATCAAATAAACTCAAGTAAAAAGAATGGCTTTACGGGATCACTTCGGTGATCGAATGTAACGATTTCGACATAGCCGAAACTCCTAAGCCAAGTCGGGGGTGTTATATTATATGAAATTCTATGATTGATGACAAATGATTTGATTTAGACTTGATTGAAAAGTTGATATTTAAGAACTAAATTTCCAGAAAGAACTTTGAGAGAATTTTACAGAAGAGGGTTGGAAGGAAAAATAAAGAATAAATAGAAGGAAGGAGATAAATTCTATTAGGATTTGAAAATGAGTAATTTGAAATAAAAAGGTGATGGAATTTTAATTCTAATTGAATTTTGAAGAAGGATAAGAGATGAATTCTATTTGGGATTGGATTGGGGTGAATTTCTAAGCTTTACAAACCTTTGGGGCATATTTGAAATTTTTCCAAAGTTGGGGCGCCACCTAAAATTTCCCCACTTTGGCCGAATTTAAAAGGAAAAGGAAGCGAAGAGGCGTGAATCAATCTTGGTCAAAGAGGGTGGAATAGGTGATGCTTGGCCATTAGGCTAATGCCCATTTTATGGTCATATTTTACCACATTTATTTCTTATACTAGATTAGCTTTCATCCTTAGTTGTTGAGTAGTAAAGAGGAAAAATGCGAACAATGGGGCTTGAAACTTGGTTGTCTAGTTGATGTCAAATTTAAAATTCTAACCTTCTAATTTTTGGGGTGTTACAGCGAGGTCCATTATCATATCACATACTTTCTCGACACTCCACTCGAACCGCCTTATCATCAACCATACTTGGTCTTGCATCATTCATTTAACATAGTGAACACATTTACATAGATTTCACTCATACCCATATTAGAATCATACTTCCCAACACATAATTTCCCATGCATGATTACCACACATCGTCATATTCGTGTAGCACATAGTACATTTCATTTACATACATGCAGATGCGTTACAGAAAACACATACACATACAACTCCTTAGTAAGACATGCATAACTACAGGGACATCAACCATACAAAGAATCATTATAAAATAAAATACAGGGGTTGGGTCTAGAACACACTAGAAACCTACATTTATGTTGGCCCAAAGTTTCTGTTTCGATCATCCTTCATGATCCAACAGTAGCAACTGCTTAAAAGATCATGAAATTTCCATTAAAATCTCCATTTACAGATAGTTTACTAATGTTTCAACTACATGTGTCCCCAATGCAGGACCTTCCACTCACACCCTACTATTTTTATGTCTTTTAACATCCTTACTCTCCAACGATTATAACACACAGAGCTATAAGACTTATCGAAAGGTTGAATCATCCACTGATTAAACAAAATCTTAGCTCTAGCTTAACAAAGAAGAAGAGAACATTTAGGTTAGAAGGAATGATCATGACGTAGAGCATAAAGAAAAAACCATCTGGAATGCCCCTAACTATATATATACTCCCGATCATCCTTTTGTGGATTTTGACAAGTGGTGTAAGGACCTAAAATTAGGTCTAGTCGTTTCGGGTAAGTTTACTGGGTTTTGATTGAAAATTAAGAGTTAATCGGGGTTTATTAGTGAATTTTTAGTTAGCTTAATTTCATTTAAAAATCGGGATAATATTCCAAAAAATAAAAATATTTTTAGAAAAAGTAATTTTATATTTTTAAATAATTTTTGGGTAAAATAAATGTTTTGGTTCAAATTAAAATTGAAAAATAAATTAAAATGAGGGTTTAATTAAGAGAATTTAAAATATTAATTACATAGAACCATTTTGCAAAATGAGGGAAATATTTGAGTGGTTCTATGGAAAATTACCCATATTTTCAGAATTTTAGAGGGAAAGGATTATTTAGTAAAGCAAGGGAATCATGGGAGTGGCCTGATGGCAATTTCTCTAATTTTTGGAAATCAGATGGGGGGTTCTTCAGTTCAAAAACACTGCAGCTGATTCACTTCACACACAATTCTCACATGATTTCTAAGAATTTTCTCTTATTTTTCATTTTCATTTTCGAAGTCCATATATCAAAGATTAGATCTCATCTTTTATTATCTCAAATTCTCCAGAAAAGATTTCCAAAGTTGAGAAAAAACTCATCTGAGTTCTTCAAATATCTTGATCCAATATTTAATATTGGTGATTCTAGATCGATTGAAGGTATTTTCTAAACTCTAAATTCATTCTAAGGTTATTTTTAATCATTATTTTTAATCTAAATTGAATAAAATGGTTTTTCAAATCTTGATCTCTTAACTCTTGAACATGAGATTCATCAATGGTGAATTCATGGTTTTGAGTTGGAATTGAAGTTTAAATGGATATTTAAGCTCAAATCATGTTTATTAAGAGGTTTTTTTTATCAGAAAACAAAAGATCAAACTTATTTGGTTGATCAATTTTGACAAATCCATTTTTAACTAATATGAGTTGATTTTCCAGAAAATTATGAAACGGTTTGTTTGATGAAATTGATGCTTAGGTTTTGTGTTGATAGATTAGGAATGATGTTTAGAAATGATTTTTCGTGCAGAGAAGGTCATTTAGGGGCTAAAATTTGTGTTTCGGCTAGATCGTGAGTTTTCAGTAAGGTAGATTGGAGATGTGTTTCAGATCGGTCCAGTTCGTGATTTTTCAATTTTCTTGTTGTTAATGATAGCTTGTAACATATATTTTACCTCTATTTAAGATCCACATCGAGGAGGGGCCACATAGCTACTTGATACACTTTGGCTTGAGAAGCAAAGTGTGAATATGAGTGGTTTTTAAATTCAATTGGTAAACATGCCTATTTACATTCTGAATTGAGGTTTTGGATTGTGTTTCTAGAGATTCAATTGTATTTCAAATGGTTTAGATTTCAAAATTGGTTTTAATTTTATGAAAGCATATTTGTAAATGATTTATTAAAACTGTGAATAGAGTGTTTGATATGGTTAATTTGAATTATATTGATTAATAATTGGATCATGGATTACTGTATATTAGAGCACTTGATGATGATTTTATAGTTGTTTTTAGATCCACGGACAAAGACACTTATTGAGCTTATCTATGTGGATGTTAAAATTGCCAAGTGGCATGCTTTAAGTTAAATTTTTATATCCTGAATTAAGTGCTTAAATATCAGTGTTTATGCCCTGTGTGTTTGGTTATATTGACAATATTTCATGGTGGATCCATTGGATATAGATGGCATGCCATAGGATTAGTGATTACTCACCACTACATGTGCTATATGTTAGCATATGGCTCTAGGAGTATTGATTTTGCTAGAGTGAATAAGGGAGTTTTGAGCCCTTTTAGCCATTCAATCATTGGCGATTTTGAGGTGACATAAGGGAGTGTGTGGCTACGCCCCACTCAACCGGAGGATTGTATTCGATATTTGGGAGATTTGAGATTCGTTTATCCAGTTCATGATCACATGTTTATATTTTGTCATGGATGCCATTTGCCAATATAAGTGTATATATTATATTTTCATATGCCATAATAAATGTGATTTTTACTTATGGAATAACATGTGGAATTATGATGTTATGATGTTGTATTGTTGCTGAAAATTTCAGTCAATTGAATGTCATAATTGAGCGTAAAAATATAATTAAAATTACGGATGTTATACCTAAAATTTGATACATGATTTGCCTTGGTTTAAGTATGTTTTTGGTGTGAGTTACTTTTGAATTTATGGCCATTAACTGAGCTTTTTCAACTCATACCCTCACAGCTTTTTGCAGAGTTTTTCTAGCTTTGGGGAGTCGAGAAGCAAGGGCAAGGCTGGTCTGAGTTTTAAGGCTACTTGGTAGTAGAGATTAAGGACTTTTCTATAGATACATTAGAGGGCATTGTGGCACTTAATTGGGATAATTTAATACACTCGTAATGGATTTTTGAGACTTACATTTGGATATTAATTTTGAGATGTTATATGTGTTTTACTGTTTGATTTTATGCTTAAATGTTGAGTGTATTATTGTATGTTGCTAAGTGATAACATGGTGATTGAAGCATGAAATTTTCACTAATACATATTAATTGTAGTTTGTCCAAGAGTGAATAACTTTGTGACTAAGGTAAGTTTAGTGTATGTTTTAACTGTTGTTTGTTAAGCATGACTTTGAATGTTTAAACTTTTATACACATGTTGGTTATTAGTTGCAATTAAATTAATTAGATTTATATGTATGAATTAAGGTAATAAAACATAGCTAATATAGCCTTAATTTATAAACGGATTAAGGAAAAATGGCTAATTAAAAAAGATTAGATAGTTATTAGTTAGAATTGAGGTGTTATAAGGTTAGGGTGTGCTTTAGGTGATTTTGTGCTAGAGAGTCACTTTCGTGACAAATATGTCACTTTGGATTCGAGTCGGACCATTTCGGTCGAGTTTGGAGTGTCACATTTGGTGGTATTAGTGTAACAACCCAATAGTCAAGGGTGTTAAAAAGTACATTTTTGGGACTCCGTTTTCATAAATCGGACTTGTAAATATTTTTAATAAATATTTACGAAGTTAGTTGTGTAGTTAATTAGGTTTTGGTTAAGTAAATTTGCATGAATTAAGAGTAATTAGGTATAAGGACTAAACTGCATATAAGGTGAAAGTTGAATTATAGATTAAAGAATAATAAAGGGGCTAAAGAAGCAATTTGCCATTATTTTTAGTGAGGCGGCATAAGTGTAAAATTATTATATATTATTAATAAATTAAAGTTTATATATATATTATAATATGTCTTTTACTTAATATTTAAGTAAATATATATGATATAATAATAAACTAATGTATAGTAAGAAAATGAATAAGTAAAAGAAAAAGAAAGATAAAAACAGAACAGAAAGGAAAGAAAGAAAAGAAAAAGGGAAAGAAAAGAGGAAAGAAGGAAACGGACAACCGTAGGGGTTTCAAAGTTCCAAGTTCAATTGGTTAGTCAATTTAGTCTCTTTTTCTTGTATTTTTATGTTTTTGGAATCCCGGTGTTAAGTACTACCTGACCTATATCGAAATTTTAGCAATTATTGAGTTTTTAAATGTTGTTAATGTTGAATAATTTTAGTATTAAGGATTAAATTGATAGATTTTTAAGATAGAAGTGAAAAACGATTAAATTGTAGAATAAATTATAAATTTTGAGTAATAGAGACTAAATTGTGAAAAGTTCAAAATTTAGGGATTTAAGTGAAAATAGGGAGTTA
Organism: Gossypium anomalum; assembly: GCA_025698475.1. Classification (NCBI taxonomy): domain Eukaryota; kingdom Viridiplantae; phylum Streptophyta; class Magnoliopsida; order Malvales; family Malvaceae; genus Gossypium; species Gossypium anomalum. Next base: position 32,260,149 of record CM046958.1, on the reverse strand, counting down.
GATTTAGTTTAAAGTGGAATTTGTATGAAAATATAGGATTAATTGTAAAGAAATAAAGTTAGTCTCGGTTTAGGGACTAAATTAAAAATTAGGCAAATATTGAGCCAAAATTGAAATATGCAGTATGAAATTGAATTGTGTTGTATTGATAAATTTTAATTGTTTTAATTCTATAGCTAACGTCGTACCAAAATCTTGGACTAGAAAGGGAAAAGATAAATCGACGTGGAATAGCTCAAAATTCATGGTTTGTATTTCTATAATCTGAACCTAGTTACTAATTTTTGTATTTTGATTTAATGTTTATGGGAAGTGGTTGAGGTGGGTATTTTGCATTTTGATATTGAATTGAATTAAAGTTGATGGAAATTGATTGAATTGGTATATATATATTATGATTGTATTGATTATTTGAATTGAATTGAATTCATGTGTATAAGTGATTATATAAAAAAAAGTGATACTGGATATTTGTTGTTTTTGAAATGTGAAATTAAACCCTATTAACTGTACCAGGCTGAGTCAGATATAGATGGCATGCCATAGGATTGTAAGAGTTCAGGGATTTCTTCGACTTCGAGTCGATGAGGTACTGGGTGCCAATTTACTTCAGTTTAACCGATGAGACACTGGGTGCCAAATTTATATAGCGCTGGGCACAATTATTATTTTGGATTTATCCGATGAGGCACTGGGTGCCAAACTAATGTGTTGGTTGGATCTGTGTATCTGTTCAGTCTGAGTCATGTTAATAGGCGTAATTAAATAAAACGGTACAATGATTGATATTGGATGATATTGTATGTAAATTCAAATTGGAACAGTGATTTGAAATATGAAGATGAGACACATGAATTATGTATTCATGAATTGAATATGAAATGGATAATGCCATTGTTTGAATGAAATGCGAACCAAATTGCGAAAAGCTATTTATATAGCAAGTATAAGAATTGGGATATTGTGAAACAAATGAATTATGATATGCTATCATGTATGAATTCAAAGAGTTGGCATATAGTAGTTGTGATGAATTTTTAAATATTAATATGTGTCTATGTTTCAATTATACATCTGTAATCCCTTGTCTTTAAATATTTAGATTATAAAAATACCACTGAGTTTTACTTAGCTTACAGTTTTGTTTTCTATGCGCAGGTTAGGTACTTAACTTTTGATTTTTGATTCAGCACCCAACAACGATTCCGATCTCAAACATGGTGATGTTTATCCTTTTGTGTCGGCATGTACCTATGGTGTCTAAATAATAGTTATTTTATTGTTTGATTGTAAATAAGGTTATAAGTTTAATAATGCTTTGGTATATACATATGAATATGTGTTTGGGTTTGAAGTTATATTATGACATGTTAAATTGATGTTTAAGTGTTCAAAAACTAGGCAAAATGGATTAAATTAGGTATGTTTATAATTTGGACTTGAATAATGCTTTAATGATATAATTTGATGATATAATTGTGGTACCAATGAGGTACATTGGTTAAACACTTAGGAAGATTGTTTTGACATGATTTGAATGTGTTTGATTGTGTTTTTAACTGGTTAAACGAATGATTTTTGAATTACTTAATGTCCAAGCTTGCAGGGAATGATAAACTTGTTGTTTAAGGTACATTATGAGTCGACACAGCCAGACACACGGGTGTGTGACTCGACTGTGTGAGACACATGACTAGCACACGGGCGTGCGAGGCCATTTCGAAAGGGCACACGGTTTAGTACACAGACGTGTGGCTTGGCCGTGTGACCCAAGTCTGTAAAACCCCACACCCGAGTCCTACGCCGGGATAGAATACGAGGCGTTACCACACTTAAGCACATACTTTTCAAAGTTTTCGAGTCATCTAAACTTGATCAAATTTAAAAATTTAACTAAACTCCTTAAAATAGGCCTACGAGGCCTCAAACGTCTATTGAAAACCACTCGAGACCGGGTCGGGTCCTTAACCAGCTTTAGAAAAATAATCCTTGAAATAAGGCACACGCTTATGTGGAAGGGCAACATGCCCGTGTGTTCATTATGAAACTACCGTGCTGATGGCCCGTGTGACACACACGGCCTAAGCCTCTACGGACACACCCGTGTCCCACACTCGTGTGAATTAAATTCTAAATTTAAACTTACAGGGGTTTTTACATGGCCTGACACACACCTATGTCTATGGCCCGTGTCTCTTACACGACCATGACATGCCTGTGTCCTAGCCTGTGTCTAAAAATCTTGACATTCTGTTTCTGATGTTAGCAATCCTTAAGGGTCACACAGCCAAGGCACACGCCCGTGTGCTAGGCCGTGCCCTTCACATGGCTAAGACAGATGGCCGTGTCTCTGCCCTTGTGTTTACTACCATCCATACTGACTTGAATTTTTTACATACAGGGGACACACGGCCGGAAAACACGCCCATGGGGCTGGACGAGACATATGCCCATGTGTCTACCTATGTGGACAACATAGGGCTATTTGCCAAGCCCTTTGCCACCCTGAAACACAATATAACAACATCCATCATGCTAAAGATCATCATAACATGATTTCTCAATCCAACAACCATATCTAAGGCCCTTACACATTTCATATTTACTAAAACAACAAACAAATTACTCATTCATGAGATAACTTCTTGTATTCATATAACAACTTTCATCTTTAGCCATTTCCGTGGCCTTATACAAAATGAATTAAAATGCTAAAGTGAGCCAACACATTTGGCCAATTAACACTGACACAAAATTCTAAAGTTAGGGTCCTATACATGCCATAATCAAAATAAAAAGATCTAACTATACAAAGTGCTTCGATTGATAGTGTGATCGATGCCTCTGACGTCCATTGATCCATGAGCTAATTAGGTGGAACTATAAGAAAATGGAAAGAAATAGGGTAAGCATAAAGCTTTGTAAGTTGCATGAAAATAAATATAACGACAACTTTACCATTCATCATCATGCTCATAACACTAAAATAGGCATAAGTACAACTTACTCGTCACTATCCAACACAATTCACATAGCATATACTAAGCTCACATCTCATGCATTTCATTTAGGTACCTGTATCACTCACAACAAGGTTATACTTTTCTCATTTAACTTAAACTATAAGTCTCACCGTTGAACCATTTTAAATACTATCGGATAGTCACTAAGCCTCAAACATAGGGTATAATGCCGATGCCATGTCCTAGACGTGGTCTTACACTAGCTCTTACATTAAGTCAATGCCATGTCCCAGACATGGTCTTACACTGACACATCATGTTGTCGATGCATGTCCCAGACATGGTCTTACACTGGCTCTCATAATGTGGCCGATGCATGTCCCAGACATGTCTTACATTAGCACACAATTATCCCGAATGTCATGGCCTGAATATCTGATTTATTTTCTAAGGTTCAAACGAGAGTCCTACTATCTCAATATTCATCATACATGATTATTTCTACAAATAAGCAATTCATGCTATCTCAATTCAAGCACATATAATAACAATTTAGTTGATTTGTTTACATACAACTTACCTTGGATTACAAAATGTAGACGACTAGCTCGGCTTAGTCCATCTGCTTCTTTTTTCCCCGGGCTAGGCTGGGATTTTGTAATTCTTGATCTAAAATGATAAAAATTCAATAATTTAATCATTTTATTAATCTAGATACTTAATAATTTAAAATTGGGAAAAATGACCATTTTGCCCCTAGACTTTTGCGAAAATGACCATTTTACCCCTAAGTTTGAAAATTGATTTTTATCGAATTTATTCATATCTTAAGCCTAGTTGAACCCTTTTTAGTCTTATAGCAACCCAAAATTTCCATTATTTCTCACATTTATCATCTAATTTTCAACTTATGCAAAATAGTCCCTAGTTAGGGTTTCCATGAAAACTACTTCACAAAACTTGATCATTACACAAACATAACTCATATTCCTCCATAAAATTTAAGAAAAAAACATGTTTACTATCATGGAAAAATCCAAAACTTTCGACCATTTTGCAAAATAGTCCCCTCATTTGAAAGCTCATGCTACAAGGGGTCCAAAAATACAAAAATCATTAAGAAAAACTATCAAAATCACTTACTTGTGAAAGTAAAGAGTGGCTGAAATTTTTCAAACTTCTAACCCCTATTTTTGCTGGTAAATTTTGGTGGTGAAGAAGGTGAGAAAAAGATGACACCTTTTTTTTCTTTATTTTATTTCATTTTGGTCAAATAAGCTACCAAATTTCTACCTAATTTTGACTTTCTCCATATTTTGTCTCCTATGGCCTGCCGTCACCTATCCAAGGGTCTATTTGCCCTTTAAAGACCCCCAATTTATGTTTCATGGCAATTTAACACCCTTAGCTATCAATTCAAGACTTTTGAACTTTATGCGATTTAGTTCTTTTTCGCGATTAAGCTCACAAACACTAAAATTACTTCACCAAACTTTTCATGCACTCATGTAATAATTCCACAACACATAAAATAAGTTTCAAAAATAATTTCTCTGACCTCGGGTCAGTGGTCCCGAAACCATTGTTCCGATTAGGCCCAAAATTAGGCTGTTACAAAGTCAGAGACTTATACAAGCACGAACACGGGCTTGGACACGGCCGTGTCTCCCTATCTCAAATGGCCACACAGTCTAAAACACGGGCATGTCTCCTGGAATGTGAGTCACACGGGCGTGTGAATCCTGCAGCTTTGAAAATTTTTAATATTTTTTGAGAAATTTCCTGAGTTTTTGAATTAGTCTCGATTTGTTTCTAACGAGTATTTTTAGCTCGAGGGCTCGAATAAAGGGAAATATATATGAGTTTTATTGGTTGATGACTTGAATATTATATGATATGAAATGTTTGTAATTTATGTTTGTTTGATCGGTAATACTCTGAAACCCTATTTCGGTAACGAATATGGGTTAGGGGTGTTACAATCAAAGCCAAGTTTGTTAACATTAGTGGTCACTAGTTTTCTTTCCCCGGAGCCTAACCTAGCTGATAATGCTGCTTGAAATTATCTGTTTTACCCCTGCATGTTCTTTGTTTTATAAATTGACTTCTAGGGTAAGAATTGGAAATACAATGCCCTATAGGAAATTGTACTTAGTTATACCTTGGATCTCTTGTAGCTACTCACCCATGGTACGTTTTCCCTACCTTTTATTTAGTATTCGATCTTAGTTATGCCTTCGTAATAAGGGCGAGGTGGCCACGGTGCACTGTCGGTACCACCACAGTCACATGAGGATGTACCACCACCACCACCGCATAGAGGTGCACCGCCATCGTTGTGTGAGGATACTCATCTGGATCGAGTTGAGCACTAGATGCCTGAGATAATCAGGGCATTGCAGCATACCATTGGTGCCAATGCTACCCTTGTCTGCCAGGTATTACCACTAGAGCATCTGTGAGTTCTAGATCGTAAGGAGTTTCGAGGAGTTAGGGGAGGAGACCCTACTTGTGCTGAATACCAGTTGGAGGGTGTAACAGCTCGATTTTGGGCTTAGTCAAAACAGTGGTTTCGGGACCACGAATCTGACGTAGAAAAACTTGTGTTTATTACATTTTCATGGTCTACAGTTTTACAGAATTATTTCATGAAAATTTTGTTCGAAAATTTTGACGTTTGAGCACTCAGTTTAGCAAAAACGACTAAATAGTAAAAAGTGCAAAAGTTGAGTTCTACATGCTAGAGGTATCTAATTGTTATGAAATTTTAAATTGAAGGTCCTTAGATGGTAATTAGACCATTTTACTTTAAGTTGGACAAAAATATACATGAGGTAAGAGAATTTTAGTGTTTTGAGAAAAGGGCATTTTGCTCATTTAGTAATTAAAAGAATTAAAAAGAAAAAATCAAGCCTAAGTTTAGTCCATCTTCTTTATGCTTGTGCTGAAAATTAGAGGAAAAACCATAGCTAGGGTTTGTTCATATTCCAAGCGCGACTGTAAGTCCGTTCTAGCCCCATTTTTAATGATTTTTTATGTTTTTGATATCCTTGTAACCTAATCTAGCTATTTCAAGGGCTAATTTGAAAGAAAATCAAAGTCTAAAACTTTACCCATGAAGAATATTTGTGCATTTTGATGTCTAATGGTAGAAAATGTATGTTAGATGTATGATAAACAACTTTTACTAGGTGATTTTTGATGAAAATGTCAAAAGGGCCAATTTGTAGAAAGGTTATAAAATGTGTGTAAAAGTGTGATTAAATGAAAAATGTATGCTTTTATAAGTATAAAAGAGGTTAGGATAGGCTTGGGAATCGAAGAAATTGAATGTATTTCAATTTACAAGCCTAGGGACCAAAGTGTAAAAATGTCAAAGTTTAGGGGTAAAAATGTAATTTTTTCATAATATGATTTTTGAACTGAATTGAGTAATGTGAATAATAAATGAGTTAAATTTACTATTATAGATCAAGAAAAATGAGGTTCAAACCTAGATCGAGGAAAAAATAAGGTGTTTGACGAGTAGGTCCTATTTCTATTATTTTGTACCGAGGTAAGTTCTTATGTAAATAATACATTATTTTAATTATGTTTCAAATACTTTACTATTGTATGAATTATGATTGACCATTGTGCATGTTCGACAAAGTTACGACAAGAGTGAAATCCCGGTCGAACTTTAGGAATAGATAGGATAGAAATGTCATGACATTAGGGTTACTAAGTCTATGTGTAAGACCATATCTGGGATATGGAATCAATATAAGACTTCGTGTAAGACCATATCTGGGATATGGCATCGATGTGAGATTTCATATAAGATCATAGCTGGGCTATTGGCATCGATACGAGATCCCGTGTGAGACCATATCTAGGATATGTCATTGGTATGGTACCGTGTGTACAGAACTCTCGAGTATACTTTAGTATTCCAAGTATTTCAACGGGTAATTTAATGAGTATGTCAAAGATTTTTTGTAAATCCAATTTGATATGACTCAGGTATGTACGTAAAACTCAAACGAAATGAGCTCGTTATGTGATGAACCATCGGTAAGGTTATGATTTAGTAAGTTATGATTATAAGATCTTAATCATATTTATGCCAATTATCATCGTGTTAATTGTATGTTAGATGTGTGTTTTTGATGCCTATTATTTACATGGGATCTTTTTAAGCTTTAAATATTACTCCTCTTTCTTTTCCCTTGTCTTATAGTGTGACCAAGCTAGCTCGGATTTGGGGATCGTCGGAGACTGCATCACACTATCAACTGATTATTTTGGGTACCAATGATTTCAATGTTTTGAGTTATGGCATGTATAAGGACTTGGTTGTTTTGTTATGTTTCATAATTGAATTGGCCTAATGTGTTGGCCTATATTGGTTGATAGTTCATTTTGTAAATGGCCATATGGAATTGGCTAATATTGGTTTAAGTATATATGCATATGATGATGTTTTCATGGATGTAAAAATTTGCATAGTTTAAGTTGACAAGTATGTGATGTTTGTGTGTGGTACATGGTAACATGTGAATGATGTGAGGATGTCTTGATTGTGGTTGAATTGGTTGAATGTAATTGCTTGGATTGGTGCTATATTTTGTTGTGTAGGTGCGTGCATAAAAGGGTGACAAAATCGCTTGGTAAATAGCCTTATTTTCGTCCACACGGGCATGTGTCTAGGCCGTGTGAGACACACGGCTTGCCCCATGGGCATGTGTTCCAGCCGTGTGTCCCCTGCACCTTAATTGTTGCAAAACAGAATGCTTAAGCTTGAGCACACAGGCAGAGACACGGGCGTGTGCCCTGGGCGTGTGAAGTCTGCAGCTATTTTATGAAAAATTATAAAAATTAAATTGACCACATGGCCTAGCACACGAGCGTGTGACTTGGCCATGTGTCTTTAATTTGTTCATGGGTGACAAACAGAGAGTTACATGGGTTAGGGACACGGGCGTGTGTAACCACACGGCTTGCCCACACGGGCGTGTCCCAATCCACACGGGCGTGTGGCTCTTAAAACATGAAAAATTTTCTAAGTGTTGTGAAATTTTCTAAAGTTCTTGGTTTAGTCCCGAACCGCTTCCAATGCATGTTTTGGACCTCGCAAGTTTTTTTAGGGACGATATGAATGTATATGAAAAGTTTTAAATTTGGTTGGAAATTTACGTATCGGTTTTGTATGTTTGCTTGTGTATAAATCTGGTAATGCCTCGTGCCCTGTTTTGGCATCGAATACAGGTAATGGGTGTTACATTAAGTGGTATTAGAGCTGCACTTTAGTCGATTCTCGAACTAACGTAGCGTGTGTAAGAGTCTAGCAATACATGCCATAAATGAACTTTGATAGTGTGATGACTCCTGACAATTTTAAATTGTGTTTTCGTATAGTAAATGGATCTCAATTGAGCTAAGGCTGATGACGTTGAAAGTAATGCATCGGCTCTCGTTCAAGGGGCAGCGCTATCTGATAGAAGACCCCTAACGACTAGTTAGGGAGAAGGGGGTAGGGAAGCCTTTCGCCACATGATGAATGAGTGGTATACAGAATTTGTTCGAACAAATCTGAATGCCCAACCTCTTCCACCCCCATCTATTCCTCGACTGGTTCCTGTAGCTCCACATGGTATGGAATTTGTAAGAATGAACGAGCTCCCTGTTGATAAGATTCGAAAGCATGGGGTTGAAGATTTTAGAGCTAATGTGGATGACGATCCTGAGAGAGCCGAGCTTTGGCTCGAAAACTCTATCAGAGTATTTAATGAGCTGTCTTGCACACCGGATGAGTGTTTAAAGTGTTCCATCTCATTTTTGAGAGATTCTACATATCACTGGTGGAATATACTGGTATCGATAGTATCGAGAGAGAGGGTTACATGGGAATTCTTTCAAGAAGAGTTCTGAAAGAAATGTATTAGTCAGCGGTTTATCGATCAGAAATGTAAGGAATTTCTTGAGCTGAAACAGGGTCATATGTTAATGACCAAATATGAGCGAGAATTTGTCAAGCTTAGTAAATATGCTCGAGAGTGTATTTCCACCGAGGCTATTATGTGCAGGAAGTTTGAGGATGGATTGAATGAGGATATTCGTGTGTTAGTTGGGATCTTAGAACTGAAAGAATTTGTGGTATTGGTCGAACGAGCCTGTAAGGCCGAAGAGTTGAATAAAGAGAAGAGGAAAGCTGATTGTGAAGCTAAAGATTCGAGGAAATGACTGATGAGTAAGTTATTTCCATCTCATTTGAAGAAATCTAAAGAAATGTATTCTCGTTAGATTGTATCAGCTGGGTATTCCCATAGAGACCGCTGGAAGCAATACTTGAGTTTTAAATCTTAAGCCACTTCAATGGCAAGTGTAGGTAATGTAAGGCCTAATGGACCCGAATTTCAGCATTGTGGAAGAAGACATCCCGAAAATTGTAGGATGAATGACCGAGCTTGTTTCAAGTGTGGCTCTCAAGAGCATTTTATCCGAGATTGCCCTGAAATGGTTGAGAAAGAAAAATTTCAGAGCGCGAGGCTGAGTAATACTACTAATAGGGGTAGGCCATTGTGGAGTACCAGAAATAGAGCTAGTAGTAAAGGTGTGACAAAAGATACCGCTGTGAGATTCGAAGCTTGAGCACCTGCTAGAGCCTATGCCATCCGTGCACGCTAAGAAGCTACATCTCCCGATGTTATCACTGGTACTTTTTCTTTCTATAATACTAATGTAGTTGCATTGATTGATCCTGGATCGACCCATTCTTATGTTTGTGTGAAATTGGTAACTAGTAAGAGCTTGCCTTTTGAGTTTACTGAGTTTGTGATTAGAGTGTCAAACCCCTTAGGCAAACATGTATTAGTTGATAGAGTTTGCAAGAATTGTCCCTTGATGATTCGAGGTCACTATTTTCTAGCTGATTTAATATTGTTGTCATTCGATGAATTCGATGTTATTTTGGGTATGGATTGGTTGACATTGCATGATGCCGTAGTGAATTGTAAAAGAAAGATTATTGAACTGAAATGTGAAAATGGTGAAACTCTTCGGATTGATTTAGATGAGTCGGATGAGTTACCTGTTGTGATTTCTTTGATGTTTGCCTAAAAATATGTAAGGAAGGGTTGTGAAGCTTATCTTGCTTATGTGTTGAATACAAAGATGTCTGAATTGAAAATTGAACCAGTGTCGATAGTTTGTGAATATCCAGATGTGTTTCCAGAAGAGTTGCTTGGGTTACCACTAGTTAGAGAAGTCGAGTTTGGTATTGATTTAGTACTAGATACCTCACCAATATCTATTGCTCCGTATAGGATGGCCCCGATTGAATTGAAAGAATTAAAAGCTCAATTGTAAGAGTTGACAGATAAGGGTTTTACGAGACCGAGTTTTTCTCCTTAGGGTGCTCCCGTATTATTTGTAAAGAAGAAAGATGGATCCATGAGGCTTTGTATCGACTACCGTCAGCTTAATAAGGTGACTATAAAGAACAAGTATCCTTTACCGAGAATTGATGACTTGTTTGATCAGTTGAGAGGACCAACGATATTCTCAAAGATTGATTTAAGATCTGGCTACTATCAGTTGAGAGTCAAAGAGTCGGATGTGTCGAAAATCATTTTCAGGACAAGGTATGGGCACTATGAATTTTTTGTTATGCCTTTCGGACTAAGTAATGCACCTGCTGTTTTTATGGACTAGATGAATAGAATCTTCCGACCATATTTAGATAAGTTTGTGGTTGTGTTCATCGATGATATCTTAATTTATTCTCGAGATGAGTCTGAGCATGCCGAGCACTTGAGGATTGTATTGTAGACTTTGAGTGATAAGCCGTTGTTTGCTAAATTCAGTAAAAGTGAGTTTTTTCTCTAAGAAGTCAGATTTTTTAGGACATATTGTTTCAGGTGATGGTATCCGAGTTGATCCAAGTAAGATTTTGACTATTGTTGATTGGAAACCGCAGAGGAATGTATCTAAAGTTAGAAGCTGTTTGGGCTTAGCCGGTTATTATTGACGTTTTGTCAAATAGAAGATTTTTGGGCTTACCTGGTTATTACCAATTTTTTTTAAAGGATTTTCGATGATTGCTACTCCTTTGACCAAGTTGTTTCAAAAAGATGTTAAGTTTGAATGGTTCAAAAAGTGTCAGCAAAGTTTTGAAAAGTTGAAAGCATTATTGACTGAGACGCCAGTTTTAGTACAACCTGAACCGGGAAAAGAGTTTGTGATTTATAGTGACATGTCACTGAATGGATTGGGATGTGTGTTAATGCAAGAGGGAAAAGTGATAGCTTATGCCTCGAGACAGTTGAAACCGTATGAGAAGAATTATCCGACACATGATTTGGAATTATTCGCCATTGTGTTTGCCTTAAAAATTTGGAGACATCATTTGTACGGTGAGAGATGCCATGTCTTTACTGATCATAAAAGTTTAAAATACTTGATGTCTCAAAAATATTTGAACATGCGGCAATGGAGATGGCTTGAGTTACTGAAGGATTACGAGCTAGTAATTGATTATCACCCGGGTAAAGCAAATGTAGTTGCAAATGCCTTGAGTAGAAAGACTTTGTTTGCTTTGAGAGCGATGAATGCACGATTGAATTTGTCCGATAATGGTTCGATCCTACCCGAGTTGAGAGCTAGATCGTTGTTTCTTTAACAAATTTGTAAAGCTCAGAAATGTGACAGTAATTTGCAAGCCAAAAGAGTTCATTGTGAATCGGATAGTGATTCAGATTTTCATATCGAATCTGATGATTGTTTGATGTTCCGAGGCAAAATTTGTGTACCGAAAAATGATGAACTTATTTAGAAAATTCTTCATGAAGCACATAATGATTGTTTATCTGTGTATCCGGGTAGTACAAAAATGTATAATGATTTGAAGAAATTGTATTGGTGGTCAAGTATGAAACAGAATATTTCAGAGTTTGTTTTGTCAATAAGTGAAAGATGAACACAAATTGCCTACGGGTTTACTTTAGCCAGTGATGGTACCCGAGAGGAAATGGGATAGAATTACGATGGACTTCATAATGGGTTTGCGTTTGACTCCGAAAAAGAAAGATGCCATCTGGGTTGTTGTTGATAGATTAACGAAATCAACTCACTTTATTCCGGTACATACTGACTACTTACTTGATAAGTTAGCCGATATTTCAATTGTGAGATTGCACGGAGTGCCTATGTCTATTGTTTCGGATAGAGATCCGAGGTTCACTTTGAGATTTTGGAAGAAGTTACAAGAGGCTTTGGGTACAAATTTGAACTTTAGTATCGCATTTCATTTGCAAACTGATGGTCAGTCTAAGAGAGTAATTCAGATTCTCGAAGATGTGCTCCGATGTTGTGTTTTAGAATTCGAGGGTAGTTGGGAAAAATATCTACCATTCGTCGAACATGCTTATAACAACAGTTTTCAGTTGAGTATAAAGATGACACCTTATGAGGCGTTGTATGGCCGCAAGTGCCGAACGCCTTTGTATTGGACCGAACTTAGTGAGAAACAGATTCACGGGGTTAATTTGGTTAGAGAAATACAAAAAAAGTGAAAGTAATTCGTGACTGTTTGAAAGCAGCTTCAGATCGACATAAGTCATACGCGGATTTGAAAAGAAAAGAGATTGAATTTTAGATCGGTGATAAAGTATTTATGAAAGTATCTCTGTCGAAGAAGATTCTGAGATTTGGCCATAAAGGCAAGTTGAGTCCATGTTTCATTGGGCCGTATGAGGTTATCAAAAGAATAGGGCCAGTGGCATATCGGTTAGCTTTACCGATAGAGTTGGAAAGGATTCATAATGTGTTTCATGTGTCGATGTTGCGCTGATATCGATCAGATCCCTCACATGTGATTTCTCCACCAGAGATTGAGGTTCGATCGGATATGACGTATGGTGAAGAACCGATCAAGATCTTAGCTCGAAAAGTTAAACAATTGAGAAATAAGAGTATAGCCCTAGTGAAAGTGTTATGGCAACGACATAGGGTTGAAGACGCTACGTGGGAACCCGAGGAGGCTATGAGAAAATAGTACCCAAACCTATTTTCTGGTAAGATTTTCGGGGACGAAAATTCCTAAAAGGGGGAGAGTTGTAATAGCCCGATTTTGGGCCTTGTCGGAACAGTGGATTTGGGACCACGAATATGACATAGAAAAACTTGTTTTTATTACATTTTCATAGTCTACAGTTTTACATAATGATTTTGTGAAAATTTCGTTCTAAAATTTTGACGTTTGAGTACTCAATTTAACAAAAAGGATTAAATAGTAAAAAGTACAAAAGTTGAGTTCTACATGCTAGAGGTGTCTAATTGTTATGAAATTTTAAATTGAAGGTCCTTAGATGGTAATTAGACCATTTTACTTTAGGTTGGATAAAAATAGACACGAGGTAAGAGAATTTTAGTGTTTTGAGAAAATGACATTTTGGTTATTTAGTAATTAAAATAATTAAAAAGCAAAAATCAAGCCAAAATTTAGTCTATCTTCTTCATACTTGTGCCAAAAATTAGAAGAGAAACCATAGCTAGGGTTTGTTTATATTCCAAGTGCGACTGTAAGTCCGTTCTAGCCCCGTTGTTAATGATTTTTATGTTTTTGATATCCTTGTAACCTAATCTAACTATTTCAAGGGCTAATTTGAAAGAAAATCAAAGTCTAAAACTTTACCCATGAAGAATATTTGTGCATTTTGATGTCTAATGGTAGAAAATATATGTTAGATGTATGATAAACAACTTTTGCTAGGTGATTTTTGATGAAAATGTCAAAAGGACCAATTTGTAAAAAGGTTATAAAATGTGCGTAAAAGTGTGATTAAATGAAAAAGGTGCGCTTTTATAAGTATAAAAGAGATTTGGCTAGGCTTGGGAATCGAAGAAATTGAATGTATTTCAATTTACGAGCCTAGGGACCAAAGTGTAAAACTGTCAAAGTTTAGGGGTAAAAATGTAATTTTTCCATAATATGATTTTTGAACTGAATTGAGTAATGTGAATAATAAATGAGTGAAATTTACTATTATAGATCAAGAAAAACGAGGTTCAGACTTAGATCGAGGGAAAAATAAGGTGTTTGACGAGTAGGTCCTATTTCTACTATTTTGTACTGAGGTAAGTTCTTATATAAATAATGCATTGTTTTAATTATGTTTCAAATACTTTACTATTGTATGAATTATGATTGACCATTTTGCGTGTTCGACAAAGTTACGATAAGAGTGAAATCCCAGTTGAACCTTAGGAATAGATAGGATAGAAATGTCATGACATTAGAGTTACTAAGTCTATGTGTAAGACCATATCTGGGATATGGCATCAATATGAGACTTCGTGTAAGACCATATCTGGGATATGGCATCGATGTAAGATTTCATGTAAGACCATAGCTAGGCTATTGGCATTGATACGAGATCCCATGTAAGACCATATCTGGGATATGGCATTGGTATGGTACCGTGTGTACGGAACTCTCGAGTATCCTTTAGTATTCCAAGTGGTTCAACGGGTAATTTAATGAGTATGTCAAAGATGAATTGTGTGTAAATCCTAGGATGACTCAGGTATGTACGTAAAACTCAAATGAAATGAGCTCGTTATGTGATGAACCCTCGGTAAGGTTATGATTTAGTAAGTTATGATTATAAGATCTTAATCACATTTATGCCAATTATCATCATGTTAATTGTATGTTAAATGTGTGTTTATGATGTCTATTATATGCATGGGAACTTACTGAGTTTTAAAGCTTACTCTTCTTTCTTTTCCCTTGTCTTATAGTGTCACTAAGCTAGCTCAGATTTGGGGATCGTCGGAGATTCCATCACATTATCAACTGATTATTTTGGGTACCAATGATTTCAATATTTTGAGTTATAGCATGTATAAGGACTTGGTTATTTGGTTCTGTGACATAATTGTATTGGCCTAATTTGTTGGCCTATATTGGTTGATAGTTCATTTTGTAAACGGCCATATGGAATTGGCTAATATTGGTTTAAGTATATATGCATATGATGATGTTTTCATGGATGTTGAAATTTGCATGGTTTAAGTTAATATGTGATGTTTGTATGTGGTACATCGTAGCATGTGAATGATGTAAGGATGTCTTGATTATGGCTGAATTGGTTGAATGTAATTGTTTGGATTGGTGCTATATTTTGTTATGTAGGTGTGTGCATAAAAGGGTGACAAAATGTCTTGGTAAATAGCCTTATTTTTGTCCACACGGGTAGACACACGAGAATGTATCTAGGCCATGTGATACACACGGCTTGCCCCATGGGTGTGTGTTTCGACCGTGTGTCCCCTGCACCTTAATTTTTGCAAAATAGAATGCTCAAAATTGAGAACACGGTCAGAGACACGGGCGTGTGAAGTCTGCACTTATTTTATGAAAAATTATAAAAATTAAATTGACCACACGGCCTAGAACACGGGCATGTGACTTGGCCATGTGTCTTTAATTTGTTTATGGGTGACAAATAGAGAGTTACAAGGGTTAGGGACACGCGATGTAACCACACAGCCTGCCCACAAGGGCGTGTCCCAAGCCACACGGGCGTGTTGCTTTTAAACATGATAATTTTTCTAAGTGTTGTGAAATTTTCTAAAGTTCTTGGTTTAGTCCCGAACCTCTTCCAATGCATGTTTTGGACCTCGTATGTTTGTTTTGAGGGATGATATGAATGTATATGAAAAGTTTTAAATTTGGTTGAAAATTTACGTCTCGATTTTGTATATTTGTTTGTGTATAAGTCTGGTAATGCCTTGTACCCTGTTCTGGCATCGAATATGGGTAAGGGGTGTTACAGAGGGAGTTACACGTATCTATGGTCAAGTGGGTTGTTTTGACAAGGATAAGCTTGGTTGCACTTTGTCGTTGTTAGATGGAGAGGTTCATTGCTGGTGGATGACAGTTGAGCGTGGTACTACACACTAGTGAGTCAATTAGGAATTTTTCCTGGAGTCTTTCCAGAGGAAGTTCATGGGAGAGAAATATCTGGAGGCAAGGAGACGTGAGTTCATGGATTTGGTCCAAGTTATTCTGTTTGTGAACGAGTACGAGGTGAAGTTCATGCGTTTAAGCTAGTATGTGCTGAGTTGGTGGCTCAAGAGGCTAGTATTTGTAAGAGGTTTGGACAGAATCGAGAAATTAAGTTGTATCTAGTACCGCAGTCTACTAAGGTCTTCGACAAGTTGGTTGAGAAGGCCCGAGCTTTAGAGGAGACTTTGGGTGAGGAGGCCAAAGCTATTACTACTAGGAACGTTAGGAGGCTGTCGAAATCTGCTAATTGGTCTAGCCGGAAGGCCAAGAGAGGTTGTTTTAGGTTTGGACAACAAGTTGCTACAGGCCAGGGTCTGATTAGGTAGGCTGCAAGAGCTAAGACTGGCACGAGTGATCAGGGACGTGTTATGTTTTCCTTGTGCGAGCATTGTAACCGTAAACATCTTGGAGTGTGTTAGAGGGTGACTAATGCCTGTATTGTTTGTAGATCGATGGAGCACCGTATTAGAGATTGCCCTATGAGGGTAGTTATGGCTAGAGACAAGCTTGCTACTGCTGTTATTGTCATTGCTGTTGCACCTGCTCTAGTTCAAGGGAGAGGCCATGGAAAAGGTGACGGTGGTAGAGGGTTTGGTCAGAGGGGAGCTACTCGAGTTGAGACTGGAGGTCCAGCTAGAGTATATGCAATTAGAGAGCCCCAAACTAGAGAGGCCACGGACATCATTGAAGGTACGTTCACACTTCATTCTTTTCCTCTTCTAGCTTTAGTTGATTCTGGTGCTACAAGATTACTTAATCTGAGATATGTAGCCAGAGAGAGTTGGGGATTTCTGTAGAGGCATCTAGGTTGGCTGTTACTGTGAGGAGTTCACTGGGTGATAATGTAGACATTGTCCTCTAATGGTTTAGGGACAAGTGTTTCATGTATATCTTTTAGAGTTGTCGTTATAGGGATTTGATGTTATCCTTGGGATGGATTAGTTGACCGAGCATTGGGCGAAGGTCGACTGTGGGGCGAAGTTGGTGCCTTTGTGTTGTGCTAGTGGCTCTGAGATTGTTGTTGTTAGAGAGTGGTTTGGGTTGCTCTTCAATGTCGTTTCTGCACTTGGAGCTGAGAAGTTAGTCCGGAAAATTTATGAGGCTTATTTAGCCTATGTCTTGAATGCTGAAAGTATTGAGTTGAGGTTGGATAAGATTCATGCAGTTTGTAATTTTTCGGATGTTTTTCTTGAGGAGTTGCCTAGTATTTCGCCGGATAGAGAAGTTGAGTTTGGTATTGAGCTCTATCTTGGTATAGCTCTGGTGTCAATTGCGCCTTATCATATGGCACCTAAAGAGTTGAAGGAGTTGAAGCTCTAGTTATAGGAGTTTTTGGACCGGGTTTCGTTCAACTGGGTGTGTCACCGTGGGGAGCGTCGGTTCTATTTGTGAAGAAGAAGGATGAGACTTTGAGGTTGTGTGCTGATTATCGCCAGCTGAATAAGTTGACCAGCAAGAATGAGTACCCACTTTTGAGGATCGATGATTTGTTTGATTAGTTTCGGGGGGCTTTGATTTTCTCAAAGATTGATTTGAGATCTAGGTATTATCAGTTGAAGGTGAAGGAGGCGGATGTTATGAAGACGACGTTTAAAACTCGTTATAGGCATTTTGAGTTTCTTGTCATGCAATTCAAGTTGACGAATGCACCCGCCGTATTTATGGACATGATTAACCATGTATTCTATTCCTATGTAGATTGGGTTGTTATGGTTTTTATAGATGATATATTGGTGTACCCTCGATCGGAGGATGAGCACGACGAGCATTTAAGAGTGGTTCATCAAATTTTGAGGGATAAGCAATTGTATGCCAAGCTGAGCAAGTGTGAGTTCTCGCTGCGAGAGGTGGTTTTTCTTGAACATGTCGTTTTAGTTGAGGGTATTCGAGTTGATCTGAAGACGGTTGAGTTGATATTGGATTGGAAGCCGCTGAGGTTTGTGTCTGAGGCTAAGCGTTTCTTAGGCTTAGCTGGTTATTACCGTCATTTTGTTAAGGGGTTTCTGGGTATTACTGCTACGTTTACGAAGTTGCTACAAAAGAATACTGCCTTCAAGTGGACTTATGAGAGGTAAAGGAGTTTTAAGAAGCTGAAGTTAGTTTTGATTGAAGCACCTGTACTAGCACAGCCAAAGCCTGGTAAGGAGTATGTTGTTTTTAGTGATGCTTCTTACACGGGATTGGGTTGTGTGCTGATGTAGGAGGGAAAGGTAATTTTTATGCATTGAGGCAGTTGAAACCGAATGAGTGTAACTATCCAACCCATGATCTGGAGTTGGTTTTCGTAGTCATTGCACTCAGGATTTGGCGTCATTATCTGTATGGTGAGGGGTGTGATTTACACAGATCACAAGAGTCTTAAGTATCTCCTTACCCAGAAAGAGTTGAACTTAAGACAGAAGCGTTGAATTAAGTTGTTGAAGAACTATGATTGTGTGATTGAGAATCATCCGGGAAAGGCGAATGTTGTTGCTAATGCCTTAAGTTGGAAGTCCTTGGTTGACTTGAGGGCGATGTTCACAAAGTTGTCGATTTTTGAGGATGGTGGTTTATTGGTTGAGCTTCTGGTGAAGCTGACCCTTGCACAATAAATTTGAGAGATACAGTCATTCGACAAGAGTTTGGCGCATCGTATCTGTCAGGTTGAGTTAGGAGTTCTTGGAGATTTTGGTCTTAATGTTGATGGTTTCCTCTACTTCAAAGGTCGGATGTGTGTTCCGATGGACGGGGATCTGAGACATATGATTCTTATCGATGCTCATAATAGTCCATATGTTATACATCCCGGTGGGAACAAGATGTATCAGGATCTTCAGGTATTTTATTGGTGGCCAGGGTTGAAGAAGGACGTAGTTGATTTTATTAGTAGATGTTTAGTTTGCTAGAGGGTTAAAGCTAAGCATCAACATCAATCTGGGTTACTTCATCCGATCAAGATTCTAGATGGAAATGGGAGTGGATCACAATAGATTTTGTTTCAAGATTACCATTGACTCCATTTTGAAAGGGTTCGGTTTGGGTGATACTGGATCAATTTACAAAGTGTGCATATTTCTTACTTGTGCGTATGACTTGCAATTTTCACCAGTTTCTATCATATGGAGAAGAGATCCACGGTTCACATCGAGGTTCTAGAAGACATTGTATGAGGCTTTGAATTTGAAGCTTCACTTCAGTACAGCGTATCATCTACAATCAGATGGTCAGTCTGAGAGGGTGATCCAGTTTCTTGAGGATATGCTTCGGAGTTGTGCTATTGATTTTGGTGGCAGCTGGGAGCGACATTTGCGGTTGGCTGAGTTCGCGTACAGTTATTAGAGGAGTATCCAAATAACTCCACTTGAGGAACTTTATGGTAAGAAGTGTAGGACTTCACTATGTTGGTTTGACATGGAGGAGAAGAGGAATTTGTGTTCAGATTTGGTTCGTGAGATTGAGGATAAGGTGAAACTTATTTGTAAGTCGTTGAAGGCTGCTTCAGACAGGCAGAAATCTTATGCTGACTTGAGATGTTGAGATATCGAGTATTAGGTTGGTGATAAAGTGTTTCTAAAGGTATCGCCTTGGAAAAAGGTTTTGAGGTTTGAGCGGAAGGATAAAGTAATACCCCTCACCCATATTCAACGCCGAAAAAGGGTTACGGAGCATTATCGAACTTACAACACAATTACACAAAATTTTCACATACATAATATCATTTCATACATTCATCATTCAAACTCAATCAATTTGTCTCTTTTACGAGCCTACGAGGCCCTAAACATGCATTGGGATTGGTTTAGGACTAAACCGATGACTTATGAAACTTTTACGAAAGTTAGAAAATTTTTCTCAAAACAGGGGAAACACTCCCATATGGCCAGGCCGTATGTCTCACACGACCACCAGACACGCCCATGTAACAGGCCGTGTGGACATTAGAAATGGGAGCACATGGTAGTGTCCCAGCTCGTGTCCTACACTATGTAGCTCTTTGACTTGGGTCAAACGGCCAACACAGACGCTCGTGCGGCAAGCCTATGTGCCCTAAAAATGGCTACACACGTCCGTGTGCTAGGTCGTGCAAAACTTGTAGGGTATACTGGCTTATGCCACACGGCCAAGTCACACGCCCGTGTGTGAGGCCGTATGGAGCATACTAACTTGTTTTCAAGTTCAACATTAGGGGACACACGACTGTGTAAGGTGATTGTGTGTCACACAAGGCTAAGACACACGCCCGTGTCTCTGCCCGTATGGACAAAAATAGGCTATTTACCAAGCCATTTTGCCACCCAATTTTTATGCATACCTACACAATTCAAATATTACTCACTCATAGCATAAATGGTCATCCAATTCAACCAAAATCAAGACTAAAACATACCATTTCAATTCCAACAATTAGCTTGCTTACTATCTCATGTTTTACTCATTCAAATCATACCAACTTTACCTATTCAAATTATCTAATTAAACATTTTCCAAACATGCATCGTCATACATCAATCCACAAGCATATAACTTCTCAATTACCAACCATTTCACATCTATAATACCAACTATCAATAACATTTCAAACCAACTTCAATCACTCAATATAAGTCATATGCACATATTTACATAACCAAACTAGCCAAATTAAACCAAGTCTCATGGATATACATATACAAACCAAAACATAACCATTCATAAGCCATCTCAAATGGAAAAACTCACTACTGAAATACATATCAAACTGACCATAGTCCTATACATGCCATATGACCAAACCAAAAGGTCAAAAGAACCAAAGTGATGCTTGGATAGTGTGACGTAGTCTTCAATGATTCTGAATCCGAGCTAGCTTTGAAATCACTATAAAACATAGGAAAATAAAAAAAGTAAGCTTTATCTCGTATGAAATAAACTCAACTAATCATAAATACACATGATAAACCGTAATTTATAAATATTTATAACCCATGCTTAACGCATTTTATGAATGATTTCTCCTTAGATTTGGTGAATTCAATGCTCCTAATGCCTTAATTTCATGTTTTATTCTCAGGTAGGCATAGGGGAACGAAAGGAATAAGAAACGGGCCGAAAACAAAGAAATGAGCCAAAGCACGACATCAACACGGCCTGGACCTCTTCACACGGGTAAATCACACGGCCGTGTCAATTTGGCAGAATTGAAGCGCGATTCACACGGGTATAACACACAGACGTGTACCTCGAACACAGCCTGAAGTTATCGCACACAGGCGTGTCACACGGGCGTGTCCCTGCCGAGCCCAAGTTTAGTCCAATTCAAAAAAGGCCACTTTTGAGGGTTCTTAGGCACTCCAAAGCCTATAAATACACCCCGGAAGAGGAAAAAAAGGGGGACAGAGAATAGGGAGTAAGGAATTACTCCAAGGAAGCCGATTGATCCATCTCAGAAGCCAGATCTACTATCAAGACTGAAGATCTCTCCTCAATTTCCCCTCCAGGAGTTTTGGGTTTTTTTTTATGTTTTGTAATTATTATTATTCTGAGATGTTTTCTTGTTTAGTTATGAACTAAACCCCTAAATACCTAAGGGGGATGAAACCTATGACAAAACCTTGTTATTATTTTTGAATCGTATGATAAATATTTGACTTGTTCTTAATTATGTGTTCTTAATTCTTGTTTTGGTATTTCAGGATATCACTTCAAGTTACTACTCTTAGTTGGAGGAGGAATATACCCTGGCTAAGAGTAACTTTGTCGTAATTAAGCGGAGTTGATTGCGCGCCTAGAGATAGGGTGACAAGATTTTGCCGGATTAGGGTGAAACCTAATAAGGGAATAGATCGAGTTAATGCAACCTTAGGGTGTTAATTAGAGATAACTCTCGGTTATTCAACCTAGGGATTAGACGTTGTTAGTCTCGAGAGGGATAATAATATACAGTAGGGATTTCTACGGAACAAGTTAAATGAATAAATCGTCCGGTTCGGAGCCAGAATAACAGGTAAAAGTCTAGCTAGATTTTTCCTTAGGTATTGTCTCAATCAATCGCTTTCCCCAAAAGTAATTTCCCAACTTCTATTTTCTGCAAGTTCTTAGTTTAATTAACTAGTTAGTTAAAACAAATCTCTTTTCTTCGGCTAGATAATAAGAAGACAGTCATTACTAGTACTCATAGTCCTTTGGGTTCGACAATCCGAGTCTTGCTAAAACTATACTACTGTTCGATAGGTACACTTGCCTACGCCGTGATAATAGTTAGTTTCAAGAACGATTCATTATAAATTTATAAAACTTATCATAGGAAAATTGACGATCAAGTTTTTGGCACCGTTGCCGGGGACTAAGATATTAGGAACGCTCAATTTTTATTACTTTAGCCATTTATTTTCTTGCAATTTAACTTCAATTTTTATTTTACAAATTTTCTTTCTTTTTTCTCCTGGCAGGTTCTTATAGTTTATGACTAGAAGAAAATCGTCAGGACTATTGCTTTTTGATGAGGAAATTGATCGTACAGCTCGTAAAAACTGACGAGAAATCAGGCGCAGCTTAAGATACACAGAGGAAGAGCAAGAGGACGATATCTAAACTACAACCGAGGAGATGGCTGAAAATCAAGACAATCTGCTACCTCCAGCCATACTCGCTGAATTAGCAAATCAGAATCCTGCTCCTCGTACTATGTATGATTATGCTAAACCTAATTTTACAGGAACTGAATCAAGTATTGTTAGGCCTGCTATTTATGCAAATAATTTTGAACTAAAACCTAACACGATTCAGATGATACAGCAATTTGTTCAGTTTGATGGTTTGTAGGATGAGAACCCCAACACTCACTTGGCAAATTTACTAGAACTGTGCGACACTTTCAAAATTAATGGTGCTTTTGATGAAGCCATTCGCCTTCGGTTATTCCCTTTTTCACTGAGGAATAAAGCTAAACAATTGTTGAACTCACTACCACGAGGGTTCATTACCACTTGGGAACAAATGACTAAAAAATTTTTATTAAAATATTTTCCACCGGCAAAAATAGCTAAGTTGCGTAATGATATATCTTCTTTTGTGCAGATGGACTTAGAAACACTTTACGATGCATGGGAGAGATACAAGGACCTTTTGCAAAGGTGCCCACACCATGTATTACCTCTATGGCTGCAAGTTCAAACATTCTACAACAGTGTGAACCCTTCGACAAGACAAATGATTGATGCAGCTGCTGGTGGGACCATCAATAACAAAACACCTGAAGAGGATTCTAAATTTATTGAAGAGATGTCACTGAATAACTATCAGTGGCAAGTCATGAGGACTAAGCCAACGAAAACAGCAGGCGTTTATAACGTCGATTCAGTCACTATGTTGTCAAATCAGGTAGAACTTCTGAATAAGAAAATTGATGGTTGACTTGGTTCTACGCAGGTACATCCAGTGATGAGGTGTGATTCAAGTGGAGGAGGTGTGCTTATAGAATACCCACCATTCAATCTTTCAACCGAAGAGGAATAAGTCAACTATATGGGTAACAATAATTTTAGATCACAAAATAACCCATATAGTAATACTTATAATGCAGGTTGGAAGAACCACCCAAATTTCTCTTGGGGCGGTCAAGGAAATCAAAGGCCACAGAATCCTCAAGGTTTTCAATAGCCACCTTATCAACAGGAAAAGAAGTCGAACCTTGAGGAGATGCTATCCGAATTTATCTCGGTGTCAGAAACTCGTTTCTGAAATACCGAGACAGCACTCAAAAATAAAAAAGCATCAATTCAAGGACTCGAAACTCAGATAGGTCAGCTATCCAAATTAAGTTTTGAACGACCACAAGGTAGCTTGCCAAGTAACACTGAACCCAACCCAAGGCAATAGCGCAACACAATTAGTACTCAAGATAAAGAAGGATTCGTTGAGCCTGAGCCAGAATTGATGCAAGAAACCGTGATAAGCAAAGGTAAAAGTGAGGTAAGTCATAACAAATTGGTGAATGAAGAATATAAACCTCGTGTGCCATACCCTAACGCGACAAGGAAAGACCGCTCAGATGAACAATTCGGTAAATTCCTTAAACTTTTGAGAAAATTACATATCAACTTACCGTTTATTGAAGCTCTGTCACAGATGCCAAATGCAATGAAATTTTTAAGAGAGCTTCTAGCAAACAAGCAGAAGTTGGACGAAGCGTCACATGTGGAGCTAAATGCAGTTTGCTCAGCTATTATACAGAATAAGGATCCAAGGAGTTTTACAATTCCTTGCTTAATTGGTAGTTTAGATGTGAATAATGCATTAGCTGATTTAGGGGCAAGCATCAATGTCATGCTTTACAAAATGTTTAAGCAACTATGTCTTGGGAAACCCAAACAAACTAGGATGAGCATTCAACTGACAGAAAAAACCATAAGATTTCCTAGGGGTATTATTGAAGATGTACTAGTGAAAGTGGATAAATTTATATTTCCCGTTGATTTCGTTGTTTTAGACATAGAGGAGGAGACCAACACCCCTTTGATTTTAGGGAGGCCCTTTTTAGCAACTGCTAAAACAATTATTGATGTTGGCATAGGAGAACTTACACTTCACGTGGGAGACAATATGATCACCCGTCAAGCTCTTAATTCTAGCATCACATCGAACATGGAAGGTAATAATCCACACCATCCTACTAAAACTGATAATATGACACAATCCACTGTGTAGAAATTAAGTTTGAAAGAAGTACACGAGCCATATTCCAACAACAATAGAGGACCCATTCATGAAGAACGAAGGCTACAGATAAAGGAGCTAGATGAATGGCGAGCACATAAACCGAGAACACTCGATAAATCGAAACTACGCCAAAACAAGCTCGATACCTCTCCAAATCAACTTAAGGTTGGAGATCAAGTCTTATTAGATGCCACAGACCCTCACATTGTCACTCCCAACCATGATGAAGAAACCCCTCTTACGGTGCTTAGTATTTTCCCATTCGGTACAGTGGAGGTAAGTCATCCCAAGTTCAGCACTTTTAAGGTAAACAATTCCCGACTAAAGCTTTATTTTGATAAGAATGATAGCCGGAATGAGGAGTACAAACTCATTAAACCACCTTAACCATTCAACAGAGAGGTAAGTCGAGTTTAGACTATAAATAAGCGCTTCTCGAGAGGCAACCCGAGCACTAATTGCACTAACTTCTTTAAATTTTAGTGTTTAACACTTGCCGTGACTAACAGAGCTCTTGAAAATAGGTTTACCACAGGGACACGGCCAAGCACACGGGCGTGTGTAAGACTGTGTGGAAACAGGCAAGATTTTCCCAAAACACGGGCGATGATAAATCGCTATGGTCGTAGGACACGGTCGTGGACGAACCTGCCAAAACAACACGGGCGTGTGACACGCCCGTGCTTGAGGACTGTGGTCGAAACTGAGAAACTAGCACGGGCATGCGACACGCCCGTGTCGACCACCCGTGGGCGAACATGTCAAATTAACACGGGCGTGGGGATTGCATACACGGGCGTGGGAGAAGTGAACAAGGCAAAACATGGTCGTGCGACATGACCGTGTTAAACAACACGCCTAAGGAACACGGGCGTGTGTCGAATTTCAGACGTGCCAAAAGGGGAAAAACACGAAACACACGGCCTGAAATTGGGACACACGGGCGTGTCCCCTGGCCGTGTGCCCTAAAATCTATAAATACCCTGCACTATCCATTGTCTTCCCCACTCAAAACCCTAACCCTAGCCGCTGCAAGTCCACACGGCCTCCACGCCACGCCCGTGCGCCGCCTCCAACTTCGTTTTTGACGCATTTTCTCCTCTTCCTAGCATTTGTTTACTTCTTCCTTTTCTATTTTATTGATTTTTAGGCCTAGTTATCACGATAATATGCAAGTTTTTTACTTTATTTCTATATTTTTCATCATTTAAATACACACCCATCATTTAGTTTAAGTTCTTGCATGCATTCTTTACTTTATTCATTTAGTTAGAAATAAAACTTTCATGATCAAGAGTAGTTAAAATTTTTCATGCATTTTATGTTCATGAGAGTTGTTAGGAAAATTTCATTCTTTTGTCATTTACATGTCATTCATATGCTCATCCACATGTCCTCACTTTGATAAATGCCAAAAAATTATGCTGTTAAAAGAAATTGGGTTGGTTATCTTGGTTCGTATTTTGGCTAAATTTATTTGTTCAGAGTTATGGCTTTTCAATTTATATACCTATTGTTATTTCTTTTTTCTTCATTTGTATAGGTTTACAATGTCGTCCTCACGAGGCAAGAAAATTGCCGTTCTCGCTTCTAAGAAAAGAAAAGGAGCGTCATCTTTCGCGGGCCCTACCACAAAAATTCGCCACCCATTTCTCCAGTTTCCCAACGGACCTCAAGAGGAACTATATCAGATACTAAGGGCCCAACCCTTAGCAGTGGGCCGTTGCATAGACTGGACTGCTATCAAACAAGTCCAGTTAGTTGACGCGATCCGGACCCTCCTTACCATCAACCCATGGGAGTTATTCTTTGGGATAATCGAGCCAACGTACCTCGAGCTCATAATATAACTGTGTTCGACATTCCATCTTCAAACCGTCATGACCAACTACGACGATCCGACACAGTCCAGTTTCGCTTAGGCGGATTAGTCCGCCAACTAAACGTTCCCGAGTTCGGTATCGCATTGGGTCTTTATACTGAGGAGTTTAGAGAGGAGAATGACTTACACGCTCTTGACCGCCACACCCTCGTCCCACGTTTGGCTAC
Source organism: Gossypium anomalum (assembly GCA_025698475.1). Taxonomy (NCBI): domain Eukaryota; kingdom Viridiplantae; phylum Streptophyta; class Magnoliopsida; order Malvales; family Malvaceae; genus Gossypium; species Gossypium anomalum. The sequence goes on along the minus strand of CM046958.1, from coordinate 32,233,407 downwards.
CTACGACCCCAGTCGCACAAAGGCATCATCCCTCCCTCCGTCCCTAAGGTACCTTCATTCTCTCTTATCTCATACTTTGACAGGACGGAGGGAGAGCACCGGTGCCGTCACTACCCACGACATCTATTATTTATGTTGTATGTCCAACGGGCACATCATCGAACTCGCCTACTTTATCACCCTTGCCGTATGCCATCAGACGGAGCGACATTGGAGAGGGGTCATCTCCATTGGCCCATACATGACTCGACTGGCGCGATACTTTGGACTCCTCAACTCCGCGGCCCAAGCATCATCCTTGACCCTTATTGGCCAGATGTCTCCACAAGGTATCTCGGGTATGATTGGCATGAGGATGATCGAGAGGTGCCAAGGAACCTACCCTCCCCAATATTTTCTCGCTCAATCCACCAAGGAGGAGGTTCCCGAGGACATTACTGATGATGTCCCTACCCAACACGAGGACCCACTTCACCACCCACCACCACCACCACCTTCTCGGCCAGTTCATGCGGCGGCTTCATACACTGGCATCTCTGAGCGCCTTAACAGATTCAAGCAGTAATGTTTTCAAAGATTTGACAACATTGATGCTACTCTATAGCAAATTTGTCAACACCTCCACGTCTCATCACCAGTCCCACCTTGCGAACCATCCAGCGATGAAGATGTTTAGAAATTTTTATTTTTCTTATTTTATTTTTATTTTTATTTTCATTTAAGATAACTTTTTATTTTTCTTTCATTTTATTTTTATTAGGATTTATAATATTTATCTAACAATCTTTACTCTTGGCTAATCTTTTACGAGTAAATCATTCTTCTTAAAATCCCCTAAACAGTTCCTACTTTTATCACAGTTATCACAGAGCTCCAAAGCTCACAATCATTTAGGAAATTCAAACTCCAATGGAAAAAGTTCACCACGGTTACCATGCCCTGCTCAATAAGGAGATACAATATTCTTTTGGCACAGCACCTATAGTATCCAACCTCTACTACCACCGGAGTATCCTCCTCCACCTCCATAACGCCAAACTAGGACATTCATTCAGTTCTCAGGAAGTTTCAATTCTTTCCCTATCTTATGATCTTATATTTTCTTATATATCTAACCTTGTACATTGAGGGCAATGTACATCTTAAGTGTGGGGGGGGTAATCATTTCATTATCTGAAAATCCCTGAATAGTGCTTTGTTCTCTTGTGAATCTCTCATATCATGTTTAAGTTGAATTTTGATTGACTGATAATTTTGATTGATATATCTTGAATTAAAACATAAGCATTCATGCATTGATTGTTAAACTCTAAGACACTAGAAAATCAAGCATAATAAGTTGATTTTTAAGAATTTAAAAATTTAGGTTGTTTCTCCAAATTTAGGTATTATCTTGAATTGAATTCCACAGATTAAAACATCAAAAAGCCATAATTTTTGTGAGATTTTTGAGCCTTTTGAGCATTTATTAATTCTCTCATGCTCACTTTTATTATTGCTTTGAGTGTGCCAATATTGAATTGTTATTCTAGAACTTGCCTGATTATGCATGTCAAGATCACACTATTTGATTTGATATATCAAGATGATAGAAGCACTTAGGATTAACCCACTCATGCCATGAAAAGCCTACCTCCACGATTAACCCTTAGTAAACCCCTTTGAGCCTAACAAGCCATTCCTTGTACCACCCTCGATATTAACCATTAACCCATTATTGTTGAAATCCCTTTAAATTAATTTGATCCCCAATTTTTGTCGAGAATTAATTTGAATAAATTGCTTAACTATGTCTTGTTCTTAATAGTAATCTATGATATTTGACTTGTTCTTAAAAAAAAAACCCATGTATATAAATCAGTAGTTATCTTTTGCTTGTAAGTCTCGTTCCATAGTCAAAGAAGAAAGCTTTGTTGTACGCAAGCGATGATTTAATATTTTTTCTAGTTAAGTAATTTTTCAAGTCAATCTCGATTCTAACCCTTTCTTTCAGCTTGTGACCACACCCCCTAACTAAGCTTCGTTACAACCCTTTAAAGACCTTTGGATTGATGTATCATCTCGATTTATAATGGTGGAGATTTGATTTTTATGCAAGCCTATGGTAATAACTTTTCACATTGACTGATGAGTGCTAATTTCATTGTCCTTAAACACTTCGAGTGATTTAAGTGAATCTTTAGTGAGGATGTTAAACTCTGTGAGGTTCCAAATCAATGATAACTACCTAGGGGAGGGGAGAGACCTAAGTTTTTCATGATTAAAATACTCAATTTAGAATGTTTGAAGCTCTAATGTTCTTTTAGTTGAATTCTCATTGTATGATTACTTATGAGATGATTTGAGATAATATTGATTGGAATTATAAGTTGAGAAAAAGAAAATTTTAACTGTGATCCGAGGATTTTGCTTGAGGACAAGCAAACGCTTAAGTGTGGGGGTATTTGATAAACCGTAATTTATACATATTTATAATCCATGCTTAATGCATTTTATGAATGATTTCTCCTTAGATTTGGTGAATTCGATGCTCCTAATGCCTTAACTTCATGTTTTATTCTCAAGTAGGCATAGGAGAACGAAAGGAACGAGAAAAGGGCTAACAACAGAGAAAATGGGCCAAAGCACGAAATCAACACTGCCTGGACCTCTTCACACGGCCGTGTCAATTTGGCAGAATTGAAGCACAATACACACGGGTATAACACACGGCCGTGTACCTCGAACACGGCTTGAAGTTATCGCACACGGGCGTGTCCCTATCGAGCCCAAGTTTAGTCCAACTCGGAAAAGGCCACTTTTGAGGGTTCTTAGGCACTCTAAAGCCTATAAATACACCCCAAAAGAAGAAGAAAAAGGGGATGGAGAATAGGGAGTAAGGAATTACTCTAAGGAAGCCGATTGATCCATCTCAGAAGCCGGATCTATTATCAAGACTGAAGATCTCTCCTCAATTTCCCCTCCAGGAGTTTTGGGTTTTCTTTATGTTTTGTAATTATTATTATTCTGAGATGTTTTCTTGTTTAGTTATGAACTAAACCCCTAAATACCTAAGGGGGATGAAACCTATGACAAAATCTTGTTATTATTTCTGAATCATATGATAAATATTTAACTTGTTCTTAATTATGTGTTCTTAATTCTTGTTTTGGTATTTTAGGATATCACTTCAAGTTACTACTCTTAGTTGGAGGAGGAATAGACCCTGGCTAAGAGTAACTTTGTCGTAATTAAGCGGAGTTGATTGCGTGCCTAGAGATAGGGTGACAAGATTTTGCCAGATTAGGGTGAAACCTAATAAGGGAATCCATAGATAGAGTTAATGCAACCTTAGGGTGTTAATTAGAGATAACTCTCGGTTATTCAACCTAGGGATTAGACATTGTTAGTCTCGAGAGGGATAATAATATACAGTAGGGATTTTTACAGGACAAGTTAAATGAATAAATCGTCCGGTTCGGAGCCAGAATAACAAGTAAAAGTCTAGGTGGATTTTTCTTTAGGTATTGTCTTAATCAATCGCTTTCCCCAAAAGTAATTTCCCAACGTCTATTTTCTACAAGTTCTTAGTTTAATTAATTAGTTAGTTAAAACAAATCTCTTTTCTTCGGCTAGATAATAAGAAGACAGCCATTACTAGTATTCAGAGTCCTTTGGGTTCGACAATCAGGTCTTGCTAAAACTATACTATTTTTCGATAGGTACACTTGCCTACGTCGTGATAATAGTTAGCTTCAAGAACGATTCATTATAAATTTATAAAACTTATCACAGGAAAATCGACGATCAACACAATTCATCAATTTGAACTTCTTAATTCGTAATTCATAAATACTAACAAACTTTCTACATGCTTAATCATATACTTATATGCAAACTTCATATCTTCTTCAATTTAAAGCTCGTATGATTCACATACATACCTGAACCAATCCGTAATAAACTCATACCTAAACAGAAAAATGTCAAATACTCGAATTCTCGCACACTAAGTGCCAATACATAGCTGAAGCTATTTTAATCTCGCACACTAAGTGCCATACATAGCAGAAGCTATCTCGAATCGTACACTAAGTGCCATACATAGTCGAAGTTATCTCGAATCGCACACCAAGTGCCGTACATAGCTGAATTGTCGTCAACTATGACTGTAGTCTCGTATGCACAATTTATGCAATATCAAAGCATTTAAAACATAATTATAACAATGCTTATTATATACGAACTTACCTCGATTCAAAAATGATGAAATTGTCGATTAATCGAGCACTTTATCTTTTCCCTGATCCAAGTCCGTCTTTCTCCTTTCTTGATCTAAATATATTCAAAATTAACTTATTTTATCAACTATTTATTCAATTCAATCCAAAACACACTTTAAAACATATTTACACTTTTGCCCCACATATTTCACATTTTTTACAATTTAGTCCTCATTTCATAAAATCACAAATTAACAAAATTCCAAATATACCCTAGCTAGCCAAATTACCAGTATGCCCCTACCACTGCATATTTTTCATTTATTTCACATTTTAACCACTAGCTTTACACATTTCTCAATTTAATCCCTATTTTGCATTTTCACTAAAAATCACTTTACAAAAATTGTTTAACTATCATCAAACTTTCATACTCTATCATAAAATATCAAAATAATCATGTATTCATCAATGGCAACATTCAAAATCTTTAACAGTTTTGCAAAATAGTCCCTGGGCTAGATAGTACTAGATGCAACGATCTCAAAAACATAGAAATCATTAAAAATCGGGTCAAAAATACTCACCAATTCATGCTTAAAGTTGCCGAACCCTAATGGCTTCCATAAGCATTTTATTTTCTAAATTTTTTATTGAAAGAACCATAAAGATGATAACATTTTATTTTTGTTTTATTTTTTATATGTTAATTAATATATTTATCTAATTAACCTTAGTATAAAACCATTAAAATCACAAAATGGTTGTCCAAAATTAAAGGTCTAATTACAACATAAGGACCTTAACATTAAGGTTCTATAGCTATTTAACACCTTTAGCTATTAGAACTCAAGTTTTACGCTTTACGCGATTTAGTCATTTTTATCAAATTAACTATTCAAACGACAAAATTTATTCACGAAACTTTCACACATACATACCATCATACTGTAAACACTTAAAATAATATTAAAATAATTTTACAACCTCAGATTTGTGGTCTCAAAACCACTATTTTGATTTGACTAAAAACGACCTGTTACAACTCTTCCCCTTAGGGATTTTCATCCCCTAAATCTTACCAGTGAATAGGTTAGGGTACTGGTTTCTCATAGCTTCCGCGGGCTCCCACGTAGTCTCTTCGACACCGTGTCGTTGCCAAAGTACTTTCATGAGAGCTATGCTTTTATTCCTCAATTGTTTAACCTCACGTGTTAGAATTCTGATCGGTTCTTCGTTGTATGTCATATTAGGTTGAATTTCTATCTTTGATGGAGAAATCACATGTGATGGATTAGATCTATATTGGCGCAACATTGATACATGAAATACGTTGTGAATCTTTTCTAACTCAATAGGTAACGCTAGTTGATAAGTCACTGGCCCTATTCTTTCAATAATCTCGTACAGCCCGATGAACCGCGCACTCAGTTTACCTTTACGACCAAATCGAAGGATTTTCTTCCATGGAGACACTTTCAAAAACACTTTATTACCGATCTAAAATTCAATGTCTTTTCGTTTCAAATTTGTATATGATTTATGACGATCTGAAGTTGCTTTCAAACATCGCGAATTACTTTCAATTTTTCTTTAGTTTCTCGAATCAAATCAACCTCGTGAATCTTTTTCTCACTCAAATCGGTCCAATACAACAGAGTTTGACATTTGCGACCATACAATGCTTTATACGGAACTATCTTTATGCTTGATTGAAAGCTGTTATTATATGCAAATTCAACCAACAACAAATATTTCTCCTAGTTGCCTTCAAACTCTAAAACACAACATCTGAGCATATCCTCAAGAATTTGAATTACTCTCTTAGACTGACAGTCGGTTTGCGGATGAAAAGCTGTACTAAAATTCAACTTTGTACCAAAAGCTTTTTGCAATTTCTTCTAAAATCGCAACCTGAACCTCGAATCTCTATCCAAAATAATCAAAACTGGTACCCTGTGCAATCTAACAATCTCAACAATGTACAACTCAGCTAATCTATCGAGCGAAAAGTCAGTACGTACTGGGATGAAATGTGCTAATTTCATTAATCGATCAACAATTGCATCTTTCTTCTTCGGGGATAGAGGTAATCCCGAAACGAAATCCATAGTCACCCTATCCCATTTCCACTCTGGTATCATCACAGGTTGAAGTAAACCCGAAGACACTTGATGCTCAGCTTTCACTTGCTGACAAATTAAACACTTTGATACAAATTCTGAAATGTCTCGTTTCATACCTAACCACCAATACAACTTCTTCAAATCATTGTACATTTTGGTACTCCCAGGATGAACAGATAAGCGACCACTATGTGCCTCGTGTAAAATTTCTTGAATCAACTCTGGATTTTTCGGTACACAGATTCTATCTCGGAACATTAAACAATCATCGGATCCAATTTGATACTCTGAATCACTATTTAACTCACATTTCACTCTTTTAGCTTGTAATTCACTATCACATTTCAGAGCTTCGCAAATTTGCTGAAGAAATACTGGTTTAGCTTTTAATTCAGCTAAAATTGAGCCATCATCGGATAATGTCAACTGTGTATTCATTGCTCTCAAGGCAAACAATGATTTCCTACTCAAAGCATCTGCAACCACATTTGCTTTCCTCGGATGATAATCTATTACTAACTCATAATCTTTTAGTAGCTCGAGCCATCTTCGTTGTCGCAAATTCAAATCTTTCTGAGTCATAATATACTTTAAGCTTTTATGATCAGTAAAGATGTGACATTTTTCACCGTACAAATGATGACGCCAAATTTTCAATGCAAAAACTATAGCAGCCAACTCTAAATCATGAGCTAGATAATTCTTTTTATGCGGTTTCAACTGTCTAGAAGCATGGGCTATTACTTTTCCTTCTTGCATCAACACGCAACCCAATCCATTCAATGACAGGTCGCTGTAAATCACAAATTCTTTACCCGACTTAGGTTGAACCAGCACTGGTGCCTCAGTTAACAATGCTTTCAATTGATCGAAGCTTTGTTCACATTTCTCAGACCATTCAAACTTTATATCTTTCTGTAGTAGTCTTGTCATCAGTGTAGCAATCATCGAGAACCCTTTAACAAAACGTCGATAGTAACTAGCCAATCCTAGAAAACTTTTGACCTCAAATACATTTCTAGGTGATTTTCAATAAATTACTGTAGAAATCTTGCTCAGATCAACTCGAACGCCATCCGCCAAGACAATATGTCCCAAAAATCCAACTTCGCAGAGCTAAAAGTCACATTTGCTGAATTTAGCATACAGCTGCTTATCTCTCAAGGTTTGCAACACAATCCTCAAATTCTCGGCATGCTCAGACTCATCTCGTGAATAGATCAGAATGTCATCAATGAACACAATAACAAATCTGTCTAGATACGGTCTAAAATTTTGATCATCAAATCCATAAAAATGGCGAGAGCATTAGTTAGTCCAAAAGGCATAACAAGGAATTCATAGTGTTCGTACCTCGTTCTGAACGTAGTTTTTGGCACATTTGAGTCTTTAACTCGCAACTGATAATAACCCGATCTCAAATCGATCTTCGAAAACACTGTTGCACCTTTCAATTATCAAACAAATCGTCTATTCTCGGTAACGGATACTTATTCTTTACTGTAACCTTATTGAGTTGTCTATAGTCAATACACATTCTCATTGATCCATCTTTCTTCTTTACGAACATTACAGGTGCACCCCAGGGCGAAAAACTCAGTCGTGTAAAACCTCTATCTGTTAACTCTTGCAATTGAGCTTTCAACTCTTTCAACTCTGTCAGAGCCATTCTGTATGGAGCTATAGATATCGGTAAAGTTCCCGACACTAATTCAATAGTAAATTCAACCTCTCTAATAGGTGGCAACACCGGTAATTCTCAGGAAATACATCCAGATATTCACAGACAACTGGCACTAATTCAATCTTTGATTTAGACACTTTTTTATCAAAAATATAAGCAAGATAAGCTTCGCAACCTTTTCTCACACATCTTTAAGCTGACATAAATGAAATCACAATAGGCAATTCATTCGATTCATTTGATTCAATCTGAAGAATTTTATTATTCTGACACTTCAATTCTATAATCTTTCGTCTACAGTTCACAAAGACATCATGTAAAGTCAACCAATCCATACCCAGAATCACATCGAACTCATCAAATGGTAAAAGCATCAAGTCACCCAAAAAACAGTAACCCCGAGTCATTAAAGGACAATTCTTTCATACTTTATCAACTAGAACATACTTGCTTAAGGGGTTCGATACTTTAATTACAAACTCAGTAGACTCAATAGGCAAGCTCTTATTAGACACCAAATTCATATATATATATATATGAATGAGTTGATCCATGATCAATCAATGCAATAACATTAGTGTAGTAAAGAAAAAATGTACCGGTAATAACATCTAGTGATGACGCATCTTCGCGGGTGCAAATAGCGTATGCTCTAGTAGGTATTCTGGCCTCAGATCTCACTATAGAACCTTTCGTTGTACCATGATTACCACTTGCATTACCTGCATTTCTTGGCGGCTTCCCTCGAGTAGCTGTATTGCTTGATCTTGCATTTTGAGATTTATCTTTTTCATTTAACTCAGGATAATGTAGGATAAAATGATCTCGCGAACCACAATTGTAACAAGCTCTATTATTATTTTTCACCAAACAATCTCCAAAATGCCGTCTTCCACACTGTTGACACTTAGGTTTAATTTCTTTCACGTTGCCAACACTCGGTACTGATGTAGCTTGAGCTCTAGAACTGGTGTATTGCTTTCCGTGATCTCTATTGGAATATCCCGTTGAAGTGGTCAACCGGTTAAAATAATCTCTTGATTTTTTTAACGAGGAATGATAAGGTTTAGTCATTGATCTCTTCCGCGAATCTCTTGCCTCTGAATCAGCCTTTCTCTTTTCTTTGCTAAGTTCCTTGGCTTTGCAAGCTCTGTCGACTAAAACAACAAATTCCTTCAGTTCTAAAATTCCAACTAGAAGTTTAATGTCCTCGTTCAACCCATCAATGAACCGCTTGCACATTATTTCTTTAGTAGAAACATATTCCCGAGCATCCTTGCTCAACCATACAAATTCTCTTTCATACTCTGTCACGGTCATTCAGCCTTGTTTCAATTCTAAAAATTCTTTATGCTTTTGATCCAAAAACCGTTGACTTATGTATTTCTTTCGGAACTCAGTTTGAAAGAATTCCCAGGTGACTCTCTCCCTCGGTACCACGGATACTAATGTATTCCACCACTGATATGCGGTGTCTCTTAATAGTGATATAACACGTTTTAAACATTTAGCTGGTGTACAAGAAAGTTCATCAAGTGCTCTAATAGTGTCTTCAAGCCAAAACTCGGCTCTCTCAGGATCATCGTCAACATTAGCTCTGAATTCTTCAGCCCCATGTTTACGGATCTTGTCAACTGAAGGCTTATTCAATATTAAAAGCTCGACTCCTTGAGGAGCTACGGGAACCCGTTGGGGATTAGGAAGGGGTGGAGGTTGTTGAGCAGCAGGGTTCATTCGGATATATTGAGTGAACCACTCGTTCATCATTTGGAAGAAGGCTTCTCTAGCCTCTCCTCCCTGGCTACCCATTACGGGTCTAGAATCAGACGGCACTGTCCCTTGAGTGGAAGCGGGCACATTACTCTCAATCTCATCAGCTATAGCTCGATTGGGATCCATTTACTATATGAAAACACATTTTAAAATGTCAGGAGTCAATACACTATCATAGTTTATATATGGCATGTATAGCTAGACTCTCACATTCGCTACGTTAGTCCTAGAATTGATTAAACTGTAGCTCTGATACCAATAAATGTAACACCCCTCACCTGTATTCAATGCCAGAATAGGATTACAGAGCATTATCAGACTTACAACACAATTACACAAACTTTTCAAATACATGATATCATTTCATACATTCATCATTCAAACTCAACCAATTTGTCCCTTGTATGAGCCTACGAGGCCCTAAACATGTATTGGGATTGGTTCGGGACTAAACTGATGACTTATGAAACTTTTACGAAACCTAAAATTTTTTTCTCAAAATAGGGGACACACGCCCGTGTCATAGGTCGTGTGGACATTAGAAAGGGGAGTACATGGTCGTGCCCCAACCTGTGCCCTACCCCGTGTAACTCTCTGACTTGGGTCACAAGGCTAACACACACACCCGTGTGGCTAACCCATATGCCCTAAAAATGGCCACACACGCCCGTGTGCCAGGCCGTGTGCTAGGCCGTGCCAAACCTGTAGGGTATACGGGCTTATGCTACACGGCCAAGTCACACGCCCATGTGTGAGGCCGTGTGGAGTATACTGACTTGTTTTCAAATTCAACACTAGGGGACACACGTCGTGTAGTGACCGTGTGTCACACAGGGCTAAGACACACGCCCGTGTCTCTACTCGTGTGGACAAAAATAGGCTATTTACCAAGCCATTTTGCCACCAAATTTTTGCAATTCAAATATTACTCACTCATAGCATGAATGGTCATCCAACTCAACCAAAATCAAGACTAAAACATACCATTTCAATTCCAACAATTAGCTTGCTTACTATTTCATGTTTTACTCATTCAAATCATACCAACTTTACATATTCAAAGCATCTAATTAAACATTTCCCAAACATGCATCATCATACATCAATCCACAAGCATATAGTTTCTCGATTATCAACCATTTCACATCTATAATACCACCTATCAATAACATTTCAAACCAACTTCAATCACTCAATATAAACCATATGCACACTTATATATACATAACCAAACTAGCTAAATTAAACCAAGTCTCATGGATATACATATACAAACCAAAACATAACCATTCATAAGCCATCTCAAATGGAAAAACTCACTACCAAAATACATATCAAAATGACCATAGTCCTATACATGCCATATGACCAAACCAAAAGGTCAAAAGTACCAAAGTGATGGTTGGATAGTATGTAGTCTCCGACGATTTCCGAATCTGAGCTAGCTTTGAAATCACTATAAAACATAGGAAAATAAACTGTAAGCTTTATAGCTTAGTAAGCTCGTATGAAATAAACTCAACTAATCATAAATACACAATTCATCAATTTGAACTTGTTAATTCGTAACTGATAAATACTAACAAACCTTCCACATTCTTAATCATATACTTATATGAAAACTTCATATCTTCTTCAATTTAAAGCTTGTATGATTCGCATACATACCTGAACCAATCCGTAATAAACTCATACCCAAATGGAAAAATGTCGAATACTCGAATTCTCGCACACTAAGTGCCAATACGTAGACGAAGCTATTTTAATCTCGCACACTAAGTGCCATACATAGCAGAAGCTATCTTGAACCGTACACTAAGTGCCATACATAGTCGAAGTTATCTCGAATCGCACACTAAGTGCCGTACATAGCCGAATTGCCGTCAAATATGATTGTAATCTCATATGCACAATTTATGCAATATCAAAGTATTTAAAACATAATTATAACAATGCTTATTACATACGAACTTACCTCGATTCAAAACGATGAAATTGTCGATTAATCGAGCACTTTATCTTTTCCCTGATCCAAGTCCGTATTTCTCCTTTATTGATCTCAATATATTCAAAATTAACTTATTTTATCAACTATTTATTCAATTCAATCCAAAACACACTTTAAAACACATTTACACTTTTGCCCCACATATTTCACATTTTTCACAATTTAGTCCTCATTTCATAAAATCACAAATTAAAAAAATTTCAAATATACCCAAGCTAGCCAAATTACCAATATGCCCCTAGCAGTCCATATTTTTCATTTATTTCACATTTTAACCACTAACTTTACACATTTCTCAATTTAATCCCTATTTTGCATTTTCACTAAAAATCACTTTACAATACTTGTTTAACTATCATCAAACATTCATACTTTATCATAAAATATCAAAATACTCATGTATTCATCAATGGAAACATTTAAAATCTTTAACAGATTTGCAAAATAGTCCCTGGGCTAGCTAGTACTAGATGCAACGATCTCAAAAACATAGAAATTATTAAAAACCGGGTAAAAAACACTCGCCAATTCAAGCTTAAAGTTGTTAAACCCTAATGGCTTCCATAAGTATTTTATTTTCTAAATTTTTGGTTGAAAGAACCATAAAGATGATAACATTTTATTTTTTTATTTATTATATGTTAATTAATATATTTACCTAATTAACCTTAGTATAAAACCATTAAAATCACATAATGGCTGTCCAAAATTGAAGGTCTAATTACAACATAAGGACCTTAACATTAAGGTTCTATAGCTATTTGACACCTTTAGCTATTAGAACTCAAGTTTTACGCTTTATGCTATTTAGTCCTTTTTATCAAATTAACTATTCAAACGACAAAATTTATTCATGAAACTTTCACACATACATACCATCATGCTTTAAATACTTAAAATAATATTAAAATAATTTTACGACCTCATATTTGCGGTCCTAAAACCACTATTTTGATTTGACTAAAAACGGGCTATTACAAGTAAGCTTAGTTTGAGGTTCATTGGCCCTTACGAGGTGATTGAGCGGATTGGATTGGTTCCTTGTCATCTTTTGTTGTCGCCTGAGCTTGAGTGCATCCACGATGTCTTTCATGTTCCATGCTTTGGACGTATAGATTGGACCCTTCCCATGATGTTCCTATTGAGGACATTAAGGTTCGATCTGACCTTTTGTATGAGGAGGAACCGATTGTGATCTTATACCATGAGGTCAAGGTGCTGCGCACTAAGACGGTTCCATTGGTGAAAGTTTTGTGGCACAACCACAAGACTGAGAAAGCTACTTGGGAGCCAGAAGATATCATGAGGCGTCAGTACCCGTATTTGTTCGATTCAGGTAAATTTCTGGGATGAAATTTATTTTAAGAGGGGGAGAGTTGTAAGGCCCTAAAAATAGGTCTAGTAGTTTTGGGTAAGTTTACTGGGTTTCGAGTGAAAATTAGGTGTTAATCGGGTTTATTAGTGAATTTTTAGTTAGCTTAATTTCATTTAAAAATCAGGAAATATTATTCCGAAATATAAAAACATTTTTAGAAAAATTAATTTTATGGTTTTAAATAATTTTTGGGTAAAATAAATGTTTTGGGTCAAATTAGAATTGAAAATTAAATTAAAATGGGGGTTTAATTAAGAGAATTTAAAATATTAATTACATAGGACCATTTTACAAAACAAGGGAAATATTTGAGTGGTTCTATTACAATTTACCCATCTTTTTGGAATTTTGGAGGGAAAGGATTATTTAGTAAAATAAAGGAATTGTGGGAGTGGCTTAAGGTCAATTTCCTCAATTTTTAGAAATCAGGTTGGGGTTCTTCAGTTCAAAAACATTGCAACCTCCTTACTACTCGATTTCTAAGCATTTTCTCTCGTTTTTCTTTTTCATTTTCAAAATCCACATATCAAAGATTAGATCTCATCTTTTATTCTCTCAAACTTCTCCAGAAAATATTTCCAAAGTTGAGAAAAAAACTCATCCGAGTTCTTCAAAAATCTTGATCCAATCTTCAATGTTGGTGATTCCAGATCGATTGAAGGTATTTTCTCAAATTTAAATTCATTCTAAGATTGTTTTTAATCATTATTTTCAATCCAAATTGAATAAAATAGCTTTTCAAATCTTAGTCTCTTAGCTTTTGAACATGAGATTCATCAATGGTGAATTCATGGTTTTGGGTTGGAATCCAAGTTTAAATGGATATTTAATCTCAAATCATATCTATTAAGAGGTTTTTGATCAGAAAACAAAAGATCAAACCCATTTGGTTGATCAATTTTGACAAATCCGTTTTTAACTAAGAACATGAGTTGATTTTCTAGAAAATTATGAAACACTTTGTTTGATGACATTAATGCTTAGGTTTTTTGTTTAGATTAGGAATGATGTTTAGAAATGATTTTTGGTGCAGAGAAGGTCATTTAGGGGCTGAAATTTGTGTTTCAGCTAGATTGTAAGTTTCCGGTAAGGTAGATTGGAAAGGCGTTTTAGATTTGTATAGTTCATGATTTTTCAATTTTCTTGTTGTTAATAATAGCTTATATCATGTATCTTACCTCTATTTAATATCCACATCGAGGAGGGGCCACAACTAATCAAAATTGAGGTTCAAATATAGCTACTTGATACACTTTGGCTTAAGAAGCAAAGTGTGGATGTGAGTGGTTTTTAAAGGCAATTGGTAAACATGCCTATTTATATTCTAAATTGAGGTTTTGAATTGTGTTTCTAGAGATTCAATTGTATTTCAAATGGTTTAGATTTCAAAATTGATTTTAATTGTATGAAAGCATATTTGTAAATGATTTATGGAAACTGTGAATAGAGTTTTTGATATGGTATATTTGAATTATAATGATTAATAATTGGGTCATGGATTATTGTATATTAGAGCACTTGATGATGATTTTATAATTGGTTTTTTAGATCCATGAACAAAGACACTTATTGAGCTTATCTATGTGGATGTTAAAATTGCTAAGTGTCATGCTTTAAAATTTTTATATATTGAATTAAGTGCTTAAATATCAGCGTCTATGCCCTATGTGTTTGGTTTTATTAGCAACATTTCATGGTAGATCCTTTAGATATAGATGACATGCCATAGGATTAGTGATTACTCACTACTACATGTGTTATATGTTAGCATATGGCTTTAGGAGTATTGATTTTGCTAGAGTGAATAAGGGAGTGTTGAGCCTTTTTCGCCACTCAATCATTGGCAATTTTGAGGCAACATGAGGGAGTGTGTGGCTACGCCCCACTCAACCAGAGTATTATATTCAACATTTGGGAGATTTGAGATCCGTTTATCCAGTGCATGATCACATGTTTATATTTTTCCATGGATGTCAATTGCCAATATAAGTGTATATATTATATTTTCATTTGCCATAAGAAATATGATTTTTACTTATGGAATAACATGTGGAATTATGATGTTATGATGTTGCATTGCTGCTGAAAATTTCAGTCAATTGAATGCCATAATTGAGCGTAAAAATATAATTGAAATTATGGATGTTATACCTGAAATTTGATACATGATTTGCCTTGGTTTAAGTATTATTTTTGCGTGAGTTACCTATTGAATTTATGGCCATTCATTAAGCTTTTTCAGCTCACACCCTCACAGCATTGTGCAGAGTTTTTCCAACTTTGGGGAGTCAAGGAATAAAGGCAAGGCTGGTCCATGTTTAAGACTACTTGGTAGTATAGATTAAGGACTTTTCTATAGATACATTAGAGGGCATTTTGGCACTCAATTAGGGTAATTTGATACACTCGTAATGGATGTTTGAGACTTACATTTGGATATTAATTTTGAGATGTTATATGTGTTTTAATGTTTGATTTTACAATTAAATGTTAAGTGTATTACTGTATGTTGCTAAGTGATAACATGTTGATTGAAAACATGGTGATTGAAGCATGAAATTTTCACCAATACATTTTAATTGTAGTTTGTCCAGGAGTGAATAGCTTTGTGACTAAGGTAAGTCCATTGTATATTTTAATTTTTGTTTGTTAAGCATGATTTTGAATGTTTAAACTATTATACACATGGTGCTTATTAGTTGTAATTAGATTAATTAAAGTTGTATGTATGAATTAAGGTAATAAAACTTAGCTAATATAGCCTTAATTAATAAACAGATTAAGGAAAGATGGGTAATTAAAAAAAAGATTAGATAGCTATTAGTTAGAATTGAGGTGTTATAAGGTTGGGGTGTGCTTTAGGTGATTTTCTGCTGGAGAGTCACTTTGGTGACTAATGTGTCGCTTTGGATTCGGGTCGGTCCGTTCTGGTTGGATTTGGGGTGTCACAAGTGGCGGTGCTTATTGAAATTTTCCCCTAATTTCCCTACAAAATCTGGGGAATAAATAAAATAAAATCTATTACTATTTGACTAGTCATGGGCGGTCAAATAATTCTAGTTGACTCTCAACCAATCCCATTACAAGAACCCACTAAAACAGTGCTCAAGCAAACCAAGCATACTATACCTTGGCGGTGACTCCCATATGGCATGGTCTTAAAGACAATTAAGTCTCCTACAAATTTCTCATACACTTGGTAGACTCTTCATGCTCAAGCAAAACTATGGGGCATACTCTTTGTTGGACATATTCTTTCTTCACTTGAAGATACCTTGAAATTAAATCCTTAGACACCACCAACGGGGGAATTCTTTAACACTAGTATGCGTTAATACTCTAATTTGTCAGCAAGCGAGTAGGGTGGCAGATTATGCTACAATAGTGCGCCAAGATAGTTAAGTTGCATACCTCACTCGCATTTTTGGATCTATCATTTTTTGGGTGTGACAACCAGGTTTCATCAGGCAAAACAGGTTACATGAATTAAGAAATTGAAACGAGACATAATGATCTTGATATTCACTTGTGAAATGTTGAACTTGAACTTGAACAAGGTATTGAAGAAATGACATTAGCATGTATGGAATTGTTTCAATCCATGGTTGCATAAGTTTGAGCTAGTTAATCAAAATGACATGAATTTGGCATGATATGTGATTGTGGTATTTTATGTTTTATTTACAAGTTAAAACTCACCTTATTGATGTGTGGTTTGCTAAGTCTAGCCAACTATGTCAAGCTTAGTAACTTATTGTGTTTAATTAAAAGCTAAGGTAAGCTTTTTTTTTAATACCTATGAACTTACTAAGCATTTTATATACTTACCTAGTTTGTTTTTCCCTTTTTCCTTAGAGATCGACACCTTGCAAAACACGTCAAGCCGGACGTACCAAAGCTCTCACTATCCTATTATTGAATTGGTAGCTTTTTTTTTCATCTTGAGTCAAGGAATTGTGGCATTTATATAAGATGTCTTGATGTTGTCCTTGTTGTATATAACTCTTTATGAGTTGATTATGCTATTGAACTTGGTTTATGTGATTTAAATGTTGGTCTTGGTATGTGGTTTAGAAATGTATAATTTGACATTTGTGATGCCTAGTTGAAATGATATATTTTGATTTATAAGCTTAAGATGTATGACATATGAAATTACATATGTTAAAATAGATTGGCATAGGTAAAGTTGGTATGAAATGACTTGTTGAATTTGTGGTAATTTCCTTTGATTTGTTGAAGTTTAAATGATGTACATGTAATGAAAGTTTTGATGGAACCTTGAACCTAGATGTTTGAACCATTTGTATGTTTGGTAAGGTTTGAGACAATTGGGAATGATATTTTGATGCATCTTTAAATGATTTAAATGAAAACTTTGAAATTGATACTAAAAATGTGCATTTTTCCCAAAATAGGGACTTAGTGTTCTGTTCTATTATCGCGATACCATACCCTTGATATCGTGATATCAACCTTATTTTATTTTGAAAACTTTACAATTTGAGCCTTAGCTTGGGAAGTTTGGCTACTTTCTTCGAGATCGCAATGCCAAACCCTAGATATCGCGACACCTATCTAACATATTTTGAAAATTTTCAGTTTAGTCCTATTTCGACCTTGGGATGGTTTTGAGCTTTTGTAAGCTTGATTAAGACATGTAAACAATTGTTTATCATATTTTGAGTTTGATTAACACTTGATTACATGTATAAATGCTTGTATATTGACTGGTTGACTGTAGTTGCTCTAGCAACGAATATAGCAGCTTAGAATTCGGTCCTTATGGGAATGGTATCTTCTTTATCACTTTATTACTTGATTGATACGTACACTTGAATTACAAATTTTCATACATCATGATTAGAGGTGTTCATGGGCCGGGCCGAGTTGGGCTCAACTAAAAATTCAGGCTTATTTGCTAGGTCCGACTCAAAAAATGGGCCTAAAATTTTGCCCAAGCCCGACCCAGATAAAAATGCTAAAACTTGGGTCCAGCCCATCCGTATTAATTTTTATATTATTTTTAAATATATATATAATACATCAAAAATACTAAAAACATCAAAATTGAAAATAAATTTTAAAAAATATGTATACTTAATTAACACCAAGATAGATGCAAATTAACAAGCAAATGCCTCTAAAATAATAACAAAATTAACAATAAAATAAGTTTTATATAATATCTAAATAATAACAACAAAATAGTAGTAATATAATGGTAAAATGGTAGCAAAATAGGGAGAAAACAAGAAAATAACATTAGAAAACAAAAAAAAAAAAGTAGATATTTTTTGTCCTTTAGTGAATTCGGGCCGAGCCTGGGCAAAAAATGTCTTACCCGAGTCTTGACCCATTTTTTAAACGGCTCTCTTTTTTGTCCAAACCTATTTTTCGGGCCTATATTTTTTTTAAACCCTCTCACATTTCAAGCGGGCATTTGGGTCAGACTGGGTGACCCGACTCATGAATAGGTCTAATCATAATGCTACATGTTTATTTTTAAATTCATTAAATAATGTAATTTTATTTCTTGCAATTAATGGAAAGTAATATTATTCAAACTAGGTTTTGTACTCAATATTTTAAATATAATCATAAATATTTTTAATTTTATTTATATTGAATAATTGTATTTTAATATTTAATTACTAAGATGACAATCTATGTGTATGTAACATCATCAAAATTAACAACTTTTCTATTAATTTGACAAATAGTACAAATTTAAAAATAAAAAAAATGAAATATTAAAATAAATTTTTTTATAAAAACATCATTAGTTTTAAGTCTATATTTTAAAATTTTAACAAAATCATGCATAAATCATAAATCGAATTATTATTAGAATCTAAGACAAATGTTTTAAATATATCATTTAAAATTAAAATTTAAATATCTTTAAAATTTAAATATTTTTAGATAATTGGAACGACCTTAAATCGAGAAACTTTTTTAACTACACAATCAATACTAATACATTAATTAAGAGTAAAAGTATTTTTCTCTAAATTCAAAACATTACATGAATAAAATTACTTTTTTTAAAATTAGATGGATTGATACATTACTCAAACATAATTATTAAAAAATAAATGATTAAAATATGTCATAAGTTCTTATATTATTTGTAAATTTAGAATTTAGTCTCTTTATTTACAATATTTTTTTAGTTATATTGTTATCGAGTAAATTTTTTTAAAATAATGTTAACCATTAGACCTAAAATTTAAAATCAGAAAAGTAGAGAAATTAAAATTTAAAAAGATTAAATACAAAAAATAAATTCCAAATGTATGAAAAAGACTTATGACATATTTTAGCCAAAATAAATACATTAAAATACACATAAAACAAATCATGAAGTCGCAAAAATTCATATAAATTTATAGTAATACTTTTTTTTATCAATAAAAATATCAGAAAAATAAAATAAATTTTTTCACTTTCATTCAACCAAAAATCTAAAGAACAAAAAGCCAGCTGTCAATATTTGAAGGCCACAGTACTTGATGTATTCTACTTTTATTTATGTTATAGAATAAAAAGTGAATTATATAAATCACAATGTTTAACTTCAAATTTGATAAAATATTTTTAGTGTTAATTTAGTAATGTAATAGTTTAATTTTAACGTAGATATAAAGTGTAATTTCAATTTTAATGAAATATTTCTTATATTAAAAAATTAATAATAAAAATACTTTTTAAAATAATAATCGAATAGAATAGGAAAAAATTTCAACTCCTAGTTTTATATTAAAGCGATAGTGAGAGTAGAGGTAAATAAGTTAGAATTGAGATTTGATCTTGACGTTAAAGGAAAAAGAGAGAAAATTAATAAATTTTTTTGCATATATTCAATATTTAATTTTTATTTATTACTCTATACTATCAAAAATAAAAATGCTATAATAATATTGGATGTGCATTACATTATGTTTTGAGTTGTTAACTATGAATAATCTTGTGACTTACAGAAATTAAATTCATAATTAATAAATATAAGAAAAGTTAAACATTCTTAATTTTGAGTAAAAATAATTGAATACTCTTATATGTCAATTTTAAAATTTTTTAGTGTATATTTTACTCTACTTCATAAATTTGTATTTTTAATATTTCAAAAGAATATTTTATTTTGATAATGAACGTAACAAATAATAAAAGCATTATATAAGATTAAAAATAATAATATAGTAATCATTAAACATATTAAATAATAATTAACCTTTTATCATAAAAATTAATACAACTTTTAATTACTTAAAACTTTTCATTTTGAAAATGTTCTCACCAAAACATTTAATGTTGTCAATCAGCATCCTCATATCATCTTTGATTAAGATGGATTCTTGTCTATCAATTTTATTAATTTCTAATGTTTCATTTTAGCTGGAAAAAAAATCTTATATTAATATATCAAATAATAATAAAATAATAAAAATTAAACATACCAATGATGAAAATCGAATCTTTTGTGATGATGAAATTGAAACCTACAAAATAATACTAAAACTATTTTTTTTCTCTAAACGTCACTTGAATGAAATTATCTTGCTAATTCATCTATTTATATAGCTAATTTTTAAATTTAATTCATATATAACTATAAACTAATTAAGTAATAATTAATCTAAATCAATAACTAAAATTTAATATAGATCCAAAGTCAATTAAATGATAAAACTGTTATACTAAAAATGAAAAATAATTAATAAAATAAAGATAATTAAAATTATTTTATATTACTATTAATAAAATAATTATAATTATTTTTATTTTATATTAATAATATTTTATCATACTTATTTGAAAAGAAACGTTGCATGCACAATTTGTTATTATCATATAATAATTAATAATTCATGTAATATCTATATACCATAATTTAATATAGATACAAAGTTTAATTAAGTCATAGTAATTGTAACACTAATAATGAAAAATTAAAAGTTAAAGAGTGTTCTCTCTTAGTCTCCCAGAAAAATAGTGCTGGCTGTGTTTGGGTTTGAGTAGGGTGGTGACTTTGAGTGGAATGGAGAGGGATGGGATCTCTTTCTAGGAGGAGAAACTGATTCAATAATCCGTCAAAAGTTTGTTGGTAGTTCCAAATGGAAAACCGATGTTGTTATACACATTATGGACGAAAAAATCCTACAATCCAGATAGCTTTTGGGCTCAATTAAAAAGTATTTGGAAGACAAAGAAGAAATTTGAGATACAGGTGACAGGGCAAAATTTATTCTCGATTTCATTTGAAGATGAAGAGGATCTAGAGTTGATCTTGGATGGAAGACCATGGCTATTCCGACGACAATTGATTATTTTTGATAGATTATTGAAACTGATGGAACGAAGAAAAATCAGATTAGTGGCATCTCCTTTTTAGGTCAAAGTGGGTCATTGTCCCCCGGAGTGTGATCGAAAAGATCTTATGCATGCAATTGGATCAACCTTTGGGGAAGTGCTTAGATTGGAAGTCAAAGGTGATTTTTGTAGGATTAAAGTGTATATGAATGTGCAGGAACCTTTAAGAAAGGGGATTTTTATTCTGACGGAGATGCAAGAGAAAATCTAGGTCCCTTTTAAATATGAAAATCTACCTGGAATTTGCTTTGGATGTGGCCGGATGGGGCATAGTACTAAGGAGTGCACTAAGGTTACAACAGAGATTAAAAACCTGCCAGAGGATGAGTTACCATATTCATTGGCTCTTAAGGCAGAAATAAATTTATTGGGTAGGAAGAGTTTAAAGCTTGAATCTGTTGCTAGAAAATCGATGAAGCAATGGTCATATATTGGATTTGAAGTTGAAAATGTGGCGAAGTAAAATAAAATCAACAAGGCTAGTCCATTTACTAGAGGGGTGGGGACGAACGTCAAATCAGCGAATAAAGGAGCTATGGTGGTGTTTGAGTCTGACTCAGATACTACGGGTGAGAGGAGTGATTTTAGGAATGGATTGGATGATAAGGTTTGTAAAACTGATAGAATTCCATCTTTCTAGGACTTTGTTAGGGAGAATATAGATCATGATGGATCTCTTCCTATGACAAGGCCTGATTTGAATATGAACGAGGTCCATTATGGGGTCTTACATAATATGGAAGATAGTCCCCAGAATATAAAAAAAAGATGGCGGAGATTAATTAGACCTGATAGAACATGATAGAATTGGTTGGATGGTGGCCATGGAAAAAGAAGAGGGATTTGGGAGGAAACTAACAAGTTGGGGAATTTTTTTTCCAAACTTTGAAGACAGAAAAAGAGCGAAACTTGTAGAGGAGGACTCAAATGATTTAATGATTATCATTACCGAAAGGAATTCTTCGGAGCAAGATTTTGCTCTACTTTATCAAGGATAGGTGGCTACCAAGAGGCAAACCAACCGGGTGCAATGAAAATCTTATGCTGGAATGTTCGTTGTTTAGGGAGTCCACAGGCAGTGCGTCGCCTGCGACATGTGCTGAGGCAATTCAATCCCAAAATTGTCTTCTTTATGGAGACAAAACTTGATGGAAAAAGGATGGAAAAGGTGAAAAGATGGTGTGGTTTTGTTAATGGGATTGACATAGGGGCTAAGGGTACTAAAAAGGGCCTTTGTTTAGCATGAAAGGTAGAGATATCTATTGATTTGAGATGGGTTGCACTGAATTTTATTAATGTAATGGTTAGGAGCTGTGAGAAGGATTGACGCTTCACATAGCTTATTTATGGTGATTTTAATGAAATTATGTACGCATTTGAGAAGAAGAAGGGTTTGTCGAGGGAAGAAGGGAGAATGAAGCTGTTTAGAGAAACATTGGAGGATTGTCAACTTTTTGTTATAAGGTACTCAGGGTTGTGGTTTACTTGGAAGTAAGGTAACATACCTGAAACAAATATTAGAGAAAGGTTGGACACAGGGTGGCAAATGAAGATTGGGTAGAAAGTTTCCCAAATGCATTAATTCGTCATTTTCCATATTCTTTCTCGAATCATTGCCCACTATTAGTACAATTGGACTAGGAGGGAGGAGGGAAGGTAGTTAGAGACTTTAAATTTAAGGCTTGGTGGACTATGGGAGACTCGTTCGAAGGAGAAGTAAAAAAATTTGGGAAACAACGGAGGGGGATATATTTGCAAAATTAAATAGGCTTCGGTTCGGCTTGAAAGGATGGGCTGGATGTATTAAGGGGAAAAGGAAGGAGTTGAAAGAGTAATTAACTAGGAAATTGAAGAGATTAATGGTAACAGATCGCGACGATGATAATTTAGTTGACTTTATTGATACAAAAATTCATTTAAATATGGAAATTGAGAAGGACGAAGTGTTTTGGGAGCAAAAGGCGAGAGAAATTTGGCTTAAAGCTGAGGATAAGAATATGTTTTTCTTTCATAAATATGCTTCTCAACGAAAGAGAATGAATACTATTAAGTGTTAGAATTATGGTAATGGTAGATTGACTGGGGATCACAATAAAATAGAAAACATAGCGAGGAATTGCTTTGGGAATCTTTTCACATCAAAAGGAGGGGCAGTGGAGATGGACCACATTTTAATGGGAGTTGAAAAATGTATCTCTGAGAAAGCTAATATGGCTTTAACTACGTCTTATAAGGAGGAGGAAGATTTTGAAGCTTTGAGAGATATGGGTCCCACTAAGGCACCAGGAGCTGATGGTTTTCTGGCTATCTTTTTCCAGAGATGCTAGCATATTATGGGTAAATAGGTAAGCCAATATTGTTTAGGAGTTCTTAATAATGGGATGGATTTGGAACCTATGAATGTCACAAATATAGTTCTTATTCCAAAAATTCCTAATCCTACTATTATGGTAAATTTTAGACTGATTAGCCTATGTAATGTTATATACAATATGATTGCTAAAATGGTGGCTAATCATTTTCAAAATGTCTTAGAGGATTGTATTGATAGTTCATAGAGTGCCTTTGTGCCGAAGAGATTGATTTCGGATAATATATTACTTGCATATGAAATTCTCCATACATTCGGCCAAAAGAAGAATGGTACGAAGGGTTTAATGGCACTTAAGTTGTATATGAGTAAGGCATACGACAGAGTGGAACGGGGTTTTGTATGTGTTATGATGGAGAAAATAGGTTTTCATAGGGCTTGGGTGGATATAATGTTGAAGTGTATATCGTCAATATTGTACTCAGTTAGTAGAATGGAACGATCTTTTTGACCAACTAGAGGACTTCGACAAAGGGACCCACTGAGTCATTTTCTTTTTCTTATTTGTAGTGAAGTGATTTCATCTCTTATGCGACTTGCTAGGAATGAGAGGTTAATTAAGGGGGTTAAGGTGAGTAGAAGCGGGCCACGGGTTTCTCGTCTTCATTTTGCTGATGATTGTATTCTTTTCGAGGAGGCGGCAATGAGAGGAGCTACTATTTTAAAAAATATTTTGCGAGAGTATGAAGTTAATTCGGGATAATTTATGAATTTTGATAAGCCCACAATCGTCTTAGTATGAATATTTGTGAATTGATGCGAGTACAAATTTCCAACGTTTTTGGGATGGAGTACTCGAACAACCCAGAAAATATTTGGGTCTCCCTAATATGGTGGGTCGAAAGAAAAAAAACCTCTTTTTTGATTTTAAAAGATCGTATTAAGCAGAAGATTGATAGTTGGAGTACCAGGTTTTTATCTCTAAAGGGGCAATGAGGTGTTTATAAAGTCTGTTCTATAGGCCATTCCAACCTATGCGATGTCTTGTTTCCACCTCCCAAAATCTTTGTGTGTGGAAATGGAAAGTATTGTAGCACCATTTTGGTGGCAAAAAGGTCATGGAAAAAGAGGAATGCGTTGGTGTGAATGGGGTAAATATACAAGTTAAAGGAGGATGGAGGGCTGGGTTTTAGGAGCTTTACTAAATTTAATGTGGCCCTCCTAGCCAAACAAGAGTGGTGACTTATTTCTAATATTAATTTATTATTGGTGTAACAACCCATTTTCAGTGAAATCGGAACAGTGGTTTCGAGACCACAAATCCGAGCCAGAAAGAAAATTTATTTTAATATTATTGCATGGTCCGTATTATGATAGGAACATTACATGAAAATTCTGATAAGAAAATTTTACCGATTATGTGCTTAATTATGGAAAGGACCAAATTGCATAGAATGCAAAAGTTGAGTTCTAGTAGTTATAAGTATCAAATAGCTATGGAATTCAAAACTTGAGGTTCTTATATGGTAATTAGACCATTAAATAAAATTTAGTAGATATTTTTGGTGATTCATCCATGGAAAATTTGAAAAAGAAAAGATGAAATTGGAAAGTTAAAAAATTAAAGATGATAAATAAAATAAATATAAAATAACATCATTTTATATCTTCTTCCCCAACATTTACATGGAAACCCTAGGAGAGAGAAAGAAAACTAATCAAGCTTAATTAGGTATGAATTCTTGTCCCGTTTTTAGTAATTTTTATATTTTTGAGATCGGAATAGCTTAATCTATCTATTTTGGGGATTAATTTGAAAAGATATCAAAGTATAGAAATTTTTCCATGGATGAATATGCTGAAATATTGAAATTTGTGGTAGAAAATGAAAGGGTGTTGATAGATAAACAACTTTTGTAAAGTGAATTTTCATGAAATTGTGATTTAGGGACTAAATTGTAAAGATGTAAAATTCATGGAAAATTTCTGATTTTTATGAAATACATGTGCTTTAAATATTATATGTAAAAATCGATTAGGCTTGGAATAAGGATTAAATTGCATGAATTTTAATTTTCCGAGCCTAGGGACGAAATTGTCAATTATGAAAAGTATAGGGGCAAAATGGTATTTTTGTCTAGGGTGTGAATTGAATGTAAATGAGGATAAAATGGATTAAATTGATATTAAATTTATTTATATAGATCCGGAAAGACCTAATACTGAGTTGGATCGAGGAAAAAAAATTTCGAATTAGTAGATTCTCATATACGAACAAGTATCGAGGTAAGTTCGTGTAACTTAATTGTGTAATTATTTATTTGAATTGATTTAAATGATTTGTATATGAATTGTGTATTGGCCATGTATATGAAATTTTATTGCATGTCTGGAAAAATACCCGATAAATGTTAAATCTTGTATGAATGAATGAAATTCGATTGGATACAGGGTTCTGTTTCCCGAAATGGTAGTGGTCTTGCATATGTTGCGGACATACCGTAGCTCGAAAGAGCATCCCGTTATAAGCTTTCTCAAGCTTCCCATATATGGTTCTTGCGAGCTTCCCGTTAAATGCTCTTCGGAGCATCCCGATTGGTTGTGACCCTACATGTGTTGTGGGCGCACCGCAGCTCTTTGTGAGCGTCCCGTTATATGGCTCTTTGTGAGCTTCTCGATTAAAAGCTCTTTGTGAGCTTTTCGTTAGTGCTCACTTGAACTTCCTGTTAAATTGCTATCCGATGCTTTCTAATTAAATACTCTTCGGAGCTACCCGTTATAGGCTCTTTTTGAGCTTCCCGTTAATAAGCCTAAATAATCTTCCCTTTATATGGCTCGCATGAGCTTCCCGTTACTGTGCTTGATAGAGACCTTTCTGTTTAAGTTCTCATAAAAGCACTCTTGGATATGAATTGATAGATTTATAGTATTGTACACTTCAAGTGTATTACCCAAGTATCCATCGAGATTTCAAATGATTCAACGGGTGAAATTTTGACATGAGAATATATGAAATCAAGATGAATCAATACTCGTATATACATGAATTACATGAGACTAAATATTTATATTTGATGAGCTCATCATTATTGTTGATTTTTACATGAAATTAGTGGCTAACATGTTTGTTGAAGTTATGTGTTAAGCAAATGGCCATATAGTTTTGGATGGATGTTTGTATGCTTACTTTAAATGAATATAATTGGTAAGTAAATTTCTGTAAAACGAACTTACTAAGCATTAAATACTCACTAGGTTTTATTTCCTCTATTCTATAGTGCTCGAAAGCTTGTAAAATTTAGAGATTGGTCGGAGCATCATCACACTATCCACCAGTTCGTTTTGGTATAAATAGTAAACTTATTTTGATATAATGGCATGTATAGAGTAACTTTGTCAATGTTTCGCATGTAAATGGATGTTTGTAATCTAGGAATGGCTAGTGATGGTATGTTTTGATATATTATTATAAGGTTATATCATGCTTAATATATATATATATATATATATATATATGGATGGTATGGTTAGATTGAATTAGGGTAAAAAAATTATGTTTTTATTAAAAGGTAAGTTTGCATATATGTATGTTAATGATGTTTGGTTTTATGCTTGTAATTGGTTGGTATATATGTACAAGTGTTGTTGTAGGTTAATGGCAAAATTTGGGTGAGAAATAAAGCTAGAAAATGGTTTTATTTTGTCCACACGGGTAGACACACGTACGTGTGTCACACATAGTCTGGCACATGGGCATGTGGTTTGGCCGTGTGTCCCCAATATCTTAAAATTGAGAAACAAAATGCTTACAATTAGGCATACGGGCAGAGACACGGGCGTGTGTCTTAGCTGTGTGTGACACATGGCCTAGAGCACGGGTGTGTGTTTTGACTGTGTGAATCCTGCACCTACTTTTTGAAAATTTAAATTAACCGTATTCTAGGCCGTGTGGCACAAGTCAGAGAGTTACACGGGTAAGGACATGAGTTAAGACACGGCGTTGTGTCTCACATCGAATGCCCACACATCCTGAGACATGAGCATGTCACCTGGCCGTGTGAGTCATACGGCCTACTCACATGGACATATGACCCTGTATATAAGAAAAATTTTGAAATTTTGTGAAAAATTCTCTAAGATCCCGATTTAGCTCCGACTTGTTTCTAATGCTTAAATTGGGCCTCAAGAGTCCATTCAAGGGACAATATAATTATTTTTAAATATGAATAGTAAATGACATAATTTATCTGTAAATTCTGATAATGCTCTGTAACCCTATTCCAACGACGAATATAGATTAAAGGTGTTACAATTGGGTAGGGTGTTGAAAGCAAAATATTACCCAAATTCAGATTTTCTTAACTCAAGTTTGAAGGCAGGAGCGTCCTGTATGTGGAGAAGTATCTGGGCAGTGAAAAAAACATTACAAGATGGTCTGTGTTGGAGGGTAGGTACGGGCAATAATATTGATATCTTTAATCATGCATGGGTCTTGAGTTCTGCTAATTATAAAATCTCTTATCCAATTAGTAATTGTAATATGGTATTATTTGCTGAGCTCATTAATAGTGCTACTAGAGAGTGGAGAAGTGAGGTTATTACTAATACTTTTGGTGCTGATGATGTTGCCAGGATTCTCTGAATACCACTTGCAAAAATCCCGCATGATGATGAATTGGTGTGGAGAGGTGAACCCTCTGGTGAGTTCACTGTTAGAAGCGCCTACAAACTATTACAAGTTGAAACCACTGTTAGAAGTGCCTACAAACTATTACAAGTTGAAACCTATGATCCTAATTTAGAGGAATTACAGACCACAACTAGAATGTTCTATCGAAAATTATGGAGCCTTAATCTACCTTCTAAACTCAAAATTACAGTTTGGCATATTTCAAACAAGTTTATCCCATCTATGTCAAATTTATATTTCAAAAGACTTTCAGGTACTGTAATATGCCCTAAATGCGGGGATGGAGTTGAATCCTTAGCACATGTCATTTGGATTTGCCCTGTTGCCAGTGAAGTTTGGGGATTAGTGGGGTTATCAGTGGTTCTCTCGAATGTTGATCAGGGGTGGTTTGAGTGGCTTACTTGGGTTTTTAATATTAGTTCAACATCGCAATGCTGGATTTTTTGCTGTACCCTTTGGGCTCTGTGGACTGCAAGAAATAAAAGAATTCATGAGCATATTATTCAATCTAGTAGAGAGATTTCTAACTTCATTCATAGATATATTTGTGAGATAGATGGAATAGAGGAAAATGTGCATACCAGGGTGGTCGACATAGCAAGATGGGAACCCCCTTTTGGGGATTGAGTCAAGATCAACTTTGACACGGCATTTGACAAGGATCTTTTTCGGTCAAGATCGAGGTTTGTTGCCAGAAATGCAAGAGGGAGAGTGGTTGCCTCTGATTTTACTATTCACGAGAATGTTGGTTTGACTTTTGCAGTAAAGGCCCTTACCTGCTTCGAGGCAACTCAAATGGGGATCGATTTGGGCATAACAGAAATATTTTTAGAATGAGACTCACTTTTGACTATTAAAAAATGTAAATCAACTTCTACAGACGAGTTAGAAATTTCTCCCTATATTTGAAACATTTAGAGCATTTTAGGGAATTTTCGAAGGATTTGTCTCATGCATGTCAAAAGATCGGCGAACAAGCTTGCAGACAATTGCTTCTAAAAGTTTGAGTGAAGGCGAGACGTTTTACTTGAGAAGCACTGTCCCAAGATACGCTGTGAAGATTCTTGAAGACGAATGGATTTGCAAACCTTATTGAGGCCTGTTGAAGAGATCAAATTTCGGGTCCCTAGGTGAAACAAAGGCTCTGCAGATCTAGTCTTGATGAAATGAAGCTTGTGGATGTAGGGATGGGAATTTGGAAAGTTTTGCGAAATGAAAACCGTCGGTCATTAATGAAGAATTAAGGGATGGGACGGGTAAAGGTTCCCCAGGCTTTAGGCTACACCCTTCTCTGTTTCTTTTTCGCATTAGGATGGGTTTTTAATCTTCCGTTTTTTTCTAATGGGCATGTCTGGTTTAAAGCCCGGTTCTAATAATAGCCGAGGCTTTTCTTCAAAAAAAATATAAGGAAAAATTATTAATAAAATAAAGATAATTGAAGTTCCTATTATTTATATAATTATTGTTATTTCATATAATATTTTATCATATTTTTTTAAAAACAATCACGAAAGTAAAAATTGAATGCACAATTAGATTACTTTTATTATTATCATAAGATAATTAATAATATGTGTAATATCTACACATCATTTATCTAAATGGTTTATAATTATTACTTTACAAAGAACATTAATTTTTATAATTTATAATTATATTTAATTATTATATGCTATTTAAAAAGGGTTATAATTGAAAAAAAAGATTTGTCTTAACCAAACAAAAAAAAAAGAGGTTAAAATTTTTACCAATAAAGGAAAAAAAGAGTACACAATCTCTCATCATAAATTGTCTCGTTAAAAGTTTTTACTAATAAAATTTATTGGGCCAAAACCTTGACTAAGTAAAAGAGTACAACATGTCTTGGATTCCCCCCGATAACAATGTCACTTAATATCTTTGAGTTAACAAATCTCAATTTTGTATACCAACCTTTCAAATGTTTCATTTGATAATGCCTTGGTAAATATATATGTCAAATTACCAGAGACAAATTTTTTGAACTTCAATATCACCTTTCTTCTCAAGATCATAAGTGAAAAATAATTTTGGTAAAATATGTTTTATTCTATCTCCTTCAATGTATCCCCTTTTCACTTAAATGTACACTTTGCATTATCTTCATATGAGTAGTTGACACCTTTTACTATAGAGTAAATTACATGTAACAACCTATTTTTCAGTGGTGTCGAAAATAGTGGTTTCAGGGCTACAAATCCAACAAGTAAGTTCATATACTTAGTATTTAAATTATGCAAGTCAATAATAATAACTTTTTATATTGGATTTTGATTTGATGAATTCTAATTAAATGAATTAATGGTTAGTATAAGTGGTTGTTCAAGTCAAGTAGTTTCAGAAAATGATGTATTGGGACTTTGTTTCTGTAAATTGAGCTCCTGAATACTTTTATTAAATATTTACAGAGTCGTATTATAGGTGAATTGAAGTTTGGTTCGGTAATTTTGACGATTGAGTGCTTAATTTAGGTAACTAAATTGTAAAAGAGGTAAAAGTTAATCGCTATAGATTTAAAATACTAAAGAGACCAAAATGGTGATTAAACCATGGTAAAAAAGTCCAAGCAGTGGTGACATAATTAAATCCACTAACTTTTGGGCTATTTGTTCATTTAGTCCTAATTAGTTTAGGGTTAATTTGAAATAAAGCTTAATTAGTTAACAATTGAATAATTGAAGGACCAATTGTGCAATTGGACCCTCCTTAATTGGTCAAACGGTGGGAATAGTGGAGAATTCTCTAGAATAATGTTTAATTTCTTTATTTAAAATTTAAAATGCTTAAATTAGATTAAAGTAAAAGTATAGTAATAAATTAAAAAGAAAATAAAAGATAGAAAAAAAGCTTATCTTTTCCATTTTTTTCTTCTAAGTTGGCTGAACCACCATTGTTGGAGGAGAAGAAAGCTTCGGCCTAGCTAGGGTTGCCTATTTGGTATGTGTTTGATGCCCATTTTTAGTAATTTTTATGTTTTTGAGTTCATTTTAGCTTGATCTAGCTAACCCATGGACTAATTTGTAAAGTTGTCAAATGTTTTGGATTATTCCATTGATGATTTTTGTATATTATTAGAATTTTATGATGGATTATTAAGTTTGGTTGTTAAATAAGACTATTTTGAAAAGTATTTTTTGCTAATTTTAATGTTTAAGCACTAAAATGTTAAGGTGATAAAATTATAAGGACTTGATATGAAATAACAAAAATTATGGATTGTAATGAGGTATTATACAATTTGGCTAAACTTGGAATTTATTGAAAATGGTTAAATTGCGTGTTTTGGGCTTAAGGACTAAATTGTAGAAAACTGAAATGTTAAGGGTAGTTTTGTAAAAATTTTAAAAAGGACTTAATTCCATAAAATGAGTTTATTTTGCTATTATAACTAGTTAATTGAATGAAATTATTATTCTAGATCATGAACGAGCTGATCATCGCGAAAAAGAGAAAATTTCATAATAGTTTCTGTACCTTTACCATCGCTGCAGTTTAGTCAAGTAAGTTCGTTTGGTTTAATTTTAATACATTTTTAAATGTATTATATGAACTTAATTATATAATGTTGGATTATATTGATGCATGTAATTGAAAATGAAAAATAATGAATTGATATGACATCGACCATTGATTAAGATATTTTGAGCCGATGAATGTTTGGTTGTTGAACTATTGCTTGCATATGGAATATGAGATAGTAAGATATTCATGTATTGTTCTATGATGGAATGCTCTAAACCAATGAACGTATGATAGAGTACGATTGGCATGCCAATAGGATATTATGCGTGCGATACGGGATTGTTTTAAGCAGTGAAGATGATTTCTATATATTCTCTATTCACTGGATATGCCAAGGTCCTACATTTGTTATAGACTATTGTGCTATATTACAGTGTTTCTGGTGTGCTGGATGGTACTAGCTTCTATGACCATCTGGTGTGCTGGATGATACTAGCTCTTGTGAGCATCTGGTGTGCTGAATGGTCAATCCTGTACTCATATTCATAAATCGTTCATTGAGCTATGTTTTATTAATCTCTAAATGTTATTGAAATGTGGAAACTAATTTGTACTATTGCATTGAGCAATACTCACCTGTTGTGAGTTGTGATTTACAGGAATTCCATTAATAGCCTTGTGACAAGACTCATTCATTAATTTATTTATTTGAATTATTATGTTTAATTGGGTAAGCTTATTCGTTTAATCGATGAACTTACTAAGTTATATGAAAGCTTACTCATGTATTTGTCTTGCTTCTTTGTAGATAACATCTTGTGGATAACCAGGAGATTGGATCAACTTGAAGAATCACACAATCTGGGGATCATTTGGTAGCTTTTGAATACAACTTGGCTTATATGGCATGTAATAAGAGAATTTGATTATGTGTTGTAATGGTTCATAAGTACTTATATGGTATTGTTTTTGTGCATATGATGTTATGGTATGAGTAGTTATGTGTGGTAAGCATGCTTAAAATTTAAGATAAAGCATAAGTGGTTATGCATGAAATGGTAAGTTTTGCTTGAATTAGGTGTGACATTTTGGTATTGAATGTAAGTCATTTTGAAGGTGTTTGTGGCTTGTATATTTGGTTAAGGAAATGAATTGGGTAAGTAATTGTATTGTTGTGTCATGGATGACATATTGATTAGACACTTGTGTTGGCTATTTTTGGAATATTTTGAATATCTTTGAATGCCTCTTGAGAGCTTGATTGCATGCACTTTTAGTATGTGAATGTATTTAAGTATTTAAGAATGGAAATGACAAGTTTAGGGTCAATTTTGGGCACACATGGCTTGGGGCACAGGCCGCCACGTAGTTCTGTGCATACACACGGGCAAACCATACGGGCGTATGGCTTGAGCGTGTTAGGTGCAGGGTTCACACAGGCTAGCACATAACCTACGAAACGGCCGTGTGACCCAACTCAGTGAGCTACACGGGTAGACACATAGGCGTGTGGAGTAGCCACACGAGCGTGTGGGATAGCCACATGGCCATGTTTAGAACCATACAATCTGGGCTCTGTCACATGGCCTGGACAAATGTTTGTGTGATCCCCGAAGTGGAAAATTTTAATTTTTCCCTAAATTCTTTTGATTTGTTTAGAATTGGTCACTGGTAGTTCCTAAACCATTTTCAGGGCTTCGTAGGCTCGAATTAAGGTCCGTAAATGCATGTTTTATTCTATTATGAACTATATATATACTTGTTGATTTAATTTGATAATAGTATGCTATGTGTTATGAAATGTTCTGATTTATACGGTAATACTTCATAACCCTATTTTAGCAACAATAACGGTTTATGGGTTTTACATTACATAACTCCAAGATATGTTGTGTCATTAGCATTATCCAAATATATTCATGACTAGCCTTGGGCATTGTAATTATTTCTGTATGATTTGAAGATGCAGTAGCTAATGTTTGTTTTATTGAACACCATTATATGATTGTACCTCTTCATGTAAATAATATATATTTTAATATTTTCCTTTATATATATCTAATAAGAATCCAACATCAACGTTGTAACACCCCTTACCCGTATTCAATGTCAGAATAGGGTACGGGGCGCTAGTGGACATAAACTCACACAACCATACAAAACCGAGACCTAAATTTTCATCCAAATTTAAAAATTTTCATTCACATGTATATCGTCCCTTATATGGGCCTTCGAGGCCCAAAACATACATTGGGTGTGATTCGGGACTAAATCGAGAACTCTCAGAACTTATATAATACTTAGAAAATTTTCATATTTTGGAGGGTCACACGCCCGTGTGGGTAGGTCGTGTGGTTGCACACACCCGTGTGGCTTGGGACACGCTCGTGTCCTCAGCCCGTGTAACTCTCTGTTTATGATGTCATCAACTAAATTGAGGTCACATGGCCAAGTCACACGCCCGTTTGCTTAGGCCGTGTCCTCCACAAGGCTGAGACACACGGCTGTGTCTCTGCCCGTGTGTTTACTACTGAGTATTCTGTTTTACCTAATTAGGGTGCAGGGGACACACGGCCAGATCACTCGCCCATGGGGTAGACCGTGTGTCACACATGGCCTAGACACATGCCCGTGTGGACAACTTTGAGGCTATTTTCCAAGCCTTTTGTCGCCCTCAATAACACATGTACACTTGCACATCTCAATGACATCCTACATGGCATAAATGAGCACTTACACATTCATAAACATGGCTCATACATGTCAACTTCTTATCAATTTATACTTGCTTAAAACTTCATATTTTATTTAGACCAAGCTTACCAAATCATATGCAATATGTAACATCAATTTACTTCCATTTTATACATTCATGCCTTAGATGTTATTATGCCATTTACTCACAATTCCATCATTAAACATCCATGATCATATCCACAATTCATCCATGCTAAATGAATTTAACCTCAACATGAGTGACCTTAGCACATGCATGCATATATGAATAGGATTACATCCCTATAATTAATATGAGCCATATCTCGTGGCCTTATACAAATTAGACCATAAACCATTATGTGTTGGCCACATTAACAATGACACAATTTAATCAAAAGACAAAGTCCCTATACATGCCATAAACTTAAAATACTTGAGTTCATTTATACCCGCATGATAGCTTGATAGTGTGATGGCGTCTTCGGCGGTCTCCAACCTAAGCTAGCTAAATTAACCTATAAGAGATGGGAAAGGAAGGGGGGAGTAAGCTTAAAGCTTAGTAAGTTCATATGAAAATAATGAGCAACTCATGCTAGTCATATACTATGCTTGACAATATACGCACAAGTTAATATAAAAATAGCTATAAATCTCAAGGTTGTAATATAACTTATTCACATGTTTACTCTCTTTTGATTTATCAAAATAATTTAACATTACTCGACTTTCAGTCTAGCAGCCATAATTTCTCCATTGTAGCATGTTTCATAATTAGCAAATCATTTTAAACATCTTAGAAAAAGTACACGTTACTTCTGTATATTCAAGTTTTCATGCATATAGCTCAACATATTTCAAATTGTATAATCTCTTTCTTTCCATACTTTCTTAACCATTTTAATAGGAAATTAGGCCAATATTTCCTTTCACTCATAACCGAACGATCACAATTCAAATGAACAACATTTACTATCTCACCAATCAATTAGGCCTCCAAGGCATAACATATAGTCATCAACAGTGTTTACATGCATTTATACATCATGTCCATAAATCAAAAATCATAGGGCTATCTCAAAGTCACTTTCATAGTGATCATAACTCACAATATCATGAAGTCAATACTTAAAATCTTTACGTACATACCTGTACCATCTCGTAACATAACCATTTACTTTCTCATCTTTGGCATACCTGTTGAACACTTGGAATACTAAATGGATACATGGAAAGTATTTGCACATAAGTGCCACATATGTAGCTAAAGCTACCTCATATCTCATATCACATAAATGCTTGCCCTCGAGCAAATCTCAGGCCTGCTCACATAAGCTGACGGTCAAGACGCAACTACGCAGTGCTACTCACACAAGCTGTCAGGTATCCGCAACACATGCCGAACTACCCAACCACTGGTAGACGTACGAGACTAGCACCCGGATCACATAATCACACATACGTCACAAATATCCTTAGTGACATGTCACTCATATCCTATTATATTTCTAAGGTTCAAACGAGATTTTTCTCACTTATCCGAACTTCGTCAAATACAACAATAGAATCAATCATTTATTTCATACATTATCAAAACATTTAGAATATTTAAAATACAACATAACATAGCATTATTTACATACGAAATTACCTCGACACCAAAATGGCAAAGAGGGACATAATCGTCAATTACTCGTTTTCCCTCGTTTTAGGCCCGAATCTCGTTTTCTTTGATCTATAACATCAAATTTATCCCACTTATTAGTTACATTACTCAATGTGACCCAAAAAGCATACTTTGGCAAAATTATAGTTTTGCCCCTAAAGTTTGTCATAATTACACTTTTACCCCTAGGCTCGTAAAATGAAATTTATTCAATTTACTTAACATACAAGCCTAGTATAATCATTTTCATAACTATAGAAGCCCAAAATTTCCATTAAAACACACTTTTACTACATATTTTATAACTTTTACAATTTAGTCTTTTTAGACGTTTTCACCGAAAATCACTTAGTAAAAGTCATTTCCCTAACCATAAACATGCATAATCTACCATTAAAAATCAAAATACACAAATTTCTAACATGGTTCAAAACCTAGACCTTCATCATATCTCAAATTAATGGTAGAAATAGCTAGATCGTGTTATAAGGATTTCAAAAACTTGAAAATCATTAAAAACGAGGCTAGAACAGACTTACAATCGAGCTTGAAAGCTTGAAAAACCCTAGCCACGACTTCCTCTTGAAAATTTCGGCCAAGGAGGAAGATGGACAAATTTTTGGGCTTTTATTTTTGTTTTTAATTCCTTTTAATAACTAAATGACCAAAATGCCCTTAATGAAAAACTTTGGAAACATGCCTAACCATGTCCATTTTTGTCCACAAACTAACCAATGTTCTAATTACCATATAAGGACCTCCAATTTAAAATTTCATAACAATTGGACATCTCTAGCATGTAGAACTCAACTTTTGCACTTTTTACGATTTAGTCCTTTTGACTAAATTGAGTGCCCAAACGTCAAAATTTTCAAACGAAATTTTCACAAAATCATTTTGTGAAATCATAGACCATAAAAATATAATAAAAATAAATTTTCTTACGTTGAATTTTTGGTCTCAAAATCACTGTTCCGATTAGACCCTAAATTGAGATGTTACAGACATATTTAACTAATTGAGGCTATATATTATTTCAGTAAAATAATGCCACATCAATTTTCCTCCTAAGGCATCTAAATATATGTTTAATTTTATTCTAACACCTACGTGTTGGAGAAAAGCTAAATCTTCCTAAAAAACTTACAACAAATACTATATCAAGTTGTGTATTGTTTGCTAGATATATTAATGCCCTTATGGCACTAAAATATGATACTTAGAAGCAAGTAGCTCTTCATTATCCTTACAAGGATGAAAGAGGTCATTATTCACATCTAATGATCTTTCAACCATTGGGGTGCTCAATGGATGAGCTTTATCTATGCAAATTTTCTTACTAATTGACATGGATTTCATCCTTTAAATACTTGATTTGCAAACTTCCATGTCAAATTCTTTCCTAGAACAATTTATTTCATTCTGGAGTTGTACAAGAGTACTGATAATATTTAATTCGTCAATATAAATAATAATTATCATGAATTATAATCTAGATCTTTTATAGAAAAAATATATGGACATGTATAATTTGTATAACATTCTTTCAACAAATATTCACTAAGATGATTGCACCACATTTGTCCATATTACTTTAATCAGTATAAGGATTTTCTTAATCTAATTGAGCAATATTCTCGGGAAACTTTGTATCCTTCTAGGATTTTCATACAAATTTTACTATCTAGTGAGCCATATAGAAAGTCTGCAACAACATCTATTAGAGACATATCAATTTTTTCTTATATTTCTAGACTTATTAGAGATCTAAACATGATTACATCCACCTTAGGAGAATATGTCTCCTTATAATCAATGTTGGGCCTTTCCAAAAATCCTTGTGCTACAACTCATGCTTTATATCTAACAATTTCATTATTCTCATTTCATTTTCGCAGAAATACCCATTTATACCCCACCAGCTTTACATCATTAAGTGTTTAGACTATAGGTCCAAAAACCTCACATTTAGCAAGTGAATTTAATTTTTCTTGTATTATGCCTTTTCAATTTGAAAAATCTTTTCTATTTCTATATTCCTCAACATATGTAGGTTCAAGATCTTCATTTTCTTCTATTGTTATCAATAACAATATTATAAGCAAAAATGTTGTCGACAATTATATCTTTCCAATTCCATCTTTTTCCTATTGTGATATAACTTATCGAGGTCTCTTCTTAGGCAATCACCTCTACAATATGATCATTTAGATTACTTACTCCTTTCTTTTTATGAGGATTTTTATCTTTGGAATCAATTAGTCTACCAAGCTTCAGCGACACTTATTTTCATTTGCACTAGTAGATTGTCTTACGGGGACATTAATTCTTATTAGAACGTTTTCAAATAATATATGTGATTTAATAACTCTCTTTAGGCCAATAAATATATTTCACAATTGATTTACAATATTTTGCAAAAGTATTATCTTCTGAACTTCTAGTTCACTTTGATTTGTTCAAGGATCTAAATGAGATAATAATGATGCATTCTATGTACTTTCCTTTAACAGTTGTTTTCTTTCTCCCCCTTAAAGTTGGGAATACTATTTCTTCAAAAAGAAAATTGATATACCATGTCATTGATCGCCTATAAACGAGTTATCATTTATAGTAAAATATAACACCAAAAAATATAAGAGATTAAAACGACGGTGCCCGCAAGTGCACGAGTCAAATTATAATATAGTTTAGTACAATGAAATACTTTGGAAGTATTACTAGGATCATACACAAGGGAGGATGAAATAAATTATGAAAATTCTTTTACAATAATAAGTCTAAATAGTACTAATTAATTCCTATATTACGATAAACTATAAAATATAATAATGAGATAAAAATAAATAAATAAATAAATAAAATAAGAAAAATAAACAAATGAATTAAATCAATAAACGAATTAGGAAGGTTAACTCGCATCGGGGTTTGTAACTAACTTTGGATTAGGGTTTTAGGGTGGATTAGCTACCGATTAACCAACTATTACCTTTCGGCCTCTAATTAACTAATCGATTGGTTGATACTCACTTATCTCCAAACCTTACTTTCTCAACCAAGATAAATTACGATTTACTCGATTCAGCCTATCTCCCGACCTCATCTAGTCTATGATAACTTCCTAGGGTAGTCAATCCTAGTGGTTTAAGCACATGTAATTCATACCAAGTAACCCCTCTTGGGAAACCCTAAATCCTCATTAATCACATCCCTATCCACTCATTAATCTCCCCTAAGGGATTTAGTCACCCATGTTACTCATGATCTTGATCTCAATTGAAAAAATCATGTAAAGAACACAATCAATTTGGAAGAGAAAAATTATTTGAATAATAGTGGATTGAATATCGAACGGGAACTGTAACAGCCCAATTTTGGGCCTAGTCGGAACAGTGGTTTCGGGACCACAAATCTGACATAGTAAAATTCATTTTTATTATATTTTATGGTCTACAATTTTATGGAATTGTTTTGTGAAAATTTCATTCGAAAATTTGACGTTTGGGCACTCAATTTAATCAAAAGGACTAAATTGTAAAAAGTGAAAAACTTGAGTTCTAGAAGCTAGAGGTGTCAAATTGCTATGAAATTTTAAATTGGAGGTCCTTAAATGGTAATTAGACCATTGGTTAATTTTTTGGACAAAAATGGACATGAAATAGGTGACATAAAATATTTCTAAGTTAGGGGTATTTTGGTCATTTAGTAATTAAATGATTAAATAAACAAAATAAAAGCCAAATTTTGCTCATCTTCAACCCCTTGGATGAATTTTTGAATATCACCATGGCTAGGGTTTTGTTCAAGCTTCCCAAGCTCCATAGTAAGTCTGTTCTTGCCCCATTTTTAATGATTTTCACGTTTTTGAAATCCTTGTAACATGATCTACCTATTTCTACCATTTATTTGAGTTATGATGAAGGTATAGGGTTTGAGCCATGTTAGGAATCTGAGTATTTTGATGTTTAATGGTAGATTATGCATGTTTATGGTTGGAGAAATAACTTTTACTAAGTGATTTTCAGTGAAAATGCCTAAAAGGACTAAATTGTAAAAGTTATAAAATATGTAGTAAAAGTGTGTTTTAATGGAAATTGTGGACTGTTGTAGTTATGAAAATGGTTCGGCTAGGCTTAAGGTACAAATAAATTGAATGAAAATCATTTTACGAGACTAGGGGCAAAAGAGTAAATATGACAAAGTTTAGGGGCAAAAATATAAATTTTGCCAAAATGTGATTTTGGGGTCTATTGGGTAGCTTAATGATTAAATAAGCTAAATGTGATGTTATAGATCAATAAAAATGAGATTCAGGCCTAGAATAGGGGGAAAACAAAGTATTGGATGGTTAGGTCCTTTTCTCCATTCTCGCATTTGGGGTAAGTTTGTATGTAAATATAAGTGTTATTGTTATTATTGCATTGTTATTTGTATACATTAATATTTTATGAATTATATGAATAATATTATGGACAAGTTTGACAACGATGTGATAAGCGACAAAATCCCGGTTGAACCTTTGGAATAGAATAGGATACAGGTGACATGTCACTAGGACCCCATGTGATATATATGATTACGTGATCCAGGTGCTGGTCATGCACGTCCTACCAGTGGCTAGGTAGTCCGGCATGTGTTGCGGATACTTGACAGCTTGTGTGAGTAGCCCATGTAGTTATGTCTTGACCGTCAACTTGTGTGAGCAGGCCCGTAATTAGCTCAAGAGCGCGCCTTTATGTGATATGAAATACAAGGTAGATTTGGCTACAAATGTGGCACTTATGTGCAAAGAATTTCCGTGTATCCAATTAGTATTCCAAGTGTTCAACGGGTAATACAAAGATTATATCAGATGTGAAAGGATATGATTATGTTACGAAATTATACAGGTATGTATAGAAATTCAATTGAGTATGAAATTCATGAATGGTGAGTTCATGAGCATTGTGACAATGTTATTGTGTTAACCTTATGAATAATGGTATATGTGTATATATGTATGGTATGAATTGTTGATGTTTATGAATCGGGCTTTTAGGCCAAATTGAATTGAAATGTAGTATGTTGTATTTCACTTAAAAATGATTCATCGGATATGAGCAAAAAGAAAAGATTGGCATGATTATTAACTAAATATGGCCATGTTAGTATGAGAAGTTAAGAGCTTAGAAAATTGAAAGATGATAAGTTATATGTTTGAAAATTTTTATATATATAATTAATGTGCATGTTTACCATGAAATTTGAAATGATATGTTAATTGGTGTAACATATTACAATGGGAAAGATTACAGTTGCCAAGCTAATACCAAGACATGTTGAATTATGGTCATAAATTGAATAGGGTAATCAGTGTGATTGAATAAATTATGATTACGTGACTTAAGAAAAATTATACTATCTTGTAATCATATTATTGAAATGGTAAATTTATGGCATAAGTTGCTTATTATTTATATATGAACTTACTAAGCTATATAGCTTACCCCCTCCTTTCCCATGTCTTATAAGGTTAATAAGCTAGCTCGGGTTAGAGATCGTTAGAGATCCTATCACACTATCAAGCTATCACTATAGGTATTGATGAATTCAAGTAGTTTGAGTTTATGGCATGTATAGGGACTTGATCTTTTGGTTATATGTCTTATTATTAATGTGGCCAAATGTGTTGGACTATAATGGATTATTGTTCAAATTGTACATAGCCACGAATGATGGCTTATGTTGATTACAAGTTTATTAATGTGTTAATGCCCTCTTGTGAATGTGATGTTAATATGTTTTAATAGGCTAAGTATGATGTTTTAAGTATGATAAATGACGGCATGAGAATGACATATTGTTGTCTTAGTTGTGAGTGTTTGGTTGCCTAAGTATGATATGTTTTATGCCTTTTGAATTGATATGAGTGCTGGAATGCCGGTGCCCCCAAGGCGCAGATGAAAAATAAAATTTCGGCAATCCAACCATGGATCCATGTGCGAGGAACGAATCGAGAAAACCAAAATAATGAAAATGGTTTTGAAATTACCGAAACTTCAATATGAGTAGACAGCGGCGCCTCGGCAACGAGAATTCTGAACCACTATCGAACCAAGTCGCAACTTTTCAGATGCCAACCTCTACGTAGTGCACCTAGTTGACAATGAACGGAAGAAGTCCCCAAAACGGTTTTAGAGATTTCTTTGTTTTGACGGCTGCTAGACCACTCAAAAACAAAACTA
Organism: Gossypium anomalum; assembly: GCA_025698475.1. NCBI lineage: Eukaryota > Viridiplantae > Streptophyta > Magnoliopsida > Malvales > Malvaceae > Gossypium > Gossypium anomalum. Next base: position 32,190,780 of record CM046958.1, on the reverse strand, counting down.
GGTTTTCTTTTTAGGGTTATTATCTATATATATAACTCCCTTTTTAAATTTGGTATATTTATATCAAATATTTTAAAATAAATAAATATAATGATGTTTTAACCGAAAATTATAATTACATTAATTATAACAAAGATTTCGGTAAACTATATTTATTTAAATTTATATACGAACCAACTTCATATATTAATAGAATTATGTTCTTATTATGTGTACAACATTCTTGTACATATAATATGTTTGATATTTGATTGCCCATAATTCATATGACAACCAAAAACAATACCAACTATGTTTTATTCCGATCATCTCAACCATATGGTGTGACCCTGTAGGCTCTTGTAACGTTAGTAGTAATACTAGAACGATTCTAATGTTACATACCATGAGTGGCATCTAGCAATGCATCATTGCTACCTAAGTTACAAGAAGTCATGATTCGACATAACCTTTTGTGATTTATCTTTCATGCATTAATCCTTAAGTCCTTTATCTCTGGAATGAACACATGTCATGGAATAGTCACACTTGCATAGTCCATCTCATGTTTCTTGATATCTTGAGTAGACTATGATATACAAATAAGTATGACATCTCATATCAACTTATTTGAGCATGGCCATGCATTTCTAGTCTCACTCAATCAAGTGGCCTAAGATATTACTCCCATTATGTAGGAGGGACCTATCTATATTGATCAACCATATCCCTTTACATAGATTGTGGTATATCCAACGTCAGCCTTTATAGAACAACCAATTACAGTGTACATTTGACTGTATCAAAATATACAACTCACGATGTTAGGATAATGATGATCTCAAGTCTGAAGATCATATACATATTAATCACTATGAGTAATGTTGTGACAATTACATAATAATCCAAGAAACATACTCATAGCGGGTCAGTCCAATATGTTGTTTTCTAACACACATATTCATGCATTGAGTTTGACACTCCATATCAATGACAACTCTTTATCATCAATCAACTACATGTTAGTCTCAATGCATTATTGTTGTCCTAGTCAACAATAATACTTGACTAAGGATCTTTTAAGAATAATCATATTATTCTCAGGACATTATTATAAAACAATTTATTTATACACACAGAAATAAAAACTGAAATAATAATGGAAACGCCTTATATTAAAACATGATAAATCAAGTATTTTATTACAACCATATCATGATTGATCTTTGGGAATACTCTTACAATAAGTGCATGTGTGAAAAATGGTGGCAAATGGCTTGGTAAATAGCCTTATTTTTGTCTATACAAGTAGACACACGGGCGTGTGTCTAGGCCGTATATGACACACGGCTTGCACCATGGGCGTGTGTTCAGGTCGTGTGTCCCCTGCACCTTAATTGTTGCAAAACAGAATGCTCAGTATCAAGCACACGGGCAGAGACACGGGCATGTGTCTCAGCCGTGTGAAGTACACGACCTAAGCACACGGGTTTGTGACTTGATCGTGTGACTTCAAATTGTCGATGACGTCATAAATAGAGAGTTACACAGTTTAGGGACACGGGCGTGTGTGACCACGCGGGCGTGTCCCAAGCCGCACGAGCGTGTGACACCTATTTTAGTAAAAATTCTCTAAGTGTCATAAAGTTTTCTAAAGTTCTTGGTTTAGTCCCAAACCACTCCTAATGCATGATTTGGGCCTCGTAAGCTTGTTTAAGGGATGACATGAATGTTTTTGAAAAGTTTTAAATTTAGTGGAAATTCATGTCTCGGTTTCGAATGTTTGTTTGAGTTTAAGTCTGATAATGCCTCGTACCCTATTTCGGCGTCAAATACGTGTAAAGGGTGTTACATTTAGTGGTATCAGAGCTATGATTTAGTTGATTCTCAGACTAACCAAGTGTATATGAGTCTAACTTTACATGCCATATTACTACTCATGATAGTGTGATATCTCTTGACTTTGACGAAATTATTTTGTTAAGACAGAGATGACATCTAACTAAGCTATTTTTCGATAATGCTAAAAATGATATTGAGATGATTGAAATGTGCCTATGATGTGTCAAAATTTGGAAAGGTGTAAATATAAGTTCATGATATGTATGTGTTAATATACGAAATGAGATAACTAAAAGTTGAGAAATGTGGAAACGTGGAATGAAATGATAATTTATATGGTGATAAGCCATCCATGTCTGTATGGCATGCATATGATGTTATGTGCCCAACATATTTGATTAAGCGAATATGATAAGTAAATTTACTCGAATTGACAGTGTGTTTAGGTACACTTGTTTTAATAAGTATAATCAGTATGTCCATATGGTTGAATCTTATGTTTAATTGTTAAATTAGAGATAATATAATGTTTTGATAATATAATGTTTTGTTTTATGACTTTGTTATGGAACCATAAATATTATAATAGTATGAAAATTGAATTGGAAGATCAAATTGAGTAGAACGCAGGAAATGAGTATGATTGTTTGATGATGAATTGATGGGCAAGACCATGGTTGGTCCATGGCAGTACATGTGAGTACGTGTGAGGCCATAGCTGGGCTATGGCATCATAATGACATGTAAGACCATAGCTAGGCTATGGCATTGTGATACGTGTAAGACCATGTTTGGGACATGGCATCAATATGAGATTTCGTGTAAGACCATGTCAAGGACATGGCATCGATATGAGACTTCGTGTAAAACCATAGTTGGACTATGACATCAAGTAAATAACGTACTCAAACCCGTAAGACATTATCTAATTTGACAAATATTGGTAAGTAAAATTGAAGTTAAATGTTGGAATTTAATTAGATATTGATATTAAGTTCGAGTAAGTAAATTCATTGTTTAAAATGATGAATGGAAGAAAAAATTGTAAAATAAATAAGTATATTAACTTGCTTGAAGTGAATTATGTAATTATGATTATATTACGTTAATGATGAATGCTAAGTCATATGTGTGTATTTACGAGAGTCAAGTTAGAGGCTTTACGACCTCACCCCTTTATCAGTGTTACTTTTATGACGAAAATTCACGAGAATCATGTTGAATAAGTTCATAAGTGTGAAACTAAAGAGTTCAGTGGTGAAATAATTAGTAATGCATACAGAGATGAAAATAGTGTGGAAAGTGAAAATAGTTTTGGAAGAAATATCAAAATGTTTTAAAGATTATATAGATTATGCAAATGTCATGGGTAAAGAAGAAGTTAGTCTTGGCTAATCGACTCAATTAGGTATGGAGTCTAAAGACGTGTTTACTAAAAATTTCTTCCGGATTGATTTTCATTAGTGAATGGAATAATACGGGGTTCATGGTAACAAAATTAGTCAGAGAAATGATGTTTGAATTGTAAAGATGTCTGAGTATAACAATTGTGGTTGAATGGATTACAATGATCTCTTCTGAGTATTCTATATATTCTTTTATCCTCAGAGGTTTATATGATTGTTCTTTTTCTAATGAAATTCTTATTGCATGAGTATACTGGCTGACTCTAATGTTAGATGAAAACACTGTTGGTCTATTTGATTTATAATCGGTATTTCCTTATTTCTTTGGGATTCTATTCTATTATGTTCTGAACAAAGTTGATGATGAAATTTATACGAGGCCGTTCTTGTATTTCTACTAGATGTTGTTTTATCTTATATGTATATATATTTGAAAATTATATTATCTCTGTTATAATGAAAGTCCAGAGCCGGTAAGCAAAGTTTTTCTTCTGGTTTTCCTTGAAGAATCATCAAGATCTTTATTATTTCCTTATGAGTTATGTTCTCAGACTTCCAGTATGGTATCGTATCTTGGATTTTTTATCATGGCTCATCTTTAAAGTGTGTTATTTGGTTTGTGATAACTATGTCTATCATGGTTGTATTTCTGAATCAATCATAGGAATGTGGTAATTCTAGTATCTATATTTATGTAACTTTCATGAGAGGAATTGAGATCGGCAAGGGTATAAATGATGAGAGCACAAGCTCAAAAATTTTACGATGGATCTCTTTCCTTAAGTATAGTAATGAATTTTATGCATTCACGAGTATGTAGACAGACAGTCGGAGTGAAACATCTATATTTTAGGAAGTACGATATAGAGATATGCCTACTGGATTATTCTAACTGAATGGTGTTATTATGAGTTAAAGCTATTCTGATTGATAATGTTATCACAATTGTGAAATTTTGAATAATCTATGCATGTTAGCAAAGTTCTAAACAGTTGAATATATCTAGTTCTGAGTCTAGTATGAATTGAGAAAAGAATTTGAGATTTTTCAGTGATGTATTATTGAACAAATCAGAATATGTTTTAATACAAGAATGTCAAGTGATAGTTTGTATTTTCAGACAGTTAAAGTCACATTACGAAGAACTGTTTGCCTGGTGATTTAGAGACGGCCACTTTTATGTCTATGTTGTGAATTCGATGATATCGTGTGTTCGTCAAAAAATGTCATATGCTTCCTGATCTTAATGGTTTAAAGTATCTAATGTTACAGAAAAAGATCTAAAATGAAGATAGTGTCAATGGCTTGAGATATTGAAAGATTTCAACTAGTTATCGATTAATCTCTGAGAAAGCAGTTATAGTTACAAATGCCTGGACGAAAAATCTTTGTTCATTTTTGTGAGTACTGGTTACTTAATTTATCTTATTTGATGATGGTCTAATTCTAGCTAAATTAAATGCTAAAGCGAGGTTTTCTTTGTGAAATTGAGGAGCTCAGAAATGCGATAGTGAGTGGTAGCTCGTCTATTCATCCTAAAGCAATAAAATGTGCAGTTATATGAAGTAGACGTTCTGGTGATTGAGTATATACCATGATATTTTTTATTTTATGTTCAAATGTCTATTTGTTAGCAAGTAAGCCGAAAATCAAGTGTATTTAGGACTAATACAGTCAGTGATTGTTTGAGGGTGATAATGAGATAGAGTTACCATAAATTTCGTATCGAGATTGTCATAATCTCCGAAAAGGAAGATGTTATTTGGATTGTGGTTGATTGTTTGGCAAAGATCCGTATGATCATTTCAGCATGTGCAGAGTTCTTATTTGACATATCAACTGAGTATGTGTGTTACGGAGAGAGTAATTCAGATTTTTGATGATGTGCTCCAGCGCTCTGTGCTAAAGTTCAAAGGTTATTGGAAAGAGATATACGAGGTTAAATCGATTTGTGATTCTGGAAAGTTAGTGAAATTGTTTCATGAGAGTTGAAAGCAATTTCTTCTGGTAAGATTTTCGGGGACGAAAATCCTTAAAGGGGGGAGTTGTAACAACCCAATTTTGGGCCTAGTAAGAATAGTAGTTTCGGGACCACAAATCCGACATAGTAAAATTCATATTTATTATATTTTTATGGTCTACAAATTTATGGAATTGTTTTGTGAAAATTTCGTTCGAAAATTTTGACATTTGGGCACTCAATTTAGTCAAAAGTGCAAAACTTGAGTTCTAGAAGCTAGAGGTGTCAAATTACTATGAAATTTTAAATTGGAGGTCCTTAAATGGTAATTAGACCATTGGTTAATTTTTTGGACAAAAATGGACATGAAATAGGTGAAATAGAATATTTTTAAGTTAGGGGCATTTTGGTTATTTAGTAATTAAATGATTAAATAAACAGAATAAAAGCCAAATTTGGCTCATCTTCAACCCTTAGCTGAATTTTTGAAGACCACCATGGCTAGGGTTTTGTTCAAGCTTTCCAAGCTCCATAGGAAGTCCGTTCTTGCCCCATTTTTAATGATTTTCACGTTTTTGAAATCTTTGTAACATGATCTACCTATTTCTACCATTTATTTGAGTTATGATGAAGGTCTAGGGTTTGAACCATGTTAAGAATTTGTGTATTTTGATGTTTAATGGTATATTATGCATGTTTATGGTTGGAGAAACAACTTTTGCTAAGTGATTTTCGGTGAAAATGCCTAAAAGGACTAAATTGTAAAAGTTATAAAATATGTAGTAAAAGTGTGTTTTAATGGAAATTGTGGTCTGTTATAGTTATGAAAATGGTTTGGCTAGGCTTAAGGTACAAATAAATTGAATGAAAATCATTTTACGAGCCTAGGGGCAAACGTGTAAATATGACAAAGTTTAGGGGCAAAAATGTAAAATTTTCCAAAATGAGATTTTTGGGTGTATTGAGTATCTTAATGATTAAATAAGCTAAATTTGATGTTATAGATCAATAAAAATGAGATTCGGGCCTAGAACGAGGGGAAAAACAAAGTATTGGACGGTTAGGTCATTTTCTCCATTGTCACATTTGAGGTAAGTTTGTATGTAAATATAAGCGTTATAGTTATTATTGCATTGTTATTTGTATACTTTAATATTTTATGAATTATATGAATAACATTATTGACAAGTTCGAAAATGATGTGATAAGCGACAAAATCTCGCTTAAACCTTAGGAATAGAATAGGATACGAGTGACATGTCACTAGGACCCCATGTGATATATATAATTGAAAGATGATAAGTTATATGTTTGAAAATTTGTATATATATAATTAATGTGCATTTTTACCATGAAACTTGAAATGATTTGTTAATTGGTGTAACATATTATAACGGGAAAGATTATGGTTGCCAGGCTAATGCCAATACATGTTGAATTATGGTCATAAATTAAAAAGGGTAATAAATGTGATTGAATAAATTATGATTACGAGACTTAAGGAAATTTATACTATCTTGTAATCATATTATTGAAATGGTAAATTTATGGCATAAGCTGCTTATTATTTACATATGAACTTACTAATCTATATAGCTTACCCCCTCCTTTCCCATGTCTTATACGGTTAAAAAGCTAGCTCGAGTTGGAGATTGCCGGAGAGCCTATCACACTATCAAGCTATCACTACGTGTATTGATGAATTCAAGTAGTTTGAGTCTATGGCATGTATAGGGACTTGGTCTTTTGGTTATATGTCTTATTATTAATGTGGCCAAATGTGTTGGCCTATAATGGATTATTATTCAAATTGTACATAGCCACGAATGATGGCTTATGTTGATTACAAGTTTATTCATGTGTTAATGCCCTCTTGTGACTGTGATGTTAATATGTTTTAATGGGCTAAGTATGATGTTTTAAGTATGATAAATGATGGCATGAGAATGACATATTATTGTCTTAGTTGTGAGTGTTTGGTTGCCTAAGTATGATATATTTTGTGCCTTTGAATTGATATGAGTGCATGTGTGAAAAAGGGAGGTAAATGGCTTGGTAAATAGCCTTGTTTTTGTCCACATGGCTTTCCCCATGGGCTTGTGTTCCAGTCGTGTGTCCCCCGCACCTTAATTGTTGCAAAACAGAATGCTCAGTATCAAGCACATAGGCAGAGACACGGGCGTGTGTCTCAGCTGTGTGAAGGATACAGCCTAAGCACACGGGCGTGTGGCTTCAAATTGTTGATGACGTCATAAATTGAGCGTTACACGAGTTAGTGACACAGGCGTGTATGACAATACGGCCTGCCCACACGGGCGTGTGACACCTATTTTAGTAAAAATTCTCTAAGTGTCGTAAAGTTTTCTAAAGTTCCCGGTTTAGTCCCGAACCACTCCTAATGCATGATTTGTGCCTCGTAGGCTCGTTTAAGGGACGACATGAATAGTTTTGAAAAATTTTAAATTTGAGTGGAAATTCATGTCTTGGTTTTGAATGTTTGTTTGAGTTTAAATTTGGTAATGCCTCGTACCCTATTTCGGGTCGAATACGGGTAAGGGGTGTTACAGGAACGGAGTAGGAAATCAATTGATTGGAATAAAGATTTGAATCGAATGCAAAAGAAAGTAAAGTAAAATACTTTAATACTATTGGTTCACATTCAGACATACCTATATCCAATTCTATTCATATATCCATACTGATAATTCACTACGTATAACATTCAGATGAACTCCATATCATTCTATAACAGAATCTTATACTTCAAATTAACATTAACTCAGATTCAAAATAAGTTTAAAAGAAGATGCGACACACCTTACTTTTTATACTTACAGATCATCATAACAAATACCCTTCTTGATATACAGATACACATATCTTTTACATGGAAAACTGTAACAACTCGTTTTTAGTCAAATTGAAATGGTGCTTTCGGGATCACAAATCCAAATTCAAAATAATTATTTTGTTATTATTTTAATGTTTACAACATGAATATATGATTGTGTTAAATTTGCGTTAAGAAATTTTATCGTTTGAGTGTTTAATTCGATAAAAAGGACTAAATCGTTTAAAGTGCAAATTTTATGTTCTATTAGTTAAAGGTGTCTATTAGCTATGGAACATTAAATTAAAGGTCCTTAAGTAGTAATTAGACCATTATAATGGTGAGTGGACATTTATGGACACATTAATAGGTCTTTTAATGGTTTATTAGTAAGGTTAATTTGGTAATTTGGTTATTAAGGTATAATAAATAAAACAAAAACCATATTTTGTTGGCTATCATCTTCTTTAGCCGAATTTAACAAGAAGAAAAGCCAAAATTCTTAGGGTTTCATTTGGCCATGACATCCATGCTCAATTAGGTATAGTTTTTGTCCTGTTTTTAATGTTTTCTATGTTTTTGAGATCGTTGCACCTAGGTCTAGCTAGCCTAGGGACTATTTTGCAAAATTGTTAAAGATTTAGGATGTTGGCATTGATGAATCTATGAGTATTTTGATGTTTGATGATAGATTATGAATGTTTGATGATAGTTATACAAGTTTTGTTAAGTGATTTTTAGTGAAAATGCAAATTAGGGATTAAATTGTGAAATGTGGAAACTTTGTGGTTAAAATGTGAAATAAATGAAAAATATGGGCTGCTAGGGACCTAATTGAAATTCGGCTAGCATGGGTTGGTACTCAATTTCATGAATTTGTGATTTTATGAAATAAGGACTAAATTGTAAAAATGTGAAACAATAGGGGAAAATGTGTAAAAGTGCCTTAATGTGAATTTTGGACTAAATTGAATAGAGAGATAATTAAATAAGTTAATTTTGATTATGTTTAGATCAAGAAAGGTGAAATTCGGACTTAGATCAGGGAAAGAACAATGTCTCGCGTCGTCATTTTTACTTTCGAGGTAAGTTCGTATGTAATAAGTTTCGTTATAAATGTATTTTAAATGCTTTGATATTGCATAAACTGTGAATATGAGACAATGGACATGTTCAACGAAGTTTGACAAATGTGAAAATCCCGGTTAAACCTTAGGAATAGATTAGGATACGAATGATATGTCATTAGGGGTTATTGTGATGTTCTGATTCGGGTGCTGGTCCTGTATGTCTTACCGGTTACTAAGTATACCGGCATGTGTTGTGGTTACTTGACAGCTTGTGTGAACAGCATCGTGTAGCTACGTCTTGACTGACAGCTTATGTGAGCAGACCCGTTGATAACTATAGTGTGAGCAGTATATGTTATGCGAGATTGAGATAGCTTAGGCTATATATGTGGCACTTAGGGTGCAAGTTTCCTGAGTATCTGATAGTATTCTGAATGGTTCAACGGGTAAATGAAAGACACAGTTGAGTATGAATTGATACGAGATGTTATAGGTATGTACATGAACTGTATAAGCATTAAATCGAAGAAACTTGTGAAAGACACGTTTAATCTTATGATTGAATATATGAAAGGTTTGTTAGATAATATAAGTTACATGTTCATATATTCAATTTGATGAATTGTGCATTTATGAATAGATTGAGTTTATTTCATATGAGCTTACTGAGCTATAAAGCTTACTTTGTTTATTTTATTGTGTTTTATAGTGATTTCAGAGCTAGCTCGAATTCGGGGATTGTTGGAGACTTCGTCACTCTAACCTATTATCACTTTTGTACTTTTAAATTTAAGTATTTGGAGAATATGGCATGTATAGGGACTTTGGTCATTTTGGTATATGTGTTGGTAATGGGTTTAGCCATTTGAATTGGCTTGTAAATGTCCTAAGTTTGATTTGTATATTGCCATAGGAGTTGGCTTATTTTGGTATGTTTGAATCATGTATATAGATGTGTATATGGCTTGTGTGATGTTTTGAAAGTTGAATATGTGACGCTTGTGGATAATTAGAATTATAGATATCTAATAGTTAAGTTTTGAATAATTTACATGCTAGAGAATATAGATTAAAGAATGCATAGTTGATAATCGTCATATTGATAATTTGAGAAAGTGAAGTTTGGTATGAATTTGGCTGGCATATTGTGGTATTTGTGTTTTGTATTGGTTGATAATGAAATGGTATGGATTATACTTGAGTGAAGTTGTTTGAATGCCTATTATATGCTATGTTGTGTGCCAACTGAGTTTGGTGTAGGTGTGCACAAGTTTGGGTGGCAAATTGGCTTGGTAAATAGTCTATTTTTGTTTACACGAGTAGAGACATGGGCATGTGTCTCAGCCGTGTGTGATACACGGTCGTGTACACGGTTGTGTGTCTCCTGGTGTTGAAATAGAAACCAAGTCAATGTGCTCCACATGGCCTCACACATGGGCGTGTGGCATAAGTCAGTATACCCTACAGGTTTGGCACGGCCTGGCACACGGGCGTGTGTGGCCATTTTTAGGGCACACGAGCTAGCCACATGGACATGTGTGTTGGCCGTGTGACCCAAGTCAAAGAGTTGCACAGGGTTGGACACGGGCTGGGACACGGTCATGTGCTCCCATTTCAAATGTTCACACGGCCTGTGACAAGGGCGTGCCTTTGGCCGTGTGAGACACACTGCTGGGCGACACGGGCATGTGTCCCTTGTTTCTAGAAATTTTTTTCTAAGTGTTCTAAAGTTTACAAAGTTATCGGTTTCATCTCGAACGACCCCGAATGCATGTTTTGGGCCTCGTAGGCTTGTATTAGGGACAATGTGAATGAATGTGAATGTTGATTATATGAAATTTGAAAATGCAAGTGGAATGAATGTTTAATTGTATAATAGGTTTGGTAATGCTTCGTAACCTTATTCCGGCATTGAATAGAGGTGAGGCGTGTTACAAAAACCCTTAAAACTTTATTCAACTCTTATTCCAGAGCATATCAATACTTTATCTTGGTCATACTTATTACAAAACTACTATAATTTACTCATAACTTACCATAGAGATAAACATTCAGATTCATAACATACTAGATATTCCTGACAATTCACACCACATAGACTTAGTAGAAACACCATACATGCAATTAGATAGAGTACGCCAATAAGGTGATCAATTTAGAGTTTGCCACAAAGACATCCATTTCAGAGTTCGCCACAATGACTATTCTTTTCAGAGTTCGCCTCAAAGGCTATTTTTTTTAAAGTTCTCCACAAAGACTATTCTTTTCTATCGTGTTTACGATATAGATTTGCCTAAACTCACATCACGTGAGGTTTGGCCATCAACGTCCTGGGACATGCAGAGAACCCCATTGGGTAATCACCATTGCTTTCAAAGGATGCCATGGCCATGGACTTTTCTTTTAGAGTTCATATTAGAATTCGTGTTGTAACGGCCCAAACCCGGCCTAGATGTTATGGTCGAATCTACGATGTAACATTGAAGTGTATTTCGAAAAGCATTATTCTGTTGAAAAATCCATCTTATATTAAAGCCCTCGTTGTGATCTTTTACGAAACTTTAAGATATCTTATTCATTGTTAAAACTCAAGTTGGTTTAGCAAAATGTTAATCATATTAGATTGTTATTACACTTTAAAAACAATGTTTGTTGCGGAAGCTTTTTAAAATATGTTGTAATAGTGTGGTGTTTTGAAAGCATATAACTTTATGAAAAATCGCGGCCTACTTCTAACAGATATGATTCAAAGTAAATAAATCCCCAAAAAAATAAAACTTTAAGAGGCCTTATTACATAACAAATACCCAAATTAAATTACTTGTAAATTAAAAGTTAAAAAATAGAAGCAAGTGCGGTTGTGTGGCCACCGTCGAGTCCCTCGCAGCACTGATACGCCTAAGGATTACCTGCGCAGAAAAGCAGAAGGGTGAGTTTATGAAAACTTAGTGTGTAACCCCTTAACAACAGTCAGTCATACAGTAGGCAATCACAGTCTGGGCCTAAGCCCGTTTCGGTAACAGTTCATTTTCAGTTAGGGTATTACCCTATTACAGTAACAGTATTAGTATGGGCCTTAGCCCAATTCAGTAACAGTAACAGAAATGCAATCAGAAATCCTACCCATCCATCCTCTACACTCCACTCCGTCCAGTCCTACACTCCATGTGGGGATAAAATCAACCCACCCATCCCTACACTCCAAAATATAACACTGGTTGCAAAGAGACTAATATGAGATTTACAAGCAGAGTTTGCAAGATCTGATACACTTCCTCCAAATATAATAAACCCATCCCCATGCAATATGTCATGTCATAATATCATACATGTATGCAAAAATGTCATGCTCGATTATAGTCATACATATCATAAGGCATATCAGTCATTTTATCTCATAGGGGTATAATAGTCATTTCATCAAATTAGGGTCTAGGTATGCTTACCGACCCGATGGTAGGTCCACAGTCGTCTCGGGTGACCCGTGCAACCTTAAAATTCAAACAGTGAAAATGGGCCCAAGGCCCGTAATGCAGCCCGTGTGGGCCCACATGCCCAGGTGGCCAATAAAGCCCAAAAACGGCATTGGCCGTGTAAACTACAAGTTGTCTGTAACAGCCCATTTTTCAGTGGTGTCGAAAACAGTGGTTTCAGGGCCACCAAATCCGACGAGTAATATTGCAAATATTATTATTTAATATTTATGAGTCAAATATGGTTTTTAAAAGATTTTTGATTAATAATTTATGTTTTATAAATGATTTGTTTAGTTCAAGTGATAAGACCCTAAGGTTAAATAGTTTTAGAAAATTAGGTAACGGGACCTCGTTTCTATAAACCAAGTCATAAGTATTTTTATAAATATTTACGGACTGGCATTAGGGTGGTATTAAAGTTTTGTTGAAAAATTTAACGTTTCGATAGAGAATTAATTAAAAAGGACTAAATCGTAAAAGATGTAAAATTTTATCACCACTTGATTTGAGTGATGAAATGGCTTATTGAATAAACGAAAAGGGACTTAAATGGTAATTAAAACATGGTCAAAGTTTTAAAGTGGTGGTTTCATGATTGAATCCACCAGCTTTTGGATTATTTGCTCTTTTAGTCCTAATTAGTTTAGGATTAAATTATAAATAAGTTTATTTAGTTAGAATTTAATTTAATTGAAGGACCAATTGTGAAATTAAATCCTCCTTAGATGGTAATTATGCCATATGTTTATGTGATGGAAAAATATGGACATGGAATTGGTGTTTTATTTAATTATTAACCAAGGTTAAAATGGTAATTTGATAAATTAATTAAATTAAACAAAACATAAGTAAAATAATGGTTGTCATGTTCCTTTTTCTTCCTTTTTTTTTCAACTAAATGAAGCCATAGGTATACCTTGAAACTTCGTCCAAGCTTCCATGTATGCATGTATGTCTGTTTTAGCCCCGTTTCTAATAATTTTTATGTTTTTGAGATCGTTGCAACTAGATCCAGCTAGTCCGTACCTTCGATTTGAAACTGTTTAAGATTTTGAATGACGCCATTGATGAATATATGTGATTTTAGTTTTTAAATGATGAATTTGAAATGCTGGTTGATATTTAAAAGTATTTTATTAAGTAATTTTGATGAATTTTTCCATTAGGGACTAAATGGTTGAAATAATAAAATACAAGGATTTGAGGTGAAATTGTTGCAAATGTGGGCTGATATGGGGGCCATGAATATTCAACTGTCATAATTTGGCATTAAAAATGGTTAATTTGCATGGTTTGGGCTCAGGGACTAAATTGAATAAAAGTAAAACTTTAGGGGCAATTTTATAAAAATGTCAAAAATGACCAAATTTTATGAAATGAATTGTTTTATTGTTTAAATTAATATATTGAATGAAATTATTAATTTAGATCAAGATCGGGTGAAAAATCGAGAAAAATATAAAATTATCAAAATGCCCCTAAACTTTGGTATTTCTGCAATTTAGCCAGGTAATTTGTATGAACTATACTATGTATATTGTTGATTAAATTGAATGTTATTATATGAATTTTATTAAAAATGAACCAATATATATGTTATTATACAATTTATCTTGTAATGAAATAAGGGAAATTCAACGACGTACGATGACTATCGAGTCGCTTTTAAACCTTAGGAATATATAGGATACAAATGAAATGTCATTATGGTTACCGTGGTTTGAGTGCTAGTCCTAAACGTCCAACCAGTGGCTGAGTTTCCAGCATGTGTTCCAGTTATTTGACAGCTTGTGTGAGCAGCATTGTGTAGCTACGTTCTGACCTACAGATTGTGTGAGTAGACGCACGTTACCATGTTTCAACTACTGGTCTTGAATGTCTTACCGATGGCTGAGGTCCGGCATTATTTACAGATACTCAAAAACTTGTGTGAGCAGCATCATGTAGCTTATATTTCGATCGACAACTTGTGTGAGCAGACTCATTTTATAGCTCGTGTGAGCTACTACTATATGTTTAGCACACTTCATGTGAGCTTTCTCGCGTATCTGGTATTATTCTAAGTGGTTCAACGGGCATGAAAAGAGATGAACCGATAAGGGTTCCGATTGATTTCACTACGACAATTATAGAAAGGTATGATGTATCGATGATTCAAGTAAGAACATTCATGTTTATGAAAAGTATGATATAAGTGATGCTATGTTTATATCTTATGTGTTATGCAAATGAAATGGTAAAGAAAACTATATGAATTAAGACATGAAACTATATAAATATCCTTGATATGGTGATACATGAAAACTATGTAAGGCAAGATGAGTAATAAATTCAAGTGATACATGTTGAGATTAAATGGCTATTCATGCTAATGTGCTTATGATTTATATCATGTATGCTAATATGTTTAGTGTGAATGATTAGGCTTTGGCCAAGTTTTGGCTGGATCATGCCATGTTAATTTATAGGTTATGCATTGTAATGGTAAGGGCCCAAAGGGAAATATGCTTGTGTTTATGAAAGAGTGGTAAGGTTTAAAATTATGTAATTTCTTATGAAATGATTTATCATGTGATTAATTCCTAAGAGAGTTATGTTTAAATGTACTAGCTTATGGCTATGGTTGATGATATGTTTATGTCTTTTGTGTTATGCATATGAAACGGGTGTGGAAAGGTAACGAAATAGTAAGTTGATACTTGAAGTGTAAAATGATGAAAAAGGGAATGGTGAGTTGTTGAATATGGTTTCATGAATCTTGTGGTATTGATCTAGGTTTACTCTTGATATGTATAATTTTCATATTCGAAATGGATTGATATGACTAAAGTTTATACGAGCTTAATAAGCACTCATTGCTTACGTAGTTGTTTCTTTTTTACTTTTTAGATTATCAGAAGCTCGATCGGGTTGGAAGTTCATCGGAGATCTATCACACTATCCATTAATTATATCGGTAGGTTTTGATATATTGGTTAAGGTTATAATGGCATGTATAGGTGAATTTATGGTAGATGATTAGTTGAATGTTAGTTGATGTGTTTGGCATGTATATGTCATTTTGGGTGATGTATCATTGGTACATTTAGTGCATTGTTGATATGTGTTAATTTAATAATGTGTTAAAGCATGTTTGAATGACCAAAGTGATATATGATTAAATGACTTCAACATGGTCAAGATATGGTATGTTTTGGAAAGGTTTTGAATTTAATATGGTATGTTGGTTATAAATCAATTATGTTATGTTTTGGCATGAAAACAAGTTAAGTGATAATTGGTTAAATATGCACATGTATAAGTATTTTGGATGTTAAAGTAGCCATTTGTTTTGGCTTTTTGTTTATGGTATTTTGGATAATAAAATAGGATTAGTTTTGGCATGTATATAGATTTGGCCTTAAAGTGGTTGATATCTTGGTTCATGATGCTTGAATGATTAAAGATGGAATGGTGGTTTATGATGCATGTTATAAATGTCTTATGATATGTTTGAATGTGGTGATTTGATACTTTTGTTATATATGACATATATATGGCTATTGGTGCTAATTGCTGAATGACACATTTGGTATCATTTGGTGTGTAATTGATAGGTAAATCAAATGGTATGTTTTGATATAATCTTAATTAGAAGTTAGTAAACATTTTGGCCAATTTGAGTATATGGTTATTCATGTTTAAGTGTTGAGATTGAGGTGCCCTTTGGGCATATTGGTTGTATGCTTATATACCTTATTTGTGTAGCTTGATGATGCATGTTTTTAGCGCAAATTAAAGGCTTGTTTATATGTGGAAATTAGATTGTAGGTATGTGCAAAATTGGGTAAGAAAAATGGCTTGGAAATGACCTATTTTTCGTCCACACGGGCAGAGACATGAGCGTGTGTCTCAGTCGTGTGTAACACACGGCCTGGCAACACAACCGTGTGTTCCCTGTAGCTTTCAAAGGGTTGCAAGTTAGGCTGTTACATAACCTAGTATACAAACTAGCACACAAGCGTTTAAGGTTATTTCGAAGGGTACACGGCTTGGCACACGGCCTGGCACACGGGCATGTGGCTTGGCCGTGTGACCCAAGTCAGTGGCTTACACAGGCATGGACATAGGCTGGGACATGGCCATGTGTCCCTACTTCGAATGTCCACACGGCCTGGCCACACGCCCGTTTGACCCCTGCAATTTAAGGATTTTCATCTTTTTTTCTGAAAAATTCTAAATGTTTCTGATTTAGTGTCGATTTGTTTCTACTATGTTTTTAGGGCCTCGAGGGCTCGTATAAGGGACAATGTGTATATTATTGATGGGATTTTCTATGATTGATGATGTGAAGTGAATGATTTATATTTTGATTTTGTTGAAATGTAATCTTTGGTGATGCTCCATAACCCTATTTCAGTGATGGATATGGATTAGGGGTGTTATATTTAGTGGTATCAGAGCTATGGTTTAGTCGATTCTCGGACTAAACATAGCATGTATTAAGTCTAGAAATACATGTAATTATATAACCTGTGATAGTGTGATATCTCCCGATTCTGATGACGTTTGTTTTACTTATAGACAGAGATGCTTTCTAATCGAGCTAATTTCAGAAATGCTGAAAGCGATACTTAAGTATCTGAGTAAAAATGTTTCTTATGATGAGTTGGAACTCATAAAAGTATGAATAAAAGTTCATAATATTATGTTGATGGTAAATGTTATGTTATATGTGTGTATATATGAGAGTCAAATTTTGAGGCTTTATGACCTTTACCCCTTCACCTGCACAGTCTTATACAATGGTATTCACAAGAATTATGTTGATTAGGCTCACAAGTATGAAACCGAAGAGTTCAATGGCTGAATGAATAATAATGTGATAAGAGCCGAAGATTGGTTAGTAAATAAAGAGAATTCTAGAAGAGATATTAGATTTCTCTGAACATCATTCGGGATATGCAACGTCGCCATTAAAGAAGAAGTTATTCACGAATAATCGACTTAGTCAGGTATAGTATCTAAAGAATGGATTAACCAAAATTTCTTTTGAATTGATTTCTTTAGTGAAACGGGATAATTTGGGATTATTGATGACTGTAAGAGTCAATGGAATAATGTTTGGATTGCAAAGATATTTGAATGCAATAGTTATAGTCGAGTATCTTATGACAATCTCTTCGGGGTATGCTGTATGTTCTTTTATCTTCAGAGATATATGCAATTGTTCATTTTCAGATGTGATTCTTATCATATGAGAATGCTAGTTAACCATAATGTTAGATGGAAGTATTGTTAGGCTGGTTGATTTATGATCAACATTGCTCTATCTTTCTTTGGCATTCTATTCTATTATGTTCAGTAGAAGATTCAACGAAAAGATTCGTCTGATGTTATCTTATTTCTTCTACTGGTTTATGCTCTGAATTATATATAAATGGAATTTATGTTGTCTCTGTCACTACTGATTCTAGTGCATATGAGTGATATTCTTTTTCTGGATTTTCTCTAGGGTATCATTAATCTCTTTATCATTTAATATGGGCTGTATTCTCGAAAATTTAGTAGATTTCCACATCTTGTATTTCATTATTTCAGTTTTCTTATCATGCTTATTGTTTAATCTATCAAACATGGTTCATCTGTAAAGGATATTCATTGGCCGGAGGTAATTATATATATTACGGTTATAATTCCTAGTTCGATCATGGGAGCACGGTGATATACATCTTAGAATATAAAGGTTGTATTACTGCACTGGTTATTATTGGGACTACATTTAGTTTTCCTCTTTTGTTTTAGAGTACACTATTGATGGTTGAAGTATTGTTCTATCTATACGGTGGTAACGTCGATTTCATTATAGCATTATGCTTTTAATTCATCTGATGGTTACGACTTTGGTATGGTTCAAAGTTTCGATGATATTGATTGAGATAGTTTCATTATATATCCCATTTCTAACTTTCATGAAAGGTTAAGTGACGGTAAAAGTATAGATGTGGAAGATCGAGCTTAATCTCGCATGATAGTTCTCATTTCTCAAGTAATCTCGGATTATGTCAACAAGCCAATAACGAGATGTTATGTTTCATTTGAGTTAATGTACTTTGTAAAGATCTTTGATTGATATTCTGAGGGAATTATGATAGATGATATATTTGGATTATCTTGACAATAAGAAGAAAGAATTATTCTGAAATGTTATTATTAGATCGACTCAATTATGTTAGTCAAAACGTCTTGTTCATTTGAAAAGTTAGGTAAGTTGTTAATCTTTGAGCTTATTTCTCAATTCGGGAATAATTTTTTCAGATTCATGGGTAAATTGACAGACGGTCAGTGTAACACCCCTTACCCGTGTCCGACACCGAAACAAGGTACGAGGCATTACCAGTCTTAATTGTTCACAAACATGCAAAAATCGGGCTATAAAATTTCTTTTAATTCAAAAATTTTAATACGCATGCATAATGTCCCACACACGGGCCTACGAAGCCTTAAACATGCATTGAAAGTAGTTAGGGACTAAACTGAGAACCTTAGAAAGTTTTAGGAAAACATAAAAAAATTCTTTCCATGAAATAGGGTCACACACCCATGTGGACATAGGAACACGCCCGTGTGCCTTTGACACGCCTATGTCCTCAGGCCGTATAACTCTCTGTTTATGATGTCAGCATGCAAATTGAACCACACGGCCAGACCACAAACCCGTGTCTCCAGGCCGTCCCTTACACGGTTGAGACACAAGACCGTGTCTCGGCCCGTGTAGTCAACACTTAGGCTATTTTCCAAGCCTTCATGTTACCCGTAAACCTTTACAACCTTATACATATTAAAACCAAAAATCATGGCATCATTTTAGTGATTAAACACTTTTTATTAAGACATATTCATAACATTAACATGTCCTCTTACAAGTAATGCATCTACTCATGCAATACCAAGTCTAGATTCCTTAATTCATATTTATAAGACTTGTTATTTTGAGGATCACTTTTACCATTATACTATGGTTACCAACTTATCCATCAAGCACTCATGTTCAACCATTATCATGTTGTTTTTATAACGTGCAATTACTACATGGCTATGACCACTCAATTGGTCATAGAGTATACATCCAACACACATATCATTACCAACCATGCATGGCAAACAAACATAATCACATCATAAACATTAGACATGACATGAATAGCTAGGTTTACAAGCCATAATCAATATGAGCCACATCTCATGGCCATATACATATAACTCAATATAAGCCAATACATTTGGCCAAAGCGTAATAACACATGTCATAAAACTATATCCCTATACATGCCACTTACTTGAAATTCTAATATATGCTTCATTATTCCAAAGATAGTGACTTGATAGTGTGATGCTGCCTCTGACGATCTCTAACCCCGAGCTAACTTGTCAACACTAAAGAAAAGGAAAGGAAGGGAGTAAGCTTTATAGCTTTGTAAGACCATATGAAAACAATAAGCAATTTATCAACTTGCTTCTCAAGGTAATACAACCACATTTGTACTTTTATTTATGTTCAGGTCAAGTTATTTTCTCAAGTCACAATCATTAAATTATTTATATCCAGTGCTATAGAACTCCAAATTAAGATCTGCTAATTTTTCCTGAAACTAGACTCACATGTCTTCTTACCATAAAATTTTCAGAATTTTTGTTCTAGCCAATAAGTATAGCTTATTCTTTAAAGTTACCCTTTTTTTGCAGTCTGATAGTTCCAATCCTTCTTCACTAAAAACTAATTATCTCATAATAGGAAACTCGGATGATGTTCTCGTCTATTTGTCTTAAAAATAGGATCATTAAGAATTCTAGGAATATAAATTATAACCCATAAATATTTTTGTACAATTTTCAATGATTTTCTCAAATCAGAATAGGGGGATTTTGAAATCATTCTGCCTCTGTCTCACAACAATTTAAATATTTCATAATATGAAACTGTTTTGCTGACATCATTTCTTCTATGTGAAACTAGACTCATTAGTATTTAATTTAATATTTTATTCAGCCTCTAACTCAATTTCCAAAATTTTCGATGGATTTTCAGAGTCAGACTACGGTTGCTGTCCAAAACTACTTTAGTGTAAATTAATGATACCAAGTTTATCACACCTTATTAATTTATTTCCACCACATTGGTAAAGATACATATTTATACATTATAAGTATAGACCAATAATCATAAGGTCATCACAAAATCATCCTTATAGGCATGAATTACCTATTTACATCTTCACCAAATGGGCATCATGAACCGAAATCATTTCTCATGAGCTTGGCATACATACCTGTGTTACTCAACATGCTCATATTCATTCCTTACTAATCATACAAAATGAATTGAATTCACATTTCATCAATTTTATGTAAGTACTTGTACCACTCACAACATAGCCATAAGCTCTATCATTTCGACTTAAACCTTAAATTTCCCGTTGAACCATTTGGAATACCACAGGATAATCACTAAGCCTCAAACATAAGGGTACGATGCCGATGCCATGTTCCAAACATGGTCTTACACTGGCTCACATATCTAAGTCGATACCATGTCCCAGACAGGTTTTACACTGACTTTCATATATCGAGGTCGATGCCATGTCCAGACAGGTCTTACACTGGCTCTCATCTATCGGTGTCGATGACATGTCCCAAATAGGTCTTACACTAGCTTGCATATCTCGAGGCCAATGCATGTCCCAGACATGTCTTACACTAGCTCTCATCTTAACGCCGATGCATGTCCCAAACATGTCTTACACTAGTACACATATCACCCAAATGTTATGGCATGAATATCCAATCTATTCCTAAGGTTGAACCGGGAGTTTATCATGATAAGTCTCATCATACCATTACTCAAAGGTACATTCAAGCCTTATGTGTGAAATCAAACAGTCAATGCATAATAACAATAAAGTTGAAATATTTACGCACAACTTACTTGTTTCAATGGAATGTCATATTCCATCAAATTTCCAATGTATTCAGTCATCACAAAAATGTTATTAACATTTGGCATCATTTTCTCATATGCAATATCATCAACATATATTTCAATATAATGATAGCAAGATAGATTTCAAGTATATTAATAATAACATGGATATCATGCTTATTTAACCACATGGACTTACCTCAAATGTAATTCCGGCTAATTATTCCATTTTAGTCCATAACCTCGTACTTTTTGATTTATGCTTAAATCTCGATTTTCTTGATCTAACATGATGAAATTCACTCATTTAATCAGTACATTAAGAAAAAAAATTCAATAATTCACAATTTGGCAAAATGACCATTTTCTCCTTAGATTTTACAAAAACTATGTTTTGCCCTTAGGCTCGTAAATTGATTTTTATCGAATTTCCTCTTTTACCTAGCCTAGACGAATTCTTTTTATAACTATAGTAACTCACAATTTCAATTATTTCACACATTTACAACTTTACAAAATAACCCTTTTTAGGTGTTTTCATGCAAACTTCTTTCACAAAAGTTGTTTATTACACAACCATGACTCACTTTATTCCATAAAAATTCAGCAAACAACATAAATGCTCTCATGGAAAACGCTATACTTTCAACCATTTTGTAAAATAGTCCCCCCATTAGCTAGCTCATGCTACAAGGGTCCCAAAAGTGTAAAAATCATCAAGAAAAGTCATCAAAAACTTGAAAGAGAACTAAGTGGCTGAAATTTTAGGCTCTTAAAGCCCCCTTGTCTACTACCATTTTCGATGGATGAAGAAGAAAGATGAAAAGATGACATCTTTTTCCTTTTTATTTTATTTTAACACCAAGTAAGCTACCTAATACCCACCAATTTTGACTTTTCAATTTCTTTCTCTCTATGGCCTACCAAGCACCTTTTTAGGGTCTATTTGCACTTTAAACACCCAAAATTTTGGTTATTTAGCAA
Source organism: Gossypium anomalum (assembly GCA_025698475.1). NCBI lineage: Eukaryota > Viridiplantae > Streptophyta > Magnoliopsida > Malvales > Malvaceae > Gossypium > Gossypium anomalum. The sequence goes on along the minus strand of CM046958.1, from coordinate 32,168,274 downwards.
TTTAACATATTTAGCTAGAAAAACAAAACTTTTGTCCTTTATGCGATTTAGTCATTTTTCGCAATTAAGCATGAAATTGCTAAAATTATTTCACCAAAATTTTCATGCACTCATATAATCATGCTATAACATATAAAATAACATTAAAAATAATTTCTTCAGCCCCAAAATAGTGGTTCCGAAACCACTATTCTGACTAGGCCCAAAATCGGGCTATTACAGTCAGAATAGGGGATTCATATTATAGAAGACATGATACAGAAATATATTTATCAGATCAACTATAATCAAGAAATTTTATTATGGGTTAAAGTCATCTCGATAGTTGAAGCTATCGCGCTTGGGTTAAATGATGTTGTTTGAAGCTTTCCATGAAAGGGAACAATTATCAGTTGAAAGTTACAAATGCAGACATGTCGGAAACATCAGTCAAAGTTTGATAAATCGGGTTTCTTAGTTATATTTCGACAGATGATTCTTGAGAATTTCTATGTTATTTTACTACAAATGATAAAGTTATGGTAGAAGAGCATCAAAGCTATTTAGTCAAATCCATGTATAACATCAAGATCTAATATGAATTCTAATGTGAGTTCTGAATCGAGATGAGTTATAAATGATTTATCTGTGGATTACCATTAAGAAGATGACAGAAAGATTTGATGTGATGACTTTTATCATGTAACAACCCGTTTTCAGTGAAATCAGAACAATGGTTTTGGGACCACAAATCTGAAGTCAGAGAAAATTTTATTTTATTATTATTTTATGGTTTACAGTATGATAGAAATATCGTATAAAAATTTTGTTAAGAAATTTTACCGTTTACATGCCTAATTTGATAAAAAGGACTAAATTGGATAAAGTGCAAAAGTTGAGTTCTAATAGCTAAAGGGATTAAATAGCTATAGAATTTTAAATTGGAGGTCCTTATATGGTAAGTAGCCATTAAGGTTGATTAATGGTTAAGCATGAATAATCATCATTGGAAATTAAATATATTGTTAAGGGTAATTTTTAAAATTAGTAATTAAAGTTAAGATAAATAAAATAAAATAAAATAAAGACTATCATTATCATCTTTCACCAAAATGGAAAAAACAAAGAAACCTAGCCATGGAAGCTTGAAAATTTAGGCAAGCTTATTTTGCTTAATTAGGTATGTATTCTTGTCCTATTTTTGATGATTTATATGTTTCCGAGATCGTAGTAGTTTAATCTAGCTAGCTCGAGGATTAATTTACAAAACTGTTAAAGTATTAGGGTTTTTTCGTTGATGAATATTCTTGAATTTTGAAGTTTGATGATAGAAAATGAATGATTGTTGTTAGATAAACAACTTTTGTAAAGAGAATTTTGATGGAATTATCAATTAGGGATTAAATTAAAAAAGTTGATAAATTTATGGTAAAATTTATGAATTTTGTGAAATATATGGGCTACTATTAATATGTATAAAATAGGCTAGGCTTAAGTAAGGATTAAATTATATGAATTTCATTTTTCGAGCCTAGGGAATAAATTACAAAGGAATTAAAAGTGTAGGGCAAAATGGTAATTTTGCCAAAATTTCATGTTAGATTAAATTGAATGAGAATTATATTCAAATGAGTTAAATTCATTTGTATAGATCCTGTCAGATCTTGTACAGAGTTAGATTGAGGCAAAGAGAAAATATCTGATTAGTCGCCTTTGTATCTACGTACACTTGTCGAGGTAAGTTCGTGCAATTAAATTAGTATTTATATGTTTTAATTGAATCATTTGTATGTGATTTGTATAATTTCTATGTATAAATACCGATAGCATATCTAACGATTACCGAGTCCCATTTGAACCTAATAAATTCATAAGATACAAATGACATGTCATCAGGGTTACCGATTTGGTTTAGGTCCTGCATGTGTTGCAGACACACCACAACTCGCATGAGCTTCCGGTTTACAGCTCGTATGAGCATACAAGTACATAAATTGATAGATTACAGTTAAGTAGACTTCGTGTGTACTACCCGTGTACCCAACGATATTTTAAATAGTTCAATGGGCATAGTTCTATTATGAAATTATATGAGTTCGATATGAACTATTACCGACATATACCTAAAATTCATGAAATGTGATTACTTGATGAATTCATCCATGTGTGTTGGATCTTATATGTGATTTTCATGGCTAATACGTTAGTGATGACGTGTTTAGGATTTTGGCCAAATTAGTTGAGATATGCTATGTTTACTTACCTATTTTACGGATAAATGGTAAGTTAAATTCTGTGTTATACAAACTTACTAAGCTTAAATGCTTTGTCTGTGTTATTTTCCATGTTTTGTAGTAATTCAGAAGTTCGTTTGAGTTGGAAGTTGGTCAGAGCTATTTCACACTATCCATTAGTCCTTTTGGTACTTTCAATAAATTAATTTCGGTTATAATGGCATGTGACACGAGCTTGTCTCCTGACCGTGTGAGTCACACGGCTTGGTCACACGGTCATGTGACCCCTGCAACTTTGAAAATTTTTAATGATTTCTAAAAAATTCTTTGAGTGCCTGATTTAATCTTGACTTGTTTTTAATGCATATTTTGGCCTCGAGGGCTCATATAAAGGACAATATGTTTGATTTTTGATTGGTTTCTGACATGAATATTGTATGATGTGAAATGTTTGAAATTTCTGTCTATTTGTTTTGTAAACTCTGGTAATGCTCCGTAACTTTGTTCTAGCGATGGATACGGGTTAAGGGTGTTACATATCAGGTGAAAATTTTCGAGGACGAAATTTTCATAACAGGGGAGATTGTAACAGCCCATTTTTTAGTGGTGTCGAAAATAGTGGTTTCGGGGCCACCAAATCCGACAAGTAAGTTCGTAAATATTATTATTTAATATTTATGAGTCAAATATAGTTTTTAAAAGATTTTTTATTGATAATTTATGTTTTATAAATGATTTATTTAGTTCAAGTGGTAAAACCCTAAGGTCAAGTGGTTTTAGAAAATGAGGTATCAGGACATCGTTTCTATAAATCAAGTCATAAATATTTTTCTAAATATTTACGGAGTGTCATTAAGGTAGTATTAAAGTTTCATTAAAAAATTTTAACGTTTCAATAGAGAATTAATTAAAAAGGGCTAATCGTAAAAGATGTAAAATTTGATCACCATTTGACTTGAGTGATGAAATGACTTATTGAATAAAGGAAAAGGGACTTAAATGATAATTAAACCATGGTCAAAGTTTCAAAGCGGTGGTTTCATGATTGAATCTACTAGCTTTTGGATTATTTGTTCTATTAATCCTAATTAGTTTAGGATTAAATTGTAAATAAGTTTATTTAGTTAGGATTTAATTTAATTGAAGGACCAATTATGAAACTAAATCCTCCTTAGATAGTAATTATGCCATATGTTTATGTGATGGAAAAATATGGACATGGAATTGGTGTTTTATTTAATCATTAACCAAGGTTAAAATGGTAATTTGATAAATTAATTAAATTAAACAAAACATAAGTAAAATAGTGGTTGTCATCTTCCTTTTTTTTTTTTTTCAACCGAATGAAGCCATTGATATACCTTGAAGCTTCGACCAAGCTCCCATGTATGCATGTAAGTCCGTTTTAGCCCCGTTTCTAATAACTTTTATGTTTTTGAGATTGTTGTAATTAGGTCCACCTAGCTCGTACCTTTGATTTTGAAACTGTTTAAGATTTTGAATGATGTCATTGATGAATCTATGTGATTTTAGTTATTAAATGATGAATTTGAAATGTTGATTGATTTTTAAAAGTATTTTATTAAGTAATTTTGATGAATTTTTTAATTAGGGACTAAATTGTTAAAATAGTAAAATACAAGGATTTGAGATGAAATTGTTGCAAATGTGGGCTGATATGGGGACCATGAATATTCCGCTGTCATAATTTGGCATTAAAAATGGTTAATTTGCATGTTTTGGGCTCAGGGAATAAATTGAATAAAAGTAAAACTTGAGGGACAATTTTGTAAAAATGTCAAAAATGACCAAAATTTTTTTATTGTCTAAATTAGTATATTGAATGAAAATTTTAATTTAGATCAAGTTCACATGGAAAATCGAGGAAAATTGAAAATTACCAAAATGTGCCTAAACTTTGGTATTTTTGCAATTTAGCCAGGTAAGTTTGTATGAACTATACTATGTATATTGTTGATTAAATTGAATTTTATTATATGAATTTTATTGAAAATGAATCGATATATATATGTTATTATATAATTTATCTTGTAATTAAACGAGGGAATTTCAACGATGTACAATGACTATCAAGTCCCATTTGAACCTTAGGAATATATAGGATACAAATGACATGTCATTCGGGTTACCGTGTTTTGAGTGTTGGTCCTGAACGTCCTGCTGGTGGCTGAGTTTCTAGCATGTGTTGCGGTTACTTGACAGCTTGCGTAAGTAGGCCCAGGTTACCATGTCTTGGGTGCTGATCTTGAATGTCCTATCAATGATGTAACACCCCTAAATTGTATCCATAGTCGAACAGGGTTACAGACCATTACCGAAGTTTACAGAACAAATAGACAGAGATTTCAAACATTTGATATAATATAATATTCGTGTCAAAAACCAATCAAAATTAAACATATTGTCCCTTATATGAGCCCTCGGGGCCCAAAATGCGCATTAGAAACAAGTCAAGACTAAATCGGATACTCAAGGAATTTTTCAGAAAACATTGAAAATTTTCAAAGCTACAGGGGTCATATGACCGTGTGGCCAGGCCGTGTGGGCATTCGAAATAGGGACACACGGTCGTGTCCTAGCCTGTGTCCATGCCCGTGTAACTCTCTGATTTGGGTCACACGGCCAAACCACACGCCCGTGTGTTAGGCCGTGTGAGCATACTGACTTGCGTAATTTAAAAGATTCAAGGGACACATGGTTGTGTCACCTGATCATGTGTCACACACGACTGAGACACGCGCCCGTGTCTCTGCCCGTGTGGACGAAAATAAGCCAATTTTCAAGCCACATTTCTCACCCAATTTGACATCAACCTAACCCAACATTTTTGCACATCTTTCTACCATATCAATCATACATCAAACATGATAAGGTCACTTATATACAGATCAAAATATACCAAAAACAAGCCATATAAATGGTTAACCTCAACAAAACTATAACACCCAATACCCGTGTTTGACGCTGGAACAGGATACAAGGCATTACCGGACTTAAATTAGAGCCATAAATTTTTCGTACAAATTAAAATTTTTTACAATTAATCATAAAGTCCCTATTACGAGCCTACGAGGCCCAAAACATGCTTTGTAAGCGGTTAGGACAAAACCAAGAACTTTAGAAAATTTTACAACACTGAGAAAATTTTTCATCAAACAGGGGTCACACGCCCGTGTGGCAAGGGACACGCCCGTGTAGGCAAGCCGTGTGGTCACACACACCTGTGTCCCTAACCCTTGTAACTCTCTGTTTGTCACCCAAGAACAAATTGAAGACACACGGCCAAGTCACACGCCCATGTGCTAGGCCATTTGGTCGATTTAAAATTTATGATTTTTCACAACCAAGGGCACACTTCCATACCTGAAGCTGTGTCGTCCACACGGCTGAGACACACGCCCGTGTCTCCACCCGATGCTCGATACTGAGCATTCTGCTATGCAACTATTAAGGTGCAGGGGAAACACGGTTGGATCACACGCTCATGGTGTAAGCCATGTGTAACACACGGCCTAGACACACGCCCGTATGTCTACCCTTGTGGACAAAAATAAGGCTATTTACCAAGCCTTTTTGCCACCCTTTCATGCACAACCTACACAACAACATATAATACCAATCTAAGCATATATATTCAACCCAATCAGCCACAAACAAGGCATCCACACATCATTCACATACTATCATCTATCACATACAACCATCACATGCTATTCAACTTAAACCATATAAATTTCCACATCTATGAAAGGCATCATCATATGCATATACTTAAACCAATATTAGCCAATTTCAATGGTCATTTACAAAATGAATTATCAACCAACATAAGTCAACACATTTGGCCAAATCAATTATGACACATAATAAAAGACCAAGTCCTTATACATGCCATAACTTAAAACATTAAAATCATTGGTACCCAAAATGTTAAATTGATAGTGTGAATAGATCTCCAACAGTCTTCGATCCCCGAACTGGCTTGGTGACACTATAAAAAAAGGGAAAAGAAAGGGAGTAAGCTTTAAAGCTTAGTAAGTTCCTATGCAAATAATAAGCATCATAAACACACATTTATCATGCAATTAACATGAAGTGAATTAACATATATGTCATTATAAATCTTGAAGTCCAACTTGGCATGGATATTATTATAACCTTAACATCATAACTTGCATAACCATAACCTTACCGAGGAATTCATCACATATCAAGCTCATTAAGCATAAGTTTTGCGTGCATACCTGTACCATCTTGCAACATACCATAGTCTTTCGCAACATTAACATTTCCGTTACGATTCCTGTTGAACCACTTGGAATACTAAAGGATACTCGGGAGTCTCACACATACGTTACCATACCAATGCCATATCCCAGATATGGTCTTACATGGGATCTCATATCGATGCCAATAGCCCAGCTATGGTCTTACACGAAGTCTCACATCGATGTCATATCCCAGATATGGTCTTACATGTAATCTCAACTAACCCTAATGTCATGACATTTGTATCCTATCTATTCCTAAGGTTCAACCGGGATATTTTCTCTTGTTGAACTTTGTCGATTACATCCAATAAGTCAATCACAATTCATAAAATGTTAAAGAAATTAAAGCATAAATAATAACGCATTATTTACATACGAACTTACCTCGGTACAAATTAGTAGAAAAGGATTTAATCGTTAAACACCTTATTCTTCCCCAATCAAGGTCCGAATTTCGTTTTTCTTAATCTATAATAAAAAGTTTAGCTTATTTAATATTCACATTACTGAAATCAGTCCAAACATTACATTATGGAAAATTACCTTTTTGTCCCTAAAATTTCACATTTTTACAAATTAGTCCCTAGGCTCGTAAAATGAAATGTATTCAATTTCTTGATAACCCAAGCCTAGCCGAACCAATTTCATGCTTATAACAGCCCATATTTTTCATCAAATTACATTTCTACAACCCATTTTAACAACTTTTACAAATAAGTCCTTTTTATACATTTTCACTAAAAATCACTAAGTAAAAGTTGTTTATCACACCTTAAGCATACAATATCTTCCATCAAACATCAAAATACATGCATGTCACACATGGGTAAATTTTTAAACATGAACCCTACTTCAAAATAATGGTAGAAATAGGTAAACCGGGTTACGAGGACTTCAAAAATGTAAAGAGCATTAAAAATGGGGGTAAGATGTACTTACAATCAAGCTTGAAAGTTGAAGAAAACCCTAGCTATGGTGTCTTGTAAAATTCGGCCAAGGAGAGAAGATGGACACGAATTTTGGCTTTATTTTCCCTTTTTATTCTTTTATTAACCAAATGACCAAAATGCGCTTCACTTAAAACTTAGAAATTTCACCTAATCATGCCCATTTTTGTCCATAAACTTAACTAATGGTCTAATTATCATATAAGGCCTTTAATTTAGAATTCTCATAGTAATTGGACACCTTTAACTGGTACAACCAACTTTTGCACTTATTACAATTTAGTCCTTTTGACTAAATTGAGTGCCCAAACGTCAAAATTTCATGAAATCATTCCATAAAACCGTAGACCATAAAAATATAATAAAAATAAATTTTTATGTGTTGGATTTGTGGTCCCAAAACCACTGTTCCGACTAGCCCCAAAATTGGGCTGTTACAAAAACATTTATATGCTATCATTGGCCAAAATAACCTACACATGCCAATATAACTGGAATTAATTTACTGAAAGTACCAAAAAGGATCGATGGATAGTGTGAAATAGCTCCAACCGGCTTCTAACCCGTACGAGCTTCTGAATTACTATAAAACATGAAAAATAACACAGAGTAAGCATTTAAGCTTAGTAAGTTCGTATAACACAGAATTTAACTTACCGTATATCCATAAAATAGGTAAGTAAATAAAACATATCTCAATCAATTTGGCCAAAAGCCTAAACACATTATCACCAACATATTAACCATGAAAATCACATATAAAATCCAACACACTTGGTTGAATTCATCAAATAATCATATTTCATGTATTTCATGTAAATACCAGTAGTAGTTCATAACAAACTCATATAATCTCGTAAAAGAACTATGCCCGTTGAACCATTTAGAATATCGTTGGATAACGGGTAGTACACACGAAGTGTACTTAACTGTAATTCATCAATTCATGTACTTGTATACTCATACCAGCTGTAAACGGAAAGCTCATGTGAGTTGAATAACGGGAAGCTCATGCGAGCTGTGATGTGTCCGCAACACATGCAGGACCCAAACCTAATTGGCAACCCTAATGACATGTCATTTGTATCCTACGAATTTATTAGGTTCAAATAGGACTCGGTAATCGTCAGATATACGATCGGTATTTATACATGGAAATTATACAAATCACATACATATGATTCAATTAAAACATATAAATATTCAATTTAATTGCACGAACTTACCTCGACAAGTGCATGTAGATACGAAGGCGAATAATCAGATATTTTCTCTTTGTCTCAATCTAACTTTGTATGAAGTCCGACAGGATCTATACAAATGAATTTAACTCATTTCAATATAATTCTCATTCAATTTAATCCAACATGGAATTTTGGCAAAATTACCATTTCTCCCTACACTTTTAATTCTTTTATAATTTAGTCCCTAGGCTCGAAAAATGAAATTCAGCTGATTTTATACATATTAATAGTATCCCATATATTTCACAAAATTCACAAATTTTACCATAAATTTATCATCTTTTTAATTTAATCCCTAATTAACAATTCCATCAAAATTCTCTTTACAAAAGTTGTTTATCTAACAACAACCATTCATTTTCTATCATCAAACTTTAAAATTCAAGCATATTCATCAATGGAAAAACCCCAATACTTTAACAGTTTTGCAAAATAATTCTCGAGCTAGCTAGGTTAAGCTATTACGATCTCGGAAACATAGAAATCATCAAAAACGGGACAAAGATTCATACCTAATTGAGCAAAATAAGCTTGCCCAAATTCAAGCTTCCATGGCTAGGTTTCTTTCTTTTTCTTTTCTTTTTTTTTGGTGGATGATGATGAGAATAGATTATTTTATTTTATTTATTATAACTTAAATTACTAATTTCCAAAATTACCCTTAATAATTTATTTAATTTCTAATGATGACTACTCATGCTTAACCAGTAAGCACATTAATGACCTATTTACCATATAAGGACCTCCAATTTAAAATTCTATAGCTATTTAATACCTTTAGCTATTAGAACACAACATTTGCACTTTATGCAATTTAGTCTTTTTTATCAAATTATGCATGTAAACGGTAAAATTTCTTAACGAAACTTATATACGATATTTCTATCATAATGTAGACCATAAAATAATATTAAACTAAATTTCTTGACTTCGAATTTGTGGTCCCGAAACAATTGCTCCGATTTAACTGAAAACGGGCTGTTACAACTCTTCCCTCTAAAGAAATTTTTGTCCTCGAAAATCTTACCAAAAAAGAGGTTCGAATATTGCTTTCTCATAGCTTCCTCAAGTTCCCAAGTAGCTTCTTCTATTCCGTGTCGCTACCAGAGAACTTTTACTAAAGCTATATTTTTATTTCTCAATTCTTTCACTTCTCGTGCTAAAATTCTAATCGGTTCTTTACTGTATGTGATGTCAGGTTGAATCTCGACATCCGTCGGAGAAATAATATGTAAAGGGTCAGATTGATACCTTCATAACATAGACACGTGGAAGTCATTGTGGATTCTTTTAGGTTCTGACAGTAAAGCTAATCAGTATGCACCAGGTCTGATTCTCTCATTATTCTCATACAACCTGATAAATCACAGACTTAGCTTTCTTTTACAACTGAGGGCGAAACTTTCAAAAATACTCTATCACTGACTTGAAACTTTATATCTTTACATTTAAGATCTGCATAAGATTTTTGACGATCTATAGATGCTTTTAAGCTATCTCAGATCACTTTCACTTCTTCCTCAGTCTCACAAATCAAATCAACCTCGTGCATCTTTTTCTCATTGAACTCAATCCAATATAACAGAGTTCGACATTTGCGACCATATAGAGCCTTATACGGTGCCATCTTTATACTTGACTGAAAACTATTATTATACACAAATTTGACTAACAACAAATATTTCTCCCAATTGCCTTCAAACTCTAAAACACAACATTGAAGCATATCTTTAAGAATCTGAATCATACGCTCGGACTGACTATAATAGCCCAGTTTTGGCTAAATCATAACAGTGGCTTCAGAACCACAAATCTGATGTCAAAAAATTATTTTAATATTATTTTATGTGTTTACAACATGATAGCATGTATGTGTGAAAGTTTTGTAAAGAAATTTTACTATTTGAATGTTTAATTTGGTAAAAAAGACTAAATCGCGTAAAATGTAAAATGCATGTTCTATTAGTTAAAGGTGTCAAATAGCTTTGGCTTTTAATTATGGTGGCCTTAAATGGTAATTAGACCATTAAAATGGTGGGTGGACAATTTTGGACAACCATTTAAAGATTTTTAAGTTATATAACAAAGGTTAAAATAGTAATTAGTAAATAAAGGTTAATTTCATTAAAACAAAACAAAATTTTAAGCCATTCATCTTCTTGATTGTCGAATGTGAAGGAGGAAGAAATCCATTTTAGGGCTTGAATCATTCAGCTACTTCAAGGATCAATTGTAAGTTTGTTTTTGCTCAATTTTTAATGATTTCTATGTTTTTGAAATCGTTGCAGTTAGGCCTAGCTAGCCCAGGGACTATTTTGCAAAACTGTTAAAGATTTTGAATGATGTCATTGATGAATACATGTGTATTTTAAAGTTTCTTGATAGATTATGAATGCTTGTTGATAGATATACAAGTTTTGTTAAGTGATTTTTAGTAAAAATGTAAAATAGGGATTAAATTGAGAAAAGTGTAAAACAAGTGCTTAAAATGTGAAATAAATGAAAATTATGGGCTGGTAAGGGAATTATGGTGATTTTATGAAATAAGGAATAAATTGTGAAAAATGTAAAATATGTGGGGCAAAAGTGTAAAAAAGCCTTAAAGTATGTTTTGGACTAAATTGAATGAATAATTGATTAAATAAGTTAATTTTGATTATTTATAGATTAAGAAAAGAGGAATTTGGACTTAGATCGGGGAAAAAGCAAAATAATTGAATAGTCGGTCTGTTTCATTATTTTCGTATACGAGGTAAGTTCGTACAATTGAACTTAAATGTGTATCTATTTATTTGATGGATGAAATTAAGATAGTATTTATTATAATAGATAAAAGTGGAGATATTAAATTTAATATACGGTTAAAGAAAACGAGATGCTGAATAAGACCATAGCTGGGCTATGGCAAATCGGATAATAAGACCATAACCAGGTTATGGCATATGAATGTAAGACCACGACAGGGCCTTGGCAATGTATGTGTAAGACCATAGTTGGACTATGGCATCGGAAAATCGAAGTATTTGTATCGTAAGAATTTATAAACCGGAGTGGTTTGATAAGAGAATTGTTGAGAAATAGATAAGTATCGGTACAGGTATGTACGGAAAACTAATTCAAGTAATGAGTTAGAAGAAGTTGAGAACTTATGAGCTATGTTATGGATAAACTTTATGTTAGCTTATTGTTTGATGCTTTAAATGTTAAATATGTTATCCATTTTGAAATGTAAATGAATGTTGTGATTATTTCATATTTACATACGAACTTACTAAGCTTTATAGTTTACTTTGTTTAATTTTTTATGTTTTATAGTTTTACGAAACTAGACGGATCCGTGGATCGTCAGAGACTTCGTCACACTATTGGACATCTAATTGGTACTTTTGAGTTGTATAAATATGGTATATGGCATGTATAGGCTTGTGTCATTTTGGTATGTTTGACGAACATGTAATTAGGCCATTTGAGTTGGCTTGTGATGATGAATTTGTTAATGTATAAAGATGTGTAAATGGCTTTGTTTTGAGTTAGGTAATTTACCTATATTGAGTAAATGAGGTTGAATTAATAATGCATGTTTGGAATTGTTTAACTAAATGAAATATATATGTGAATTATGTATAGTAAGGCAAGTTGAATTGATAGGTAATTGAATAGGTAAATGGCATTGAATTGAGTGTTGAATTGGTTGAAATGGATATAGTATGATTGTGTATTGGTTGATGACTTTTGGCTGCATATTTGTGTCTTAACATGGTACCAATTGACCTTGTATAGGTATGTACAAAATGGGTGGCAAAATGTCTTGGTAAATGGCCTATTTTTGTCCACACAGGCAGAGACACGGGTGTGTGTCTTAGCCGTGTGTGACACACGATCATGTTACACGGCCATGTGTCCCTTAGTGTTAAAATTGAATTGAAGTCAATATGCTCTACACGGTCTCACAAACGGGCGTGTGACTGGCCGTGTGTTACAAGTCAGTATACCCCTTAATTGGCACACGGCCTAACACATGGGCGTGTGACTTGGCTGTGTTGCATAAGTCAGTATACCCTTCAGATTTGGCACGGCCTAGACATACGAGTGTGTGGTCGTTCGTGTGACCCAAGTCAGTATGTATACCCTGTTTCCACACAGCCTGAGACACAGGCGTGTCTAGAGCCGTGTGAGGTGCATGGCTTATTCACACGGACGTGTGACCCTTGTATGGTTGAAATTTTTCTAAGTTTCCAAAATTTTTATATGTTATCGGTTTAGTCCCAAACCACTTCTAAATCATGTTTAAGTCCTCATGGGCCCTTATAAGGGACAATGTGATTGTGTTGAATGATATATGAGAATGAATGCTTTATGTTTGATAAATGTATGCTATATGTTGTGAATTGATCGGTAATACCTCGTAACCCTACTCCAGCGATGGATAAGGGTTAGGGGTGTTACACTGACCATCAGTCTGAGGGTGAAATACGGTGCTAAAATGTAATCGCGTACCCAGAGCTTCCTGTAACATTTTCCAGAATCACGACGTTAACCGTGGATCTCTATCTGAAATAATGGATACTAGCACTCCGTGTAGTCTGACAATCTCCGAAACATATAACTCAACCAATCTGTCAAGTGAGAAATCTGTACGTACTGGAATAAAATGTGCAGACTTCGTCAAATGATCGATGGTAACCCAAATGGCATCTTTCTTTTTTGGAGACAAGGGTAACCCCGATACAAAATCCATAGTAACTTTATCCCATTTCCACCCGGTATCATCACTAGCTGTAACAGTCATTCTACATTTGTTTCATTCCCACCAGTACATCTGTTTCAAATCATTGTACATTTTATTACTCCCCAGATGAATAGACAAGCTACCACTATGAGCTTCGTGCAAAATTTTCTGTATAAGCTCTGGATTCTTTGGTACACAAACTCTACCTCTAAATAATAAACAATCATTGGGTCCTATCTAAAATTCTGAATCAGAAGTCAACTCACATTGTACCTGTTTAGCTAACATCTCACTATCACATTTCCGAGCTTCGCAAATCAATTGTAAAAACGTTGGTTTAGCTTTTAACTCAGCTAAAATCGAGCCATCATCAGATAATGGCAGTCGGGTATTCATCGCTCGAAAAGCAAACAAGTATTTTCTATTCAAAGCATCAACAACTACATTTGCTTTTCTCGGATGATAATCAATAGCTAACTCATAATCTTTCAATAGTTCGAGCCATCTGCGCTGTCTCAAATTCAAATCTTTCTGCGACATTAGATACTTTAAACTCTTGTGATAAGTAAATATATGAATTTTTTGCCAAACAAATTGTAACACCCCTAACCCGTTTCCATCGCTGGAATGAGTTACGAGATATTACCGAACCGAATACTTATTCGTAATTTTTTATGCATCTACTTTTATCATCTTCATTTCATTAAGTACATCAAAACCATCACATAAGTTTACATCATATAACAATCATATCATACGATTTGATATTATGTTCAAACATAACCAGACGACTCATTACGCTATCTCAAATTAAGTACTAAGATCAAATACAATAGCCAAATTTCAATTAATCACTTATAAAAATGTATCATAATCGAACCACCCCAAAAACACATAATCAATATTTCTTAACATTTTCAACACTCAAACATATGTATATATATTTTTATATTGTATATATATATCATGCATTAATAGTATTAAACATTATAACCAAGACGAATTATACCATGATTAAACATAACCAAATGCAAACTTAGTATTTAAGCCATATTCGCATGGCTGGAAGTATACATATCAAAGTTCAAACAAAATACATATTAGCCTATACATGCCATAATGTTCACTTAGACCAACCTAGAAGAAGGTACCAAAATGTTGCAAGCTGGTGTGATGACTTCGACGATGGTCCCAAGCATGCAAAATGAGTCAAAGAAATCTAAATAGGAGATAAGCAAATAAGCAAAATGAGTATTCAAATCAGTAAGTCGTAAGCAATAAAATACAAACCGTTAACATGAAATCGTAAGAAAATAATGTAAGATCCACTATTTCAGCCATACCTAACTATGCTAATTACCTATTTTATCGATCCAACCACAAACCAAGTCTTGCTATCCAATTAACTATTAAACAACCATATGGTTTAAATCCTTTTCTCAAAGTATGAAACAATGATGAACTAGATGTATTCATGCATATACGATTCATGTCTCAAATTCGATATTTCAGTTAATAGCTATAGCACTTTAATCCTTCTCTATACTTCTTATATCATCAACCGATTTCACACACATAGTGCTAAACAAATTCGTACACATAGTGCCATGCTACACCGCACACATAGTGCCTTGAAAATTCACTCATGTATTGATATTCAAATCAGCACACATAGTGCCATTCAACTCCGCACACTTAGTGCCAATGTTGACTCATTATAATAAGACAATTTAGTTAATTCAATTGACATATTCGGTCACAATTATAAATATGTATATCACTCCAAAAGAATACCTTACAAAAGAAATTCTCTCATGATACACTAGAGTCATTATGTATAAATTAATCAACCTTACAAAAGCTTATGGACTTACCTTGTTTTGAGTAAAACGATTCCAAATCGGCTACTCGATGTTCTTGGCTTTGCCCTTGCTTGATTCCCCTCCTTTAAGTTCTTGAGCTTAATCAAATAAATTAACTAGTTTAACCGTCTTGCTAGATATTTATATCCAAATATTAATGATTTTATATCATAAGAAACACATGGTAAAATTTTATCTTTCTACCTATTGGTTTTGAGCTATTCGGCTAATAACCACATAATATCACCTTACTATCAATAATCCAATTACACATACATATATAACACATATATATTTGTATATACGGTAACCACCCTTGCTAATTACTCACATATATAGTCTAATAATTTTCATTACATTTTACAACCGTAATTGTTCAAGACATTAAAACTTCAACAAATATTCATCTATTACCTCAAGGCCGAATGCATCGTCACTTCTCAACATAACATTATCTCCAATAGGTTTATATTGAAATATATAAAATCATGAATCAAACTCAACTTATAAGCCAACATCGCTCATTTAGTCGATTGTATACAATCAAAGATAATATCACAAATGTGCATACCTATATAGCCGAATGTGTAAGATTAAATTCAACATCACCTATGTACTTAATTAGATGGCCGAATATACAATATCAAATATAATATCATTTTTAATTCATTTAAACACATAGTTTCATCTCATGAACACTTGACCGAATTTTTCTTAAACTAGCATAGCTTCACATCTATTTATAACATCATATAAATCTACATATATCTACATATCTACCTAAATTTTCTTTCACCTTTCTAACATTTCCATTCACAACATCAAAGGCACCATACTCTTAGCATTTACCTCCCTCTAACCGTATGCCATTCAGTCACCTATTTAAGTAGAAAATTAACATATGGGATATAATAAGACATTGGCTACTAACTAGATTTTCACAAAAATTTAATAGAAGTAACATGAGTCCTACCTTAATCAACCCCTTAGGATGGCCGAATGTCTTAGAAAATTTCCTCCTTCTTTCTCCTAGCTTACGGCATTTGCAAGAGGAAGAAGATGAATACTCTCTCTCCCTTTCTTATTTTATTCTTCTTTTTCCTATTAATTCCTTTCTTTAAATTATTTTAACCATTAACTAATATAAAATTACAATAAAATTCAACTTAGTGGAAGAAGCATCATTGCATGGCCGGCCACTATTTGAATTTTGGGCAATTTGACATGCAAACCCAAGCTTTTCTCACCTTGTTGTTATTTGATCCTTACAATTTACCTATCATCTTTTCTAAGTTTCTCAACTAAGTCCTTTCAAGAAAATTCACATTCCTAAGACTAATTTAAAACATTAAATTTTCACACATATACTATCTCACATAAATATATGCAATTAAAATTAAAGTAATTTTTTATGACTCGGTTTGGTGGTCCCAAAACCACATTCCGAATAGGGTCAAATTAGGGCTGTCACACAAATGGTGTCACCAAATTTTCAATGCAAATACAGTAGCTGCCAACTCTAAGTCATGTGTCAGATAGTTCTTTTTGTGTGGCTTTAATTGTCTGGAAGCATAAGCTATTACTTTACCTTCTTGCATCAAAACACAGCCTAATTGTAACACCCTAACTCGTAACCATCGTCGAAATAGGATAAGAGACATTACTAAACTCATAACACAATCCAGAATAATTGAATATCAAATATCATCTCATTACAGTAATTCTTATTCGATCACATTCATTAAGATCATAAAAACGAATATACAATACTTAAACATACATTCAAAACCAAATGGACAACATATAAAAGCTCTAGAACTTATAAAAAAAATTCAACTTTTAAAAGGTCACACGCCCGTGTGAATAGGCCGTGTGCCTCACACGGTCTAGACACGCCCGTGTGTCTAAGCCGTGGCAAAACAGGGCATAGCTACTGACTTGCCCACACAGCCACCAGACATGCCCGTGTGTCTTGGCCGTGGTTGATCCTGACTTGGCCACATGGTTAGCCACACGCCCGTATGCATTGGCCGTCCTTGGGACTGACTTACAATTATAAGGTACCCTAGGGGACACACGACCGTGCTACATGGCCGTGTGTTGCACATGGCTGAGACACACGCCTGTGTAAACAAAAACAGGCCATTTGAATAGCCAATTTGCTACCCCAATTTGGTCATCCTACAAGCAAAGAAAACAAGCATATTTGTATCACCATTTCAGCCAATTTCAACACCAAAAAATAACCCTTTCATATCATATAATAGTCACCCAAATTCATACTCATAAACTTTACCAATTCATGCCAAACATAAGGTAATATCATACCAAAACATTTCTTCTATACATCATTCAATCTCAAGTTAATCTTACCAAAACTTACCAACTAAAACATACCACAAACTGCATATTGCCATCACATACCATGAACCATTATCAACTATGAGTTCAAGCACAAATTAGCCAAGTCACATGGCTAAGCATATACATCACAAAACATATGTCCCAAACTACTAGCCTATACATGTCATACTTCAAAAATATGCATTTTCAAAAGTACCAAAGTAAAATTCGATACTGTGGTGACGATCCTAGACGATCCCTGAGCTTGCAGTAGCTTCGGTATCTATAAAACAATGTAAACACACACAAAGTAAGCTTTCGAAAGCTTAGTAAGCTCGCACTAAAAACATCAATACATAAGTACTTATAATTTCTCAACTCATCCATCAAGTCCATGCCAACACCAACTATATGTTTATACAAATTCAATAAACCGTTATGCATTTTACCACCTACCACATAGGTATTATATTTACCAGAACATTTTCATATTCATTCGTTTTCAATCTCACCTCTTATTCGAATACTTTAAGACTTTATGAAGATCACCAACACTTAGTGCTTAAAGGTTAGCCGAAGCTAGAATGATTCTGCACACTTAGTGCCATCTCAATTAACTGAAGCTAAGTCGATATCGCACACTTAGTGCCTCAAGTAGCTGAAGCTAATTTAAATCGCACACTTAGTGCCCAATACCATTGATTTATCATCATATTCATCCGAATTAAATAAATATACAATCCATGTATAATAAAGGCATTAAAACCTACTTATAACATCATATTTTGCGTACGAACTTGCCTCGTACTCGAAATTTGTCAACTCAGACTGTTTACTCTACAATCTTTGATTTCCCTCAGTCTAAGTCTGAATTCCTCTTTTCTTGATCTATAGGTATTCAAAATTAACCCTTTTATTCACCAAATCATTCAAAATAATCCATATACACACAATTAGTGCATTTTGCAAAATAGCCCTCATATTTTCACATTTCGACACTTTAGTCCCTAATTCACAAAATTACAAAATACATAAAATTTGCTCGTACACAAGCTTAGCCGAACCTTCATGACTCTCATACAAGTCCGTACATTTCATTTATTTTACATTTTACTCCCTCAAAATAACATTTTTACAATTTAGCCCAAATTACTCAATTTCATCAAAAATTCATAGACAACACATTTAAACCCAACATCAAGCTGCCATAATTCATAAACTAACATCACAAAGCTTATTGTTTCATCAATGGAACATTTCAAAATCATCACCAAAATCAGAAATTGAGGCATGGGTTCGATAGAATATGAAGCAATGATTACAAAAACGTAAAAATTATCAAAAACTGATCAAAACTAGTACCTTAATTCCCAATCACAAGTGCCGAATGTTCAAAGACTTGTAACCCTAATTTATTTCTTCAATTTTTGACAAACACAAGATATATGGCCTTTTATTAATGTTAAGTTTTATTTAATAACCTTAATAATTCATTTACCATTTTACCCATGCATTATAAACCTTTAAAACATTAATAACAAGGCTATTAATGTCCACTCATATGTTCAATGGTCAAATAACAACATAAGGAGCTCTCCTTTAATAAGCCAAGTCAAATAGGCACTTTTAACATCTAGCACACAGCTTTTACATTTTACGCGATTAAGTCATTTTTGCAAATTAAGCACACAAACAGTTAAATTTTCACACGAAACGTTCACACATGTCAATTCATTTATAATAAGCATAGAAAATAATATTAAAATATTTTTTACTCAGATATATGGTCTCGAAACCACTATTCTAACTAGGGTCAAAACTGGACTGTTACACTAATCCGTTCAATGACGCGTCACTGAAAATCACAAATTCCTTACCCAATTCAGGCTGAACCAGAACTGGTGCTTCGGTCAACAGGGCTTTCAACTGGTTAAAACTTTGCTGACATTTATCAAACTATTCAAATTTCACATCTTTCTGTAATAGCTGTGTCATCGGTGTAGCTATCATCCAAAACCCTTTTACAAGTCTCCGATAATAACCAGCTAATCCCAGAAAACTTCTGACTTCATATATGTTTCTCAGTGGTTTCAAGTTAAAAATCACTGAAATTTTATTCGGATCAACTCTGATACCTTCAGCCGATATTATGTGTCCTAGAAAACTAACTTCTCGAAGCCAAAACTCACATTTGCTGAATTTAGCAAATAATTTTTTATCTCGCAAGGTTTGCAGAGCAATTCTTAAATGCTTAGCATGTTCAGTCTCAATATTGGGAATATATTAGAATATCATCAATAAATACCACGACAAATCTATCTAAATATGGTCTAAAAATTCTATTCATCAAATCCATAAACACTGTAGGTGCATTAGTTAAACCAAATGGCATCACAAGAAATTCATAATGTCTGTAGCTGGGTCTGAATGTCGTTTTCGGTGCATCTGAACCTTTCACTCGTAACTGATAATAGCCAGAACGAAGATCAATCTTCAAGAACATTATGACACCTTTCAGTTAATCAAACAAAACATCAATACGAGGCAACGGATATTTATTCTTGATTGTAACTTTGTTAAGCTGGCGGTAGTCAATGCATAATCTCATCGATCCATCCTTTTTTTTTAACAAATAGAACCGGTACACCCCAATGTGAAAAACTAGGTCAAGCAAAACCCCTATTAGTCAACTCTTGCAACTGTGCTTTCAACTCTTTTAACTCTGTAAGAGCCATTCTGTATGGTGCTATCGATATCGATGTTGTTCCCAGTACAAGTTCTATAGCAAATTTGAATTATCTGACCGGCAGTAATCCAGGTCACTCCTCTGGAAACACATAAGGATACTCGCAAACCACTAGCACTAATTCAAGCTTCGACTCAAACACTTTAGCATCCAATACATAAGCAAGGTAAGCATTACAACCTTTTCTCACATATTTCTATGCTAACATAGCTGATATCACAATAGGCAACCCATTCAATTTATCTGATTTAATATGAAGTATCTCACCATTCTAGCATTTCAATATGATATGCTTTCTTCTACAATTTACCACAGCATCATGCAAAGTTAACCAATCCATGCACAATGTCACATCAAATTTAACAAACAATAATAGCATCAAATCAGCCGAGAAACAGGAACCCCGAATCATTAAAAGACAGTTCTTGCAAACCTTATCAATTATCACATACTGACCTAAAGGGTTCCATACTTTAACCACGAATTTAGTGGACTCAAGAGGTAAATTTTTACTAGAAACTAATTTTGTGCTAATATATAAATAAGTTGATCTGGGATCAATTTAAGCAGTTACATCAGTATCAATAAGAGAGAACATATCGGTAATAACATCTGATGCAGAAGCATCTTCGCACACACGAATAGCATAAGCCCTAGCTGGTGTTTGTGCCTCAGACCTTACAGTAGAGTCTTTCGTCACACCATGGCTACCACACACATTTCTAGGATTATAAGGTGGTCTACCTCTCGCAGCTGTGTTGCTCGGCCTTGAAGTTTGAATATTATCTTTTTCAGATTTCTCCAGGCAATCTCTAAGATGGTGGTCAAAGGAACCACATCTAAAACAAGCTCCACTCTTCATTTGACACTCACTGAAATGTAGCTTGTTACAGTGCTTGCACTTGGGTTTGGTGTTTCTAGCACTATCTACACTTGCTACAGATGTAGCCTGAGATTAAGGACTGGAGCACCTGATACCTCTGTTTCTATCGGAGTATCCTGCAGAAGTAGTAGAACCGTAGTGTTGTTCTTTAGATTTCTTCGATGTTTACTGGTATGACTTTTCGTCAATCTCTTTCTCGAGCCTCTGGCTTCAATTTCAACGTGTCTTTTCTCTTTACTCAGCTCTTCAGCTTTATATGCTCAATCAACCAATACAACAAATTCTTTCAACTCGAGGATCCTGACTAATAGTTGTATATCTTCGTTTAAGCCACTTCAAACTTCTTACACATTGCAGTTTCAGTCAGAATACATTCTCGAGCATATTTGCTCAATCGAATAAATTCTTGTTCATATTCGGATATTGTCATACAACTCTGTTTATGCTCCAAAAATTCTAATTGATGTATTTCTTTCAGAACTCAGTTCGAAAGAATTCCCAAGTGACCCGATCTCTTGGCACAATAGAAATCAATGTATTCCACCAGTAATAAGCTGAATATTTTAATAGAGATACCACACACTTAAGACATTCAGCCTGTGAACAAGATAATTCATCAAAAACTATGATAGTATTTTCTAACCAGAACTCAACTCTCTCAGGATCATCCTCAGCTGTAGCTCGAAATTCTTCAGCACTGTACTTATAGATCTTATCAACAAGAGGCTTACTAACTCTAATAGGTTCTGTACTTTGAGGACTAATGGGAATCAGTTGAGAAACAGGAGGGGGTAGAGGTTGTTGAGCAACCGGGTTCTTTCGTACGAACTTGGTCAACCACTCATTCATCATCTGGAAGAAGGCTTCTTTAACCTCTCCTCCCTGGCCCTCAAATACGGGCCTCGTTCCACTCGAAGCTACTCCTTGAATAGAGGCTTGAGCGTTACTCTCTACTTCATCAGAATTAGCTCAGTTGGATGACATTGCTATATGAAAACATGTTTTAAAATGGTCAGGAGATATCACACTATCATAGGTTATATAATGGCATGTATAGTTAAACTCATATACGCTACGTTCAGTCTAAGAATCGACTAAATCGTAGCTCTGATACTGATAAATGTAACACCCCTAACCTGTATACATTACCGAAACAGGGTTACAGAGCATTATCAGAGTTTACAGAATAAATAGATAGAAATTTCAAACATTTCACATCATATAATATTCATTTTAGAAACCAATCGAAATCAAATGTATTGTCCCTTATATGAGCCCTCGAGGCCCAAAATGCGCAATAGAAATAAGTCAGGACTAAATCGGATACTTAAGGAATTTTTTGGAAAACATTGAAAATTTTCAAAGCTACAGTGGTCACACGGCCTTATGGCCAGGTCGTGTGACTCACACGGTCAAGAGACACGCCCTTGTCTCAGGCTGTGTGGGCATTTGAAATAGGGACATAAGGCCATGTCCCAGCTCGTGTGACTCACACGGTCTAGAGACACACCCGTGTCTTTAGGCTGTGTGGGCTTTTGAAATAGGGACACAAGGCCGTGCCCCAGCACATATCCGTGCCCGTGTAACTCTCTAACTTGCGCCACATGGCCAAACCACACCTTTGTGTATTAGGCCATGTGAGCATACTAACTTGTGCAATTTAAAAGATACAGGGGACACACGCTCGTGTCTCTGCCCGTATGGGCGAAAATAGGCCAATTTCCAAGCCCCATTTCTCACCCAATTTAACATCAACCTAACCAAACATTTTTGCACATCAACAAGCCATAACAAGGCATTCAAAACAAAGATCAAGTCTTAAACATGAAATATCATCACATACAACCAATATGCCCTTAGGCACCTCAAATGACAACTTAAAGGCATGTCAACCAAGTATCTCAACTTACCTAAATGACCAAATTCATATATGCATATTTAAGCCACATTTTACTTTCTTTTATTCTACCATATCAATCACGCATCAAACATGATAAGGTCACTTATATACACATCAAAATATACCAAAAACAAGCCATATATATGGTTAGCCTCAACAAAACATTTATATGCCATCATTGGCCAAAATACCCTATACGTGCCATTATAACCGGAATTAATTTGCTGAAAGTACCAAAAAGGATCGATGAATAGTGTGAAATAGCTCTGACTAGCTTCCAACCCATACGAGCTTCTGAATTACTATAAAACATGGAAAATAACACAAAGTAAGATGATTGTCACTCACGATAAGTTTTAAAATTTATAAATGATCGTACTTGAACTAACTATTATCACGATGAAGGGAAGCGCACCTATCGAAAAGCAGTATAGTTTTAGCAAGACTAGATGTCAAAACCAAAGGAACTAAAAGTACTAGTATTAACTTTCTTTTTATTATCTAGCCTAAGAATAATGAAGGTTGTTTTAACTAACTAATTAACTAATCTAAAGATGCACAGAAAATAGATTTGGGGAAAATACTTTTGGAAAACTGATTGATTTAAGACAATACCCAAGGAAGAATCCACCTAGACTTCTCTTGTTGACTGACTCTGAGCCAGACAATTTATTCACTTGACTTAATCGTAGGAATCCCTAAGTTATGTTATTATCCCTATTCAAGACTAATAACGTCTAACCCTAGGTTGATTAATTAAAATCTCTTTCTAATTAAAACTCCTAGTTTTGCATTAACTCGATCTATGGATTCCCTTATTAGATTTGACTCTAATCCGACAGATTTATGTCGTCCTATCTCTAGGATTGCATGCAACTCCGCTTAATTATGAGTGATCTACTCTTAGATAGGGACTATTCATCCTCCGAATAAGCACATCAATACTTGAATCAATATCCTGGAATATTCAAACAAGAGTTAAAGTCATAAATAAGAATAAATCAAATATTTATCACACAGTTTAGAAAATATTAACAAGATCCGTCTTAGGTTTCATCCCCCTTAGGTATTTATGGGATTTAGTTCATAACTAGAAAAGAAAACATCTCAGAAGAATGATAACAAGACATAAAGAAAACCCAAAAAACCCTGAAAGAAATTGAAGGGAGATCTTCAATCTTAGAGTTGAATCCGGCTTCCGAGATGGATCAATCAGCTTCCTTCGAGTAATTTCTTGCTTCCTACTCTTTGTTTGTTCTTTAATCCTCATCTAGGGTGTTTAAATAGGCTTTAGAATGCCTAAAAACCTTCAATCCTTCCCTTTTTCGAATAGATCTAAACTTGGGTTTGGCATGGACACGCCCGTGTACGATTATTTCAGGCCATGGTCAAGGCTGAGAGATCAACATCCCATGTTGAGGTTGTTTTAGGCCGTGTTTGGGCCTGCTAGAATGGTACGGGCATGTGTGCTGCCCGTGTGAGGAAATCCAGGTCGTGTTGTTTTCCTACGTCAGCCTATTTTCTCCGTTTTTGGCCCGCTTCTTGTTCTTTTTGCTCTCCTGTGCTCACCTAAGTATAAAACATGAAATTAAAGGATTAGGAGATCAAATTCACTAAATCTAAGAAGAAATCATTCATAAATGTGTTAAGCATAAGATAATAATATGTATAAATTATGGTTTATCAAATACCCCCACACTTAAGCGTTTGCTTGTCCTCAAGCAAAATCCTCAATTCATAATTAAGAATTCCTTTTTTTCAACTTATAATTCCTATCAATAATATCTCAAACCAATCCATAAGTAACCATACATTAAGAATTCAACTAGAAGAACATTAAAGTTTCAAACATTCCAAGTTGAGCATTTTACCATGAAAAACATAGGCATCTCCCCTTATCTAAGTAATCACCATTGATTCGAAATCTCACAGAGTTTAACATCCTCACTAAAGATTCACTCAAATCACTCGAATTGTTTAAGGATAATGAAATTAGCACTCAACAGTCAATATGAAAAGTTATTACCATTGGCTTGCATGAAAATCAAATCTCAACCACTATAAATTGATATGATAATCAATCAAAAGGTCTTTAGAGGGTTGTAACGAGGCTTTGGTTAGGGGGTGTGCTCACAAGCTGAAAGAGAAGGTTAGAATCGAGATTGAATTGAAAAATTACTTAACTAAGAAAATATTTAATCATCAATTGCATACAAACGAGCTTCTTCTCAGAATACAGAATTAAACATTCAAGCTTTAAAAATACGACTTACTACTAATAAATAGATATGTATGTATTTTTTTTAAGAACAAATCAAATAACTAACTATCAAGAATTAGACATAACTAAGAAATTTATTCAAATCAAATCTCGATAAAAATAGGGATAAAATTAATTAAGGGGATTTGAACAATAATGAGTTATGGGTTAATATTGAGGGTAAATTAATGAATGGGATGTTAGGCTCAAAGGGGTTTACTAAGGATTAATTGTGAAGGTAGGCTTTTCATGGAATGACTGGGTTAAACTTAAGTGCCTCTATCGTCTTGACATATCAAACTAAATGGTGTGGTCTCGACATGCATAATTAAGCAAGTTCTAGAATAATAATTCGATATTGCCGCACTCAAAGCAAAAATAAAAGTGAGCATGAAAGAAATAATAAATGCTCTAGAGGCTCAAAATCTCACAAAAATTATGTCTTTTTGATGTCTAAACCTGTGGATTTCAATTCAGGATAATACCTAAACTTGGGGAAAACAACCTAAATTTTTAAATTCTCAAAAATCAACTTATCATGCTTAATTCTCTAATGTCTTAAAGTTTAAATAGTCAATGCATGAACGCCTATGTTTTAATTCAGGTCATATCAATAAAAATCATAAATTAATCAAAATTTATTCTAATAATGATATGAAAAATTTACAAGAGAACAAGACAAAATTTAGGGATTTTTCTAATAGTGATATAATTGACTCCCCTCACACTTAAGATGTACATTGCCCTTAATGTACAAAGATAAAGTTAGTGGCAATTAAAGATATAAGATCATAAGATAGGGAGAAAAGTGAAACTTTTTGAATGTTAAATGAGTGATCTCCTTAGGTTGGAGTTATGTTGAGTAGAGGAGAATACTCCGATAGTGGTAGAGGTTGGGT
The DNA here is from genome assembly GCA_025698475.1 of Gossypium anomalum. Taxonomy (NCBI): domain Eukaryota; kingdom Viridiplantae; phylum Streptophyta; class Magnoliopsida; order Malvales; family Malvaceae; genus Gossypium; species Gossypium anomalum. Next base: position 32,141,956 of record CM046958.1, on the reverse strand, counting down.
TCCACAAGTGCTGCGCCAAAAGAATATTATATCTCGTGGTGGCTATGATCGTGGTCGAGCAAAGCATGGCAGTCGTAGAGAACCTTTTCCAGTGGAGTTTGAAGTTCCTAAGTGATAGTGAGCTTTGGAGCTCTTTATAACTGTGATAAAATCAGGAACTTTTTAGGGAATATAAAGAAGAATAATTACTCGTAATGAAGTATCTGAAATTTAAAATTGTTTATAAAACCTAAAAATAAGATAGTATCAAAAGGAAATAAAATGAAAAGTTAAAAGAAAAATGATAAATAAAAATAAAAATAAAAATAAAGATAAAAGAAAATAAAAAGAAAATCTTTAAACATCATCATCGCCGGATGGTTCGCGAGGTGGTAGTGGCGATGAAATGTAGAGGTGCTGACAAATCTGCTGTAGAGTAGCGTCAATGTTATCAAATCGTTGAAAACACTACTGCTCAATTTGAGTGAGGCACTCAGAGATGTCAGAATATGAAGCCGCCGCATAAACTGGACGATGGGTGGGTGGTGGCTGAGACGGTGGGTCCTCGTGTCGTGGAGGGACATCATAAATAATGTCCTCGGGGGCCTCCTCTTTGGTTGATTGGGTGAGACGATACTAAAGAGGGTAGGTTCCACAGTGTTTTTCGATCATCCTTATACTTAGCATGCTCGAGATGCCTTGTGGAGACATCTGGCCAATGAGGGTAAGGGAGGATGCTTATGCCGCTGTGTTAAGAAGCCCGAAGTGCCAAGCCAGTCGAGTCACATAGGGGCTAATAGAGATGACCCTCTTCCGATGCCACTCTGTCTGATGGTGAACGGCGGGAGTAATAAAGTAGGCGAGGTCGAAGACGTGGCCATGTGACATACACCATAGAAAGTAAGCGTCGTGAGTGTTGACGACGCCGGTGCTCTCTCGTCTCCCTGTCAGAGTGTGGACCAAGATGGCGTGTAGGTATCTCAAGGATGGAGGGAGAGCCGATGCCTTGGATCGATTAGGATCGTAGGTGGCCGAGCGAGGGACGAGAGCGTTCCAGCACTTTGAAGGAGAGTAGTGGATGTGGTGAAGGAGGTTCTCGAAGTCAGAATCGTCTATGAATTCTTTCGTATATAACCCGAGTGCAACACCGAATTCTGGCATGCTCAACTGATGAACCAAACCACCGAGGAAGAATTGGACCGTTCTGGGATCATCAGAGTTGGTCATGACGTCTTGAAGATGGAAGGTCGAGTAAAGTTTGAGTGTGACCTCAAGGTACGTCGGCTCGATAATCGCAAAGAAGAGTTCCCATAGATCGGTTGACAGAAGTGCTCTGATTGCGTCAGCCAGTTGGACTTGTTCGAGTGCAGCCCAGTCAATGTAGCGGCCCACAACTAAAGGTCGGATCCGAAGTATCTGGAAGAGTTCTTCCTGGGGTCCAATGGGAAACTAAAGGAAGGGGTGGCGAATATCTGCGGTAGGACCCGAGGAAGACGATGCTCTTTTCCTTTTCTTTGAAGCGGGGACGACGGCCTTTTTACCACGTGAAGACGACATTGTATACGTGCAAGAATAATTATTATTTCTTAATAAATGGAAAAAGTAATAGGTAAACGAATTTGAAAAGGAAAGAGCCATGAATTTAAACTAAGAATTTTAGCCAAAACTACTAACACTAGCAAAACTCAACCAAAATGATCAATTTGATGGCATAATTTTGTGGCATTAGCATGGTAATGGCATGAGCATGAGCATAGTAATGGCATGGGTATGAGAATAGCATGAGGCTTCCTTAACAACTTGATTCAACATGAAAAATATGATAAAAATCATAAGAATGCAATTTAAATGATAGGATCATGAGTAAAATGGAAATAACATGAAAAGAAAATGAAGATTATTATCCTAATAAACATCAAAACTAAATGGAAATAACATGAAAAAAAATGAAGATTATTATGCTAATAAACATCAAAACTAAATAAAATAGAAGAGAAAATAGTAAACAAATGCAAAAGGAAGGAGCTTGGGTGTTGAAAATGAAGTTGAAGGCAGCGCAGGGCGTGGCAGAGAGGGCATGTGGAATTGTAGCGGCTAGGGTTAGGGATTTGGGGGGAAGAAGATGATGAATGGTGAGGGGCTTTTATAGATTTTGGGGCACACGGCCATAGGACACGCCCATGTGCCCTAATTTTAGCCGGTGTGGTTTGCTTTTTTTTCAAATTTCACGCATCTGACATTCAGTCCACGCCCGTGTTCCTTGGACGTCTTCCTGCACACGGTTGTGTCGCACGACTTTGTCCTGCTTCATTCGCTTCTCCCATGCCCGTGTATAAATGTCCACGCCCGTGTTAATTTGACAGGTTCAGCCACAGGTGGGCTATTTTCTCAGGTTCAACCACGGTTCTACGACACAGGCATGTCGCACGCCTGTGCTATTTTGGCAAAATCGCTTACGGCTATGTTGCACGACCGTGGCAACTTGTCGCATGCCGTGTTGGGAAAAAATCTTTTCCCTGTTTTTACACGGTCTACAGTACGCCCGTGTGCCTGGCCGTGTGAGTGTAGAAAACCTATATTCAAGAGCTCAGTTAGTAAGTTAGGTGTTAAACATTAAAATTTAAAGAAGTTAATACTGTTAATGCTTGGGTTCCCTCCCGAGAAGCGCTTATTTATAGTCTAAGCTCGACTTACCTAGGTTTCACGCAGTCATGGTGGTTCGAGGAGCTTACATTCCTCATTCCTGCTATCAGTTTTATTAAAATAAGGTTTTAAGCGAGTCATATTTACCTTAAACGTGCCGAACTTGGAATGATTTACCTCGACTGTACCATATGGGAATATGTTAAGTACTGTAAGAGGGATTGCTCCATTCGGTTCAAAAGTGGTAATACGAGGATCTGTGGAATCTAATAGTACTTTGTCTCCAACCTTAATTTGATTTGGGGAAAAATTTAGCTCATCATAGCGTATTTTTGGTTTGTGTGTCGCCATTCATCTAGCTCCTCGATTTGTAGCCTTCGTTCTTCATGGATAGGTTGTTTGTTGTTACTTTAACATGGCTCATGGATGTCCTTCAAACTTATTTCCTGCAAAGTAGATTGCAACATATGGTCAGTTTTAGTAGAATGTTGTATACAACCACCTTCAACTTTTGATGTGTTGCTTGAATTGCGAGCTTGAAGGGTGATTGTTCCGTCTCCCATACGAAGTCTGAGTTCGCCTGTGCCAACATCAATAATTGTTCTAGCAGTTGCTAAAAAGGGTCTTCCTAAAATTAAAGGAACGTTACTATCCTCCTCTATGTCTAGAACAACGAAATCCACTGGGAATATAAATTTGTCAATTTTAACGAGTACATCTTCAACAATACCCCTAAGAAATCTGATAGTTTTATCTGCTAATTGAATGTTCATCCTAGTTTGTTTGGGTTTCCCAAGACCAAGTTACTTAAACATTTTGTAAGGCATGACATTGATACTAGCCCCTAAATCAGCTAACGCGTTGTTCACATCTAAACTACCAATCAAATAAGGAATTGTAAAACTCCCTGGATATTTTAATTTTTTGGGCAGCTTATTTTGTAGAATAGCCCAGCAAATTGCGTTTAAATCTACATGTGACGCCTCATCCAACTTCTGCTTATTTGCTAAAAGCTCATTTAAAAACTTCATTGCGTTCGGCACCTGCGAAAGAGCTTCAATAAACGGTAAGTTAATACGTAATTTTCTTAAAAGTTTAAGGAATTTACCAAATTGTTCATCTGAGCGATCTTTCCTTGTCGCATTAGGGTATGGTATACGAGGTTTATATTCTACACTTACCGATTTCTGTTCATTGTGGCCTACTTTACCTTTACCTTTGCTTTCCACTGTTTCTTGCCTTGGTTCTGGTTCAGATGCAACTAACCCTTCCTCATTTCTAACGTTAATCGCATTGAGTTGTTACCTTGGGTTAGCTTCAGTATTACTTGGCAAGCTACCTTTGATTTCCTTAACCACCCCATGAGAAATTTTGGTGATTCCTCTAACCTGCATTATAAGTATTAGTGTATGGGTTATTTTGAGGTCTAGAGTTATTGTTACCCATATAATGAACTTGTTCCTCTTCGATTGTAGGATTGAAGGGTTGATATTCTGTATGTACGCCTCCTCCACTTGAATCACACCTCATCATTGGATGTACCTGCGTAGAACCAAGTAAATCATCAATCTTTTTATTTAGAAGTTCCACCTGATTTGATAACATATTAACCGCATCGACGTTATAAACGCCTACTGTTTTGGTTGGCTTAGTCCTCATGACTTGCCACTGATAGTTATTCAGTGACATCTCCTCAATAAATTCGTAAGCTGCTTCAGGTGTTTTGTTGTTGATGGTTCCACCAGCTGCTGCATCAATCATCTGTCTTGTTGAAGGGTTCACACCATTATAGAATGTTTGAACTTGCAGCCATAGAAATAACCCATGGTGTGGGCACCTTTGCAGTAGGTCCTTGTATCTCTCCCATGCATCATAAAGTGTTTCTAAATCCATCTCCACAAAAGAAGAAATATCATTCCTTAGTTTAGCTGTTTTAGGAGGTGGAAAGTATTTTAGTAAGAACTTTTCAGTCATTTGTTCCCAAGTAGTGATTGATCCTCGTGGTAACGAGTTCAACCACTGTTTGGCTTTGTTCCTCAATGAAAAGGGAAATAGTCGAAGGCGAATGGCATCGTCAGAAACGCCATTGATCCTAAATGTGTCGCAAAGTTCCAGAAAATTGGCCAAATGAGTATTTGGGTTTTTGTCCTGCAAACCATCAAACTGAACAAACTGTTGTATCATTTGAATTGTGTTAGGTTTTAGTTCAAAATTATTTGCAGCAATAGCAGGCCTAACTGTACTGATTCAGTTCTTGTTAAAGTAGGTTTAGCATAATCATACATAGTACGAGGAGCAGGATTCTGATTTACTGGGTCAGTAGCAATCGCAGGAGGTAGTGGATTTTCCTGATTTTCAGCCATCTCTTCGGTTGTAGTTGGAATATCGTCCTCTTGCTCTTCCTCTGTGTATCTTAGGCTTTACCTTATTTCTCTTTGGTTTCTGCGAGCTGTGCGATCAATTTCTTCGTCAAAAAGTAATGGTCCTGATGGGTTTCCTCTAGTCATAAACTATAAGAACCTGTCAGAAGAAAGAAAAAAAAATTTAGTAATGAAAATCAAAACAAAATTTAAATTGCAATAAAAGTAAATGGCTAAAGTAATAAAAATCGAGTGTTCCTAATATCTTAGTTCCCCGGCAACGACGCCAAAACTTGATTGTCACTTGCGATAAGTTTTAAAATTTATAAATGATCGTACTTGAACTAACTATTATCATGATGAAGGCAAGCGCACTTATCGAAAAGTAGTATAGTTTTAGCAAGACCGGATGTCGAACCCAAAGGAACTAAAAGTACTAGTATTAACTTTCTTTTTATTATCTAGCCTAAGAATAATGAAGGTTGTTTTAACTAACTAATTAACTAATCTAAAGATGCACAGAAAATAGATTTGGGGAAAATACTTTTGGAAAACTGATTGATTTAAGACAATACCCAAGGAAGAATCCACCTAGACTTGACTCTGAACCAGATGATTTATTCACTTGACTTGATCCGTAAGAATCCCTAAGTTATGTTATTATCCCTATTCAAGACTAATAACATCTAACCTTAGATTGATTAATTGAAATCTCTTTCTAATTAAAACCCCTATTTTTGCATTCACTCGATCTATGGATTCCCTTATTAGATTTGACTCAAATTCGGCATATTTATGTCATCCTATCTCTAGGATTTCATGCAACTCTGCTTAATTATGAGTGATCTACTCTTAGATAGGGACTCTTTATCCTCCGAATATGCACATCAATACTTGAATCAATATACTGGAATATTCAAACAAGAGTTAAAGTCGTAAATAAGAACAAATTATATATTTATCACACAGTTCAGAAAATATTAACAAGATCCGTCTTAGGTTTCTTCCCCTTTAGGTATTTATGGGATTTAGTTCATAACTAGAAAAGAAAACATCTCAGAAGAATGATAACAAAAAAACATCTCAGAAGAATGATAACAAAACATAAAGAAAACCCAAAAAACCCCTGAAGGAAATTGAAGGGAGATCTTCAGTCTTGGAGGTGAATTCGGCTTCCGAGATGGATCAATCGGCTTCCTTTGAGTAATTCCTTGCTTCCTACTCTGTGTTTGTTCTTTAATCCTCATCTAGGGTGTTTAAATAGGCTTTAGAATGCCTAAAAGCCCTCAAAATTTCCCTTTTTCGAATAGAACTAAACTTGGGTTCAGCATGGACACGCCCGTGTGCGATTACTTCAGGCTGTGGTCAAGGCTGAGAGATCAACACGCCCATGTTGAGGTTGTTTTAGGCCATGTTCGAGCCTGCTAGAATGGCACGGGCATGTGTGCTGCCCATGTAAGGAAGTCTAAGCTGTGTTGTTTTCCCACGTCGGCCCATTTTCTCCGTTTTTGGCCTGTTTCTTGTTCTTTTTGCTCTCCTGTGCTAACCTAAGTATAAAACATGAAATTAAAGGATTAGGAGCATCAAATGCACCAAATCTAAGGAGAAATCATTCATAAATGTGTTAAGCATGGGATAATAATATGTATAAATTACAGTTTATCATAAGCATTTAAACTTAGTAAGTTCGTATAACACAGAATTTAACTTACCATATATCCATAAAATAGGTAAGTAAACAAAGCATATCTCAATCAGTTTGGCCAAAAGCCTAAACACATGATCACCAACATATTAGCTGTGAAAATCACATAAGAAATCCAACACACATGGTTGAACTCAACAAATAATCATATTTCATATATTTCATGTAAATACCAGTAATAGTTCATATCGAACTCATATAATCTCGTAACAGAACTGTACCTGTTGAACAATTTAGAATATTGTTGGATACACGGGTAGTACACACGAAGTGTACTTAACTATAATCTGTCAATTCATGTACTTGTATACTCGTACGAGCTGTAAATGAAAAGCTCATGTGAGTCGAATAACGGGAAGCTCATGCGAGCTGTGGTGTGTCTGTAACATATGCAGGACCCAAACCAAATTGGTAACCAAAATGACATGTCATTTGTATCCTATGAATTTCTAAGGTTCAAACGGGACTCGGTAATTGTCAGATATGCAATCGGTGTTTATACATGGAAATTATACAAATCACAAACAATTAATTCAACTTAAAACATATAAATACTCAATTTAATTACACGAACTTACCTCCACAACTGTATGTATATATGAAGGCAACTAATCAGATATTTTCTCTTTTCCTTGATCTAACTCTGTACGAGGTTTGACAGGATCTATACGAATGAATTTAACTAATTTCAATATAATTCTCATTCAATTTACTCCAACACTTTTAATTCATTTGTAATTTAGTCCCTAGGCTCGAAAAATAAAATTCATACAATTTAACCCTTACTCAAGCCTATTCGATTCTATACATATTAATAGCAGCCCATATATTTCACAAAATTCACAAATTTTAGCATAAATTTATGTTTTCAATTTAATCCCTAATTGATAATTCTATCAAAATTCTCTTTACAAAAATTATTTATATAACAACAATCATCCATTTTCTATTATCAAACTTCAAAATTGAAGCATATTCATCAATGAAAAAACCTAATGATTTAACAGTTTTGCAAATTAATCCCCGAGCTAGCTAGATTAAGCTACTACGATCGCGGAAACATAGAAATCATCAAAAACAGGACAAAGATTCATACCTAACTAAGCAAAATAAGCTTGCCCAAATTCAAGCTTCCATGGCTAGGTTTCTTTCTTTCTTTTTTTTTTGGTGGATGATAATGAGAATAGATTATTTTATTTTATTTATTATAACTTAAATCACTAATTTCCAAAATTACCCTTAATATATTCAATTTCCGATGATGACTACTCATGCTTAACCACTAAGCACTTTAATGGCCTATTTACTATAAAGGACCTCCAATTTAAAATTCTATAGCTATTTAATACATTTAGCTATTAGAACACAACATTTACATTTTATGCAATTTAGTCTTTTTTATCAAATTAGGCATGTAAACGGTAAAATTTCTTAACAAAATTTGTATACAATATTTTTATCATACTGTAGACCATAAAATAATATTAAAATAATTTTTTTGACTTCATATTTGTGGTCCAAAGACCACTGTTCTAATTTAACTAAAAACGGGCTATTACAAATGGCTGAGGTCTGGCATTAGTTGATACTCGATAACTTGTGTGAATAGCATCTTGTAGCTTCCATTCTAATTGGCAGTTTGTGTGAGCAAACCAATTTTATAGCTCGTGTGAGCTACGACTATATGTTTAGCACACTTCGTGTGAGTGAGCTTTTTCGCGTATCTGGTATTATTCTAAATGGTTCAACGGGCATGAAAAGAGATGAACCGGTAAGGGTTCTGATTGATTTCACTACGAAAATTATAGAAAGGTAGGATGTATTGATGATTCAGGTAAGAACATTCATGTTTATGAAAATTATGATTTAAGTGATGTTATGTTTATGTCTTATGTGTTATGCAAATGAAATGGTAAAGAAAACGATATGAATTAAGACATGAAACTATATGAATATCCTTGATATGGTGATACATTGAAATTATGTAAGTTAAGATGAGTAATAGATTCAAGTGATACATGTTCAGATTAAATGGCTATTCATGCTAGTGTGCTTATGATTTGTATCATGTATGCTAATATGTTTGGTGTGAATGATTAGGCTTTGGCCAAGCTTTGGTTGATCATTCCATGTTAATTTATAGGTTATGAATTGTAATGGTAAGTGTCCAAATGGAAATATGCTTGTGTTTATGAAAGAGTGGTAAGGTTTAAAATTATGTAATTTTTTTATGAAATGATTTATCATGTGATTAATTCCCAAAAGATTTATGTTTAAATGCACTAGCTTGTGGCTATGGTTGATGATATGCTTATGTCTTATGTGTTGTGCATATGAAATAGGTGTGGAAAGGTAATGAAATAGTAAGTTGATACTTGAAGTGTAAAATGATGAAAAAGGTAATGTTGAGTTGTTGAATATGGTTTCATGAATCTTGTAGCATTGGGATAGGTTTACTCTTGATATGTATAAATTTCATATTTGAAATGGATTAATATGACTAAGGTTTATATGAGCTTACTAAGCACTCATTGCTTACGTAGTTGTTTCTCCTTTACTTTTCAGATTCTCGAAAGCTCGATCGGGTTGGAAGTTCATCGGAGATTTATCATACTATCCAACAATTATATCAGTAGATTTTGATATCTTGGTTAAGGTTATAATGGCATGTATAAGTGAATTTATGGTTGATAATTAGTTGAATGTTAGTTAATGTGTTTGGCAGGTATATGTCATTTTGGGTGATGTAGCCTTGGTACATTTGGAAAAATGGCTTGGAAATGGCCTATTTTTCATCCACACGGGCAAAGATACGGGCAAGTGTCTCAGCCGTGTGTGACACACGGCCTGGCAACATGACTGTGTGTCTCCTATAGCTTTCAAAGGGTTACAAGTCAAGCTATTACACGGCCTAGCAAACAAACTGGTACACAGGCGTGTGAGGTTATTTTGAGGGGTACACGACCTAGGACACGGGCTTATGGCTTGGCCAGGTGACCCAAGTTAGTGAGTTACATGGGCATGGACATGGGCTAGGACACGGCCGTGTATCCCTACTTCGAATGTCCACACGGGCGTGTCTCTCGGCTGTGTAAGTCACACGGCCATGTGACCCCTGCAGTTTAAGAATTTTCATCTTTTTTTGAAAAATTCTAAATGTTTCTGATTTAGTCCTGATTTATTTCTAATTCTTTTTAAGGACAATATGTATGTTACTGATGGAATTTTCTATGATTGATGATGTGAAGTAAAAGATTTATATTTTTTATTTTGTTGAAATGTAATCTTCGATAATGTTTCATAACCCTATTCTGGTGACTGATACGGGTTAGGGGTGTTACATTGTCTTTCTGTACTACGATCCAACCACGTAATACTGCTTAGTATTAGTTAAACATTTAGATAACCAATGAGCAACATTTGCTTCTTTTCTGTTTTGCATGCAAAAACCATTTGAGAACAATAATACAAAATATATTAATATAATTCATGAATAATTTTAGTAATTAATATGTTCGAGAAAATTACAAGTGTACTTAAATGAAAATACTACACTTAGGGTACTAAATCCAACATCCCATGTATTCGAATCATTTTACTAGGGCTTACTGGGGCTAAAAGCTTATTTCATGTTATTAAGTTCCAACCATTTGTGGCATAAATAATAATTGAAAAAAGCCAATAAATATAAATGAATATGCCCCTAAATGAGAAAAATCCAATAAGACATAATTTAAGATAAAACTTATGATTCTGTATGCCCTTATTAAAGAAATGAGTGATGAAATGTATGACTTGCATAAGGAATTAATGACCATAAGTTGAACTTATGTGTAAACATGTTAAGAGACTACGACTAAAAAGGGATAAACCTTGTGGTTATATTAAATGAAATTTTTGTTGGAAAGATTTGGTTTAGAAACTGATTGTACTATTTATAACAATAAACATTAACCAAATTAATATTTGTTCTTTGAGTTAAATAGTTTTAAACATTTCCCAACTTTCAAGCAAAACGATTGTAACAGCCCATTTTCAGTGAAATCAGAACAGTGGTTTCAGGACCACAAATTTGAGCGAAAATAAAATTTATTTTAATACTATTCCATGGTCCATATTATGATAGGAACGTTATATGAAAATTCTGATAAGAAAATTTTACTAATTATGTGCTTAATTACGGATAGGACCAAATTGCATAAAATGTAAAATTTTGATTCTAGAAGCTAGAAGGATCAAATAGCTATGAAATTCAAAACATGAGGTCCTTATATGGTAATTAGACCATTAAAGAAAAGTTAGTAGATATTTTTGATGAATCATCCATGGAAATTTAGAAAAAGGGCAAGGACTAAATTGGAAATCAAAATAATTAAAATATGATAAATTAATAAATAAAAAATATCATCATATTATTATCATCTTCATCCTTAAAATACATGGAAACCCTAGGAGAGAGAGAAGAAACTAATCAAGCTTAATTGGCTAAGTATTCATATCTCGTTTTTAGTAATTTTTATATTTTTGAGATCGGGATAGTCTAATCTATCTATTTGGGGAATTAATTTAAAAAGTTATCAAAGTATAGAAGTTATGTCATGGATGAATATGCTGAAAATTTGAAATTTATTGTAGAAAATGAAAGGTTGATGATAGATAAATAACTTTTACAAAGTGAATTTTGATGAAATTGTGATTTAGGGACTAAATTGTAAAATTCTGTAAATTAAAAAAATCTAAATTTTGTAGAATACATGTGTTGTAAATTTTATTTTGAAATTTTGGTTAGGATTGGAATAAGAAGTAAATTGCATGAATTTCATTTTCTGAGCCTAGGGACGAAATTGGAATTTATGGAAAGTTTAGGGGTAAATGGTAATTTTGCCTAGGATGTAAATTGAGTTCAATAGATTATGAAATGTGAGAAATTGATGATTAAATTCATTTATATAGATTTGGATAACATAAATTCAAAGCTAGATCGAGGAAAAGAGAAAGTTTCGGATTAGTATATTTTCTTGTATGAATTATTATCGAGGTAAGTTTGTGTAACTTATTTATGCATATTAACATGTTCAATTGATTGTTGAATATGATATTTGTTTATGTGATTTATGGAATGTTATAAATACATGAAATGATTTCATGATTGGAAACGTATTTTTGAAAATTTAATTGATCACACGGCCTACTCACACGGGCGTCTGCCTAGCCGTGTGGCACAAGTCAGAGAGTTATACGGGGTTAAACACGGCCTGCAGCACGAGCGTGTCTTAGGGTCACACGAGCATGTCCCTGGACCACACGGGCATGTGTGCCCTGCATCTAGGAAAATTTTAAAAATTTTACAAAAAATTCTCTGAGTTCCCGATTTAGTCCTGACTCGATTCTAATACTTATATTAGGCCTCGAGGGTCCATTTAAGAGATGCTATGAATAATCTCAGAAAATTAATAATAATTGACATGAATTATCTGTAAATGTTTTGAAAATTCCAGTAATGCTCTGTAACCCTATTCCGACGTCGAACATGGGTTAAGTATGTTACATTTATTGGTATCAGAGCTACGGTTTAGTCGATTCTCAAATTAAACGTAGCAAGTATGAGTTTAACTATACATGCCATTATATAATTTTTGATAGTATGATATCTCCTAACCATTTTAAATGTGTTTTTTTATATAGTAATGTTATCCAACCAAGCTAGAGCTGAATCCGAGGAAGCTGAGAGCAATACTTCAACTTCAGTTCAAAGAGTTGCATCTAGTAGTGAAAAGCCTGTATCTGGGGGCCGAAGTGAGGAGGCAAAACAAGCTTTCTTTCAAATGATGAATGAATGGTTCATTCAGTATATAAGAACAAATCCCGTTGTACAACAACCTCCCCCATCCTGCTCCTCAACCGGTTCCTGAGATGCCATAAGGTGCTGAACCTTTTAGAACTGATAAGCCTCCAGTTGATAAAATCTGTAAGTATGGGGCAGAGGAATTCAAAGCTACTGCAAATAATGATCCAGAAAGGGCTGAGTTTTGGTTGAAAAATACAATCCGGGTTTTAGATGAATTATCTTGCACACCAGCTGAATGCTTGAAATGTGCAGTATCTTTACTAAAAGACACAGCTTATCATTGGTAGAATACTATAACTTCTGTGGTACCAAGAGAAAATATTACATGGGAATTTTTCTAGACTGAATTCAGAAAGAAGTACGTTAGCCAGAGATTTTTGGGTTAGAAAAAGAAAGAATTTTTAGAGCTCAAACAGGGAAACATGACTGTGTCTGAGTATGAGCGAGAATTTGTTCGATTAAGTATGCTAGAGAGTGGGTTCCAACCAAGGCTGATATGTGCAAACGTTTTGAAGAGGGCTTAAATGAAGACATTAAGTTGTCGATTGGAATTCTTGAATTGAGGGAATTTGTGGTGTTTATCAATCAAGCACATAAAGCTGAAAGAATTAAGTAAAGAAAAGAATTAAGCTAAAAAGAAACAAGAATTATGAGCAAGTCTACTTCTAAGAAACCAAATAAGTATTATGATCATTTTGCAACATCAGTGGGATATTCTGGAAAAGAGTAAGGCTCTCAACGCTCTAACCCGAGATCCTCGTCTCCATCTGTAACTAGTGCTAGTAGTGTCGGTAATCCCAAACCGAAATGTAAATTTTGTAACAAATTTCATTTTAGGGAATGTCGGTTAAGAAGTGGGGCATCTTATAAATGTGGTTCTCTTGATCATTTTCTTAAGGATTGCCTGGAAAGGGTTGAAAGAGTTATTAAACAGACTTCAAAGCCGAGTAATCCCGCTTCAAAAGGCAGATCAACCCGTCATCCAGGCAATGTCAGTGGTAGCCAAGGTACTACAAGGGATACAATAGTTAAATATAAGGCATGAGCACCAGCAATGACATATGCTATTCATGCTAAAGAAGATGCCTCTTCACCAGACGTCATTACTGGTACATTTTCTCTACTTGATACTGATATTACTATTTTGATTAATATTGGTTCCACACATTCATACATATGCAAAAATTTAGTGTCTGCTAAAAATTTACCTGTTGAATTCACTGAATTTATGGTTAAAGTTTCAAACCTCCTGGACCAGTATGTTATGGTGGATAAAGTCTGTAAAAAATGTTCATTAATGGTAAAGGGTTATTGCTTTTCGGCTGATTTGATGCTATTGCCCTTTGATGAATTTGATGTTATTTTGGGAATGAACTGGTTAACCCAACATGATGCAGTGGTGAATTGTAAACAGAAATATATTGTATTAAAATGTCAGAGTGGTGAGTTACTCCAGGTTGAATCTAGTAAATTAGATAGTTATCTAATGTGATTGCGGCAATATCAGCACTGAAATATATCAGAAAGGGTTATGAAGCTTATCTTACATATGTGTTGGACACTAAAGTATCTGAGTCGAAGATTCAGTCAGTACCGATTATATGTGAATTTCCTGATGTATTTTCAGAAGAATTATCTAGTTTACCACCGATTAGAGAAGTGGAATTCTCTATAGATCTAGTATTGGGGACAACACCAATATCTATAGCACCCTACAGAATGGCTCCTACCAAATTAAAAGAGTTGAAAGCGTAGTTGCAAGAGTTGATTGATAAAGGTTTTGCTCGACCTAGTTTCTCACCATGGGGTGCACCAGTTCTGTTTGTAAAGAAGAAAGATGGATCTTTGAGGCTATGTATTGACTACAGATAGCTCAACAAAGTTACAATAAAGAACAAGTACCCATTGCCTCGAATTGATGATTTATTTAACCAGTTGAAAGGTGCTACTATATTTTCAAAGATTGATCTTCGTTTTGGTTATTATCAGCTATGGGTAAAAGACTCATATATGCCAAAGACAACTTTTAGAACCAGGTATGAACATTATGAATTTTTTGTGATGCCATTTGGTTTGAAAAATGCACCAGCAGTGTTTATGGATCTAATGAACTGAATTTTTAGACCGAATCTAGACAGGTTTGTGGTGGTATTTATAGATGATATTTTGGTTTATACTCGAGATGAAAATGAACATGCAGATCATCTGAGAATTGTGTTGCAAACTCTGCGTGAGAAACAATTGTATGCTAAATTTTGTAAATATGAATTTTGACTACGGGAAGTTGGTTTTCTCGGACATATTGTATCTACAGAAGGTATTCGAGTAGATCCAAACAAAATTTCAGCTATTGTTAATTGGAAGCCACCAAAGAATGTGTCTGAAGTCAGAAGTTTTTTGGGACTTGTTGGATATTATCGGAGGTTTCTAAAAGGGTTTTCAATGATAGCCTCTCCGATGACTCATTTGTTGCAAAAAGATGTGAAATTTTAGTGGTCTGATAAATGTCAACAAAGTTTGATAGGTTGAAAGCTTTATTGACAAAAGCACCTGTGTTAGTTCAGCCTGACTCAGGTAAGGAATTTGTAATTTATAGTAATGCATCGTTAAAAGGTTTAGGCTGTGTTTTGATGCAAGAAGGTAAAGTAATAGCCTATGCTTCAAGATACCTAAAACCACATGAAAGAAATTACCCAATACATGATCTTGAATTAGCAGCAACTGTGTTTGCATTGAAAATATGGCGACATTATCTGTTTGGTGAAAAATGTCATATATTCACTGGTCATAAAATTTTGAAGTATTTGATGTCACAGAAAGATTTGAATTTGAAACAGCACATGTGGCTTGAGTTATTAAAAGATTATGATTTGGTTATTGACTATCATCTAGGAAAAGCCAATGTGGTTGCAGATGCTCTGAGTAGAAAATCCTTGTTTGCTTTGCGAGCAATGAATACTCGATTGATTTTATGTGATGATGGTTCAATTATAGCTAAATTAAAAGCTAGACCGATGTTTTTGCAGTAGATTTCTGAAGCTCAGAAAGATGATAGTAAGTTACAAGCAAAACGGATTCAATGTGAATTGATTTTTGATTCAGAATTTCAGATCGAGACTGATGGTTGTTTGTTATTCAGAGGTAGAATATGTGTACCGAATAATTCATAACTATTACAAAATATTTTAAATGAAGCTCATAATGGTAACATGTCTATTCATCTTGGTAGTAATAAAATATACAATGATCTGAAAAAGATGTATTTGTGGCTGGGAATGAAACGGGATATTTCTAAGTTTGTATCAAAATGGTTGATATGTCAGCAAGTAAAAGTTGAACATCAGTTTCCTTTGGGGTTATTACAGCCAGTTACAATACCAGAATGGAAATGAGAAAGAATTACCATGGATTCTGTATCGGGATTACCCCTGTCTCCAAAGAAGAAAGATGTCATTTGGGTAATTGTTGATCGATTGACAAAGTCTGCACACTTTATTCCAATACGTATGGATTTTTCCTTGGATAGATTGGTTGAATTATATGTTTCTGAGATTGTTAGATTACATGGAGTACCTGTCTCCATTATTTCAGATAGAGATCCTCGATTTACATCTCGATTCTGGAGCAAATTGCAAAAAGCTCTGGGTACACAGTTACATCTTAGCACTGCATTCCATCCCCAGATAGATGGTCAATCTGAACATGTAATACAAATTTTAGAGGATATGCTTCGGTGTTGTATTTTAGAATTTGAAAGTAATTGGGAAAAATATTTACCTTTAGTTGAATTTGCTTACAATAATTGTTATCAGTCTAGTATCAAAATGGCACCGTACGAAGCTTTGTATGGTCAAAAATGTAGAATACCATTGTATTGGACAGAGCTTAGTAAGAAAAAGATACACGGAGTTGACTTAGTCCGTGAAACTGAAGAAAAGGTGAAAGTAGTTCAGGACAGTTTAAAAGCAGCCTCTGATTGTCAAAAGTCCTATGCTAATCATAAACAAAAAGAAATAGAATTTCAGGTTGGTAACAAGGTATTTTTGAAAGTATCACCTAGGAAAAAAGTTCTCTGGTTTGGCCGTAAAGGAAAATTGAGTCCACAGTTTATTGGGCCATATGAAATCATAGAAAGAATTAGACCTATTGCATATTGGTTAACCTTACCATCAGAACTTGATCGGATTCATAATGTTTTTCATGTGTCTATGTTACGAGGGTATGATCAGATCCTTCACATGTTATTTCTCTGTCAAAGGTAGAGATTCAGCCTGATATGATATATAGTGAAGAACTGATTAAAATCTTGGCTTGTGGAACAAAAGAATTAAAAAAACAAAAATGTGGCTTTAGTAAAAATTCTTTGGCAACGACATGGTATAGAAGAAGCTACCTGGGAACCAGAAGATACCATGAGAAGCCAATATCCATATCTCTTTACTGGTAAGACTTTCGAGGACGAAAATTCTAAAGGGGGGGAATTGTAACAACCCGTTTTAAGTGAAATCGAAACAGTGGTTTCGGGACCACAAATACAAGCTGAAAAGAAAATTTATTTTAATACTATTGCATGGTTTGTATTATGATAGGAATATTATATGAAAATTCTAATAAGAAAATTTTACAGATTATGAGCTTAATTACGGATAGGACCAAATTGTATAAAATGCAAAAGTTGGATTCTAGAAGCTAGAAGGATCAAATAGCTATGGAATTCAAAACTTGAGGTCCTTATATGGAAATTAGACTATTAAAGAAAAGTTAGTAGATATTTTTGACGAATCATCCAAGAAACTTTAGAAAAAGGGCAAGGACTAAATTAGAAATCAAAATAATTAAAAGATGATAAATTAATAAATAAGAAATATCATCATATTATTATCATCTTCATCCCCAAAATAAATGGAAACCCTAGGAGAGAGAGAAAAAACTAATCAAGCTTAATGGGGTAAGCATTCATGTCTCGCTTTTAGTAATTTTTATATTTTTGAGATCGGGATAGTCTAATCTATCTATTTGGGGAATTAATTTGAAAAGTTATCAAAGTATAGAAGTTACTACATGGATTAATATGCTAAAATTTTGAAATTTATGGTAGAAAATGAAAGGTTGATGATAGATAAACAACTTTTACAAAGTGAATTTTAATGAAATTGTGATTTAAGGACTACAATGTAAAGTTGTGTAAATTGAAGAAAAGTTTCTAAATTTTGTAGAATACATGTAACACCCTGAATTTGGGCATAGAAGTTTTGGGCCTTGAGCATGGAAGCGGTTGAAGGCAGCTTATAATATTTTGTTGTACATGTAAATTTTGTTAATGAAGGCTAGTTTTAGTGGTTGAGTGTGCTGAGAAGTGTTGAAGAAGTCCTGGGTTCAAACCTAGACTCTAGCAAAAAAATTGGTTTACGGTGTATCAAACCCTGGGTGTAGTAGGTAGGCCTTAAGAATATTGTTGGAGAAATTGTGTCACAAAAAGCCTTGTGGTCTAGTGGCAAAGTAGCGCCACATAAGAGGCAGGAAGGTGGCGTCATGGAATTGGCAAGAAGGTCCAGGGTTCGAAACTCATGGCAAACAAAGAGCATTTATTTTGCTAACAGGGGGCGGCAAGAGTTGGTGTTGAATTTAAACTCTGATGATGGAGGGATCCCACATCGGGAAGCTAACATAAGAGTGGATGCGAAGCTGGCTATAGAGAGAACCATGAGGAGAGTAAAAATACCTTTCTTGGCTGATCCCCTTTCGCTTTATGGCATGCTCGTTTGGGTTGGGCATCGGCTAAGAGTGCTCGGAGTGTGGATTAACTCCAGTCTCCTATCAGGTGTGTATTTCTCACTACTCTAGCTGTAGGATAGCTACTTCAGGCTGCGATGGGCCGAAATGGGCCATGTGGGCCCAATGGGCCTATGGGCCCAATTGGATAAGTTGTTTGATTGTGTAGTAAATACTGGACTAGGCTAGGTGAATCTCATATTTCTGGCTAGATTTGGGCTAAAAGGGCCACACGAACGTGTGGGCCCATTTGGGCCGAGAAAGGGCTTTAGGCCCATTCGTATTGTTATCCCTGTTTAGAATACTTTAGTTCACCAAATTACTGAAATACCATCTACTTGTAAAATTACCAAAGTACCCCCGATTTATAGAATTATCGTTTTACCCTCGATTTGTAAAATTACCAAAATACCCCTGGTTTGCAAAATTACCAAAATACCCTTGGTTTACAAAATTACCAAAATACCCCTAGTTTATAAAATTACCAAAATACCCCTAGTTTGCAAAATTACCAAAATACCCCTAGTTTGTAAAATTACTAAAACACCCATGTAGGGTAGAGTTACCGAGATACCCTTGTGGGGTAAAATTACCATTTTGCCCCTAGGGTGTTAAATGACTGTTTTGCCCTTCTAGGTAAGTGACTGACTTGGACTGTGTGGTTGACGGATTTGATTGTGAATATATGGATGACTTGACTGTGATTGTTTGATTCAAATATGGGCATCGTATTCTGATTATGTATGTTGTACACCATGACATGTATATCTGTTGCATGAGATATTGATATACATGATATGACATGATATGCACATGATATGTTATGAGATACACATGATATGCTTTGATATACTCATTATATGCATGGGTTGGGTTTTATATAGATAGAGGAAGTGCGAAAAGGGCTTTGCCCCAGTTATTAAAAGAGGCTTGGCCTCTAGTTATATGATAATGCAGCTATGCTGCCAGTGGAGAGTTTAGTTGGGTGGGTTGAGTTATTCCCTACATGGAGAGCTTGGTCGGTACGGGTGGAGAGTAGCGGATGGTGGTTTGAGTAGTCTCCCCAAATGGGCTTGCATACATTCATTGATATTACATGTGAAATTGAATGGGCCTATGGGCCATACCGTTTTCAGTAAAGGCTTCGGACCAGTGATATGATTTATGAAAAGGCTTTGGCCTAGTGATATGATTTATGAAAAGGCTTCGGCCCAGTGATATGATTAATGAAAAGGCTTCAGCCCAGTAACCGATAAACAAAAGGCTTCGGCCTAGTATATGTCGAGACTGAATATGGGCTAAGGCCCATCTGGTACTCTCTATTATAATGGGCTAAGGCCCAATTGATACTGAAACTGTAAGTAGGGCTGGGGCCAGACTTTTAATTCTTTTATATGACTGACTGTTCCTTTTATATAGTAGGGGATTACACACTGAGTTTTCATAAACTCACCCCGTTTATTAACCTTTCAGTAATTTCCAGCCTTACACAGATCGGAGCTGCGAGGGGCTCGGAGGAAGCCGCACACATTGTTTATGTTACAGTTTTGATTATTACTCTTAAATGTTTTTATGTGAGTTGTAGTAAAGCTGTTGTAATTTTCTAAATTTCTAATTTGGAATTTTATTTATTATTCTTATAATTGCTAGTATTAGAACACGATTTTCCAAAGCAACTACTATTTTCAAAACATCACGTACCCGCAATTGTTTTAAATTAAGCTTCTGCAACTGCCAAGATTTTTACAAAGTTGTTAAGAATTTTATTCAGCTGAGGTTTTCTAACAAGGTTTAAAAAGGGTATAAGTTTTTAATTATTAAGAAGGGTTTCTAATGGAAACATGGTTTTCAAAAAACACTTCAATGTGACACACCAGATTCGAGCCAAACTTCCAGGCCGGGTTTGGGGTGTTACAATACATGTGTTGTAAATTTAATATTGAAATTTTGGTTAGGCTTGGAATAATAAGTAAATTGCATGAATTTCATTTTCTAAGCCTAGGGACGAAATTAGAATTTATGAAAAGTTTAGGGGTAAATGATAATTTTGCGTAGGATGTAAATTGAGTTTAATAGAATATGAAATGTGAGAAATTGATGATTAAATTCATTTATATAGATCTAGATAACACAAGTTCAAAGCTAGATTGATAAACATGTTAATTTGCATATTTTTTGTGTTTAATTTGGTTTATTGTTGAATTGAACCATGCTAATTAAGTGCTTTTATGATCTAATTTTTGTAGGGATGCAATTGGTCGAAAACAAGCCAAAAAGAGCCAAATTGAAAGACAATCATTAAATTGGGGCCAAATCAAAAAGATAGAGAAAGCCAAGGAGTTATCAAATTTTGTTGACTTTGTAAAAAGCCAAAAATAGGAAGATATTATTTTATTTTTATTTATTTTTATTTTAGTTTATTTTATTTTAATTTGTTAAATTAGTTAGGCTATTTTTAGTAAACCCCATGTATATAAATAGGGGTATTTTTTTCTTTGAAAATCATCCATTACTTTTGTATTCCTACTTCAATTTGGAATTGGATTATTCTTTCTTTTCCTATTTCCATTTGGAATTGAATTATTTTCTTTTCTCTTTCAATTTGACGTGGGAATTTTGTTTATTTCATTCCAATTTCTTTGTTCTTTTTAAATTCGTCCAATTGCTCTCAAAGCCCTTTCAATCCCCAATTTCTTCCATTATCATACAAATTCAATCACCTTCCACAACTTACAAGCATGAATAATTTCATGCTTAACTAAATTTCATCTTAGCTTTAGGCCGGAGTTCTTTCCGGTCGGGAATTGTGAGATTTGTATCCGTGCTAAAATTCATCCAATCGGTATTCATTCTTTTCCTAAGTATCTGGATTGACAACTCATCCCTTAAGGTTAACTCGATTACAAGTCAAAAATTGCACGTTGGGTTGGAGTCGTGTTAGCTGACAGTTGGAGGAACGAGTTGACCATGCTATATTCGGATCTCCGAAAACAGATTAAGGAAGAAGCGATCGAATTTAAACGACCCATGCGGTTGTGGTCGTTAATTCGAGTTGGGTACTTCAGAAAATAAGGCTGCTGGAATCTTGAATCGAGAACACGTGTATCTCAGTTAGATAATCGGTAAGGGTTGGTTTGCAAGTCGTATCAGAACCAGCTACTAGAGGAGGAATTGGTGGTTAGGACGTTCTTAACTGCTATAACCAGCTTATCGTTTGGAGGAGAAGATTAATTTTTGAGGATCGATTCTTGATACGAAATTTACCGAGTCTTAGGCTAAAGCTTATTTTATCTATTGCAAAATTCTAAATTTATTTTCTAATTTATTTAATTTATGTTGTTTCAATTATCTAGTTTTTAAACATTTCAAAAACCCCCGATTTACTTTTATTTCTATTTTTTGCAGGTACGATTGGAGTCATGGGCACAACTATTGCCATGACCTACAACACGACAAACAATCTGATTATAAACTATATACGAAAGTAGATTATAGCATCCTATCCTTGTGGACTCGACCTTACTACCACTCTTACTACTAATAAGAGTTATTTTGTAGGAATTATATTTGATGGTTTCGACGCCGATCAAATTTTAGGGCCGTTGTCGAGGATTGGAGATATTCCTCTAATTTTTGTTTGTTTTGCTTATGACCAAATTAGAACCGGGAACTTTAAAATTTGAACCAGAAATTGAGAAATTGGCCCTACAACTACGAAAAGAAGCCATTCTACGCGGTAAACAACCAAATCCTAGATTCAAGACTATATCATATACTGAAGAAATTTTCTCGTTTGACGAACCAAACAAGATGCTAAATAGACGATACGCCAACTTGTTGTGGCACCGGATGAACAACAACCCTTGTCTATAACTTATCCGGCAAGAGAAATGTCGTTCGAGTAAAAATCTGGTTTGATTCATCTACTACCCACTTTTCGTGGATTACAGAATGAAAATCTGCACACCCACCTTAAAGAATTCCATATGGTATGCACAAGCATGAAGCCTCAGGGAGTAACAGAAGACCAAATCAAACTTTATATTTTTCCTTTCTCACTAGCCAACTCTGCTAGAGAGTGGCTATTTTATTTACCTCCGGGTTCTGTCAATACATGGTCTGACATGTCTCGTTTATTTCTTGACAGGTTCTTCCCTACAGCCCGAGCAGCTGAACTAAGAGGGACATTGTGGGAATCCATCAAAAAGACACTGAATCGCTCTACGATTACTGGGAGCGATATAAAAAGTTGTGCGCAAGTTGCCCACAACATGGACTGACTGAATAGTCACTCCTACAATATTTTTTTGAGGGATTACTCCCGATGGAAATGAAGATGATAGATGCTGGAAGTAGGGGGGCACTCGTTAATGTGACGCCCCAAAGAGCGAGAGAGTTGATTTCGATCATGGTTGCTAACTCTCAACAATTCCAACCGGCCACAAGACCCACAAGACGGGTTCATGGGTTAAGTTCTCTATCTCTAGAAGATAAAATTGATAAGCTGACTAACGCTACTCAAACTTTGCTTACAAATAAGACAGGCCCAGCACGGTTGTGCGGAATTTGCACTAAGCCAGACCACCCGACGGACTCTTGTCCAATTTTACATGAGGATTCGACAAAACAAGTGAATGTTGTCGGGAACTTTCCAGGACCGCCCAAAGGTGGTATATGTAACGCCCCTAATTTTAGGCCTAAAAGAAATGGGCTTCGCGTATCGGAGGAATTAGAATTTAGTTGTGCAAGCGAATGACACAATTAAATGTCTACTCAAGTGGTTAAAGGTTCTGGGAGGAGTTGGAAAAGTCCTGGGTTCAAACCTGGGCTTTAGCAAAAATTTATGTTTTTCTCTTAAAGTGGCCTTGATGTTAGTAGGTAGGCTTTAAGAATATTTTTGATGAATTTATAACACAGAAAGAGCCTGTGGTGGAGTGACAAGGTGGCGTGTTGTATAACTGTGAGGTCTAAGGCTCAAGTCTTGGGATACGCAATGAAGTATTTATTTTGTTGTTTGAGCTGTGTAGGAGGTTGAGTTAGACTGGAACTCTGTAAGTGAAGTGGTCACAAAAAAATAAGGAATTTTCCTAATGGTTGAAAGTAATTCCACATCGGGAAGTTAACATGAGAATTGGAGAGAAGTTGGCTTTAAATAGAGCGAATAAGATGAGTTGGCGATCACTGGTTTTAGGAGGGATTATTTCATACCTGCTTAACAAAGGTTGGTGATCGTGGACTTCGACGCGTTCTCATAAACAGGTGTATATTCACGCCCTTCTTTGTTGGAAGTCAACAAAAGCTGAAAAGCTGAAACTTCGGCATTTAAGGCCTCACGAGCGTGCGATCGCTCGTGGGGTAAACAGAGCCCACAAACCATGGGCGGTAGACTGTAGAGGCTACCATGAGCGTTCTCGTGTACTAGGGCTGATCTGGGCCTCGATGGGTCGAATGGGCCCGATGGGCATGTGGGCCCGCTTGTGTAAATCTAACTATTAAGTGGGAAGTAGTTGGGCTTGTCATGTCGTGTGCATGGCATAGGCCGTTAAAGGCTTCGTTAGGCCAAAATGGGCCGTGTGGGCCCAATAGGCTCATGGGCCCCATACAGATTAAATCCACGGTAGTTGATAAATATTGAACTAGGCTATGTAGGTCACATAGCCGTAACTAAAGTTGGGCTAAATGGGCCACACAAGTGTGTTGGTCCACTTGGGTCGAGTAATGGCCTTAGGCCCATTTGCACCGTTATGACTATTTAGGTTACTTAAGTCACTCGAGGCGATGGTGGACCTTCTATTGGGTCGCTAAGACCCCGGTTTGTAAAATTACTAAAATACCTTTATAGTGTAAAATGACTGTAATACCCCTGTATGGTAGAATGGCGATTATGCCCTTATGTTTCGTATGACTGATGTGCCTATGATTTACATATATGATTGTACTGAGTATGACTTTGCGTACACGTAATATTTATGACATGACATACTGCATGGGGTTGGGTTATTATTGACGGAGGAAGTGTACGGCTCGTGACCATTCTGTACAAGGCTTTCAGCCTTTCTGTGATACTTATGGCTTATAGTTGTTCTATTATCTAGCAGCGTTACTGCGATATTTACAAACTTTAGCCATTCTATCTACGGTGTTGAGCCATTCTGTTGATTTAATGCCACAACCGGTGCTAAGCTTGATGTGTTGGCTGGGTGGGTCAATTTTATACCCACATGATGTCTTGGTTGGTATGGATGGTGTATTGGTTGGATTAGGCTGGATATCTGTCTGCATAACTACATCTGATACTGATTTTGTAATGGGCTTAGGCCCACCTGATACTTTTTCTGTGATGGGCTCAGGCCCAGTCTGTTTTTGCATACTGTATATCTGACTGTTTGTATTATAAGGGATTACACACTGAGTTTTCGCAAACTCACCTTTCTGTCTAACTGTATAGGTAATCCTCAGCCTTAGGTGATTTGGAGCCGCGAGAGACTCAGAGGTGGCCACACGACCACTGATGTTCAGCTGTAGACTTTTTATTTGAATTTTATATTTTAAGGTTTTATTTCTGTAATAAGGCCTTTGAGGGATTAAATTTTTAATTGGGCTTTTGATTTCCTTACTTAAAACTGCTAAACACGAATTTTCAAAATTAATAACTATTTAAAAAAGACACTTAAAAACAAACGCTTTTATATTTCAAACTTTAGTAGCTTCCGCCATTTGAAATAACTTAAAGTATCAATGCCAGACATTAAGTAAATGTTTTTGACGAGATGATTTGCTCACCTCGAGTAAAAGGTTCTAATCATAGAAATGAACTTTTAAACAACAACTCAATTTTTGAACGACACTTTGGTGCAACACACCAGATTCGGCCATAATGTCTAGGCTAGGTTTGGGGTGTTACAGTATGACCCCTATTCCAACTCGTAAAACGTGGGTTGGAAAGATTACCCGAATCTCAATTATGGGACAAATCCGTGATTCAACCAACCGTTCCAATAGAGGCCGCCACAGAATCAACAGATACCACCCTCAAAGTCATCTTTGGAAGCCATAGTGGAAAGGTTAGCCAATAGTACTGAGAAATTCCAACAAAAAATTGACATGCACTTGTAGGAGTTAGACAAGAAAGTAAGCAAACTCGCACTCACAGTTAGCCGTTTGGAGTCCCAAGGTAAGCTGCCATCCCAAACTAAGCCAAACCCTCGACACAATGCAAGCATTATGACACTGAGGAGTGGAAAGGTTTAGGAGCCCGTACCTAATACGAGTCGCGACTATGACACTAGTCGCACCCACGACGCTGGTCGAGACGAGAAGAAACTTGACATAGAGGCTCCAGTACAGTTAGCACCACAAAAGTCATTTGCAGTACCACCTCTATTTCCTGGAAGACTTGTCCAATGCAAGAAGGAACGGGACGAGAAGGAGATCCTTGACACCTTCCGAAAGGTGGAAATTAACATTCCTCTTCTCAATATGGTTAAGCAGATCCCACGATACGCAAAATTCCTAAAAGAGTTATGCAGAAGTAAAAGGACACTTCTGGGCAATGAAAAGGTAAGTGTCGGAGAAAATGTCTCCACCATTTTGCAACGAAAAATACCGCCAAATTGTAAGGACCAAGGTATGTTTTTCTTATCTTGTAAAATAGGTAGTGTTGGTATTAAAAAAGAAATGTGTGACTTAGGCACATCAATTAATGTTATGCCTTTGTCAATTTATAAACTACTTAATGCGGGTCCTTTAAAGGAAACAGGTGTGATTATCCAACTTGCAGATAGATCTGTGGTGCATCCAGAGGGAGTATTAGAGGATGTTCCTGTCAAGGTAAATGAGCTAATATTTCCTGCAGACTTCTACATTCTAGACATGGAGGATGACGATTCAGCCAATTCATCTTGGATACTTCTCGGGAGGCCATTTTTTAGTACCGCTCAAACAAATATTGACGTATGAAGTGGGATACTCACTATGGAGTTCGATGGGGAGGTGGTGAAATTCAATGTCTATGAGGCCATGAACCGTCCTAGCCTGATTTCTAATGTTTCTAACATTGATATAATTGATCCTTTAACTGAGTTACATTTAGAATATCACGACGAGGATGAATTACGAACTGTTCTATGCAGAAGTCTAGACTATAATGCCATAAAGGAACAAAAGGAGTGGATAAACTTTGAAGAGTCTAGTCACGAAATAGTGGCTTATTTGGAGGCAACGCAATTGCGAAAAAACTTAGGTAAAGTTTTCGAAGTATCTATTTCACAAATCAAGCTTGTGCCATCTATTTTGCAGGCTCTAGAGTTGGAACTCAAACCCCTTCCGGGCCACTTGAAGTATGTTTTTCTCGGCAAAAGAAATACCTTACCAGTAATAATCTCGAGTAAAATCTCGAGGGTAGAAGATGAGAACTTGGTGTGAGTTCTTAGGGACTATAAAGAGGTAATTGGATGAACGATAGCCGACATTAAAGGTTTGAGCCCTTCGACTTGCATGCACAAAATTCAGGTTGTTGATATTGCTGTTCCCAAAAGGGAGGCTCAAAGGCGTCTCAATCCGCCTATGATGAAGTTGTGAGAAAAGAGGTCCAAAAGCTACTTGATGCCGGGATGATCTATCCCATATCTGATAGTAATTGGGTTAGCCCAGTCCACGTAGTACCGAAAAAGACTGACATAACTGTAATTGAGAATTCGGCATGTGAGATGGTTCCCACCCAAATCCAAAATGGGTGGAGAGTCTGCATCGATTACAGGAAGTTGAATTCCTTAACTCGGAAAGATCACTTTCCACTTTCTTTTATTGACCAGATGTTAGAACGTTTGGCTGGAAACGTTTGGCTGGAAAGTCTCATTATTGTTGTTTGGATGATTACTCAAGTTTTTTCCGAATCCCAGTGGCACCGGAGGATTAAGAAAAGACAACGTTTACATGCCCATTTGGCACGTTCGCTTATAGAAGGATGCTGTTCGGACTTTGCAACGCACCAGCCACGTTTCAGAGGTGCATGGTAAGTATATTTTTTGACTATGTCGAGAAAATAATTGAGGTATTCATGGACGACTTTACTGTATATGGTGAGTCCTTCGAGGTATGTTTGTCAAATCTTGCAAAAATTTTGGAAAGATGCTTGGAATTTAATCTTGTTCTAAATTATGAGAAATGTCATTTCATGGTAGACAAAGGATTAGTTCTAGGTCATATCATTTCTGCTGAGGGAATCTCTGTCGATAACGCAAAAATTGACATCATAAACTCACTACCATACCCCACAACTGTAAGGGAGATTCGTTCTTTTCTTGGTCATGCAGGTTTCTATAGGCGGTTCATTAAGGACTTTTCAAAAATTGCACAACCGCTTTGCAATCTCTTACAGAAGGACAAGGAATTCGAGTTTGACCAACCATACAGAGATGTATTTGACACGCTCAAACATAAGCTCGTTTCAGCACCTATCGTTCAACCACCAAATTAGAGTTATCCTTTCAAAATATGTGCGACGCTAGTGACCATACCGTAGGAGCAGTCCTTGGACAAAGAATTG
Source organism: Gossypium anomalum (assembly GCA_025698475.1). Classification (NCBI taxonomy): domain Eukaryota; kingdom Viridiplantae; phylum Streptophyta; class Magnoliopsida; order Malvales; family Malvaceae; genus Gossypium; species Gossypium anomalum. Next base: position 32,114,102 of record CM046958.1, on the reverse strand, counting down.
AGAGAGAACCGCACGTCATCTCCTATGCTTCAAAAACTTTGGATGCTGCCCAAAGCAATTATTCGACCACTGAAAAAGAGTTTTTAGCTGTAGTCTTTGCCTTAGAAAAATTTCGTTCATATTTATTAGGAACTAATATTGTCGATTTTTCTGATCATGCAGCTCTTAAATATCTGATCGGGGAGAAGGAAGTAAAATTGAGACTTATAAGGTGGATACTACTCTTGCAAGAGTTCAATCTCGAAATAAAGGATAAAAAAGGACGTGAAAATTTGGTAGCTGACCATCTGAGTCGAATTCCTCCATTGAATGATGTAATGCCACTTAAGGACAATTTTTCAGATGAAAGCTTGCTTGCTACTCAGACGATTTTTCCTTAGTATGCAGACATAGTGAACTACCTAGCTACAAGTATAGTCTCTTCTAACTTGTCGCGATCTAAAAAGGATAAGATCAAACGTGAGTCTCGATATTACATTTGGGACGACCCCTACCTTTGGAAATTCTGTTCCGACCAGGTAATCCAATGATGCGTCGAAGAGACTAAGGTAAAGTTGATGTTATCTTTTTGCCATTCTTATGCATGTGGAGGACATTTTGGCCCTAAACGGACTACGCATAAAGTACTTGAATGGGGGCTATATTGGCCACATATCTTTCGAGATGCATACTTATTTTGTAAAACATGTGAAAAGTGTCAAAGGGTAGGAAACTTGAGCAAAAAAAATGAAATGCCTCTAACCTCAGTACATGTTTGTGAAATATTTTATATATAGGGCATAGATTTTATAGGACCTTTTGTCTCATCTTTCGGTAACATCTATATTCTTCTTGTAGTTGACTATGTCTCAAAGTGGGTAGAAGCAAAAGCCACTCGTCATGCTGATGCCAAAATAGTAGACGATTTCCTAAAGAGCTATATTTTTTCCAAGTTTGGCACACCGCGAGCATTGATTTGTGATCGTGGAACGCACTTCTTTAATAAGGTAATTGACACGCTCTTGAAGAAATACGGGGTAGTGCAACGAGTCGCTACGGCTTATCACCCTCAATCAAATGGTCAAGTGGAGGTATCAAATCCAAAAATCAAGATGATTTTAAAGAAGACCATTAAGCCCAATGGAAAATATTAGAGTTTGCGACTTAACGATGCACTGTGGGTATACCGAACAACTTATAAAGGATCCATAGGTATGTCTCCTTGTAGACTAATTTTCGGTAAACCGTTCCATCTCCCTGTTAAGCTAGATTTTGGGTGGTCAAGCAATGCAACATGGAGTTGGATGCTGCAGGTAAGCATCGCAAGTTACATATCCAGGAACTCGAGGAAATTTGACGAGAAGCGTATGAAAGTGCCCAGATTTATAAAGATAAGGTCAAAGCATATCATGACCAAAAGATAACCCGTAAGCAATTTGTAATAGGACAAAAAGTATTACTTTATGACCCTACATTAAGAATTTTTACAGGTAAACTTCGAACTAAGTGGTTAGGGCCTTTCGTTGTTACTCACATATTTCCACATGGTGTAGTCGAGGTTAAAAGCAAGGAATCTAGAAAAAAATTTTAAAGTCAACGGACAACGATTAAAGCCTTTCTACAAGAAATTTCTAGTCCACATGGTTGAGGAGTTAGCCCTCGAAGTGCCGGATAAATAAATTCCCAGGTCGTCGAGCTAACAACGTTAAACAAAAACGCTTTTTGGGAGGCAACCCAAATTTATTTTCATTTATTTAAATTTCGAGTTTTAGTAAGATTTAGGATGTAAATAAATAAATTTTTATTTAATTAAGTTAAATTGATGTTTTCAGGATCGTAATAGAGGGTACGAATTTCTTTTTCCGAAAGACGAAATATGATGGTAGCGTGGGCACGACATGTTCAATGGTGACAATTTTTAACTACAAATATCCAAAATTACTTAACCTTCATAAAACCCCAAAACCCAAATCCAATAAGCACCACCAACCTATTTAACACAACTATATATACCGAAATCCAAAATTGGCCCAATACCCACCACCCAATCCACTTACCCAACACCAAACACCTAGCGTAATTAACCCATACCCAAATACCAACCCAACCACATAATATATAAACCACCGTCGCCGTTGCCGCCGTAGCCCTCTATCACCGACCCCAAGTCGTGCTATTGCCACTCCATATTTTGCCAACGACTGCCGCCGTCAACGAGCCCAAAGGCCCCACCCCCATTTTCTTTTATTTTTCATCTCTCTCAAGCCCAAAACCACCGTTTTTCGACCTTCTCCACCACCTCGCTGCTGTCGAGTGGAGCTCACACCACCACGTAGCACCATCATTACCTTTCGGAGCCCTTGCCCGAGCGCCACCACTCGTCCCCTCCTCAAACCCTATTTTTTCTTTATCTTCTTCCTTTTCTTTAAACACCCAAACCACCACCCACCACCTCAACCAACGCCAAACCTGAAACCACCACCGTAAACCTTTAAAAATCAGCCTAACCCAGCCGTCGTTGCCGTCGACTGCCACTGCTAACACCATCGTCGCCGCCTTCTGCCACCGTCACCATAGCCAATAGAGCTGATTATTTGTGTCATCTACACGGACACAATGGTTTGAAATCAAAACCAAACGGCAGAAAACATCCCAGTTTCACTCAATTGAAGTCGACATCGATTTTCAAGACCTCCAGTCATCGATATAGCCAACGACGACTCTAAGCCTTCTCTACCTCCTCCACGCCAAACGACTGGCCCAACGAGAACTCATCGTCGATAAAGCCCGACCTCGATCAATACAGAACACTCGGACAGCAACCCCGCTATTCCCAAAAGGTCGATTACTGATCCTCAACCTACTTTGCCCTTACTAACATATTATGCAGGTAATTCAGACGAGGCTCGAGCTTCAAACGACCATGTCGAGGCTCCTTCGACCACGAATGAACGTGTCAGTCAAAACCAAACACGGTCTATTCAAAGCCATCTACAATTGACACGTGAGCCACCGACACCACCGAGCAGCAATACTGACGCTGCTGAAAACTCAAGTCCAACTGACTCGACCAACGAATATGTTCGACCAACACAAAACGATCAACGTAATAGACGAGGTCGGGCAAACACCATTCCTACCGAAGGACGATTGCAAGGGTTTTTAAACTTTTCGACCTTGGAGCATCGCGCAAGATACGACAATATCTGACAACGTCCGCTCCCGGTCTGTAAGCAAATTGATTTCTCTACTCTTGATATGTTGAATATTCACGATGCTGTGATTGGTTATTTTGGTGCTATTGGTTGGAATTCATTTGCTAATATTTCCTGTCCTACATATTATGAGTTGGTTTATGAATTCTACACCACATTTAGCTTCAATATTAATGCATTACAGACTGTTGAAACACTAGACATTATCTGTTTTCGGTTGCTTGGTAAGGACTTTTAGATGTCCATTTCTGACTTTAACATTCCATGGGTTTCGTCGGCCCTGACAATATTCAATCCGATTCATATCATACTACTCTGTTAGATATACCAAGTAACTTTGATGCTCAAGATGTTTATTGTGTTTTAACTCTTTCTAATTAGCGTTATAATCCAAAAACCACAAAAGACTTATTGGCACATCAACCAGCTTTAAAATATATTCACTGATTTTTAGCCTTTAGTTTTTCAAGTAGAAATGATTCGTCATTTGTTCTAACTAAAACTGAACTATTCTTTTTTGGTGTATGCATTCTGGTTTTACGGTTAATTTAGGATATTGGTTTGCATAGAATTTTCATACCATTTTGCAATGTAATCGTCCACTAATACTTGGGTCATATATTACGAATTTGGCATCTCGACTTTTTCCCTCTAAAATTGATTTCTCGTACTTAACATGTGCATATGGTATGGATAGCTTAGATAAATATTGTTTGGATTCTATGGGATTGCTTGCCGGCACCCCTATTTCGTGTTATTTTGTTCCTCCAGGTACACGGACTACTCGCAAAATATGGTTTTTCGCCAACGTCCACACATCAAAGCTAGGGAGCAAGAGGAGTAACCTCTGTCTATGGAGGCACGTTTAAGCCGGACCGAAGCTTGACTTGGAACAATGGAAAACCAAGTCTCAACAATCCTTAACATCCTACAAAGTCGTTACCCCCAACATCAACAAAATCGTTAAAAGACACATGGGGAGTATTCTGAACTTTTCTGTTACTTATTAATTGAGCTGCTGTATTATTTTGTTTCATTTAACACTTGCTTGACGACAAGCAAAGTTTGAGTGGGGGGTTGAAATTGATGATAAATATTCATGATTTTTGCACAATTTTTGCTGCATGTTTTTCTTTTGCATGTGTTCAATCTTACGTTGAATTTATTCGATAGTTTATTTGACATTGAGCCTTTACTCTAATACTTAATCAATTTGGATAATTGGACAAATTTTTTAATTTAAATGTTCAAGTGTATAGATTAGTTGACATTTGTGTTTTAAAGTTGATATATGTAGCTAGACTTTTCGTATAAATTAATTGTTCGGAAAAATATTTGCTTGTGCATAAATAAATTAATAAAATAAAAAAATTTTAAGGCCCAATTTATGAGTGAAGTTTCGAAAACGTGACTGAATTTAGTAACCGGGGTAAGGTGCTCGGGTTGTCATTTTATCTCACGTAAAAAGGTTCGAGTGACAAGTCAATAACTTGCAAACATTTCGCTAACTGAGCCTCTAAAAAAAAGAAGACTGTTTGAACTGAGTAACCGAGATAGGGTGCTTGGGTTGTCATCCTAGTTTGTGTAAAAAGGTTTGACCATGTCTAAAATAAAAAAATAAAAGAAATTCTTTTTACTTAATAATGCCTTGCAAATTTTGGATTCAAACTCAATTTAGTGAAATTGTTTAGTTTACATATTCCAATTTTATGACACTTGTTGATTAAACTATATATTCTGAGCATTTGTTTATTCTTGCCTATGATGTTTGCGTTGATTATGGATATGGAAAAGAGGCTCGATTTGTAATAAATTGTCGAATAATTTTTAGTGTTTGAAGAAACAACATGCTTGAGGGCAAGCATGAGCTAAGTAGGGGGAATTTGGTAAACATGTTAATTTGCATTTTTTTGTGTGTTTAATTTGGTTTATTGTTGAATTGAACCCTGTTAATTAAGTGCTTTTATGATCTAATTTTGTCAGGGATGCAATTGGTTGAAAACAAGCCAAAAAGGGCCAAATTGAAAGACAATCATTAAATTGGGGTCAAATCAAAAAGATGGAGAAAGCCAAAGAGTTATCAAATTTTGTTGACTTTGTAAAAATCCAAAAATAGGAAGATATTATTTTATTTTTATTTTTATTTTAGTTTATTTTATTTTAATTTATTAAATTAGTTAGGCTATTTTTAGTAAACCCCATGTATATAAGTAAGGGTATTTTGTTCTTTGAAAATCATCCATTACTTTTGTATTCCTACTTCAATTTAGAATTGGATTATTCTCTCTTTTCCTATTTCAATTTGGAATTGAATTTTTTTGTTTTCTCTTTCATTTTGACGTGAGAATTTTGTTTATTTCATTCCAATTTCTTTGTTCTTTTTAAATTCGTCCAGTTGCTCTCAAAGCCCTTTCAATCCCCAATTTCTTCCATTATCATACAAATTCAATCACCTTCCACAACTTACAAGCATGAATAATTTCATGCTTAACTAAATTTCATCTTAGCTTTAGGCTGGTGTTCTTTCCGGTTGGGAATCGTGAGATTTGTATCCGTGCTAAAATCTATCCAATCAGTATTCATTCTTTTCCTAAGTATCGGGATTGACAACTTATCCCTTAAGGTTAACTCAATAACAAGTCAAAAAGTACACGTTGGGTTGGAGTCGTGTTAGCTGACAATTGGAGGAACAAGTCGGCCGTGCTATATTCAGATTTTCGAGAACAAATTGAGGAAGAAGTGATCGAATTTAAACGACCCACGCGGTTGAGGCCGTTAATTAAAGGTGGGTTCTTCAGGACGCAAGGCTACCATAATCTTGAATCGGGAGCGTGTGTATCCCAGTTAGATAATTGGAAAGGGTTGGTTTGCAGGTCGTACCGGAACTAGCTACTAGAGGAGGAATTGGTGGTTAGGACGTTCTTAACTACTATAACCAGCTTATCGTTTGGAGGAGAAGATTAATTTTTGAGGATCGATTCTTGATACGAAATTTACCGAGTCTAAGGCTAAGGCTTATTTTATCTATTGCAAAATTATGAATTTATTTTCTAATTTATTTAATTTATGTTGTTTCAATTATCTATTTTCTAAACATTTCAAAAAAACCCTGATTTACTTTTATTTCTAATTTTTGCAGGTATGATTGGAGTCGTGGGCACAACTATTACCACGACCTACGACACGAGAAACAATCTGATCATAAGCTATACACAGAAGTAGATTATAACATCCAATCCATGTGGACTCGACCCTACTACCACTCTTACTACTAATAAGAGTTATTTTGTAGGAATTATATTTGGTGGTTTCGACGCCCATCATAGATCGAGGAAAAGAGAATGTTTCAAATTAGTAGATTTTCTTGTACGAATTATTATCGAGGTAAGTTTGTGTAACTTATCTATGCATATTAACCTGTTTAATTGATTGTTGAATATGATATTTGTTTATGTGATTTATGGAATGTTATAAATACATGAAATGATTTCATGATTGGAAACGTATTTAAAATGTTAAATTCTGTTTGAATAATGAAAATCAATGGATACATGTGATTTTCCGTATATGAATGTGATTCTGCATATGTTGCAAAAGGGATTTAGCTCAGATGAGTAATCGCGATATAGCCTCTCGAGCATCCTGTTATATAGTTCCTACGAGCATCCTGATGGGTAGTGATTTAGTATGTGTTGCCCACTACCACAGCTCTTTCTGAGTGTCCTGACACACGAACGATTGTGATCCTACATATAATGCAGACACAAATGCAACTCTTCATAAGCATCCTGTTAAGCTCGCTTGAACTCTCTGTTACCTTATCCGAAGCTCTCTGATATTATCTCTTTGGAGATATCTGAAGGGCTCTATGAGCTTCTTGAGTAAAAACTTTTATGAGTTTCCTGATTAGCTCAGATAAGTGTCCTGTCACATGATTTCATGGCTCATTTGAGCATCCTGGCATGTGGCTCGAGGGTAGCTCCCTGAATAGGAATTGACGATTTAGAGATATGTACACCTTGAGTGTACTATTTGAGTATCCATCGATATTTCAATAATTCAACGAATAATACTCTTGACATGAGAAAATGATGAGATAAATAGAAATATGCCTGAATGTTTTTGAATTATTTGATAAAGGATTAAATGATGAGCTCATCTATGTTTATTTAATATTTAAATGTACTATATGACTAACTTGCTTGATTGAGTACATGTGTTTAGGTAAACTTGTCAAAATGATGAAAGCATGTTAATTGTATGCTTAATGTTGTTAAATGTGATTGGTAAGTTTCAATTCCTGTTATACGAACTTACTAAGCATATAATGCTTACTAGGTTTTATTTTCTCTGTTTTATAGTACTTGGAAGCTCGCGAAGGTTGGAGATCGGTTAGAGCATCATCACACTATCCACTAACTTGTTTTGGTATATATAGTAAACTTATTTGGTATAATGGCATGTATAGGTAGCTTGGCTTATGATGGCATATGAATGTGGTTTGCAAACTAGCTATTGGAATGGCTAGTAATGGTTTGTTTTGGTACAATTATAAGGCTATATTAAGACAAATACCTATGTGTTAAGTTTGTTAAATATGGTTGATCAAGTTATGCTTAACATATAAGTTAAACAAAGGTAAGAATATAATCATGATTGCATATGATAAAATATCATATTAGATGTTATAATTGGCTTGGTTTTAATGCTTGGATTTGTTGGTATATACTTGTAAGTGTTGGTGTAGGTTTTTGGCAAATTTGGGTGAGAAATAAAGCTAGGAAATGGCTTTATTTTGTCCACATGAGTAGTGTAACACCCCCACAACCGAAACCGTCACCGGAGTCAAGCTTGAGGTGTTACTAAACTTATTTTACCTTTTAAACAACTCTAAACCACTAATTTTAATTTTCGGAATAAACTATTTTTCTACGTCATGGTTGGTTAAAAAATCATTTCTCAAGTTTCAAAACTCAAAATTAAGATCCGTAAATTTTTCCTGAAAGTATACTCATATATCTATCTACTAAAGTTTTTCTAGAATTTTTGACTTAGCCAATTAGTAAATTTTATTAGTTAAAATTACCCCTGTTTCAGAATTCGACTGCACTGACCTCTACTTACTACGAACCACTTTTCTCCCTCTACAAAATTCATATGGCTATACAGTTTGTTTTATTAAAACTATATTCAATAAGGATTCTAACCATATAAATTACACCACCTAATTATTTTTGTAAAATTTATGGTGAATTTCTGAATTTGAAACAGGGGATCTAGAAATCGCTCTAGCCCTATTTCACTAAAACTCAGATATCTTATAAAATACAAAACCTTTACCTATTTTGTTTATTCCATATGAAAATAAACACAATGATTTTTAATTTCATATATTATTCACCATCAAACCATGTCTCTACAATTTTTAGTGATTTTTCAAAGTCACGTTATTTCTGATACTTGAATCCGTTTTTAAGTTACTTTCACATTTTTTCATAGTTTTCATGTGATAGTTACTGCTTAATCATACATACTATTAAACATGTATATCATCAGCCATTCTATTAGCTAATCACTAGCAAGTATTTACACATCATTCATTGATCATATCATATCAAAAGAAACCAAGTTCCTATACATGCCATACACAAAACGAAACGTCTAACTATACCAATGTGATTTCTTCGATAGTGTGATCGGGTCTCCGACGTTTCCTTCGATTCCCGAGTGGCTTGATAAAAACTATAAGAAAAAGAAAATAAAGAGAGTAAGCACTAGGCTTAGTAAGCTTACAAGCAAATAAATTACAACATTCAACATAATGAATAATTATACATAATGTCACCTAGCCTCATAAACTTTCTTTACTTCTCATTTTCTACCTTCTTCTTTACTCACTTACCTTCTTTCTTACCCGACCTTTCACTATTCATAAATATAATCTACCTTCCCTTTTGCTGATAATTCATCTGTAATTTAACGTGTACAATGACCCGTTGAACCACTTGGAATACTAAGGATACTAGGGTCGTTCACGCCTATCAATATCTCGCCAATGCCATGTCTTTGACATAGACTTACATGAATTTTTCCTGTCTCCAATGCCATATATATATATCTAATATGGGCTTACATGGCTCATTCCTGTCTCCAAAGCCATATATCCGATATGGACTTACATGGCTCATTTCTCTCTCTGTCTGTCTGTCTGTCAACCCCAATATCCTAACATTCCTAAGGTTCAAACGGGGCTTCTTCACCTTTAATTCGACTTCAAATATTCTCATAAAATAAGTATATAAATGCTGGAAATTTACAATAATAATGTAAAATAAAAGAATATTGCATTTATTTCTTTGTAAACTTACCTCGATACAAAATGTGACTAAACTTTATAATTTAGTCCTTTACTTTTTCTTTTCCCCGATCTACTCCCGAATTTCGTTGTTCTTGATCTATAATAGCAAATTGAATTTATTTAATATTCACATTTATCAAAACAGTCCTTTACTCAAACTTTGGAAAAATTACATTTTTGCCCCTAAACTTTTACATATTTACACTTTTGCCCCAAATCTCGTAAATTAAACTTCAGCCTATTTTCTTATGTTTTATGACATGCTGATTGTTTTTCCCTTCTATAGAAAAATCAAATTCTCACTCTAACATATACTTATGACTATTAGGTATTTTTACCGATTAAGCCCTTTTACTCGTTTTTACCTAAAACCGAGTAGCACAAGTTGTCTAACATAATCTAAGACCTCATATTCTATCATAAAACATCAAAATAAACACTTTTCACCTATGGGTATTTTTCCAAATATGAACCCTAACTTAAATTATTGCTAGCATAAGCTTTATCGAGCTACCGGGACTCCGAAAACATAAAGAACATTAAAAACGAGGCTTGGAATTACTTACTATGGAGCTTGAAAGCTTGAAACAAACCCTAGCTATGGAGAACCCTTGAAATTTCGTGCTAATGAAGAAGATGATGAATTTTGTGTTATTTTTTTCCCTTTTTATTTCATTTAATATCTAAATGACCAAAATGCCCTTCCTTATTAAACTTTCAAAAATTCCATCCATGTCCTATTTTGTCCATGAACTTAGAAATTGGTCAAATTGTTATTTAAACCCTCCTAATTAATATTCCAAAGCAATTTCATACTAAAAACTTCTAGAATGCAAGTTTTGCAAATTATTCGATTTAGTCCCTAATCTCAACTTAAGCACTTTATGCATAGAATTTCATCACGAAATTTTCACACAATCATGAAATCATATCATGAACCTCAAAATAATAATAAAATAAATTTTTCTACCTCGAATTTGCGGTTTCGCAACCACTGTTCCGTTTAGGCCCGATTTCGGGATGTTACATTTCTCCCCCCTTTAGGGATTTTCGTCCACGAAAATCTTACCTGTGAAAAGATTTGGGTACTGTTTTCGCATAGCCTCTTCAGGTTCCCATGTAGCCTCGTCTACCCCATGTCTATTCCATAGTACTTTCACAAGTGCAATTCTTTTGTTCCTTAATTGCTTTACCTTTCGAGCTAGAATCTTTACCGGTTCTTCACCGTAAGTCATGTCTGGCTGAATCTCAACTTCTGTCTAAGAAATCACATGTGACGGATCTGAACGATAATGACGTAGCATAGACACATGAAATACATTATGAATCTTCTCTAACTCAATCGGCAAAGCTAATCGATATGCTAATGGTCCGACTCTCTCAATCACTTCAAACGGTCCAATAAAACGTGGACTTAGTTTGCCTTTCTTGCCAAATCTGAGAACTTTCTTCCACGGGGATACTTTCAAAAAAACTTTGTCACCAACTTGATACTCAATCTCTTTTCTCTTCAAATCGTGCATACAACTTTTGTCATGTCTCAAATCGCTTTCAAGCATCTCTCGATGATTTTTACTTTCTCTTCTGTTTCCTTAACTAGATCAACCTCAGAATCGATTTTCCTTAAGCTCTGTCCAATACAAAGGTGTGCGACATTTACGTCCATACAAAGCTTCATAAGGTGCCATCTTCAAACTCGATTGATAACTATTATTGTAGGCAAACTCTACTAATGGTATATATTTTTCCCAATCGCCTTGAAATTCCAAAGACACAAAGATCTAAGCATATCTTCAAGTACTGAATAACTCTCTCTGACTGACCGTCGGTTTGAGGATGGAAAGTCAGTACTAAAACTCAACTTTGTGCCCAAAGCCTTCTGTAATTTCTTCCAAAACCGTGAAGTAAATCTTGGATCTTTATCTGAAATGATCGATAATGGTACCCCGTGTAGTCTGACTATCTCTAAAATATGCAACTCGGCCAACTTGTTAAGTGAATAATCCATACAAACTGGGATAAAATGAGCCGACTTCGTTAACTTATCAATCACAAACCATATTGCATCTTTCTTTCTCGGTGTAAACGGCAATCCTGTCACAAAATCCATAGTAACTCGATCCCATTTCCACTCAGGGACTAGCACAGGCTGCAATAAACCTAAAGGTACCTGATGTTCGACCTTTACCTGCTGACAGATCAAGCATCTAGAAACAAACTCTGAAATGTCCCTTTTCATTCCTACCCACCAGTACATTTTCTTCAAATCATTATACATCTTTGTACTACCGGATGAATAGACAAAAACTCTCTGTGTGCTTTCTGTAAGATCTTTCGAATAAGCTCATCATTCTTCGGTACACATATCCTGTCTCGAAACATCAAACAACCGTCAGAACTGATCTGAAAATCTGACTCTATATCTGACTCACACTAATCTCTTTTGGCTAACAACTCACTGTCATTTTTTTGAGCTTCAAAAATTTCTTTAAGAAACATCAGTTTAGCTCTCAACTCAGCTAAGATAAAACCATCATCTGATAAGGCTAGACTAGTGTTCAAAGCTCTTAATGCAAATAAAGATTTCCTACTCAAAGCATCAGCAACAATGTTTGCCTTACCTGGGTGATAATCGATCACTAGCTCATAATCTTTAATCAACTCTAACCATCTTCTTTGCCTCAAATTCAAATCTTTTTTAGTCATCAAATATTTTAAACTTTTGTGATCAGTGAATATATGGCACTTCTCACCGTACAAATGATGTCTCCAAATCTTCAACGCAAAAATAATGGCAGCTAGCTCTAAATCATGTGTCGGATAGTTCTTCTCATGTGGCTTTAGTTGTCTAGAGACATAAGCAATTACCTTTCCTTTCCCGCATAAGTACACAACCAAGTCCATTCATGGACGCATCACTGTAAATCACAAGCTCCTTACCTGGTTCTGGTTGTACTAAAACAGGAGCTTTAGTCAACAATGTTTTTAACTTGTCAAAACTCTGTTGACACTTCTCAGTCCATTCAAACTTGATATCCTTTCGCAGCAATCTTGTCGTGGGGTAGCTATCATGGAAAATCCTCTACAAATCGTCTATAATATCCGGCAAGACCAAGAAAACTTCTAAACCGATACATTTCTAGGAGGCTTCCAATCAACAATGGCTGAAATCTTGCTCGAATCAACCTTAATACCTTCACCTGATACAATATGTCCAAGAAAACCAACTTCTCGTAACTAGAACTCACTTTTGCTGAACTTGGCATACAACTGATTATCTCTCGAATCAGAAAGCTTTCTCAAATGCTCTGCATGCTCGGTCTCATCATGAGAATAAATCAAGATATCATCAATGAACACAACTACAAACTTATCCAAATACGGTGCGAAAATTCGGTTCATTAAGTCCATGAAAATGGCGGGAGCATTAGTCAAGCCAAATGGCATCACAAGGAACTCATAATGATCATACCTAGTCCGGAAAGCGGTCTTGGGACATCGACTCTTTTAACTATGAATCGATAGTATCCGGATCTCAAATCTATCTTGGAGAACACAGTAGCTCCCTTCAATTGATCAAACAGATCATCAATTCTAGGCAATGGATACTTGTTCTTTACTGTTACCTTGTTAAGTTGCCGATAATCTATGCACAATCTCATCGATCCGTCTTTCTTTTTCACAAATAGCACTGGTGCACCCCATGGTGAACTACTGGGTCTTACAAAGCCTTTATCTGTTAATTCCTGCAACTAAGCTTTCAATTCTTTCAATTCCAACGGAGCCATTCTATAAGGAGCAATAGAAATGGGCGTGGTACCTGGAATCAACTCAATACCAAACTCAACTTCTCTAACAGGAGGTAAACCTGGTAGTTCTTCCGGAAACACATCGAGAAACTCACATACCATAGGCACTGATTCAATTTTCAATTCTGGATCCTTAGTGTTCAACACAAAAGCAAGATAAGCTTCATACCCTTTTCTCAAACATTTACGAAAGCGGACATAACTTGAAATTATGGGAAATGAACTATCGACTCTTCCGAATTAACCCGAAGAATTTCACCATTTTCACACTTCAACTCAATGAATTTCTTTCCACAATTCACTATCACATCATGTGTAGTCAACCAATCCATACCAAGAATCACATCAAACTCATCAAATGGCAATAGCATGAGATCGACTGTAAAAAAAAGAGCATCTAATCATCAAAGGACAATTTCTACATACTTTATCTACTAATACATGCTTACCTAATGGATTCGATACTTTAATCACAAATTCTGTAGATTCTATAGGCATACTTATACTAGGCATTAATTTCTTGCAAACATATGAATGATTTGAACCCAGATCAATCAAAGCAATGACATTAATATCATGTAGAGAAAATGTACCCGTAATTACATCGGGGAAGGATGCCTCTTCGCGAGCACGGATAGCATAAGTCCTTGCAGGGGCTCTAACATCTGGTCTCACAGTCGAATCTCTTGAGGTACCTCTGTTACTTGCTCCTACTCCCGGTTGCCTCGGTGATCTGCCTCTAGTAGGAGCATTTCTGGATCTAGCACTCTGTGTTACCTCTCGGTTAGCCACCTCTGGACATTCTCGTACAAAATGATCTGGAGCACCACATTTATAACAAACATTTTCGCCTGCCCGACAAGGACCATAATGAAGTCTACCACACCATGGACACCCTGATTTACCCTGTCCAACATTACCTACACTCGCAGTCGAGATGGTCTGAGCCTTCGGATCCTTAAATCTGCTGCCTCTATTCTCGACTAGAATACCCGGTGAGAAACTAGATCCGTAGAAAACTCCTTTGGCCTTTTGGATGTAGCACTGAATGACTGCTCATCTGTCTCTTCTTTATATCTTGTGTCTCTGTCTCAACTTTGCCTTTCTTTTTAATAGCTCCTCGCTTACAGGCTCTCTCAACTAAAATAACGAACTCTTTTATTTCTAGGACACACCGATGTGATCGGATATTATCATTTAACTCATCCTCAAACCTTTTACACATGATAGCCTCTGTGGACACACATTCTCGAGCATATTTACTAAGCCTGACAAATTCGCGCTCATAATCAGTCACCGTCATATTACCTTGTTTCAATTCCAGGAATTCCTTTCTCTTCTGGTCAATAAACCTCTGACTAATGTACTTTTTACGAAATTCCTCCTGAAAGAAATCCCAAGTGACCCTCTCCTTTGATACAATTGATACAAGTGTCTTCCACCAGTGGTAGGCTGAGTCTCTAAGAAGTGATACTACACATTTCATACATTCCTCGAGTGTACAAGATAATTCATCAAAGACTCTGATAGTATTTTCTAACCAAAATTCTACTCTTTCTGCATCATCATCTTTTGTTGCTCGGAACTCTTCTGCCCCTTGTTTCCTGATTCTATCAACTGGTGGCTTTTCTCTTATCACTGCACTGCTGGATGTTGGGGAGCTTGAGCTACATGGGTAGCCTTTGAGAATCACGAGGGGGTGAAGGTCTAACTGTCGGATTCGTACGAACGAACTCGGCAAACCAATCATTCAAAGCTTGGAAGAGAGCTTCTCGAGTCACTCCTCCCTGATCAACTATTACTGGCCTATTCTCAGATGGCGCTGCCCCTTTCGCAGGAGCAGGCGCATTACTTTCTACATCATCATCACCAGCTCGCTCGGGATCCATTACTATAAAACAAAATATTTAAAAATCGTCAGGAGTCGTCACACTATCAAAATACAGGTATGGCATGTATAGCTAGACTTTTACTCACACTAACTTATCCGAGAACCGACTAAACCTGCTCTGATACCAATAAATGTAACGTCCCCACGCCCGAAACCGTCACCGGAGTCAAGCTTGAGGTGTTACTAAACTTATTTTACCTTTTAAACAACTCTAAACCACTAATTTTAATTTTCGGAATAAACTATTTTTCTGCATCATGGTTGCTTAAAAATTTATTTCTCGAGTTTCAAAACTTGAAATTAATATCCGTAAATTTTTCATGAAAATAGACTCATATATCTATCTACTAAATTTTTTCTAGAATTTTCAACTTAGCCAATTAGTACAGTTTATTAGTTAAAGTTACCCCTGTTTCAGAATTTGACTGCACTGACCTCTACTTACTACGAACCACTTTTCTCCCTCTACAAAATTCATATGACTATACATTTTGTTCTATTAAAACTATATTCAATAAGGATTCTAACCATATAAATTAAACCACCTAATTATTTTTTTAAAATTTATGGTGAATTTCTAAAGTTGAAATAGGGGATCCAGAAATTGCTCTGGCCCTATTTCACTAAAACTCACATATCTTATAAAATACAAAACATTTACCTGTTTTTCTTATTCCATATGAAAATAGACACAATGATTTTTAATTTCATATATTATTCACCATCAAACCATGTCTCTACAATTTTTAGTGATTTTTCAAAGTCACGTTATTTCTGATACTTGAATCCATTTTTAAGTTACTTTCACATTTTTTCATAGTTTTCATGTGATAGTTACGGCTTAATCATACATACTATTAAACATGTATATCATCAGCCATTCTATTAGCTAATCACTAGCAAGTATTTACACATCATTCATTGATCATATCATATCAAAAGAAACCAAGTTCCTATACATGCCATACACAAAACGAAACGTCTAACTATACCAATGTGATTCCTTCGATAGTATGATCGAGTCTCCGACGTTTCCTTCGATCCCCGAGTGGCTTGATAAAAAATATAAGAAAAAGAAAATAAAGAGAGTAAGCACTAGGCTTAGTAAGCTTACAAGCAAATAAATTACAACATTCAACATAATGAATAATTATACATAATGTCACCTAGCCTCATAAACTTTCTTTACTTCTCATTTTCTACCTTCTTCTTTACTCACTTACCTTCTTTCTTACCTAACCTTTCACTATTCATAAATATAATCTACCTTCCCTTTTGCTGATAATTCACTGTAATTTAACGTGTACAATGACCCGTTGAACCACTTGGAATATTAAGGATACTAGGGTCGTTCCTGCCTATCAATATCCTGCCAATGCCATGTCTTCGACATAGACTTACATGAATTTTTCCTGTCTCCAATACCATACATATATATAATATGGGCTTACATGGCTCATTCCTGTCTCCAAATCCATATATCTGATATAGACTTACATGGCTCATTTTCGTCTCTGTCCTGTCTCACAACCCCAATATCCTAACATTCCTAAGGTTCAAACGGGGCTTCTTCGCCTTTAATTCGACTTCAAATATTCTCATAAAATAAGTATATAAATGCTGAAAATTTACAATAATAATGTAAAATAAAAGAATATTGCATTTATTTACTGTAAACTTACCTCGATACAAAATGTGACTAAACTTTACAATATAGTCCTTTACTTTTTCTTTTCCCCGATCTACTCCCAAATTTCGCTCTTCTTGATCTATAATAGCAAATTTAATTTATTTAATATTCACATTTATCAAAACAGTCCTTTACTCAAACTTTTGAAAAATTACATTTTTGCCCCTAAACTTTTACATATTTACACTTTTGCCCCAAATCTCGTAAATTAAACTTCAGCCTATTTTCTTATGTTTTATGACATGCTGATCATTTTTCCCTTCTATAGCAAAATCAAATTCTCACTCTAACATATACTTATGACTATTAGGTATTTTTACCGATTAAGCCCTTTTACTCAGTTTTACCTAAAACCGAGTAGCACAAGTTGTCTAACATAATCTAAGACCTCATATTCTATCATAAAACATCAAAATAAACACTTTTCACCTATGGGTATTTTTCCAAATATGAACCCTAACTTAAATTATTGCTAGCATAAGCTTTATCGAGCTACCGGGACTCCGAAAACGTAAAGAACATTAAAAACGGGGCTTGGAATCACTTACTATAGAGCTTGAAAGCTTGAAACAAACTCTAGCTATGGAGAACCCTTGAAATTTCGTGCTAATGAAGAAGATGATGAATTTTGTGTTATTTTTTCCTTTTTTATTTCATTTAATATCTAAATGACCAAAATGCCCTTCCTTATTAAACTTTCAAAAATTCCATCCATGTCCTATTTTGTCCATGAACTTAGAAATTGGTAAAATTGTTATTTAAACCCTCCTAATTAATATTCCAAAGCAATTTCATACTAAAAACTTCTAGAATGCAAGTTTTGCAAATTATTCGATTTAGTCCCTAATCTCAACTTAAGCACTTTATGCATAAAATTTCATCACGAAATTTTCACACAATCATGCAATCATATCATGAACCTCAAAATAATAATAAAATAAATTTTTCTACCTCGGATTTATGGTTTTGCAACCAATGTTCCGTTTAGGCCCTATTTTGGGATGTTACAGGTAGACACACGGGCGTGTGTCTTAACCATGTGTGACACACGGCTTGGCACATGGGCATGTGGTTTTGTCATGTATCCCCTGCATCTTAAATTTGAGAAACAAAGTGCTCAGAATTGAGCACACGGGTAGAGACACGGGCGTGTGTCTCAGCCTTGTGTGCTACATAGCCTAGAACATAGGCGTGTGTCTTGGCCGTGTGAACCCTGCACCTAATTTTTGAAAATTAAATTGATCACACGGCCTACTCACACGAGCGTGTGGTTGGCCGTGTGGCACAAGTCAGAGAGTTACACAGGGTCGAACACGGCCTGCAGCACCGGCGTGTGTGTCCTGCATCTAGGAATATTTTAGAAATTTGTGAAAAATTTGCTAAGTTCCCGATTTAGTCCCTACTCGATTCTAATACTTATATTGGGCCTCGAGAGTCCATTTAAGGGACGTTATGAATAATCTCAAAAAATGAATAGTAATTGACTTGAATTATCTGTAAATGTTTTGAAAATTCTAGTAATGCTCTGTAACCCTGTTTCAGTGACGAATACGGGTTAGGGGTGTTACAACGATCTTATCTGCTAATCTCGTACTTTCGTTTGTTTAGCATGTGGGCTCTAATTTCACAAATTGGGCGCACATAATAAAAATTTTATTAATATTTAGTCGAATATTAATTTTCTTAATGGCTAGAAATTGAAAAATAAACTCCCTCAAAATATAGTATTTAATTGGGAAATAAATCATGCTAGATTTTGACAAAACGATGCTTAAGTAGTGTGTGTTTGACCTAACCAATGATATCCATATAGAGAGAAAGATACAAGTCTTAGTTGAACCATGATTAAATAAATAATAATATTTTAATAGAAAAATACATGTAAAGCCTAACTAAGACACATGGGGGGCAACAACTTCCTATCAACACTAAGGTTGCCGTCCCTTGTTATGTAGATGCCTCTTGGCTTGTCTTGGTATTGAATTATAAGTGTTATTTGGTCTTTAAACCATCTAACATAATTTTACCAGTCTAGTAACTATTTTTCTATTTTAAAAATATTATTTATTTATTAAAATAAATTTAATTAATTTTCTAATTAAATTATTTTTTCAATTTAATTTTAATTTTGTTAAAATTATGATGATTTTACTGTACTAAAACTTATAAGTAAACAATTTACCCTTCCAGCTTTAATTACTTACTAAATTAAAATATCTCCAATTCAAATGTAAAATTTAAAAATGTTATATTTACATTGTTGTGCAATTTAAAATTTTTAAATAAATTTTAATTATAACATAAATATTTTATTTTTAAAACTAGTTAGGATTGTTTGATATATCCCATGGAAAAGAAAATTTACGTAATTAACACGCAGCAAGAGTTAGGAACTCATGCCTGTTTGCTAGCCAAGTGCGGGAATGCAAAAGTGAGGAATCATCATATATTTTCATATATTTGGAATTTAATTTTTTTTATTTTTAAGAATTTTATTATTTTACATTTTGAAATTATAGATTTACTTTTAAATTATGTATAACTATGGAATATTTTAATTAAATAATATTAGCTCTTTAAACTAATTAATTACATTATAAAATATTAAACTAATAAATAACATTTTAAAAATATAAATACCAAATTATATTAAAAATTAAAAATAAGTATTAAATCTCAATTTTAAGCATATTAACAACAAAACTAAAAATTAACCATTTTTATAAAATGTAAATAAATAAATTAAAAGCATAGTGGGTGTGTGTGCAATGTGTCAACATGAGGAAGATCTTACTTTAATATATAGGTATAGATAAATCGAACCTGAAAACACTTTGGGAAAATAATATTAGGGATAACATGAGTTTAAACTAGACCTAATCCTGACTTGGGCCACCCACTCAAGTCCAAAGGCCCGCCAGAAAAGTTAAAAGGTTTGGAAAGAAATATAAATTTGAAAAATGAACTTAGAAAAACAATAAGACCTATTTTCTAAATAGGTCAAGTCTTGATTAAGAATTTTTAGGCCAAGCTCGGATTAAATTTACCTAAATTTTTTTCACGGTTGTTTACTAATATTTTTTATTTAAGTATAATTTTTTTAATGTATTTTCAATTTGTTGGAAAACATTTATTTTAATGTTTTTAGTGTATTTGATGTGTAATATTTTTAATTTTTTTTATATAAAAAAATTTAATATGAACAGGCCGAACCAAGCTCAAATTTAGCATTTTTATTTTAGTCAGGCTTGAGCAATATTTTAGGCTCATTTTAGCTAAACCTGAGCCTAAAATTTTCATTGATCCAACCCATGACCAGGTCTAGTACTCATCCTCTTTTCAAATATTATATTGATAAATAATAAAATATGAAATGGCATCAACATTCAACAATACTAATCATTTAATCAAATTGCTTAAAATGAAAGCATAATGCAAGAAAATGGTTATTTCTTAATAGGTATGCATCTGGTTTACACATGAATGGAAGTTTAAACATGAAAACCCGAATGAGGTATGCATGTTAACATGAAATATTTATCATCATCACCTACAGACCATGGCAATAAGTAAAACACGAAACAACCTGAAGCTATCTTGAGACTATACATGATGGCTTCTGCTGCTTCAAAAAAAGGTGACTGGTAGAGATACGAGCAGCAAGAAGCTGGCACTTGGTTTCAGCCTTGAATCTTCCACTGATCATAATATTGAGCAACCACCAGATTTTTTCTTCTTATTTTTCTTAGGAGGCTGGAGCACTACCTTAATGGCTGAATCAAACACTGCCTTCACATTCTGCAGTAACAAGATTCCATCACATACAAACGGCTTCATCACAATTTTTTATTAAAAACCATGAAGAATATGACGAGAACATTTAACCTGCTGTGATTTTGCACTGCACTCGATGTAGGAAGAAGACTCTATCTGTTTCTTTAACTCCTCTCCCTTTCATGAACAAGTTACGCAAGATCAAATAATATTTTACTAGTGGAACATATTCTCATTGAAATATTATATACATATATGTACCTGAGCTGTAGAAATTGGCAGTGCACTAGGATGATCTGCCAAGTATTGCGAATCATCCCGGAGATCTACAAGAGCAAATAGTAGATAACATGAGAACCTTTCATGAAATAGAAAGACTTCCACAAACATCAATATAAAATGATAAGTTTTTTGTAAAAAAATCTTTCACTTAGAGAATCAAACCTTTTGCAGTTCAGAAAAACAATATATGTAAGGATACCTTTAATAAAAGAGTAAGAAGCATACCAAGCTTAGTTCCGACCAGAACTATCGGAACACCGGGTGCATAATGGTTCAATTCAGGAATCCACTGATATGAAAAGCAACGTCAGCATTGAGATGGCATTACAGAGACATTTCATAGTGCACAAAATTATTATCTAAAGACGCAAGATATTCAAAGTTGAAACCTTCTTGGTAACATTTTCGTAACTGGCCTTGCTGATGAGAGAAAATGCAAGAATAAACACATCGGCCCCACGATAGCTCAGAGGTCTTAATCTATTGTAATCTTCCTGACCTGTTTCAAGGCAATCATTTCAAACCAAAGCAAGAAAGAAGTCAAACATACTAATAAAAAGGAACTGTAGAAGCTGTTTCCAAAATACCAGCAGTATCCCATAAACCTAAGTTGACAGTGCTACCATCCACCACAACATTTGCGCTGAAATTGTCGAAAACTGTCGGGACATAGTCCTGTTACCATAGCAATTATCAACAAACAAATATATCAATAAAGAAAATCAGTAAAACCTAAATCCCCTATCTTTGATTTTAATTTTGAGCGGAATTAACTTCAATTAACAGCGAAAAGATCTCGTTGCACATGATTTGCCTACAATGTAACCGCATTGGGCCCAATCTGATATAACAAATCTCACAGAACATAAACAATTTTAAACAACTATTCTTTCGAATTAATGGAACATAAATTTTCAGCTTGTATTATGGATTTCTTTATCTATCAGGGAAGCAAACGGGAATTTTTTTTAAATGAAAAAAAAAAAAAAGGTCAAAGCGAGATGCAACAAAGATCCGAAAATTCAGGAAAGAAGAGAGCGTAAAAGGCTGACCGTAGGGAAAGTATTGCTGGTGTAAGAAATGAGCAGGCAGGTCTTGCCGACAGCGCCATCGCCGACGGTGACACACTTTATGAATCTGGAGGCGCTCATTTTCCTTGGCCGGCGTAGGAATTAAAAGAAAATTCGAATAGCTAGTCGCCTAAAGAATACTCTTTCTTTAACTTCTTTATTTTCTTCCAAGAAACTGGGGGGCTGTGAGCTCCCCTTTCTCAGATTTGCTTCAGGGTATGGTGGTTGCTTTTAAAACAAAGAATAAGAGGAACATGGTCTGTGTTAATGAACAAGTTGATTGGAGAGTCGACGCATAGTGAAAACAGAGGAAAAGGCGAAATTTTTACAAAATGAAAGGAGATAGAAGAGAAACATAGGCATGACAGTTGTTCGGATTAGTTATTTTTTTGAATTATTCCTTTCTATTTGAAATTTGAATTTCTTTTTATAATATCTGTATTTGTTTATATATTATTGGTTCCCTAAAAAAATGATTATCAAAACACACACTTAATTAACCCTTTAAATTCTTAAATTAAATCATTTCACCAATGTTTGTTTTTCATCTTTACATCAGCGAAAAGAAAAGAAAATGTTTTTAAAATTTTTAATGTTTGGAATGCACTTGAATAAATAATTGTTTAGGCGCAAATAAAAAAATTATAAAACATTATAAATAAATTTATACTTTTGTAACACATTATTAAATTTTATAAAAATTTTAAAAAATAAATATTATTTAAATTCTTTAAAAAATCAATTCCAAGACAACCATATTTTCATATCTATTCTAAATGACTGTTTTCTCTAAATCAATATAAAGTTTTAAAAATTATTTTTAATTTAATAACTTTTAAATTATTGATTCTTTAAATCATTTGATTAATTTTTTTATACATAAGACTCTATTTTATATTTAATAGTGTTGAGTATCCTTTTCTCTTTACTCCCTATTGGAGTCCATTCTTTATATTTATAAGGTGCGGTTTCTAGATGTGACGTATTAGGGACAACTAAGTGCCATGCATGATGACACATTAACCCTCCAAGGGTGACACGTATTCCTAATGATACTCTTTGGGAAACTGAGTTAGTGAGCTAAATGTAGGCAAGTTGGGAGAAGGCGAGCTAGGTTGACAAGCTGGACGGGGGTGAGCTCAGAATGACGACCTAAGGGAGGTGTAAAGCGAGTAACGTTGGATAGGCGAGCTAGGTTGACGAGCTAGACGATGGCAAGTTGGGGACGGTGACCTAGAGGAGGTGTAAAGCGAGGAAGGTCAAGTCGGATATGGTTGGATCATGAGAGTGGGTTGGACCTCCAGTTGAGTTGTGGGGTGCTCTATAACAATTTGTCCTCTGCCTTGTCGAAGAAGAGTTATAAAGTGACTCTTCTTAGACAGGCATTGACGAATGAAGCATGTGACTGAGGCTTACAACATAAGTTTTTGTGTAAAATTTATCGAGTACGTTTTGTTGTATGATAGTGGGAACCAATTGAGAAGAGATGATTGGGGCTTCTTTTTAAGGAAATGAACCATCTAAACATTTTGATACTTTAAAATAACCTCTACTTAACCCTAAGTAACCATTGTATATTTTAAACTTATCTTGCAATTGTTCTAAAGGAGTTCGTCGACTAGAAGAAGTACATTATTTATAGGTAAATACCCTCAAATTTTTTCACGTCATTTCGATTGTTTTAAGCACGATTGTTTATCATGGTTAGAGTTAGAATGGATTTGGGTGGAAGAGGTAGTGGCCGCATTGGCTGTGGAAAGTAGGCTCGGGGGTCTGGGTTCGTAGATAAGTAACCGTCAAAAGCGTCGTAAGGCCTGTGCACCTGTGGAGGCAAGTATCTATCCGTGTTCGATAAAGTAAGAGTAGATGGTTCATCATATCACTATTTTGGGTATTCAGTTGCCGAATTTTACATTCGATTTTGTGATTGTCCAAGGTGGAAGGAGATTGAGTGGTACAGAAGGAAGGTTTTTTTTATCCTTACATTTACTGGAGGCAATTTTCCATCTCCCTCTTCACCCTTTCTTTTTACGGTTCTTTAAGAATATGGGATCATTCTGGGATAACTGGCTAGTTTCTCGAGGTAGATTCTGGTTGCCTACTTTATTGATTGTTGCATTCGGAATGAACATATGCTGTTGTCCCTCTTTCAGCAGATTTACCAATTAAAAGCTTCTAATTGAGAAAGCTCTCTAGGGTTGGTCTATTTCACCCCTCGAAAAGGGTGCGAATCTATCATTCGCAATTTGTCGCCGAATCTTCATCTCAACCGTTGTAAATGCATACAAGTAAGAAAGAGGTTTGAGAATGATTTTAAATTCCCTATTAAGTGGTCCAGTCCAAGTAAATCCATGTGCACGCAGTGCTAACCCATTGACTTTGAGGTAGAAGAAGACACGACTGCTACTATGGATGGTGCAGAACAAAACAACTAGCTTTATGTATGCCACCTTGTACTTAATGTGTTTTGGTCTATTAATTTGAATTGAATTGTGTCAAATTGATACAAATCTAATTTTGAATCACTCACTGTATGTATAGTTTATTTTTTGTCAAGCTATTATTTGCATAACATTGATTTTCTATGATCAGATTTAATTTGATAGAGATATACCTATAATAGGAGTTTCGAAGAATTCATGTTAGGTAATAGAACATTATCAAGGTTTGAGTGCTTGTGTTTGACAACGTAAAGATCTATATAATTATGTGAGCTATATTGTTAGGAATATGCTTGTTTGCCAATTTGCACAATGAAAATGTGCGAGCAATAGTGGTTGTTACATGAGCTATGGGAAATGATATTCTTAAATCGCTAACACTAAAATTCTAAAAATCTTTGAAGTTTGAAAGGTTGTTGTCTTAAACCGACGAACCTTAAAAGGGAGCTGCGATGTTAAATCACAAACTCTAAGATTCTGAAAATTCTTGAATTTTGAAGGTTGCGATTTTAAATGTAACACTCCTAACCCGTATCTGTCGTCGGAATAGGATTACAGAGTATTACCGGAGTTTACATTTTAGATTTATAAAAAATTTTAAAACATTTAATTCATATCATCAATCACAGCAAAACCAATCAATAGCATACATATTGTCCCTTATACGAGTCCTCGAGGCCTTAAAAACACATTAGAAGCAAATCGGGACTAAATAAAAAACATATAGAAATTTTAGGGAAAAGATGAAAATTTACCAACTGCATGGGTCACACGACCGTGTGAACTAAGAGACACGCCGTGTTCCAACCTGTGTCCGTACCCATGTAACTCACTAACTTGGTTCACACGGTCAAACCACACGCCCGTGTGCCAGATCGTGTAAAACCTGACTTGCAACCCTTTGAAAACTACAAGGGACACACGGCTGCGCTACCTGGTTGTGTGTCACATAGGGCTGAGACACACGTCCGTGCCTCTGCCCATGTGAACAAAAATAGGCTATTTTACAAGTCATTTTTCTCACCTTTTTCAACATGTACCTATAATCCCTTTTGCACATATACATAAGCCCTCAAAAGGCACCAAAATCATACGTAATCAAGCCAAACACATATGGTATAATAACATCCAACCAATATGCTCAAAGGCACCTCAAATGACAACATTAAAACATGTATAACCATGTACTCAATTTGGCTAAAATAATAGATTAACTTTTAACTAAGTGTGCATCATTACACAACATGTAAAATACTTACCAAAACATACCATTTGGTACCAACTGAACCACATAATCATTAGCATCAAATACATATATGCTTACTATGGCAAAACACCAATTCACAACAAGTTATATGTCATATCTAATATGCACATTCAACTACTTTTCTATCTACCATCATTCAACCATAACAAGTCATATATCAACCATTACAAAGCTACTTATATACACCTCATAATATATATCATTTTACCAACACAAGACCAAAATGCAAACTAACCAAATGGTCATTCTCACAACCAAAACAGGCTAACATTAGCTAAAATACCTATACATGCCATTATAACCTTAACCAAGACATGAACATCTATCGATATAATCACTGGATAGTGTGATAAATCTCCGACGAGCTTCCAACTCTATTGAGCTTCCGATAGTCTGAAAAGTAAAGAAAAATAACTACATAAGCAACAAATGCTTAGTAAGCTCGTACAAACTTTAATCATATCTATCCATTTCAAATATGAAATCTATACAATTCAAGAATAATCATATACTGATACCACACGATTCATGAAGCCAAATTCAACAATTCACAAATTGAATAATTCCACAACATCACTTATACCTATCATCCCTAACAAAGTAGGATTTTATAAAAACTTTAAGTCTGTTTCAATTTTCTTCCTTTCATTTGCATGTCATTACTTTCCATTACATTTACTTTCTTTAGCTTAATTAACATCATCAATTCAACTCATCATTCCCTTTTTCATCACTCATTTCATATGCATAATACACAAGACGCAAGCATATCATCAACCATAACCACATGCTAGTGCATTTAAACATAACTATTTTATTAATCACGTGATAAACCATTTCATAAGAATTTGCATAATTTAAACCTTACCACTTTTTCATGAGTACAAGCATATTTTCATTTGAGCACTTACCATTTCAATACGACTTATAAGTAAACATAATACCATTCAACCAGCAACTTGGCACTTGCTTAAGCATCAAACAACAATACATGTTAGCGTACTTGAACATATTTCATATAAATTCAACATTGATAACCTTATTTTCTCAATATGTCACACATGAGTTCATTACTCGTCTCAACTTACATAATTACCATGTATCAACATATCAAGGATATTCATATATACATACATGTCATGACACATATCATTATCTTACCATTTCATCATATACATATATCATCCATTTCAATATATCAATATATCATGTACCATCGTTTCCATGTATTTCATGTATATACCTGTATTAGCTCGTATCAAACTCATATCGTCTCGTAACAGCACATTTCCCGTTGAACCACTTAGAAAAATATTAGATACACGGGAGCCTCGCACACTATGTGCCAAAACATGGTCGAAACCATATCTATCTTATATCTCATATAAATGCTCACTCTCGAGCTATCATTGGGTCTGCTCACACAAGCTGATGGTCAAGATGTAACTACACAGTGCTACTCACACAAGCTGACGAGTAACTGCAACACATGCCGAAAAACTCAGCCATCGGTAGAACGTACGGGACCAACACCCAAAAATGGTAACCCCTAATAACGTGTCATTTGTGTCCTAAATATTCCTAAGGTTCAAACAGGACTCGATAGTAATTGAGCGTCGTTGAATTTCCATCGTTTTATTATAAGCCAAATTGTATAATAATATATATATATCAATTCATTTTGAATAAAATTTCACATAGTAAAATTCAATTCAATCAAAAATATCCATGGTATAGTTCATACAAACTTACCTGGCTAAATTGCAGAAATACCAAAGTTTAGGGGCATTTTGGTAATTTTCTATTTTCCTCGATTTTCCACCTAATCTTTATCTAAATTAATAATTTCATTCAATATATTAATTTAGAAAATGAAATAATTCATTTCATACAATTTGGTCATTTTTGAGATTTTTACAAAATTGCCCCTAAAGTTTTACTTTTATTCAATTTAGTCTTGAATCCAAAACATGCAAATTAACCATTTTTACCCAAAATTGAGCTTAGCCGAATGTTCATGGTATCCAAAACAGCCCATTCATGCAACAATTTCACATTAAATCCTTGTACTTTTATTGATTTAACAAATTAGTCCTTAATAAAAAAATTCATCAAAATCACTTAACAAAATACTTTTAAATATAAATCAACATTCCAAATTTATCATCTAACATCAAAAATCACAAGATTCATCAATGGAAACATTCAAAAACTTTAATAGTTCCAAAATTGAAGGTACAGGCTAGCTGGACCTAGTTGCAACGATCTCAAAAACATAAAAATTATTAAAAATGGTTAAGAATATCACCTACATGCAACATTTGAAGGTTGGCCGAATGCTCCTTGCTCCAAAAATGGAGTTCTCACAGTTGAAGAAGAAAGACATAAGCAAAATAGGGTTTTTCTTTTCTTTTTATTAATTTATTACTTATTAACCTTTTTTATTCATTATTTTCATAATATAATAACATATAAAACTTTAAAATTAAAAGAAATTAAAGCATCCACCGTCCCACTATTTTAAGGATGGTTTATTTATCCATTAAGGCTATCCAATTATAATTCTTTAACCAATTTAACAGCTTTAAACTAATAGCGATTGACTTTTTTTAACTTTTACAATTTAGTCATTTCTAATTAATTAACTATCGAAATGTTAAATTTTCTTAACGGAACTTTAATACAACCTTAATAACACTTTGTAAATATTTATAAAAATATTTACGGCTCGATTTATAGAAATGAGGTCCAGATACCTCATTTTCTAAAACCACTTGACTTTATGGTCTTACCACTTAAACTTAATAAATCGCTTATAAAACAAAAATCACAATATCAAAAACCTTTTTAAAATCACAACTAACTCGTAAATATTAAATATAATATTTACAAACTTTCTTTTCGAATTTGGTGGCCCCGAAACTACTGTTTCTGACACCACTAAAAAACGGGTTGGTACATTAATTCAATGAACCTTAAAGGGGAGTCGCAATCTTAAATTGCTAACGCTAAGATTCTGAAAATCCTTGAAGTTTGAAATTTGCAATCTTAAATCAGCAAACCTTAAAGGAGAGTTGCGATCTTAAATTGTTAAGTCTAAGATTCTAAAAATCCTTGAAATTTGAAGGTTGTGATCTTAAATTGGCAAACCTTAAAGGGGACTCGTGATCTTAAACCTCTAACTCTAAGATTCTAAATATTCCTGGAGTTTGAAGGTTGCAATCTTAAATCAGCAAACCTTAAAGGGGAGTTGTGATCTTAAATCACTAACTCTATGATTCTGAAAATCTTTGAAGTTTGAAGGTTGTGATATTAAATAACAACTCAAGAGCCATTGCACGATATTTAGCCAAATTGGCTTCTTTCACCCCATACTCCCTTTCATTTACTTTACAACCAGCTCGGAATCAATAAAGAGAAGTAATTTACTTGCTGCCAACTGTTTGGCTAACTGCAGCCCAAAAATAAGTGCCTTCATACTGAACTACGTTGTTAGACGCCTGAAACCCAAAGGAGAGACCATATTGTCACTCATTTTGCTTAGGGTCAGTAAGTAGACTCTTATTTCTAATCCTACTCCCTTTTTTTGTTGTTGATCCATCTACATAAATTGTCCAACAATTAGACTTTTCTATTTGTTCTGTGTGTTCCTATAGTGGCAGTGTAACTTCTATTTTTGATATAAAATTAAGATGCTTAATATCATATTCATCAATATACTGACTTATTATGAAACATGTGTGTTCAAGAAAGTGTCTAACAATGCATTTATATTACATAAAGTAGGTCATATCATGTAAATATTTGAAAATATGTCTAGCAATATGTTCCCACTAAGTAAAATTATTCACATTATGTAAATGTGTTACCCATGATTTTTGTTAAGCTGTCAAAAGAGCACTCTGCCACGATATACTGACTTATTATGAAACATGTGTGTTCAAGAAAGTGTCTAAAAATGCATTTATATTAAATAAAATAGGTCATATCATGTAAATATTTGAAAAAAAGGTCTAGCAATATATTCTCACTAAGTAAAATTATTCACATTAAGTACATGTGTTACTTGTGATTGTTGTTGAGCTGTCAAAAGAGCACTCCGCTATAAAATCAGCTAGAATTTAAACTTTAATTTCTCTTCAAGGAAATAATTTATACCATACTCTACTATCTCAATTTCCCACTTCTTCATTCTCCTAGTAGTGTCCACCCTTGACAAGATATCCTTAATCTGTTGATCTGTGACAACATTCACCTAATGGGCCTAAAAATAGAGGCGTAACTTGCGAGCCGCTATTACCACTGCAAAATTATTATTTTTTATTTTAGAATATCGCAACTCGCCACTCTGTAAGACTTTCCTGATATAATACACCGAATACTATTGTGTTCCCTCCATTTTCACCAATACTACCACCACTGTCTCTTTTAAAGCTTCTACGTATAGACTAGAAACCTCTCTTGATTTATAACTATTGAAAATAGTTATATTTCATGCCTTTAGACCTAGTTAATTGTCTATACTTAAGTAATTTTAGTTGCATTTTAGGATATTATTTTAGCATTTTTAAAACATTTCATAAGAAGCTTGGACAGTGCTTAAAATATTATTATTTGTTACTTTTAATTGCATGTGGAAAGATAGTGCAAGATGTGGAGAAAGAAATAAAAGAGTGACGGTTTGCTTGGGTAAAAGGTCAGACAATTTATCGACTTGTATGCCGTGGCAATTCTGGGAAGATGACCGAGTTAACACTCAATGCATACCAGTCTCAGCCTAATTCTACTTGTACAAAAAAAATCAGCCTAAAAAAGAGGAAAAAGATCATAAGATCATGGGCTGATAACCACATACCCTAAAGGAAAGGATTTTAAACCAAAAAGAAAATCTAAAAAAGAGAAGATATCTTGGGTTGTTGGATTTACCCTAAGGAAAAAGCCTATAAAAAGCCAAAGGCGGAAACCTAAAAAAAACAAACAAGTGTGGAGATCCATAGGTGAAATAGAGGATAACGTCTGAGTAGAGAAGGAAAGAGGAAGACGAAGGAATCATCTCTTAGCCATCACAAGACACTGTGCAGCTGGAGTGTGAACTGGACATGCGAAAGTTGTCTTCTCGACATTCTTCTGTTATTTCTTAATTTTTTCCTCCATGAATTAATTTGATTAGAACGATGTTGAATGATATTTTGGTTTTGAATTTTAGTTTCCAACCCATGAGTTAAATCTCATAGGGTTTGGATTACTTGATGAAACTTATATTTTCTTCAATGGTTGAAGCATAGATCTGAATTAATTTAATGTTTCATTCAATTGTTTTATTTCTAAATTGTATGCGTGTAATCCCTAGACATAGACGATTGTGCAACATACCCATAAACTAATTTAATTCTAAAAAGGTTGGATTAGTTGGACCAAAATTGAATGATATGAGGAAGTACTCGACAGATACTTGTAGTAGACTCTAGACTTAGAGCAACATTCATACAGAAGGACATAGTGCAGGGTATTGTATTAAAGACCTATAGACACAAACAAGGTAACTTTACTAAGGCATTATTGATAGAAAGGGTAGATTCTTAGTAATCCTGACCTTCCATATCAACATCATATATACCTTATCCTTTGATGAAGTATCTTTGCCATCACATCCTTTGTTGTTTACTTGTTTAGTTACATATTATTCATATAATCATTTTCTTAATTGCCATTGTATTTTTACTTTGTATTGCCTAGCGTTTTCAATTATTCATCAATTACACATATTGTTCAATTTAATTTTCCTTTTATTTACCACTGCATTCTTATCATTACTTTTCTATAACATTAATCTAACTTTATCATAATAACTTGACCATTTGTATACCTAATCCGATCCCTGTGGAGACGATCTCACTTACCACTTTATTACTTGATCCAATGTGTATACTTGTACAATTCACATATCATTTTCACGCGCGACTCCAATCGAGGTGACATTAATAATGGTGGTGACGTCAAATACTGCTTAAGTTGATCGGAAGCAACTTATCACATCTCTGTCCACCTGAAAGGGGCTTTCAATGCCTTGAAGAAGGGTAAGCATCTATCCGCCAATTTGAATACAAATCTGCCTAACGCCAGAACTCTACCCATTAAGCGCTAGACATCCTTCATTGTTCGGGGAGGAGGCATGCTTAAGATTTCTTGGGTCTTCTTGGGGCTCACAAGGTAAACTTTTTTGACATCACTTAACACCCCTAACCCATAACTGCCACCGAAATAGGGTTACAGAGCATTACCATAGTTTACAGAACAAATACAGTTAATTTATGTCATTTACTATTCATATCTGAAACCAATCATATTCAATCGTATTGTCCCTTAATTGGACCTTAGAGGCCCAATTTATACATTAGAACAAGTCGGAACTAAATCGAAAACTCAAAGAATTTTTTACGAAATTTTCAAAATTTCCTTATATGAAGGGGACAAACGCTCGTGTGATCAGGCTGTGTGGTTCACACGGCCAAGTGACATGCCCGTGTCCTAAGTCGTATGGGCATTCAAAATAGGGGAGCACAGCTGTGTCCCATCCCATGTTCTTGCCCGTGTAACTCTTTGACTTGGGTACACGGCCAGCCACACGCCCATGTGACAAGCCGTGTGGACAATTTAATTTTCAAAAATTAGGTGCAGGATTCACACGACCAAGACACACGCCTGTGTGCTAGGCCATGTGTCACACACAGCTAAGACACACTCCCATGTCTCTGCCTGTGTGACCAATTCTAAGCATTCTGTTTCTCAATTTTAAAGATGTAGGGGACACACGGCCAAACCACACGCCTTTACGTATGACCGTGTGTCACACATGGTTGAGACACATGCCTATGTAAACGAAAATAGGCCGTTTTCATGGTCACTTTTCTCACCCAAATTGTCTTCAACCTACATCAATACTTGCATACATATACCAACCAATTCAAGACATTAAAACTAAACCAAAACCAATCTTATGCATGTCATATTAGCTCATATGTTCAAGTATTTAAACTTACCAATTTCACACTTATGTTTATAAACAAATTCTATCAAGTATACTAATTCAAAATCATTCATGAATAGGTTTATATACTCTCTACCTTATAACCATTTCATCACACATTAAACATGATAAAGTCTTATATAATTACAACAAAATATACTTAACACTAGCCTTTCCAATGGCTAGTTACAACCAAAATATTTCATCATTTGATCTATTTTAGCCTATACATGCCATTATACCGAAAGTAGTTTTGCTATTTATACCAAAGTGAGCTATAGGATAGTGTGATCTTGCTCTGACCTGCTCTAACCTTTACGAACTTCCGAGTACTATAAAACAGAGAACATGAAAAAAGTAAGCATTTAATGCTTAGTACGTTCGTATAACAAGAATTCAACTTACCAATCATATTTATTTAAAGTAAGCATACAAATATGCATCCAAAACATTGCGGCCAATTGCCTAAACACATGCTTTCATCAAACAATTTAGTCATGAAATTTATGTGAATATCAAGAAAACAGAGATGAGCTCATCATGCAACCATTTCCAGGTATTTAAGGGATATTCAATATATAATTCATTTAATCATCATATTTTCTCATATAAGGAGTTTTGTCCGTTGAATCATTGAAATATCGATGGATACCCGGGTAGTACACATAAGGTGTACATATAAATAATTCGTCAATTCATATACAAAGGTACTCATTAGAGCACATAACTGGGAAGCACACTCTCGATCCTTGTAATGGGAAGCTCACAAAGAGCCATATCGGGAAGCCCACAAAGAGCCTATCGGGAAGCTTATCTGGGCTACATAACTAGAAGCTCATAAGAGCCATAATCAGGAAGTTCACAAAGAACCATATCAGGAAGCTCACAAAGAGCCATATAACAGGAGCTTTGGATAGCCATACATCGGGAAGTTCAAGCGAGCACTATCTGGAAGTTCACGAAGAGCCAATTTAATAGGAAGCTTATGAAGAGCCTATAATTGGGATGCTCATAAGAGCTAAGGTGTGTCTACAACAAATGTAGGATCACAACTTATCGGGACGCTCCGAAGAGCTATAACGGGAAACTCGCAAGAACCATATAACAGGAAGCTCGAGAGCGCCATAAATCAGGATTCTCTATTGAGCTATGGTGTGTCCGCAACATATGCATGACCACAACCAATACGGGAAATTTTTATCCATTGATTTTCATTTGTTCAAACGTAATTAAACACTTATCAGGCATTATCGGATATTCAATCAATTCCACATATACCTGACATTGAAAATTTCACAATTCATATATACAACATTTAATTCAAACATATAAATGTACACAATTTAATTACACGAACTTACCTCAATATCTATTCGTTTATGAGAATCTACTAATCCGAAACTTTTTCTTTTCCTCTATCTAACTCCTTATTTGGTATTTTCGGACCTATATAAATGAATTTAATCATCAATTTATTATATTTCACATTCAAATCAATCTAATTCACATTCTAGGCAAAAATACCATTTTGCCCCTATAATTTTTATTAATTCCAATTTTGTCCCTAGGCTCGGAAAATGAAATTCATGCAATTTAATCCTTATCCCAAGCCTAGTTAAATTTTTCATATAACATTTACAGCTCATGTATTTCACAAAAATCAGAAATTTTCCATGAATTTTACATATTTACAATTTAGTCCCTAAATCACAATTTCGTCAAAATTTCCTTTATAAAAGTTGTTTATCTATCAACAACCTTTCATTTTCTACCATAAATTTCAAAATTTCAACATATTCATCCATGGAAAAACTTCAATACTTTAATATCTTTACAAATTGATCCCCAAAATAGATAGATTAAGTTATTATGATCTCGAAAATATGAAAATTACTAAAAATGAGACAAGATTACTTACCCAATTAAGCTTGCTTGATTTTCTTTCTCTTTCCTACGGTTTCCATAGAATTTGGGGGAAGAAGATGATAATAATATGATATTAAGTTATTATCATCTTTATTTATTTCTATTTCCAATTTAGTCCTTTTTTTTCTAAATTTCCATGGATGAATCATCAAAAATATCTACTAACTTCTCTTAATGGTCTAATTATGATATAATGACCTCAAGTTTTGAATTCCATAGCTATTTGATACTTATAGCTACTAGAACTCAACTTTTGTATGCAATTTGGTCCTTTCTGTAATTAAACATGTAATCAATAAAATTTTCTTATCAAAATTTTCATACATCTTTCCTATCATAATGCAGACCATGCAATATTTTTAAAATAAATTTTCTTTTTGACTCGAATTTGTGGTCCTGAAACCATTATTCTGATTTCACTGAAAACGAGTTGTTATAGTCAGGCCAAACGCACACTTCTTTGGGTTCAACCTCACCTTATAAGCTCATAAAACATCAAACACCTTCTTGAGATAAACCTCACCTTCTAAGGTGTTGCTCTTTACCAACATGTCATCAACATAAACTTCAACATTGTGACGTATTTGACCTTTTAAAGATTTTGTTCATGGGATGTTGGTAGGTCTCCCTTGCATTTTTTAGTCCAAAAGGCATAACACGAATAAAAAAGACCCTCCTCTATAATGAAAGCTGTCTTTTCTTGGTCTTTATTTGACACTAAAATCTAGTTATACTAAGAAAATGCATTCATGAAGCTCATAAACTTGTGCCCTATTGACACATCTACTAACCTATCGATAGCTGCAAGAGGGAAACTATCTTTAGGGCATGCCTTATTGAGGTTAGTCAAGTCAACACACATTTTCCACTTATTGTTACCTTTCTTCACCATTACCACATTTGACAACCATGTAGGATACTCAATCTCTTTCACAAATTCGGTTGACAATAGCTTATCAACATCCTGTCTTATTGCCCCCAACACCGGTGGGAAAAATTTTATTTTTTTCTACTTTACCGACTTGACGCTTGGGTCAACATTTAAACTATGAAATATTACCTCAGGATCTAGCCCCGCCATATCCACTACTGACCATGCAAAAACATTTGAATTCCTTTGCAAACATTGCCCTAAATCTTCCCTTTCATACTCTGTTAACACCGATAGAATTTTCACAAACTTCTCTTTATCATCATAAAACAACTTAAGAGTTTACATAGCTTCATTTGCCTCTAGTTTATGGGTAGTTTTCTCTTTTCTCATTTAAAATTTTTAAACCCAATGCTTGTCTGGCCGCACCCAACTACTGCAAACTCTCACCTGTTTCTCTCTCACAAGTCTGCTTGACAAACAACATGTGACACTATCTAGCTAAACATTGATCAAATTTCATGAACCCTACTCCCGTCCTGATGGAAAACTTGATCTTTATACAAAAAGTGGTGATCATCAACTTGGCCATCTGCATAACAGGATAGCTAAAAATAGCATTATAAGCCATGGGTGGTCCATGACAAAAAACTGGACAGACTTCGTAGTAGTGTGCTCTCCATCTCTCAAAGTAACTGTTAAGGTAATACACCCTTTGACGTTCACTGGTTGATTTGTGAATCCATAAAATGGACTTTCCTTCTTTAAACCATGCTCTTTCAATCCCATTTTGTATGAGGCCTCCCAAGTCAGCACCTCTACAACACTTCCATTGTCCACCAAGATTCTGCAGACTTGAAAACCTACTATGGTCTCCATTACAACCATCGAATCATCCCTTCTTCATCACACACATCCTTTTCATCCTCTAAACCAAACTTGACCTGTCATTTTCCCTACTAACTAGGTTTTTTAGTTGTACTGACCGACATTACATTCTTGAGATAAGCCTTCTTCTTCGACTTAGATATCGCCCATTCTTCATCCATACCAACAATAACATGTACAGTACCTCTAATATGCTGCTTGCCTTTTTCTACATTCCATGAGCCTTGCCTCAACACTAGAGCACCTTATGCCACAAGTTCCTTGAGTTCACCATTTCAAATTGCCTCTTCGATAGCATCCTTTAAAGAGAAACATTCCTTTGTTTTGTTCCATTTGTCGTAATTAAAACTGAACCTATCTCTCGAATTTGCCCTTACTTGACAAGGTCGCATAGGCGACGGGCACGCCAAAATTCCCAAATTCCTAAATTGATTAAGAATGTAGGTCACAAAGTGTTAAGTGGAATATAAATTTCAAATCTACTGTGAGGAGTGTACCTTCTCGTAGATTCACTTTAAGACCTCTGATATCCTATTAGGTAACCACTCTGGGAATGTTTTTTTGATGACCCCCACATTGGATACACAAGCCTTGTTAAGGAAAACCTTGTCAACCTTGAATATTCAAAAGGCTTACATGCTATCTATTCTCCTTTTGGAATGTATCACAAGGCGTACTTTTTATCTCTTTTGTCTCTGCAAACTTATGGGCCATCTTGTACAAGTCTGCCAAGCTCTGCGATCTGTTATCTGTAAATGAATGCTGAACATGCTCATTCGAGACTCTCATGATAAATACATTAGTGGCCCAATTATCTTTAAGATTCTTTGTGTTTAAAGTTATCGTATGAAACCACTTTATATAGTAATATAAGGACTCTCTTTCCCTCTGTCTGATCGAAATTAAGCCCATTGAGGTGCTCATTATCATCCTATGAGCACGAAATCTCCCTTGTAACATCTATCTTAGCTGAGTAAAGCTTCGAATGGATCCCTACGGTAATGACAAGTACCAATCCTTTGCACTTTTCCTAAAGGACATCGAGAAAGTTTTACTTTGCTGCATTTGAAGCCCTTAACATGTTCATATAGTCAAAATATTACATCAAGTGCACTCACAAATCCCTTTTCCCTTTAAATGTTTCCTTTGGTAGCTTACATTCTGATAGAAATCACACGACCACAATCTCTAGGGCCAAAGGATTGTTAGAATAGAACACCCAGTCTATATATTGGACACTTGGGTGCAATGCTTGTACATCTATATGGTAAGCATCCATATCCCACTACCACGGCCTTACATGAGCTCCATAACCCTCCTCCTGCAAAGGCCCAAACTTTCCTATGGTTAGAATTGTTCGATTGCGTCTTCCTTCTCGTTTCCTCATTTTCCCTTAATGGCTCTTGGTGATACAACTGTTGCTGTTCAAACCTGACATTCTACTATGACATTTACTTTCTCATCAACATATTTTCTCTTACAAACTCACTAACTGTTGTTGCGACATTTCCTGGTCAGAGGTGTTGGACGTCCCTTGGTCGAAAAGAAAGTTGAGATTGAAAAAAATGAGGTGTACCCCTGACCAGAACTGCTTTAGTTCTTTAGCCATTCCACAAACTATCCAACAAAGAGGTCCTCTCCTTGGGGATGGTTGCCGGTCACTGTAAACTGAAAAATATATAGGATTTTTCCTATGTGATTTATCTCTTTTTTTACTTAAATTCATTGTTAAAGCTAAGTAATTGTTTAATAAATTAATGAAGTATGTGAAAATATGAGATTAGGACATAAAAATTATTAAAATGTGATTTTATGCTTTATTATATAGTTTTCATGCATAAAATGACTTATTTTATATTTATTTGAACATATTATATTTGTAAGACATAAAATCGGCCATCCATGATTAAATTAAATAATAAAATATAAATTTATATTTAATAATTAATTTTAAAATATTTCATTAATAATTTGGGTTTTGATTAATTATTTAAATTGGATAAATTTTATTCTATGGTCCTTTAATTTATTGATTTTTTTTTGGACAGGTCTGATAGCTTTGTTGGATTACAAAAATAGTCCAAATTGAAGACCAAGTCAACCCAATTTCAGCTAAACATGGCCGTCAACATAAACCACTTTTTGGTTTAATTACACAAGGTCCTTGCAATGTTGAAGAAATTAAAGATTTGTCCGAAGATTTACATTTGATCAAGTCTCAATTCAGAGTTGTTATGGCATTTAAATTGCTTAAAAATCAAGAAAAATTCAACTCAAAACCCTCTAAGCATGGCCAACCACTCATTGGAAAAGCTTGACGAGACTAAACCTCTCTATTTTTAGCAAACTACCCTCCTCTCTTCACCTATAAATAAGACCTCATTTGATCCCTCAAAAATCATCCCTCATCCATCATCATTCTCTCTATTCTCTCAATCCTCTTTAGCATTTTCCATTTCCCACGCCTAGCATTGTCTCTTCATAGAGATTTTAGCAATTAAGCCTCTTAAAAAGCCCTTGGTCGGCTACCTTGGAGAGCCATCAGCAAAGGAGTAAAGCAAAGGAACGAAGGAGCCTCGTCAGTCAGAGTCTTGGGTGACAACCACTCTGATTTGGGTTTAATCTTTCTTTTCTTTAATTTAATCTGAAAATGTTTGCTATGTGTTCTTTTTTCTTGTTTACAACAATGTTAGCTTTATTTTATTTAAGCTAGGATGATTGCTTTGATTAAATAATATTTATTTGATTCATGCTTATGATATTTGTGCCTCAATCGATCATGTTTTTAATTAAAATCAAGTTTGTATTTCATTCATACGAGATTGAAATACACCTGAATTAGCTGAGCGATCCTAACCAGACGACAGCTAGTGGACGCATAATTGAAATGTGCATGCTCAATTTAGATCCTAACCCAATTAAATTGCAGGTTGTATAACAACTCTAACCAAGCTCTGTTATTTGCATAGTTTTTAGATTTGTGTGATTAAACTGTTTCAAACCTAACACGTCCCTGTTACCTCACACGAATGCTAAGAAACCCTTAGTAAATAAGGATCAGTAAAATACGTATTTACTAAGTAAAGGATTCTGAAAGGACCTAATGTGTTTTCCAAACTCATGAAAGTTGCATGGAATATTTTTCCGAAGGTTATTAAGCATATTGATAATAACTTGAGTTTAATCAAAGTAATTGTCCTAGTTTATTTATGTTATAATTGTTGCAAATTGTGTTTAATTTTGCTAAAATTTATTCCATTCATATAGTTTGCATACTTAGGATAATTTGCATCAGGGATCATTGCATTTAGTTTAATATATTTAATTTTAATCATCACTTCTCAACTATATTGTGTTTTTATTTACCAAGTTGTTAGTATAATTTTACAATTAAGTGATTTAACACAAATACAATTCCTATGGAGATGATAACTCGATACTTACTTATTACTTGATAATGACTATGTACACTTGCATAAACTTACGCGTTACAAGTTTTTGGCGCCGTTGCCGGGGATTGTTAACTGTTGCCATAGTCATTTTTTTTGTGAAATTATTTACTTCCAATTTGGTTTATTTCTAACATTACTAACTTATTCTTTTGAATTTTTTGATTTTCTTTTCAGGTCTCTATGAGCATAGATCGGATTATCGATTTACTCCCTGTAGACCCTAAAATTAAGTGAACATTCAGACAAAAAAGACGTCAACGAACAACTTAAAGACAAGTCGAGATGGACCTTAGAAATTAGAATCAAGACCATGGTAATGAAGCCAATCATGTACGAAATCCCATCCTCATTGCCGATGATAGGGATCGATGCATCAGAAAATATGCTGTGCCACTTTTTAGTGAGTTAAATCTAGGAATTAGAAGGCCAGATATTGTGGCAACCCAATTTGAATTAAAACCAGTGATGTTTCAAATGCTCCAAATGGTGGGCCAAATCAGTGGTATGCCCACGGAAGATCCACATCTCCACCTTCAATTATTTACTGAGGTGAGTGATCCATTCAAGATAGCCGGTGTGACTAAAGGCACACTAAGGTTGAAGTTATTTTCATACTCGTTACGAGATTGAGCACGAGCATGGCTCAATTCATTGCCACCAAGTTCCATATCTACATGGAAAGAATTAGCAGAGAGATTTTTGGTTAAGTATTTCCCGCCTAGCAAAAATGCTAAGTTGAGGAATGAGATCACAACTTTCCAACAATTGGATGACGAGTCTTTGTATGAGGGTTGGGAGCGATTCAAGGAGTTACTTCATAAGTGTCCTCATAATGGGATTCCTCATTGTATCTAGTTGGAGACATTCTATAATGGTCTCAATGCACATACAAGATTAATGGTAGATGCTTCTACGAATGGTGTAATTTCGTCTAAGTTTTATAGTGAGGCTTATGAGATCATCAAGAGGATCGCGAGTAATAACTATCAATGGCCAACAAATCGAACAGCTTCAGGAAGACGGGTAGTCAGAGTTCATGAAGTTAACGCCTCAATTCGTTATCAGCTTAGGTATCTTCTATTTCCTTTATGTTAAAATAGTTTACCACTAATAGTGCCAATAATTTTGCAGCTCAGCCACCAAACCTGTTTGAAGTAGTTTCCTGTGTGTATTGTGGGGAAGGTCATTCTTTTGAGAATTGTTTGCCAAATCCCGAGTTAGTGTACTATGTGGGGAACCAACATCAAAATAGTAGTGGACAAGGACCCTAGTCCAACTTTTACAATCCTTCATGGCATAATCACCCTAACTTTTCTTGGAGCAACCAAAGAAATGGACCGAACAACAACTTATTGCAGCATAAACCCAACCAATCTCAAGGGTTTAATCAACAAGCTCCAAAACCTCCTCAAGTTGAGGCATCAAATAATTTGGAGAACTTGTTGAAAGCGTACATGGGAAAGAATGACGCTTTGATCCAAAGCCAAGCAGCAACATTGAAAAATTTGGAAAACCAAATGGGTCAGTTAGCTATGGAGCTTCGTAATAGACCGTAAGGAACCTTACTGAGCAATACTGAGAATTCAAGAAATTTGGGTAAAGAACATATCAAGGCAGTGGCATTGCAAAGTGGTACAATTCTGGAACCCCGATTGATTGATATCGAAGATAAGCCCATTGAGAATAATCAGCCAGCTGTTGAAATTCCTACACCAAAAGAGTCAGAATCTGCAAAGACTGACAAGGTAAATCCTAACTTAGTGAATTTAGATACTTTAACATCTCAATTGGATGCAGATTTACCTACTCAGAAGAGTTATCCGATTCAACCAAAAGTTCCATCACCTCCATATTCGCAAATATTACAGCAACACAAGCAGAAATAGGAGGTGCAATTCAAAAAGTTTTTGGATGTTCTGAAGCAGTTACACATCAATATTCCGTTGGTGGAGGCTTTAGAACAAATGCAAAATTATGTGAAGTTTATGAAGGTTATACTGTCCAAGAAGAAACAACTGAGTGAGTATGAGACTGTTGCCTTGACAAAAGAGTGCAGTGTGTTCCTACAGAACAAACTATAACCGAAATTGAAAGACCCAGGAAGCTCCACTATACCTTGTAACATTGGTGAATCTTACTGTGGTAAAGCTTTGCGTGATTTAGGAGTGATATCAACTTTGTAACACCCTAAACCCGGCATAGACGTTATGGCCGAATCTGGCGCATCACATTAAAGTGTTTTAGCGAAAACTATGTTTTCATTGAAAACCCTTCTTAAAATAAAGGAAACCTTAACTATCCTTAAAAAAAACTCCATTTAATCACTTGTTTAAAATATATGATTTTATGAACACATGTCCTTTTAAAATGTAGTTGTGGAAACGTAGAAAAGTCATACTATAGTTTAAGAAACTATGTTCAACTTCTTATAATTACATCACATAAAAATAATAATCCAAATAATAACAAAGTGGAAGCCCTATTACAATCTGATTTGAAAAGTACTTAATAACATAGAAACTGATAAGCTTTAGAAAGAAAAACAAGTCCAAATTATCGTACTAGCTGGCCACCCAGAGTCCCTTCAAACATCGAACCTTCTACTGAGCATCACCTGAAAATAAAATAAAAGAGGGGGTGAGTTTTCACAAACTAAGTGTGTACAATCCTTGACGAAAAAGCATTCAAAAGTCATCATACATCAAACATGCAATGCAATGCAGTCCAACTCACCCCAATAATCCAACTGATACACTTCTGTTCTGTCCCCCTTTTCACAACCTGTGGGGATATAAATATCGACCCACCCAATCGATACACATAAATGGCAGCTCGGTTGCAGAACTACCCAAGTTGCAGCAAGCTGCCAATCACATATTAGGCTTAAAAGCCGTCGGTGGATCCACGGTTGTCAAGCAACCATGCGACCCTCATATAATCCCTCCGTTCCATAATTCCCAACCCATATGCAACCTAAACAATATATCACATGAATACATATGAATGCATGTAGCAATCATAAATCTTACACACAACACTTGGGGGTATTTTAGTCATTTTTGCCCTTAGGGGCATTTCGATAATTTTCTTTTATTATAGGTTTTTACTCACCTTAGCCCGTTAACAAATCCCGTGAGCTAAGATGAACGAACACTATGCACCAGGTAGGATTCCAGAGAAGAGGAGGTGAGTCATTAAGACTGCTTAAGTACCAAGCTCTCCCTAGATCCAAT
The DNA here is from genome assembly GCA_025698475.1 of Gossypium anomalum. Taxonomy (NCBI): domain Eukaryota; kingdom Viridiplantae; phylum Streptophyta; class Magnoliopsida; order Malvales; family Malvaceae; genus Gossypium; species Gossypium anomalum. The sequence goes on along the minus strand of CM046958.1, from coordinate 32,070,929 downwards.
CCTAGACATGCATATACCCGTTACCACACCTTAACTCTATGACTTGTCCACGGTCGCAATATATTAATTAAGTTTTATGTGGTTATCATATATTAGGCCCAAAACCCCTACAAACATACATATGGCCCACTTGGCCCAATCTCATACATATGGCCCATCAGGCCCAATTCACATTCATATGGCCCATCAGGCCCAATACACGTTTATATGGCCTATTCAGCCCAATCTCATTTATATGGCCCATCCGGCCCAAATCACATTATATTAATGCTCACATACAAATTTCCTATCACATAGCATCGCTTATCAAATTTTGCCTATTATAGGCCCAACAGCCCATCAGGACCATTTAGCCCATTTCGGCCCACTTGGCCTACTCACAACCCAAGTCTGTAGAATCGCCCATGGGCCTCAGGCAACCTATCGGTCTCCCCCTTACGAGTATTCGCGCACTCGCAAGACTACCATAGCCACACTTTTGGCTTTTCGGCATTTCGACTTTTCAGCATTTCAACTTTTGCCGATTCATAGTGTGTGTGCAGTGTATGTACACAGCTGGTAAGCAAGCGTGATGCGATCTCCGTAGCCCCAATCTTTGCACGATAAGTATAACAACCCCTTCTTAAATCCCAAACCATGATCAACTCCTAGATCTGCACCACTCTTAACTATTAAAACAGAATAGTAGGCGACTCGTATCCAACACAAGTCCCCTTACCTTAACTATGAACAATCGACCACTTTAGCCAATGGGAGAGGAATACTTTCTAAGATCGCAAACACCTAAATAGAAATTTCGACAGAAAGCTAAGATCCGAGATCTGATACTAATTCCCTACCACAGTCGATTAGAAAAAGTAAGGAACAATATTCGATACTCAGCAAATAAAACCGATTGGAAGAGTAACACTACACTAGATTCGGTCAAAGAGTATTCGGCTCTAGAGATCTGAATGGCACAATTTCTTATTCGGTACTAAGGGAGAGAGGAAGAAGAATCAGCTAAACCTAAAAATGAAATAAAGAAATCGGCACAAGAAAAATAAAAGGAGAACAAAGGTTTTCAGCTTTTGGAGAAATCGGCAGAAAGAAAAGGAAGAAAACAAAAGGGTTTTCGATAACAGGGTGAAGGAAATTCGGCACTAGCCTGGCGACCCTGTATTCGGCACTTATTTATAACCCTATAGTCGAATTGCCTGGCCCTCAGTTCCCCATTCGGCTCCATCACTTCCCCCTCTCATCTCCTCGTTTTTCTCCCTGATAACCCCTTAATCCTTTCCTTAATTTTCTCTCCTGAACACTCCCCTTAGAGTCCATCTTCACGCCACTTCCAACCTTCTAGAAGGCCAAAATTAAACTCCTAAATATACAAAGCTAGTATTCAAACCTAGGATCTCCTTGCTAGCCACTAACGCCACCTCCCGATACTCTAAGTGGTGTCACTTAGCCACCCCACCACAAGGCTTTTTGATGTCCTTTTCCTCTATCTTTATTTAAAAGCCCATTTACTTGCCAACAAGGCCCTTTTAATTATTAAACTTTAATTTCTTCTACCGTTAAATTTGAACTCAAACCTTGACCAAGACCTACCAATGCGTAATTAACACTTAACCGGGATTGCTAAGCACAAAAAGAAAAATTCACGACTTCAGGATTTTTGGGTTTCAGGTTTTTGGGTTTCAAGATTTTTGGGGCGTTACAACTCTACCCCCCAAAAGAAATTTTGTCCTCAAAATTCCCAACTACTAACACAGACTACCATACCACACTTTCACTGCGCACTCTAATTCCAACTCAGGTAAATAGCACCTGATGGGTAAGTACGTACCATTATTCGCCTCTGGAGCATCTCCATCCTCTTGACGATGTGCTGCATAGACCAAAACTAGCTGCCTCGCCTCAGCATGACCAGCACCTCTGCCCGGTGCTCCACGACCCAAACTATTTCCACCCCTGGCCTGATCACGGCCTCTCAGCGGTTGCTGACCACCCCTCGGTCGCTAAGCACTACCTCGGCCCACATCTGGCACCTGCCTCGGCATTCTAGGGCAATTCCTGATCCTATGCCCCTTAGATCCACAAGCTAAACAAGCTCCCGTCCTCTTCCAACACTCGCCTACATGACATTTCCCACAATCAGCACAAGGTGGCACCCCTAGATTAATAGCAGGGGGCCCTGTTCTAACTGGCTCATTAACTTTGGCCCTAGGCCTAGGCCTCTGTTCAATACCAGGAGTCTCAACCTCCCTCTTGTTCTTACCCCTTTCTTTCTCCTGATTTAGGTGCTCAGTGCACTTTACCTCCTTCGTTATCTTTGCTTTCTCTACCAACTCCGAGAAAACTCACTCCTTTTGCTGGGCTATCAATACTCTGAGGCTATCTCAAAATCCATCCTCAAACTTAATGCAACGCTCATAGTCCATTGCCACCATAACTCTTGTATACCTACAAAGGCGTAGAAACTCCGCCTCATACACCGCCAACGATTTATTTCCTTGGGTCAAGTTCAGGAACTCCTTCCTTCTAGCATCCACATAGCTTGCACCCACATACTTCTCTTGGAATGCAGCTTTGAAAAACTGCCAAGTGACCCGCTCCGGTTGGGTGCCTTCTTTCAACGTCAGCCACCACTAGTAGGCTTATTCTCTAAGTAGTGACACGACTCCTTTTAACTTTTGTTTCGATGAACAGTCCAGGTCCTCCATTATCCTTTAAGTGGCCTCCAACCAATATTCCGCCATGTTAGGAGCCACGCCAGACACACCCTTGAAGATCTCAGCCCCGTTTGAATAAAATCGCTCCGGAATGGACCCCCGATTCCCACTGCCATTATTGGGCCCAACGACCCTTTCCAAAATCCTCAGCATTGCCTGTGACAATGCATCTTCTCCTGTGGCCCAATCATACGGTCCATTCCCAGCAATAGGTGAGGCCAGAGCCTCTTCTACTCCAGCATTGGGCGTATGGCCCGATGCCGACGATTCAGCCCTAACACTTTTGCGGCCTCGGCTACGGCCTCTTGCACCTCTTCTAGCACTCATCGTCGATTCATGTATTATCTAGATTAAAAATTTTATGAAGTTTTAGTTAGTTTAATTGTTAACCCGATGTTTTATGGAAATTATTAGGGAGAAGATTACTTTCAAAAATCCTCTACAGGTTCAAGTTCCTGCGGGCTTTGGTTCCATTGTAAGAAGATCACCTAAAGTAGCCCTCTAACTAACTACTATATAACAATTTAAACAATATTTAAGAATAAAAGTACTTACTTGGTTTAACGTCGGAGACTCGGTGTGCCGCTCAGTAAGACTTCCCTTTTTCCCAAAACATTGTAATTTTTTTTAACACAAAAAGAAATCAAGTAATAAGGCCCAATTCACAGCCTGGGTTGTGCAACCAGGCTCTGATACCACTAAATGTAACACCCCAAACTCGACCTGGACGTTATGGCCGAATCTGGCGCATCACATTGAAGTGCTTTAGCAAAAATCGTGTTTTTATTAAAAACCCCCCTTAAAATAAAAGAAACCTAACTATCCTTAAAAAAACTCCTTTTAACCACTTGTTTAAAATATATGATTTTATGAAAACATGTCCTTTTAAAATGTAGTTGCGAAAACGTAGAAAAGTCATACTATAGTTTAAGAAACTATGTTCAACTTCTTATAATTACATCACATAAAAATAATAATCCAAATAATAACAAAGTGGAAGCCCTATTACAAACTGATTTGAAAAGTACTTAATGACATAGAAATTGATAAGCTTTAGAAAGAAAAACAAGTCCAAATTATCTTGCTAGCTAGCCACCTAGAGTCCCTCCAAACGTCGAACCTTCTACTGAGCATCACCTGAAAATAAAATAAAAGACGGGGGTGAGTTTTTGCAAACTCAGTGTGTACAAACCTCGACAAAAACAAGTATTCAAAAGTCCTCATACATCAAACATGCAATGCAATGCAGTGCAACCCATCCCAATAATCCAACCGGTACACTTCTGCTTCGTCCCCCTTTTCACAACTTGTGGGGATATAAATATTGACCCACCCAATCGATACACATCAATGGTAGCCCGGTTGCAGCAAGCTGCCAATCACATATTGGGCTTAAAAACCGTCGGTGGATCCACGATTGTCAAGAAACCATGTGACCCTCATATACTCCCTCCGTTCCATAATTCCCAACCCATATATAACGTAAACAGGATATCACATGAATACATATGAATGCATGTAGCAATCATAAATCTTACACACAACACTTGGGGTATTTTAGTCATTTTTGCCCTTAGGGGCATTTCAGTAATTTTTCTTTACTACGGGTTTTTACTTACCTTGGCCCGTTAACAAATTTCGTGAGCTAAGATGAATGAACACTATGCACCAGGTAGGATTCCAGAGAAGAGGAGGTGAGTCATTAAGATTGCTTAAGTACCAAGCTCTCCCTAGATCCAATCCTAGACATGCATATACCAGTTGCCACACCTTAACTCTATGACTTGTCTACGGTCGCAATATATTAATTAAGTTTTATGTGGTTATCATATACTAGGCCCAAAACCCCTACATACATGCATATGGCCCACTTAGCCCAATCTCATACATATGGCCCATCAGGCCCAATTCACATTCATATGGCCCATCAGGCCCAATACACGTTTATATGGCCCATTCGGCCCAATCTCATTTATATAGCCCATCCGGCCCAAATCACATTATATTAATGCTCACATACAAATTTCCTATGACATAGCATCGCTTATCAAACTTTGCCTATTATGGGCCCAACAGCCCATCGGGCCCATTTAGCCTATTTCGGCCCACTTGGCCTACTCACAACCCAAGTCTGTGGAATTGCCCATGGGCCTCAGGCAACCTATCGGTCTCCCCCTTACGAGTATTCGCGCACTCGTAAGACTACCGTAGCCACACTTTTGGCTTTTTGGCATTTTGACTTTTCAGCATTTTAACGTTTGCCGATTCATAGTGTGTGTGCAGTGTATGTATACAGCTGGTAAGCAAGCGTGATGCGATCTCCGTAGCCCCAATCCTTGCACGATAAGTATAACAACCCCTTCTTAAATCCCTAACCACGATCAACTCCCATATCTACACCACTCTTAACTATTAAAACAGAATAATAGGTGACTCGTATCTAACACAAGTCCCCTTACCTTAACTATGAACAATCGACCACTTTAGCCAATGGGAGAGGAATACTTTCTAAGATCGCAAACACCTAAATAGAAATTTCGACAGAAAGCTAAGACCCGAGATCTGATACTAATTCCCTACCACAGTCGATTAGAAAAAGTAAGGAACAATATTCGATACTCAGCAAAGAAAATCGATTGGAAGAGTAACACTTACACTACATTCGGTCAAAGAGTATTCGGCTCTAGAGATCTGAATGGCACAATTTCTTATTCGGTACTAAGGGAGAGAGGAAGAAGAATCAGCTAAACCTAAAAATGAAATAAAGAAATCGGCACAAGAAAAATAAAAGGAGAACAAAGGTTTTCAGCTTTTGGAGAAATCGGCAGAAAGAAAAGGAAGAAAACAAAAGGGTTTTCGATAACAGGGTGAAGGAAATTCGGCACTAGCCTGGCGACCCTGTATTCGGCACTTATTTATAACCCTATAGTCGAATTGCCTGGCCCTCAGTTCCCCATTCGGCTCCATCACTTCCCCCTCTCATCTCCTCGTTTTTCTCCCTGATAACCCCTTGATCCTTTCCTTAATTTTCTCTCCTGAACACTACCCTTAAAGTCCATCTTCACGCCACTTCCAACCTTTTAGAAGGCCAAAATTAAACTCCTAAATATACAAAGCTAGGATTTGAACCTAGGATCTCCTTGCTAGCCATTAACGCCACCTCCCTACACTCTAAGTGGCGTCACTTAGCCACCCCACCATAAGGCTTTTTGATGCCATTTTCCCCTATCTTTATTTAAAAGCCCAACTACTTGCCAACAAGGCCCTTTTAATTATTAAACTTTAATTTCTTCTACCGCTAAATTTGAACTCAAACCTTGACCAAGACCTACCAATGCGTAATTAACACTTAACTGGGATTGCTAAGCACAAAAAGAAAAATTCACGATTTCTGAATTTTTGGGTTTCGTGATTTTTGGGTTTCAAGATTTTTGGGGCGTTACAACTCTACCCCCCAAAAGAAATTTCATCCTCGAAATTCCCAACTACTAACACAGACTACCACACCACACCTTCGCTGCGCACTCTAATTCCAACTCAGATAAATAGCACCCAATGGGTAAGTACGTACCATTATTCACCTCTAGAGCGTCTCCATCCTCTTGACGATGTGCTGCATAGACCAAAACTGGCTGCCTCGCCTCAGCATGACCAGCACCTCTGCCCGGTGCTCCACGACCCAAACTATTTCCACCCCTGGCCTGATCACGGCCTCTCAGCGGTTGCTGACCACCCTTCGGTGGCTAAGCACTACCTCGGCCCACCTCTGGCACCTACCTCGGCATTCTAGGGCAATTCCTGATCCTATGCCCCTTAGATCCACAAGCTAAACAAGCTCCCGTCCTCTTCCAACACTCGCCTACATGACATTTCCCACAATCAGCACAAGGTGGCACCCCTGGATTAACAGTAGGGGGCCTTGTTCTAACTGGCTCATTAACTCTGGCCCTAGCCCTAGGCCTCTGTTCAATACTAGGAGTCTCAACCTCCCTCTTGTTCTTACCCCTTTCTTTCTCCTGATTTAGGCGCTCAGTGCGCTTTACCTCCTTCGTTATCTTTGCTTTCTCTACTAACTCCGAGAAAACTCGCTCCCTTTTCGGGGATATCAATACTCTGAGGCTATCTCTAAGTCCACCCTCAAACTTAACGCAACGCTCATAGTCCATTGCCACCATAAATCTTGCATACCTACTAAGGCGTAGAAACTCCGCCTCATACTCCGCCAACGATTTATTTCCTTGGGTCAAGTTCAGGAACTCCTTCCTTCTAGCATCCACATAGCTTGCACCCACATACTTCCCTTGGAATGCAGCTTTGAAAAACTCCCAAGTGACCCGCTCCGGTTGGGTGCCTTCTTTCAATGTCAGCCACCACTGGTAGGCTTCTTCTCTAAGTAGTGACACGACTCCTTTTAACTTTTGTTTCGATGAACAGTCCAAGTCCTCCATTATCCTTTCAGTGGCCTCCAACCAATATTTCGCCACGTTAGGAGCCACGCCAGACCCACCCTTGAAGATCTTGGCCCCGTTCGAATAAAGTCGCTCCAGAATGGACTCCTGATTCCCACTGCCATTATTGGGCCCAGCGACCCTTTCCAAAATCCTCAGCATTACCTGTGACAATGCATCTTCTCCCGTGGCTCAATCATACGGTTCATTCCCAGCAATAGGTGAGGCCAGAGCCTCTTCTACTCCAGCATCGGGAGTATGGCCCAATGCCGACGATTCAGCCCTAACACTTTTGCGGCCTCGGCCATGGCCTCTTGCACCTCTTCTAGCACTCATCGTCGATTCATGTATTATCTGGATTAAAAATTTTATGAAGTTTTAGTTAGTTTAATAGTTAACTCGATGTTTTATAGAAATTATTAAAGAGAAGATTACTTTCAAAAATCCTCTACAGGTTCAAGTTCCTGCGGGCTTTGGTTCCATTGTAAGAAGATCACCTAAAGTAGCCCTCTAACTAACTACTATATAACAATTTAAACAATATTTAAGAATAAAAGTACTTACTTGGTTCGACATCGGAGACTCGGTGTGCCGCTCAGTAAGACTTCCCTTTTTCCCAAAACATTGTAAATTTTTTTAACACAAAAAGAATTCAAGTAATAAGGCCCAATTCATAGCCCGAGTTGTGCAACCAGGCTATGATACCACTAAATGTAACACCCCAAACCCGACCTAGACGTTATGGTCGAATCTGGCGCATCACATTGAAGTGTTTTAGCAAAAATCGTGTTTTCATTGAAAGCCCTTCTTAAAATAAAAGAAACCTTAACTATCCTTAAAAAAACTCCTTTTAACCACTTGTTTAAAATATATGATTTTATGAAAACATGTCCTTTTAAAATGTAGTTGCGGAAACGTAGAAAAGTCATACTATAGTTTAAGAAACTGTGTTCAACTTCTTATAATTACATCACATAAAAATAATAATCCAAATAATAACAAAGTGGAAGCCCTATTACAAACTGATTTGAAAAGTACTTAATGACATAGAAATTGATAAGCTTTAGAAAGAAAAACAAGTTCAAATTATCTTGCTAGCTAGCCACCTAGAGTCCCTCCAAACGTGGAACCTTCTACTGGGCATCACCTGAAAATAAAATAAAAGAGAGGGTGAGTTTTTGCAAACTCAGTGTGTACAAACCTCGACAAAAACAAGCATTCAAAAGTCATCATACATCAAACATGCAATGCAATGCAATGCAGTGCAACCCACCCCAATAATCTAACCGGTACACTTCTACTCCGTCCCCCTTTTCACAACTTGTGGGGATATGAATATCGACCCACCCAATCGATACACATCCATGGTAGCCCGGTTGCAGCAAGCTGCCAATCACATATTAGGCTTAAAAGCCGTTGGTGGATCCACGGTTGTCAAGAAACCATGTGACCCTCATATACTCCCTCCGTTCCATAATTCCCAACCCATATGTAACCTAAACAGGATGTCACATGAATACATATGAATGCATGTAGCAATCATAAATCTTACACACAGCACTTAGGGGTATTTTAGTCATTTTTGCCCTTAGAGGCATTTCAATAATTTTCTTTTTTTACGTGTTTTTACTTACCTTAGCCCATTAACAAATCCCGTGAGCTAAGATGAACGAACACTATGCACTAGCTAGGATTCCAGAGAAGAGGAGGTGAGTTATTAAGACTGCTTAAGTACCAAGCTCTCCCTAGATCCAATCCTAGACATGTATATACCCGTTGCCACACATTAACTCTATGGCTTGTCTAGGGTCGCAATGTATTAATTAAGTTTTATGTGGTTATCATATACTAGGCCCAAAACCCCTACATACATGCATATGGCCCACTTGGCCCAATCTCATACATATGGCCCATCAAACCCAATTCATATATTCGATACTTAGCAAGGAAAACTGATTGGAAGAGTAACACTTACACTAGATTCGGTCAAAGAGTATTCAGTTCTAGAGATCTGAATGGCACAATTTCTTATTCAGCACTAAAGGAGAGAGGAAGAAGAATTGGCTAAACCTAAAAAGGAAACAAAGAAATCGGTACAAGAAAAATAAAAAGAGAACAAGGGTTTTCGGCTTTTGGAGAAATTGACAGAAAGAAAAGGAAGAAAACAAAAGGGTTTTCGATAACAGGGTGAAAGAAATTTGGCACTAGCCTGGCAACCCTGCATTCGGCACTTATTTATAACCCTATAGTCGAATTGTCTTGCCCTCAGTTCCCCATTCGGCTCTATCACTTCCCCCTCTCATCTCCTCGTTTTTCTCCCTGATAACCCATTGATCCTTTCCTTAATTTTCTCTCCTAAACACTCCTCTTAGAGTTCATCTTTACGCCACTTCTAACCTTCTAGAAGGCCAAACTTAAACTTCTAAAAATATTAAGATAGGATTTGAACCTAGGATCTCCTTGCTAGCCACTAACGCCACCTCCTTACGCTCTAAGTGGTGTCACTTAGCCACTCCACCACAAGGCTTTTTGATGCCATTTTCCCCTATCTTTATCTAAAAGCCCAACTACTTGCCAACAAGGACCTTTTAATTATTAAAATTTAATTTCTTCTACCCCTAGATTCGAACTCAAACCTTGACCAAGACCTACCAACGCGTAAGTAACACTTAACCGAGATTTTTAAGCACAAAAAAAATTTACGATTTTAGGATTTTTGGGTTTCGAGGATTTTGGGGCGTTACAAACTTGATGCCTAAGTCTATTTTCACGATGCTAGGGATAGGTGAAATAAGACCGACAACTGTGACGCTTCAGCTAGCGAATTAATCTTTAGCATATCTCGAGGGAAAGATCGAGGATGTTTTGGTAAGAGTCGATAAATTTATTTTTCCTGCTGATTTAGATAAAGAAGTGCCGATCATCCTTGGGAGACCTTTCTTAGCCACAAGAAGAACGTTAATTGATGTACAAAAACGTGAACTCACCATGCGAGTTCAAGACGATCAGGTAACCTTTAACATTCTTAAAGCGATGAAATTTCCAGATCTGAAAAAAGAATGTTTAGTTATGGAAGAGATAGAAACCTTGGTTTCTATGGAAAGCAGTTTTGAAGATCCATTGGAGAAAGCCTTAGATCTTGACCCTTTGGTGGATGAAGAAGGTGAAGAAAACATGGCTTTGATGGAAGCCAATCTAGGAATTTTATTCAATCCACACGGTTTGAACCACTGGAGTTAGAAGTCAGAGAATTTGTGCAACCCAAGTTGTCAATTGGAGAACCACCTAAACTCGAACTAAAGGTACTTCCTTCCTACCTTAAATATGTTTATTTAGGTGACTATTCCACTTTGCCAGTAATTATTTCAACAAAACTGACGAAAGATCAAGAGGGCAACTAATTGTTGTTCTAAAGAAATTTAAGAAAGAAATTGGTTAGACAATAACTGATATTCGAGGTATAAGCCCTTCTTTTTGCATGCATAAAATTATTTTAGAAGAAGGTGAAAGAGCTCAAATTGATGGGAAAAGGAGGCTCAATCCTATTATGAAAGAAGTTGTGAGAAAGGAAATGATTAAATGGTTAGATGTAGGAATCGTCTACCCTATTTCAGATAGTGCGTAGGTAAGTTCGGTGCAGTGTGTGCCGAAGAAAGGTGGAATCACAATTTTTGAAAATGAGTGTAATGAGTTGATTCCAACGATAACTGTTACTGGTTGGAGAATCTGTATTGATTAATAAAATTAAATAAAGCCACTCGGAATGACCATTTTCCATTGCCTTTTATGGATCAAATGTTAGATCGACTAGCAGGTAATGAATTCTATTATTTTTTAGATGGCTATTCAAGATATAACCAAATAGTTGTAGCTCTAGAATACCAACATAAAACAACCTTTACTTGTCCATATGGTACATTTGCTTTTAGGTGAATGCCTTTTGGTTTATGCAATGCACCTGCAACATTTCAACGATGCATGATGACAATATTCACTGATATGGTTAAAAATTTTATTGATGTTTTCATGGATGATTTTTATTTTTTTTTGGTAACACTTATGATATTTTTTTGAGTAATTTGGCTAAGGTACTGAAGAGATGCGAAGAACGAATCTTGTCCTTAACTGGGAAAAATGTCATTTTATGGTTAAGGAAAGGATTGTCTTAGGGCATAAAATCTCAAAAAGAGGAATTGAAGTCGATAAAGCAAAGGTGGACATAATTGAAAGAATACTGACCCAATTAATGTGAAAGGAGTCAGAAGTTTCTTAGGCCATGTAGGTTTTTACCGAAGGTTTATCAAAGATTTCTCGAAAATTTCTAAACCGTTGTGTTTGTTGTTAGAGAAAGATATAGTGTTTGATTTCAACAAAGCATGTTTGGAAGCTTTTGAATATCTAAAAAAAGGGTTAATCTCAGCCCCAATAATTGTTACACCTGATTGGAGCTCACCTTTTGAGTTGGTGTGTTATGCAAGTGATTATGCCATTGAAGCTATGATGGGTTAAAGAAGAAACAAAGTGTTTCACCTTATTTACTATGCAAGTAGAATTTTGACAGGAGCCCAACTCAATTACACGATAGCTGAAAAGGAACTCTTTGTTATAGTTTTTACTGACCATGCGGCCATTAAATACTTGTTCACGAAGAAATATGTGAAACCGAGGCTAATTCATTAGATGCTTTTACTCCAAGAATTTGACCTTGAGATCCAAGAAAAAAAATGTGTCGAAAATTAAATAGCTGATCATCTGTCAAGGTTGGAACAAGACGACGTAACTCGATCATGTGTGCCTATCAACGAGAATTTCCCAGATGAACACTTATTTGAGGTAAGTCAAATTCATGAAACACCTTGGTTTGCTGATTTTGCCAATTATCTTGCATGTGGAATAATTCCTCGAGAAATAACATACCAATAAAGGAAAAAATTCCTTCATGATAGTCAGTATTATTTTTGGGAGGATCCATTTTTGTTTAAACAGTGTGCAGATAATATAATCCAAAAGTGTGTAGCTGAAAGTGAGATTGTTGAGATCTTGTATCATTGCCATTCATCTCCAAGTGCGGGACACTTTAGTGGCTCACGTACTGCAGCAAAGATTTTGCAAGTAGGTTTCTTTTGGCCTACACTATTTAAAGATGCTTATGCTTATGTGAAGAGCTATGATAAATGCCAAAGAACTGGAAATATATGAAGGAGGAATGAGATGCCCTTGACAGACATTTTGGAGATTGAATTATTCGACGTATGAGGCATTGACTTTTTAGGCCCGTTTCTTTCTTTGTATAGGAACAAATACATCTTAGTTGCTATGGACTATGTATCCAAGTGGGTTGAAGTTGAAGCATACCCTACAAATGATGCTAAGGTAGTGATGTGTTTCCTAAAAAAGCATGTGTTTACACAATTTGGGACACCAAGAGCTATTATTGGTGATGATGGTTCTCACTTTGTGAACAAATAGCTTAAATGATTGCTTGAAAAATATGATGTGAAACACAAGATTGCTACTGCCTATCACCCCCAATCTAATGGGCAAGTTGAAAGAGTGAACCATGAAATCAAAGGTATTCTTGAAAGGGTAGTACGCCCTAGCAGAAAAGATTGGTCTCAAAGGCTCGATGATGAATTATGGGCTTATCGAACAACATTTAAGACACCATTAGGAATGACTCCTTATCGGTTAGTCTTTGGAATATCAGTTAGTCTTTGGAAAGGCATGTCATTTGCAATTAAAGTTGGAGAATAGGGCTCACTAGGATTTGAAGCAGTTATACTTTGATCTTAACCAGTCCAATGAAAGAAGGATGTTACAACTTGATGAGTTGGAAGAGCTGAGGTTGTTTTCCTATGAGAATGCCAAAATGTGTAAAGAAAGATCAAAGAGATGGCATGATAGTCATATACAACCTCGCGAGTTTAAAGAAGGTCAGAAGGGTTTGTTGTTTAATTCAAGGTTGAAGTTATTTCCTGGGAAGCTTAAATCCCGATGGAAAGGACCTTATACCATCTACCGAGTTTATCCTTATGGAGCTACTAAATTATACGACAATTACGGAGGTATGTTTAAAGTTAATGGTCAACGTCTCAAACACTACTGGGATGGTGAAGTTTAGCGTGTTGAATCCTTGTTCAAATTAACAGACCCTTAATTTTTCATGAACTCATTTTGTAAATAAATAAATAATTAGAACTTATTTTTCTTAACTTATTACATTTAATTAATTCTATCTAAGGAGATTGGAACTTAAGTGGGACCGTTGTGATCCCTCCAACCTTTCTTGGGAATTAATTTAATGTAATTTGTTAAGAAGAAATTTTTTAATTAAGATTTAAAATTTTTAAGTTTCATTTGTTTTATTTAAATTTTAAATTTTTATATTAATAAAGAGGGTCAAATTTGGCCCAAGTACTAATCTTTTTTTTTTCTTGAGTAAGTTTATAAATACAGTCTGAGTTTGAGGCCCAAGACAACAAGAAAGGAGGGAAAAATCCATACTTTGCACCACTCCCATTACTTACTACCCAAGTAACCCTAATGTAGCTAAATTTTCGCTACATGTTACCCTAATTCTTCCCTATATCAACTCCTCTTCATTCTACTATTTTTAATATCCCTCAAAGTAATTTGCTTAACCCTAAATCTCCCTCTTATGCCGTTAGCCTCAAATCCCGAAAGAAACCCTAGTTTCTCTTCCCTTTTTGCCAAAATCACTTATTGCCACCGCAAGAAGATTGTCGAAGCATCAATATTCGCGCACATCATTGTTTTTACGCCAGACATCACCATTGCTATCATTGCGATCATCTTTGTCATTCTTTGCCACACCATCCTTCACATCGCAAGATTTTTGTCGTAACAAGTCTTTACCCACCTTGCCGATTTCTTTTTTCCCCCTTGTGTAGAAACTTTTCCAAATTCTCAATAAACGATACCATGTCTCGCAAAAGAACTAGATCTTCAAAGACTACTTCTGAAAACCTGATTTTGATCAATTAAGAAGTGAAAGAGAGATTTGACTCAATCTTCAAGCATCAACCTATGATGCCAGAAAAAGGTTTTAACTTGAAGATTCATGATTTGATGGTTGTTCCTATACCAATTAGAAAAAAAATCAATGCTCTTAAGTGGGAATGATTTTGTGATGCTCGTTCAGTTCCTGATGATGAATTAGTTCAAGAATTCTATGCTAGTTTGACTATGCAAGATGCTACTGAGGTCATCGTTCGAAAGAAAAATGTACCTCTTACTTCTAAATCTATCAAGGATTTGTTTAACTTACTTGATGTTGAAGAAGATGAGTACTACCCTATGATGAACAATATCAATTGGGATTTTCTTCAACAAGTGCTTGATGTTGTGACAAATTTGGGATCCCAATAGATTATAAGAAAGTATGGAAGCCATTCTTGCCGAAGGGAATATCTAAAACCAGTAGCAAAGGTATAGTTTTATTTTTTTCGCTATAGTTTTATGCCTATCTCACATAGTTCCACCATCTCGATGGAATGGATGCTTTTGTTATATGCAATCTTGACAGAAAATTCCATTAATGTTGGGAAAATTATTCCTAAGGAGATTCATGATTGTGCTAAAAACAAGTTAGGAAGTGCTTATTTCCCATCATTAATCACTTCACTTTGCTTAAAGGCTCATGTTAAAACACAAGCAAATCTGAAGGGGCAATATGTTCAAGGGTGTATTACAAATCATGATCTTGAAAGGTTAGTAGAAAAGGTGCATGAGCTGAATCAAGGCAAGCAAGAAGAGCCAACTGAGTCAGATACCGAGGAAAAATGAAATTGAAACTGAAGCTAATTCAATTACAGACACTGAAGAATAAGAATTTGACAAGGAACCAAAAAATTCTAAACCAATTGAAGGATCTGCAACCCCTGAACCAGAGGTTGAGCCAAAAAAGAAACAGTCAAGCTAAGTGTTGAACCTGAATCTACAACTCCAATGCGGACTTCAGCAAGTGCTTTAAAGAAATCAGAGTTGTCAACTATGATGGATAGGTGCAAGTTCATGCACAATCAACAACAAACTTATTGGAAATATGCAAAAATTAGAGATGAATCAATTCAAAATAATTTTAACAATATCTCTAATACTTTTGTTCCTGAGTTCCCAGATGCTATCTTTGAGAAATGGATGGAAGATACTGACTATGCAAGTAGAGATGGAGCTGAAAAAGACAAAGGAAATGAGTCAAAAAAATAAAAGAGGGGATTCTTGTCTTATTATTTATTTAATTATTTTTAGGTCTTTAAGAATTTATTTCTTTCATAATTAGGATTTAATTTCTACAAAATAAAGCATAACAAGCATGAATAAACTTAACACTTCTTTAGAAAGAAAAAGACTAAGTGATGTGGTAATGGGAATGAACATGTCTAGGATTGGGTTATTAGGAAAGACATGGTATTTGAGCAGTCTTAATGACTCACCTCTCTTTCTTTACAACCCTACCTGGTGTTCAGTTTTCATTCATTACATTGTTTTTGCAATAAGCACATTACTTCCTTTTAAAGGGGGTAAGGCAAATAAATTGCTCAAATTTTAAAAAATTTCAAGTATGTTTCAATCATTTCTTTCATAAGTATGTTTTATTAAATGAATGTTTAGAGAAATTTTTTGTTAATGAGATAGTTTGAATGCAAGTATGAATGATGATTTTATCTGAGTGAAAGTATGTTATCATGAAGAATGGAATGCTTGTATGATCTTAGCCTTAGTGATGTTTGCCATGAAAACTTAGTTTTTCTTGAGATTAGACATGCATTAAGGTTTATATCTTTAGAATTAACTTAGTAACTTTCTTGAGGTGAAATCCTAGTGGACATAAAAATCTAAAATGATATAGGCATTATTTCTTTGTATCGTTTGAGCCTTTTCAAGCCAACCCTATGATATTAGACCCTTAAAACTGTAATTTTGAGCTTAAAGGCTTGTTTATTACAATGAACCTACATTATAAGCCACATTATCATCTTTTAAAGTTATCCTAATTTTGTGCACCCATCTTAACTAAAGTTGTCTTGGTAATTAACATTTGAGGAAATTTTCAAAAAGATGTATGTGCTCATGCTTAAAAAAATAAAAAAGATGAAGGAAGAGCAAAGAAAAGTTTGCTTAGTCTCCAAAAAGGAAAAATGTATTAGCTTGAGTTCAAAATAAGTTTGGGGGTGTTCCAAAGGTTCACTTAATGAAAAAGGTTGTATTTCGAGAAATCCAATACAAAGTTAAAGGTTAAGATTTTGAAAAAGAAATGTCTCAACTCCTAAAATCCGTACCTTTAATTGAGCCCCATTACAACCTTATAAAAGATCTATTGATTTGATGATTATGTCACCTACATTAGTGGAGAGGAAGTACTAAGTTCTATAGATGAAGATCATAAATAAGCCTTATGATTGTTTGCTTGATTGATAAAAAATTATGTTGAATGAAGAATGTTATCTGTGGCTGTGACATACATACAAACTATGATTCATGTTGGCATATTTTGAAACTTAGTATAAAACTTTAAAACTATTTGCATATGAATTACTTGTTAATAAAGAAGATCTATGAACATGAAGTTATTAATGCATGATTATGGGACAAAGTTGATGCTGCTTACACAATTAGCAATTTTGCCTTAGCAAGACCTTTTGCTGTGCATAAACATTACTCGGGACGAGCAATGATTTAAGTTTGGGGGTGTGTAAACTGAAAAAGTAGATAGGATTTTTTTCCTATGTAATTTATCACCTTTTTACTTAAATTCATTGTTAAAACTAAGTAATTGTTTAATAAATTATTGAAATATGTGAAAATATGAAATTAGGACATAGAAATTATTAAAATGTGATTTTATGCTTTATTATATAGTTTCCACGCATAAAATCGCTTATTTTATATTTATTTGAACATATTATATTTTTAAGACATAAAATAGGCCATGCATGATTAAATTAAATAATAAAATATAAAATTATATTTAATAATTCATTTTAAAATATTTCATTAATAATTTGGGTCTTAATTAATTATTTAAATTAGACAAATTTTATTCTTTGTTCTTTTAATTTATTGATTAATTTTTTATAGGTCTGATAGCTTTGTTGGATTACAAAAACCATCCAAATTAAAGACCAAGTCAACCCAATTTCGGCTACGCATGGTTGTTCATATAAACCACTTTTTGGTTTAATTACACAAGGTCCTTACAATGTTGAAGAAATTAGATATTTGCCCGAAGATTTACGTTTGACCGAGTCTCAGTCCTGATTTGTTATGGCATTTAAATTGCTTAAAAATCAAGCAAAATTCAACTCAAATCCACTAATTATGGCTGACCACTCATTGGAAAAGCTTGAAGAGACTAAACCTCTCTATTTTTAACAAACTACCCGCCTCTCTTTACCTATAAATAAGACCTCGTTTCATCCCTCATCCCTCATCATTCTCTCTTCTCTCTCAATTCTCTTTAGTATTTTCCATTCCCCATGCCTAGCATCATCTCTTCATAGAGATTTTAGCAATTAAGCCTCTTAAAGAGCCCTTGGTCGGCCACCTTAGAGAGCCTTCAACAAAGGAGCAAAGCGAAGGAACGAAGGAGCCTCGTCTGTCAGAGTCTTGGGTGATAGCCACTCTGATTTGGTTTTAATCTTTATTTTCTTTGATTTAATCTAAAATGTTTGCTACGTGTTATTTGTTCTTGTTTACAACAATGTTAGTTTAATTTTATTTAAGCTAGGATGATTGCTTTAATTAAATAATATTTATTTGATTCATGTTTATGATGTTTGTGCCTCAATTGATCATGTTTTCATTTAAAATCAAGTCTGTATTCTGTTCATACATGATTGAAATGCATCTGAATTAGCTGAGGGATCCTAACTAGACAACGGCTAATGGACCCATAATTGAAATGTGCATGCTCAATTTAGATCCTAACACAATTAAATTTCAGGTTGCATAACAACTCTTATAACGCCCCAAATTTTGGGCCTAGAAGTATTAGGTTTTGAGCATGGGAACAGTTACGAGGCTGCACATAAATTTTTAGTTGTGCAAGTGACACAATTGAGTGTCTGCTTCAATGGTTAAGTGTTCTGGGAAGTGTCTGGGAAGTCTTGGGTTCAAGCCTAGGCAGGTGCACAAAGTTTTGTTTTTAAAGGAATAAGCACTGTCTCTAGGCAGTATGCTTTTAAATTAATGTGGGAAAAATATGACAGAATTGGCTTGCTGGTCTAGGGGATAAGAGGCGTGTAGTTGTTGCTTTAGGTCTGAGGTTTGAATGCTGGTAGGCGCATGGAGGTGTTTTATTTTGCTGTTGGCCATAGGAGAGTTCTAGTTTCATCGAAACTTGTGTGTTTGAAGAATGTGGGGAGTTGTGGTCAAATTTTAGGAGATTATTGTGGAATTTTAGTTGTTAGGGGGACTTGGAGAGTGTTTTGTGGAGGAAAATTTGGATAGAAGAAGTTGTATGGAATTCAAATTAGTGGATGGAGTGATGTAAGGAGATTTTCAAGGAATGGATCAAGGGAAGGTAGAGCAGAATTTGAACTCTATCATTCAGAATTCGGCCTTGGTTGGATTGCTCTTCTCATTTTCAGTTTCTAATGATTGCCTTCAGGTTCTTTTTACACTTTGTTTTGATAGCCGAATACTGCTGCTGACCTCTCGGGTATTTTGTATTCTAGGCCTATTTCGATTTTGCTCTTCTCCGTTACTCCTTTTGTAATTGTTCTTTCCCCTCTATTTCCCTCTCTTTATCTCATCTTTGTTTGACCGAATACCCTTTGTGTGTTGGCCTAATATTTCTTTTCTCCCCTTTCTTGTCTTTCGGCTTTGGGCAATCGCTCTTGGCAAGCATTCTTCGATCAATTGGGTTCAGACACACGGTTCTCCTCATTCTTTCTCCCTAGTGCTTATCCTTGGCCGAATATTGGTAAGTAAGTTTTTGTTTCACTTCTACCCCTTTCGATTTCTCTCCTTCCTGAGCACTATTTCTTTTTCCTTCTTATCATTACCTGCTCTGCTTGCTATTTCAATTCAGTTTCTCTTCGGTCTTAGTTCATTACATCATCGAATTATACTTTGTACTATCATTATTTGATAAGTAGGGATTAGTCAAGATTGTTTTTATCAAAGTACAGGTTTCATAAAGGGGTTATGACCTTCGTGTAGGTGGAGATCAAGTTGATTGGTGTGCCTCCTAGGAATCAAGGGTGCGATTTCGATTGCTTTCGATAAGGAGAAGTAACTATTTGGATCACTTTGGAACTCCGTTAAGTTCCATTTGTTCTATGAAATATGCAGCTGAGTAAGTGTCTTTTTGACTGAATTCAGGTATAAGAATATTTGGAACGCGATTATCTTCGGATCACATCAGGTGTGTAAACACTACCTTTGATCGTAAATCGGCGAAAAGCTAGAAGGTGTGAATAGTCAACACCACACGAGTGTGTAGCTAATCGTATGGTATCTCGTGTGACTAAACATGGGTAGATGATCAACTAGGCCGGCCATGAGCGATTTCATGGGCCGAGGCCGTATTGGGCCATTTTGGGCCAAACTGGGCCGTGTAGGCCCCAGGTAGACGTGGGCCCCACACGGGTGAACCACATGAACGTGTGGAGAATATTGGGCTAGGCTTTGTAACCTACATGGCCAAGGCCATTTCTGGGCTATGTGGGCTATACGGGCATATGGGCCCATATGGGCCCGCAATATGGGCCTTGGGCCCATTTTCACTGTTTGACTGTTAAGGTTTTACGGGTTGCCCGAGACGACTGTGGCCCTTTTATTGGTTCGGTAAGCATACCTGGACCCTTAATAAATAAAATGACTGTTTTACCCTTATTGGTAAATGACTATTTTGCCCTTATGTGGTAAAATTACTGTTTTGCCCTTATGTGGTAAACTTACTATTTTGCCCTTATGTGGTGAAATGAATGTTTTGCCCTTATATGGTAAAATGAATGTTTTGCCCTTATGTGGTAGAATGACTGTTTTGCCCTTATGTGGTAGAATGACTGTTTTGCCCTTATATGGTAAAATGACTATTTTGCCCTTATGTAGTAGAATGATTATTTTGCCCTTATGTGGTAAAATGACTGTTTTGCCCTTATGTGGTAAAATAACTATTTTGCCCTTATATGGTAAGATGACTGTTTTGCCCTATGTGATGTATCTTTATATTTTAGCATGCTATTTGTAACTGTATTGAGTACATGTTTAATATTATGATATGACATGTCATGTCGCATGATGCATTGCATGGGGATGGGTTTATATATGATTGGAGGAAGTGTATTGTACTGGCAGCTCTACTACAAATCACTGATGGCTCTAAGCCTATTATACTCGCAGCTCTACTGCATATTACTGTTTAGTGCCACAACCGGTACTAATTCTAGAGTGTAAGGATGAGTGGGTTGATTATATCCCTACATGGAGTGTAGGGTTGGATGGAGATGGAGTGTAGAGGCTGGATGGGTAGGACTTGCATACGATTTTTTGTTTCTGCACTGTTTATTATTACTGCACTGTTTACTGTTACTGCAATGGGCAAGGCCTGAACATATGACTGTTTCTGTATTGAGATAGGTTAAAGCCCAAACTGATATTGCCATTGTTACTAAAAAAGGCTTAGGCCTAGACTGTATTTGCTCACTGTATGTTGGATTGTTTGTTTATTAAGGGATTACACACTAAGTTTTCATAAACTCACCATTCTGTTTATCTGTACAGGTAATCCTTAGGCGGATCGGTGCTGCGAGGGACTCAAATGTGGCCACACAACCGCGCGTGCTTCTATTTTTGACTTTTAAATTATAAGTATTTAATTTGGGTATTTTCTGTAATAAGGCCTCTTTAAATTTTTAACGTTTAATTTGGGGTTTTATTATATTGATTTATACTAGATGTAGGACACGGGTTTTCAAAAGATAAATGGTTTTCAAAACATCACGGCTACGCAACACGTTTCAAAAGCTTCCGCAAGAAACATCATTTTAAATAGATAACGACGTTTTAATATGATTAATTTTCGACAAATGACTTACATTTTGAAGATAAATGGCAAGCCTTGAAATCATCTTCAAGGTCATTCAAAAAGGGTTAATGGAGAATGGGGTTTTTAACAATTTCGCACTTTGTGAAAAACACTTTAATGTGACATCGCCAGATTCGGCCATGACGTCCAGGCCGAGTTTGGGGTGTTACATTTAGTGGTATCATAGCCAAGTTTCAAAACACAGTTGTCGATTTAGGTTTCTTCAAAAACTTGAAATTTTCAAAAAAGAACTGTTTCAAATGATTTGGAGGTATTTTGAAATGTTTTACTGAATGTGTGGTGCACCAAGTTTCCGCGCTGATCCTCTAAGTTCTCTCTAAAAATTGTATTTTGGTTTTCATTGAAACTGCCATAGGTAGGATTACTGAGACTACTGTAAGTAGTAAGACTGCACTGAAATACTCTATTTAGGGTAAACTAGAAAACTGTAGTAAGATTGCGATCTGCGAAAATGAACTCCGTATTACTATTGTCTCCATAAAACATCTGTTAATAAACACTGGAACTGTAAAATGATGCATAAAACTGTTAATAAGATAAAACACATTTCGATAATGAACACCAGAGGTACTCGCGGAAGGGGTACAAGAGGCTACGGCGGAGGCCTTGGAGGTGCTTGAGCTGAGTCTCATGATCATGCGGGTAGGGACGATGCACTGTCACAAACTTTGTTACAGATTCTAGAGAGGGTCGCTGGACTAATACCGGTACTGTGGGCCATGGATCGATTACGGAACGACTCCGGTCTAGTAGAGCTGAGATTTTTAGGGGTATTACTGGAATTGCCCCTAATGTGGCTGAGTATTAGAGCGACGCACTGTCCCAATCTACCTGTAGATTGTACAAAAGACGCACAAGTTAAATGTGGTAGTGTTTTGGAACTACAGTGCGCAACGGAAGCGTAGTAGTGTAGTCTGTGTTATATGATTGATCTGATAGTTGGAAATTTCAGGGATGAAATTTTTTTAAGGAGGGGTGAGTTGTAACACCCCAAATTTTGGGCCTAGAAGTATTAGGTCTTGAGCATAGGAGCAGTTAGAAGGCTGCACATAAATATTTAGTTGTGCAAGAAAGTGACACAATTGAGTGTCTGCTTCAGTGGTTAAGTGTCCTGGGAAGTGTTTAAGAAGTCTTAGGTTCAAGCCTGGGTAGGTACAAAAAGTTTTGTTTTTAAAGGAATAAGCACTATCTCTAGGCAGTAGGCTTTTAAATTAAAGTGGGTAAAACATGATATAATAGGCCTGCTGGTCTAGGGGATAAGTGGCGTGTGGTAGTTACTTGAGGTCTGAGGTTCGAATGCTAGTAGGCGCATGAAGGTATTTTATTTTGCTGTTGGCCATAGGAGAGTTCTAGTTTGACCGAAACTTATGTGTTTGAAGAGTGTGGGGAGTTGTGGCCGAATTTTAGGAGATTATTGTGGAATTTCGGTTGTTAGGGGGATTTAGGGAGTGTTTTGTGGAGGAAAATTTGGATAGAAAAAGTTGTGTGTGGAATTCAAATTGGTGGGTGGAGTGATGTCAGGAGAATTTCAAGGAATGGATCAAGGGAAGGTAGTGCCAAATTTGAAATCTGTCTTTCAGAATTCGGCCTTGGCTGGATTACTCTTCTCATTTTCGATTTCTAACGATTGCCTTCAGGTTTTTTTACACTTTGTTTTGATAGCCGAATACTACTGCTGACCTCTCGAGTAATTTGCATACTAGGCCTATTTTAGTTTTGCTCTTCTCCCTTACTCCTTTTGTAATTATTCTTTCCCCTCTATTGTCCTCTCTTTATCTCATCTTTGTTTGATCAAATACCCTTTGTGTGTTGGCCAAATATTTCTCTTCTCACTTTCTTGTCTTTCGGCTTTAGGCAACCCCTCTTGGCAAGCATTCTTCTATCAATTGGGTTCGGGTGCACGGTTCTCCTTATTCTTTCTCCATAATGTTTATCCTTGGCCCAATATTGGTAAGTAAGTTTCTGTTTCACTTCTGCCCCTTTTGGCTTCTCTCTTTCCTGAGCACTATTTCTTTTTCCTTCCTATCGTTACCCCCTCTGCTTACTATTTCAGTTCAGTTTCTCTTTGGTCTTAGTTCACTACATCACCAAATTATACTCCGTACTGTTGTTATTTGGTAAGTAGGGATTAGTCAAGATTGCTTTTATCCAAGTACAGGTTTAATAAAGGGGTTATGACCTTCGTGTAGGTGGAGATCAAGTTGATTGGTGTGCCTCCTAGGAATCAAGGGTGCGATTTCGATTGGCTTTCGGTAAGGAGAAGTAACTATTTGGATTGCTTTGGAACTCCGTTAAGTTCCATTTTTTCTATGAAATATGCAGCTGAGTAAGTGTCATTTTGACTGAATTCAGGTATAAGAATATTTAGAATGCAGTTATCTTCGGATAACATCAGGTGTGTAAACACTACCTTTGATCGTAAATCGGCAAAAAGCCGAAAGGTGTGAATAATTGACACTACACGGGTGTATAGCTACCCGTGTGACTAAACATGGGCAGATGATCGACGAGGCCGACCATGAGCGATTTCATGGGCCCAGGCCGTATTGGGCCGAATTGGGCGTTGTGGGCCCTACGTGCACGTAGGCCCCACCTAGGTAAACCACACGAACGTGTGGAGAATATTGGGCCAGGTTGTGTAATCTACATGGCGAAGGCCATTTTTGGGCTATGTGGGCCACACGGGCGTATGGGCCCACATGGGCCCGTAATATGGGCCTTTGGCCCATTTTTACTGTTTAACTGTTAAGGTTAAATGGGTCACCCTAGACGACTGTAGACCTTCTGTTGGGTCGGTAAGCGTACCTGGACCTTTAATCAATAAAATGACTGTTTTGCCCTTATTGTGATAAAATGACTATTTTGCCCTTATGTGGTAGAATAACTGTTTTGCCCTTATGTGGTAAAATTGCTTTTTTGCCCTTATATGGTAAAATGACTATTTTGCCCTTATGTGGTAAAATGACTGTTTTGCCCTTATGTGGTAAAATGTGGTAAAATGACTATTTTGCCCTCATGTGGTAGAATGATTATTTTGCCCTTATATGGTAAAATGACTATTTTGCCCTTATATGGTAAGATGACGGTTTTGCCCCTATGTGATGTATCTTTATATTTTGGTATGCTATTTGTAATTGTATTGAGTACATGTATAATATTTTGATATGACATGTCACGTCGCATGATGCATTGCATGGGGTTGGGTTTATATATGATTAGAGGAAGTGTACTGTACTGGTAGCTCTGCTACAAATCACTGATGGCTCTAAGCCTATTATCTTCGCGACTTTCTTTGCATATTCTCGCATTTAGTGCCGCAACCGTGCTAGCACTGCGGAGTGTAGTGATGGGTGGGTTGATTATATCCCCACATAGAGTGTAGGGTTGGACGGAGATAGAGTTTAGAGGCTGGATGGGTAGGACTAGCATATTGTTTCATTGTTTTCTGCATTGTTTATTATTATTATCTTGTTCTTTATCAGCATCGCAATGGGCCAAGGCCAGAACATATGATTTAGCTTTCAGATTGAGATGGGCTAAAGCCCAAACTAATATTGCCACTGTTACTAAAAAGGGCTTAGGCCCAAACTGTATTTGCTCATTGTATGTTTGATTGCCTGTTTATTAAGGGATTACATACTGAGTTAACGTAAACTCACCATTCTGTTTATCTGCGCAGGTAATCCTTAGGCAGATTAGTGCTACGAAGGACTCAAAGGTGGCCACACAACCGCGCGAGCTTCTATTTTTGACTTTTAAATTATAAGTATTTTAATTTGGGTATTTTCTGTAATAAGGCCTCTTTAAATTTTTAACGTTTAATTTGGGGTTTTATTATATTGATTTATATCTGCTAGATGTAGGACACGATTTTTCAAAATATAAATGTTTTTCAAAACATCACGGCTACACAAAAACTTGTAACCCTTAGGTTTGTGCAAGTGTACACAGTCGTTATCAAGTAATAAGTAAGTATCGAGTTATCGTCTCCACAGGGAATGTATTTGTGTTAAATCACTTAATTGTAAAATTATATTAACAACTTGGTAAATAAAAACACAATATGGTTGAGAAGTGATGATAAAAATATATTAAACTAAATGCAATGATCCCTAATGCAGTTATCAGAAGTATACAAACTATATGAATGGAATAGATTTTAGCAAAATTAAACACAATTTGTAACAATTATAACATAAATAAAGTAGGAAAATTACTTTAATTAAACTCAATTTATTATCAACATGCTTAATAATATTCGGAAAAAAATTCCATGGCAACTTGATCTTTCATGAGTTTGGAAACCACATTAGGTCATTTCGGACTCCTTTAGTTAGTAAATAGGCATTTTACTGATCCTTATTTACTAAGGGTTTCTTAGCATTTGTGTGAGGTAACAGGGACGTGTTAGGTTCGAAACAGTTTAATCATACAAATCTAAAAACTATGTAGATAACAGAGCTTGGTTAGAGTTGTTATGCAACCTGCAATTTAATCGGGTTAGGATCTAAATTGAGCATGCACATTTCAATTATGCATCCACTAGTCGTCGTCTAGTTAGGATCGCTCAGCTAATTTAGGTGCAATTCAATCACGTATGAACGGAATACAAACTTGATTTTAATTGAAAACATGATCGATTGAGGCATAAACATCATAAGCATGAATAAATAAATATTATTTAATCAAAGCAATCATCCTAGCTTAAATAAAATTGAGCTAACATTGTTGTAAACAAGAACAGAGAACACATAGCAAAGATTTTTAGATTAAATTAAAGAAAAGAAAGATTAAACCCAAATTAGAGTGGCTGTCACCCAAGACTCTGATTAACGAGGCTCCTTCACTCCTTCACTTTGCTCTTTTGCTGATGGCTCTCCAAGGTGGCCAACTAAGGGCTCTTTAAGAGGCTTAATTGCTAAAATCTCTATGAAGAGATAATGCTAGGCGTGGGAAATGGAAAATGCTAAAGAGGATTGAGAGAATAGAGAGAATGATGATGGATGAGGAATGATTTTTGAGGGATCAAATGAGGTCTTATTTATAGGTGAAGAGAGGAGGGTAGTTTGCTAAAAATAGAGAGGTTTAGCCTCTTCAAGCTTTTCCAATGAGTGGCTGTTCATTCTTATAGGATTTTGAGTTGAATTTTGCTTGATTTTTAAGCAATTTAAATGCCATAACAACTCCGGATTGAGACTCGATCAAATGTAAATCTTCAGGCAAATCTCTAATTTCTTCAACATTGCAAGGACCTTTTGTAATTAAACCAAAAGGTGGTTTATATGGACAGCCATGTGTAGTCAAAATTGGGTTGGCTTGATCTTCAATTTGGACGATTTTTATAATCCAACAAAGCTATCAGACTTGTCCAAAATAAATCAATAAATTAAAGGACCAGAGAATAAAATGTATTCAATTTAAATAATTAATTAAAACCCAAATTACTAATGAAAAATTTTAAAATGAATTATTAAATATAATTTTATATTTTTTTATTTAATTTAATCATGCATGGACCATTTTATGTCTTAAAAATATAATATGTTAAAATAAATATAAAATAAGCCATTTTATCATGAAAACTATATAATAAAGCATAAAATCACATTTTAATAATTTTTATGTCCTAATTTCATATTTTCACATATTTCATTAATTTATTAAAAGTTACTTAGTTTTAACAACGAATTTAAGTAAAAAGGTGATAAATTACATAGGAAAAATCCTATATATTTTTATGTCCCAAACTTAAATCATTGCTCGTCCCAAGTATTGTTGATGCAAAGCAAAAGGTCTTGCTATGGAAAAATTGCTAACTGTGTAAGCAGTATCAATCTTTTGTCACATAATCATGCATTAATAACTTCATATTCATAGATCTTCTTTATTAACAAGTAATTCATATGCAAATATTTTTAAAGTTTTATACTAAGTTTCAAAATATGCCAACATGAATCATAGTTTGTTTGTATGTCACAGCCACAGATAACATTATTCATTCAACATAATTTCTTATCAATCAAGCAAACAATCATGAGGCTTATTTATGATATTCATATGTTGAACTTAGTACTTCCTCTCCACTAATGTAGGTGACATAATCATCAAATCAATAGGTCTTTTATAAGGTTGTAATGGGGCTCGGTTAAAGGTAGGGACTTTAAGAGATGAGACTTTTCGGTCTCAGTCACCATTATATCATCTTGGTTTGGAAGCAAGTCATGAAATAATTCCTTGTTTGGGTTAGCCATCGTCTAATTTTTGACTTAATCTCAAGGTCGAAAATGTTTCCACGCTCATCGCACCAATTGTTGAGTGTTTGTTTCTTTGTGTCCTTCTCAGTGTAGCTCATTTACATATATAGAAGGCATGGTCCACTAATGTGATGTGCTAAGGGTAACTAGGCGAATTAATTGGTGACACATTACCCTCTAGGGGTTGCACATGTCCTAGATACCCCTTAAAGGATATAAGCGAGCAAGGTAGGATCATGCAAGTGGCAGCATACGTATCGGGTGAGTTGCTAGGGAGCTAGCCAGTTTGGTAGTGAGCAAGACCTTGGCTAGCTAGACTATACCTCACCAACTAAGATGAGTGGCAAGCTCACATATCGAGCTAGTAG
Source organism: Gossypium anomalum (assembly GCA_025698475.1). Lineage (NCBI taxonomy): Eukaryota > Viridiplantae > Streptophyta > Magnoliopsida > Malvales > Malvaceae > Gossypium > Gossypium anomalum. The sequence continues at coordinate 32,043,068 of CM046958.1, read as the reverse complement.
GGTTTACGTGGCACACTTGTTGTAACACCTCAAACCCGGCCTAGACGTTATGGCCAAATCTGACGTGTCACATCGAAGTGTTTTTCAAAAATTGATCTTTTCAGTAACAATCCGTTACTAAATTTAAATCCTTTTATTATTATTTAAAAAAATTTATCGTCAAAACGTTTACCTTATTAACCATCAGTGTTACATTAAATTGTTTTAAAAACGCAGAAGCTTTTAAGTCGATGAAGTTTGAAACACGTGTTTTAAAAAATAGTAGTTGTCTTCAAAACTCGTCTTTACTTAGACTAGCAGTTTAAAACGAAAATATATAATCCATAGTCCAATTAAAAGTTAAAAACCACAAATGGCCTTATTACAAAATAAAAAACCCAAAAGTGAAATTTAAATTAAATAAAGTCAAGACAAAGCAGTCGTGTGGCCACCTCCAAGTCCCTTGCAGCACCAAATCGTCTAAGACTGGGGATTACCTGTATAGTTAAAAAGAAATGGGTGAGTTTAAGAAAACTCAGTGTGTAGCCCTCTGTCAGTCAAACAAGAAACAAAGTGCATGCAGAATATGATTGGGCCCGAGCCCTATTCGGGGCCGATGCTGACCTGGCCTTAGCCCTATGCAAGATGCTGATGTGGGCTTAAGCCCAATACTGATGATCGATCGATGAGTGTAATGCAATTATGCATCCCACCCAAATCCAACCAGCACACCACCTGTACCAACTAACACACCATGTGGGGATATAAATCACCCCACCCAGCCAGCACACTAATATCGCAACAAAGCTGCCAGTTATAATAATGCAGCATAGCTGCCATAAACAGTAAATGTGGCAAAGCCACCAGTATCAGTAATTGTGGCATAGCCGCTAGTATCAATGATTGTGACATAGTCACCAGTACAGTACTTCCTCCATATCAAAATCCCAACCCCATGCAATATGTCATTTCATAAATATTACGTGTATGCAAAGTCATACTCAGTTCAATCATAAATGTAAATCATAAGCACATAAGTCATACGGAACATAAGGGCGTAAATGTCATTTTACCATATAGGGGTATTACAGTCATTTTACCCTACAGGGGTATTACGGTCATTTTACCCTACAAGGGTATTACAGTTATTTTACCCTACAGGGGCATTACAGTCATTTTACCTTACAGGGGAATTATGGTCATTTTACCTATTTTGGGGTTTTAGCTCAGATAACGACCTCTCCAAAGGCCTACAGTTGCCTTGAGCGACACAGATAACCTAAATGACCATAACGGTGTCAATGGGCCCAAGGCCCATCACTCAGCCCAAGTGGGCCCACATGCTCGTGTGGCCCATTTAGTCTAAATTTAGGCATGGCTATACGAACAACGCAACCCAGTCCAACATTTACCACAAATTACAGATTTTATTCGTGTGGGGCCCACAAGCCCATTGGGTGCACACGGCCCATTTTAGCCTATCGAGGCCCATAATGGCTTCTACGGTCCTATGCCTAATATTTGTAGGCTTGAATCACCACACGTGCGATCGCACGCTCGTGTGGCATCAAACGTCGTATTTCGACTTTTCGGCTTTTTAGCTTTTTGGCCTTTCGGCTTTTGTCGATCTTTAGTCCAATCAGTGTGGAATACACACCTTTTCGGCTTTTGTCAGTAACATATTGATGTACGATTACACACCTTTTTGCGATAACTAGCTAAGATCCACGCTCTCCGAACCTTGGTTGAGAAAATACCATTTACTCCTCTACGATAGTTGGCTAGAACCGATCACCCTTCCTTGTTGATTAACTGCGATAAAAGAATCATCTATCAGTTACGACTGCCTAACTCAAGGGTTGATATGCACGAATCCAAAAGGCACAACCCCTAGATTAGGGAACAAGTATTCAGCAACAATACAACATAACCACATCTATCCCCAGTTGAACCAAATAATTGAGAACATGATTACCTTAGATCGAAATCAACAAAGAGGTTTCTGAAAGCTTTAGTACATCTAATAAACCCCTCGAGACACCTAGGACCCAACAAACCTCATATCACGTAGATGGCCAAAGATTGCAATCCAAAACCTTTAGAAGAAGAAGCATTTAGCTTTTAAAAAAAAAGGAAACAATTTTGAAAATATAGAAAAAATAAAGGAAGAAAACTCACCGAATGATTAGAACCACCACCACCGAAACTTAAATAAAGAGAGAGAGAAAGAAAGAAAAGTATAGTCAACTTGGATATGAGAGAAGAAGGACAAAGGTTCGGCCAAATGAAGAATTAAGATTGAGAGGAGGGAAAGGCAAGGTTCAGCTTAAAGAAAGAAAGTAAAGAAAATGCCCAAAAGTAATTTGGTCACCAAGGTAGAGCACGAAATTGCAAGAGAAGAGAAAATAGGAAAAGTCGACACTTAGGAAAAACTGAAACTAGATGTCACAACACCAAAACTCCAAATTGGCACAAAGAAAAATACCCTAAAATGCTCTCAAAATGCCGAAATGCACACAAAAGAGACCCCTAGCAAGCTTCCCCAATCGGCTACAACTTTCCAAGTTTTGAATTCCTTGATTTCCTTCTCCTAATTCTCCTCCATATCACCCAACTACCAACCACATCCCCTGATTCTCTCCTCCTTTACCAATTCAAACCTCATCCAGTAGAGTTTCAGTCAAACTCCACCTCTCTCACCATAACGAAATAAAATAAATATCCCTTTGCATTCCATGGGATTCAAGCCTAAGTTCTCAAAATAACCATGTCACGCCACCACCACTAGGCCACAAGCTCATTTGTGACATAAATATACTACATTTATTTATAGGGCCTACAGTCCAGAGTCAAGGTTTACTTAAGAGGAAAAACTAAAATTTTGCTAAAGCCTATGTTTGAACTCAGGACTTCTCCAACACTCCCAAACACTCCTAAATCACTTAACCATTAAAGGAGACAATCAATTTGTGTCACTTTCTTGCACAACTAAATTTTTATGTACCGTCTCCTAACTGATCCCTTATTCAAAACATATTTCTTCTAGGCCCAAATTCGGGGCGTTACACTTGTAATAAAATTCAAAACCCCACAACCATCTTTGTCGCTTTCCCTAACCCTTCTACCTACTTGACTCCCCCATCATATAGCTTACTGTCATGTGTGAAATGATATGCGGATTGTGCAAGTATACACGTTGGAACAAGTAATAAACTGATGAGTGACTATATTTCCCACAAGGATTAGATTAAGGCACAAAAGTGGTCAAGTTATTATAATAAAATGCAATTAATGCTATAGTAAAGTGTAACAGCCCGTTTAGGGCCTAGTCAGAATAGTGGCCTTAGGACAACAATTTGAAGTCAGAGAAATTATTTTATTATTATTTTGGAGTCATATCATGTTTATGTTAGTGCATAAAAAATTTGGTAGATTAATTTTAACGATTGTGAGCCCAATTGCGAAAAAGGACTAAATCGCATAAAGTGTAAAAGTCCTAATTTGATAGCTAAAGGTGTTATTTTGTTAGAGAATCAAAATTGATGGATCTTAAAGGGCAATTAGACCATTTTAAAGGAGCATAGCCAGCCATAGAGTCAAAGAGGAGACAAACTTTTCAAATTTGGTGAGTTAGATAGCTTATTTTTTACTAAAATGGAAAAAAATAAATGAAGGATGATATCATCCCTTTTTCATCTTTTTCTCTACCAAAAATCGGCCATTGAAGGGGGTTTGAAAGCTTAAAATTTTTAGCAACTTGAAGCGCTCACAAGTAAGTGATTTCCATGTCCTTTGTTGATGACTTTTGCATTTTTGAGACCCTAGAAGCATGAGCTTTCAAATGAGGGGTCTATTTTGCAAAATGATTAAGAGTTTAAGGTTTTTCCATGAATGGATTTGTAATGTTTGCTAAGTTTTTATGGAAGAAAATGAGTCTTGGTTGTTGAATGAATAACTTTTGGGAAAGAGTTTTCATAGAAAACCCATATAGGACCATTTTGCAAAGTTTATGAAATGAATGATAAATGTGTGAAATAGTGGGAATTTGAAGTAGCTTTAAGAGTAAAAAGGGTTCGGCTAGACTTAAGATGCGATGAAATTCGATAAAAATCAATTTTCGAGCATATGGGTAAAATGGTTATTTTGTCAAAGTCTAGGGGCAAAATGGTTATTGTAATGAAGATGTGAATTTTTGATTGCCTAATTGTATTTAGTGACTAAATGAGTGCATTTTGCTATTATAGATAAAGAATTACCAAATCTGACCCTAGACCGGGGGAAGGCCAAGCAAGTAGATTAATTGACGAGTCGTTTACATTTTGTAATACGTGGTAAGTTGTATGTAAATAATACAACTACATTGTTATTATATGTGCTTGAATTAATATAGCATAAATTGCTTGATTATGGAATTGAGAATGTATAATGATAATTGAGATAGTAGAATTCCCGTTGGAACCTTAGGAAGTAAATTAGATATTCATGCCATGACAATTGGGTCACTTGTGTGAGCTAGTGTAAGACATGTCTGGGACATGCATCGGCCACATTATGAGAGCCAGTGTAAGGCCATATCTGGGATATGGCATCGGCAATGAGGTGAGTGCTAGTATAAGATATGTCTGGGACATGCATCGGCCTCGGGATGTAAGCCAGTGTAAGACATGTCTAGGACATGCATCAGCTACAGTAGTGTTAGTGTAAGACCATGTCTGGGACATGGCATCGACACGGATATACGAGAGCTAGTGTAAGACCATGTTTGGGACATGGCATTGGCCTCGACGATGATAGCCAGTGTAAGACCTTGTTTGGGACATGGCATCGGCACCTTACCCCATGTTTGAGGCTTAATGAATAGTCGGTAATGTTCCGAATGGTTCAATGGTTCAAGTTATGATTTTGAGGTAATTAGGAAAGTATAACCGTGTTGTGAGTGGTACAGGTACCAAATTTGTTTTACATGAGATGTAAGCTCAATATATATATGCTATGTGAATTGTATAGATGTTGATGAGTAAGTAATGCTTATGCCCACTTTGTATCATGAGCTCGTCGATGAATGGTTAAGCAGTTGTTGTATATTTATTTATATGCAACTTACTAAGCTATATGCTTACTCCCTTTTCTTTCCATTTTCTTACAGTGCCGCCTAACTAGCTCAAGGGTCACCAGAAGTCAGAGATGTCGATCACACAATCAATCGAAGAATTCGGTATAGTTGGATTTATATTTCTGAAAATGGCATGTATATAGCTTAGAATTTATATTTTTGTGACATTGAGAATTGGCCAAATGTGTTGGCTTGGGTTGGAAACCCTTCATTTTGTATTAAGCCTTAAATGATGGCTAATATTCATTTTGATTTTATAAAAGATGCATTTACATGGTTGAATTAATGTCTATTGTGGCTGATTTGGTTGTATGAGTTTTGTTTGTTATGGTATAAGTTGGTTTTGTATGGAACTATGTATGTAAGGGTGGCAATATTGTCCACACGGGTAGACACATAGGCGTGTGTCTAGGCTGTGTGTGACACACGGCTAGCCCCATAGGCGTGTGGTCCAGCCATGTGTCTCAGCTGTACGAAGGACACGGCCCAACACACGGGCATGTACCTTGGCCGTGTGACGTTTTGAGCATGCTGACGTCAAAAACAAAATGTCCATTTTTTGAACACGGGCGTATCATAGCCGTGTGAGGGACACGGGTGTGTGTCTGGCCATGTGAAAACCCCTGTAGGTTCAAATTAGAAATTAATTCCACACAGGTGTTGGACACGAACGTGTCTTTAGGTCTTAGGCCATGTGAGCTACACGTGCCATCAGCACGGCCATGTTAAAATAGTCATACGGGCGTGTTGCCCTTCCACACGGGCGTGTGCCCTGTTTAAAAGAAAAAAAATTTCATAGTTGATTTATGGTCCCGGAGTGGTCTCAGATAGTTTCTAATGGTCGATTTAGGGCTCGTGGGCCCATAATAAGAATTTTAAAGTAGAAATTGAAAACGTTTTAATTTGGACCGAGTCTTGGTGACTTGAGATTGTTTGTGTGTATGAGATCAAGTTAGGTAATTCCTTGTACTCCGCCCCGGCATGGGTTACGGGTATGAGGTGTTACATAAAGCTATGGTAAGTATGCAATGACAATTAAAGGAATAATGATTTATGCAATATGTGGAATTAATGAATACTTGAAAATGCTACGGCAAAACGATAATAGAAATGAATGGCAATTATTAGAATTACTATAGGAATATTATCTAAACGATCAAGTAACTAACTAAGAATGATATGGTATAGATATGACGACAAAGGATAAATGATATATGATGTTGATTTGAAAGGTTGGGATTACTAAGAATCTACCCTTACTGTCAATAATGCCTTGGCAAAATCATACTCAGTTTACTACTTAGAAGAGTTCTAAAATGGTCTAATTCTTTCGAGAGAAAAAACTTCAAATTACCTTTCCCATGTCTATAGGCCTTAATATGATACCCTACATTGGTTTCCTTTTGTATGAATGCTACTCTATGTCTAGAGTCTACTGCAAGTACCGATCGAGTACTTGCCCATATCATTCAATTTCAATCCAACTAATCCAACCTTTTCAGAATTAGATTTAGTTTATGGTCATGTTGAACAATCATCCATGTCTAGGGAATGCACACATACAATTTAGAAATAAAATACAATTGAATGAAATAATAAATTGAATTAGATATATGGTTCAACCATTAAAGAAAATAAAACTGTCATAATGTAATCCCAACTCGATGAGATTTAGCTCATAGGCTGGTGCATAGAATTCAAAACAAAAATAACATCCAACACCATTTTCATATTCAATTCATAGAAGAACAAAGTAAGAAATACGAAAGACTTCAGGAAGATAGCTTTCGCGTGTCCAGTTCACACTCTAACGGCACAGTGTCCTGTGGTGGCTGAGAGGGACTGCCTTCGTCTTCTTATTCCCGTCACTGCTCAACCGCTATCCTTTATTCTTTCCTAAGGATCTCTCCCTCTTGTTCGCCCTTTTTTGGGTTTCCTCCTTTGGCTTTTTATAGGCTTTTCCCTAGGGTAAATCCAACAACCCATGTTTATCTTCTTCTGTTTTTAATTTCTTTTTTCAACAACCCAAGATTATTTTCTCCTCTTTTTTAGGCAAAATTTTCTACTAAAAGTACAATTGGGCTGAAACCGGTTTGCGTTGTGCGTTGACTCGGTCTTCTTGGAATTGCCAAAACATTTGTGCTGACAAAATGTCCAACCCTTTTCCCTGACAAACTTTCACTTCTTTATTTCTCGTTCCTCAACCTGCACCTTGCAAGTCACCAAACACAACCCTTCCGTAATTAATTAAAAATAATAAATAATAATATTTAAGCATAGTCTAGGCTCCTAATGAAATGATGAAAATAAAAATGGCATGTCCTAAAATGCAACTAAATGTACCTAAGTACAAGCAATTAGCTAGGTCTAAAGGCCTGAAATATAACTATTTTCAAGAGTTATCACACCCCCAAAGCTAAGTTATTGCTTGTTCTCAAGAAAAATACATATGAATACATGAATGCATATATGCCAACATTTTGCCAGCATACCAAACCAACACATATTTCCAGGCTATTCGAAGAACAACAAGTACATCAGTTCTCAATAATCTCATTTTTTCTAAAACTCATTCGACTGTCAAAGGATTGCTCAACAAAAGTAGAGCAACAATTTCTCCCTAAACATAAAATCTCCTAAGTACTCATGTATTCACTCTTCTGGCCTACAACAACCATCTTTTAATTTACTTAGTTCATTTATTACCTAAACATAAGTTACTTGCTTTAAGCCTACTCGGAATATATTAATCATGTTTGTGTTTTTTTTGGATGGTATTATTATTAAGGGATTTAGCATGTCACAAAATTCTTTGACTTGACAATCACAGTGGAGCATACACCGAATTGCCGAATACTCAATCATGTCACAATTTAAACCAAGACTAACCCATGAAGCTCAAACTTTTGACTAAAAAGATGGATGGAGCATATAACTACCTCCTTATCTATTTAGTCTTTTTTGCTACAGCAGAGTGCCCCTAACTTTATTTCCATGAAACACACATTGCTTAGACTGACCTTTTTAATCAACAACACAATAGAGAAAATAAAGTGATGTTGACCTACTTGGCAATTCTTAACATTGGAGTGCCTATTGTCCTTTATTTAAATAATGTTGTGGTAATATAACTAATGCTTGGTTTTAAAAATCCCTAAGTTCATTAAAAGATACTTACTATATCCCAAAAAAGAAAACATACTGAGTATAAGACATCTTATTTTTAGGAATTAATTTTCAAGCATCTTAACCTAACCGAAATTCACCCAATCCACTGTCACATGTTCTAGGTATATCGAAAAATGTAAACTCATCATCAAACATCATAAGTAAATATTGTACTCCACAATAATAGTACTTAGTAGTTACGTTGTAGTGGCAAACAGATTTAACTATACTAAAATGATCATACATACTAAATATAAAATGCAGCCTAAATGCACGACACACCCTCAAACCTAAGGTATGTATTGTCCTCAATGCATGTACATACATGAAAGGAAAAATATATCTATATACAGACAATGTCATGGCAAAATATATGCAATGCAATATGTATGAAAGAAAAAGAAAACTTTCCTTTCTTGGACTGGAAAGTAGTTACTTTATTCTGTCCGGCGTGTGGATTTACAGGCATTGACTTCATCAGTTCTTGTGAATCTAGAAAAAAACTACCCATTTAATTAAAAATAAAAGTAGAAATGAAAACAACATGAAATAATTAAATATAACCAATAATAAAGACGAAACTAAAGTAAAGTAATTAAATAAAAGAAAAAAAACTGCTAACTCAAGCATTTTGAAGGTGGATGCTTTACTTGTCACACTCCACATGAGCACCCCGGTAGTGCTTTAAGGTTGTCCATTAATTTTAAATGGGTCCCCTGTTTTCATGTCCTTGACATCGATAGCTTCATGTGGATATACATGAGCTACCAAGCTTTTTTCATCAAAATTGAAAGGTCTATTTTGCTCTAACAAAGTGCACAAGGGTCTCTACTTAAATGAATCTTCATCGCTATCAAAATTACTGTGGCAAAATCTGTTGAATTCTTCCTCTACTATTGTTTTTATCAAACCAATGGCGGGACATTCTTCATTTTGGTCTGCACATTTCAAAGCATCAAAAATATTAAAAGTAACCTTTTGATCATTTACCTTTATGGCCAGTTCACCTTTTTATACGTTAATTAAAACTCTGTCTGTAGCAAGAAAAGACCTTCTAAGGATAATTAACACATTTTGATCAACTTCAAATTCTAAAATAAGGAAATCAGCAGGAAAAATAGATTTATCCACTTTTACCAGTACGTCTTCAATTTTACCTTCTGGATGGGTGTAGGATTGATCAGCTAATTGCAAAGTCACCATAGTAGATCTTGCTTTACCAATTTCTAGCTTCTTAAAAATAGACATAGGCATTAGATTTATACTTGCTCCTGAATCACATAACGCCTTACCAACATAATGATTTCCAATAGAACATGCAATAGCGAAACTTCCTAGGTCCTTCAACTTTGGAGCTAGTTTATTTTTCCACATTGTTGTGCACCCTTTAGTGAGAGCAACAGTCTCAAATTCTCTCAATCTCTGCTTCTTTGATAGTATGTCTTTCATAAATTTCACATAGTTGGCATTTGCTCCAAAGCTTTTACCAGTGATATGTTGATATGGAGTTGTTTCAATACATCCAAAAATCTTTTGAGCTGAAAATCCTACTTAGAGTTATGAAATCGTTGAGGAAAAGGTAGAGGTGGTTGTTCTTTAGGTTGCTGATATTGTTTTACTATGGCATTCTTATTGACAACATATTTTGATTCTACCATAACATTTAGCTGCTTACCCTTTTCAGATTCAGTATGTTTTTCAGATGACTCTAGGATCTTTACCTGGTTGTTATTCGAGTTTTCCTCTTCTGCCGTAGCATCTTGACCAATGTCATCAAGCTGAGTTCCAATTCTAAGAGTGATGGCCTTGCATTTTTCCTTCCCTTGTAATATCAAATTCTTGGTATCACTTGACAATGCCCCTTGTGGTCTCAAATTTAAAACATTCACTATTTGCCACACTTGTTTCTCAAGAGCTCATAAAGATGCAACCTAACTATGGATTATAGCCTCATTCTCAGCCATATATTCCTTCAACAAAGATTGAATAAAATTAGAAGATAATACCTGACCTTGTTGAGCATTTTACCTCAACATAGGATTCTTATAACCGAGTGGTGCATTGTGGATATACTGTCTTTCAACATTGTGTGAACTCCCCGCACCTTGATTATTCCAACTAAAATTTGAATGTTGCTTCCACCCCGGATTGTAAGTGTTGGAATATGGGTTATTATTCAAATTAAAATTACCCATGTAGTATACTGATGTTGGGTTTGATGGACATTCATCAAACATATGGCCTTTACCACAATAAACACATGACAACTTGACTGATTTCATCTCACGGGCTGCAGTTGGATTTTTCATTATTTTAATCATATTAGCTAGAGAAGATACCTAGGCTATTAATAGAGTGATTGCGTCAAGTTCAATGGTACCAGTAGCTCTCTTACCCACCCCAACTCTCGTTGTCGGATATTGATAATCATTGTTGGCAATTTTTTTCCAAAATCTCATATGCTTCATTGTAAGTTTTCCAACAAAGTACAATTGGCAGACGCATCAACTACCATCCTCGTATGCACATTCAACCCATTATAGAATATTTCCATCTGAGTCCGGTGTTGAAATCCATACATCGGGCACTTCTGAATTAGGTCTTTAAATTGTTCCCAAGCTTCATATAGTGTTTCATCATCTGATTTCCAAAAATATGTGATGTCATTTTTAAGCTTGGCATTCATAGTTAGGGTATTATACTGTAGCAAAAATCTCTGGCAAAGATCATTCCATGATGCCACTGTTCTTGACGGCAAAGTATTCAGCCATGCTCTCACATGAGCTCTCAAAGAATACAGGAATAACTTAAGCCTTAGAGCATCTTCAGGAACAACTTATTGTCTAAATGAGTCACAGAATTCTAGAAAAAAATCTTAAATGCAATCTTAGATCTTTAGTGGGTAGTCCACTGAACTGTCCTACTATTTGCAACATCTAAAACATTACCGATTTCAGTTCAAACTGTTGAGCCTGTATGGTTGGTCTGACTATCCCTAGATTCAAATCATCCAACATTGGAACAATATGCTCTCAAATTGGTCTATCTCAGTTATCTATCCCACGTCCAATGGGAGGATTAACATATCGACCATTTGGGTTTTCGTTGAGACCAGGACAATTTGTATTGTCATTGAGACTAGAATCATTCTCGTTTCTAGCCATTTTTCTTAGTTCTTTTCACCTTCTTCACAAAGTTCTCTTGATCTCTAGGTAAAAAGGATATTCTTCGTTAGTAGAAATGCCTCTTCTTATACACTAATAGCAAACCTATAAAAATTAAATACAACTAAGTTAAATAAAACTAATGGAATTAAGTAAAATAAAAAAACCAAATTTCACCATATTGCTGATCCCTGGCAATAACGCCAAAAACTTATCACGTGTGAAATGATATGCGAATTGTGCAAGTATACACATCGGATCAAGTAATAAAATGATGAGTGAGTATTATTACCACGAGGATCGGATTGAGGCACAAAAGTGGTCAAGTTAATATAATAAAATGCAATTAATGCTATGGTAAAGTTATGGTAAGTTGCAGTGGAAATTAAAGGAATAATGATATATACAATATGTAGAGTTAATGAATACTTGGAAATACAATGGCGAAACGAGAATAGAAATGTAATGGTAATTATGAGAATTATTATGGGAATATTATGTAAACAATCAAATAACTAAGAATGATATGGTAAAGATACAAAGACAAAGAATAAATGATATATGATGTTGATTTCGAAGGTCTAGATTACTAAGAATCTACCTTTACTGTCAATAATGCCTTGGAAAAATCATACTCAATTTACTGCTCAGAAAAGTTCTAAAATGGTCTGCTTTTTTCAAGAGCAAAAACCTCAAGTTACCTTGCCCGAGTCTATAGGCCTTAATATGATACCCTGTATTGTTTTCCTTCTGTATGAACGTTGCTCTATGTCTAGAGTCTACGACAAGTATTAGTCGAGTACTTGCTCATATCATTCAATTTCGATTCATCTAATCCAACCTTTTCAGAAATAGATTTATTTTATGGGCATGCTGAACAATTATCTATGTCTAGGGATTGTACGCATACAATTTAGAAATAGAAGACAATTGAATGAAATAGTAAATTGAACCAAATATATGCTTTAACCATTAAAGAAAATAAAAGTGTTATCATGTAATCCCAACCTGATGAGGTTTAGCTCATGGGTTAGCACATAGAATTCAAAACCAAAATAACATCTAACACTATTTTCATAATTCAATTCATGGAAGACCAAAGTAAGAAATACGAAAGATTTCGGGAAGACAACTTTCGCATGTCCAATTCACACTCTAGCGGTACAGTGTCCTGTGGTGGCTGAGAAGGATTGCCTTTGTAATAGCCCATTTTCGGTGGTGTCAGATTTAATGGTTTCGGGACCACAATTCTAACAAGTTAATTATTATTTTAATATTTATTAAATGGTTAATTGTGGTGAAAAGGACTAAAATGTAAAATGTATAAAAGTTGAGTTCTATTAGTTAAAAGGGTCAAATGGCTATGTAATTTTTAAGTTAATGGACTTGAATGGTAAATATACCATTTAATGAATTATTGGATAGGTATGGACAAGGTTTTATTGAAATTTTGATAATTTTTAAAGGTTAAAATGGTAATTGAATAATTAAAAGAAAAATTAAGTAAAGAAAGATGAAACAATGTCACCATCTTCTTCCTTTCATTTTTGTTTCAATCGAAAATCCATGGGAGGAGAGGTTAAAGTTTCGGGTAGGATTTAATTTATGCATGTAAGTGAATTCAAGCTTCGTTTTTATTCATTTTTATGGTTTTGAGTTCTTTTTAGCTTAATCTAGCTAGCCTGAGGGTTAATTTGCAAAACTGCTGAAGATTGAGGGATTATCCATGGATGTTTTTGAATGTGTTTTGATGTTTGTTTATAGATTATTAGTTTTGATTGTAAAATAAACATTTTTTAAGTGACTTTTGTTGAATTTTGAAATTAAGGATTAAATTGTTAAAAGTATAAATCCATAGGTTTTTTTGTGAAATGTTGGTATTAATGGGTTGATTCAAGGTCCCATGTAATATTGGTTAACATGGATTTAAGTTAAAATGAGTTACATTCAAGTTATGAGCTTAAGTACTAAATTGTGAAAAGTCAAAGTATTAGGGTTAATTTTGTAATTTTACATAAATATAACTATGGATTAAATTGAATACTACAAGTACTTAATTGACTAAAATTATCTATTTAGATCAAGATAAACCATATTCAGACTTAAATCGAGGAAAAGCGAAAGCTTCAGATTAGTTCGACTATACTACTATGCCCCTAGTTGTCGAGGTAAGTTTGTGTAAACTATGACCGTTTTAATGTTATCGAAATTGGCTAATTGTTATGTTTTTTTAATATAAATGAATCTATATATAAATTTATCTATGCTACGATGAATTGATAGATAACAAGTCATGTTTGAACCTTAAGAATTCTTAGGATACAAATGACATGTCATTAGGGATTTCAGGTTTCGGTTGCTGGTCTTGAATGTCCTACCTATGGCTGAGGTCCTACGTTTGTTGCAGATTCTCCACAGCTCATGTGAACAACATCGTGTAGCTTACATCTTGCCCCACAGCTCGTGTGAGCATTGATGTAAAGGAAATGTTACAGTTATATGGAAAGGCACACTATGTGTGAGCATTCCTAAGTATTTGATGTAATTCTAGACGGTTCAACAGGTAAGAAAAGGAAATGAAATGGTAAGTATGCAAATGGGATGAATCATGATCTTATAGCAACATTGATGAGTTATATATTATCTTATATATGGTAAACTACATATCTTATGGTTGATTTCATTTGTATCATGGACAAGTATACTAACTTGTGAGTTTGATGATGTTGTATAGGCTTTTACTAAGATGATGGCATTGTTAATGATTTATGCTTAATATATGAATTGTATAAATGACATTGTAAGTTATGTTTAAGTTTATGTAAGCTTACTAAGAACTTGTTGCTTACATAGTTCCTTTCATTTGTTTTATAGATTATCAAAAGCTCGATCGGTTGGAAGCACATTAGAGACTTATCACACTATCCAACAACTATTTCGGTAGATTTTATAACAACCCAATTTTGGTGAAATCGGAACAGTGGTCTCGGGACCACAAGTCTGAGCTGAAAAATAAAATTTATTTTTATTTTATTATATGGACTGTATTATGTAAGAAATGTCATGTGAAAATTTTGAAAAGAAAATTTTACCGATTATGTGCTTAATTACGAGAAGGACTAAATCGCATAAAATGCAAAAATTGAATTCTAGTAGCTAGAAGGATCAAATAGCTATGGAATTCAAAACATAAGGTCCTTATATGGTAATTATACCATTAATAAAAAGAATGCAGATATTTTTGGTGACTCATCCATGTAAATTAAGAAAAATGGAAAGGACTAAATTGGAAAGTGAAAATATTAATTAATTAAAAGATGAAAAGAAAATAAAAATAATATTTTCTCATCATAATAAAAATCATATTTTCTCATCTTCTTCCCCAAAATAAACATGGAAACCCTAGGAGAGAGAGAAGAACCTTTCATGGCCAAATTGGGTAAGTTTTCTTGTCCTGTTTTTAGTAATTTTGATATTTTTGAAACCGGGATAGCCTAAACTATCTATTTGGGGGATCAATTTGAAAATTTATCAATGTATAAAAATTGGTTCAAGGATGTATATGCTGGAAATTTGAAATTTGTGGTAGAAAATGAAACATTGATAGATAAACAGGTTTTACAAAGTGATTTTTCATGAAAACTTGATTTAAGGACTAAAATGAAAAATGGTGAAAATCCATGGAAAATGTTAAAATTTGTGAAATGTATGTGCTGTAAAAGTTGTATGTATATTACGCCTAGACTTGGGTAGAGGCTCGGATTTCATGAATTTCATTTTACGAGCTTAGGGACGAAATTGGAATTTATGGAAAAGTTAGGGGCAAAATGGTAATTTTACCTAGGATGAAAATTTAGTTCACATGAATATAAAATGTGATAAATTGATGTTAAATTTACTCGTATAGATCCGGATAGACCAAATTCGGAGTTAGAATGAGGAATAGAGGAAAAAGTCAAATTAGTGGATTTTTCGTACACAAACAATTGTCGAGGTAAGTTCGTGTAACTAAATTGTATATGTTTTTATGCTTGAGTTAAATGTTGTGTTTGTGAATTTTATCAATGTCATAAATATGTGAAATGATCACCTACTCGATATAGCCGATAAATGATAATGCCCGATAAAATGGTAAATGAATAAAATGTTACTTGTATGCTTGGCATGAATGTGGAATGTGTTTACACGAATTACGTAAATGTTACTAAGGTATGGAAAAATCAAATGCCCGATAATTCTTGAAAAGTGTTTAAATCCCGGTTGAATAAATGGAAAATCAATGGATACGTGATTTCTCAAAATGAATGAGGTCATGCATTTGTTGCTGACGGGATTTAGCTCGGACGAGTAATCCTATTGACCTTATTTATGAATGGATTTAGCCCGGACTGGTAATCCTGATATAAGTCCTCTCGAGCATATGTTATGGATTGGAGTTAACCCGGACGGGTAATCTAGATGAAGCTCTTTAGAGCATATGACATAAAAAGGATTTAGCCTGGACTGGTAATCCTATTGTATGCATATGTAGCTCAAGAGTGTACTTTCTGAAAATTGTACCTTAAGGGTATTGTTGGACATGAATTGACGGATTCTGATATGTACACATTGGGTGTACTACCTGTGTATCTATTGATATTTTGATTGAATGCAACAAGTAAAGTTTTGACAAGGGCAAAGATGAATTTAAAACAAATTGACATGGACTGATAAATATGATATGAAATGTGACATGAAAAGAATATTACATCAAATTCAAGAAGATGATATTAGTATATGAAAATTACTTGATGAGAATGTTCATCTTTGATCATAGACCCGTACACCTTGAATGTACTACTACTTGTGTGACCTTAATACTCGAATAAAATGAGTAAAGTCCTGACATGAAATGATCTGAGCTCGAAACAAACTACTATGAAGTTATACTCGTAATAATAAGAAATGGCCTATACATGTTAAATAAATGCATGTTGTAGAAAGCATATGTGCATGGGAACTTGATTTTTGTTGAGCCCGTATATGTCTTGATGTTACTATTGTAACACCCCTAACCCGTATCCGTCGCCAAAAAGGGGTTACGAGGCATAGCAAACCAAGTACAATGTCTGAACAATTTTGTATATACACATGTTCAAGTCTCTTAAACTAATCAAACCTTAAATCATATAGCTAAATTAATCACTTACAAATAATTTCATATAATATAACTAATATATAAGTAGTCAATTAATTCATAAACACAAATATCAGATATATCATTATATCACATAAGCATGTGCACTTAATCAAGCTAATAAAACTATTTCATTCCATTATTCCGTACATGAATCATATAAATCAAATAAAAAAAACATATCTCATTTTATCATATAATCATGTGCGCATATCAAGCATGTTCAACTTATAGTCAAGTTGATTTATGGACCTAAATGAATAACCAATCTATCATAAAGAATATGCTTATATTACGTTTTGTAAAAACATCTATTCAACTAACAAAATTAAACCAAGAATTTAAATCCAATTCAAAAAATGACAATCCAAATTTACCTATTTGGCATATAACCATTATGTTTCTTATTGCATGAATTACTATTCATATGGTCAAATGCAAATGCATAAGCAGAAATTATATATACTAAATTCATAAACTTTATACAGTGTCTACTTTCATTTTATTCAATCACATCATTATACACATCATCAATAAGAAATATGTTTTAGTCAAATAACCAAATGCATGTAACATTTGCCATTTCCAAAACGTTTCACCTATATTTCATTTCAAACCGATTACTAAATACTAATAATCAAAGCTCAACTCAATTCATGTTACAAAATATATATCTATATAATAAGACATTAATTGTTCATAACTTAAATGCATCCTTCAACGACATAAATCAAACTCATCAAACGGATATTCATAAGTTTAACATAACATTATTTCAAACCATAAATATTTTCCAACACATTTCACGCATATAACATGTATTTCACTCAACAATTATATATAAAATCATAGTTTGCATTTCATATCAAGCACATCACCTATTTATATTCATATTTCTTAACCGAAACAAACTAAGCTTAAAATATCATTTTTAGCCATTTCATTATACACATATCAAACACTCAATTTACATATACTATACATATTACTTATCTATCACATGATATAACCCAATTCAACTAACATCCAAAATTACATTATTTCAAAACACATTAAGAATCCTTATCAAACCATATCAAGCACCATTCACCCATATTTATATGCCATGACCGATTCATCAAAACCACATAAATCCATCATTGACCAAAAGCAAATAAACCAAATTTAACATAATTAAACAAGCCATTTTCGCATGGCTTATATATACATATCCTAAAATCAAATATATTAACTAGCCTATACATGCCATAGGTTTATATTCAAACTTATAAAATAGACTTCGCTGACGATCCCCGAACCCTTAACTAGCTTCCAAAATCTATAATACAGAGAACAAAAATACACACACAGTAAGCTATCACATCTTAGTAATTCATAAGCAAATAAAAGAATCAATGACATTATTAGATCAATTTAACCAAACCAATTCATACTATCATAATCACATTTAATCTCAAACTTGCAAATTCATATACAACATATAGATTCATGTATCAACTTTAACTTGGCCGAAATACATATATATCCATTATAAAAGTTATCATTTACTTCCAAGGTCATAATATCATCATATAGACGAATATATATACACATTCATATATGTATACACATGTTTCACACTTTAATATCACATACTTATATCATTTTGCCGAATATAGATTTGTATTCAATATACATATAACCAACTTTATAACATGATTCATATCATCACTTCAAATACCAAAACTAACCTTAATTTCAATACATTAGCTAACACATACCTGAACCTTTTAATTCGATTTCGCATTCAGTCTTTACTTAACATTGCCCATTGAATCATTCAAAATTAAATAAGATACTCAGATAGTCACACATATCGTACAATGCCAACATCCCAGACGTGGTCTTACATGTAATTACATATTGATGCCACTGTCCCAGACAGGGTCTTACTCGTACACAAATATCGAAATCACATATCGATGCCAACGTATTAAACATGGTCTTACTAGCACACACATATCAGAATCACATATCGATGTCAACATATTAAACGTGGTCTTATTCGCACACACATATCGGAATCACATATCGATGTCGACGTATTAAACGTGGTTTTACTCGCACACACATATCAGAATCACATATCGATGCCAACGTATTAAACGTGGTCTTACTCACACACATATATCAGAATCACATCTATTGAAATTTAACAACATCTATTTGCTTATAAACTTGCCTCGGACAACGATAATCGGAACAGAACGATTATTCGACAACTTTGGTTTTCCCTCGATCCAAATCCGATTTATTTGGTTCTTGATCTAAACATATTCAAATTAAACTCATTCAAACATAATTTCATTCAATTTAGTCCAGAAACACATAAATGGGCAAATTACCATTTTGCCCCTAAGATTTTACACTTTTTACAAATTAGTCCCTATTGCACAAAACAAAAAAATGCAAAATTTGAATACATCATGCCTAGGCCGAATATTCCTTATTTTCATACAATTCCATACATTTCATTTATTTTACATTTTAGTCCGTCAAATTATTATTTTTATAATTTAGCCCTAATTACTCGAATTCATCAAAAATTCCAATACAAAACATATTAATCCAAAACATATCTTTCATAATTCATCAACTAACATAACAAAACTCAATTATTCATCAATGGCATAGCTCAAAATATTCATCAAAATAAAAAATTAAAGCATAGGATTTGTACATTTCACTGCAACGATCTCAAAAACGTAAAAATTTTTAAAAACCGAACAAAAACTAACCTTGAATCAAACTTAGAAGTTGTCAAATGTAACTAACTTTATTTTCTTTCTTTTTAATTTAAAGAATCGTCAAAAATGAAAAAAAAGCATGGCTTTTTACATTATGTTTTATTATATTAACATTATTTAATATATTACAAAATTAACCTTTGTTATAAAATATGAAACCACTATATATTATGACTAAAACCATCCATCACTAACTCATATGGTCTAATTTCATCATAAAGACCCCATAATAAAAGAACAAAGCAATTTGGTACTTTAATAATTAGTTAGCAACTTTTATAACTTCCGCGATTAAGCCTTTTATTAAATCGGGTATCCAAACAGTAAAATTTTCAAACGAGATTTTCACACGCATAAATTCACACATAATAAACATAAAAAATAATTTTTAAATATTTTTTTGACTCGAATTTGTGGTCTCAAAACCACTGTTCCGAATAAGGTCTAAATCGGGCTGTTACAACTATGGAATATATAACTAATAAGGGCAATAAGGATGTGTGTAGGGCTTGAGATCAAAGTGGTTGAATATGCCTTACTTAGTTACCTAAAATAGGATGAATGGTAAGTTAAGTACCATGTTATACGAACATACTAAGCATTTTATGCTTACTCTATTTTATTTTCCCATATTTTAGAGTAAATCAGAAGCTCGTTGGATTGGAAGCTTGGCAGAGATCACTCACTGTAACGCCCCAAAAATCCTTAATATTTATTTCTGTATGTTTGTGTTATACAAATGCATGTCTTCTTCAGTGGTTGAGTATCCTGGGAAGAGTCAGAGAAGTCTTGGGTTCAAGCCTTGACTTGTGCAAGAGTTTTGTTTTGAATGAATAAACCCATATCTCTAGTCAGTAGGCTTTTAAATAAATGTGGGTATTTCATATCTGAAAAGGGCCTGCTGGTTTAAGGGATGAGTGGCCTGTTACTGTAACTTAAGGTCTGAGGTTCAAGTCCTACTTTGCACAGTGGAGTATTTTATTTTGCTGCTAAGGCCGTGTGGGAGTTCTAATCAACCCGAACTACTGAAAAGTTGTGGTGGAATTTAAATTAGGTGGTTGAGGGAGGAGTGGACAGTTTGAAGTGATTTGGGGAGGAAAATATGGGATTTTGAAAGGAGTGGGAGTGTTGGTATCGAATGTGAACTCCTACCTATCAGGATTTCGGCTTTAGGGTTCGTTCTTCTCTCTATTTTCGATTTCTATCAATCTTTTCTCACTTTTGTAGGCCGAATTGTGCTAGGGGATTTTGCTGGCATCTTTCATTTTTGTTTTTCGACTTGGGTTTTCCCTACATTTCTCTTTTGCTTACCAATTTCCTTTACTTCCTCTACTCTTCTAGCAAATATTATCTCCCTTTTCTCTTTAGTCGAATGCCTTTCTCCCTCTCTCTCAATTCTTCTGGTTTTAATAATTCCCCCTCTCTCGTCTTGGTTCTTTGGCTGAATACTTCTTCTCTCTCCCTCTACTCTTTCAGTTTTTGGGAAATTCCTCCCTTTTCACTTTGTTGTTTCCTTCTGACTGTTGAATTCTTGGCTTGTAGCCGAACCTTGCCTCTTTTACCATCTCTATTCAGGGGTGCAGTTGTTCTATCTTTTACCTCTATTGTGTTGTGTGCGTTTGGCCTTCATTTTGGGTGTAGGTCGATTGTTTCTTTCTCCTTTACTGGGTTTTGCATTTTCGGTAAGTTTGGTATGCGTTTGGTTCAAGCTATTTGTGTGAACTATTATAGTTAATAAAATTTGGTTGGAATGCAGGTAATCTCTAAAGCTAGTAAGCAGTCTCTTGCATCAGTTTAAATGTGGACGGCTCAATTGATCGATCAAGGCAAGTGATAATTAATCTTTTGGATAAGTGTTTTGGCTAGGGTTCTTTGTAATTCGATTGGTAGGTGATTAACCTAGTGCTGTGATTGAATATAGGTTTGGAGTGCTCGTGGGCTATTTGCGTACTCTCGCAAACAAGGTGTGTACAAACACTACTCCGACTATAGAAGATGGCCAAAGTCGGAATAAGTGAACGTTAACGCCATACGGACGTGCTCGCGTCCATGTACGTAAACCACGTGATTAAACACGGGCATATAGTCAACAAGGCCGACCATCAGCGATTTCATGGGCTGAAGCCGTATTGGGCCATATTGGGCTAAATTGGCCTGTATGGGCCCACGAGCATGTAGGTCCCACATGGGTGAATCACACAGATGTGTGGAAATTGATGGGCCTAGCTGTGTAAACTATAATGCCAAGGCCATTTCCAGGTTGTGTAGGCCACACGAGTGTGTGGGCCCACATGGTCCCGTAATATGGGCTGTGGGCCCATTTTCACTGTTTGACTGCTAAGGTCGCACAGGTCGCCCAAGACAACTGTAGACCTATTACTGAGTCAGTAAGTTTATCTAGACCAACCTATTTGATAAAATAACTATTTTGCCCCTATGGGATGTATGGATCTATATTCATATGTGATCATGTTAGCATGCTATTTTAACTGCATTGAGTACATGTGTAATATTATGATATGACATGACATGTTGCATGGGGATGGGTTTAATATGATTGGAGGAAGTGTACTGTACTGGCAGCTCTGCTGCAAATACTGTTTAGTGCTGCAATCGGTACTACTTGGAGTGTAGGGATGGGTGGGTTGATTATATCCCCACATAGAGTGTAGGGTTAGACAGAGATGGAGTGTAGCAGCTAGTTGGGTAGGACTTCTTGACTACATATCTGTACCATTACTGTCACCGAGATGGGCTGAGGGCCAAACTGATTTTGATATTGTAATGGGCTAAGGCCCTAACTGAAACTAAAACATTACTGAAATAGGCTTAGGCCCAGACTGTATTTGCTCATTGTCTGGATGTTTGATGTGGGATTACATACTGAGTTTCATAAACTCACCCTTCCATTTATCTGTACAGGTAATCCAAAGGCTTAGGCAGATCGGTGCTGCGAGGGACTCAAAGGCGGCCACACAATCGCATATACTTTCATATTTGCTTTATAATTATAAGTAAATTTTATTTTGGGTATTTATACTGTAATAAGGCCTTTATGGATTTTAACTTTAATTTGAGATTTTTATTTGCTTTAGTTTATAACTGTTAGTATTAAGAAACTCGAGTTTTCTAAAGAAACAATGTTTTTACAAAGTAAACGCAAGTACGCAACTATTTTAAAAAGCTTCTGCTATAAAATGCTATTTTGAAATTAATAATGTTTTTAAAGTAAATACTTTATGATAATAACGTAAGTTTGATATGAATGAAATATCTCAGAATCACCATTAGGATCACACAAAGAGGTTAAAAATGTTAAGGGTTTTCATCGATATAACACATTACGAAAACACTTCATTATGACATCACCAAATTCGACCATAATGTCTAGGCCAGGTTTGGGGGTGTTACATTTAATGGTATCAGAGCCAGGTTGCAAAACTCAGCTGTGGATTTGAGTTTTTTTTTTAACTTAGAATTTCTGAAAGATCTGTTTCAAATGATTTGACGTATTTTTGAAAGGTTTTATTGAATGTGTGGTACACCGAGTCTCTAGCGCCAATTTGGTAAGTCTTCTGAAACTATTGTTTGTTTAAACTGAAATGTTGAGACTACTATAGGTAGTAGACTGTAATAAGATACTCTATTTAAGGTAAACTAAAATCTGTAGTAAGACTGTAATCTGCGAAAACGAACTCTGAATTACTAATACTATTTTTTATAAAATATCTGTTAATAAACACTAGAACTGTAAACTGATGCATAAAATTGTTAATACAGATATGTAATTTGATAATGAGCGCCACAGGTACTCGTGGAAGGAGTACAAGAGGCCGTGGCAGACCCTGTGGAGGTACTCGAGCTAGGTCTTCGTCATCTGGCCACATGCCTAATGTTGAAGCTAGGGAGGCGCCTGCTTCACCTGTGACTGAGACTGGGTTTCATGATCGTGTCGCTGGGGATGGTGCGCTGTCCCAAGCTATGTTATGGATTTACGGAACGACTCCGGTCTAATTGAGCTGAAATTTTCAGAGGTATTGCTAGAGTTGCCCCTAATGTGGCTAAGTATTGGATTGAGACCACTGAGAGGATCATGAACGATCTCGACTGCACCCTTGAGCAGAAACTAAAAGGTGCAGTGTCACTACTGAGAGACGAGGCTTACCAGTGGTGGCTTACGGTTAAAAAGGGCACTCAGCTCGATCGATTGACCCAGGAATTTTTCAAGACTACTTTTCAGGGGAAAGTATGTGGGTGCTAGTTATGTGGATGCCTGGAGGATAGAGTTTTTAAATCTAACACAGGGGGATAAATCAGTGGCTGAATATGACGATGAATTTTTGCGACTAAGCTACTATGCGCGTAGGACGGTGGCAACTGAATACGAGCATTGTGTTTGCTTCGAGGACGGCCTCAGGGATAGTTTATGGGTTCTGATAGCTCCACAGAGGGAGCGGTATTTTGCTGCATTAGTTAAAAAGGTGAAAATCGCTGAAGAAGTAAAGCGCGTGGAGCGTCTGAACCATGAGAAGGAGAGAGGTAGGAACAAGAGGGATTCGGAGTCCTTGAGTTCCTTTTTGAGGCCTAAGAAAAAGGCTAGAGTTGATGGGCTGGTCAGAGTTGGGGCCCCTTTGCTGCTACTGGACCGCAGCCCTGTGCAGGTTATGGGAGACGCTGTAACGCCTCTAGCCCATATTTGTCGCTGAATTAAGGTTATGAGGCATTACCGACTATTTTAAGATTCAAATAAATATGCGTTATAAATTACAACACAAGGTTTAGTCACATCAATGCTTATAACATAATCAAATACCAAATCTTAAATAATCATATCAATCACATCACAGCTTAATTTAACATAATCCAAAATATAACAAAAAATAATTTATACAATACATAACATGTATATAATAATAATTTCATTATTGGATTATTAGACTTATTTTACATTAACCATGCACATACTTATTAACCATAATTGTGACAACCCGAATCAGGGCCTAATCGGAATAGTGGTTTCGTGACCACAAATTCGAGATAGAAATAATTGTTTTATAATTATTTTATAATTATTTTGAGGTTTATGATATGATTTCATGATTTCGTGAAAATTTCGTGAAGAAATTCAATGCATAAAGTGCTTAATTTGAAGTTAGGGACTAAATTGAATAAGTTGCAAAACTTGCATTCTAGAAGTTTCTAGTATGAACTTGCTTTAAAATATTAATTAGGAGGTCTTAAATAGCAATTTGACCAATTTTAAGTTCAAGGACAAAATTAGGACATGGAAGGAATTTTTGAAAGTTTAGTAGTAAGGGCATTTTGGTCATTTAGGGGTAAAATGAATTAAAATACAAAATTAAAAGCCAATTTTGCTCATCTGCTTCATGGAGGCCGAAATTAGCATGGGGGAGGCCATGGCTAGGGTTTTCAAGCTTTCCAAGCTCAATAGTAAGTGATTCCAAGCCCCGTTTTTAATGTTCTTTACGTTTTTGGAATCCCGGTAGCTCGATTAAGCTTATTTTAGCAATTATTTAAGCTAGGGTTCATATTTGGAAAAATACCCATAGGTGAAATGTATTTATTTTGATGTTTTATGGTAGAATATGAAGCTTGAAATTGTGTTAAACAACTTTTGCTAAGTGATTTTTCGTAAAAACGAGTAAATTTATTGTTCATAACTATGTGTTAGAGTGATAATTTGATGTTGCCATAGAAGGGAAAAATGATCAGTATGTCATAAAACACAAGGAAATAGGATGAAGTTTAATTTTCGAGTCTTGGAGCAAAAGTGCAAATATGCAAAAGTTTAGGGGTCAAAATGCAAATTTGTAAAAATATGATTTTTAGACCCACATGAATAGTGTGATTAATAATTAGGCTAAATGTGATATTATAGATCAAGAAAGGCGTGGAATTGATCTCGAACGGGGAAAGGAAAATGTTTTGGACTAAATTGCAAAATTTCTATATTTTGCACCGAGGTAAGTTTGTATGTAAATAATACATTAACTTCATTTACATTTTTATATTTCAGCCTATTATATATATTTTAGCCGATTTTGAAGCATAAATTGATTATTGGAAAATGGAAATAAGTAATAGAGAGAGAAATCCCGGTTGAACATTCGGAAGAATTGAATAATATAGATGGAGTGTAGCTAGGTCACATGTATGATGCCGAGTGCACATCATGTGTACAAGAAAGCTACACGATACTATGCAGTAGCTAGGTCACATGTGTGATACGGGAAGTATCCCATGTAGACAAGAGAGCTACTGGGGAGAGAGATAAATGTAGCTAGGTCACATGTGTGATACGGGAAGTATCCCATGTAGACAAGAGAGCTACGGGATATATGTAGCTAGGTCGCATGCGTGGTTCCAGGTGAAGGACACCATGTAGACAAGAGAGCTACGAGATAAATTGGCTAGGTCACATGGGTGGTACTAAGTGTTCACCATGTGTACAAGAGAGCCGAATTATATGAAATATGATGGTAGAGAGCGTGTCTTTGAAACCATCAAGTATCCGGGAATTGATCCGAATTGTTCAACGGGATGGCTTTATGGTGACAATGTAATTATGGACCTATACTTGTAATGTATGAAATGTAGTGAAAATGAATTGTGATATGTATGTTAAAATGAGGTTAATACAAAGAAGTGTGAAAGAGTGAATTAGCACTAAAACTGTTGTGGGACAGTAGCAGTGACGTGATTTTGAAAACTCACCAAAAAGAGTAGGAATTTAACTAGAGGCTGAATGAGATGTTAAATTAAATCTTGATGAGTCTATTTTCATATAAAATAAATGGAGAAAGTAAAGGAATTCTATATTTTGAGATATTTATAATTGTGTGTGACTTGCTCAGAATGACTATGTGATCCCCTGTTCCAACTTTGAAAAATCATTAAAAATTGTACAAAACAAATTAATAAATATAGTTTATATGAATAAATTTATTATTGAGTCTAGTTTTAAATGAAATAGTTTTCATGATTATTTGAGTTGTATACTGGGAGAAATTAAATTCGTAGTGAACAGAGGTCAGATCAGTCGATCTGTGTAATAGGGGAAATTTTAACTAATAAAATTTACTAATTTGCTTGACTAAAAATTCTAGAAAAACATTAGTGAATAGATATATGAGTCTATTTTCAAGGAAAATTTACGGAATTGGATTTCGAGTTTCGTAACTCGAGTTATGATTTATTTAGTGAACATGATGCAGGAGAGACAGCTTGACCAAAGTGGAATAAATAGTGAAATTAAAAGTAGATACACTTGAGTTATTATGTAATCATACTAAATTATTTATTCATTATTTATGTACTTGCTTACTAAGCGTAAAGCTTACTTCCTTCTTTTCATTTATTTTTAGTTTGTCAGGTTAGCTCAGGGGTTGGAGATCGTCGGAGGCAGCATCACACTATCAAGCCATTACCCTTGGAGTATTGGCTAGTATATGTTAAATGTTTTCATGTGAGTGGCATGTATAAGAAGTTTATTTCATGTCATGTATTATTATTATGATTTGGTTTACGTATTGGCCTACATTGAGCTTTTGTACATGGCCGTGAGATGTGGTCTTTATTTATTGTGGTTTGCAAGTTTTAATTTTGGGTAGAACTTTGTGAACCGATTTTATATGTTTGTGAATGTTTAAGTCCGGTAACGCCTCGAACCTTGTTCCGGAGTCGGATACGGGTGAAGGGTGTTACAATAATATATATATATATATAACAACTTATAAAAGCTCAACTAACATATCATGACCGAATGTTAGGTACACATGTTCTTTTTCATCAATTCAATTCTCTCATATGAATCTAATTCCCAATTTAATTAAATTACCATGACAACCAAATCAAATGTCATTCATATCATTAATTTGGTCCGTAAGTGAACACCAAATACTCATCATGCATATGTCCTGATTCTTACCTAGCTAACACATGATCTACTTAAGCATAATTAACAACTATCATATATCATAAAGCCAAAACATATAGCAACCATACATACGTCATATATTTGGATTACATTCTTGACATATTCTCAACCAAAATCACATACATGCACAACCATAAGTATTATACCCAACCACAATTCTCATGAACATGTGTATAAATGCCGAACCATTGAACAACCATATTGTTTATCTCATTCTAACATATAACCAAAAATATTTATCAATTAAATGAGATTATGTCTATCATTACAAGACATTAACCACCTGTTAGAATTAAGTGACCTGAATCCTTATTTAAATAAAATACAGTGGTAAAATAAAATAAAAGAAGAATCCATATAGAATTACACTTCTTTTATTTTATTTTAGAATAAGGTTTTTTAAACCTTATTAAATTCCATCTATTTGATATTTATTAGAATAAGGTGTTTCAGTCTTACTAGAATATGGCTTTACAAGCCTATAAATAGACATAGTCTATTCCTCTTGTAATTGATTCGAATTCGACATAGTGAATTTTCTTCTCCTCTGCCCGTGATTTTTTTCTGAAAGGGTTTTCACGTAAAATTTGTGTGTTCTTTATTTTATTTTATTTTCACAAATTGGTATCAGAGCTTCCAGATTGTTCATCTCGATCACGGTAATGGCGTCTTTGAAGTATGAAATTCTGCTGTTGGATCGCAACACCAGATTTGCGTTGTGATAGATTAAGATGCAAGCAGTTCTTGCGCAGATAGATCTGGAGGATGCCGTGCTAGGGATAGATAAGATGCCTTCGACTTTAGCAGATGAAGAGAAGAAGCATAAGGATCGAAAGGCATTAACACAATTACATCTACATTTGTCCAACGAAATTTTGCAGGATATGATGAAAGAGAAGACCACTGCTGCATTATGGAAGAGGCTAGAACAAATATGTATGTCGAAAACTCTAACAAGCAAGTTGCATATGAAGCAACATCTTTATGCTCATCGTTTGAAGGAAGATGCGTCTGTACATGAACACATAACAGTGTTTAAAGAAGTTCTCTCAAACTTGGAGGCCATGGAGGTTCAGTATGATAAGGAAGATCTAGGGTTGATTCTACTTTGTTCGTTGCCCTCGTCTTATTCAACCTTTAGAGACATGATTTTATATAGTCGCGAGTCTCTCATAGTTGATGAGGTTTATGATTCTTTGACCTCATATGATAAGGTGAAGCATCTTGTGGTTAAACCCAACTCTCAGGGAGAGAGTCCTATTGCTCGTGGGAGATAAGATCGGAATGCTGATAATGATCGTGGAAGGACACAGGAATAGAATTCTCGTGATAAATATAAGGGTAGATCGAAGTCTTCAAGCAGAGGTAAAGCTTGTAACTTCTACAAGAAGAAATGGCACATTAAATCTGAGTGCTATAAGCTACAGAACAAGATTAAAAGGGAGCCTGCGAATCAAAAGGGAAAGCAACCAAAAAATTCCAGTGAAGCTGATGTTGTAGAAGACTACATCGATGCTGAACTTCTAGTCTCTTCTGTCAATGATTCTAAAGTAAGCGTGGAAACACAAAAATTTATATACTTTTTCATACCCTTTTTAACTTAAAACCAAGCTATTCCGGTTAAATTCTTGTCAAAAAATATTATAAAATAATTAAATTATGTTAAAAATATGAACATTATGAATTTTAATTAATTTTATTGTTAAGTTTGATTAAATTTGGTTATTTTTGACAGAATTACACAATTGGAGAAAAAGGGCCCGGTGAACACTGCGAGAAGAACAAAATCGAGAGTAATTTGAAGTATCGAGGCCAATTAATTTCCAGCCCAAGAAAGTCCAAAAATGTGTATTAATTCATAATTAAATTAATTTTAATTTATTTCCTATTTAATTTAGGTTAAATGAATTAATTTTAATTAATTATGAAGAAAGGGCCTAGTGAACTGCACTGGTTGAACCGAATGAAGTGAGCCGAACCAGCCACTAATTGGGCCGACCAGAACCGTCCATTGGTTGACCCAAATAAAAAAAATTATCTGGTAAAATATGCTTGCAAAAAGGCCCTTGAAAAACTTCCCACTTTTATTTTAGGCTTTGAAGATTTGCCCCAGCCTATTTTTAGCAAGGTCGAAAGCTTCAACCTTGCCATGTGTGTGGCCGGCCATGGGAGGGCTTTCTTGGCTGTTGAATTTGCTATTTTTAGTAGCCCTCTTCAGCTATAAAAGCCACCCTATGCTGCTCATTTCAAAGCATCCCTCAACATCTCTCATTCCACAACATTCTTTCATCATTTCTTCACTTCTCTTAACGTTTCCTCTCCATTTTGCCATCCCATTTTCCCTTCCTCTTGTGCCAATTTCCTCTTTTGAGAAAGAGGTGTTCTTCAGCCATCTTGGGAAGCAATCGAGGATTCATAGAAGCCTTGCTCGGTGAAGACAACGGAGACAAAAGAATGGAGCAACAGTCAAGCTTAAGAGAAACACTGGATTTGATTTCTATTCCCTTTCTTTTTAATTTCTGTTGTTTTTATGATGAACATATCTATGAATAATATTGTTGTTGAAATGGTTATTTTAATCAATTTAGTTTGAATTTAATTCATGTTGGGTTGATTATATTTAATTCAGAACACTTAGTGATGTGCGACATGTTCGAAAATTGAAGAGAAATTTAATTTCGTTGAGTACTCTTGATTCAAAAGGGTACAGATACACAGCTGAAAGTGGGGTTTTAAAGATTTCCAAAGGTTCCCTTGTTGTGATGAAAGGGCAAAGAAAGATCGCCAAGTTATATGTTTTTGCAGGTTCTCATCATTATCGGGATGCATTGCCGCTTCCTCTTCCTTGTCAGATGATGATATTACTAAACTTTGGCATATGTGCCTAGGGCATATGAGTGAGAATGGAATGGTAGAATTGAGCAAAAGAGGACTTATTGATGGGTAAGGAATTTGCAAACTAAATTTCTGTGAGCACTGTATTTTTGGGAAGCAAAAGAGAGTTTGATTCACCAGAGGAATCCATAACACGAAGGGAACATTGGAGTATATTCATTCTGATTTGTGGGGGCCATTTAGAGTGCCTTCGAGAGGTGGAGCTAATTATATGCTAACCTTTATTGATGATTTTTCCAGAAAAGTTTGGGCATTCTTCCTGAAGCAGAAAAGTGATGTGTTTTTCGCATTTAAGTCTTGGAAAATTATGATTGAAAAACAGATGGGAAAACAAATAAAATACCTCCGCACAAAAAATGGCTTAGAGTTTTATTCTGATGAGTTTAATAGATTGTGCAAGTTAGAAAGGATCGTGAGACACTTGACAGTTCGTCATACTCCACAGCAAAACAGCGTCGCAAAACGAATGAACAAAGCGATCATGGAGAAGATTCGATGTATGTTGTCAAATGCCAACTTACCGAAGTCGTTTTGGGTAGAAGCAGCCTCTACTATATGTTTTTTGATCAACTGATCTTCATCCGTTGCCATTGAGAAAAAGACACCACAAGAGGTATGGTCTGGTAATCCTGCTAATTATTCTGATTTAAAGATCTTTGGGTGTCCTGCATATGCTCATGTTGATAATGGAAAATTAGAACCGAGATCCATTAGATGTGTTTTTCTTGGTTATAAAGCTGGCGTAAAAGGGTATAAGTTATGGTGTCCTGAAAATAGAAAAGTTGTGGTTAGCAAAGATGTTGTTTTTGATGAAACTGCTATGCTACCTAACTTATCTCTTAAAGACTCTTCCAATAAAGAAAATCAAAAGCAGGTGGAGCATCATATTAATACAGAGTCGACTCCTTAAGCTAGTACAAAAATTGAGAATAGAGTTGCTTCTTCACCGCAATACTCTATCGACAAAAACAGAAGTAGAAGAGAAATTAAACCTCCAAAGAAGTATGCTGAGGCTGATCTAGTTGCTTATGCTTTCAATGTGGCTGAAG
The DNA here is from genome assembly GCA_025698475.1 of Gossypium anomalum. NCBI lineage: Eukaryota > Viridiplantae > Streptophyta > Magnoliopsida > Malvales > Malvaceae > Gossypium > Gossypium anomalum. The sequence goes on along the minus strand of CM046958.1, from coordinate 32,011,781 downwards.
ATATAGATGCGAATCAAGAGCCATCTAATTATTCTGAGGCGATTAGCTGTGAAGACTCAGAAAAACGGATGTTTGCTATGCAAGAGGAGATGGAATTACTCCACAAAAACAAAACATGGGATCTTGTGAAACTTCCTAAAGGTAAGAAGATTGTTCGATGTAAATGGGTGTTTAAAAAGAAAGAAGGGACTCTAGGATTTGAAGAACCCAGATATAAAGCAAGGCTTGTTGCAAAGGGTTACAGTTAATGTAATATCCCGAATTAGGGCCTAATCAAAATAGTGGTTTCGTGACCACAAATCTGAGATAGAGATAATTATTTTATAATTATTTTGATGTTTATGATATGATTGCATGATTGTGTGAGAATTTCGTGATGAAATCCTATGCCTAAAGTGCTTAGATTGAAATTAGGGACTAAATCGAATAATTTGTAAAACTTGCATTCTAGGAGTTTTTAGTATGAAATTGTTTTGGAATATTAATGAGGAGATCTTAAATAGCAATTTGACCAATTTCTAAGTCTATGGACAAAACTTGGATATGGATGGAATTTTTGGAAAGTTTAGTAGTAAGGGCATTTTGGTCATTTAGTTATTAAAATGAATTAAAAACAAAATTAAAAGCCAATTTTTGTCCATCTTCTTCATTAGGCCGAAATTTCAAGGGTTCTTCATAGCTAGGGTTTGTTTCAAGCTTCCAAGCTCCATAGTAAGTGATTCCAAGCCCCGTTTTTAATGTTCTTTACGTTTTTAGAATCCCGGTAGCTCGATTAAGCTTATGCTAGCAATAATTTAACCTAGGGTTCATATTTAGAAAAATACCCATAGGTGAAATTTGTGTATTTTGGTGTTTTATGATAGAAAATGAGGTTTTAAATTATGTTAGACAACTTGTACTACTCGGTTTTAAGCGAAAACAAGTAAAAGAGCTTAATCGGTAAAAATACCTAATAGTCATAAGTACATGTTAGAGTGTGAATTTGATGTTACCATAGAAGGAAAAAATGATCAGCATGTCATAAAACATAAGAATAAGGGATGAAGTTTAATTCCCGAGCCTAGGGGAAAAAGTGTAATTATGCAAAAGTTTAGGGGCAACAATGTAATTTTGCCAAAGTTTGTATTAAATGTTGTTTTGATGAATGTATGTATTAAATAAGATTAATTTGGCATTATAGATCAAGAGAAACGAGATTCAAGTCGCGATCGAAGGAAAAACAAAGTTTACAAAGAATAGGCTCGATTGCTAATAATTTTGTACCGAGGTAAGTTCATGTGTAAATGTAGCAACATAATTGTGATTTTAATTAACTTAATGATATTTATATGATATGATGATTATTATTATGAAATATTATGCTTTGTGGTTATTGTTGAGTAATATGCAAATTATGTTTATTACTTGTTAAATATGAATTGCTACCGAGTGTCGGTTTCGATATTCCATGGAAGACGGCAAGGATATGTGATCGAGGAAAAAGCCCGTTTGAACCTTGGGAATAGATTAGAATACAGGTGACATGTCACTAGGATATTGAGTCCCAAACTCATTGAGTTGAGTCTGAGTTCGTGAGATGTAACTAGGCATCCGAGCTCGTTGAGTTGAGTCCGAGTTCACTTATGGATGCGAACGCCCGAGCTCGTTGAGTTGAGTCCGAGTTCACTTATGGGCAGGTTACATGGTAGCTTGGCTACATAAGTTCCGTAGGCTATTGAGTTTGTTTAGCTGCGGGTATGGCTCTTATGTTCATGAGATCCGCATATTCGAATTATATTCCGATATGTTCAACGGGTGAATCTTAAGTGAATAAAAAGAAGGCCTAAAATGAAGGTGACATGTTGGTAAGTGTGGTAAATGAGAAAATTTGACAGGTATGTGCTTAAACCCTTGGGTTGAGAACTTGGTATGATGAAATCGTAGAAAGATATTAAATACAAATGAAACATGAATGTCTTAGTGTTGTTTATACAAATAATGTTTTTGTGGGATTGTGTGATTATGTTACTTGCTATTTGTAACATCCCGAAATAGGGCCTAAACGAAACAGTGGTTGTGAAACCACAAATCCGAGGTAGAAAAATTTATTTTATTATTATTTTGAGGTCTATGATATGTTTGCATGATTGTGTGAAAAGTTCGTGAAGAAATTCTATGCATAAAGTACTTAATTTGAAATTAGGGACTAAATTGAATAAATTGCAAAACTTGTGTTCTAGAAGTATTTTGCATAAAATTGAATTAGATTATTAATTAGAGGTCCTTAAAGAGCAATTTTACCAATTTTTAAGTCTATGGACAAAAATTAGGACATGGAAGGAATTTTTGAAAGTTTAGTAGTAAGGGCATTTTGGTCATTTAGTTATTAAAATGAATTAAAAACAAAATTAAAAGCCAATTTTTGTCCATCTTCTTCATTAGGATGAAATTTCAAGGGTTCTCCATAACTAGGGTTTGTTTCAAGCTTTCAAGCTCCATAGTAAGTGATTCCAAGCCCCGTTTTTAATGTTCTTTACGTTTTCGGAGTCCCGGTAGCTCGATAAAGCTTATGCTAGCAATAATTTAAGTTAGGGTTCATATTTGGAAAAATACCCATAGGTGAAATTTGTGTATTTTGGTGTTTTATGATAGAATATGAGGTTTTAAATTATGTTAGACAACTTGTACTACTCGGTTTTAAGCAAAAACGAGTAAAAGGACTTAATCGGTAAAAATACCTAATAGTCATAAGTGCTTGTTAGAGTATGAATTTGATGCTGCCATAGAAGGGAAAAATGACCAGCATGTCATGAAACATAAGAAAATAGGCTGAAGTTTAATTTACGAGCTTTGGGGCAAAAGTGTAAATATGCAAAAGTTTAGGGGCAAAATTGTAGTTTTTCCAAAATATGATTTTGAGTCAATTTGAATAATGTGAGTCCTAATTAGACTATATTTTAAATGATAGAGCAAGGAAAACTGAAATTCGAGCTAAAATGGAGAAAATACCAAGTTGTGGACGAAATGGTAAAAGTAGCTATTTTTGCATACGAGGTAAGTTTACAGTAAATAAATGCAATATTCTTTTATTTTACATTATTATTGTAAATTTACAGCATTTATATACTTATTTTATGAGAATATTTGAAGTCGAATTAAAAGCGAAGAAGCCCCGTTTGAACCTTAGGAATGTTAGGATATTGGGGTTGACAGGACAGGACAGGACAGAAATGAGCCATGTAAGTCCATATTAGATTTATGGCTTTGGAGATAGGATTGAGCCATGTAAGTCCATATCAGATATATGGCTTTGGAGACAGGAATGAGCCATGTAAGCCCATATTAGATATATATATATGGCATTCGAGACAGGAATAATTCATGTAAGTCCATGTCGAAGACATGGCATTGGCAGATATTGATAGAGCGAGAGCGACCCGGTATCCTTAGTATTCCGAGTGGTTCAATGGGTCATTGTACACGTTAAATTACAGTGAATTATCAGCAAAAGGGAAGGTAGATTATATTTATGAATAGTGAAAGGTCAGGTAAGAAAGAAGGTAAGTAAGTAAAGAAGAAGGTAGAAAATGAGAAGTAAAGAAAGTTTATGAGGCTAGGTGACATTATGTATAATTATTCATTATGTTGAATGTTGTAATTTATTTGCTTGTAAGCTTACTAAGCCTAGTGCTTACTCTCTTTATTTTCTTTTTCTTATAGTTTTTATCTAGCCACTGGGATTGAAGGAAACGTCGGAGACCCGATCACACTATCGAAGGAATCACATTGGTATAGTTAGACGTTTAGTTTTGTGTATGGCATGTATAGGAACTTGGTTTCTTTTGATATGATATGATCAATGAATGATGTGTAAATAATTGCTAGTGATTAGCTAATAGAATGGCTGATGATATACATGTTTAATTGTATGTATGAATAAGTAGTAACTATCACATGAAAACTAAGAAAAATGTGATAGTAACTTAAAAATAGATTCAAGTATCAGAAATAATGTGATTTTGAAAAATCACTAAAAATCGTAGAGACATGGTTTGATGGTTAATAATACATGAAATTAAAGCTTATTATGTCTGTTTTCTTATGGAATAAGCAAAACAGGTAAAGGTATTATATTTTATGAGATATCTGAGTTTTAGTGAAACAGGGTCAGAGAAAATTCTAGATCCCCTGTTTCAACTTTGGAAATTCACCATAAATTTTACAAAAATAATTAGGTGGTTTAATTTATATGGTTAGAATCCTTATTGAATCTAGTTTTAATAGAAACAAATGGTACAGTTATATTAATTTTGTATATGGAGAAAAGTGGTTCGTAGTAAGTAGAGGTCAGTGCAGTCAAATTCTGAAACAGGGGTAACTTTAACTAATAAACTGTACTAATTGGCTAAGTAAAAAATTCTAGAAAAAAATTAGTAGATAGATATATGAGTCTAGTTTCAGGAAAAATTTACGGATCTTAATTTCAAGTTTTGAAACTCAAGAAATAAATTTTTAAGCAGCTATGACGCAGAAAAATAGTTTATTCCGAAAATTAAAATAAGTGGTTTAGAGTTGTTTAAAAGGTAAGATAAGTTTAGTAACACCTCAAGCTTGACTCCGGTGACGGTTTCGGGCATGGGGGTGTTACACTATTTGCATGTGAACTTACTACGCATTTGTGCTTACTCCCTCCTTTTCTTTCATTGTAGTTTTGACTAGCCGGCTTGAGAATCGGGATAGGTCGAAGAATCGTTCACACTATCCGAATGCCTAAATTGGTAAAATGGCTTGCGTGTTTTGAATGTGGCATGTATGGCAAAATACTCACTTTGTGTAAATGATCTTATGATATGGCTATGGTTTGGCAAGAAAAGGGTTTGTAAATGATTAGCCATTAGAATGGCCAATCTAAGTCATATTTGATGTTATGTATGTTTAAAATGATATTTAGTCCATGAAAATCCTTAGTGAAGTGAAATTTGCAATAAAACAGAATCTGGCAGCAGCAGTGATGTAAATTTGAAAAGTCATTAAAAATAGTAGAAATGGAATTAAATGATAAGTAAGTTATGAAATTGAAGATTAATGAGTCTATTTTCATATGGATTGAACAAAACAGGTATATGAATTATATTTTATGAGATATTTAAATTTATGTGAAAGATTTCTAGATCCCCTGTTCTGACTTTAAAAATTCATAATAAATTGTAAACAAATAATTAGAAGTCATGGTTTATATTTACAGATTTCTTATTGAGTCTAGTTTTAAGATAAACAAACTTCATAGACATTGAAATTCTATACAGAGAGATATCTGATTCGTAATACACAGAGGTCAAAATAGTTGAACCCTGAAACAGGGGAGAATTTAACTAATAAACTGTACTAATTGGCTTGACCAAAAATTATAGAAAAAATTATTAAATAGATATATGAGTCTAGTTTTAGGTAAAATTTATGGAATTGGATTTTGAGTTTCGGAACTCGAGATATAAATTTTTAAGCGACTGTGACTCAGATTGCTAGCTTGACTGGAAATTTTAAAAAAATAAATCGTTTGAGCGGTTTAAGTAATGAATTAAGTCTGTTAACACCTCGTGTTCGAATCCGACGACAGTCTCGGGTACAGGGCATTACAGTCAAATTTTAGGAGTGGACTTCACAGATGTGTTCTCCCCAGTTGTGAAGCATAGTTCAATTTGAGCTTTGCTTGGTATTGTGGCCATGCATGATTTGGAGCTTGAGCAGTTAGATGTAAAAACTGTATTTTTGCATGGAGAACTTGAGGAGGATATTTACATGCAACAACCAGAGGGTTTTACAGCCTCAGAAAAAGAGGACTATGTTTGCTTGTTGAAAAAGTCCCTTTACGGTTTGAAACAGTCACCAAGGCAGTGGTACAATAGGTTTGATTCCTTTATGACTTCTCATGATTTCAAAAGAAGTAGTTTTGACAGTTGTGTTTACTTTTAAAAAAAAATAGTGATGGTTCTTTTTTGTATCTACTTCTTTATGTTGATGACATGTTGATAGCAGTAAAAGATAAAGGAGAGATAAGAAAGGTCAAAGCCCAACTAAGTGAAGAATTTGAGATGAAAGATTTGGGACCAGCAAAGAAGATACTTGGTATGGAGATTCTTGGAGATAGAAAAACAAGTAAATTGTCCTAAGTCAGAAGGGGTACATTGAGAAAGTTCTTTGCAGGTTCAATATGTAGAGTGCTAAGCCTGTTAGTACTCCTTTAGCAGCTCATTTCAGACTTCCATCGGCTTTTTCTCCAAAATCAAATGATGAGATTGAGTACATGTCACATGTTCCATACTCTAGTGCAGTGAGATCTCTCATGCATTCTATGGTTTGTTCACGTCTAGATTTATCATATGCAGTTAGTGCAGTTAGCAGATATATGGTGAATCCCGGTAAAGAACAATGGAAAGCAGTTCAATGGATTTTAAGATACTTACGAGGTACTACTGATGTTTGCTTACAATTTGGAAGACCTTGATAGAAGAAGATCTCTCACAGGTTATGTCTTTACAATCAGAGGTTGTGCAATAAGTTGGAAAGCCACTTTGCAAACTATAGTCCCTTTGTCTACAACTGAAGCTGAGTACATGGCGATTACTGAGGCTTGTAAAGAAGCTATTTGGTTGAAGGGACTCTTTAGTGAACTCAATGAAGACCTTCAAATCAGCACAGTATTTTGTGACAGTTAGAGTGCCATCTTTCTTACAAAAGATCAAATGTTTCATGAGAGAACAAAACACATTGATGTTCGGTATCATTTTGTTCGTGATATTATTGCTCGTGGTGATATTGTTCTGAGCAAAATTAGTACTCATGAAAATCCTGCAGATATGATGACTAAGTCACTTCCTATAGCCAAGTTTGAGCATTGCTTAGACTTGGTTGATGTTCATTGTTGAATTAAACCCTTAAGGGGTTTTATGGAAGAGGTGGAGAACTTGTTCGTTGAGAGTTCGTGATAAAGAACTTGTTTATTGAGAATTCGTGTCAAGGTGGAGATTGTTAGAATTAAGTGACCCGGATCCTTATTTAAATAAAATACAGTGGTAAAATAAAATAAAAGAAGAATCCATATAGAATTACACTTCTTTTATTTTGTTTTAGAATAATGTTTTTTAAACCTTATTAAATTCCATCTATTTGATATTGATTAGAATAAGGTGTTTCAGTCTTACTAGAATATGGCTTTACAAGCCTATAAATAGACATAGTCTATTCCTCTTGCAATTGATTAGAATTTGACATAGTGAATTTTCTTCTCCTCTGCCCGTGGTTTTTTTCCGAAAGGGTTTCCACGTAAAATTTGTGTGTTCTTTATTTTATTTTATTTTATTTTCACACTACCTATAGACATATTTAAAACATAAATCTCTCATGCCATGTAACAAACATTTCAAAACAAATTTAAGACATAACAAGATCAATTATATACATATAACCGAAATCACCAACCAACTTATATGCACAAAATAAACATCACAAACATCATTCGTACATGTCACATATCAAAGTAACTAAAGTGGACTTATGCATGATCAAACCAAAACCTAATTTGAACATTTAATTAAGCCATTTTCGCATGACTTTTACACAAAACCAAGGCTCATCACATCAAAACACAATTCAGCCTATACGTGCCATAATTTAAGTTCGATGATTTAAATACCAAGGCTGTGGATAGTGTGGTGAACTTTACTGATTATCCCCGAGCTCGTAACTTGCTTCAAAATCTATAATACAGAGTAAACAAATACGCACAGAGTAAGCTAACTTAGCTTAGTAAGCCTTAAGCAAATTAAACAAATAATGCATAATAATATCTCAATTACTAATCATTTCAATAAATAAATTAATTTATGCATTTGTAATCACATTTATTTCCAAACTTTTAATTCCATATTTATATATGTATAGCATATACTTTCATAAGATAAATTCTCTATGGCCGAATATACATGTATATAACATCAATATATTTTCAAATTTCAAAGCCACATTGTCTTATATATTCGAATCTACATATATATTTAAAGACATATATTCATCACTCAAAGTTTAGCATTACATCCATATACAATTATAAGACCAAATATGTTTTTCATATTACCACATATACTACCTCAACCTCATGCATTTTTTTATATTTTTTTATCACATATCAAGAAATCAATTCACCTTATTTATGAGTAGATAGCCAACTATCAAGTACCTGATCATTTTAGCTCATTTAACGTAATCAATTATCATATCAGCATAAAGTTTTTTAGGCATAAAACTTATAATAACTCATCGACATAAGACCTACTAGGCCTAAGCCTGTATCACACACCGACACAAGCCTGCTAGACTCAAAGTCTGATTTTTTATACACCAGCAATAAGCCTGCTAGGCATAAAGCCTGATTTAATTCACTAGCACAAGGCTTGCTAGGCTCAAAGCTCGAATGTTACTATTATAAAGCTGTCTCATATACAATTCTTATATCAAAAATTCCAGATATTCCATATAGTTCATACTGACTTTCAAATGTTATAACTCAGTTGTCACAAATTCGTTAAAATAGCTCCCAAGCTTATTTACATTCAGCTTATATAGATACATATTCAAATAATTCATTTCAGCATATATAACTCAAATTTATTTAAAAATAACAATGTTTAATTACTTAAAGACTTACCTCGAATATCGACCAACGATATAAATCAACTATTCGACTATTTTTGTTTTTCCTCGATCCAAGTCCGATTTCTTTTGTTCTTGATCTATATAATTTCAAATTAATATCATTCAAACACAATTTCATTCAATTTAATCCAACAACACATAAATGGGCAAATTACCATTTTACCCCTGATATTTCATACTTTTACAAATTAGTCTTAATTGCATAAAACAAAAAATACACAAAATCTCCAGTACAAAACATGTCAATCTAAAACATATCTTTAATATTTCATCATTAAACATCACAAAACACAAATATTCATCAATAGCATAACACAAAACATTCATCCAAATCAAAAATTCTAGCATGGGTCGGATAGTATTCGAAGCAACGATCTCAAAAATGTAAAATTATCAAAAATCGAAACCAAACTAACCTTGAATTTGGATCAACAATGGCCGAATACTTCAAAGCTTTTGTTTCTTTTCTTTCTTACAACATTCGACTATTTCAAAGAATGAATGCATGACTTATTATTTTATTATGTTTTATTATTATAACATATTAATATTTCAATTACATTTGTAACCTTTATAAATTAATATGAAACTTTATATTAGTTGTCCTCAACCGTCCATGCTATAATTAAATGGCATAATTGCGACATAAATACTCTATATTAAAAAGCCACTAACACTTCAGCCCTTATGCTTTAAACTATCAAGTTTTCAATTTATGCGATTAAGTCCTTTTATTAAATCAAACACTAAAACGATAAAATTAAATCATGAAAATTTCACACATATAAATTCACACATAATAAACACTGAAAATAATTTTTAAATATTTTTCTGACTCGAATTTGTGGTCCTGAAACCACCGTTCTGAATAGGGTCTAAATCGGGCTATTATAGACGCCATCAGGGTGAGTGCGGGAAAAAGATTAGGGCATGTTTGAGATACAGGTCATTGTAGCACCGTATCAGAGAGTGTCCACGGAGGCCCAATCAGGTGCAAGCTATAGGTTCGGGTACTGTACAGCCATCGAGGGGTGTTCAGCAGCCACCGAGAGGCCGTGGTCAGGCCAGAGGTGGTAATGGTTTGGATCGTGGGTCGAGAGCAGGCGGAGAGGTCTTTGGGCATCGAGGTAAGGCGATCGGTTCTAGTTTATCCGCACGTCATTTGAAAGGATGGAGATACTTTGGATGTTATCACGGGTGCGTTCTTTATCTATGATGTACCTTATATTGCACTGATAAATATAAGATCTACTCACTCCTATATAGCTTGTACTGTGTCTGAGACTTTGGGTATTTTGGTTGAGAGCACTACGAGTGAGGTTACTGTACTGTGTCCATTAGGGCAGTCGGTGAGGGTAAATAAACTGTTCAGAAATGTTCCTTTGAAGGTTCAAGGGGTTATCTTTTTGGCAGATTTGATGGAACTTCCTTTTGGAGAATTTGATTTAATACTGGGAATGGACTGGCTGGTTAAACATTGAGTGAGCTTGGATTGTGCTACTAAATGAATGGTACTGAGAACTGTGAAGGATGATGACGTAGTTTTAGTTGGGGAACGTCGGAACTATTTGTCAAATGTAATTTCTGCATTAAGGGCCAAAAAGTTGGTTCGAAAGGGATATGAGGTGTATCTGGCCTAAATTAGTGTTTCAGATCCTGAAATTCCTTCTGTTAAAGATATAGAATGGTCAAAGACTTTTTGGATGTCTTTCTGGATGAGCTACCTGGGTTACCTCCAAACCATGAGGTTGAGTTTGGGATTGAGCTCTTGCTTAGTATAGCTCTGGTGTCCATCGCCCCTTATAAAATGGCATTGAAAGAGCTTGTGGAGCTTAAGGCTCAGATTCAAGAATTATTGGAGCGTGGATTTATCAGCCTTAGTGTGTCTCCGTGGGGAGCACTAGTTTTGTTTGTGAAAAAAAAGGATGGATCTATGCGTATGTGCATCGATTACCGGCAACTGAATAAATTAACCATTAAGAATAAGTATCCCCTACCGATGATAGATGACTTATTTGATCAGTTTCGAAGAGCCTCAGTTTTCTCCAAGATTGATCTTCGATCAAGGTATCACCAATTGAGGGTTAAGGAGGTTGATGTGCATAAGACAACATTTAGGACTCGATACGGTCATTACAAGTTCCTGGTGATGCCGTTTGGACTGATGAATGCACCAGTGACTTTTATGGATCTGATGAACTGAGTGTTCCAGCCCTATCTGGATCTGTTCATAGTGGTTTTTATTGACGACATCCTGGTGTATGCAAGGATTGAGGATGAACATGATGAACATCTCTGAGTGGTTCTGCAGATTCTGAAGGAGAAACAACTATACGCCAAGTTCAGTAAATGTGAGTTCTGGTTACGAGAGGTAACATTTTTGGGCCATGTGGTATCTGCTGAAAGGATTAGGGTTGATCCTTGAAAGATAGAAGTTATTTTGGATTGGAAGCAGCCTAAGACTGTATCTAAAATCCGTAATTTTTTGGGACTAGCAGGATATTATCGACGATTTGTAGAGGGGTTTTCACTGATTGTAGCACCTTGGACAGCTGCTACATAAGGGTGTGCCATTTAACTATACTAATGCGCAGTAAGAGAGCTTTGAGAAGCTCAAGAAAGTTTTGACTGAGGCCCCTGTCTTGATACAACCAGAGTCTAGGAAAGAGTTTACTGTTTACAGCAATGCATCACATGTTTGTTTAGGATGTGTGTTGATGTAAGAGGGTAAGGTAGTAACGTACGCGTCGCGACAGCTAAAGATTAATTAAGTGAATTATCTGACACATGACTTGGAGTTGGTTGCAGTGGTATTCACACAAAAGATTTGGAGGTATTATTTGTACGGTGAGAAGTGTATCATATATACTGATCACAAGAGCCTCAAATATCTCTTCACTCAGAAGGAGCTAAATCTTAGGCAGCATAGATGGATTGAGCTGTTTAAAGACTATGACTATATGATCGAACCTGGAAAGGCCAATGTGGTGGCAGATGCACTGAGTCGTAGAGCTATGATTGAACTGAGGGTGATGTTTGCTCGCCTCAGTTTATTTGATGATGGTAGCTTGTTGGCCGAGCTTCAAGTTAAACCGACGTGGATGGATCAGATTAAGGGTAAACAGATGGAAGATGAGTCATTGGGTTTTCATTTCCGTCAGGTTGAGAGTGGGGATACTGTGGGTTTTAGACTAAATAGCAAAGGGGTACTCTATTTCCATGGGAGAATCTGTGTACCGAAGGATACTGATTTGAGGCAGTCTATACTATGAGAGGCACATAGTAGCCCTTATGCTATGCACCCTGGTGGAAATAAGATGTACCGAGACCTTCGTGAGTTATATTGGTGGCCGGGTCTTAAGTGTGAGGTTATCAACTTCGTGGGTAAATGTCTAACTTGTCAACAGGTTAAAGCTGAATATCAATTACCTTTAGGGTTACTTTAGCCAGTTAAAATTCCACTTTGGAAGTGGGAGAGAGTGACTATGTACTTCGTTAGTGGGCTGCCCCTAACGCCTACTAAGAAGGATTTAGTATGGGTCATCGTGGATCGATTAACCAAATCTGCCCATTTCATACCAGTTTGTACTAATTACTCCTTGCAAAAGCTGGCTAAACTGTATGTGTCTAAGATAGTGAGACTGCATGGGGTACCGGTTTCAATAATATCTGATAGGGATCCTTGCTTCACGTCTCGATTCTGAAAAAAGTTACATGAAGCTCTGGGTATGAGATTGGACTTCAGTATTGCGTTCTATCCTCAGACAGATGGTCAGTCAGAGAGGGTGATTTAGATACTGGAGGACATGTTAGGGAGTTACGTGATTGACTTCCGAGGCAGTTAGAAGGATTACTTACCGTTAGTAGAGTTTGCTTATAACAATAGCTATCAGTCTAGCATATAGATGGCACCTTATGAGGCATTATATGGTCGTAGGTGTCACACTCCTTCGTGTTGGACTGAGTTGGGTGAGCGGCGTGTTCTGGGCCCTGAAATAGTTTTTAATATTGAGTTTAAAGTTAAATTGATTCAAGATCGACTGAAAGCGGCATCTAATAGGTAGAAGTCGTACGCAGATCTGAAACGTCGAGAGATAGAGTATTCTGTAGGGGACTTCATATTTCTCAAGGTCTCGCCATGGAAGAAGGTACAGAGATTTGAACGTAAGGGCAAGTTGAGCCCTAGGTTTATTAGGCCCTACCACATACTAAAATGTGTGGGACCGATTCAGTTGGAGTTACCTTCAGAGTTAGATCAGATTCATGATGTGTTCCACGTCTCTATGCTGAGACACTACCGCTCTGATCTCACGTATATAATTTCGGTTGAGGAGATTGAGGTTTGGCCAGATCTGACTTTTGAGGAGGAGCCGATTTAGATTTTGGATCATGATGTAAAGGTTTTGAGGAGGAAGACTATCCCACTGGTCAAGCTTCTTTGGCGTAATCACAACTCTGAGGAGGCCACGTGGGAACTTGAGGAGCCGATGCGATAACAATACCCCCATCTGTTCTGATCAGGTAAAATTTCAAGGCCGAAATTTTCTTTTAAGGGTTAAAGTTGTAACGCCCAAAAAATCCTTAATATTTATTTTCGTATGTTTATGTTATACAAATGCATGTTTGCTTCAGCGGTTGAGTGTCTTGGGAAGAGTCTGAGAAGTCTTGGGTTCAAGCCTTGGCTTGTGCAAGAGTTTTTTTTGAATGAATAAACCCCTGTCTCTAGTCGTAGGCTTCTAAATAAACGTAGGTCTTTTATGTCAGAAAAAGGGCATGTTGGTCTAGGGGATGAGTGACGTGTTACTATAACCTGAGGTCTGATGTTCGAGTCTTACTTTGGACAGTAGGGTATTTTATTTTGCTGCTAAGGCCATGTGGGAGTTCTAGTCAACCCGAACTATTGAAGAGTTGTGGTGGAATTTGAATTAGGTGATTGAGGGAGGAGTGGACGGTTTTGAGTGATTTGGGGAGGAAAATATGGGATTTTGAAAGGAGTGGGAGTGTTGGTGCCGAATGTGAACTCCTACCTCTCAAGATTTCGGCTTTGGGGTTGGTTCTTCTCTCCATTTTCGATTTCTGTCAATCTTTTCTCACTTCTGTAGGTCGAATTGTGCTAGGGGATTTTGCTGGCATATTTCATTTTCGTTTTTCGACTTGGCTTTTCCCTACAGTTCTCTTTTGCTTACCGATTTCTTTTACTTCCTCTACTCTTCTAGCAAACATTCTCTCCCTTTTCTCTTTAGCCAAATGCCTTTCTCTCACTTTCTCAATTCTTTTGGTTTTAACAATTCCCCCTCTTTCATCTTGGTTCTTCGATCGAATACTCCTTCTCTCTCCTTCTACTCCTTCAGTTTTGGGAAATTCCTCCCTTTTCACTTTGTTGTTTCCTTCTGACTGTCGAATTCTTGGCTTGTAGCCGAACCCTGCCTCTTTTATCGTCTCTGCTCAGGGGTACAGTTGTTCTATCTTTTGCCTCTGTTGTGTCATGTGCGTTTGGCCTTCGTTTTGGGTGTAGGCCAATTGCTTCTTTCGCCTTTATTGATTTTTGCGCTTTCAGTAAGTTTGGTATGCGTTTGGTTCAAGCTATTTGTGTGAATTATAATAGTTAATAAGATTTGGTTGGAATGCAGGTAATCTCTAAGGCTAGTAAGTAGTCTCTTGCATCGGTTTAAGTGTGCAAGGCTCAATCGATCGATCAAAGCAAGTGATAATTAATCTTTTGGATAAGTGTTTTGGCTAGGGTTCTTTGTAATTCGATTGGTAGGTGATTAACCGAGTGTTGTGATTGAATATAGGTTTAGAGTGCTCGTGGGCTATTTGCGTACTTTTGCAAACAAGGTGTGTACAAACACCACTTCAACTATAGAATACGGCAAAAGCCGAAATAAGTGAACGTCGACGCCACACGGACGTGCTCGCGGCCGTGTAGGTAAACAACGTGATTAAACATGAGCATACAGTCGACAAGGCCGACCATCAGTGATTTCATGGGCTGAGGTCATATTGGGCCATATTGGGCTCAATTGGCCCGTGTGGGCCCACGAGCATGTGGGCCCCACACGAGTGAATCACACAGATGTGTGGAAATTGATGGGTCTGGCTGTGTAAACTACACAGCCAAGGCCATTTCTAGGTTGTGTGGGCCACACAGGCGTGTGGGCCCAGAATATGGGCCATGGGCCCATTTTCACTGTTTGACTGCTAAGGTCGCATAGGTCGCCCGAGACGACTGTGGACCTATTGTTGGGTCGGTAAGTTTACGTAGACCCCCTATTTGATAAAATGACTATTTTGCCTCTATGGGATGTGTGGATCTATATTCATATGTGATCATGTTAGCATGCTATTTTAACTGTATTGAGTACCTATGTAATATTATGATATGACATGACATGTTGCATAATGCATTGCATGGAGATGGGTTTAATAAGATTGGAGGAAGTGTACTGTACTGGCAGCTCTGCTACAAATACTGTCTAGTGTCGCAACTGGTACTACTTGGAGTGTAGGGATGGGTGGGTTGATTATATCCCCACATGGAGTGTAGGGTTGGACGGAGATGGAGTGTAGCGGCTGGTTGGGTAGGACTTCTTGATTGCGTGTCTGTACCGTTACTGTCACCGAGATGGGCTCAGGCCCAAACTGATACTGATATTGTAATGGGCTAAAGCCCTAACTGAAACTAAAACATTACTGAAATGGGCTTAGGCCAAGACTATATTTGCTCATTGTCTAGATGTTTGATATGAGATTACACACTGAGTTTCGTAAACTCACCCTTCCATTTATCTGTACAGGTAATCCCTAAGCTTAGGCGGATCGGTGCTGCGAGGGACTCAAAGGTGGCCACACAATCCCAGATACTTTCATATTTTCTTTATAATTATAAGTAAATTTTATTTTGGGTATTTATACTGTAATAAGGCCTTTATGGATTTTAACTTTAATTTAGGATTTTTATTTGCTTTAGTTTATAACTATTAGTATTAGGAAACTCGAGTTTTCTAAAGAAACAATGTTTTTACAAAGTAAACTTAAGTACACAACTGTTTTAAAAAGCTTCCGCTATAAAATGATATTTTGAAATTAATAACGTTTTTAAAGTAAATACTTTTTGATAGTAACGCAAGATTTGATATGAACGACATATCTCAGAATCACCAATAGGATCATACAATGAGGTTAAAAATATTAAGGGTTTTCATCGATATAACACATTACGGAAAACATTTCATTGTGGCATCACCAGATTCGGCCATAATGTCTAGGCTGGGTTTGGGGGTGTTACACTCACGCTTTCCATCGGCCCATTTCGGTATAATATGCTAATTCAATTGCGATTGTAATGAGATGTATAGGATATGTTGGCCATATTGGCATGTAAACGTAAACGTAAACGATGCTTGTAATCTAGCCATTGGAATGGCTAGTAATGATTGTTTTGATATATTTATAATGTCATATTATGTTTGCCACATATATATTAAGTAGTTGATCAAATTATGTCTAATATGAGGACATAACTAAGGTAGGATTGTAAACATTTATGCATGAAATGATATGCTCTGAGGATGGATGGAATATGCTTGATTAGAATGCTTAAAATGGTTAGTAATTGTATGTGATGATATATCATGTTAAATGATAGAATTAACTTGAATAAAATGCTTGGATTTGTTGGGTTATGAATGCAAGATGTGGTGTAGGATTACAAAAAGATTGGGGTGAAAAATGAAGCTAGGAATGGCTTTATTTTCTCCACACAGTTAGACACACGGGTATGTGTCTAGACCATGTGTGACACATGGCCTAGTAACACGGGCATGTGGTTAGGCCGTGTGTCCCCTGTACCTTAATTTTGAGAAACAGAATGCTCAGAATTGAGCACACGGGCAGAGACACGAGCATGTGTCTCAGTCGTGGTGCCACATGGCCTAGTACACAGGCATGTGGCATGGCCATGTGTGCAAGTTAGAGAGTTACACGGGGTCGAACATGGCCTGCAGCACGGGCGTGTCCCTTGGACCACACGGGTGTGTGAGCCCTGCACCTTGGAAAAGATTTAGAATTTCACAAAAAATTCCTTGAGTTCTCGATTTAGTCCCGACCTGATTCTAGTGCTCGTATTGGGCCTCGAGGGTTCATTTAAGAGATGTTTCAAATAATCTTGGTTAATGAATAGTAAATTATATAATTTATCTGGAAAATGTTTTAAAAAATTTTGGTAATGCTCTGTAACCCTGTTCCGGTGACAGATACGGGTTAGGGGTGTTACAGTTTTGAGTATTTTGACTAAGGTTAATAATGGCATGTATGGGTTATTTTGTAATGGTATTTTGTGAATGTGTTAATGTAAATTTTAGTATGTTTAAACTTGTAACACTCTAAACTCATATCTATTGTCGAAATAGGGTTACGAGGTATTATTGAACTATCACATCATAACATATACATATCTTATACATTTAAACATTCAAACACATACATCATTCATATACAATCATATTGTCCCTTATAAGTCTCTATGAGATCTTAAAACATGCTTGGAAGAGGTTTCAGACTAAACCAATAACATTTAAAAACTTTAGGAAACTTAAAAAATTTTCTTGAATACAGAGGTCACACGCCCGTGTGCCCAGCCGTGTGCCTCACACAGCCACCAGACACACTCGTTTCATAGGCCGTGTGGAAACAAGGCATACATACTGACTTGGGTCACACGGCCGACCATACGCCCGTGTGTCAGCCCGTGTGCCACACACGACCAATAGACACACCCGTATGTCTAGGCCGTGTAACTCACTAACTTATTTTAACTAAGCTTCAGCAGACACACGGTCGAGTCACACGCTCGTGTGCTCAACCCTGTGGACGAGAAATAGGCTTATTTAAGCCAGTTTTCCTCACCTAAATTCAATCACCTATAAGCATACATATAACACCATACTCTCATTCAATTTGGCAGCCAAAACAACCATTTTAAAAACACATAATATGCCATTTAAAAATCCAAGCATCTATATACTCAAATTAATACCATTTGTGTCATCAAACACATACCACACCAATATGACTTGTAAGCTAATATATGCATATAATCTATTCAATAATTCAAACAATTTGCATATCTTTATCTCATCAACGACTTGCCAAAACATGCCATATTTAGTACACATACACATAACCAATATTTAACCAAGTTAAACCAAATCACATGGGTTAAACACATCAATGCATATAAGCTTCAATAGATAAAATAACTCATACATATCATATCATCAACTAGCCTATACATGCAATATTACCAATTTCAAAAAGTTCAAAAATACCAAATCAACTGCTAGATAGTGTGATGAAATCTTCGATGACTTCCAACTCAAGCAAGCTTTCAAATCATTGTAAAATACGAAAAATAAATAGAGTAAGCTAATAAGCTTAGTAAGCTCTATGACTAGTATGTACTACATACAATTTAACAATTAATTCAGAATTAGAGAAACATGAGGACATATAAATCAACTCCATCAAAATCAACACGTAATACAATAACAACATGATAATTCCTGTATGTATTCATCGGTTTTCACTTACATATCATATGAAATTATTAAATATCACTTACTTGTCGAACGTGTCACGTATACCTGAACAAATTCATATCATCATTTCAATTCTCGTACCATTATCTTCTCCATTAAACCATGGAAATAAC
Organism: Gossypium anomalum; assembly: GCA_025698475.1. NCBI lineage: Eukaryota > Viridiplantae > Streptophyta > Magnoliopsida > Malvales > Malvaceae > Gossypium > Gossypium anomalum. The sequence goes on along the minus strand of CM046958.1, from coordinate 31,993,378 downwards.
ATTGAATATTTTGTATCTTGCACACTAATGGGCATATATGTGGTTAAACTGTAATAGTCTGATTTAGACCCTAGTCGGAATAGTGGTTCGGGACCACATATCTGAGTAAAAAAATATTTAAATATTATTTTTCGTGTTTATGATATGTGAATTAGTATCTGTGAAAATTCCATATGAAAATTTAAATGTTTGTGTGCTTAATTTGATAAAAGGACCTAATCGTGTAAAAGGTAAAAGTTGCTTACTATTTGTTAAAAGTGTCTATTTGACATGGCTTTTTAATTATGAAGTCCTTATTATGTTATTTGACCATTGGAAGCATGAGTGGTCATAAATGACCTTAATGAATATGAAATATATGTTTATTAACTATGGGCAATTTGGTAAATGAAGTATTATTAATGTTAAAATAAAACAAAGCTTAAAATAAGCTTATTTTCATGCTCATCAACCGAAAATCACAAGAAAAAGAAAGGAAATAAGCTATCTAGGGTTCGACCAAAGTTTTCTTTGATTTAGGTAAGTATTTTGTTTGATTTTTGATAATTTTTACGTTTTTGTGATCGTTGCTTAGTATACTATCAAGCCCATGTCTCAATTTCTGATTTTTTTTGATGATTTTGAGTTATGCCATTGATGAAACTATGAGTTTTATGATGTTAGTTGATGAATTATGAAAGATATGTTTTGGGTTAACATATGTTGTCTTTGAATTTTTGATGAAATTGAGAAATTTGGGCTAAATTGTAAAAATGTTATTTTGAGGGACTAAAATATGAAATAAATGAAAATTATGGACTTGTATGAGAGCTATGAAAATTTTTCTAAGCTTGCATATAAGAAAATTATGTGTATTTTGTGATTTTGTGAATTAGGGACTAAAATGTCAAAATGTGAAAATATGAGGGCTAGTTTGCAAAATTCCCTAAATATGTTTCTATGGATTGTTTTGATTGAATTTGTGATTGAATTGGTTAATTTTGAATCGAATTTAGATCGAGAATTAAAGAATACGAAATTAGATCGGGGGAAGTCGAAAGTCGTTGAATAGTCGACTCTGTTGTTCAAATCCAAATAAGGCAAGTCGATATACAAATAAGCTTGTTTAAATTGAATTATTATTATCAATTTGATATCAAATTGTGATGAATGAATGTCTGAGCTAAATATATGCTATCCAAGAAATTTTTGACAAAGTTTCGACGTCTGAAAAGCCTCGTACGAACCTTAGGAATAGTTAGGATACATATGTCATGACGTAGAAATTTCAATATCTGTTTTGCGTGTAAGACCACGTCTATGACGTTGGCATCGAATTTTGTTTTGCATGTAAGACCATGTCTGGGACATTGGCATCATATTTGATTTCTTGTAAGACCTTGTCTAGGGCAGTGGCATCGATGTTTGATTACATGTAAGACGATGTATGAGACGTCGGCATTGTATATATGCTTTCCGATCTATCTGCGTATCCTTATGTTTTCGAATGGTTCGAGAAATGAATGACTTTATGAAATTATATGCGGTTCAGGTATGTTTGATTTGTATAGCCTATTTGGGAATGAAAGGTAAGTATATGAATATGAGAATTGTGATAGCATTTGTATACAAAGTATGAATGATTTGATGATACTTACTTGCTTTGAAAGATATGTTTATTTGTATATGGCTTACTAAGCTTTTGAAAGCTTACTTTGTGTGTGTTTGCATTGTTTTATAGATATCAAAGGTACTGTGAGCTCAGGGATCGTCAAGGATTGTCACCACACTATCGAACCTCATTTTGGTACTTTGAAAATGTATATATTAAAGTATGGCATGTATAGGCTAGAAGTGTTTAGATTATGCTTTGTGATGTATATATATTTAGCCATGTGATATGGCTAGTTTTTGTTTGAACTTATAGTTTGATAATGGTATGTTTTTGGTTGGCTAAAAGAAATGGTAAATGATGAGCATTTTGGTAAGTTTTGAGTATGAGATTACATGATGTATTGATCATATATTTAGGTATGATTTTAGTTTAAGTTTTGGTATGAACCGATTTATGAATTGGGATTGAAAATGATTGATAATGTTATAGCATGAGTTATGTATGTTTTGGTATTGAGATTGGCTAAAATGGTTGTGCATATTTGCTTTGTTTAGTGCTTGTAGGTTGACCCAAATTGGGGTGGCAAATTGGCTATTCAAATGGCCTATTTTTGTCCACACGGGCAGAGACACGGGTGTGTGTCTCAGCTATGCGCGACACACGGTCACGTTACACAATCGTGTGTCCCCTGGGGTACCCTACGAATTAAAGTCAGTATCCCCTCTAGTTTTGACACAGCCTAGACACACAGGCGTGTCTATTGGTCGTGTGTGGCACTTGGGCTGGAACACAAGCGTGTGGTCAGCTGTGTGGCCAAGTCAATAGCCTCCCTAATTTTCACACGACCTGGCACACAGGCGTGTCTTGTGACCGTGTGGACAAGTCAGTATGTATGCCTTGTTTTGCCACAGTCTAGACATACAGGCGTGTCTAAAGTTGTGTGAGGCACACGGCCTGTTCACACGGGCATGTGACCTTTGAAAAGTTGAAAATTTTTCTAAGTTCTGGAACTTTCACATGTTATCAATTTGGTCCTGAACGCATGATTTAGACTTTGTATGATAGTTTAAAGTTCATATTGAATACGAATGATCTATGCTTATTGAAATGAGATGATATTTATTATGTGATTGTTCTAATCTGAGTTACAAGTCCGGTAATGCCTTTTAACCTATTCCGGTGACGGTTACGGGTTAGGGTGTTACAAAAACCACCTATATCTCGATTCACATATATAACATTTGTTCGTACATCATTATAACCTATATTACCATTTCAATGCAATCCAACCAAATTTGCCAAATGGATAAGCATATAAAATCATCAATAGCATGTAATTCACACAACATTATGGCAATTCATTTCTATTCGTATAAACTGTAATTCATTCATATAACCAGTATTTCATCCGTATAAATAGTAGTTCATTAGTAATAATAGTAATTCATCCATATAAACACATATCTTATTTATATGATTAGTAATAGTAATTATGCACGTTGAACTATGTAGAATATGGATAGATACTAGGGTGATACACACTAAGTGTATTTATAAAAAATTCATCAATTCATTATCATTTCTGCTCTTTCCAGCCATGATCAGTAAGCTCCTCCTGAGCTAATAAACATTAAGCTCTATCGAGCTAAAACAGTAAGCTCTAACAACTTGAGAACAGTAAGCTTTAATGAGTTGAGAACAGTAAGCTCTAATGAACTGATATATTGGTAAGCTCATACGAGCTGTGGTGAGTCCGCAACACATGCAGGATCTCGACCAATACGGTAACCCTAGTGACATGTCACTCGTATCTAACAAATTCCTACAGTTAAAATGGGCCTTGGTAATTATCCAAATTCATCATTTAAGCATTCAATGATCAATAATTCAATTTCTCAAATCATATATATATTCAATTCAATTAAGTACATACATTTAAACACTCAATTCGCATACCTAATGCATATTATCATACCGAATCCATGTAACATATACAACAATTGTAGCATTTCTCTATCATTCATGTAAATAGTAATTTAATGATATAATCAATAATTCAAACTTCAATTGGGTTATTCATTCAACTTATACACATTCATTTTAAACAATTACGAGTATTAATAGTTCAATTCTAACTATATGAACTTACCTCGTTTGTTATAACTACGAATTAGGTCGACTAATCTGATACTTTGTTTTCTCCCGTTCTAGATTCGAATATCATTTTTCTCAATCTATATAATAACAAAATTTACTTATTTAATCATTAGTTCATTCAATTTAACACAATTTACACATTTTGGCAAAATTATACTTTTGCCCCTATTATTACACATTTTTGTAATTTAGTCCTTATCACATAAAATCACAATTTCATGTAATTTCATCCTACCCATGCTTAGTCAAATTATTCTTATTGCCTTAGCATCCCATATTTTCCAAATAATCACACTTTTAACCACACAATTTTAATATTTCACAATTTAATCCCTCATTTACATTTTCATCAAAAATCACTCTATAAAATATGAAAATCTAACATCAAATATTCATATTTCACCATTAAACATCAAAGAACACATAATCTCATCAATGGAAACTATCAAAATCTTTAACAGTTTTGAAATCGAAGACACGGGCTAGCTAGATTACAAAGCAACAATCTAAAAAATGTAGAAATCATTAAAAACGGAGCTAAAACCGTACCTAATCGAGCATTTGAAGTTTGGCCGAACCAAAAGATTCTCCCATGGCTACCATTCTTTCTAATTTTTGGCAGAGAAAATGGTGAAAAGATGATAATTTTAATTTGTTTTTATTAAACATAACTTTATTAACTAATTACCAAAATATCCTCTAAAAACATTAGTAATTACACCATATGCCACTCCACTATCATCCACTAACTCATAAATGGCCTATTTACCACTTAAGGACCTTTACTTTAATGTTCTATAGCTATTTGACACTTTTAGCTAGTAGAACATAAGTTTTACGCTTTACGCGATTTAGTCCTTTTTACCGAATTAAACACTTAAACGATAAAAATTCTTTACGAAAATTTCACACAACTTTAATATCATGCTGTAAATATTAAAATAATAATAAAATAAATTTTTTAATATCAAATTTGTGGTCCCGAAACCACTGTTCTGATTTAGCTAAAAATGGGCTGTTACAAAACTTTTGAAGTTATGTTGGTTTGGTGTACTTTGATGCCTTACCAAATTATGTCATATTGGTCATTTTTAAGTTCTTGTAAAAATGGTTCTTTTGGTATGTTTTGATGGCTTGCAAATGGTCATGTGTGGTAGTTAATTAAAGTAGGTTATTATGTTTGGAAAATGACAATATTGACATGTTTTGGTAATTGATGTTTGGATACAATTATGGTGCCTTTGAATGGCATATTGGTTAGGTGATTTGGGATGTTTGGAATAGTATGTTTATATGTGTTTGGATGGTGTTTAAATCTCTTGAATGTGTGCCCAAATGGTATGAATGACTAGGTATGAATTCGATTTGTAATAGCTTAATTTTAGGATGAATTTTGGGTTCACACAGCTTGGCGACACGGTTGTGTGTCATTTGAAATTTCTTAGTGTTCCAATTCAGTGAGTTACACGGCCTAGAACACAAATGTGTGTGGAATTCAGAGAGTTACATGGCCTAACACACGGCCAAATACACGGTCTGGTACACGGGCGTGTGTGGTAACTTAGTGAGTTACATTAGTAAGGACCCAGGCTGGGACATGGCTGTGTGTCCCCTGGCCTGGGCTATGTCACACGACAGTGTGACCCTATTTTTCAATTTTTGTAAACATTTTCTTAAACTTCCTGAATTATTTCAAATTAGTCCCAAATTGCTTCTAAGCTATTTTTAAGGCCTTAAAGGCTTGATTTAGGGATGGAATTCATGTGAATGAATGGTTTATAACATGTTTAATTATTTAAATGTTATGGTGTTAAATGTTTTTTGATAGTACGGTAACGTTCCATAACCCTTATCTGGTGATGGAGACGGGTTAGGGGTGTTACAACCTTTGTCTTCCTCTTCCCGTCACTGCTCAGCCGCTATCCTCTATTCTTGCCTAAGGATCTCTCCCTCTTGTTTGCCCTTTTTGGGTTTCCTCCTTTGGCTTTTTATAAGATTTTCCCTAGGGTAAATCCAACAACCCATGTTTATCTTCTCCTCTTTTTAAATTCTTTTTTCAACAACATAATATTATCTTCTCCTCTTTTTTTCTAGGATAAAACCAACAACCCAAGATTATCGTCTCCTCTTTTTTAGGTAGATTTTTCTGCTACAAGTATAGTTGGGCTGAAATTCGTATGCATTGAGTGTTGACTCAGTCTTCCTGGAATTGCCACTGTATTTGTGTTGACAAAATGTCCAACCTTTTGCCCTGACAAACCTTCACTCCTTTATTTCTCATTCTTCAACTTGCGCCTACCAAGCCATCAAACACAACCCTTCCACATGAAATTAAAATTAAAAAATAATAATATTTAAGTACAGTCTAGGCTCCTAATGAAATGATGAAAATACGAATGAAATGTCCTAAAATGAAACTAAATGTACCTAAGTACAAGCAATTAGCTAAGTCTAATGGCATGAAATATAACTTTTTTTAAGAGCTATCACTTACCAATTACAGAGTCAAAATATGAAGAAGAAGAAGAAGAAGAAGAAGGAGAGTATCAATATATGGTAAAAGGTATCGATACTTTCTTAAGAGTATCAATACTTCTAACTAGGTAGTAAAAAATGCATCCTGCTGGGCGCGCTTTCTTGCACAGTCAAATGAAAATGTATCTAGTTATCTTATCCTTCCAAAATTTGTATATTTCGATAAATATAACAGAAAATGACCTATTCTCTGAAATTTTATTAAATCAACGCTTTTGGCTAATTTAACCTTTAAATAGACATCATTTTCCTTCACTAATGTTCTTTTTTCTTTCTTTCTATAATTTTTTATCGGATCTCTCTCTCAATTCTATTATTGAACAATTTTTTTTCACACAAATATTCTATCATCATTAAGTATAAATTATTATGTTTTAAATATTTTTATATAATAATATTAAAGATATTTTCAACTCTTATGAGAGCCTTAGGAATAAATAGGGTCATTATGATCTTTTCCCCTATATATTTTTACTACTTTTTCTTATCAATATTTCTTCCTGATTTAGCTTATAAAATAAGGAGATTTAAGAAATTGTAAATTATAACCATATTGAAATATATAAATAAATATTTAATTATTAAGTTTTACAGAGACATTTTTTTCTTCACTAATAAAACGTTAATAAATTATATTTATATTTTAAATAAAGATGGGATAAGAAATCAATTAGATTTAAGAAATTACAAATTATAAATATTGTAACATGTAAATGATTACTTCTTAGTTTTCTAGCTTTATGCTACTTTCTATTACCAAAAAAATTCCTTAATTACTTAATTTAATTAACAAATTAAATGTCAATAACAATTATAACCACATATGCTATTGGTGTTACTCTCTTATAATTGTAATTTTCATTTTTTACACATTAAATTACAATTAATTATAAAACTCCAATTGAAATCAAACTAAAAATAATCTTATATTTTCTATATAGATAGTAGTCTCACAAATCTCTGGCTATTCTTCTCTGTATAAAGCATGTTATTCACTGTTTGAGAAGTAAGGTTTTTCTCTCTGTTCTTCAATGATATGTCACATCTAGTCTCTCTTTTGTTTTATGTTCATTGTTGTTTTGGTACATTCTTTCATGGCATCAAGAGCTAAGGTCCTAGGAAGTAGATATTTGGTTGTTTGGTGGAAACTGCTCAACACGTTTGTACATATGGAGAGGATTCCAATGCTCTGATCCCTACTCAGTGCTTTTTGACTTCTTGTTTCACGGAGGAAGGTGCTGTGTTTTGAATCATTCACTCGTTTCCTCGTCATGATACAATAAAGCTTCAAGAAAGCACATTTGTTCAGTGGAAGCATCAAATTAGTCTTATTGTTGATGGTTATGGGCTAGCTAGCTTTATCACCGGCACAGTGGTCACTCCTCCTCTAGTTGTTCATGATAAAAAAGGGAAGTTGGTTTCGAATCTTGATTTTGCTACTCATCATGAACAAGATAAATTTTTTACTTCTTTGTTGTTATCTACTGTCAATACTGATGTCTTACCTTATTTTACAGGCACCACCACAGCTCATGATATTTGGAGCAAGCCTTTCTCCTATTTCTAACGGCGTTTCCCTTGAGGAACTCATTATATTCTCTAAAGAAAGGCCACCTGACTTTGAACGAACATTTGGCTAAAACCAAGGGCACTTGTGATCTTTTGAGTGCTTTCGGTCATGATGTTCCTGATGAAGAACAAGTGAGCATCATCCTTTCTAGTCTTTTGGCGAAGTTTGACTCTTTCTTGACATTTTCCTCATACGCTTCAGAGTCTCTTCCATTGGATCGTCTTACCAGCATGTTTCTTGAGTGTGAAAGTTGGTAGAAACAATTTACAGTTGAGGTTTCAGTTTAGGCAAATCTGATTCAATAGTTTGCTTCATCTAGGTCTTCTCCAGTAGTACAAGGTTGCTCGATCGAGTCTATTCATCAGATTTTTCAAACTGTGGTTGAGCTTCTTTTTGTGGTCTAGACCTAGATGGTCTTGGTCATCCACAATGTCAACTGTGTGGTCAATTAGGACATGTTGCTAAAAAATGTTATTACTATTTCATCGATCGTTTGGTGACTTTCCGTTGATAGAGAAAAGTTTTGGTTTTGGGTATAACACTAATGATGCAATTTGTTACTCACATGGCCCACCACTGATGCCTATGTCACATGGCTCATTGGTTCACACCAAGCCTATGATGCAGGCCTATCATTTCTTTGTAGCCGCTCCTGTCACACAGACCTAAGCATATGATTTTTCAAGTCTGATAGCTACTCACTTGGGCTCATATTGATTTTCAAATTTGGTAGCTACTCATGTGGGCTCACCTCATTTGAATGTTTATGGCCCATCTTAAATTCCACTTGGTTACTCAGTTAATTCTCATGGGTAGCTTGCTAGTTCTCATGTTTTGTCAAAATCTGGTTCAATCTAGCATACTTTTATGCATTCTTTTTGGATAGGAACAAACCTATCGATGTGATTACTTTGTACCTGCTTTTAGGGAATAGAACCATGTCTGTAATGATGCTTCTTTGTTGAATGGTACAAGTGAATACTTAGGTATGGCACCCTTACTCATGAGAGATAGTTTTCATGCTAATATTGCATATTTAGGTCATAATACTATATCTACTTCAACCAATCGATTACATTTAATGAATATGTTGCATGTGCCTAATGTTCGTAAGAATTTGATCTTAGTTTCTCAGTTTGCTCGAGATAATAATGTGTTTTTTTTTTTTTACTTTGATCCTCTTCATTCTCTTGTAAAGGATATTCATACCAAGGAAATATTGTTTCACGGTCGCACACATGACGAGTTGTATAGATTTTCTTCAATATTTTCCTCTATTACTTTGGAGTCCGTTTGTGATCCAGGCTTGTGCTTGAATAACACCGAGTTAGTGAATAATCCTAGCTCCTCTACTGTTTGTAGTATATTTGAGTTGTGACATCGGTGACTTGGGCCCCCGTCATCTCAAGTCCTAAGATCTACCTTAAAATTTTGTAATATTTATGTTCCTAATAATAATATGCAACATATTTGTTCTGCATGTCATCAAAGGAGTCAAATTGGTATTATGCTACATTTATGGATGTGAATAGTCCATTTACTTGGTTGTATCTTCTTAAAAAGAAATCTCAAGCTATTGATTGTTTTATGCATTTTCAGAAGTTTGTTAAAGTGCAATTTCATAGAAAAGTCAAGCAATTTCAGAGTGATTGAGGTGGTGAATTTCTGTTTTTCATTTCTTTTCTTACTTGTCTACACACATCAGAATAGAATGGTATTATTGAGCAAAAGCATCGTCATGTGGTTGAGGTTTTTCTTACATAACTTTGGCTCATTTGCCAATGAAGTATTGGGGGTATGCTTTTTCTCATGTTGTTCATTTTGATCAACTACTTACCGACTCTAATTCGTAAAGATCAGTCGCTTTACTTGATTCTTCATGGCATTCATCCTAATTAAGCTTATCTTCAAGGTACTTGGGTGTTGTTGTTACCCGTACTTACGACCGTTCAATTGTTACAAGTTGGAGTTCAAATCTCAACCATGCACATTTCTTAGATATAGTCCACAACACAAGGGTTATCAATATCTTGTTGTTGATGGTTGGGTGTTTGTTTAGTGTCATTTGGTGTTTGATGTGAACCAATTTTTTTTGCACCATCAACTAGTGCTAGTTGTTTTCCTTTAGATCCATGTCGTGTTATCACATGTGTTCCTATGGTATATCCTTATTCCATGCCCAAGCCGTATAGTGTCTCATCATCTCATCCAGGTACTTAGGTTTCAACATCTCCTGTTGCACGTCTTAGTCAATTATTAGGGGGTTCTCTTGCTTCTTCTTCTTCAGCTACTAGTCCGTTTACAAAGATTGTTGGTATTGCACATGGTGATGGGTCTAGTTCATATTCGCCTACACTTAAGTTTCCAGCTCTTGTTGTTAATGCTGATGCTATTATTTCACTACTATTGATTCCTCTCATCAATACTTATTTTATGGTTACCCGATCAGAATTAGGTACTTTTAAACCAAGGTATTGACTGTTAAGCTTGATGAACATGAACCTTGCAATATTTAGGAGGCTTTTGTTAGTAATGAATGGAGGAAAGCTTCTCAAGATGAATATGATGCCTTGATTGGCAAAAATACTTGAGCTTTTGTTCCATTACCTTTAGATCGCAAAGCTATTGGTTGTAAGTGGATATTATGGCTCGACGAAAAGGGAGATTAGTTGGAAAGAGGTGTTCTCAAACTCCTAGCTGTGATTTTCAGGAAACATGTAGTTCGATGGTTAAACTGGCTACAATTCGTACTATTCTTTCCATTGTTGTTACAAAATGTTGGTAGTTACATCAAGTAGATATAAAAAATGTTTTTCTAAATGTGGCTTAATTGAAGAGGTATACATGCAACAACCTCCCAATTATGTTTAGAAGGATGCTAATGGTTAACAACTTGCTTGCCAATTGAATAAAGCTTTGTATGGTTTACGACTGATACTGAGAGTGTGGTTTGACAAGTTGAAGGCATTTATTATTTCCATTGGGTTTGAGATTTCTAATCTATGTATTGGTTTATGTGAATGATATAATCATTACTGGTAACTCAAAGATATGAGACTTTTTTATTATTCCTTAGGCATTTAAGTTGCTCATCTTGATGGTGGTGGGCTACATCTAGCTAGCCAAGGACTAATTTACAAAACTGTTAAAGGTTTAGGGTTTTGCCATTGTTGAATCTATATGTGTTTTGAGGTTTCTTGATAGATTATGAATGGTTGATGTGAATTATACAAGTTTTGTTAAGTGATGTTTAGTAAAATTCTTAATCAGTGATTAAATTGAGAAATGTTAAAAATATGTGGTCAAAATGTGAAATAAATGAAAATTATGGACTTATATGAGTACTAGGAAAATTTGGCTAGCATGGGTTGGTATTAAATTGCATGAAATTGTGATTTTATGAAATAAGGACTAAATTGTAAAAATGTGAAACATTAGGGGCAAGTGTGTAAAAGTACCTTAATGTGAATTTTGGACTAAATTGAATACAAAGATAATTAAATAAGTTAATTTCGATTATATTTAGATCAAGAAAGGTAAAATACGGGCTTAGATCGGGGAAAGAATAATGTTTCAAAATAGTTGACTTGTGTCATTGTTTTTACATTCGAGGTAAGTTCGTATGTAATAATTTTCATTATAAATGTATTTTAAATGCTTTGATATTGCATAAATTGTGAATACGAGACTACAGACATGTTCGACGATGTTTCGACAAATGTAAAAATCCCAATTGGACTTTAGGAATAGATTAGGATACGAATGATAAGTCATTAGGGGTTATTATGATGTCGTGATGCGGGTGCTGGTCCTATACATCCTACCAGTGGCTGAATATACCGGCATGTGTTGCGGTTACTTGACATTTTGTATGAGCAGCACCGTGTAGCTACGTCTTGACTGACAGCTTGTGTGAGTAGGTCTGTTGATAGCTCTAGTGTGAGAAGTATATGTGACGCGATATTGAGATAGCTTCGACTATATATGTGGCACTTAAGGTGTAAGTTTCCCGAGTATCCGATAGTATTTCAAATGGTTCAACGGTTAAATGAAAGAGGCGGTTGAGTATGAGGTTGATACGAGATGGTACAGGTATGTACATGAACCGTATGAGCATTAAATCGAAGAAACTTGTTGAAGAAACATTTAATCTTATGATTGAATATATGAAAGGTTTGTTAGATAATATAAGTTACATGTTGATATATTCAATTTGATGAATTGTGTATTTATGAATAGATTGAGTTTATTTCATACGAGCTTACAAAGCTATAAAGCTTACTTTTTTTATTTTACTATGTTTTGTAGTGATTTCAGAGCTAGCTTAGATTCGGGGATCATCGGAGACTTCGTCACACTATCGTAGTATCACTTTGGTACTTTTGAATTTAAGTATTTTGAGTATATGGCATGTATAGGGACTTTGGTCATTTTGGTATATGTGTTGATAATGATTTTGGTCATTTAAAATGGCTTGTAAATGTTAAATGTTTAGTTTTGTATATTGCCATAGGAGTTGGCTTATTTGGTATGTTTGAATTATGTATATATATATATGTGCATAGCTTATAATATGAAGCTTGTGGATATAGATATGGTGGATGCTAAATGGTTGAAATTGGAGAACATATATGTTTCTAAAATTGAGCACATTGATGCATATTTGGAAGTGTATAATTAGTTGAATTGTATATGTGATTTTGGTATAAATGGTATGGTCTATTTTGTGACTTATGTGTATTGAGAAAGGTGGTATAGAATATGTATGAATTGGGCTTGTATTGGTTGGTTTAAATGCCAAATTATGTTATGTTTTAGTGCAAATTGGGTTGATGTAGGTATGCACAAGTTTGGGTGGCAAAATTGCTTGGTAAATAGCCTATTTTTGTCTATACGAATAGAGACATGGGTGTGTGTCTTAGCCATGTATTACATACGGACTTGTACACGGTCGTGTGTCCCCTGGTATTGATTTAGATACCAAGTCAGTATGCTCCACATGGCCTCACACACGGGCGTGTGACTTGGCCGTGTGGCATAAGTTAGTATACCTTATAGGTTTGGCACAGCCTAGCACAAAGCCTGGTACACGGGCATGTATGTCAATTTTTAGGGCACACGGGCTAGTCACACGGGCGTGTGTGTTGGCCGTGTGACCCAAGTCAGGACACGAGCTGGGACATTGCTCCTATTTCAAATGTCCACACGGCTTGCGACATGGGTGTGTCTTTAGCAGTGTGAGGCACACGGTCGGGCCATACGAGCATGTGTCCCTTATTTTTGGGAAAATTTTCTAAATGTTCTAAAAGTTTCTACTGAACCGCCCCGAATGCATGTCTCGTAGGCTTGTATTAGGGACAATATGATCGGTTGAGAATGAATTATATTTGAGTTGACTAATTGTATGAGAAATGTATGTTTAAATGTGTGATATGTTCGGTAATGCTTCGTAACCCTATTCCGGCATTGAATATAGGTGAGGGGTGTTGAGAGTTCTAATAGCTAAATGTATTAAATAGCTATTTAACTTTAAAGTAGAAGTCCTTATATGGTAATTAGAGAATTTAACTTGATAGTGGATGTACGTGGCTTGGCAATTGTGTAATTATTAATGTTTTTAAAGGTTAAATTATTAAAAAGATAATTATATGTTAAATTAAATAAAACCAAAGCGAAGTATCATCTTTTTCTTCTTATTTTTAACCGAAAGTTGAAGAAAAAGGAAACCATTATTGAGCTATGGTTTAGGTAGTCCTATTTCTTTGATTGGTAAGTGATTTTTGTCCCGTTTTTAATGATTTTTACGTTTTTAGGATCGTTGTAACTTAATATAGCTAGCCCAGGGACTAATTTGTGAAATTGTTAAACTATTAGGGTTTTACCATTGATGAATATATGTGAGTTTTGAAGTTTGATGATAGAATATGAATGGTTGTTGTTAGAGAAATAACTTTTGTAAAGGAATTTTTAGTGAAATTGTCAAATAGGGGCTAAGTTGAAAAATAGAAAAATATTACGTGGTAAATTTATGAATTTGTGAAAAATATGGGCTGCTATTATTATGTATGGAAATCGACTAGGCTTGGGTAAGGGAAAAATTGCATGAATTTCGTTTTTCGAGCCTAAGGACTAAATTGCAAAGAATTAAAAATACAGGGGCAAAATGGTGATTTTGCCAAAAATGTGTGTTGGACTAAATTGAATCTGAATTATATTGAATTGGATTAAATCTATTCGTATAGATCCAGTCAAACCTTGTACGGAGTTAGATTGAGGCAAAGAGAAAATCTTGGATTAATCGCCTCCGTATCTACGTATACTCGTCGAGGTAAGTTCGTGTAATTAAATTGTGTAATTATATGCTTTAATTGAATTATGAATGTGATTTACATTATTGTCATATATGAATATCGATTGCATATCCAACAACATGCGATGATTGCCGAGTCACGTTTGAACCTTAGGAATACATAGGATACAAATGACATGTCATTAGGCTTACCGATTCTTAGCTTGACAGAGCTCACCGATATTCAACTCACATGAGCTTACCCATATTCAGGTCGTAAGAGCATACCAATTCAAAGCTTGTATGAGCATACATTTACAAGAATTGATGGATTACAGTTCAATACACCTTATGTGTGCTACCCGAGTATCCAACAATATTTTAAATGGTTCAACGGGCACAATTCTGTTAGAAGATTATATGAGTTTGATACGAACTACTACAGGTATTTGCATGAAATACATGGAAATGATGTTACATGATATATTGATATATGAAATGTATGATACATGTAAATGAAATTTGTATAATGGTTGAGTTCATCCATGTGTATTGGATATTATAGGTGCTTTACATTGCTAACATGTTGATGAATATGTGTTTAGACTCTTGGCCAAATTGAGATGGGATATGCTATGTTTACTTACCTAAATTATGATTAAATGGTAAGTTACATTCTATGTTATACGAACTTACTAAGCTTAAATGCTTACTTTATGATTTTTTGTGTTTTATGGTGATTTGAAAGTTCGTTCGGGTTGGAAGCTTGTCGGAGCTATATCACACTATCCATCGACTCTTTTGGTACTTTTAGTTCGTTACATTTTGGTTATAATGGCATGTATAGGTTATTTTGGCTAATGATAGCCTATATGATTTGTTATGTTTATAGCCATGTGAATTGGCTTGTAATTTGGTAAAATAATAGCTAAGTGTACATTTTGTACTTGTGTTTTGTGATGTGATGAATTGGTACCTTGTTTTGTGAGGCATATATGTCTAAATATGATAGTTTATTAAATCCATTTGGTACCAAATGGTTGTGTTATGGTAAATAGATTACATGGTATGTTTTGGTAGGTAAGTGATGTGGCATGAAACGATGCAAAATGGCTTGGTAAATTGTTGGCTTATTTGGTTAAATTGTATACATGAATATACATGTTTACATATTGTTATTTAAGGTGCGTAAGGGCATATTGGTTGTATGTGAAAATACTACATGTTTAAGGCTTGATTTCGCTTGTTTTGGATGTTTGATTATAGCTTGTGTATGTGTGCATTTTTGGGTGTAGGTTGATGCCAAATTGGGTGAGAAAAATGGCTTGTAAAATACCTTTTTTTCGTCCGCATAGGCAGGGACAAGGGCGTGTGTCTCAGCCGTGTGTTTCACACAGCTAGGTGACATGCCCGTGTGCCCCCTATAGCTTTAAAAAGGTTTGCAAGCCAGGCTGTTACGTGGCCTAGCACACGGCCTGACACACGGGCATGTGAGGCTACTTCGAAGGGTACATGGCCTAGCACACGGGTGTGTGGCTTGGTCGTGTGGCCAAGTCAAAGAGTTTTATGGGCACAAACACAGGCTGAGACACTGTCGTGTGTCCCTATTTCAATGCCCACACGGCCTAAGACACTGGCGTGTCTCTTGGCCGTGAGAGTCACACTCTTGCAGCTTTGAAAAAATTTTAATGTTTTCCGAAAAATTCTCTGAGTATCCGATTTAGTCTTGACTTGTTTCTAATACATATTTTGGGCCTCGAGTGCTCGTGTAAAGGACAATATGTATATTTTTTATTAACTTTTTACATTAATATTATATGATATGAAATGTTTGAATTTTCTGTCCGTTTGAATTGTAAACTTTGATAACGTTCTGTAACCCTATTTTGATGATGGATTCGGGTTATGAGTGTTACATTTATTGGTATCATAGCTACAGTTTAGTCGATTCTCAAATTGAACGTAGCCTGTACGAGTCTAGCTATACATGCCATTATATAACCTACGATAGTGTGATATCTCCTGATCGTTTTAAAACATGTTTTCATATAGCAATGACATCTAACTGAGTTGAGTCCGATGAAGTAGAGAGTAATGCTCAAGCCTCCGTTCATGGAGTAGCTTCGAGCAATATGAGGCTTGCATCTGAGGGCCGATGAGGAGAGGCTAAGGAATCCTTCTTCTAAATGATGAATGAGTGGTTCACTGAGTTTGTACGGACGAACCCAGCTGCTCAACAACCTCCAGTCCCTCTTGTTCCCCAATCGATTCCCGTGATTCCTAAAGGTACAGAAACAATCCAAGATAGTAAGCCTTCCATTGATAAGATTCATAAGTACGGGGCTGAAGAATTTTGAGCTAATGCTAAAGATGATCCCGAGAGAGCTGAATTCTGGCTAGAGAATACCATCAGGATTCTTGACGAACTATCTTGTTCACTGGTTGAATGTCTTAAGTGTGCAATATCTCTACTAAAAGATTTGGCTTATCAGTGGTGGAATACATTGACTTCTGTAGTGCCAAGAAAATGGGTCACTTGAGAATTCTTTCAAATCAAGTTTCGAAAGAAATATATCAGTTAGATGTTTCTAGATCAGAAACATAAAGAATTTCTCGAGTTCAAGTAGGGCCATATGATAGTGTCTGAATATGAACGGGAATTTGTTTGATTGAGTAAGTATGCTCGAGAAAGCATTCTGACCTAGGTTGCAATGTGTAAGCGGTTTGAACATGGATTAAACTAGGATATAAAGTTTTTAGTCGGAATCCTTGAGTTCAAAGAATTCGTTATTTTAGTTGACAGAGAACATAAAGCTGAGGAGCTGAGTAAAGAGAAAAGACACATTGAATTTGAAGCTAGAGATTCGAGAAAAAGATTGATGGGAAAGTCATACCAGTTAGCATTGAAGAAATCTAAAGAACATCACTACCATTCTACTGCTTCTGTGCGATATTCCAATAGAGACAGTGGTACCCGACACTCCAGTCCTAAACCTTAGGCTACATCTGTAGCGAGTTGGGGTAGTGTCAGAGATGCCAAACCCGAGTGTAAGCACTGCAATAGACCACATTATGATGAGTGTCGAGTAAAGAGCAAAGCATGTTTCAAATGTGGTTCTTTCGACCACTATCTTAGAGATTGCCCAGAGAAATTCGAGAAAGAGAAAGAGAAAGCTCAAACCATAAGACCGAGCAATACTATTGCGAGAGGTAGACCACCTCATAATCCTGGAAATGTGAGTGGTAGTCGTGGCATGATGAAAGACTCTGCTATGAGATCCAAGGCACGAGCACCAGCTAGGACTTATGCTATTCACGATCGCGAGGATACTTCTGCGCTAGATTTTATTATCAGTAGTTTCTCTATTTAGGATACTAATTAACTACTTTGATTGATCCAGGATCAACCCATTTGTATGTGTGCACGAATAACCCATTCGTATGTGTGCACAAATTTAGTGTCTAATAAGAATTTACCTGTTGAGTCCACTAAATTCATGGTTAAAGTGTCAAACCCCCTAGGCCAGTATGTGTTAGTTGATAAAGTCTACAAGAATAGTCCTTTCATGACTTGGGGTTATAGTTTTCTGGCTGATTTGATGCTATTACCGATTGATGAAATTGATTTGATTTTGGGAATGGATTGCTAACTATGCATGATGTTGTTGTAAATTGTAGACAAAAGCTAATTGTATTAAAATGTCAGAACGGTGAGACGCTTCATATTGAATCAGATGATCCGAGTGGGTTACCTATTATGATATCAACTATGTCAACGAAGAAATATGAGAGAAAAGGTTGTAATGCTTACTTTTCTTATGTATTGGATACTAAAGTGTCTGAATCGAAGCTTTAATCAGTGCCAGTGGTTTGCGAGTATCCCGATGTGTTTCTAGAGGAGTTACCTGGATTACCACCGGTCAGAGAGGTTGAGTTTGCTATAGAACTTGTACTGGGAACATCATCAATATCAATAGCACCTTATAGAATGGCTCTTACCGAGTTAAAAGAGTTGAAAGAATAGTTGCAAGAGTTGACAGATAGGGGTTTTGCTCGACCCAGTTTTTCACCTTGGGGTGCACTGGTTCTATTTGTTAAGAAATAGGACAAATCGATGAGATTATGTATTGACTATCGTCAGCTCAACAAGGTTACAATCAAGAATAAATATCCACTGCCTCGATTTGACGATATGTTCAATCAATTGAAGGGTGTCACAGTATTCTCGAGGATTGATCTCTATTCTGGTTACTATCAGCTACGAGTGAAAGATTCGGATGTGCTGAAAACTGCATTCAGAACTAGGTATGAACATTATGAATTTCTTGTGATGTCATTTGGTTTAACTAACGCGCCTGCAATATTTATGGATTTGATGAACAAAATCTTCAGACCTTATTTAGACAGATTTTTTGTGGTATTTATTGATTATATTTTGATATATTCTCGAGACAAGATTGAACATGCTGAGCATCTGATAATTGTTTTGCAAACTCAGTGAGATAAATAATTGTTTGCTAAATTTAGCAAATACGAGTTTTGGCTTCGAGAAGTCAGTTTTTTGGGATATATAGTATTGGCCAAAGGAATCAGAGTTGATCCGAGTAAGATTTCCGCAGTTGTTGACTGGAAACCACAGAGGAAGTCAAAAGTTTTCTAGGATTAGCTAGTTATTACCAAAGATTCGTCAAAGGGTTCTTATAATAACTACACCAATGATTCGGCTATTATAGAAAGATGTGAGGTTTGAATGATCAGATAAATGTTAGAAAAGTTTCAATCAGTTGAAAGCACTGTTGACCGAAGCACCAATTCTGGTTCAGCCTGAACCGGGTAAAGAATTTGTGATTTTCAGCGATGCATCATTGAATGGTTTAGGTTGTGTTTTAATACAAGAAGACAAAGTAATAGCTTATGCTTCCAGACGGTTAAAGCCGCATGAAAAAAACTATCCGACGCATGATTTATAGTTGGCAACTATCGTGTTTATGTTGAAAATTTGGCGACACTATTTGTTCAGTGAAAAATGTCACATATTTACCGATCACAAGAGTTTAAAGTATTTAATGTTGCAGAAAGATCTGAATTTGAGATAGCGCAGATGGCTTAAGTTGTTAAAAGATTATGAGTTGATCATTGATTATCATCCGGGAAAAGAAAACATAGTTGCTGATGCTTTGAGTAGAAAGTCCTTGTTTGCTCTGCGAGCGATGAGTACCCAATTGTCATTTTTTGATGATGGATCGATCTTAGTCGAGTTAAAAGCTGAACCGATGTGTTTACAGTAGATTTGCGAAGCTCAGAAATGTGATAGTGACTTGTTAGCTAAACAGGTACAGTGTGAGTCGACTTCTACTTCAGAATTTTAGATAGGACTCGATGATTGTTTGTTGTTCAGAGGTAGAGTTTGCCTACCGAAGAATCCATAGATTATACAAAACATTTTACATGAAGCTCATAGTGGTAGTTGTCTG
Source organism: Gossypium anomalum (assembly GCA_025698475.1). Lineage (NCBI taxonomy): Eukaryota > Viridiplantae > Streptophyta > Magnoliopsida > Malvales > Malvaceae > Gossypium > Gossypium anomalum. The sequence goes on along the minus strand of CM046958.1, from coordinate 31,973,759 downwards.
TTCATCCCGGGAAGCAATAAAATGTACAGCGATTTGAAACAGATGTATTGGTGACTGAGAATGAAACGTGAGATTTTTTATTTTGTATCGAGATGTTTGATATGTCAGCAAGTTAAAGCTGAACATCAGGTACCTTCAGGACTACTACAGCCAGTGATGATACTAAAGTGGAAATGGGATAGAGTTACTATGAACTTTGTATCGGGGTTACCTCTATCTCCAAAAAAGAAAGATGCCATTTGGATTATCATCGACCTTTTGAAAAATTCTGCACATTTTATTCCAGTTCATACAGATTTTCCCCATGATAGATTAGCTGAGTTATATGTATCTAAGATTGTCAGATTACACGGAGTGCCAGTCTAAAGGCATTTTACATTGTGATCCCCTATTTACATTGTGATTCTGGAGAAAGTTATAGGAAGCTCTTGGTATGCGGTTGCATTTTAGCACTGCATTTCACCCTCAGACTGATGGTCAGTCCAAAGGCAATTAGGAGAAATATTTACCGTTGTTTGAATTTGCATATAATAATAGTTTTCAGTCGAGCTTAAAGATGGCACCTTATGAGGCTATGTATGGTCGTAAATGCCGAACTCAGCTATATTGGACTGAATATAGTGAGAAAAGATACACAGGGTTGATTTGATTTGCGAGACTAAGGAAAAAAGTGAAAGTAATCTGAGATAGCTTGAAAGCAGCTTCAGATCGTCAGAAATTGTATGTAGATTTGAAACGTAAAGACATAGAATTCCAAGTTGGTGATAGAGTATTCTTGAAAGTATCGCCTTGGAAGAAAGTTTTTCGATTCGGTCACAAAGGAAAGCTGAGTCCTTGATTTATTAGGCCGTACGAGATTATTGAAAGAATCAGACCTGTTACATATAGATTAGCTTTACCGTCAGAACTTGAAAGAATCCATAATGTTTTTCTCGTGTCTATGTTACGATGGAACCAATCTGACCTTTCACATGTTATCTCTCCGACGAATGTCGAGATTTAACCTGATATGTTGTACAGTGAAAAATCGATCAGAATTCTGGCCCGAGAGGTGAAAGAATTAAGAAACAAGAACACAACTTTAGTAAAAGTTCTCTAGCAATGACATGAAATAGAAGAAGCCACCTCGAAACCCAAGGAAGCTATGAGAAAGTAATATCCGAACCTCCTTTCTGGTGAGATTTTCGAGGACAAAAATTTCTTTAGGGGGAGTGTAACACCCCAAATTCGGCCTAGACGTTATGGCCGAATCTGGCATGTCATGTTGAAGTGTCTTTCAAAAATTGGACTTGTTGGTAGAAATTCGTTTCTGAGTTGAAATCTCTTTGTTAAAAACTCAAAACATCTTAACCATTTAAAACGTCTTCACTTTAAAAACATTGTTTGTTGCGAAAGTAATATCTAAAAATGTTGCAAAAACACAGTGTTTTGAAAAAAAATAATCTTTTCGAAAACCAACGTTCTATCACTATCAGTTAAGTATCAAATAAATAAAGCCCAAATAAAATAACTCAAGTTTAAGAGGCTTTATTACTGAATCAAAACCCAAAGTGAAATTTTAAATATAAATAAATTTAAGCATAAAAAAAACTACAGTCGTGTGGCCACCTCCCAGTCCCTCGTGGCTCCAAATCGTCTAAGGCTGGGGATTACCTACATAGTTAAAAACGGGGTGAGTTTATGAAAACTTAGTGTGTAATCCCCTAAAATAAAAATAGTCGGTAAGATAACAGAATGCATAAGCAGTCTGGGCCAGAGCCCTTTTTAGTAGCAGAACAATGTGGGCCTTAGCCCAATACAGTATCAGAATCAGAAACATAATACATGTGGGCCTAAGCCCATTACAGTGATAGTATCTGTAACAGAAATGCAACAGTGCAATAATGCAATCCATCCCAATCAAGCCAACACACCATGTGGGGATAAAATTGACCCACCCACCCATCACACCAATATCGCAGCATAGCTGCCAGAAATAATAACGCAGCAAAGCTACTAGAAATATACACAGCTTACAGCCATCAGTAGCGGTAATATGATCGGCACACAGCCATGAGTAAATATGGTCTACACAGAGTCATCAATAAATATGATAGGCATTTAGCCACAGGTAAATACAATTAGCACAAAGCCATAATCAAGATGGCACAAAGCCATATTTAGGTTGGCACAGAGCCATAATCAGATTAAGTGGCATTAAGCCGCCCGTCGGTCCATAGTCGTCTCGTGTGACCCGTGCGACCTTAACAGATCAATACTGGATCCACAGTCGTCTCGTGCGACTCGTGCGACCCTATCAGAACTACTTCCTCCATATCAATGACCCAACCCCATGCAATATGTCGTGTATGTCATACTCAATCATCACACGCGTATGCAGAATAGCCATGCTCAGTAACAGTCATTTAAACATATATTAAGAGCATATCAGTTTTACAACCACAATTAAGTCAGTTAAAACACAGTCATACAATTACAGTCAACTCATTCAAATTCCTAGTCTAAATCGGTCATTTACCCACAACGGCAAAATAGTCATTTTACCTTACATGGGTATTTCAGTAATTTTACACTACAAGGGTATTTCGATAATTTTATAGTCTGGGGTATTTTGCTAATTTTACAAATCAGGGGTATTTTTGTAATTTTACAAACTTGGGGTATTTCAATAATTTTACAAATTAGGGGTATTTCGGTAATTTTACAAATCGAGGGTATCTTGGTAATTTTACAAACCGATGTCTTAACAACCCAACAGATGGTCCACCATTTCCACGAGTAACTTAAGTAACCTAAACAGACATAACGGTGTAAGTGGGCCTAAGGCCCATTACTCAGCCCACGTGGGCCCACACACTCGTATGGCCCATTTAGCCCAGAAGCCGCCATAGCTATCCGAACATCACAGCCCAAACAACACGGCCCACTTAGCCCAATGAGGCCCCGAACAGCCCAAGACCACGAGAGCGCTCGTGGTGGCCTCTACAGTCTAACGCCTATGCCCGTGGGCTCGGTTCACCACACTTGCGATCACACGCCTATGTGGCATCATATGCCATATTTTTGGCTTTTCGGCATTTTGCCGATCTACAGTCATAGTAGTGTAAACAACACATACTTTCGACTTTTAAACGATTATCGAAAATCGTACACAAATACACACACTTTCAGCTTTTCAGCCGATCATCACACATAGCATACGGTTACACACCTGATCACGTAGAGTAATAAGAATTCACGATCGCCAGAACCTATATTCAAACATAACATCAGTTAATCACTAATCAAATAGTGTTAGAAAAACTCTTAACAACCACTTAACCGAAAGATCGACTACCACTTGCCTTGAGTAGATCGGTCGACTGTAATTTGCCTACCTAATCCAAAGTTTGGTGCCACTACTCTTCCGTACCCTGGCAGAAAGTCTCGAACCACCGACACCCTACGATGTTTAAACTTGGGGGTAGAGGCTACGGTCCACTCCCAGTCGGCACCACTGACATCACTTTATTGCTAGAACCCCTTTTGCTCATCGAGAGTTCGATTAACAGAGGTTACTTACGAAATCGAGAACAAAAATGGAGAGAGTATGGGATGAAGAAGTAGAGAATCCGTTAAACCAAGGCTAAATCGAAAGGGGTTTGAGAGGGGAAAAAGAAGAAGAAGAAGTATTCGGCCAATGATTGACAAGGAAAAATCAGAGGAGGAGAGCAGAGGTTCGGCAATTAAGAGAAAAGATTGAAAGGAAGAAACCAAATTCGGCTTAAAGAAAGAAATAAGAATGCCCAAAATGAGAGTGCCTATTCGGCCAAAGTAAGAAAAGAAGGCAATGTTCTATTCCAAAAATTGAGCAAGAAACACAAGAGAAAAGGCAATAGAGAATTCCGCACACAAGGAGTAGAAACCAAAACTAGACACCACCAAAAACTCAAAATTGAGCAAAGAAAAATCGAAAAGTGACCACAATTTCCCCCTAGTCGAAATTCTCCCTTTCCTCCATCCCCATTCGACTCAAACACTCCTCTCATGCAACTCTCCCATTTCAAATTCCTTGATTTTCTCCCCAAACCAGTCAACATCCAATTCAACTTTCCTTAAAACACTTATGACCAATTCAACCTCAGAGTCTCAGTCCAACTCCACCTCCTTCCAAGGTTAGCCAGCAAAATAATTACTTCCTTTACCTATGCCACGAATTGAACCTTAGACCTCATGCCCACCACGTACGCCATATTTCCTCTAGTCCACAAGCTCCTTTTGTGATATATTTTAACCATAAATATTTAAAAATCCTACTTTTAAGCACCAAGGGTTTTATTCACTAAAAACAAAAATTTAGCTAAAGCCCAGGTTTGAACCCAAGACCTCTCCAACACTTCTCAGGACCCTTAACCACTGAAGCAAGCCTTTATTAATGACACTTCTTGCACAAAAAAATCTGCTATGTGCAGCCTCCTACCCACACTCACGCTTAAAGCCCAATTCTTCTAGGCCCAAAAATTCGGGGTGTTATAGGGAGAGTTGTAATAGCCCGTTTTTAGTGAAATCGAAACAGTGGTTTTGGGACAACAAATTCGAAGTTGAAAATTTTATTTTATTATTTTATGGTCTAGAGCATGATAATATTACCAAATAAAAATTTCGTTAAGAAATTTTACCGTTTACATGCTTAATTTGATAAAAAAAGACTAAATTGCATAAAGTGCAAAAGTGGAGTTCTAATAGCATAAGGTATTAAATAGCTATAGAAATTTAAAGTGGAAGTCCTTATATGGTAATTAGACCATTTAACTTGATAGTAGATGTACATGGCTTGGCAATTGTACAATTATTAATGTTTTGAAAGATTAAATTAGTAAAAAGGTAATTATATGTTAAATTAAATAAAACCAAAGTGAAGTTTCATCTTTTTCTTCTTATTCTCAACCGAAAGTTGAAGAAAAAGCAAACCATTATTGAGCTAGGGTTCGGGTAGTCCTATTTCTTTGATTGGTAAGTGATTTTTGTCCCTTTTTTTAATGATTTTTACATTTTTAGGATCGTTGTAACTTAATCTAGTTAGCCTGGGGACTAATTTGTGAAACTGTTAAACTATTAGTGTAACAACATGTTTTTAGTCAAATTAGAATAGTGGTTTTGGGACCACAAATTTGAGGTTGAAATATTTATTTTATTTTTATTTTGAGGTCTACAGCATGATAGTATGATTGTGTGAAAATTTCATTAAGAAATTTTATCGTTTGAATGCTCATTTCGACAAAAAGGACTAAATCGCGTAAAGTGTAAAAGTTGGGTTCTAATAGCTAAATGAGTCTAATAGCTGTGGAACTATAAAGTGGAGGTCCTTATGTAGTAATTAGATCATTGTTAATATTAGTGGACAAAGATGGACATGAATTAATTGTTTTAAGTAATTAACTAATAAGGTTAATGTTGTAATTTGATAATTGAAGATATTAAAATAAAGAATACAAAATACCAAAGCATTTATGTTCATCTTCTTGCCAAAATTTAAAGAATAAAAAGCAATGGGAGAAGTTTAAACATTCGACCATTGATACCTTGTGTATGTAAGTGATTTTTGACTCGATTTTTAGTGATTTCTATGTTTTTAGAGTCGTTGTAGCTTAATTTAGCTAGCCAAGGACTAATTTGCAAAACTGTTAAAGGTCTAGGGTTTTACCATTGATGAATATGTGTGTATTTTGATGTTTGATGATAGAAAATGAATGGTTATTGTTAGATAAATAACATTTGTTAAGTGATTTTTGAAAAAATTATCAATTAGGGATTAAATTGATAAATGTGATAAATTGTGTGGTAAATGTTAATTCAGCTAGCATGGGTGTGGACTCAATTGCATGGATTTGCATTTTTATGAGCTAGGGACTAAATTGTAAAGAAGTCTAAAGTTTAGGGGCAAAAGTGTAAAGTTTCCATAATATGAAATTTGGATTAAATTGAATAGAATGATAATTAATATTTAAATTTGATTATATATAGATCAAGAAAAGAGAAGTTTAGAATTAGATCGGGGGAAGAACAAAATAGTGGATTGATAGCTCATTTCACTCTGTTTAAATTCGAGCTAAGTTAGTATGTTAATAAACATTAATATAACTGTGTTTAAATGCTTTATTATTGAGTTAATTGTAAATACGACCTTACGAAAATGTTCGACGAATAAATTAATACGTGCGAAATCCCGGTTAAACCTTAAAAATAGATGATGATACAAATGACATGTCATTAGGGGTTATTGTATTTGCATGCTGGTCCGTATGTTCTACCGGTGGCTGAGTTTTTTGGCATGTGTTACAGATTCTTTAGCTTGTGAGAGCAGTACCGTGTAGCTACGTCTTGACCGTCAGCTTGTGTGAGCAGACCCGTTGATAGCTCGAGAGTGGGCATTATATGAGATATGAGATTGAGATGGCTTTGGCCATGTATTGGCACTTAGGGTGCGAGATTCCTGAGTATTTGATATTTCAATGGGTATATTGAAGGCATGAAAGAGTAAGAGATTCATACATATCAGTGCAGGTATGTACGTAAATCGTATAAACATTGAATCTATGTAATTTGTGAGTTACATGATCTACTATGTGGATGAACCTATGTTAGCCTTATAATTAAGTTGAATTGTATTATATCATGATAGATAACTTAATTGGTGAATGAATGGTAGGTTATATTTATTAATCATACAAGTTTACTAAGCTTTATAGCTTACTCTTTTTACTTTTTTGTGTTTTATAGTGATTTCAAAGCCTACTCAGATTGAGAGTTGCCAGAGATCTTATCACACTATCCAGCTATCATTTTGGTACTTTTAAACATGTGTATTTGGTTATACGGCATGTATAGGAGTTGTGGTTAATTGGACTTTATGTTTGTAATGTATATAACCAATTGACTTGGCTTGTAAATGATGTATGTTTTGGTTATGTGTTTAGCCATATGAATTGGCTTATTTTGGTATGCCTGGTAATGTATATATATGTGTAAATGGCCTTTTGCTAAGTGGTTTATAATTGCTATGTGAATCCCTTGTTGAGAATTGGGAATTGAGGTAGCAAATGGTTGAATTTGTGATTGAATTAGAATGTTAAGTATTAGGCAATGATGCATATTTGAAAGTGACTAATTAGGTGAATTCTTGAAGGTAATATTGGTATGTTTTGAATTGGCAAAATATGATGTTATGAGCACTATAGTTGTTGGTATAGGAATAGCATGATTTAGGCTTGGTTGAGATTGGTTTGAATGCCTATTGATGCTATGTTATATGCCATTTGACATGTTTAGGTTGATGCAAATTTGGGTGAGAAAGATGGCTTGGAAAATAGCCTATTTTTGTCCACACGGGTAGAGACACGGTTGTGTGTCTCAGCCGTGTGTGACACATTTTCAAGTGACACGATTGTGTGTCCCCTGATGTTTATTAGAAACCAAGTCAGTATGCTCCACACAGCCCAACACACGAGTGTGTGACTTGGCCGTGTGGCATAAGTCAGTAAACCCTATAGTTTGGGCACGGCCTAGCACACAGTTTGGCACACGGGCATGTGAGGCCATTTTGAAGGGTACACATGCTAGTCACACAGGTGTGTGGTTGGCCATTTGACCCAAGTCAAGGAGTTACACGGGGTCAGACACTGGCTGGGACATGACCATGTGATCCCATTTTGAATGTCCACACGGGCGTGTCTTTGGCCGTGTGAGACCCACGGCAAGGCCACACGGGCGTGTGTCCCTTGTACTATGAAAATTTTCTATGTATTTCCAAAAATTTCCTGAGTTATCTGTTTAGTCCCAAACCACTTCTAATGCATGATTTGGGTCTCGAGGACTCGTATTAGGGACAATATGATTGAATGTGAATGAATTTTATTTGGATATGAAAAATGTATAAAAAATGTATGTTTGTTTTTGTAATAAGTCCGGTAATGCTCCGTAACCCATTTTCAGCGATGAATACGAGTTAAGGGTGTTACATTTATTGGTATTAGAGCTGATGGTTTAGTCGATTCTAGGACTAACGTAGCGTGTGTGAGTCTAGCTATACATGTCATATATAACCTGCGATAGTATGATATCTCCTAACAGTTTTAAATTGTGTTTTCATATAGTAATGGATCCCAATCAAGTAGTTGTTGATGATGTAGAAAGTAATGCGCCAGCCTTCGTTCACGGAGTAGCGCAGTCTGAATCGAGACCTATATTTGGGAGTCAGGAAGGAGAGGCCAAGGAAGCCTTCTTCCAAATAATGAACGAATGGTTCACTAAATTTGTCTGAACTAATCCGGCTACTCAGCAACCTCCACCCCCACCTATTCCCCAATCGGTTCCCATAGCTCCTCAAGGTTTGGAACCTTTACGTCTAAGTAAGCTACTTGTTGATAAAATTCAAAATTACGGGGTTGAAGAGTTTAGAGCTACAGTTGATGATGATCCTGAGAGAGCCGATTTTTGGCTTGAGAATACGATTCGGGTATTTGATGAACTGTCTTGCACGCCAGCTGAATGTGTTAAATGCGCTGTATCACTTCTGAGAGATACTGCATATCAGTGGTGGAACACTTTGATATCTGTGGTGCTGAGAGAAAGAGTCACGTGGGAATTCTTTCAGACCGAGTTCAGAAAGAAATAAATAAGTCAGTGTTTCATCAATCAAAAAGCAAAGAATTTCTGGAGTTGAAACAGGGTCGTATGACTGTAACTGAGTACGAAAGAGAATTCGTGAGACTAAGTAGATATGCCCTAGAATGCGTTTCCACTGAAGAAATTATGTGTAAACGGTTTGAAGATGGGTTGAACGAAGACATTAAACTTCTAGTTGTGATTCTAGAATTGAAAGAATTTGTTGTTTTGGTTGACAGAGCTTGCAAAGCTGGGGAACTTGGCAAAGAAAAGAGAAAAGCTGATTTTGAGGTTAGAGATTCGAGAAAGAGGCCAATGATTAAACCCTATCATTCTTATTCAACAAAATCACAGGATTTGTATAATCACTCGAATACTTCAATGGAGTATTCTAATGGAGATCGTGGGAAGTAATACACGATTCCTAAAGCGTAAGCCACTTTAGGATCGAGCGTTGGTAGTGTTAGAACCAACAAACCTGAGTGTCAACAGTGTGGAGAAAGACATTTTGGAGATTGCTAGATGAATAACAAAGCCTCTTTTAGATTTGGCTCGCAAGATCATTTCATTTAGGGTTATCTTGAGTTACCCAAGAAAGAAAAATATCTAAATACAAGGCCGAGTAGTACAGTTGCTAGAGGGATACCACCTCGAAATACGAGAAATGTGACTAGTAAAAAAGGTGCGACAAAGGATTCTACTGTGAGATCTGAGGCTCGAGCACCAACCAGAGCTTACGCTATTTACGCTTACGAAGATGGGTCTTCACCAGATGTTATCATCGATACATTTTCTCTCCATGGCACTGATGTAATTGCTCTGATTGATCCTGGATCGACTCATTCATATGTCTGTATGAATTTAGTGTCTAGTAAGAGTTTACCTATTGAGTCAACCAAATTTGTGATTAAAGTATCGAACCACTTAGGCCAGTATGTCTTAGTTGATAAAGTTTGCAAGAATTGTCCTTTGATGACTCGGGGTTACTATTTTTTGGCTTATTTTTATGCTTTTACCATTTGATGAATTCGATATGATCTTGGGTATGGATTGGTTGACTCTGCATGATGCTGTTGTGAATTGTAGACGAAAGACTACTGAGCTGAAATGTCAGAATAGTGAAATTCTTCGAATTGAGTCTGATGACTCTATAACAGCCCGATTTTGGACCTAATCGAAACAATGGTTTCGGGACCACTAATCCGAGGATGAAAAAATTATTTTTGATATTATTTTATGTGTTGTGGCATGATTATATGAGAGTATGAAAATTTTGGTGAACTAATTTTAGCGATTACATGTTTAATTGCGAAAAAGGACTAAATCGCATAAAGTGCAACTTGAATGGATAGCTAAGGGTGTTAAATTGCCATGAAACTTAAATTGGGGGTCTTTAAAGGGCAAATAGACCTTTAGATTATAGCTTGTCCAGCCATGAGATAAAGAAAATTAAATGGTCAAATGTTAGGTATTTGATGACATAATATGTGATTAAATAATACCCTAAAAGTCTAGCCATCATCTTTTTTCCTCTATCCTTTCTTCTTGACTGAAAATATCAGCCATTAGAGGGGTTTTTGAAGCTTGAAATTTCAGCCACTTAGTCTCTCTACAAGTAAGTGATTTTGAGGGCTTTTCTTGAATATTTTTGTATTTTTGAGATCCTTGTATCATGAGCTTTCTAACAAAGGGACTATTCTGTAAAATGGTTGAAATTTGAGGGTTTTTCCATGATAGTAGACATGTTTATTTTTGAAATTTTATGAAGAAGATGAGTCATGGTTGTGAAATAAACAACTTTTGTGAAGAGATATCTCATGAAAACCCTAAAAAGGACCATTTTGCATAAGTTATAAAATAGGTGATAAATGTGTGAAATATTGAGAATTTTGGACTGATTTTATTATAAAAAGAAATCGGCTAGGCTTGTTAAGTGAGAAAATGTGATAAAAATCGATTTTCGGACCTAGGGGTAAAATGGTCATTTTGTGAAAGCCTAGGGGCAAAACGGTCATTTTCCTAACTATGAATTTTCGAGTGTCTAGAGTAATATGTTGATGAGATGAATGAATTTCTATTATTTTAGATCAAGAATTACAAAATCCGGGCCTAGACTAGGGAAAAGCAAAGCAAGTGGACTAAGCCAAGCTAGTCATCTACATTTTGTAATCCGAGGTAAGTTGTATGTTAATAATGCAACTATATCTTTATTATGCGCAATTGTATTGATATGGCATAAATTGCTTTGATTTGGAGCATGAGAATACATGTTGAGAAATTAACATAGTAAAGACTTTCGTTGAACATTTGGAATAAACTTGGATATTAGTACCTTGATATTGGGTGATGTGTGTGCTAGTGTAAGACATGTCTGGGACATGCATCAACCACAATATGAGAGCCAATGTAAGACATGTCTGGGACATGCATCGGCCTCAAGATATTTAATCCAGTGTAAGACATGTCTCGGAGATGCATAGATGTTGAGATGAGAGCTAGTGTAAGACATGTCTGGGACATGCATCAGCCTCGCGATAGACAAGCTAGTATAAGACCTGTCTGGGACATGGCGTCAACTTGTTGTATGTCAGTGTAAGACATGTCTGGGACATAGCATCGACACCGATAGATGAGAGCCAGTGTAAGACCATGTTTGGGACATGGTGTCGATATCTTAACCCATGTTAGGGCTATTGAGTATCCAGTAGTATTCCAAATGGTTCAACAAAAGAGTTACGATTTGTATTGAAATGAGAAAAGTTATGATTATGTGATGAGTGGTACAGGTACCTAATTGAAATGTATGAGATATGGGCTCAATGTACGCTATATGAGTTGTATTGGATGGTGATGAGTAAGTTGTACTTACGTTTATTTATGGTATTCATGAATAAGCTATGAAGGTTATGAGCATATTACTGTGTGATAAGTAGTTGATGATTATTTTCATTCAACTTACTAAGCTTTATGCTTACCCTATTTCCTTTCCATTTTCTTATAGTGTCGCCAAAGTAGCTCGAGGGTCATCTCCTACGTCGGATAAGCCAGTCACACTATCATCTGAAACACTTGGTATAGTTAGATCTTTTATTTTGGTTATGGCATGTATAGGATCTTAGCTTTTAAGTTTTGTGTCATTGTTAATTCGCCAAATGTGATGGCTTACTTTAGCTTTTGATTCATTTTGTATAAGGCCATGAAAAGTGGCTAATATTGAAAGTTATTACATGAATGCAAGATAGTCTTTCATGAATGTGAAATTGTTGGCATGTTTGAGTATATGAAATGTATATAAGCCTTAGCTATGGCTGTTTGGTTAAGAAATCATATTAAGTCAGACTTTGGTATGTTAGATTGTGTTTCAGGGTGGCAAAGGGCTTAGTAGATAGCCTTATATTGTCCACACGGGTAGACACATGGCCAGCCCCATAGGCGTGTTGCCCGGCCGTATGTCCCCTGCACATAAAAATTTCAAGTCAATATGCATGGTAGTAAACACACGGGCAGAGACACAGTCATATAGAGGACATGGCCTCTGGCCACAGGTGTGTGCCTTGGCCATGTGCCCCTTATTGGATGCTGAAGTTAGAAACAAAATGTCAAGGTTTTTAGACACGGGCTAGGACACGAGCGTGTCATGGCCGTGTCAGGGACATGGACCATAGACACGGGCGTGTGTCAAGCCGTGTGAAAACCCCTGTAGGTTTAAATTTGGAATTTAATTCACACGGGTACAGGACACGAGCGTGTCCCTAGATGCTTAGGTCGTGTGCGTCACACGGGCCACCAACATGGCCATGTCATAATGACCACAAGGTCATGTTGCCCTTCCACACGAGCGTGTGCCCTGTTTCAAGGGTTATTTTTCTAAAGTTGGTTAAGGACCTAAGCTGGTTCCAAATGGTTTCCAATGGATGTTTGAGGCCTCGTAGGCCCATGTTAAGGAACTTGAACAATATTTGAAAGAGTTTTAAATTTGATCAAGTCTTAATGATTTGAAAATGTTGGAATGCATGTCTTTAAGTGAGGTAACGCCTCGTATCCCGTCGGGGCGTAGGATTCGGGTATAGGGTGTTATAGACTCAAATAGATTTCCTATAGTGATATTGACGATGTTAGCTCAGAAATATGTGAGGAAAGGTTGTAATGCTTATCTTACGTATGTATTGGATACAAAAGTGGCTAAATCGAAGACTTAATTAGTGCCAGTGGTTTGTGAATATCCAAATGCATTTCCAGAAGAGTTACTTGGGTTGCCACCGATCAGAGAGGTTGAATTTGCTATTGAATTAGTACCGGGAACATCAATGATATTGATAGCTCCATATAGAATGGCTCCAACAGAGTTAAAATAGTTGAAAGCTCAGTTGCAAGAGTTAACAGATAGAGGTTTCGCATGACCTAGTTTTTTCGCCCTGTAGTGCACCAATTCTGTTTGTAAAGAAGAAAGATGGATCGATAAGACTATGTATCGACTATCGCCAGCTTAACAAGATTACAATTAAGAATAAGTATCATTTGCTGAGAATTGATATTTGTTTGATCAGTTGAAAGGAGCAACATTATTTTTAAATATTGATTTGCGATCTGGCTATTATCAGTTGTGAGTTAAAGATTCAGATGTGTCGAAAACTGTGTTTAGAACCAGGTATGGGCAGCATGAATTTCTTGTTATGCCATTTGAATTAACTAACGCTCCTGTAGTTTTTATAGATTTGATGAATAGAATTTTCAGACCGTATTTGGACAGATTTGTTGTTGTATTCATTGATGACATTCTAATCTATTCCTGAGATGAATCTGAGCATCCTGAACATTTGAGGATTGTGTTACAAACATTGAGAGATAAGCAACTATTTACTAAATTCAGTAAATGCGAGTTTTGGCTCCAAAAAGTTAGATTTTTGGGACATATTGTTTCAGCAGAAGGCATTCGAATTGATCCGAGTAAGATTTCAGCAGTTGTTGACTGGAAACCACCAAGAAATGTATCTGAAGTCAGAATTTTTCTAGGATTAACTGGCTACTATCGGCATTTTTTAAAAGGATTCTTGATGATTGCTACACCAATACTCGATTGTTACAGAAAGATGTGAAGTTTGAGTTGTAATAGCTCTGTAATATCCCGAATTAGGGCCTAATCGGAATAGTGGTTTTGTAACCACAAATCTGAGATAGAAATAATTATTTTATGATTATTTTGATGTCTATGATATGATTGCATGATTGTGTAGAAATTTCGTGAAGAAATTTTATGCATAAAGTGCTTAAATTGAAATTAGGGACTAAATCGAATAATTTGCAAAACTTGCATTCTAGAAGTTTTTAGTATGAAATTGCTTTGGAATATTAATGAGGAGGTATTCAATAGCAATTTGACCAATTTCTAAGTCTATGGACAAAAATTGGACATGGATGGAATTTTTGGAAAGTTTGATAGTAAGGGCATTTTCGTCATTTAGGGGTAAAATGAATTAAAATAAAAAATTAAAAGCCAATTTTGCTCATCTTCTTCACCATGGACGTGTATACCAAGGGAGACTCCATGGCTAGGGTTTCCAAGCTTCCAAGCTCGATTGTAAGTCCGTTCTAGCCTCGTTTTTAATGATTTTTACGTTTTTGGAGTTCTGGTAACTTGATTTAGCTTATGCTAGCAATAATTCAACCTAGGGTTCGTATTTGGAAAAATACCCATAGGTTAAATTTGTGTATTTTGGTGTTTATGATATAATATGAGGTTTTAAATTATGTTAAACAACTTGTGCTACTCGGTTTTAAGTGAAAACGAGTAAAAGGGCTTAATCGGTAAAAATACCTAATAGTCATAAGTACATGTTAGAGTGAGAATTTGATGTTGCCATAGAAGGGAAAAATGATCAGCATGTCATAAAACATAAGAAAGTAGGATGAAGTTTAATTTTTGAACCTTTGGGAAAAAGTGCAAATATGCAAAAGTTTAGGGGTCAAAATGCAAATTTGTAAAAATATGATTTTTGGACCCGTATGAATAATGTGGTATTATAGATGAAGGAAATCGAGATTCGGGCTTAAATCGGGAAAATACAAGGTTATGGACTAAAATAGTAAATTGCCGTTTCTGAATCGAGGTAAGTTCGTACATTAATAATAATGCAATACCATGCATGAATTGTAATTCTCTATTGATATGGCATAAATTGTATGATTTAATATGTTTAAGAGAAGTTGATGGATGGTATGTATATATATAAAACAAAAATGTAATGCTAGTTGTGTCATGTGAAATTGAATGGAAAATTATTGTTACATGAATTAAACGTTATGGTGCCAAGTTTATGAATTGCTTTAAAAATATGTCTATGGTACATGAAGTGCATTGAATTATCATACATAAATGTGATTTCTATGATTATGGATATTATGAGCAATTGTAAGTTCATATGATTTTTAATAATGCAATGTGTAATTTAATGTTATTGCCTTGATATTAAATGGAATAAACCGACTAATCTGATACTTTATTTTTTCCCCGATCAAGATTTGAGTTTCATTTTTCTTGATCTATATGTAATCAAATTTAGCTTATTTAATTACCTCACTATTCAATTTGATCCAAAACACTTATTAAAGCACATTTACACTTTTTCACTAAATATATCACAACTTTTACAATTTAGTCCTTATTTCCTAAAAACACAAATTCATGTAATTTAAGACTAACCCATGCTAGCCGAATTACTATTATGCCCCTAACAGCTCATATTTTTCATTTGTTTCACATTTTAACACAAAGTTTCCATATTTCACAATTTAATCCCTATTTTGAATTTTCACTCAAAATCACTTAATAAAACTTGTATAATTCACAACAAACGTTCATAATCTATCATTAAACATCAAAATACTAATGTATTTCTCAGTGGAAACTTTCAAAACCTTTAAAAATTTTGCAAAATAGTCCCTGGGCTAGCTAGACCTAGTTGCAACAATCTCAAAAACATAAAAATCATTAAAAACCGAAGAAAAATGGACTTACATGCTCAAGAAGACAAGGCTGAACCTTTAAAACCATAAAAATGGTGTTTCTTCTTCTTATTTTCGGTGGTGGGAGCTTAATGAAGATGATAATTTTATGTTTTAATTATTTTAACTTAAGTTATTTATAATTTACTAATTTAACCTTTATTATGACATCAAAACACTTAATAATATGTCCATATATGTCCACTCATGTTTCAAATGGTCAAATTACAACATAAGCACCTCTAAATTAAGGTTCCATAGCTATTAGATGCCTTTAGCTAATGGAACTCCACTTTTACACTTTACGCAATTTAGTCATTTTTATCAAATTAACCATCCAAATGATAAAATTTCTTAACAAAAATTTCACACAATCATTTTATCATGCTGTAAATATTAAAATAATAATAAAATAATTATTTCAACTCCAGATTTTTAGTCCCAAAACCAATATTCTGATTTGACTAAAAATAGGCTGTTACATTTGCCATTTGAAGCACTAGATCTAGGAGAATCTGATTGAAATTAAACCCAAAGTGTGCTGAACTAGTGAAGGGCCGCACGGTCGTATGGGGTGAAGGTGTGCGCCTTAACTATGTATTGTACGTGTGTGTGTGCTTCAGTCAATTGTATGGCCATTATAATACTTATTTAGTTATTTTTTTAATGAATACTGAATAAATTCAATCTGTGAATCTGATTACAATGAGAATTATCAAATCTAAAAAGGATACCATTTGTGGTTAAGTTGTCGAAAAATCGTAAGTATGAGTTGATTGAAAAGATAATCGTGTGTTGTAAGTACGATATTACTATGCTGTCAATTTAGAAACTGTGTTGTTGGGTAATTGTGATGTTGTTTTTATGATGTTACTGCATATACGATAAACAAATGCTCTACTATTACTGCATATAAGTTAATATGTCACTATTTTCATGTTGATGACATGTTGATTTTATCACTATATGTTATACTGTCACTAATCATTAATGGCGTGATATTGTTGTCTGGGGTTGAGTTATTGAAGGATGAAGTTCAGGTATATAATTTTGGATCGGTTCACCGATCAATCTAGTGCTAGTTCATCCGCATAACTAATGGTAGTCCATCCGTACATCTACTGGTGGTTTGCCCACATGAGCTTATGCTCTTACTATTACGGTGTGTAAGGTTGGACAAGTTTTGAGGAACTCTTATTATGGTGTGTAGGGCTAGATTCAGTAGTGGACTGCACTCATTCATAAGCATGCCAACTATTAGGTGAATTCTGTGAATATTGTGATATTGATTTGTACATGCACCTCTTACTTGTATGCCATTATCTACTACTTTATATGTTTTACTACCTATATGTTAAGACCATTCTGTAACATCCGAAAATGGGGTTAGAAGGATTAAGGTTCGCAGGTGAGTTAGTGGTATCGTGTAGACTCTTATGTTTTTCTTTACATTTTAAGAGTAATGTTGAGCCTAGTATTTCAGTGGTTAAGTGTAAGTTTTTCCCTAGGTCTCGGGTTCGAATCCTTGTGTGTGCTTAATAGAAATTATTTTTACTATTTTGGTTTCAAACTTTAGAAAAACAAATCTGATAAGTTGAAAGTTTCTTAGATTTTATTATGCCTGATTTTATTTAAATTTCATTTATTTAATTTTTTGTTTTAAAAATATAATAACAAAACCCCAAATTAACTCTCACATATTTTTCCCTCACTCTCTCACATTAGTTTCTCCCCTTCTCTTTCAAGGTTTCAAACTTTGATTTTTCTTTCTTTCTCCTTTGATTTTCATTTTCTTTTCTTCCTCTTGGGTCCACGTTATTATTAATTTTCACTCAGTAAGGTTTGGTTGTTCTCTAGATTTTCGTTTAAGCTAAGTGCAGAATTGGGTAAATGTTGTTTTGTTGGGTATTACATTGGTTCTTGATTTATTTATTCATGGTTTAAATTGGAATTCTTATAGGTTAAGTATAATTAGAAAATTGAGTTTCATGTTTGTAAGGTTAAGGTGAATTGATCATTCATGGGTGCTTGGAATCGCTTTCTAAAGTGTGTTTCTAAAACTACTACAATTGGGGGGGTCAATTTGATGTTGGTTTTGTTTTCTCTTTTTCTATCGTGAAATATATGTGTTATTTCTTTTACTACCTGATCTAGTGTAGAAACCTGAAAATAGTTTGAAAACATGTATAGCTACAGTAATTAGAATTTTGTCAGCACATAAAAATGTATTTTACATTTTTAACGACAAAGTTATGCATAATTTACTTGAGCCTTTTGGAATTAATAATTATAAAAAAAAGATTGATAATTATGCGATACATGGCAAATATTCAAAAAAATATGGATAAGACATCAATTATTTAATTTGCTTAGATTTGTAAATCTTGTGTTGCTTTAGGGGTTCTTTGTGCCTTTTGAATTTTCACCATTTTAATTTAGTTAACTATTTTTGGTGGAAAAGAAGTAGCTCATTTCTTATTGTTTGAAAAGAAATATATGCTTATGTAATTATGCTACTTTTAATCAAATTCTAATATCCTTAAAATAGTTGCAAAATCATTATTATTTACTTCATGAACTAAGCTATATTTACATGATGTTCAAGTTTATTGTAATGCGATATGCTAAACCTAGTATGCAAAAATATTTGGATGCAATGTATGGAAATTGTTTATTATTTTTCTCTAATTTCAAAAATATATATGAGTAAGTCCGATCTATTTCTGTTAAACTAAACTAATTTGCAAATATGGTTATTTAATATGGAAACTAAATACGAGTATGTCGATTCTGTAATCCGTGTGTATTTTGATATGGTTTGCATCTGCATTTGGGATTGAGTTTGTTTTCGAAGAAAAGGAAGATTGTATTGGAAGTTTTACTACATTATTATATTTTAGCGGTCTATTTGCAATAATAAAAGTGGCATACGACCATATTGACGTGTGTTCGGTTGGATGGGTCCACCATAACCCAAATATTGATGTGTAGAGGTTGGAAAGGGTCTAGTATACCCTTATCGGTGTGTATATAGGATTTTTGGTGATGGTGTATAGCGGTTGGCTAGGTGGGATTTTGTATCATTCCTCATCAGATTTCGTTATTCATATTTGTAATGTGTATTAGTGATATTATGCATTATTCTAATGTGATTTCTGTTTATGATTTGAATTTTGCTAATGTAAGTTTGTGTGGTTAGTTAACTTTGCAATTGAGGTATTATTTTGTTACTTCCTTTTTGCATTTGTTTTAGACTCACACTGTGTAACACCCCTAACCCGTATCCATCGTCGGAATAGGGTTTTAGAGTATTACCAAAACTTTCAAAACATTTTACAAATAATTAATGTAAGTTACTATTCATTTATTGAGATCATTCAAAAGGTCCCTTAATTGGACCCTCGAGGCCCATTACGAGCGTTAGTATAACAGCCTATTTTTGGGTCAAATTGGAATAGTGGTTTTGGGACCACAAATCTGAAGTAGAAATATTTATTTTGTTATTATTTTAAGGTCTATAGTATGATTGAATGATTGTGTGAAAATTTTGTTAAGAAATTTTATTGATTGAGTGTCCAATTTGACTAGAAGGACTAAATTGCAATAGGTGCAAAACTTGAGTTCTCTATGTTAAAAGTCTCTAATTGCTGTGAATCCTTAAATTAGAGGTCCTTAAATGGGAATTAGACCATTATACTCTAGGGTGGACAAAAATGGACATGGTTAGGTGAAACTTTCAAGTTTTTCATTAAAGGCATTTTAGTCATTTGGTAAATAAAGACAAAATTTAACAAATAAAAGATGTCATTTTCTTCAAATTAGTCCCCCATGGCCGAATTTCACAAGAAGACATAGCTAGGGTTTTGGCCACTTTCAAGCTCGATTGTAAGTCCGTTCTTGTCCCATTTTTAACGATTTTTATATTTTTGAGATCGTTGTAACTTGATTTAGCTATTTCAAGGACTAATTTGAAAGAAAGTTAAAGTCCAAAATTTTACCCATGTTGAATATGCTTGTATTTTGATGTTTGATGGTAGAAAATGCATGTTCGTTGTTTGTTAAACGACTTTTGTAAAGTGATTTTCGGTAAAAATGATAAATAGAGACTTATTTGTAAAAGTCTATAAAATCAGAAGAAAAATGTGAATAAATGAAAAAAGTAGGCTGTCATGAGCAGGAAAAAGGTTTGGCTAGGATTGGGTTGTGAGGAAATTGAAAGAAATTCATTTTATGAGCCTAGAGACTAAATTGTAAAAATGTCAAAAGGTTAGGCGCAAAATGTAATTTTTGCCGTAGTGTGTTTTTGGGCTGAATTAAATAGCGTGATGATTAAATAAGTTAAATTTGATATTATAGATCAAGAAAAATGAAGTTCGAGTTTAGACTGAGGAAAGAACAAGGTTTTAGACTAAATCAAACTAATAATCATTTTTGTAATCGAGGTAAGTTCGTATGTTAAATAAGCTTTAATATTGCATGAACTATATAATTGATTGTGTGGATGAGTTTAACTCTACGGAAGAGTTTGACGACGGTTCGGTAAGTAAGAAATCTTGTTTGAACCGTAGGAATAAATTAGGATACAAGTGACATGTCACCAGGGTTACCTTGTGTTATGTGATTATGTGATCAGGGTGCTGGTCTCGTACGTCTTATCAGTGACTGAGTATACCGGCATACGTTGCGGTTACTTAACAGCTTAAGTGACAGCATCGAGTAGCTACGTCTTAACTGACAGCTTGTGTGATCAGGCCCGTTGATTAGCTTGAGAGCGAGTAATTATGCGATATGAGATTGAGGTAGCATTGGCTACATATGTGGCACTTAGCGGGCAAGATTCCCAATTATCTGACATTATTATTCTGAGTAGTTCACGGGTATGTCAAAGATGAGAATAAGTATAAATTCGTTACGAGATGGTACAGGTATGTACTCGAAGCTTATGATTATTAATTCGTGAATTGACGATTTCAAGGTAAGTTGTGATGAAAGTGAATTATGGTCATGAGATTATGGTAAATTATGTCATCTTATGTTATATTACTTGCATGATTAATGTATGGTAAGGTTGTTTATTTCTTCATACGAGCTTACTGAGCTATATAGCTTATTTCGTTTTATTTTCAATGTTTTATAGTGTCACCAAGCTAGCCCGGGATTGGAGATCATCGGAAGTCGTATCACACTATCAAACTGTCCTTTGGGTACCAATGATTTTAAAACATTTTGAGAGTATGGCATGTATAGGGACTTGGTCATTTTGTTATATGTGTCATTTAATTTGGCCAAATGTATTGGCTTATATTTGTTTAAGGTGATTTGATATTTAGCCATGTAATTGGCTTATTTTGGCTAAAATGATTGTAAGCCCATTTATATAAGTATTTGTGTTAATGCCTTCTTTTTTTTTTTTTTTTTTTTGTGTTTTGTAATGGGTTGCTATATGATTATTATGGTTAAATGACTTGTTGTGAAATGGATGAGATGGGTCCTTTGGTGTGCTAGGAAATCTAAGTAGAATTATACATGATGAAAGTATTCATGTTGATACTTGTGAATGTGAGTTTGGTATGAATTGATTTGGTAAATTTTACTATAGTAAATATGTTAAGTATTGGTAATGAATGATATGATTTAGCCTTGATTATGGATGTTTTGGTTGCGTAAACATGCCATGGATTATGCCATTGAACTTGTGTGTGTAGGTGTAAAAGAGGGTGACAAATGGCTTGGTAAATAGCCTTTATTTTGTCCACACAAGGGCGTGTGTCTTGGCTGTGTGTGACACATGGCCTGCCCCATGGGCATGTGTTCTGGCTGTGTGTCCCCTGCACCTTAATTTTGAGAAACAGAATGCTCAAAATTGAGCACACGGGAGTATGTCTCGGCCGTGTGAGGGACACGGCCTCAGGCATGCGCGTGTGTCCCTACCGTGTGAAGTCTACACCTATTTTATGAAAATATAATTTATCATACGGCCTGGCACACGGGCGTGTGACTTGGCCGTGTGACATCAATTTGTTCATGCATTACAAAACAGAGAGTTACACGAGTTAGGAACACAGGTGTGTTTAACCACACGACTGCCCACACGAGCGTGTCCTAAGCCACACGGACATGTGACCCCTGTTCATAGCAAAACAATTTAAGTTTTGTAAAAATTTCCTAAGTGCTCAGTTTAGTCCCGAACCACTTCCAGAGCATGTTTTGGGCCTCGTAGTGTGACAGCCCGATTTAGACCCTAATTGGAACGGTGGTTTTGAGACCACGAATCTAAGTCAGAAAAATATTTAAAAATTATTTTCTATGTTAATTTTGTGTGAATTTATATCCGTGAAATTTTCGTGATTTAATTTGGTCCTTTAGGTGTCCGATTAAATAAAATGACTTAATCGCGTAAAATAAAAATTTAGTGGTTAAATGTGAAAGTACTTAATTGTTATTGTCTTTATTAATGGAAGCACCTAGAATGCAAATATACCTTTACATACCTGCATGGACACATTCGGCCATTAGTAAGTAATTTATACATAATAATAAGTAAGGATAAAATAGTAACTTTTGTAATAAAATGTTATAATATAAAGTATATCATAAAATAATAAGACAAAACATAATGTGTTCATACTTTCTACTAGCTGAATATCAAAATAACCAAAGAAAAGAAAAGAAACTTAGGGTTTGGCACTTTCAAGCTTGATTCAAGGTAAGTCTTAGCTCGGTTTTTGATAATTTCTACGTTTTTGAGATCGTTGCTTCGAATACTACAAAACCCATGCTTGAATTTTTTATTTTGATGAATATTTTGAGTTGTGCCATTGTTGATAGCTTGTGATTTTTGTTGTTTAATGATGAAAAATGAAAGATATGCTTTAGATTAACATATTTTGTATTGGAGTTTTTGATGATTTTGAGTAATTAAGACTTAATTGCAAAAATAATCATTTGAAGGACAAAAATGTGAAATTGATAAAATATATGGACTTGTATGTGCATGGGTACTATTCAGCCTAACATGGATGTTGTGAAATTTTGTGTATTTTGTGTTTTGTGCAATAGGGATTAAATTGTAAAAATTGTAAATGTTAGGGGTAAAATGGTAATTTGCCTATTTATGCGTTTTTGGACTAAATTGAATTAAAATATGTTTGAATGAGCTTAATTTGAATATGTTTAGATCAAGAACCAAAGAAATCAGACTTGGATCGGGGAAAAACGAAAGTTGTCGACTAGCTGCCCGATTCTATTTTACGGCGTCCGAGGTAAGTTTATAAGTAAATAGACGTGTTTAATTGTAGTTAAATATTAAATATACATGCTGTTATGAAATGTTGAAGTTTATATTTGATATAGCCGAATATGAAAAGGCTTCGTTACTTCATTTCTAAATTCGATTCGACCGAGTTACGACGTCCGAAAACCCTGTATGAACCTTAGGAATAGCTAGGATACATATGTCATGACATAGGATTTCGATATATGTGTGTGAGTAAGTCCATGGCATTGATTTGTGTTTTCGATATGTGTTTACAAGTAAGACACTGTCTGGGACAGTGGCATCGATGTGTGGCTACATGTAAGACCACGTCTAGGACGTTGGCATTGTACGATATATGTGATAATCTGAGTGTCCTATCCAATTTTGAATGGTTCATTGGGAAAAGGTAAATTGTGTATGGATGTGTATTACGAGTTAAATGGCCAGGTATGAATTAACTTGATATCCACTTGAGCTAAGGTATGATAAAACTATGAATCTTTGTTATAAATTGTGTGTAATGTTAATGAAGAATTTGTGCGCTTGGTATATGTATTTGGCTTGTGAACGAATAATATGTGAATCATTGAAATGTTTTTTTCTCTTAAAAAGATGTGCATGTGTGAGATGGTATGTTCGGCCATATAGAAGCAAGTATACATGTGATGTCATTTGATGAATCTTAGGTTTATACATAAGAGTAAATGGTTGAGTGGTTTATTATGTCTATTGGGTTTGAAAGTTGGATATAATGTGTTAAATGATTATGTGTGTATTCGGCTTAGGTATATAAATGTCTATGAAAATGTGATAGTTATGCATGTTGTAGGTTTGAGGTGGAGTATAGTAGTGTTAATGTAATTCGACTGGTTAAAATGGTTGATTATATTATTGATATGTTTATTTGCTTATAGCTTACTAAGCTATAATAGCTTACTGTGTATATTGTTTCTGTTTTATAGATTAGAAGTCAAGCTGCTAGCTCGAGAATTATCAGCCAAGCTCGTCACACTATCCACAGCTTTGGTATCTTTAAACTGAACTTGAATTATGACATGTTTAGGCTGGTTTTGAGGTTAAATATTTTGGAAATGAATGTATATATAAAAGCCATGCGAAGATGGCTAAAATTTATTATATAAATTCGGTCATGTTGGGCATGGGTTATGTATATCTTGGTTTTGTGGCTATGTGTTATGAATATATATAATGTCTGTGATAAGTACTGTGTGTTTGAGAGTGGCTTGCTTATACCGCTTAGAATTAGTCTTACATGTTTTATTAATTATAATTTTTGATGTGTTTGGCTTGGGTAATTCGGTGATGGAATTTTGGTTGTGTATGTGGTATTAAATAATATATTTCGGCTATGATAGATAATAAGTGTGATTTGTTTTTTATATAATAGTCAGATTATGAAGGAATTATTAAATATGATAGTTAAAGTGATGATATTTGTATATTAGCGTGACATGTTCAGTTATTAAAGGGGTAAGTGAGGGATGTGGTAAAAGACTTACACTGGTGAGGTAAAATTGTTACATAATTAATCTAGGAAATTATTTCAATGATGTTTTCGTATATTCGGTTATAGGATGTGTTTGGATGAAATGGTCTAGTTAAATGGAGATTCGGTATATGTTTGTATAGATAATTATGCTCATAAGAAAATGACTTGCTTGTGGCTTGATAGTTGCCAGGATAATGTTTTAATTTATAATGTGACATTGTAATATGCATATATGGGCTTTTAAGAAAAATATGTATACATTCATGTGTTAGGTTTATTTTTACTTGTTTTTCGGCAAAAGTAATCTTTATTAGTTAATTAGATGGAAGGCAAACATGGTCTTGTACCGATCTCTCATGATATATATATTACTATAATATTTATGGATTACTTGAGTAGTTTAATTGTTTAAGCTATTGTCATGAATATTTGTACATGTTGTAAACGTCACAAACAAATTAACAAAGACTATTATAGACTATTTAATTATTTGTAAGGAAATAATATGTGGTTGCTTATTCATGGTGTGCGAATGATGCTTGTATAATTATAGAACATTTTACGCATACACTGCTCAATGTTATAAAAGTTTAAAAAAAATATGTTGCATGTTTCCTTGTTGGCATTATTTGATTAATTTAATTCTTATTTCTTATGTAATATTAAATTGAAGCATGATAGTTGATTTAAAATTTTAATAGTTAAATTACGATAGAAGTTGATCTGAGGTTTATGTTAATCGGCAATGCCTCATAACCTTAATATGGAGACGGGTATAGGATAGGGGTGTTACGCGTAGGCTCGTATTAGGGACTTTATGATTGAATGCGAATGTTTTAATTTGGATGAAAATTTATGACTCGGAATTGTATGTTTGCTTACTTTGTAAGTCCGATTATTCCTCATATCCTGTTCTGACATTAAATACGGGTAAGGGGTATTACAATTAGAGTTAAGTTGGGACTTAATCGGAACCTCTAAGAATTTTTCGTGACCTTTCCAAAATTTTCCAAGTTGCAGGGCTCATATGCCCGTGTGGTCTAGGGACACGCCCATGTGGTCAGGCCGTGTATTACACACGCCTGTGTCCCACGCCCGTGTACTAGGCTATGTGGCAAATTTAATTTATGAAATTTAGGTACAGTTTTTACACAGCCGTGTAACACGCCCGTGTCCAAAGCCGTGTCAACCACACGATTGAGACACACGCTCGTGTCTCTGCCCATGTACCTAATTTTGAGCATTCTGTTTCTCAAAATTAAGGTACAGGGGACACACGGCCTAACCACATGCCCATGTTACCAGGCCGTGTGTCACACACGATCTAGACACATGCCCATGTGTCTGCCCATGTAGACAAAAAGAAATAATTTCTAGCTTCATTTCTCACCCAAAATTTCACCCAAGATCTGCACTTGAAACACACAATCAATACCAACCATTTCAAGCATTCATTTTAGGCAAATTCCATCATTCAACATAGCATACCATTACATGCATGTGTGTTAACAATCTTACCTTGAATTAACTAGGCAATAACATCTTTTGTTCACATATACTTAACATAACACATGTATATATATATATATATATCATGATAACCTACTTAGTAATACCAAAATGAACCATTACTAGCCATTCCAATGGCTAGGTTACAAAACATCATTATCAAGCTACTCATGGTTAAGTTGTCCTATACATGCCATTATACCAAAATGATTTTACTAAGTATACCCAAAATGACTAGTTGATAGTGTGACGATGCTCCACTGATCTCCAACCCTCGTGAGCTTCCAAGCACTATAAAATAGGGGAAAAATAAAACGGAGTAAGCATTACATATATAGTAAGTTCGTATAATGGAAACTAAAGTTACCAATCCCGTTTATTAAATCTAAGCATACAATAACAAGGTTTCCATCCATTTGGCTAAATTGCCTAAACACATGCATCCAATCAAACATGTTAGTCACAAAGTTAACATATACATCAAGTAAGAATAGATGAGCTCATCAGGCAACACTCTTTCAAAACATTATCACCTCATCTCAAAATTCTCATGCCATGTTAAGGGTTTTATGTACGTTAAATCATTGAAATATCGATGGATGCTCACGTAGTACACTCGAGGTGTACAATTCAATAATCCATCAATTCTTATTCAAGGGTACCTCTTAGGGCACTTAACCCCGGAACACACTCTCGAGTCACATGTCGTATAACAGGTTTACAATCCAGGCTAAATCCTTTATATAACGTATGCTCAAAGAGCTCAATTAGCATTACCAGTCCAGGCTAAACCCTAATCGTAACGTATACTCGAGAGGTATTATATCAGGATTTACCCGTCTTAGCTAAATATTTTCTATAACAAGGTTAATGGGATTACTCGTCTGAGCTAAATCTCGCCTACAATAAATACAGGACCTTATTAGTTTCGGAAAAGCACATATAATATCGGAATTCAATATTCAATTGGGACTTAACCCCCTTATTCATCATTTCAAGAATGTATTCAATTTTTCTTTACAGCAACCAAATAATTCCCATCAAATGATAATAACATTTAATGCAATCACAATATTCAATTAAACATATTTACATGCTCAATTAGGTTACACAAACTTTCCTCGACATTTGTTCGCATTAGAAATCTATGAATCCGAAACCTTTTCTTTTCCTCAATCTAACCTTAAATTAGTGTCGTTCGGATCTATATAAATGAATTTAACCATCAATTCTACACATTTCATATTTAAATGGACTCAACTTACGTCCTAGACAAAATTACCATTTTGCCCCTAACTATTCCATAAATTTTGATTTCGTCCCTAGGCTCGGAAAATGAAACTTGTGCAATTTACTCCCTTTTCCAAACCTAACCAAAACCCCATTACAAATTTTAGCACATATATTCATAAAACTTCAAATTTTTTCTTCAATTTCACAAGTTTACATTTTAGTCCCTAAACCATGTTTCCATCAAAATTTACTTTGTAAAAGTTGTTTATCTATCAACAACGTTTCATTTTCTACCATAAATTTGTAATTTTCAGCATATATATCCTTGACCCATTTTCCATACTTTGATAACTTTTCAAATTAATCCCTCAAATAGAGAGATTAAGTTATCTCAGTTTCAAAAATATCAAAATTACTAAAAACAGGACAAGAAAACTTACCCAATTAAGCCTTGAAAGTTTCCCTTCTCTCTCCTTGGGTTTCCATAGAATTTTAGGTTGAAGATGACAAAAATAAGATGATATTTTTTTTTCATCTTTTAATTAATTAAGTATTTTACAATTTCCAATTTAGTCCTTACCCTTTTT
Organism: Gossypium anomalum; assembly: GCA_025698475.1. NCBI lineage: Eukaryota > Viridiplantae > Streptophyta > Magnoliopsida > Malvales > Malvaceae > Gossypium > Gossypium anomalum. Next base: position 31,946,017 of record CM046958.1, on the reverse strand, counting down.
CTATATTTCCATGGATGAGTCATCAAAAAAAATATACATACTTCTTTAATGGTCTAATTACCATATAAGGACCTCTATATTTGAATTTCATAGCTATTTAATCCTTATAGCTACTAGAATTCAACTTTCACATTTTATGCGATTTAGTCCTTCTCGTAATTAAACACTTAACCTATAAAATTTTTGTATCAACATTTTCACATGAGATGCCTATTATAATACGGACCATATAATGAAATAAAAATAAACCTTATTTTTGGATCAGATTTGTGGTCCCGAAACCACTGTTCTGATTTCACTGAAAAATGGGTTGTTATAACTCTCCCCCCTTTAGGGATTTTCGTCCTCAAAAAGCTTACCAGTAAAAAGATTTGGATATTGCCTCCTCATAGTATCCTCCAGTTCCCAAGTAGCTTCTTCTATACCGTGTCATTGCTAAAGAACTTTTACTAAAGCTACCTTCTTATTTCTTAACTCTTTTGTTTCCCGGGCTAAGATTTTGATTGGTTCTTCACCATATGTCATATCAGGCTGAATCTCTACCACTGTCGGAGAGATAACATGTGAAGGATAGGATTGATACCGCCGTAGCATAGACACATAAAAAACATTATGAATTCGATCAAGCTCTGGTGGTAAAGCTAATCGATATGCAACCGGTCCAATTCTTTCTATAATCTCATATGGTTCAATGAACCATGGACTTAATTCTCCTTTGTGTCTAAACCGAAAAACTTTCTTCCAAGGCGGTACTTTCCAGAATACTTTGTCACCAACTTGAAATTCTATTTCTTTTCGTTTCAAATCAATGTAGGACTATTAACGATTAAAGGCTGCTTTCAAACTATCCCGAATTACTTTCACTTTTTCTTCTGTCTCCCGGACCAAATCAATTCCATGTAACATTTTCTCACTGAGTTCTGTCCAATACAATGGAGTTCTACATTTTCAACCATACAAGGCTTCATACGATGCCATTTTGATATTGGATTGATAACTGTTATTATAATCAAATTCAACCAAAGGCAAATACTTTTCCTAGTTACCTTCAAACTCAAGTATACAACATCAAAGCATATCTTCCAAGATCTGTATTACCTGTTTAGATTGACCATCTATCTGGGAGTGAAATGCAGTGATAAAGTGTAACTGAGTACCCGAAGCTTCTTGCAATTTGTTCCAGAATCGAGATGTGAACCGAGGGTCTCTATCTAAAATAATGGAGGCAGGCACTCCATGCAATCTGACAATCTCATAAACATATAATCCAGCCAATCTATCCAAGGAATAATCCATATGTACCGGAATAAAGTGTACAAACTTTGTCAACTAATCAACAATTACCCAAATGACAACTTTCTTCCTTGGAGACAGTGGTAATCCCATTACGAAGTCCATAGTAATTCTTTCCCATTTCCATTCTGGTATAGTAACCGGCTGTAATAGTCCAGAAGACAACTGGTGTTCAGCTTTTACTTGCTGACATATCAAACACTTAGATACAAACTCAGAAATATCTCGTTTCATTCCCTGCCACCAGTACATCTTTTTCAGATCATTATACATTTTATTACTACCAGGATGTATAGACATGTTACCGTAATGAGCTTCATTTAAAATCTTCTATACTAGTTCTGAATCTTCCGATACACATACTCTGCCTCTGAATAACAAATAACCATCAGTCCTGATCTGAAATTCTGAGTCAGAAGTCGATTCACTTTGTATCCGTTTTGCTTACAACTTGCTATCATTTTTTCTGAGCTTTAGAGATCTGTTCCAAAAACGTCGTTCTAGCTTTTAACTTAGCCATGATTGAACTATCATCAGACAATGATAATTGAGTATTCATTGCTCGCAAAGTATATAGGGATTTTCTGCTCAAAGCACTTGCCACTACATTGGCTTTTCTCGGATGGTAGTCAATAACAAGATCATAATCTTTCAATAACTCAAGCCATCTGCGCTGTCTCAGATTCAAATTTTTTTATGACATTAAATATTTTAGACTTTCGTAATCAGTGAATATGTGACATTTTCCCCAAACAAGTAATGCTTCCAGATTTTTAATGCAAACACTATGGCTGTAACAGACTGTTTTTGGGTCAAATTAGAATAGTGGTTTTGGGACCACAAATTTGAAGTAAAAATATCTATTTTATTATTTTTAAGGTCTATAGCATGATATAATAATTGTGTGAAAATTTTATTAATAAATTTGATCGATTGAGTACCCAATTTGACTAGAAAGACTAAATTGCAATAGGTGCTAAATTTGAGTTCTATAGGCTACATGTGTCTAATTGTTATGAAAATTTAAATTAGAGGTCCTTAAATGGTAATTATACCATTTTATTTTAGTATGGACTAAAATGGACATGGCTAGGTAAAATTTTAAAGTTATACATTAAAGGCATTTTAGTAATTTATCAAATAAAGCCAAAATAACTAAATAAAAGATGTCATCTTCTTCAATTTGGTCCCTTATAGCCAAAATTTTAGGGGAAACCATAGCTAGGGTTTTGGCCAAGCTTTCAAGCTCGATTGTAAGTCCGTTCTTGTCCTTTTTTTAACGAATTTTATATTTTTCAAATCATTGTAACTTGATTTAGTTATTTAAAGGACTAATTTGAAAGAAAGTTAAAGTCCAAAATTTTACCCATGTTGAATATGCTTGTATTTTAATGTTTGATGGTAGAAAATGCATGTTTGTTGTTTGTTAAACAACTTTTGAAAAGTGATTTTCGGTAAAAATGTCAAATAGGGACTTGTTTGTAAAAGTCTGTAAAATGTGTAGAAAAGTGTGTATAAATAAAAAAATGTGGGCTGTTATGAGTACAAACAACATTCGGCTAGGCTTGGGTTGTAAAGAAATTGAAAGAGATTTATTTTATGAGCATAGGGACTAAATTGTAAAATGTTAAAAATTTAGGGACAAAAATGTAAAATTTGCCATAATGTGTTTTTGGGCTGAATTGAATAATGTGATGATTAAATAAGTTAAATGTGGTATTATAGATTAAGAAAAATGAAGTTCGAGTCTAGATTGGGGGAAAACCAAAGTAATTGACGAATAGATCTCTTTGGCTGTTTTTGTAACCGAGGTAAGTTCGTATGTTAAATAAGCTTTACTTTAAATGTATTTTAATTGCTTTAATTTCTACATGAATTGTGTAATCGACTTTATGGACACATTTGATGACATTTTGACAAGCAAGAAATCCCAATCGAACCTTAAGAATAGATTAGGATACATGTGACATGTCACTAGGGTTTTATGTTATGTGATCTGGGTGCTGGTCTTGTACATCCTATCGGTGGCTGAGTATACCGACATATGTTGCAATCACTTGACAGCTTGTGTGAGTATCACCGAGTAGTTACGTCTTGACTGACAGCTTGTGTGAGTAGGACCGTTGTTGGCTCGAGAGCTAGCATATATGTGATATGAGATGTAGGTAGCAAAGGCTACATATGTGGCACATTGTGTGCAAGGTTTCCCGAGTATCTGAACTTATTATTTCGAGTTGTTCATTGGGTATGACAAGGATGAGAATGTGTATGAAATTATTTCGAGATGGTACAGGTATGTACTTAAAACTTATGATTATTAATTCGTAGTATGACGATTTTAAGGTAAATTTGTGATGGTAGTTATTCTTTATCATGAGATTATGGAAAATTACATTGCCTTATGTTATATTACTTGCAAGTCAATGTATGGTAAGTTTTGCTTATTTCTTTCATACGAGCTTACTAAGCTATATAGCTTACTCCGTTTTATTTTCTATGTTTTATAGTGTCACCAAGCTAGCTCGGGTTGGAGATTGTCAGAGATCATATCACACTATCGAACTGTTATTTTGGGTACCGATGATTTTAAACATTTTGAGCATATGGCACATGATTTTCACTCGCGATAAGTTTTAAAATTTATAAATGATCATATTTAAACTAACTATTATCACGACGAAGGCAAGCACACCTATCGAATAGCAGTATAGTTTTAGCAAGACCGGATGTCGAACCCAAAGGAACTAAAAGTACTAGTATTAACTTTCTTTTTTATTATCTAGCCTAAGAATAATTGGGGTTTTAATTAACTAATTAACTAATCTAAGAATGCACAGAAAATAGTTTTGGGGAAAATACTTTTTAGAAAATTCGATTGATTAAGACAATACCCAAGGAAAAATCCACCTAGACTTCACTTGTTATTTGACTCTGAATCGGACGATTCATTCATTCAACTTGTTTTTTAGAAATCCCTAATTTATGTTATTATCCCTATTCAAGACTAAAAACATATAACCCTAGATTGAATAATTGAAATCTCTTTCTAATTAACACCCTAGGGTTGCATTAACTCCATCTATGGATCCCCTTCCTAATCCGGCAAAATCTTGTCACCCTATCTCTAGGCGTGCAATCAACTCCGCTTAATTATGACAAATTTAATCTTAGACAGGGACTATTCATCCTCTGAATAAGCACATTAATTTGAATCAATATCCTGAAATACCAAAGCAAGAATTAAGAACACATAATTAAAAACAAGTTAAATATTTATCATACAATTCAGATAATAATAACAAGATTTGTCTAGGTTTCATTCCCCTAAGGTATTTAGGGGGTTAGTTCATAACTAAAAAAGAAAACATCTCAGAAGAATAATGAATGCAAAACATAAAGAAAACCCAAAACTCCTAAAGGGAAATTAAGGGGAGATCTTCAGTCTTGATGAATAATCCGACTTCTGAGATGGATCAATCGGCTTCCTTCGAGTAATTTCTTGTTTCCTACTCTGTGTGTTCTCTTTAATCCTCCTCTAGGGTGTTTAAATAGGCTTTAGAATGCCTAAAAGCCCTCAAAATCGCCCTTTTCCAAATAGAACTTAACTTGGGCTCGACAGGGACACGCCCGTGTGCGATTACTTCAGGCCATGGTCAAGGCTAAGAGATAGACACGCCCATGTTGGGAGTGTTTTAGGCCATGTTTGAGCCTATTAGAATGGCACAGGCGTGTGTGTTACCCGTGTGAGGAAGTCCAGGCCGTGTTGTTTTCCCACGTCAGCCAATTTTCTCCGTTTTTGGCCTGTTTCTTGTTCTTTTTGCTCTCCTGTGCTCATCTAAGTATAAAACATGGAATTAAAGGATTAGGAGCATCAAATTCACCAAATCTAAGGAGAAATCATTCATAAATGTGTTAAGTATGGGATAATAATATGTATAAATTACGGTTTATCAAATACCCCCACACTTAAACATTTGCTTGTCCTCAAGCAAAATCCTCAGTTCACAATTAAGAATTCTTTTTTCTCAACTTATAATTCCTATCAATAATATCTTAAACTAATCCATAAGAAATAATACATTGAGAATTCAATTAGAAGAACATTAAAGTCTTAAACATTCCAAGTTGAGCATTTAATTACAAAAAACATAGACATCTCCCCTTATCTAAGTAATTACCTTTGATTTAAAATGTCACAGAGTTTAACATCCTCACTAAAGATTCACTCAAATCACTCAAAGTGTTTAAGAATAATGAAATTGCAGTCAATATGGAAAGTTATTACCATAGGCTTGCATGAAAATCAAATCTCCACCACTATAAATTGATATGATACATCAATCAAAAAGTCTTTAGAGGGTTGTAACGAGGCTTTGGTTAGGGGGTGTGGTCACAAGTTGAAAGAAAAGGTTAGAATCAAGATTGAATTGAAGAATTACTTAACTAGAAAAATACTTAATCATCAACTGCATACAAAAGAGCTTCTTCTCAGAATATGGGATTAAACACTCAAGCTTCAAAAATATGACTTACTGCTAATATATGGATATGTATGTATTTTTTTTAAGAACAAGTTAAATTACATATACTAACTATCAAGAATAAGACATAGCTAAGCAATTTATTCAAATCAAATCTCGACAAAAATAGGGATAAAATTAATTGAGGGGATTTCAACAATAATGAGTTATAGGTTAATATTAAGGGTAAATCAATGAATGTGATGTTAGGCTCAATGGGGTATACTAAGGGTTAATTGTGAAGGTAGGCTTTTCATGGCATGAGTGAGTTAAACCTAAGTGCCTCTATTATCTTGACATATCAAATCAAATGGTGTGGTCTCGACATGAATAATCAAGCAAGTTCTAGAATAACAATTCGATATTGATGCACTCAATACAACAATAAAAGTGAGCATGAAAGAAATAATAGTTGCTCTAAAGGCTCAAAATCTCACAAAAATTATGGGTTTTTGATGTTTAAACTTGTGGATTTCAATTCAAGATAATACCTAAACTTGGGGAAAATAACCTAAAATTTTAAATTCTCAAAAATCAACTTATCATGCTTAATTCTCTAATGTCTTAAAGTTTAAATAGTCAATGCATGAATGCCTATGTTTTAATTCAAGACATATCAATAAAAATCATAAATTAATCAAAATTCATCCTAAAAATGATATAAGAGATTTACAAGGGAACAAGACAAAATTCAGGGATTTTCTGATAGTGATATAATTTACCCCCCACACTTAAGATGTACATTGCCCTTAATTTACAAAGATAAAGTTAGTGGCAATAATAGATATAAAATCATAAGATAGGGAGAGAAGTGAAACTTTCTGAATGTTAAATGAATGAACTCCCTAGTTTGGAGTTATGTAGAGTGGAGGAGAATACTCCGGTGGTGGTAGAGGTTAGGTTCCACAAGTGCTGTGCCAAAAGAATATTATATCTCATGGTGGCTATGATCGTGGTCTAGCAAGGCATGGCAGTCGTAGAGAACCTTTTCCAGTGGAGTTTGAAGTTCCTAAGTGATAGTGAGTTTTGGAGCTCTTTATAACTGTGATGAAATCAGGAACTCTTTAGGGAAAATAAGGAAGAATAATTACTTATAATGAAATAACTGAAATTAAAATTTGGTTATAAAACCCTAAAAATAAAATAGTGTCAAAAGGAAATAAGATTAATAAGAAAAATAAAAATAAAAATAACAAAGGAAATTTTTAAACATCATCATCGTAGGATGGTTCGCGAGGTGGTAGTGGGTGGAGGTGTTGACAAATCTGCTGTAGAGTAGCATCAATGTTATCAAATCGCTGAAAACACTGCTGCTCAAATCGTGTAAGGCACTCAAAGATGTCAGAATATGAAGCTGCCACATAAACTGGATGATGGGTGGGTGGTGGCTGAGACGATGGGTCCTCGTGTCATGGAGGGACATCATCAGTAATGTCCTCTGGGGCCACCTCCTCCATTGATTGGGTGAGGCGATACTGGGAAGGGTAGGTTCCATGGCGCTTTTCGATCATCCTCATGCTTAGCATGCTCGAGATGGCTTGTTGAGACATCTGGCCAATGAGGGTAAGGGAGGATTCTTGTGCCGCTGTGTTGAGGAGCCCGAAGTGCCGAGCAAATCTAGTCACATAGGGGCCAATGGAGATAACCCCCTTCCGATGCCGCTCCGTCTGATGGCGAATGGTGAGGGCTATGAAATAGGCGAGGTCGAAGACGTGCCCGTGCGACATACACCATAGAAAGTAGACGTAGTGAGTGTTGATGACGCCGATGCTCTCTCGCCGTCCTGTCAGAGTGTAGGCCAAGATGGCGTGTAGGTACCTCAAGGATGGAGGGAGAGCCGATGCCTTGGAGTGGCTAGGGTCGTAGGTGGCCGAGCATGGTACTGACGTGTCCCAGCACCGTGAAGGAGAACAATGAATGTCGCGGTTAAGAGCGTGAAGGTTGTTCTCCTCCTTGAACTCCTCCATGTAGAGGCCTAATGTGGTACTGAACTCTAGGATGCTTAACTGGCGGACTAGACCGCTGAGGTGAAATTGGACCATCCCCGGATCATTAAAGTTGGTCATTACGGTCTGAAGATGGAACGTTGAGTAGAGTTCCATCGTGAGCTCGAGATACGTCGTTTCGATAATCGCAAAGAAAAGCTCTCATGGGTCGGTGGTGAGGAGGGCGCAAATCGCATCAGCCAGTTGGACTTGTTCTAGTGCGGCCCAGTCGATGCAGTAGCCCACACCTAAGGGTCGAGCTCAAAGTATCTAATAGAGTTCTTCTTGCGTTCCCACGGGAAACTAAAGGAACAGGTGGCGAATCTCCGCGGTAGGACCGGAGGATGACGCTGCTCCTTTATTTTTCTTTAAGGTGGGGATGGCGGTTTTCTTCCCACGTGAAGATGACATGGTATATCTACAGTGAAACCAATACGCCCCAAGTATGTTAAAATTAAATGATAAAACTTCATGGGGTTCACAGATTAATTTGACGAACATGCTAAAACAACCAAAGCAAATATATCAAGTCATTATTATGAATTGGACTTGGAGAATAATGTTAATGGAAATATCTAGTGAGTGATGCAAATGGGTTTGGTAGCATGAAATCCATGGAAACAAAAAATGGATGAATGTAGCATAATGTATTGATGAAAAATGTTAAAACAAAATGCATGAGTATTTCTATTATCCTAACTATGAATATTCACTTTAAAATAGTCAAATAAAGCAGAGAAATCATGCAATAAGTAAAAAAAAAAAATCCAACATGAAATAGATGATAACTACTCTAAAAATGAAATTTAAATGATAGCAAAATGGAAATAATATGAGAAAAATGAAGATTATTATGCTAATAAACATCAAGAGTAAGTAAAATAGAAGAGAAAAGAGTAAACAAACGCAAGAGGGAGGAGCTTGAGCTTCGAAAATGGAGTTGAAGGTAGCACACGGGCGTGGCAGAATGGGTGTGTGGAGTTACAACGGCTAGGCTTAGGGATTTTAAGAGAAGAAGATGATGAATAGTGAGGGGTTTTTATAGATTTTGGGGCACACGGCCATGGGACATGCCTGTGTGCCCTAATTTTAGCCCGTGTGTTTCGCATTTTTTTGAATTTCAGCGCATCTAACATTCACCCACGCCCGTGTACCTTGAGCATGCTGGTGAACACGGTCGTGTTCTGTTTCGTTCGCTTATCCTACACCCGTGTGTGTAGGTCCACACCCGTGTTAATTTGACATGTTCAACCACGGGTGCTAGGCACGGGCGTGTCGCACGCCCGTGCTATTTTCTCAAGTTCAACCATGATTCTAAGACACGAGCATGTCGCACGCCCTTGTTGTTTTGGCAAGATCGCTCGCTGCCATATCGCACAGTCGTGGTAATTTGACGCAGCCCGTGTTGGGGCAAAAATCTTTGCCCTATTTTCATACGGTCTACAGTATGCCCGTGTGCCTAGCTGTGTGAGTGTGGAAAACCTATATTCAAGAGCTTAGTTAGGAAGTTAAGTGTTAAATACTAGAATTTAAAGAAATTAATATCGTTAGTGCTCGGGTTGCCTCCCGAGAAGCGCTTATTTATAGTCTAAGCTCGACTTACCTTAATTTCACGCGGTTATGGTGGTTCGAGGAGTTTACACTCCTCATTCCCGCTATCATTTTTATCAAAATAAGGTTTTAAACGAGTAATATTTACCTTAAACGTGCCGAATTTAGAATGATTTACCTCGACTGTGCCGTATAGAAAGATGTTAAGTACCGTAAGAGGGCTTGCTCATTCGGTTCAGAAGTGGTAATACGAGGATCTGCAGCGTCTAATAGTACTTTGTCTCCAGCCTTAAGTTGATTTTGGAAAAAATTTAGCTCATCATGGCGCGTTTTCGGTTTATGTGTTCACCATTTATCTAACTCCTTGATTTGTAGCCTTCGTTCTTCATGGATAGGTCCTTTGTTGTTGCTTGAACATGGCTCATGTATGTCTTTCGAACTTATTTCCTACAAAGTAGATTGCAACATCTGGTCAGTTTTGGTAGAATGATTTATACAATCACCTTCAATGTTTGATATGTTACTCGAATTGTGAGCTTGAAGGGTGATTGTTTCGTCTCCCATACGAAGTGTGAGTTTGTCTGTGCCAAAATCAATAATTGTTCTAGTAGTTGCTAAAAAGGGCCTTCCTAAAATTAAAGGAACGTTACTATCCTCCTCTATGTCTAGAACAATGAAACCCACTGGGAATATAAATTTATCAATTTTAACGAGTACATCTTCAACAATACCCCTAGGAAATCTGATAGTTTTATCTGCTAATTGAATGCTCATCCTAGTTTGTTTGGGTTTCCCAAGACCTAGTTGTTTAAAAATTTTGTGAGGCATGACATTGATACTAGCCCCTAAATCAGTTAACGCATTGTTCACATCTAGACTACCAATTAAACAAGGAATTGTAAAACTCCCTGGATCTTTTAATTTATTGGGCAGCCTATTTTGTAAAATAGCTGAGCAAACTGCGTTTAACTCCACATGCGATGCCTCATCCAACCTTCGCTTATTTGCTAAAAGCTCCTTTAAAAACTTCATTGCGTTCGGCATCTACGAGAGAGCTTCAATAAATGGTAAGTTAATATGTAATTTTTGTAACCGTTTAAGAACTTTACCAAATTGTTCGTCTGAGCGATCTTTTCTTGTCACATTGGGGTATGGCACACGAGGTTTATATTCTACACTTACCAGTTTCTGTTCATTGTGATCTATTTTACCTTTGTCTTTGCTTTCCATAGCTTCTTGATTTGTTTCTGGTTCAGAAGTAACTAACCTTTCTTCATTTCTAACGTTAATCGCATTAAGTTGTTCCCTTGGGTTAGGTTCAATATTACTTGGCATGCTACCTTGTGGTAGTTCAGAAATTAATTTGGACAGCTGGCCTATCTGAGTTTCGAGCCCTTGGATCGATGCTTGTTGATTTTTATGCGCTATCTCGGTGTTCTGGATACGAGTTTTTGACATCGCGATGAATTGTGTTAACATCTCCTCAAGGCTCAGTTTCTTTTCCTGTTGATAAGGTGGTTGTTGAAAACCTAGAGGATTTTGTGGCCTTTGATTTCCTTGACCACCCTATGAGAAATTTGGGTGGTTCCTCCAACCTGCATTATAGTATAACTGTATGGGTTATTTTAAGGTCTAGAGTTATTGTTACCCATATAGTGGACTTGTTCCTCTTCGGTTGTAGGATTGAAGGGTTGATATTCGGTATGTATGCCTCCTCCACTTGAATCACACCTCATCACTAAATGTACCTGCGTAGAACCAAGTAAACCATCAATCTTTTTATTTAGAAGCTCCACCTGATTTGATAACATATTAACCGCATCGACGTTATAAACGCCTGTTGTTTTGGTTGGCTTAGTCCTCATGACTTGCCACTGATAGTTATTCAATGACATCTCCTTGATAAATTCATAAGCCGCTTCAGGTGTTTTGTTGTTGATGGTTCCACTAGTTGCTGCATCAATCATCTATCTTGTTGAGGGGTTCACACCATTATAAAATGTTTGAACTTGCAGCCACAGAGGTAACCCATGGTGAGGGAACCTTCGCAGTAGGTCATTGTATCTCTCCCATGCATCGTAAAGTGTTTCTAAATCCATCTGCACAAAAGAAGAAATATCATTACGTAATTTAGCTATTTTAGATGGCAGAAAATACTTTAATAAAAAATTTTCGGTCATTTGTTCCCAAGTAGTGATTGATCCTTGTGGTAACAAGTTCAACCACTGCTTAGCTTTATTCTCAATGAAAAGGGAAATAGCCGAAGGCAAATGGCATCGTTAGAAATGCCATTAATCTTGAATGTGTCGTGAAACTCCAGAAAATTTGCTAAATGAGTATTTGGGTCTTCATCCTGCAAACCATCAAGCTGAACAAACTGTTGTATCATTTGAATTGTGTTAGGTTTCAGTTCAAAATTATTTGCAGCAATAGCAGGCCTAACTATACTCGATTCAGTTGCTGTTAAAGTAGGTTTAGCATAATCATACATAGTACGAGGAGCAGAATTCTGATTTACTTGATCAGTAGCAATGGCCGGAGGTACCAAATTTTCTTGATTTTCAGCCATCTCCTCGGTTGTAGTTGAAATATCGTCCTTTTGCTCTTCCTCTGTGTATCTTAGGCTTCGCCTTATTTCTCTTCGGTTTCTGTGAGCTATACGATCTATTTCTTCATAAAAAAGTAATGGTCCTGACGGGTTTCTTCTAGTCATAAACTACAAGAACCTGCCAGAAGAAAGAAAAAGAAAATTTAGTAATTATAATCAAAACAAAATTAAAATTGCAATAAAAGTAAATGACCAAAGTAATAAAAATCGAGTGTTCCTAATATCTTAGTTCCCCGGCAACGGCGCCAAAAAATTGATTGTCACTTGCGATAAGTTTTAAAATTTATAAATAATCGTACTTAAACTAACTATTATCAGGACAAAGGCAAGCGAACCTATCGAATAATAGTATAGTTTTAGCAAGACCGGATGTTGAACCTAAAGGAACTAAAAGTACTAGTATTAACTTTCTTTTTATTATCTAGCCTAAGAATAATGGGGGTTTTAATTAACTAATTAACTAATCTAAGAATGCACAGAAAATAGGTTTGGGGAAAATACTTTTTAGAAAATTTGATTGATTAAGACAATACCCAAGGAAAAATCCACCTAGGCTTCACTTGTTATTTGACCCTGAATCGGACGATTTATTCATTCAACTTGTTCCATAGAAATCCCTAATTTATGTTCTTATCCCTATTCAAGACTAATAACATCTAGCCCTAGATTGAATAATTGAAACCTCTTTCTAACTAACACCTTAGGAACTCGATCTATGGATCCCCTTCTTAATCCGGCAAAATCTTGTCACCCTATCTCTAGACGTGCAATCAACTCTACTTAATTATGACAAATTTACTCTTAGAGAGGGACTATTCATCGTCTGAATTAGCATATTAACTTGAATCAATATCCTGAAATACCAAAGAAAGAATTAAGAACACATAATTAAGAACAAGTTAAATATTTATCATACAATTCAGTTAATAATAACAAGATTCATCTTAGGTTTCATTCCCCTTTAGGTATTTAGGGGGTTTAGTTTATAACTAAAAAGGAAAACATCTCAGAAGAATAATGAATGCAAAACATAAAGAAAACCTAAAACTCTTGAAGGGAAATTGAGGGGAGATCTTCAGTCTTGATGAAGACTACGGCTTCTGAGATGGATCAATCGGCTTCTTTCGAGTAATTCCTTGCTTCCTACTCTGCGTAGTCTCTTTAATCCTTATCTATGGTGTTTAAATAGGCTTTAGAATGCCTAAAAGCCCTCAAAATCGCCCTTTTCTGAATAGAACTTAACTTGGGCTCGACAGGGACATGCACGTGTACGATTACTTCAGGCCGTGGTCAAGGCTGAGAGATAGACACGCCCGTGTTGAGAGTGTTTTAGGCCATGTTCGAGCTTGTTAGAATGCACGGGCGTGTGTGCTACCCGTGTGAGGAAGTCCAGGCCGTGTTGTTTTCCCATGTCGGCCCATTTTCTCTATTTTGGCCTGTTTCTTGTCCTTTTTGCTCTCCTGTGCTCACCTAAGTATAAAACATGAAATTAAAGGATTAGGAGCATCAAATTCACCAAATCTAAGGAGAAATCATTCATAAATGTGTTTAAGTATGGGATAATAATATGTATAAATTACAGTTTACCAGCATGTATAGGGACTTGGTCATTTTGTTATATGTGTCATTAAGAATTTGGCCAATTGTATTGGCTTGTAATTGTCAAGGCTTGATGTGGTATTTAGCCTTGAAACTTGACTTATTTTGGTTGAATTGGTTGTAAGCTTATATATATTTATATATGCATGTATGTGCAATTATCTCTTGTGTGATGTGGTTTATAAATGATTAGTAAATGGTTGAATGTGGCTTAATGGTTTTGGTTGTTGAATGGTTATGATTGGCTCATTGGTGTGCTAGGAAAACTAAGTAAAAATATGCATGTTATTGGTAGCCATATTGAAACTTGTAGAATGTGAGTTGGTATGATTTGGTTTGACAAATTATGGTGTTGTAAATGTGATGAGTGTGGATAATGAAATGACGTGATTTGGCCTTGTTTTGTGGATGTTTGGTTGCCTAAGTATATCAAGATTTATGCCATTGAACTTGTATGTGTAGGTGGAAATGAGGTTGACAAATGGCTTGGTAAATAGCCTTTATTTTGTCTACACGGGCGTGTGTCTAGGCCATGTGTGACACACAGTCTGCCCCATGGGCATGTGTTCCGGCCATGTGTCCCTTGCACATTAATTTTGAGAAATAGAATGCTCAGAATTGAGAACACAGGTAGAGACACGGGCATGTGTCTCAACCGTGTGAGAGACACGGCCTTAGGCAGGGTATGTGTCCTGGACGTGTGAAGTCTGCACCTATTTTATGAAAATCTAAATCACCACACAGCTTAGCCCATGGGTGTGTGACTTGGCCGTGTAACCTCAATTTGTTCATCCATTGCAAAACAGAGAGTTACACGGGTTAGGGATGCAGGCGGATGTGACCACACAGCCTGCAGTCCCAAACCACACGAGCGTGTGACACCTATTCACAGCAAAAATTTTCTAAGTTTTGTAAAAATTTCCTGAGTTGTTAGTTTAGTCTCGAACCACTTCCAAATCAAGTTTCAGGCCTCGTAGGCTTGTATTATGGACTTTGTGATTGAATACAAATGGTTTTAATTTGGGTGCAAATTTATGACTCGACTTGTATGTTTGCTTGCTTTGTAAGTCTGGTAATGCCTTGTGTCATATTTTGGTGTTGAATACGAATAAGGGGTGTTACATTTTAGTGGTATCAGAGCTATGATTTAGTCAATTCTCGGACTAACGTAGCGTGTGTGAGAGTCTAGCTATACATGCCATATTTAATTTGTGATAGTGTGACAACTCTTGACAATTTAAATTGTGTTTTCATCTAGTAAATGGATCCCAACCGAGAGGTAGCTGACGATGTTGAAAGTAATGCGCCAGCTCCCACTCAAGGGACAACACGATCCAAAAGAAGGCTAGTAATGGTTAGTCAATGAGGAGAGGCTAGGGAAGCTTCTTCCAAAGGATGAATGAGTGGTTTGCCGAGTTTGTTTGAACAAATCTGGCTGCCCAACATCCTCCACCCTGACACAAGTTGTGGAATTGTCAAGACTTAACAAGCCTTTAATTGATAAGATTCGAAAATAAGGGGTTGAAGAATTTAGAGCCAATGTTGACGATGATCCCGAGAGGGCAGATTTTTGGCTTGAGAACTATATCAGGGTATTTGATAAGCTTTCTTGCACACCGAATGAGTGTTTGAAATGTGCTATATCGCTTCTGAGGGATTCGGCAAATCAGTGGTGGAATACGCTTGTATCTGTGGTACCAGAAGAAAGAGTTATATGGGATTTCTTCCAAAAAGAGTTCAGAAAGAAATATATCAGTCAACAATTCATTGATCAAAAACGTAAAAAGTTTTTAGAGCTAAAACAGAGTCGTATGTCTGTGACTAAATATGAGCGAGAGTTTGTTAGGCTCAGTAAGTATGCTCGAGAATGTATTTCCACAGAGGCTATCATGTGCAAGAGATTCAAAGAAGGGTTGAATGAAGATATCAAACTGCTAGCTGGGATTTTAGAGTTGAAAGAATTTGTCATGCTGGTCAATAGAGCATGCAAAGCCGAAGAGTTGAGCAAAGAAAAGAGAAAAGCTGAGTTCGATGTTAGAGATTCAAGAAAAAGGGCGATGAATAAGTCATTTCAATCTTCATCAAAGAAATCAAGGGATTTGTATACTCGATCGAATGTTTCAGCTGGGTATCTTAATAGAGATCGTAAGAAGCAATATTCGGGTTCCAAGGCCCAAACTACGTCAATAGCGAGCGTTGGTAACGCTAGGTCAAATAGACCTAAATGTCAACAGTGTGGTAGACGTCATCCCGGTGAATGTAGGATGAATAACCGGGCTTGCTTTAAATGTGGCTCCCAAGATCACTTTATTTGAGATTGCCCTAAAATGGCTGAGAAAGATAATTTTTAGAATGCAAGACCGAGTAACACTGCCACTAGAAGGAGGTCACTGAGAAATACGGGAAGTGGGAACAGTAGTAGAGGTGTAACAAAATATTTGACTACGAGATTAGAAGTTAGAGCAACTGCTAGAACTTACACTATTCGCACTCGGGAAGATGGTCATCCCCTGATGTTATCACTGGTACATTTTCTCTCTATGATACTAATGTAGTTGCATTGATTGATCCTGGATCGACTCGTTCTTATATTTGCATGAATTTGGTATCTAGTAATAATTTTCCTGTTGAGTCTACTGAGTATGTGATTAAAGTGTTGAACCCCTTAGGTAGATATGTTCTAGTTAATAAAGTTTGCAATTGTCCTTTAATGATTCGGGGTCACTATTTTTTGGCTAACTTGATGCTTTTGCCGTTTGATGAGTTTGATGTAATTCTTGGAATGGATTGGTTGACTCTACATGATGTCATAGTGAATTGTAGATGAAATATTATTGAATTGAAATGTCAAAATAATGAAATTCTTCGGATTGAACCAAACGAGTCAGGTGAGTTGCCAATTGTGATTTCGTCGATGTCAGCTCAGAGGCATGTAAGAAAAGGTTGTGAAGCTTATCTTGCGTATGTGCTGAATACGAAGGTGTCTGAATTGAAGATCGAATTTGTGTCGGTAGTTTGTGAATACCTGGATGTGTTTCCAGAAAAATTACCTAAATTACCACCGATCAGAGAGGTTGAGTTTACTATTGATTTAGTATCGGGAAGTTCACCGATATTGATATAGAATGGCTCCAACTAAATTGAAAGAATTGAAGTTTCAGTTGCAAGAGTTGACAGATAAGGGTTTTGCGAGACCGAGTTTTTTTCCCTGGGGTGCACTAGTGTTATTCGTTCAGAAGAAAGATAGATCCATGACACTTTGTATTGATTATCGTTAGCTTAATCAGGTTCCAATAAAGAACAAGTATCCTTTACCAGGAATTGATGATTTGTTCGATCAGTTGAAAGGGGCAACAATGTTCTCAAAGATAAACTTGAGATCAGGCTATCATCAGTTGAGAGTTAAAGAGTCGGATGTGCTGAAGACCGCATTCAAAACAGGGTACAGGCATTATGAGTTTCTTGTTATGCCTTTTGGATTAACAAATGCTCCTGCAGTTTTTATGGACTTGATGAATCAAATTTTTCAACCATATTTGGATAAATTTATGGTTGTTTTTATTGATGACATTCTGATTTATTCCCGAGATGAGTCCGAGGATGTCGAACATTTAAGAATTGTATTGCAGACTTTGAGAGATAAGAAATAGTTTGCTAAATTCAGTAAAAGTGAGTTTTGGCTCCAAGAAGTTGGATTTTTGGGCCACATTGTTTCAGTGAAAGGTATATGAGTTGATCCAAGTAAGATTTCAGCAGTTGTTGATTGGAAACCACCAAAAAATGTATCTAAAGTTAAAAGCTTTTTGGGTTTGGCTGGTTATTATCGATGTTTTGTTAAGGGATTTTCGATGATTGCTACACCTATGACCAGATTGTTACGAAAAGACGTGAAATTTGAGTTGTCTGAAAAATGTCAACAAAGTTTTGAACAGTTGAAAGCGTTGTTAACTGAGGCACCGGTGTTAGTGCAACCTGAGTCAGGAAAAGAGTTTGTAATTTTTAGCGACGCGTCATTGAATGGTCTTGGATGTGTGTTGATGCAAGAAGGTAAAGTGATAGCTTATGCCTCAAGATAGTTATCCAACGCACGACTTGGAATTAGCTACTATTGTGTTTGCTTTAAAAATCTGGAGCCACCATTTATTCGGTGAGAAGTGTCACATCTTTACCGATCACAAGAGTTTGAAGTATTTAATAACTCAAAAAGATTTGAATTTACGACAACGAAGATGGCTCGAGTTGTTGAAAGATTATGAGTTAGTGATCGACTATCACCCGGGGAAAGTGAACGTAGTCGCAGACGCTTTGAGTAGAAAAAAATTTTTGCTTTGAGGGTAATGAATACATAGTTAACTTTATTTGATGATAGATCGATTCTAGTCGAGTTGAAAGCTAGACCGGTATTTCTTCAGCAAATTTGCGAAGCTCAGAAAGGTGATAATTGAATAGTGATTCAGAATATTAGATTGGATCCGATGATTGTTTGAGGTTCCGAGGTAGGATTTGTGTACCGAGAGATACTGAGCTAATTTAGAAAATTCTTCATTAGGCACATAATGGTTGTTTATCCATTCACCCTAGGAGTACAAAGATGTATAATGATTTGAAGGAATTGTATTGTTAGTCAGGCATGAAACGAGACATTTCAGAGTTTGTAACGAGATGTTTGATTTGTCAACAAGTGAAAGCCGAACATCAAGTGTCTTCGGGTTTACTTCAGCTTATGATGGTACCCGAGTGGAAATGGGATAGAGTTACGATGGATTTCGTAACGGGGTTACCTCTGACCTCGAATAAAAAATATGTTGTATGGGTCGTTGTTGATAGATTGACGAAATCGACTCATTTCATTTACGTACCGATTATTCACTTGATAAACTAGCTGAATTGTACATTGCTGAAATTGTTAGATTGCACGGAGTGCCTACTTCTATTATTTTAGATAGAGATCTGAGGTTTAAGTCGCGATTTTGGAAAAATTTACAAGAAGTGTTGGGTACAAAGTTGAATTTTAGTATCGCATTCCATCCACAAATCGACGGTCAATCTGAGAGAGTGATTCAAATTCTCAAAGATACGTTTCGCTGTTGTGTTTTAGAGTTCGAAGGTAGTTGGGAGAAATACTTACTGTCGGTCGAATTTGCTGCCAGTAATGGAAAGAAACCCTATACTACAGGAGAGGCATTTTCCTATTGAATGGCACATGGTTCTGCATTAACATAACAAGCAAAAAAAAAAAAAAGAAAGAAATATTGTATCACTTCTTTTATCTTTAGAGACATATGTAATGTACATCTGTTCAAAGAATGCCTTAGGGTAGGGAAAGAATCTTTGATTGTATGTCTTCTCTTTCATGTATGCTTGTCAAATAAAGAGAGAGACATCAGTCCCAAGAGTCTTACCTTTCAGCAGTTAAAGCAAGCATGAGACTGTCTTTATATGCCTTTCAACAGTTTTCAATCGAGTATTAAGATGGCACCGTATGTAGCATTGTATGGACGCAAGTGTTGAACTCCACTATACTGAACTAAGCTTAGTGAGAAACAGATTCACGGGGTTGATTTGGTCAAAGAAACTGAAGAGAAAGTGAAAGTAATTCATCATTGTTTGAAAGCATCTTCGGATCAATAGAAATCGTACGCGGATTTGAAACGGAAGGATATCAAATTTCAGGTTGGTGATAAAGTGTTTTTGAAAGTGTCCCCGTGGAAGAAAATTCTTAGATTTGGTCACAAAGACAAGTTGGGTCCGCGTTTTATTGGGTTGTATGAGATTATTGAAAGAATAGGGCCAGTAGCATATCGACTAGCTTTGCCGTCGGAGTTGGAAAGAATCCACAACGTGTTTCATCGATGTTGTGACGATACCAATCAGATCCTTCGCATGAAATTTCCCCCATAGAGATTGAGATTCGACCCGATATGACATATGGTGAAGAACCGATCAAAGTGTTAGCTCGAGAGGTTAAACAATTGAGAAATAAAAGCATAGCTCTAGTGAAAGTTTCGTGGCAACGACACGGGGTCGAAGAGGCTACATGGGAACCCGAGGAAGGTATGAGAAAACAGTACCCTAACCTATTTTCTGGTAAGATTTTTGGGGACAAAAATCCCTAAAGGGGGAGACTTGTAACAGCCCGTTTTTGGGTCAAATTAGAAAAATGGTTTTGGGACCAAAAATCCAAAATAGATATCTATTTTATTATTTCTTTAATGTCTACAGCATGATAGAAAAATTGTGTGAAAATTTCGTTAAGAAATTTTATCGATTGAGTACCCAATTTGACTAGAAAGACTAAATTACAATAGGTGTTAAATTTGAGTTCTATAGGTTAAAGGTGTCTAATTGCTATGAAAATTTAAATTGGAGGTCCTTAAATGGTAATTAGACCATTTTATTTTGGTATGGACAAAAATGGAAATGGTTAGGTAAAATTTTAAGGTTATCCATTAAGAGCATTTTAGTAATTTGTCAAATAAAGCCAAAATAACTAAATAAAAGATGTCATCTTCTTTAATTTGGTCCCTTATGGTCGAAATTTTGGGGGAAACCATAGCTAGGGTTTTGGCCAAGCTTTCAAGCTTGATTGTAAGTCCGTTCTTGTCCCGTTTTTAACGTTTTTTATATTTTTGATATCATTGTAACTTGATTTAGCTATTTAAAGGACTAATTTGAAAGAAATTTAAAGTCCAAAATTTTACCCATATTGAATATGCTTGTATTTTGATGTTTGATGGTAGAAAATGCATGTTTGTTGTTTGTTAAATGACTTTTGAAAAGTGCTTTTCAGTCAAAACGTCAAATAGGGACTAACTTGTAAAAGTCTATAAATGTGTAGAAAAGTGTGAATAAATAAAAAATGTGGGCTGTTATGAGTACAAACAACATTCAACTAGGCTTTAGTTGTAAAGAAATTGAAAGAACTTCATTTTCGAGCCTAGGGACTAAATTGTAAAATGTTGAAAAGTTAGGGGTAAAAATGTAAAATTTGCCATAACGTGTTTTTGGGCTGAATTGAATAATGTGATGATTAAATAAGTTAAATGTGGTATTATAGATCAAGAAAAATGAAGTTCGGGTCTAGATCGGTCGAAAATCAAAGTAATTGACGAATAAATCTCTTTGGCAGTTGTAACTGAGGTAAGTTCGTATGTTAAATAAGCTTTACTTTAAATGTATTTTGAATGCTTTAATTTATGCATGAATTGTGTAATCGACCTTACGGGCACATTTGACGACGTTTTGACAAGCGAGAAATCCTAATCGAACCTTAGGAATAGATTAGGATACAGGTGACATGTCACTAGGGTTTTATGTTATGTGATCCGGGTGCTGGTCCTGTACACCCTATCAGTGGCTGAGCATGCTGGCATATGTTGCGGTTACTTAATAGCTTGTGTGAGTAGCACCGAGTAGTTACGTCTTGATTGACAGCTTGTTTGAGTAGGCCCATTGTTGGCTCGAGAGCGAGCATATATGTGATATGAGATGTAGGTAGCAATGGCTACATATGTGGCACCTTGTGTGCAAGGTTTCCCGAGTAACCGAATTTATTATTCTGAGTGGTTCATTGAGTATGACAAGAATGAGAATGTGTATGAAATTATTTCAAGATGGTACAGGTATGTACTTAAAGCTTATGATTATTAATTCGTGATATGACGATTTTAAGGTAAGTTTGTGATAGTAGTGATTTGATCATGAGATTATGGAAATTACATTGCCTTACGTTATATCACTTGCATGTCAATGTATGGTAAGTTTTGTTTATTTCTTTCATACGAGCTTACTAAGCTATATAGCTTACTCTTTTTTGTTTTCCATGTTTTATAGTGCCACCAAGCTAGCTCGGATTGGAGATCGTCGGAGATCGTATCACACTATCGAACTGTTATTTTGGGTACCGATGATTTTAAACATTTTGAGAATATGGCATGTATAAGGACTTGGTCATTTTGTATATGTGTCATTAAGAATTTGGCCTATTGTATTGGCTTGTAATTGTCAAGGCCTGATGTGGTATGTGGCCTTGAAACTTGACTTATTTTGGTTGAATTGGTTGTAAGCTTATATATATATTTATATATGCATGTATGTGCAATTATCTCTTGTGTAATGTGGTTTATAAATGCTTGGTAAATGGTTGAATGTGGCTTAATGGTTTTGGTTGTTGAATGGTTAAGATTGGCTCATTGGAGTGCTAGGAAAACTAAGTAAAATTATGCATGTTATTGGTAGCCATATTGAAACTTGTAGAATGTGAGTTGGTATGATTTGGTTTGACAAATTATGGTGTTGTAAATGTGTTGAATGTGGATAATGAAATGACATGACTTGGCCTTGTTTTGTGGATGTTTGGTTGCCTAAGTATATCAAGATTTATGCCATTGAACTTGTATATGTGTAGGTGGAAATGAGTGTGACAAATGGCTTGGTAAATAGCATTTATTTTGTCCACACAGGTAGACACACGGGCGTGTGTCTAGGCCGTGTCTAACACACGGTCTGCCCTATGGGCATATGTTCCGTCCGTGTGTCCCGCACACCTTAATTTTGAGAAATAGAATGCTCAAAATTGAGCACACGGGTAGAGACACGAGCGTGTGTCTCAGTCATGTGAGGGACACGGACTCAGGCACGGGCGTATGTCCTGGACATGTGAAGTCTGCACCTATTTTATGAAAATTTAATTCACCACACGACCTAGCCCAAAGGCGTGTGACTTGGCCGTGTGACCTCAATTTGTTCTTGCTTTGCAAAACAAAGAGTTGCACGGATTAGGGACTTGGGCGTGTGTGACCACACGGCCTACCAACACGGACGTGTCCCAAACCACACGGGCGTGTGACCCCTGTTCATAGCTAAAATTTTCTGAATTTTGTAAAAATTTCCCGTGTTGTTGGTTTAGTCCCGAACCACTTCCAATGCCTATTTTGGGCCTCGTAGGCTCATATTAGGGACTTTGTGAATGAATACAAATGGTTTAATTTGGGCGCAAATTTATGACTCGACTTGTATGTTTGCTTGCTTTGTAATTCCGATAATGCCTCATGTCTTGTTCCGGCGTTGAATACGGATAAGGGGTGTTACAATGGCTACCAATTCAAGATCATGTGTCGGGTAGTTCTTTTCATGTGGCTTTAGCTGTCGTGAAGCATAAGCTACTACTTTACCATCTTGCATCAAAACACAGCCTAAACCATTCAATGATGCATCACTGTAAACTATAAATCCCTTACCCGATTCAGGTTGGACTAACACAGATGCTTCTGTTAATAGTGCCTTTAATATGTCAAAGCTCTGTTGGCATTTGTCAGTCCACTCAAACTTTAAATCTTTCTATAACAAATGGGTCATTGGTAAAGCTATCATTGAAAAACTTTTTACAAATCTCTGATAATAACCAGTTTTGGAGTTCAGACACATTCTTCGGTGGCTTCCAATTAACAATGGCTAAAATTTTATTCAGGTCTACTCTGACACCTTCAGTAGATACTATATGCCCAAGAAAACTAACTTCTCGTAACCAAAATTCACATTTACTAAATTTCACATACAGTTGTTTCTCTTGCAAAGTTTGCAACACTATTCTCAGGTGTTCAGCATGTTCATTTTCATCTCGAGAATAAATCAAAATATCATCTATAAATACCACCATAAACCTGTCCAAATACGAGCTAAAAATTCTATTCATCAGATCCATAAACACTACAGGTTCATTTGTCAAACCGAATGGCATCACAAGAAACTCATAGTGTCCATACCTGGTTCTAAAAGCTATCTTTTGCACATCTGATTCTTTTACCCGTAGTTGATAGTAACTAGAATGGATATCAATCTTTGAAAATACAGTGGCACATTTTAACTGGTCAAACAAATTATCGGTTCGAGGTAATGGATACTTATTCTTTATTGTAACTTTGTTGAGTTGTTTATAATCAATGCACAGCCTCAACGATCCATCCTTCTTCTTTACAAATAGAACCGGCGCACCCCAAGGTGAGAAACTAGGTCGAGCAAAGCCTCTATCAATCAATTCTTGCAACTGTACTTTCAGCTCTTTCAATTCAGTAGGACTCATTCTGTAAGGTACTATAGATATAGGTATTGTACCTGGAACAAGATCTATAGAGAATTTCACTTCTTGATCCGGTGGCAAACCAAGTAATTCTTCTAGGAATACATCAGGAAATTCATACAACCGGCACTGATTGAATCTTTGACTCAGACACTTTAGTATCCATCACATATGCAAGACAAGTGTGATAACATTTTCTGACATATTTCTGTGCTGGTATTGTTGAAATCACATTAGGTAATCCATCTAGTTTATCAGATTCAACATGGAGTAATTCATCATTCTCACATTTCAATACAATATATTTATGCTTACAATTCACCACTGCATCATATTAGGTTAACCAATCCATTCCCAAGATCACATCAAATTCATCAAATGGCAATAACATCAAGTTAGCCGGAAAGCGATAACCTTTTACCATCAATGGATGGTTCTTACAAACTTTATCCACCATAGCACACTGGCTCAGAGGGTTTGAAACTTTAACCACAAATTTAGTAAATTCAATAGGTAAATTTTTAACAGTCACTAAGTTCATGTATATGTATGAATGTGTGGAACCAGGATCAATCAATGCAGTAATATCAGTAACAAGTAGAGAAAATGTACCAGTAATGACGTCTGGTGTAGAGGCATCTTCTCTAGCACGAGTAGCATATGTTCTTGTAGGTGCTCGTGCCTTAAATTTAACTATTGTATCCCTGGTAGTTCCTCGACTACCACTAACATTGCCAGGATGACGGGGTGTTCTGCCTCTCAAGACAAGATTACTAGGCTTTGGAGTTGGTTCTATCTCTTTTTCAACTCTTTCTGGACAATCTCTGAGAAAATGATCAAGTGAACCACATCCAAAACAAGCTCCACTTCTAAACCCACATTCCCTATGATAAAATTTGTTACAATGTTTACATTTCGGTTTGGGATTACCAACACTACTTACATTGGTCACAGATGGAGATGAAGACCTCGGGTTAGAACGCTGAGAGCCCCGCTCTCTTCCAGAATATCCCGTAGAGGTGGTAACACGATCATAATACTTCTTTAATTTCTTAGAAGAAAATGATTGTGACTTACTCATGGTTCTTTTGCCAGAAACCCAAGCCTCTTTTTCAGCTTGTCTATTTTCATTACTCAATTCCTCAGCTTTGTGTGCTCAATCGGCTAACACCACAAATTCCCTTATCTCGAGAATTCCAATCAACAATTTGATGTCTTCATTTAAACCCTCTTCAAAGCGTTTATGTAATGCCCTAAAAATCTCTTATATATTATTTTTGTATGTTTGTGACATAAATGTGTATCTGCTTCAGTGGTTAAGTGTTCTGGGTATGTCTGAGAGGTCTTGGGTTCAAGCCTTGACTTGGGCCAAATTTTTATTTTTAATTGAATAAACCCCTATCTCTAGCTAGTAGGCTTAAAAATAAATAGTGAAAAAATATGTCAGAATGGGCCTGCTGGTCTGGTGGTTAAGTGGTGTGTTGGAGTGCTAGGGGTCTTGAGTTCGAATCACTGTACGTGCAAAGGGGATTTTTTTTGTACTTGTGTCGTGAAGAAGTTTAAAATCCTGAGTATTTGAGGAGTGTGGGGATGTTGCGGTCGATTTTTAGGAGGATGTTGAGGGAATTTCGGTTGTTAAGGGATTTGGGGATTGAGTGAGTGTTTTGGGGAGATTTGGATGGAAGAGTTTGGATAGAACCGAAACTAGTAGTGGCAATATCAGCTACCCTTTCTCATTCCCCAATTTTTTGATAGTTTTGGTCGTTTCTTCTTTTGGTTTTTCTCTCTGCTTTCATCTTTTTTTCTTTTTATTATTTCTTTTACATTTACTGCCGTTTAGTTCTTCCTAACCTCCACCTACTGCCGAAATTTTGTGATTTCCATGCTCTTCTTTTTCTTTTTCTTTTCTTTTTCTTCCCAAGCCAAATGATAACTATTTTTTTTCCCAAATCGTGGTTGCTCCTAATCTTTTGACTTTTTGAGTTTATTCTCTTTACTGCCAAAATTGCTACCGAAAGTTCTTTCCCTTCTTACCTATTTTCTTTTCCTATTTGCTTCTTTGTGTTCATTCGTTCCGTGAGTAACTGTGCATTTTCATGGTACGGTAAGTTATGTTTCTACTTCTTGATTAACTTTTGTATGGTTAAGTGGTTTAAGGGGATTTTCTCCTAGTTGATTAGGAGTTGACCAAAGGGCTAGAGGTCTCTGATTGACGTCTTAAGTGGGCGAAACCTCCCTCTTTACTCAATCAAAGGTAATCTTGTTGTGAGTTTAACGTTTGATCAACTTGTGTGTACTTGGTTGAGTAAATATTTAAGTGAATAATTAGTGATTGTTCAGTCAAGTGTAGGTTTCAAAGACTTGGGGCAGTTTTCTCAGCAAGTAGAAACCAGGTGTGTAAACACGACTCTGAAATCGGGAATCAGTGAAAAGCTAAAAAACGTGATTTTTGATGCCACACGAGCATGCGGCCACCCGTGTGGTAGGCCGTGTGACCGAACAGGGGCTTGTGATCGAGGAGGCTGGTCATGTGTGATTCATGGGCCGAACTGATTTGGGAAGTGTGGGCCCCACAAGCGTATGGGCCCACGCGAGCGTGTGGAGTATTAGGGCTAGACCGTGTAATCCACACGGCCAAGGCCATTTTGGGCTGTGTGAGCCACATGAGCGTGTGGGCCTATATAGGCTAACAACATGGGCTTGTGGGCTCATTTTCACCGTTAGATTGCTGAGGTTGCACGGGTCGCCTGAGTCGACTATAGACCTACTGTAGGGTTGGTAAGCTTACCTAGACCCCTAATTGACTAAATGACTGTTATATCCATATACGATATATATGTATGTATGTATGACTATATATTGAGCATGCTGTTAAAACTATACTGAATTCATGTATGATACCATGATTTGGCATGACATGATTGTTTGATGCATTGCATGGGGATCGGTTGATATTGATCCGAGGAAGTGTACTGAAAGGCTTCGAGCCTAACTTACTGGAAACTCAGTTGCATATTACTGTATAGTGCCGCATTCGGTATAACTTGGAGTGTAGGGATGGGTGGGTTGATTATATCCCTACACATGTAGGGTTGGAAGGAGATGGAGTGTAGAGGCTAGCTGGGTAGGATTTTGTATGATTGCATATTTGATAATCTTTGTCATCGACATCGACATCTTGAATGGGCCAAGACCCCTAAAGCATGCATCGCTCTGCATTGAGATGGGTTAAGGCCTAACTAAAAACTGAATCCAAGACTGAAAAGGGCTTAGGCCTAGACTATGATTACTTCCTGTCTGTTTGACTTACTGGGGATTACACACTGAGTTTTTGTCACCCTTCTATTTTAACTGTATAGGTAATCCCTAGGCTTAGGCAGATCAGAGCGGCAGAGGCTTCAGTGGTGGCTGCACGACCCTTTTTACTATTTCGTACTGAATTAGATTCTTTTAAAGTTTTACTTGGGGTATTTTACTGTAATAATGGCCTCTTTTGGATTTAAATTTTTAATTTGGGATTTTTATTGTTTTGATTTATAACTACTCGTAGTAGGAATAATCGAGTTTTCAAAAAGATTCAAACGTTTTAACAAAATTCACTCAAATACACAACTGTATTAAAAAGCTTCTGTAATAACTGGAGTTTTGAAAATTAGTAACGTTTTGAAAGAGGATAACTTTGTGAGAATGAATTACATTTTGAAAATAAATGACATGTCCTAGAATTAACATAAAATATTGTAAAGAGGTTATATAGAAAAGAGGTTTTTGACGGCAACTCACTTTTTCGAAAAACACTACCATGTGACATCACCAGATTTGGCCATAACGTCTAAGCCAGATTTGGGGTGTTACATTTAGTGGCATCAGAGCCAGGTTACAAAACTCAACTGCGAATTTGGGTTTTTAAGATTTGATTATTTAAGAACTGAGTTTTAAATGACGTGAAATATCTTACTAAATGTGTGGTACATCAAGTCTCAGGCACCGATTCTGTAAGTCCTCTAAACTGTTATTTGTTTACAAACTGAAATTCTATAGATAGTATATACTAGGACTACTGGAAAAACTCAAGTTAGTGTATACCGATAGTGTAGTAAAACCTATAGACATTGATAGACACTGCGATGTACAAAACAAGCTATAGATTTCTGATACTGTTTTCATAAAATATCTATTAATAAACACTGGAACTATAAACTGATGCATAAAACTATTAGTACAAATAAAACGTGAATAGGCAATGAGCACAAGAGGTACTTGTTGCTGGGGTACAAGAGGCCGTGGTAGAGGCCTTAGATGGGCTCGAGTTGAGTCTTCTTCACTAGGTGGTATGCCAAATTTAGACACTAGTGAGATGCCGGTGTCACCTATTACAAAGACTGGGTCTAGGTCTGGGTCTCATGATCGAGCGACTGGGGACGACGCACTGTCTCAGGCCATGTTGAGGTTTTTAGAGAGGGTCGCTAGGCCCAATATTGGAGCTAGACGCCAAGGGTCGGTTACGAAATGACTCCGGTCTAATGGAGCTGAGATATTCAGGAGTGTCGCTAGGGTCGCCCCTAATGTGGCTAAGTACTAGATTGAGGCTACAGAGAGGATCATGGACGATCTGGATTGCACCCCCAAGAAGAAATTAAAGGGTGTTGTATCTCTGCTACGTGATGAGGCATATCAGTGGTGGCTCACTGTTAAGGAGGGCACTCAGCCCGATCGATTGACCTAGGAGTTCTTTAAAACCATTTTCCAGGGGAAGTATGTGGGGGCTAGTTATGTGGATACCCGTAGGAGGGAGTTCCTAAATTTGACTCAGGGAGATAGATCAGTGACCGAGTATGAGGCTGAATTTTTTAAATTGAGCCGCTATGCGCGAGGTACGGTGGCGACTGAGTACGAGCGATGTGTTCGCTTCGAGGATGGCCTCAGGGATAATCTGAGGGTTCTGATAGCTCCACAGAGGGAGCAAGATTTTTTTGCATTGGTTGATAAGGCGAAGATCACCGAGGAAGTAAAGCGCGCTGAGCGCTAGAACTGAGAGAAGGGTAGGAGCAAGAGGGATTCAGAGCCCTCGAGTTCCGTTCAGAGGCCTAAGAAAAAGGCTACAGTTGATGGGCCGATCAAAGTTGGGGCTCCTATTGCTGCTCCTGGATAGTCACCGTATACTAATTGTGGTAGACGCCATCTGGGTGAGTGTTGGAAAAGGACTGGGGCATGCTTGAGGTGCGGTCCTTTGGAGCACCGTTTTAGGGATGTCCGCGAAGGGCCGATCAGACACAAGCTCCGGGTAATAATACTGTACAGCCACCGAAGGTTGTTCAGCAGCCATTGAGAGGCCATGGTCAGGCCAGAGGTGGTATGGGTTAGGCCATGGTCAGAGAGCACCGGACAGAGGTGCTGGTCATACTGAGGCGAGGCAGTCGGCTCTTGTTTATACTGCAGGTCGTCGAGAGGATAGAGACTCTCCAAACGTCATCACAAGTACGTTCTTTATTTATAATGTACCTTATACTGCACTAATAGATATAGGATCCACTTACTCCTATATGGCTTGTACCGTATCTGAAAACTTAGGGGTATTGATTGATAGCACTACGAGTAAGGTCACTGTGCTGAGTCCGTTGGGGCAATTAGTAAGGGTAAATAAGTTTTTTAGAGACATTCCTTTCTAGCTTCAAGGGGCTATTTTTCTGGCTGATCTAATGGAACTGCCTTTCAGATAATTTGATCTAATATTGGGAATGGACTGGTTGGTCAAGAACCAAGTGAGCTTAGATTGTGCCATAAAAAGAGTTGTACTGAGAACTGCAGAGGACAGCGAGGTAGTCATAATTGGAGAGCGTCGAAATTACTTATCGAATGTGATTTCTGCATTAAGGGCCGAAAAGTTGGTTCGTAAGAGATGTGAGGCGTATCTGGCCTACATCAGTGTTTCATATTCTGAGGATTCTTCAGTTAAGGATATCAGGACAGTTAAAGACTTTCTAGACATTTTTATTGAAGAGCTACCTGAGTTACCTCGGAATCGTGAAGTAGAGTTTGGGATCGAGCTTCTCCCTGATACAGCTCCAGCGCCTTATCGCGTGGCACCAAAAGAGCTTGTGGAGCTTAAGGCTCAGATTCAAGAGTTTTTGGATTGTGGATTCATTCATCCTAGTGTGTCTCCGTGGGAAGCACCAGTACTATTTGTGAAAAAGAATGATGGGTCCATGCATATGTGTATCGACTACTGGCAACTGAATAAGTTGACCATCAAGAATAAGTACCCCCTACCGAGGATAGACGATTTGTTTGACCAGTTCTGAGGTGCTTCAGTTTTCTCTAAGATTGACCTCCAATCAGGGTATCACCAGTTGAGAGTTAAGAAGCTAATGTGCATAAGACAACATTTAGGACTTGATACGGTCATTACAAGTTCCTAGTGATGCCCTTTGGACTGACGAATGCACCAGTAGCTTTTATGGATCTGATGAATCGAGTGTTCCAACCTGGATCGGTTCGTGGTGGTATTTATTGATGATATACTGGTGTATTCGAAGACTAAGGATAAGCACGATGAACACCTGTAACGCTCGGGTTTTTGCAAGTGTACACAGTCGTTATCAAGTAATAAGTAAGTATCGAGTTATTGTCTCCACAGAGATTATATTCGTGCTATGTCACTCAATTATAAAAATATTCCTAACAACTTGGTAAATAGAAACACAATTTGATTTGGAAGTATTGATTAAAACTATGTAAAATTAATCTAGATGCAATGATCCCTAATATGATTTATCCTAACATGCAACTATATGAATGAAATAGATTTTAGCAGAATTAACACAATAAACAACAATTATAACATAAATAAGCTAGGACAATTACTTTAATTGAACTCAAATTATTATCAACATGCTTATCAATATTCAGAAAAACATTCCATGGCAACTCGATCATTCATGAGTTTGGAAACCACATTAGGTCCATTCAAAATCCTTTACTTAGTAAATACGCATTTTACTAATTTTTACTAAGGGTTTCTTAGTATTCGTACGAGGTAATAAGGACGTGTTAGGTTTGAAATAATTTAATCACACAAACCTAAAAACTATGCAGATAACAAAGCCTAGTTAGGGTTGTTATGCAACCTGCAATTTAATCGGGTTAGGATCTAAATTGAGCATACACATTTCAATTATGCGTCCATTAACCGTCATTTGGTTATGATCGCTCAGCTAATTCAGGTGCATTTCAATCACGTATGAACGAAATACAGACTTGATTTTAATTGAAAACATGATCAATTGAGGCACAAACATTATAAGCATGAATCAAATAATTATTATTTAATCAAAGAAATAATCCTAACTTAAATAAAATTAAGCTATCATTGTTGTAAACAAGAACAGTGAAAACATAGCAAACCTTCTTGAATTAAATTAAAGAAAAGAAAGATTAAACCCAATCAAAGTGGTTGTCACCCAAGACTCTGATTGACGAGGGCTCTTTTGTTCCTTCGCTTTGCCCTTTTGCTGATGGCTCTCTGAGGTGGCTGACCAAAGGTTCTTTAAAAGGCTAATTTACTAAAAATGTTTATGAAAAGATGATGATAGCTGTGAGGGGAAATAAAGCTAAGATAATTGAGAGAGGAGAGAATGATGAATGAGTGAGGGATGATTAAAAAAGTGAGAAATAGGGTCTTATTTATAGGTAAGGCAAGGGAGCTAGTTTGCTAAAAATAGGAGTGTCCATCTTTTGAGAATTCCTCCAAGGGTGGCTAGCCATGATTTGTGGAAATGTGGCTGATTTTTGCTTGATTTAAGTGCCACACATCATCAGGATCAAGACTCGGTCAATTGCAAATCTCCAGGTAAATCTCTAATTTCTTCAACTCTTCAATGGCCTTGTGCAATTAAACCAAAATTTGATTTATGAACATCCACATGCAGTCGAATTTTGGGTTGACTTGGTCCTCCATTTGGATGGTTTTGTAATCAAAATAAAGCTCTCAGACTTGTCCAAAAATAATAGATAATTTAGAGGACCAAAGAAAATAATTTAACCACTTTAATTAATCAATTTACTTAATTAATTAAAACCAATCTATTAATGAAATATATTAAAATAAATTATTAAATATAAGTTTATATTTTATTATTTAATTTAATCATGCATGACCCACTTTATAGCTTGAAAATATAATATGCTCAAATTAATATAAAAGAAGCCATTTTCTGCATGAAAACTATATAATAAAGCATAAAATCTCATTTTAATAATTTCTATGTCCCAATTTCATATTTTCATATATTTCATTAATTTATTAAACAATTACTTGGTTTTAATAACAAATTTAAGTAAAAAGGTGATGAATTATATAAGAAAAATCCTATATATTTTTCAGTTTACAACACCTCAGAGTGGTTCTACAGATTCTACGAAAGAAACAACTGTACGCCAAGTTCAGTAAATGTGAGTTCTGGTTACGTGAAGTAACATTTTTGGGACATGTGGTTTCTTTTGAGAGGATTAGAGTCGATCCTTAAAAAATTGAGGCTGTCTTGGATTGGAAGCAGGCTAAGACTGTATCTAAGATCCGCAGCTTTCTAGGACTGACAGGGTATTATCAACGATTTGTAGAGGGGTTTTCACTGATTGCAGCACCTTTGACTAAGCTACTACGCAAGGGTGTGCCGTTTAACTGGACTGATGCGCAGCAAGAGAGCTTTGAGAAGCTCAAGACCGTACTGATTGAGACCCTATCTTGATATAGCCAGAGTCTGGGAAAGAGTTCACTGTCTACAGCGATGCATCACATGTGGGTTTGGGATGTGTGTTGATGCAAGAGGGTAAGGTAGTAGCGTATGCGTCTCGTCAGCTTAAGACTCATGAGGCGAATTATCTGACGCATGACTTGGAGTTGGCCGTGGTGGTATTCACACTGAAAATTTAGAGGCATTATTTGTACGGTGAGAAGTGTATCATCTACACTGATCACAAGAGCCTCAAGTATCTCCTCACTCAGAAGGAGCTAAATCTTAGGCAACGTAGATGGATTGAGCTACTTAATGACTATGACTGTACGATTGAATACCACCCTGGTAAGGCTAATGTGGTGGCCGACGCACCGAGCCGTAGGGCTGTGACTGATCTCAAGGCGATGTTTGCTCGCCTCAGTTTATTTGATGATGGTAGTTTGTTAGCCGAACTTCAAGTTAAACTGACTTGGATTGAGCAGGTTAAGGGTAAAAAGTTAGAGGATGAGTCACTGGGTCTTCGATTCTGACAGGTTGACAGTGGAGATACTGTGGATTTTGGTCTGAATAGCGAAGGGTGCTCTGTTTCCGTGGGAGAATTTATGTTCCAAAGGATACTGATTTGAGGCATTCCATACTACGAGAGGTGCATAGTAGCTCTTATGCGATGCATCCTGGCGGAAATAAGATGTACCGCGATCGTCGTGAGTTATACTGGTGGCCAGGTCTTAAGCGAGAGGTTACCAAATTTGTGGCTAAGTGTCTGACATGCCAGCAGGTTAAGGCTAAGCATTAGTTACCACCGGGATTGTTGCAGCCTGTTAATATTCCACGTTAGAAGTGGGAGCGACTGACTATGGACTTCATTAGTGGGTTACCCCCCATACCCACTAAAAAAGATTCTGCTTGGGTCATCGTAGATCGATTGACCAAGTCCGCCCACTTCATACTTGTTCGCACTGTCTACTCTCTACAGAAACTGGCTAAGTTGTACGTGTCTGAGATAGTGAGACTACATAGGGTACCAGTTTTGATAATATCTTATAGGGATCCTCGCTTCACCTCTCGATTCTAGAAGAAGCTGTAACAATTCAGTTTAGACCCTAGTCGAAATATGGTTTTGGGACCACAAATTTGAGTCAAAAAAATATTTAAATATTATGTTTCATGCTTATGATAAGGGAATTAGCATGTGTGAAAGTTTCGTATGAAAATTAAATCGTTTGTGTGTTTAATTTGATAAAAGGACCTAATCGCGTAAAATGTAAAAGTTTCCTGTTATATGTTAAAAGTGCCTATTTGAGTTGGCTTATTATATGAAAGGTCCTTATGTGGTTAATATGACATTTACATGGTTAATAGACATTAATGGCCTTTGTATAATGGTTTATTAATGTTTTATTTTAGGGGTAAAATGATAAAATGTTTATTAATGTTAATTATAATAAAACTAAAGCATGAAATTAGCCATTATTCAAGCTCTTCAACCGAAAATAAAAGAAAAAGAAAAGAGAAAAGCTTGCTTAGGGTTCGGCTAAGGTTTTTCTCAATTAAGGTATAAGTTTCGTCCGTTTTTGATAATTTCTACGTTTTTGTGATCATTGCTTTGTGTTTTACTAAGCCCATGCCTATATTTCTAATTTTGGTGATGATTTTGAAATGTGCCATGGATGAATTCATGAGCTTTATGTTGATAAATGATGCAATATGAAAGCTTAATGTTGGGTTAACATCTTTTGTCTTAGGATTTTTGATGAATTTGAGTAAAATAGGCTAAATTGTGAAACTTGTAAATTGAAGGACTAAAATGTAAAATAAATAAAATGTGTGGACTAGTATGAGTACTAAGAGAATTCGGCCAAGCATGAGTATATGCAAATTATGTGTATTTTGTGATTTTATGAAATAGTGACTAAAGTGTCAAAATGTGAAAATGTGAAGGCTAATTTGTAAAAAGCCATAAATTTGTGTTTATGGATTGTTTTGAATGAATATATGATTAAATGAGTCAAATTTGAATTTATATAGATTAAGAGTTAAAGAAAACGGAATTAGATAGGGGAAAGTCGAAAGTCGTTGAGTAGCCTATTCCGATCATTTGAATCCGTACGAGGTAAGTTTATATACAAATAAATGTGTTTGAATTGAATTATTATTATTCATATGATATTGAATTATGATGAATGAATGTTCGAACTATATATATATGTGCTATTCGAGAAAGTATCGACAAAGTTCTGACGTCTGAAAAGTCCCGTACGAACCCTAGGAATAGTTAGGATACATATGTCATGACATAGGATTTCTGATATGTGTTATCGAGTAAGACCACGTCTGGGACGTTCGCATTGACTTCTGTTTTACGTGTAAGACCATGTCTGGGACATTGGCATCGTATCTGATTTCGTGTAAGACCCTGTCTTGGACAGTGGCATCGATGTTTGATTACATGTAAGACCACATCTGGGACGTTGGCATTGTATATGCTTTCCGAGATATTTGCATATTCCTATATTTCTGAAAAGTTCAAACAAGCATTCTGAGATACGAATGATTATATGAAATGCATATTCGGTTCAGGTACGTTTGAATTGTACACTATATTGATAATGAAAGGTAAATGCATGTACCTTTGTGAGCATATGATATAATTAAGACCAAATGAATTGAGATTATATGAATTGTATATGAACTAGAGGTTTGAGTTAGTATTTGGTTACAAAGTATATGTATTTATATGATGTTTATATGTTTTAATTGATAAGTTTATTTGTATATGGCTTATTAAGCTTTGAAAGCTTACTCTGTTTATTTTTCAACTATTTTATAGATATCGTAGCTATCAAGAGCTCGGGGATCGTCGAGGATCGTCACCACACTATCGACTCTATTTTGGTACCTTTTGAAAATGTATATATTGAAGTATGGCATGTATAGGCTAGTAGTGTTTGGATTTGTTTTGTAATGTATATATCATGCCATGTGATATGGCTAACTTGTGTTTCAAATTATGGTTGGATAATGATATATGATATGTGATGCAATAGTGATATGTATGATGTGTTTTAATTGGCCAGGAGAGTTGATCAATTTGGTAAGTTTTGTTATGTGTTTATTTGAGAATTTCGTAAGATCTTGGCATGAGAGTTGGTCATGTGTTTGAGATTATGAAACTATAAGTCTTGGTATATTTTGATTATGGAATGACAGTAGTTGTTATGTGAAATGAACATATAAATGATTGATAATGTTATGTCATGGTTGATGTATGGTTTGGTATAGAAATTAGCTGAAATTGTTGTGCAAATATGCTTGGCTTGGGGCTTGTAGGTTTGACTCAATTAGGGTGGAAAATTGGATATTCAAATGGCCTATTTTTGTCCACACAGGCAGAGACACAGGCATGTGTCTCAGTCGTGTGTGACACACGGCTATGTTGCACGGTCGTGTTTCCCCTGGGGTACCCTACAATTGTAAGTCAGGCTCAGCACGGCTAAGGCACACGGGCGTGTGGCTAGCCGTGTGACCCAAGTCAGTGTCGACCACTTCCAAGACACACAGGCGTGTCTTGTGGCAATGTGAATAAGTCAGTATGTATGTCCTATTTTGACACGGCCTAGACACACGGGCGTGTCTAAAGCCATGTAAAGCACACGGCCTGTTCACACAGGCATGTGACCTGTAAAACTTTGAAAATTGTTTAAGTTTCAAAAAATTTTGTACGAGCTTGGTTTAGTCCCGACCCTTTTCTAATGCATGTTTAAGGTCTCGATGACCTATGTAAAGGACTTAATATTTATGTTTGAATTATGATGCTATGATGTTTATGAAATGAAGGTTAAATGTTCTGAATTGTCCAGTAACGCCTTTAACCCTAGTCCGGCGACGGATAAAGGATAGGGGTGTTACATTTTATTGGTATTAGAGCTATGGTTTAGTCAGTTCTAGGACTACCATAGCGTATGTGAGTCTAGCTATACATGCTATATTTATGAACTGCGATAGTGTGATGAATCCTGACATTGAAAATGTGCTATTATATAACAAATGGATCCCGAACGAGCTGTAGCAGATGGTGTCAAAAGCAATGCGCCTGCTTCCATGCAAGGACGGCGCCATCTGATTCTAAACCGGCTACGAGTAGAAATGATGGAGAGGCTAGACAAGCCTTCTATCAGATGATGAATGATTGGTTCACCAATACATTAGAACTAATCCGACTGTACAACAACCTCCACCCCAAGTAAATCCTTCATAAGCTCCTTCTATGCCATCAGTGAATCTGATTCAGTTAAGTAAGCCTCCAGTAGATAAGATTAGAAAATATGGAGCCAAAGAGTTCTGAGCTACAACGAATAATGATGCTGAAAGAGCCGAGTTCTGGTTAGAGAACACGATACGAGTGTTCGATGAATTGTCTTTGAATCTTGAAGAACGCATAAAATGTGCCGTTTCACTTCTGAGAGATACGGCATACCACTGGTGGAAGACTTTGATATCGGTAGTTCCAAATGAATGAGTCATCTGGGATTTCTTCCACGTTGAATTCTGAAATAAATACATCAGTCAAAGATTTATCAATCAGAAACGTAAAAAGTTTCTTGAACTTAAACAAGGTCGTATATCTGTTACAGAATACAAGCGAGAATTTGTAAGACTGAGTCAGTATGCTCGTGAATGTGTATCTACTGAGGCAATAATGTGCAAAAGATTCAAGGGTGGCTTAAACGAGGATATTCGTTTGTTAGTCGGGATTCTTGAGATTAAAGAATTCGTTCTACTTATTGAACGAGCGTGTAAAGCTGAAGATCTCAGAAAAGAGAAAAGAAAAGCTGATTCAGAAGCTAGAGAAGTACGAAAGAGATCATCGAGCAAGTCATTTCAATCTGCATCAAAGAAATTTTGAGATGATAATAGCCGTTCAAAGGCTAATGTGGGACCTTCGAGTAGAGATTGTGTTAGATCACATTCGAGCTTCAAAGCTCTAGCTACTTCTATTGCTAGTGTTAAAAATGCTAAATTCGATCGCCCTGAGTGCAAACATTATGGTAAAAGACATCCCGATAATTGTAGACTGTATGATCGGGCCTGTTTCAAATGTGGATTATTAGATCATTTTATCCGTGATTGCCCTGAATCTATCGAGCAAGGAATTGTGCAAAATCTGAAGCCAAGTGGCAATGTATCTCGTGGTAGACCTCCCAAAAATACGGGAAATGTGAGTGGTAGTTAGAGGGGAACAAAAGACACAGTTGTTAGATCCGAGGCTCGTGCACCTGCCAAAGCCTATGCCATTCGAGCTCGTGAGGAAGTTTCATTCTCCAGATGTGATTACGGGTACTTTCACACTTTATGATACTTCTCTGATTGCTTTGATAGATCCTGGATCAACATATTCTTATATATGCATGAACCTTGTGAACAGTAAGACTTTGTCTGTAGAGTCTACTAAATTTGTAATTAGAGTTTCGAACCCTCTAGGCAAATGTGTTTTGGTTGATAAGGTTTGCAAGAATTGTCCGTTAATGTTTCGAGATATTTATTTTTCAGCCGATCTGATGTTATCGCCCTTTGATGAGTTTGATATAATTCTGGGTATGGATTGGTTAACTTTGCATGATGCTGTTGTGAACTGCAAATGGAAAACTATTGATTTGAGATGCTGCAAGAATGATGAAATAGTCCGAATTGAATCTAGTGATTTGAATAGATTACCTACTGTGATATCTTCGATGAAAGCTTTGTGTATTGTGAGAAAAGGGTGTGAAGCTTATTTTGCCTATGTGATTAATTCGAAAGAAAGTTGAATCTGTGCCTGTTGTTTGTGAATTTGCTGATGTGTTTCCTGAAGAACTTCCAAGATTACCTCCAGTTAGAGAAGTTGAATTTGGCATTGAATTAATGCCCCGGAACTACTCCGATTTCAATAGCTCCATATGGAATGGCTCCTACAGAATTAAAAGAATTAAAATCTCAGTTGCAAGAGTTGACTGATAGAGAATTTGCAAGACCGAGTTTCTCACCTTGGGGTGCTCCAATTCTGTTTGTGAAAAAGAAAGATGGTACGATGAGAATGTGCATAGATTATCGTCAATTGAACAAAGTAACTATCAAGAATAAGTATCCTCTGCCCCAAATTGATGATTTGTTTGATTAGTTAAAAGGAGCTACTGTGTTTTCGAAGATAGATTTGAGATCAGGTTATTATTAATTGCGAGTGAAAGACTCAGACATTCCAAAAACTGCTTTCAGAACGAGGTACGGACACTATGAATTCTTAGTTATGCCTTTCGGATTGACTAATACTCCTGCTATCTTTATAAATTTGATGAACAAAATTTTCAGACCGTATTTAGATCAATTTGTTATTGTATTCATTGATGATATATTGATTTATTCATGTGATGAATCCGAACATGTCGATCATCTGAGAATAGTACTATAGACTTTGGAAGATAAGAAATTATATACGAAATTTAACAAATGTGAATTCTGGTTGCGCGAGGTCAATTTTCTAGGTCATATTGTATCAGCATCTGGTATCTGAGTTGGTCCGAGCAAAATTTCTACTATTTTAGATTGGAAGCCTTCGAGAAATGATTCTGAAGTCTGTAGTTTTCTAGGACTTTCAGGTTATTATAGATGATTCGTAAAAGGCTTTTCTATGATTGTGGCTCCGTTGACAAAGCTGCTTCAGAAAGATGTAAAGTTTGAATGGTCTGAAAAGTGTCAGAAAAGCTTTGATCAGTTAAAAACTTTTTTGACAGAGGCACTAGTTTTAGTACAACCCGAATCGGGTAAAGAATTTGTGGCATATATTGATGCTTCGTTGATCGGTCTGGGATGTGTTTTGATGCAAGAAGGTAAAGTCATTGCTTATGCTTCGAGATAATTAAAACCTCAT
The DNA here is from genome assembly GCA_025698475.1 of Gossypium anomalum. Classification (NCBI taxonomy): domain Eukaryota; kingdom Viridiplantae; phylum Streptophyta; class Magnoliopsida; order Malvales; family Malvaceae; genus Gossypium; species Gossypium anomalum. The sequence continues at coordinate 31,906,744 of CM046958.1, read as the reverse complement.
GAAAAGAACTATCCGACGCACGATCTTGAGTTGGCTGCAATTGTATTTGCTTTGAAAATCTGGCATCACTATCTATTTGGTGAGAAATGTCACGTATATTCTGATAATAAGAGTTTGAAATATCTGATGATTCAGAAATATTTGAATCTGCGATAGAGAAAATGGCTTGAATTGCTAAAAGACTATGAACTTGTGATAGATTATCATCTGGGTAAGGCAAATGTTGTTGTTGATGCTTTCAGTCAAAAATCATTGTTTGCTCTGCGTGCGATGAATGCTCATTTGGTTCTGTCCAATGATGGGTCATAAAAGCGAAACCTTTGTTCTTACAACAGATTATCGAAGCTCAGAAGATTGATAATGAGATTTTAACAAAGCGAGCTCAATGTGATTTAGATTCTGATTCAGAATTCAGAGTTGATAAAAACGATTGTTTGAGATTCCGAGATGGAACTTGTGTTCCGAGAAATCCAGAGTTAATTCAGATGATTTTGAATGAAGCTTGCAATAGTCGGTTACCTGTGCATCCGGATAGTACAAAAATGTATAATGATTTGAAACAGCATTACTGATGGTCTAGAATGAAAAGAGATATTTTTGACTTTGTTTCGAAAAGTTTAATCTGTCAGCAAGTTAAAGTTGAACATCAGGTGCCATCTGGTTTGCTACAACCAATTATGATTCCAAAGTGGAAATGGGATAGAGTGAAAATGGACTTTGTTTCGAGTTTGCCTCTATCTTCGAGAAAAAAAAATTTAGTTTGGGTTATAATTGATCGATTGACTAAATCAGCTCATTTTATTCCGGTTCGATCCGATTACTCGCTTGATAAATTAGCTGAGTTATACATTTCTGATATTGTGAGATTGCATGGTGTGCCATTATCTATTATGTCAGACAGGGATCCGAGATTTACATCACGATTATGGAAGAAGTTGCAAGATGCTCTAGGTACGAAATTGCATTTCAGTATTACTTTTCACCCGCAAATGGACGGTCAATCAGAGCGGATTATTCTGATACTCGAGGATATGTTGAGATTTTGTATTCTTCAGTTTGAAGATGTAACACCCCAAACCCGGACTAGACGTTATGACCGGATCCGACGTGCCACATCGAAGCGTTCAAAACATTTTATGCTTTTAATCAAAAACTTATTTAGTGTTTTAAAAGATAATTTCATTTTAGGTTAAAGTGAATGGAAGCTGTGCACCAGGTAGGAAACCAGAAAAGAGGAGGTGAGTCCATCGGACTGCTTAAGTACCAAGCTCCCTTCGGATCCAATCCTAGACATGCACACCGCCATTGTCACACCTTAACTTCGTGTATATTCTTTGGAAACTAATTCTATTAAGTCCATTTTAAGAAAACTGGTTAATTTTGGAAAACGTTTTCATTGCGGAAGCTTTGCTTGTTGTCGTGTTATTTTGAAATCAATTACTGTTTTTGAAAACGCGGCTTAAAGCTAATCAATTTCGACAGTTAAAAATAAAGCATATCTATCCTATCAAAACACATCAAAACCTTTTAAAAAAAATAATTAGAGCGGCCTTATTACAACTTAAAACCCAAATCATAAAACTAAATGAAAAGAAAATGTCCAATTCACTGGAAGAAAATCGAAATTTGCAGAACGTGTGGCCACTCCGAATCCGTCACAGCTCTAAGCCCACTATGGTTGGGGATTACCTGCGTAGATGGAAATAAAGGGGTGAGTTTGGGAAACTCAGTATGTAAAATAACCCAACCATAGTCTATATCAGCTTAAACCACGATCGCAGTTAAGTTGGCCTTAGCCTGCAATGCATTTTTAATAAAGCCCATAGGCCCATAACAGAACAGAACAGATATCACATCAAAGTGCATAAACCTACCCCATATCCAACCATATACACCCCTCGTCCAGCCTTACACCATGCGGGGAGACTACTCGACCCACCCAACCTCTACACGCCACAGAAATTTACAGAATGGCTGCCAGATACAGATAATGTGACGGAGTCACCAGATACAGATATTTGTGGCGGAGCCACCAGAATAGATATTTGTGGCAAAGCCACCAGATCAGATAATTGTGGCATAGCCACCAGGCGCTTCCTCCATAAATATAACCCATGTCCCTATGCAACAGATATACAATCATGGCATACATCATGCAGAATCAGATTATCATGTTTTTCAGTCAAAATTAACCCTAGGGGTATAATGGTAATTTTCCATACATAGGGGTATTCTAGTAATTTAACTATTTTTAAGGTTTTCATGCATATCATAGCCATTTACGTACTAACAGAAACACTTACCGAGCGTTCTTACCGTATTGGGCCCGTTGGCCCATTAACCCGATTTTGGCCCAAAAAGCCCAAAAATATCGAAATACACGAAATCGCGCGTACTGCAGTCTTATCACTTCAGATTATTGAATATGTTACTCAATCTATCTCACGAGCATTCGCACACTTGCAAGTTCACAAAATACCAATTTTTTAGCATTTCGGCTTTTCGACTTTTGCCGATCTAGTCTATGAGAGGGTGTTAGTTACACACCTATTTTGTAGTGGTTCGATGGCGAGTTCCACACACGAGCTACCTACAATCGGATTACTAACACGTCAGCCCAAGTATCAAAAACAAACTACGCATTTATCCCTTTACCATATTCGGCCAACAACACTTTAGGCACTTACGATCCTACCTTTGCTGAATGTAGCGACTAGGTTTAGATCCAGTCGCTCCACTTGTCCAAGCCTTCGATCCGCAGCCTCTAAATCACACTATCAACATATTAAAATAGTTGTCACAACCCTTAGAGCCATAGGGCCTAATCGACAGCCTCCCTAAACTTTTAAGGGTTTCGGCTTTTCTAAAACCTGAAATAAAGAATAGGTTCATAAACTTACCACTGGTTCCTTCAGTCAATGATTCTAGTTAATTCCCACTCGATTCTGATGCAGATCTATCCCCTCAAATGTTAGCAAATATCGAGCCTTTAGTGGTCTACAGATTCGGTTATGCCCCTATGACTATGGTGTTTTTGGCTTTTTTTAACTGTGTAGAGAAAGATGAAATAGGAGGGTTTTGCAGTGGTTCTATCGGCAAAAATTTAGGGTTCAGAGGATGAGAGAATCGGCCAAAAAGATGGAAAAGAATCAGAGGGTTTGGCTAGGAGAAATCAGCACAAAAAATATAGGCTTACGGGATTTCAGCTTTTGTGATATTCGGCTGTAAGGTTTAGAAACGATTGGTAAGAAAGTGAAGATGATTAGAATGGTGGGGAAGATTTGGCTATAGAGGAAAAGAAGAAGAAAAGGGAATAGGAAACGAGAGGAGAAAAGAAGAAGAGAAAGAATGGTCAGAAAACGGCACAACTTACCCCAAATGCTGAAATTACAATTGGCAATTGACCTAGCCGAATTTTTCCCCCTAAGGAAACCCTTGGTCCTCAAGAGTCCACCATTCAGCCAACACTGCTCTCCCTAATCAGCTCCTAAATCTTCTCCCTTATCCCCTCCTTACTCAATCTCCTGAACAGCTCAAACTCTTCCTAACAGAGTTTCGCTTGGGTTCTATCACCTCCCATTTCTGTTCATAATAATAATACCATAACTTGCTTACCTTGTGACTTGAACCTTGGCTATCCCTTATCATCCACATGCCACTTTTATAGCCTTCCCAGTGGCGTCACATGCCACTTTGCCACATGCCTTCTTGTGGTTTATTTTACCAATTAATTTCTTAAAAGCCTAATGTACCCGAATTCCTTTTTCCTTTAGAATTAAAATTAATTAAAATTACCAGATTTTAATTTAAACTTGGGCCTTCTAGAGGTCCACTAACATAATTAGACCTATGCCAAGCAGTCAAAACACAGAAATTCTAAAATTCACTAAAATTCTCAGTAATTCCTAAAAATCTTGAAAATTGGGCGTTACAGAAGGTTCGTGGGAACAGTATTTGCCTTTAATTGAATTCGCTTACAATAACAATTTTCAATCAAGCATTAAAATGGCACCGTATGAAGCTTTATATGATCGTAAATGTCGTACACCTTTGTATTGGACTGAGCTCAGCGAAAATAAGATTCACGGGATTGATTTGATAAAAGAAACTGAACAGAAAGTAAAAGTGATCCGAGATAGTTTGAAAGCAGCTTCTGATCATCAAAAATCTTATGTAGATTTAGAAAGAAAAGACATTGAATTTGAGATTGGCGATAAAGTGTTTTTGAAAGTATCTCTGTGGAAGAAAGTACTTCGGTTTGGTAGAAAAGGCAAATTGAGTCCGAGGTTCATCGGGCCGTATGAGATTACCGAGCGTATTGGGCCTGTAGCATATAGATTGTTGTTACCAGCTAGAAAATATTCATGATGTGTTTCAAGTGTTGATGCTTCGACGATACAGATTCGATCATTCGCATATTATTTCTCCGTCCGAGATTGAGATTCAGTCTGGTATGACTTATGAAGAAGAACCGATTTGTATATTAGCTCGCGAAGTTAAAGAACTAAGAAATAAGAGAATTTCGTTATTGAAAGTGATGTGGCATCGGCACGGTGTTGAAGAGGCTACGTGGGAGCTAAAAGACGTTATGAGACAACAATATCTGAATCTATTTAACGGTAAGATTTTCGGGGACGAAAATCCCTAAGAGGGGAGAATTGTAACAGTCCGATTTAGACCCTAGTCAGAATAGTGGTTTCGAGACCACAAATCTGAGTTAGAAAAAATATTTAAATATTGTTTTCCCTGCTTATGATATGTGAATTAGCATGGGTGAAAGTTTTGTATGAAAATTAAACCGTTTGTGTGTTTAATTTGATAAAAGGACCTAATCACGTAAAATGTAAAAGTTGCCTGTTATATGTTAAAAGTGTCTATTTGATTTGGCTTATTATTTGAGAGGTCCTTATGTGGTTAATATGTCATTTCCATGGTTAATGGACATTAATGGCCTTTGTATAATGGTTTATTAATGTTTTATTTTAAGGGTAAAATGGTAAAATGTTTATTAATGTTAATTAGAATAAAACTAAAGCATGAAATTAGCCATTATTCATGTTCTTCAATCGAAAATAAAAGAAAAAGAAAAGAGAAAAGCTTGCTTAGGGTTTAGCTAAGGTTTTGCTCAATTAAGGTATGAGTTTTGTTCCGTTTTTGATAATTTCTACGTTTTTGTGATCGTTGCTTTGTGTTTTACTAAGCTCATGCCTAAATTTATGATTTTGAAATGTGTCATGGATGAATTCATGAGCTTTATGTTGATAAATGATGCAATATGAAAGCTTAATGTTGGGTTAACATATTTTGTCTTTGGATTTTTGATGAATTTGAGTAAAATGGGCTAAATTGTGAAATTTGTTAATTGAAGGACTAAAATGTGAAATAAATGAAATGTGTAGACTAGTATGAGTACTAGGAGAATTCGCCAAGCATGAGTATATGCAAATTATGTGTATTTTGTGATTTTATGAAATAGTGACTAAAGTGTCGAAATGTGAAAATGTGAGGGCTAATTTGTAAAATGCCCTAAATTTGTGTTTATGGATTATTTTGAATGAATGTGTGATTAAAAGCGTTAAATCTAAATTTATATAGATCAAGAGTTAAAGAAAACGGAATTAGATCGGGGAAATTCGAAAGTCGTTGAGTAGTCTATTCCGACCATTTGAATCCGTACGAGGTAAGTTTATATACAAATAAATGTGTTTTAATTGAATTATTATTCATATGATATTGAATTGTGATGAATGAATGTTCGAACTATATATATGTGCTATCCAAAAAAGTAACGACAAAGTTTCGACTTCTGAAAAGCCCCGTACGAACCCTAGGAATAGTTAGGATACATATGTCATGACATAGGGTTTCCAATATGTGTTATCTAGTAAGACCACATCTGGAATGTTTGCATCGACTTATGTTTTATGTGTAAGACCATGTCTAGGACATTGGCATCATATTTGATTTCGTGTAAGACCCTGTCTGGGATAGTGGCATCGATGTTTGATTACATGTAAGACCACGTCTGGGACATTGGCATTATATATGCTTTTCGAGCTATTCGCGTATCCTTATGTTTCTGAAAAGTTCAAACTGGCATTTCGAGATACGAATGATTATATGAAATGCATATTCGGTTCAGGTACGTTTGAATTGTACACTATGTTGATAATGAAAGGTAAGTGCATGTACCTTTGTGAGCATATGATATATTAAGACCAAATGAATTGAGATTATATGAATTGTATATGAACTAGAGGTTTGAGTTAGTATTTGGTTACAAAGTATATGTATTTATATGATGTTTATATGCTTTAATTGATAAGTTTATTTGTATATGGCTTATTAAGCTTCGAAAGCTTACTCTGTTTGTTTTTCAACTATTTTATAGATATCGTAGCTACCAGGAGCTCGGGGATCGTCAAGGATCGTCACCATACTATCGAATCTATTTTGGTACCTTTTGAAAATGTATATACTGAAGTATGGCATGTATAGGCTAGTAGTGTTTGGATTTGTTTTGTAATGTATATATCATGCCATGTGATATGGCTAACTTGTGTTTGAAATTATGGTTGGATAATGATATATGATATGTGATGCAATGGTGGTATGTATGATGTGTTTTAATTGGCCAGGAGAGTTGGTCAATTTGGTAAGTTTTGTTATGTGTTTGTTTGAGAATTTGGTAAGTTTTTGGCATGAGAGTTGGTCATGTGTTTGAGATTATGAAACTATAAGTCTTGGTATGTTTTGATTATAGAATAACAGTAATTGTTATGTGAAATGAACTTACAAATAAATGATAATGTTATGTCATGGTTGATGTATGGTTTGGTATAGAAATTTGCTGAAATGGTTGTGTAAATGTACTTGGTTTGGTGCTTGTAGGTTTGACCCAATTAGGGTGGCAAATTGGATATTCAAATGGCCTATTTTTGTCTAAACGGGCAGAGACACGAGCGTGTGTCTCAGTCGTGTACGACACACGGCTATGTTGCATGGCTGTGTTTCCCCTGGGGTACCCTACAATTGTAAGTCAGGCTCGCGCACGGCCAAGGCACACGGGCGTGTGGCTTCCTGTGTGACCCAAGTCAGTGTCGACCACTGCCAAGACACATGGGCGTGTCTTGTGGCCATGTGAACAAGTCAGTATGTATGTCCTGTTTTGACACGGCCTAGACACACGGGCGTGTCTAAAGTCGTGTAAAGCACACAGCCTGTTCACACGGGCATATGACCTGTGAAACTTTGAAAATTGTTTAAGTTTCAAAAAATTTTGTATGAGCTCAGTTTAGTCCCGACCCTTTTCTAATGCATGTTTAAGGTCGCGATGACCTATGTAAGGGACTTAATATTGATGTTTGAATTATGATGCTATGATGTTTATGAAATAAAGGTTAAATGTTTTGAATTTTTCGGTAACGCCTTTAACCCTAGTCCGGCGGCGGAAACGGGATAGGGGTGTTACAGAAGCTACGTGACGCTCTGGGTACAAGGTTGGACTTCAGTTCTGCGGTTCCATCCTCAAATAGATGGTCAATTGGAGAGGGTGATTCAGATATTGGAGGACATGTAGAAGAGTTGTGTTATTGACTTCCGAGGTAGTTGGGAGGATTACTTGCCACCAGCAGAGTGTGCTTATAACAACAGCTATCAGTCTAGCATTTAGATGGCACCTTACGAGGCACTATATGGTCGTAGGTGTCACACACCTTCATGTTGGACTGAGTTGGGCGAGCGATGTGTTTTGGGCCCTGAACTAGTTTCTGATACTAAGGATAAAGTTAGACTGATTCGGAACCGACTAAAAGCGGCATCTGATAGGCAGAATTCGTACACAAACCTGAAGCGACGTAAGATTGAGTATTCTGTGGGAGACTCCATTTTTCTTAATGTCTAGCCATGGAAGAAGGTACTGAGATTTGGTCATAAGAGCAAGTTGAGCCCTAGATTTATTAGGCCTTACCACATCCTAAGATAAGTAGGACCAGTTGCCTACCAGTTGGAATTACCTCCGGAGCTAGATTGAATTAATGACGTGTTCCACGTCTCAATGTTGAGGCGCTACCTCTCTGATCCCACGCATATTTTTCTGGTTGAAGAGATCGAGGTTAGGCCAAATTTGACCTTTGAAGAGGAGCCAGTCTAGATATTAGAGCGAGGTGTAAAGGTTCTAAGAAGAAAATCCATCCCACTAGTTAAGGTTCTTTAGCGTAATCATAGCTCTAAGGAAGCCACGTAGGAGCCTTAGGATGCGATACATCAGCAGTATCCTCATTTGTTCTGATCAAGTAAAATTTCGAGGCCAAAAGTTTCTTTTAAGGAGGTAGAGTTGTGCCCCAAAAATCCCTTATATATTATTTTTGTATGTTTGTGACATAAATGTGTATCTACTTTAGTGGTTAAGTGTAACGCCCCCACGCCCGAAACCGTCACCGGAGTCAAGCTTGAGGTGTTACTAAACTTATCTTACCTTTTAAACAACTCTAAACCACTTATTTTACTTTTCGGAATAAACTATTTTTCTGCGTCATAGCTACTTAAAAATTCATTTCTCGAGTTTCAAAACTCGAAATTAAGATCCATAAATTTTTTGTGAAACTAGACTCATATATCTATCTACTAATTTTTTTTCTAGAATTTTTAACTTAGCCAATTAGTACAGTTTATTAGTTAAAGTTACCCCTGTTTCAGAATTCAACTGCACTGACCTCTACTTACTACAAACCACTTTTCTCCCTATAAAAAATTAATATAACTATACTGTTTGTTTATATTAAAACTAGATTCAATAAGGATTCTAACCATATAAATTACACCACCTAATTATTTTTTTACAATTTATGGTGAATTTCCAAAGTTGAAACAGGGGATCTAGAATTTTCTCTGACCCTGTTTCACTAAAACTCAGATATCTCATAAAATATAATACCTTTACCTGTTTTGCTTATTCCATAAGAAAATAGACATAATAATATTTAATTTCATATATTATTCACCATCAAACCATGTCTCTACGATTTTTAGTGATTTTTCAAAATCACATTATTTCTAATACTTGAATCTGTTTTTAAGTTACTTTCACATTTTTCTTAGTTTTCATGTGATAGTTACTACTTATTCATACATACAATTAAACATGTATATCATCAGCCATTCTATTAGTTAATCACTAGCAAGTATTTACACATCATTCATTGATCATATCATATCAAAAGAAACCAAGTTCCTACACATGCCATACACAAAACTAAACGTCTAACTATACCAATGTGATTCCTTCGATAGTGTGATCGGGTCTCCGACGTTTCCTTCGATCCCCGAGTGGCTTGATAAAAACTATAAGAAAAAGAAAATAAAGAGAGTAAGCACTAGGCTTAGTAAGCTTACAAGCAAATAAATTACAACATTCAAAGATAATGAATGATTATACATAATGTCACCTAGCCTCATAAACTTTCTTTACTTCTCATTTTCTACCTTCTTCTTTACTTACTTACCTTCTTTCTTACCTGACCTTTCACTATTCATAAATATAATCTACCTTCCCTTTTTACTGATAATTCACTGTAATTTAAAGTGTACAATGACCCATTGAACCACTCGGAATACTAAGGATACTGGGGTCGTCCCTGTCGATCAATATCTCGCTAATGCCATGTCTTCGACATGGACTTACATGAATTATTCTGCCTCCAATGCCATATATATGTCTAATATGGGCTTACATGGCTCATTCCTGTCTCCAAATCCATATATCTGATATGGACTTACATGGCTCATTCCTGTCCTGTCAACCCCAATATCCTAACATTCCTAAGGTTCAAACGGGGCTTCCTAATGCTTTTTCTCTGTCACTTCGCCTTTAATTCGACTTTAAATATCCTCATAAAATAAGTATATAAATTCTGGAAATTAACAATAATAATGTAAAATAAAAGAACATTGCATTTATTTACTGTAAACTTACCTCGTATGCAAAAATAGCTACTTTTACTATTTCGTCCACAACTTGGTATTTTCTCCATTTTAGCCCGAATTTCAGTTTTCCTTGCTTATTGAGCTTGGAAAGCTTGAAAACCCTAGCCATGGCTTCCCCCATGCTAATTTCGGCCTCTATGAAGAAGATGAGCAAAATTGGCTTTTAATTTTGTATTTTAATTCATTTTACCCCTAAATGACCAAAATGCCCTTACTACTAAACTTTCAAAAATTCCTTCCATGTCCTAATTTTGTCCATGAACTTAAAATTGGTCAAATTGCTATTTAAGACCTCCTAATTAATATTCTAATTCAATTTTATGCAAAATACTTCTAGAACACAAGTTTTGCAATTTATTCAATTTAGTCCCTAATTTCAAATTAAGTACTTTATGCATAGAATTTCTTCACGAACTTTTCACACAATCATGCAAACATATCATAGACCTCAAAATAATAATAAAATAAATTTTTCTACCTCGGATTGTGGTTTCGCAACCACTGTTTCGTTTAGGCCCTATTTCGGGATGTTACATTAAGTATTTTGGATATGTCTGATAGGTCTTGGGTTCAAGCCTTGACTTGGGCAAAATTTTTGTTTTTAATTGAATAAACCCCTATCTCTAGCCAATAGGCTTAAAGATAAATATTGGAAAAATATGTTAGAATGGCCTGCTGGTTTGGTGGTTAAGTGGTGTGTTGGAGCGCTAGGGGTCTTGAGTTCGAATCCCTATACGTGCAAGGGAGATTTTTTTTGTACTTGTGCTGTGAAGGATTTTGATATGTGGTAAAATTCTAAGTATTTGAGGAGTGTGGGGATGCTGTGGCTGATTTTTAGGAGGATGTTGAGGGAATTTCTGTTGTTAAGGGATTTAGGGATTGAGGGGAGTGTTTTGGGGAGATTTGGATGGAAGAGTTTGGATAGAACTAGAACTAGTAGTGGAAATTTTGGCTACCCTCTCTCATTCCCCAATTTTCTGATAGTTTTGGCCCTTTTTACTTTTGGTTCTTCTCTCTGCTTTCATCTTTTGTTCTCTTTCTTATTTCTTTTACATTTGTTGTCGTTCAGTTCTTTCCCAGCCTCCACCTAATGCCAAAATTTTGTGATTTTTGTGCTCCTCTTTTTCTTTTTCTTCCCAAGCTGAATGATAACTGTTTCTTTTCCCAAATCACGGTTACTCCTAATCTTTTGACGTTTTGAATTTATTCTCTTTGCTACCGAATTGCTACCAAAATTGCTATTAAAAGTTTTTTCCCCTCTCACCTATTTTCTTTTCCTATTTGCTTCTTTGTGTCCATTCATTCCATGAGTAAGTGTACGTTTTCGTGGTACGGTAAGTTATGTTTCTACTTCTTGATTAACTTTGTATGGTTAAGTGGTTTAAGGGGATTTTCTGTTGGTTGATTAGGAGTTGACCAAAGGGCTAGAGGTCTCTGATTGACATCTTAAGTGGGCGAAACCTCCCTCTTTACTTGATCAACTTGTGTGTATTTGATTGAGTAAATATTTAACTGAATAATTGGTGATTGTTTGGTCAAGTGTAGGTTTCAAAGACTTGGGGTAGTTTTCTCAGCAAGTAAAAACCAGGTGTGTAAACACGACTCTAAAATCGAGAATTGATGAAAAGTTGAAAAACGTAATTTTTGATGACATACGTGTGGTAGGCCGTGTGGCCGAACACAGACTTGTGATCGACGAGGCTGGTCATGTGCGATTCATGGGCTAGACCGATTTGGGCTGTTTGGGCCCCACAGGCTTGTGGGCCTACACGGGTGAACCACACAGGCGTGTGGAGTATTAGGGCTAGACCGTGTGATCCACACGGCCAAGGCCATTTTGGACCGTGTGAGCCACATGGGCATTTGGGCCCACACAGGCAAACAACATGGGCTTGTGGGACCATTTTCACTGTTAGATTGTTAAGGTTGCACGGGTCGCCCGAGTTGAATATGGACCTACTGTAGGGTCAGTAAGCTTTCCTAGACCCCTAATTGACTAAGTGACTGTTATATCCATATATGATATATATATATGTATGTATGGCTGTATATTGAGCATGTTGTTAAAACTGTAATGAATTCATGTATGATACCATGATTTGGCATGACATGAATGTATGATGCATTGTATGGGGATGGGTTAATATTGATCGGAGGAAGTGTACTGAAAGGCTTCGAGCCTAACTTACTGGCAGCTCAGCTACATAATACTGTATAGTGCCGCATTTGATACAACTTGGAGTGTAGGGATGGGTGGGTTGTTTATATCCCCACATGGAGTGTAGGGTTAGACAGAGATGACATGTAGAGGTTGGCTAGGTAGGTTTTTATGTGATTGCATATTTGATACTGTACTAATTACTAATATTATAATGGGCCAAGGCCCTAAAGCATGACTGCTCCTGTACTGAAATAGGCTAAGGCCTAACTGAAAATGGAATCCGAGACTGAAAAGGGCTTAGGCCAACACTATGATTGCTTTCTGTCTGTTTGACTTACTGGGGATTACACACTGAGTTTTCGTAAACTCACCCTTCTGTTTTAACTATACAGGTAATCCCTAGACTTAGGCGGATCGGAGCAGTGGAGGACTCAGCGGTGGACACACGACCTTTTTTACTATTTCGTATTGAATTAGATTCTTTTAAAGTTTTACCTGGGGTATTTACTGTAATAATGGCCTCTTTTGGATTTAAATTTTTAATTTTGGATTTTTATTGTTTTGATTTATAACTACTAGTAGTAGGGATAATTGAGTTTTCAAAAAAAATCAAACGTTTTAACAAAATTCACTCAAATACGCAACTATATTAAAAAGCTTCCGCAATAAATGATGTTTTGAAAATTAATAACGTTTTGAAAGAGGATAACTTTGTAAGAATGAATTACGTTTTGAAAATGAATGACACGTCTTAGAATTAACATCAAATATTGTAAAGAGGTTTATATAGAAAAGAAGTTTTTGACGACAACTCACTTTTTCGAAAAACATTACCATGTGAAATCGCCAGATTCAACCATAACGTCTAGGCTGGGTTTGGGGTGTTATAGTTTACACATTTCAGCCTTAGTTAGAACCCATTCTTTGGCATACTTGCTCAACCGAACAATTCCCGTTCATATTTGGATACAGTCATGTTTCCCTGTTTGATTCTAAAAATTCTTTCTTTTTTGGGTCCATAAATCTCTGACTCACATACTTCTTCCTGAATCCAGCCTGGAAGAATTCTCATGTGACATTCTCCCTTGGTACTACTAAATTTATGATATTCCACCAATAATAAGTTGTATCTTTCAGTAGAGATACTGCACATTTTAAACATTCAGTAGATGTACAAGATAATTCAACAAAAACCCAGATAGTATTTTCTAGCCAAAACTCAGCCCTTTCCGGATCATCATCTGCGGTAGCTCTAAATTCTTCCACCCCATGTTTGCAGATTTTATCTATAAGGGGCTTACCAATTCTAGCGGGTTCAGTACCCTATGGTACCTTAGGAAACGGTAGAGGAGCAAGTGGGGGAGGTCGTTGTACAGCAGGGTTTGTTCTCAAGTACTGTGTAAACCATTCATTCATCATTTGAAAGAAGGCTTATTTTGCCTCCTCACTTCGGCCCTCAAACATAGGCCTTTCACTACTAGACGCAGACACAACTCTTTGAACTGAAGCTGAAGCATTGCTCTCAGCTTCCTCGAATTTAGCTCTAGCTCGGTTGAATGACATTACTATATGAAAAATACACTTAAAATGATTAGGAGTCATCACACCATCACAAGTTATATAATGACATGTATAGCTAAACTCGTGTTTGCTACGTTAAATCTGAGAATCAGCTAAATTGTAGCTCTGATACCACTAAATGTAACACTCTTAACTCGTATCCGTCATCGAAACAGGGTTTCAAAGTATTACCAAAACTTTCATAAAATTTTACAAATAATTCGTGTAAATTACTATTCATTTATCGAGATCATTCAAAACGTCCTTTAATTGGACCCTTAAGGCACATACGAGCATTAGAGTCGAACCGGGACTTAATCAGAACATCTAAGAATTTTTTGCAACATTTTAAAAGTTTTCCAAGTTGCAGGGCTCACAAGCCTGTGTGGTCTAGGGCCGTGTGGTCAGGCCATGTACTACGCAAACATGTGTCCCTAACCCGTGTAACTCTCTGACTTTTAAGGCATGAAGAAATTGAAGTCACACGGCCAAGTCACATGCCCGTGTGCAAGGTCATGTGGCGAATTTAATTTTCAAAATTTAGGTGCAGTTTTCACATAGCCATGTAACACGCCTGTGTCTAAGGCCGTGTCAACCACACGATTGAGACACACACCAGTGTCTCTGCCCATATGCCCAATTCTGAGCATTCTATTTCTCAAAATTAAGGTGCAGGGGACACACAGCCTAACCACATGCCCATGTTACCAGGCCGTGTGTCACATACGGTCTAGACACATACCCGTGTATCTGCCTGTGTGGACAAAAGGAAGTCATTTCTAGCTTTATTTCTCACCCAAAATTTCACCTAAAACCTGCACTTGAAACACATAACCAATACCAACCATTTCAAGATCCATTTTAGGCAAATTTCATTATTCAACATAGCATACCATTACATGCATATGTGTTTACAATCTTACCTTGAATTAACTAGGCAATAACATCCTTTGTTCACATATACTTAACATAACACATGTATATATATATCATGATAACCTACTTAGTAATACCAAAATAAACCATTACTAGCCATTCTAATGGCTAGGTTACAAAACATCATTATCAAGCTACTAATAGTCAAGTTGTCCTATACATGCCATTATACCAAAATGATTTTACTAAGTATACCTAAAATGACTAGTTGATAGTGTGATGATGCTCCAGTGATCTCCAACCCTCGCGAGCTTTCGAGCACTATAAAATAGGGGAAAAATAAAATGGAGTAAGCATTACATACTTAGTAAGTTCGTATAACGGAAACTACACTTACCAATCCTGTTTATTAAATCTAAGCATACAATAACAAGTTTTCCATCCATTTGGCTAAATTGCCTAAACACATGCATCCAATCAAACATGTTAGTCAAAATTTAACATATACATCAAGTAAGAATAGATGAGCTCATCATACAATACTCTTTCAAGACATTATCATCTCATCTCAAAATCCTCATGCCATATTAAGGGTTTTATGTCTGTTGAATCATTGAAATTCCAATGGATGCTCACGTAGTACACTCGAGGTGTACAATTCAATAATCCGTCAATTCTTATTCAAGGGTACCTCTTAGGGCACTTAACGCCGAAACACACTCTCGAGTCACATATCGTATAACACGATTACCAGTCCAGGCTAAATCCTTTATATAACGTATGCTCAAAGAGCTCAATTAGGATTACCAGTCCAGGCTAAACCCTAATCGTAATGTATACTCGAGAGGTATTATATTAGGATTTACACAATCGAGCTAAATCTTTTCTATAACAAGGTTAATGGGATTACCCGTCTGAGCTAAATCCATCTGCAACAAATGCAGGACCTTATTAGTTTCGAGAAAGCGCATATAATCATCGGAATTCAATATTCAATTGGGACTTAACCCCTTTTTTCATCATTTCAAGCATGTATTCAAATTTTCTTTATAGCAACCAAATAATTCACATCAAATGATAATAACATTTCATACAATCACAACATTCAATTAAACATATTTACATGCTCAATTAGGTTACACGAACTTACCTCGACATTTTTCGCGTTAGAAATCTACTAATCCAAAACCTTTTCTTTTCCTCGATCTAACCCCGAATTAGTTTTTTCCAGATCTATATAAATGAATTTAACCATAAATTTCACACATTTCATATTTAAATGGACTCAATTTACGTCCTAGGCAAAATTATCATTTTGCCCCTAACTATTCCATAAATTTTGATTTCGTCCCTAAGCTCGGAAAATGAAACTTGTGCAATTTACTCCCTATTCCAAGCCTAACAAAAATCCCATTACAGATTTTACAGCAAATATATTCATAAAAATTTAGAATTTTTCTTCAATTTCAGAAGTTTACATTTTAGTCCCTGAACCATGTTTCCATCAAAAATTACTTTGTAAAAGTTGTTTATCTATCAATAACCTTTCATTTTCTACCATAAATTTCCAATTTTCAGCATATACATCCTTTACCCATTTTCCATACTTTGATAACTTTTTAAATTAATCCCTCAAATAGAGAGATTAAGCTATCCTGGTTTCAAAAATATCAAAATTACTAAAAACGGGACAAGAAAACTTACTCAATTAAGCCTTGAAAGTTTTCCCTCTCTCTCCTAGGGTTTCCATAGAATTTTAGGTTGAAGATGACAAAAATAAGATGATGTTTTCTTTTCATCTTTTAATTAATTAAGTATTTTACAATTTTCAATTTAGTCCTTGCCCTTTTTTTATATTTCCATGGATGAGTCATCAAAAAAAAATCTACATACTTCTTTAATGGTCTAATTACCATATAAGGTCCTCTAGATTTGAATTTCATAGCTATTTATTCCTTATAGCTACTAGAATTCAACTTTCACATTTTATGCGATTTAGTCCTTCTCGTAATTAAACACTTAACCGATAAAATTTTTGTATCAACATTTTCACACGACATGCCTATTATAATACGAACCATATAATGAAATAAAAATAAACCTTATTTTTGGATCAGATTTGTGGTCTCGAAACCACTATTCTGATTTTGCTGAAAATTGCACTGTTACATACTGAGCTTTCGCAGCTCATTTCCTTAGTTTTCTCTTTTATGTAATCCGTGAGCTTAGGTGTTGGACGCAGTGAATCAGAGACCTCGAAGCTACGTTAATTTCTTGGTTCGATTTTATAAGTTTTTCTTAAATTCAATAAATTATTTTCAATAGGTTTATAAGTAAACTATGATATGAACTTTGATTTTAGACTTTTTGAAAAATTGTGGATTTTTTCTTTTGAACTATAATTGTGATTCCATGCATAAAAATTTGGCTAACTAATCGCTTGGTTTTTAAGAGATAATTTATGGTTCTATTTAGAAGCAAATAATAGATTTTCCGTTACTACATTGATTTCGAAATTTTGGATTAACAGTTGGTAAAAGAAGTAATTGCAAACCAAATAAAGACATTTTGATAAGGTTTAACATTATTTCATCGTTTAATGGACAACCATTTGAAAACCTAAGTAGAGTTTGTTACCGAATTTTGTTAAGTTCAAGCAATGAGGTTTTTGAAAAATTTTAGGCGATTTCGAACGACGTTTTGTTTTGGGCCATCTCAGTGGCCAATATAACTTCCAGAATTCGATCGTAACTTTTGGGCCAGGTTTTGGAGTGTTACACATACTGAGCCTCACAGCTCACTCAATTTTCCCATCTTTCCTAATAGCTCGTGAGGTTAGGGCTTGGACTCGGCATTCAGAGCACTATCAACGGTTTTGAACAAAAGTATTTTAAACTTTATTTTATAAACTATGTTGGGTTTTTTTCCCATTGTCTTAAATGGGTTATGGCATGGACTTAGTTTTTCATATGGATGT
The DNA here is from genome assembly GCA_025698475.1 of Gossypium anomalum. Lineage (NCBI taxonomy): Eukaryota > Viridiplantae > Streptophyta > Magnoliopsida > Malvales > Malvaceae > Gossypium > Gossypium anomalum. Next base: position 31,889,186 of record CM046958.1, on the reverse strand, counting down.
TTTATTTGGGATTTAGCATTACACATTTTACTATCAAACTCAAACATGGCTAAGAACTTTAGGATTGTTAAATTATTTTAAGACGGTTCAAATATGATTTTTATAACTTTGAAACTAAAACTAAAAGAACAAGATAACTAAATTAAACTGATGTTTTCCTAAAACGGGTTAAATTAATAAGTGTTTTTGAAACTGAAACGAAATGGTTTTCTATAAAGCAAATTTCACCAATTTAGACGAAAAGTATCAATACACTGGCATCTGTATCAATACTTGACCAAATAAATAGTTTTCAAAACAAACAAAATGTCAAATTTCTGTTGATACTTATAAAAGTATCAATACCGATTGATCATGTTTTACAATTTTCAAAATTGGCATAATGTCTAAACTGTATTGATACTTAAATAAGTATCGATACTTTTCTAATTGGTATCAATACCCATTTGTAAAATTTGGAAGTTTGCAAATTAGTCCTATTTCATGCTCGAGTTATTAATGTTTCTCCCTAAATGACCATTTTAGATTATTTGAACTAAAATTAAGAATTGTATAATTTGAAATCCTTATGAAATAGGCTTTCTGACTTTTTTTTTCTGATAACTGAATGTTTTACTAGGCCATTTCAATGGCTAGTGTGACTTCCATAATTCAGCCATAACGTTTAGGCTGGGTTGGGGAGGTTACACACCAATTTGGCACCCAGTGCCTCATCGGATAATGCTGAAGTAAATAGTTTGTGCCCAACACTCATCACTGTGTTTTGCACGCAATGTCTCATCAATATAACTGAAGTAAAAGTTGTGCCCAGCTCTAATCAACACGTAGTCGAAGTAACTCTTAATCTATCTATCCTATAGCATGCCAACTATATCTGACTCTACCCGGACAGTTAATAAGGTAACCAATAATCAAATTTCTTTATAGTTTGATCATCATTCTATCGATCTCAATATCATCAATTCATCAACCAAGACATTGTTTAATCCATAGCATAGCATAATTCATTTAAATACTAAGCCAATTTCACAAATTCATCAATTTATACTATTTTTAATTGTATTCGATTTAGTCCTCTATCTCGATAATCAAACATAGTCATATCAATTTTATTCAATTCAACTAATCAATCTCAGATTGAAATTCATTATATTCAATTTATCAGTCAATTTGTTATTTCTTTATGATTTAGTCCATATATCACCTTTTTGTATCAAATCATCAATCCAAATTTCAATTAACCATATTTACATTTATAAATTAAATGCATAACAATTTAAAATAAACATACCATATTAACTTACCTGATTAAATTAGCGAACAAATTGATCTGAAAGAACTAATTAACAATTTTGTCTTTTTCCCAATTAATTTTGATTTGGTCCAATTCTCGGTCTATACAATTATTCAATTCAATTCATCAATTCTAAACACCTTATATCATCCTATTATAAGCATACGATAGTTCAATTTATTATTCAATTTCCCCTAAAGTTTTGCATTTTATTCAATTTAGTCCCTAAACCCAAAATTGCTATAATTTTCAAATTTGAGCTTCAATTTCAAAACCAATCTCAATTCCATCCTTCTACAACCCTCTATTAGCTATAAATATAGAAATTTCATCAAAATATTTACACTTTAATTCTTATGTTCAAAACTAACAATTTTCACTTTACAAATTAGTCTTTTTTTCATATCTAAGTTTAAAATCTAACAATTTAGTACCAAAATCTTCAATATTCAACAATGGAAACATTTTACAATTTTAACAATTTTACAAATTGATACTCGAGTTAGCTAAATTAAGCTCCCAAAACTTCAAAAATATAAAAAATGCAAAAAAAAAAAAAAAAGAGACTAAATTGAGCTTAAGAGTTGAATGGTTGAAGCTTCAAAAATGGCTTCCCTAAGGTTCTTTAATGGTTTCGGTGCAAAGTAGAGAAAAAAATTGATGGCTTTTAATTTGAGGTTTATATAGTGTAATTAGTTTATTAATTAACAAATATTAAATTAATTAACCTTAATTAATTACCACTAAATATAATTAGCTAAATCGGTGGATGAAAACTAGTCTCCACCACAATTTAGCTTTATACTTGCACAATTAGTCCTTCAATTAATTAAAAATTCATAGTAATTAGCTTTGACTACTCTTACAATTTAATCATTGTACCTTAATTAACTATCCATTTGATAAAATTAAGGGACCAAAGTTTAATTAACCTTAATACTAATCTTGTAAATATTATTTTAATATTTATGGACTCGAACATCATAAATGGGGTTCTAAAACCGCTTTTTTGACACCACTTATGTTCGGGCCATTACAAACTCATTTTAAATATAACTAAAAAATGAAGTATTTTGAAACTTAAAAGAACTATCCAGAACTCAATGTTTCTTATGTGCTCCTGTATCTTCTTTTATATAATACTAGTTTATTTCCCGTGCAATACACAATTGTATTGTACTTAATAATTATAATATATTAAAGAGCTAGTATTTGGTACACCGATAGTGAACTTTTTTTATTCCAAAAGCAGCCTTAAAAAACGATCATGTGTCTTCTTTTTTCAAATATTTATTTTTTAATATTTTACTATACTCCTATCTAACTCTGCTTGTGGAGTCTAAAAACTTCAATGACAATGTACAAAATATTATATCTTTATTAAATTAATTCATATTATTTTTTAAAAATTCAATGGAATTGGAAATAAAATATTTTAAAAATATATATGTGATATTAAAATATTTTTAAAAGTATATATACATATTTAATTCTATTATTAGAAATTTTAAGAATATTTTAAAAAATATGTGGGTCACATTTATAAATATCTCAATATGATATATGATAAGATATTCTTGTCATTATAAAATATGCACATCATATTAGTAAAACATTTTTTTATATTCTTTATTCAGAAAATATTACATAAAATTGTTGTATGTATTAATATTATTTTTGTAAATAAAATCCATTGCATTTATTATAAAATATGTAGAAATATTTTAGATTGGAGCACATACAATATGAAGTCATATGATTACTAGAAGCCGTGACTTTAGTACTTGTTGTACATGGAGAAATAAAATATTTACTACTAAATAAACAATCATTTTAAACCTTGGGTTTTATATTATATTGTGTCCATTAGGCTTTAACCTTCTTTTCAATTTTTATTTTCCTTTATTTATGATTTTTTCTGCTTTTCTTTATTTTTTATATATTTTAATAATCATATAGAATTTCTTTCTTTTATTTGAATTGAAGAAAAAAACGAAAAATCAAAACTTTTTTTTTAAAAATCTTTGAACATTTCTTAAATATGCAATTTGCAATTTCTTTGGAAGCCTTCTGCTCAAAGAAATTAAGAGGAAAAAATAAATATCTACCTCAGCTGGTTAAAAGAGAGAGATTGGGCCACTATTCCTGAAGATAGTGAGAAGTTCCGAGTCCATAAGAAAGCATGATCCATGCAGAATAGCACCTAATATATGTAAGTTTATCATTTGCTTTCTCATGCTGCTTTCTCTCACCTCCTATGATTTAAATCCGGTGAGGTGAAGTGAAGATTGGTTGGCATAGATGTTATTATCGAGACATAAAATGCGTGCATGTGCTTAATACGCAATGTGACAATCGTCTGTTCAGAAACAGCCTTAAGATTATCAAACACGAGAAAATGGCAAAGCCTTACACATATCTTTTATATGTTCACCCCCGATTCAAAAACAAGGCGGTGGTCTCATTATGATCAGCATAGGATCTAAATTACAATATACTTAATACGCTATAAAGGAAAATGGAAAAAGTTGAACAAACTATTGACCCAAAGCCTTAGAACTCAGAAGCAAGCACACTTCTTATCCACTCTAGTTTTTCTTTTATTCCTGCACCTCAGCTCAAAAAAACTATGAGGTGATCTTTATAATTTCCCATGACATGAGACAATTAAGGAGAAAAACTAGAAAAAGGAAGAACAGAAGTTACTGCTTACCCTTAATTATTGTTCAGGCCTTTATTTACGGAAAAGGCCCTTCAAGGGAGACGTAGGAGTCGTCGGAGATTGTCAGTGGCTCCATCATCGACTCCTCCACCAGCTTCAGCCTTGCAGCCAAGCTTTGGTCTAAGCGAAAAGCTGGGCAAAGGCAAGCTGCTAGGTGGTGGAGAGAGTGTAAAGATAGAACTCGAAAGCCTCTCCAAATCTCTCGCAGCCGCCTGGGGTCCTCCTGATGCCATGACAAAGGGCTTACTAATTGCACCTTGTGCTTTTTTTCCCTCCTTTGGTCTGGTTTGAAGTTTCTTTGGCTCTCCTACTGATTTCCCACTGAGTTGCTTCGATTTTGATCTCTTTGGAGGGGTCAGAGATTGGTCTTTGTTTCTGTTGCTTTTGATGTTAGATGGAGAAGATGGAAGGGTTGGGGTTCGAGAAGGGAGCGAAGTATGAAGAGGTTTATTAGGGAGTGGAAGTGGAAGGAGAGGTGGTTGCTGCTGAGCCTGATAGAATGGATAAGAGAAGGAAAGAGAAGGTGCGGGAGCCAAAAAGAGGCCTCCTCCTCCTCCCCCATGGATGATGCTTGTGTGAGCTCCACTACTATGTCTCCTTGGAATGTTCTTGAGTTGCTTGTTTGGAGAAACAGATTTCTCAGCTGAAGATGACAAGAAAATCCCATCCATAATACTACTGGGTTTTGCTTTGGCAAACAACGAAGCTTTTTCAATATCAAACAAAAAGAGGCGATGATCTTCGAAATAATATGATCAAAAGCCTGAACCCAAAAACATGTTCAAGATATATATATTTCAGAGGAAATCTTTACAGATTTTCTCAATGAAAAGTAAAAAAGAAAAGAATATTATTGGTTAGGAAATGCTATTGATAAACAGAAAATAGATACAAAATCGATTTCGATCCCAGAGGGATCCGAAATGGTTTGGATTTTTAATTTATTTTACTTTTCTTCCTGACTTTCATGTGTTTTAAAGTCTGTGCTTCTTTTTATACAAGTAATAAACTCCACGTCTCCAACTGCTACTTTATTTTTTATTGTAATTTACTTTTCGTTAAAATTGTCTTTTAGGCCCTATAATTTTGATAAAATTTGAGATTTATTCTCTATACTTAAAATGTTAGAAATTAAGCCCTTTAACTGTTTTGATCTAAAAATCTCAATCCAATCATTAAAATAGTAAGTATTTTTTGTCAAAATTTACCAATTTTGTATGTTGATTAAGTTGCCCTCATGTGACATGTCATATGAGTGAAAATAAATTGAAAATAGACATTTTAACATATGATAATTATTAGATTAAGATTTTTAAATTGAAAAAGTAAGAAAATTGAACTTTTAAATTCTAAAATATAGGGAGTAAATATCAAATTTTATAGAAATGCAGGGACTAGTAACATACTTTGTCCTTTACTTTTTTTTTCATTTTCTTTATAAACAAAATGTTTCCACAGACTCCTAATTTACCGACAGCCATTGCAGTCCAAGACTTGGGAAACACTGTTGGGCGGCAGCCGTCAATTCGATTTATGCCGTTGGATCGAATAATTAGAAATAGCCGGTGAGGAGATACCAGCCGTTGATCATTCCCTCGGGCTCTAGGATGTTGGTCTGGTTTGAAAGGGACTTGAAAGAATCCTAGCAATACACGTATCCCACTTGGCGGGACCCAAGACTATTTTATGACCACCTCATGCAAGAGCAACACACAAATAGAAAATAGGAGTAAAACATTAAATATTTTATGTAATAATACAGTACAAGACCTTAAGGGATTGGTATACGTGGCAGCAGGCCAGCCAGTCTTGATGAGAATTTCCGGTCCATGATTGGTCGGTGCCATGCACGTGACCTTCATTCACGTCTATTTATTTTGATGTAAACGATGTACAACGACGTCTATGTCCATTTAATGGAATAATCTCTATTATCCCAGATCATGGAATTGCTTAATTTGAATTGAATTCAATGTTTCTCTTTTTAATTGCTTAATCACATCGAATCTCATAAGAATTCGTGACTATTTTTAAAATATATATTAGCAAATCATTACTTCATTTAATTGGTAAAAGTGGAGGTTTTGGTTCAGAGATTCATCACGCCTAATTTATATAAGTAAGTTTTTAAGTTTCATTATGTATGAAATTTTTGGCCCAGTTAATCGTAATTGGTTAATTTTAGTTTAAACTATATCAGTTTTTAATTTGTTTATGTTATAATAGTTTGATTGTACTGTCCATTTATAATAGTTTAATACTTGTGATTACTCATACTTATATTTACAATTATATTGTACTTGTTACAATTCATAAATAAATATATATAAAAAGAACTGAAAAGATATATTTGTATTTTGTGCAATAATCATATTCATGGTATTATATATTTATATGAAATTTTATATATTTATAATTCCTTTATATAAAAATTTTCATTATTTAATATTTAAGCATTTGGCGAAGTTGGTGTCACTCTTAGTTAGGTCACCAATTCAGTAATGAAATTATAGAAATATCTTTATTTTAAACTATGATATTATTGTGATGCCATTTTGTCTTTTCATACTTTTATAAGTAAAATAACATGGACACCCCTATATAAGGGTCAATTTACATTTTATCTCCTCTACCTAAAAGATGGGCAAATTAATCCTTAGACATTAGATTAAATGCAAAATGGTCGTTCTATTAAAAATTCCATCCAATTCTTCTATTAAAAACTAGTCATTATACATCAACAAAAGGTACACATGGCACGCCACGTGTCACTTTCTAGTTATTCAGTCAGCCACGCAAGTTTTTAACAATACAAATAAATAAATTTTTTAACAGAAATGACCAATTTACTCTTTGATTTAACGAATAAGGACTAATTTATTTATTTTTTAGTAGAGAGAGAAAAATATAATCTAACTCATAATATAGAGACGTCCATGATACTTTTACCTACTTTAATATTATTTTTAAATAAATCAATTAAGAATTATAAATTCAAAGATTAAACATATACTCAATAATATTAAAATACTAATTCATCATCACTCGATTTATTTTCATTAATATATAAATTTAAAAAAATATATTTTCAAGAAGAAAATCTAATTTATATTATTCTCATATTATACTTGTGTCATATAATATTTTGTATCTAATCCTAGTTGACATTATTAAAATGAGTGTCAATTTCATGTTAACATCACCGTGTTATCTTTTTTTATATCATAATCATATTCAATGTACTAAATATTGGTTCAAATTTAACACATCACTATTTTTTTTTAAATGAAAGAAAAAAATTATTTTACTTAGATTTTTAACACCTTCGTGCGTTTATGTTGTGTCATCTAATGTTCATGTTGAACTCACATTTATATTGTGTCTATTCGTCGATAAGTTTATATCAATGATCGAAATTATCCAAGATTTCTGAGTGTAAATAGTGTTTTTTTGGAAATATAATAGATAAAAATTTAAATTACATCCATAATTAATCATATTTACAAATGATTTGATTTATAAAATATTTTTTAACAGATTCCTCACAAGGTTTATTTAAACTGTAATAATAAATACATAAAAATATTTAATGCAATTTAAAATAATTATAACATTGAAAATAATTAAACTTTAACTTAATTGGCATGAATATTGTTATCGATGTAAGAGAACGTAGGTCAAGCTTGCTAAAATATATTTATTCTCCTATTCAAGAATAGAGAAATAGTTATAAGTAATAGAGATAATTTATTGGGGACTAAACCTGTCCAAGAGCTGAATAGCTTACCTGACATGATAGACCTGACCGGATTAGAACTCGGCTTGAATAAGGATTTTTACATTTGGACCCGACATGCATTTAATTTGAATAGTTAAAAGTATTTTTAAATTAAAATTTAATTATAAAAATATATATAAAAAATAGTAAAAAAATATATTTTTAAAATTTTATTAATTTTTTAATAATAAAATGGATTTTTTAAGAAATCAACTTGAAAATAGACCTGAGCTTAAAACCAAATTTTAACTTAACCCAATCAAGAAGTGAGTAAAGCCGGAAATGTTGATTAAGACTGGCGATATTTCTTCCATTGCGGACAAAAATTGAAGTCTTCTTCCCCAGCACCGAAAGATATATATAGAATATTTCAGCCATTAGCTACAATTAGTATCTTAATATATTTTTTTTCCAGTAGACAACAGTAAGTGCCTAAAAAAGCTTTTTCTTTTAAAGTTTTATATAAAGTACCGTGAATGAGAATATTAACTAGCAGCAAAAAAAGAGAGAGAGAGGAAGTGCAAACAGAAATGGCAAGAAGATATTGGAACATAAATTTGGAAGAGATGTTGGAAGCAGGAGTTCATTTTGGTCATGGTACTAGGAAACAACCTTACTTATTTTACATACTTTACAAATTATATTATAGGAAGGAGATGTTATTATTAAGGCTTGAATTCTTTTTCTTATTTCTAGTATTTATGATTTATAAAGATAAATTCTTTTAAATTTTATAATTATTTTTTTTAATAATGTATTAAGATCTAATTTTAAGAAATGCACGGTATTAATTAAATTCACCCCATACAAAATACGGTAAATATATTAATATTGGGTATTTGATTCACAAAATGGAAAATTATTATAGTTTGATGTTTAGATAAAAAAATTTGAGTTGAGTTGGTAATATTATTGCCTCCCAAAATGAAAACAAATAAATACTAATTACAGCTAAATTTTGTTTATTTCCAACTGAATCAACAAAACATATTCATAATGTATTAATATTATATTTCTCCAACTAAACCTATTAAAGAGTTATGATGAATAGATGCATAGCATAGCTTGGTTTGAAATGCAAGCTGCCTAACATGGAAACTAATTTAAGAGTGGCAGACAGCAAGCTGTATACAACAATAGTGGAATTGCCAAAATGGATGCCATTGCCAACCTACCTAGCAGATATTTGGCGGTACCAACAGTTGACCTATTCATTTATGATTATACAAAACTTATGGTTCTCCTCGCTCTCTGCTCTCATGCTACCTTCTATTTCAAGTTTTACCTTTTCTTTCTTTCATATGCACCTAACAGTCATTATGCCGCCTACTTCATTCATTCATTCCTTTTTTCTTTAAAAAAATATTGGTCCTAAAACGTTGTCATCTTGCACTAGTATTTGATTTTGTTGAAAAAGATGGAAAGGTTATTTAGTGTTTGAGGGAGTGCTGACTCTTTGGACCACTGTAGTAGGTTGAGGCAGTTTTCGTATTTGTGTCATTGGTTATTTATTTAATCGTGTTTGAGTTGTGTTGATTATGTGAATGATATTTAACTCATTAATGAAGTTTGTTGAGTATATATATTTAGAGGATCGGATCACCTCTATCTAATCCCTTAGATCATAGATATTAACTCAGATTGGAGCGTTGCATTGTTAGCTACCAAGAGCCTTTATTTATCTTGTTCATTATTATTATATTATAGTCAACTTGTATAGTGGTTGTTTTATCGGGATTGCAATAGATCTTATTTAGGTTAGCAAGTCTCAAATTCTATAAAATTGAGAGACTTGTATAGGTTATTGTATTGAGAGATTGAACAATTAATCTATCATTGCGAGGAGCATTATATTATGAGTGCATTTTAATCGTAAAACCTTTTGTATTGTGGTTTTATTTACTGAATTCACATGCGTGAGTTTAGTTATAATAGTTTCATTCTTCAAGGTACAAAGGTGAGGAAACTGTAATAAGTGAATGATGGATTAAAATCACTAATGTTGAAGATATAAAATATTTCTTATTGAATTAAACTTCACAAATATAGAGTAACTGAATTACATAAACAAACTTTATATCACCTGTTTATTTTTTTGTTTTATGCCGTGCTTGTTGTAAAACAAATTATTTTAAAACTTGTGTATTGTTAGGCTGTTTTTTTATGGCAACTTGGTTTTATAGCTTTCTAAAATTAAACTTGATTAGTAATGGATCCGAATATCAATATTTAAGATAATAGGCGGTGACGAGTAATTACCGGTTTAGATACACCGACCAAATTATTCAAGTCTTTTTGGCGATCAAATTTATTCATATTTTTTAATATTATAGGCGGCCTTTAATTATTTGGGTTTCCTGTCGAGTTGAAATAGCATGGAAATTTAGGAGTAAAATAAAAGAGCAAGAGGCCATTAAAAAGACACACAAACAAATAAATAAAAAGCTGTAAACTTGATGCCAACAAACGAGTCAACTAAACAAACGCCGACCATGTTTTTCTTAAAAGAATCGGTAAAATTCCAAGAAAAAAAAAGGTCCATGTCTTTTAAGAAAAAGAAAAGGAGAGGCAAGGGTTAAGGTTGATATCAAATTATAATTTTTACAATAGAAAAATATAATTTTATTATTTTAAATGTTTATATTTTTATAATTTTTTATTATTTTTAAAGGGATTAATGTGTAATTTTACTTTTATTAATTTAAAATTTTAAAAAATTTAAAGGGCTTAAATGAAAATTTTTTCATTTTATGGAAATCGGGCCCCTGCCAACCCCTTAGCTATGCCCCTGGCCTTGAATTTAAAAGTATGGTGGTCAGACCCGTTGTTGTATCCCCATTTTTTTTAAGTAATCCAAATTTTTTGATTAATTACCAAAATGACTCAACTTAAAAATCATATACGTAAATGACCTGATTTCTACAATGTTTGTCAGTACCGCCAGACACACCAACCGCACCGACCCCCATCATCAGCCAATTATTGCTTCTTTTTTTTTTAAAAAAAAAAATAGTGGTGCCTGATCGTGATTTTCCCGTGATAAGTTTTATAAATTTATAATGAATCGTTCTTGAAACTAACTATTATCATGACGTAGGCAAGTGTACCTATCGAACAGTAATATAGCTTTAGCAAGACCGGATTGTTGAACCCAAAGGACTAAGAGTACTAGTAATGATTGTCTTCTTATTATCTAGCCGAAGAAAAGAGATTTGTTTTAACTAACTAATTAATTAAACTAAGAACTTGCAGAAAATAGAAGTTTGGAAATTACTGTTGGGGAAAGCGATTGATTGAGACAATACCTAAGGAAAAATCCACCTAGACTTTTACTTGTTATTCTGGCTCTGAACCGGACGATTTATTCATCTAATTTGTTCCGTAGAAATCCCTACTATATATTATTATCCCTCTCGAGACTAACAATGTCTAATCCCTAGGTTGAATAACCGAGAGTTATCTCTAATTAACACCCTAAGGTTGCATTAACTCGATCTATGGATTCTCTTATTAGGTTTCACCCTAATCCGACAAAATCTTGTCACCCTATCTTTAGGCGTGCAATCAACTCCGCTTAATTATGACAAAGTTACTCCTAGTCAGGGTCTATTCCTCCTCCAACTAAGAGTAGTAACTTGAAGTGACATCCTGAAATACCAAAACAAGAATTAAGAACACATAATTAATAACAAGTCAAATATTTATCATACGATTCAGAAATAATAACAAGGTTTCGTCATAGGTTTCATCCCTCTTAGGTATTTAAGGGTTTAGTTCATAACTAAACAAGAAAACATCTCAGAATAATAATAAATACAAAATAATAAGAAAACCCAAAACTCCTGAAGGGGAAGTTGAGGAGAGATCTTCAGTCTTGATAATGGCTCCGGCTTCTGAGATGGATCAATCGGCTTCCTTGGAGTAATTCCTTACTCCCTATTCTTTGTCTCCCTTTTCTTCCTCTTCTGGGGTGTATTTATAGGCTTTGGAGTGCCTAAGAACCCTTAAAAGTGGCATTTTCTGAATTGGACTAAACTTGGGCTTGGTAGGGACAAGCCCGTGTGTGATAACTTTAGGCCGTGTTTGAGGCACACGGGCGTGTGTTATACCCGTGTGAATCGTGCTTCAATTCTGCCAAATTGACACGGCCGTGTGATCTGCTGGTGTGAGGAGCTCCAGGCCGTGTTGATTTCATGCTTTGGCCTATTTTCTCCATTTTCGGCCCGTTTCTCGTTCCTTTCGTTCTCATATGCCTACCTGAGAATAAAACATGAAATTAAGACATTAAGAGCATCGAATTCACCAAATCTAAGGAGAAATGATTCATAAAAGGCGTTAAGCATGGGTTATAAATATGTATAAATTACGGTTTATCAGTGCCACCTGATAAATTGGCAGCACTGAATTGAAGTGTGATTATATAAAATGTTCAGGGACCTGATATAGCAATTACCATTTTTAGATTGGTTGAAAAAAGGGTGTTGTCTGTCAACATGGCAGTACCAATACATGTTAGTTTTATCTCCTTTGAAATTAAATTTAAATAGTCCTTAACATAAAATTTAATTTTCGTTTTCAACGGTGACTCCATTCCCATTGGCGGCACCACCCCTCATCATACCCAATGATTGTCTGTTTTAAAAGTCCCTCCAAAAAAAAGATTGTCTGTTTTAAAAAAATAATTTTTTTTGTGTCCCCATTCCCTTTGGCTGCAGCAGTATACATTTTTCTACATACCCGTTAAAAATAAGGATATTCTGGGGGGGAAAAGAAAAATAATATTTTAGTGGGTATCGTCATTCTCTTTGGCGGAACTAGATAATTTTTTTAAGAAAAGCGTGCCAAATAAAAAAAGTGTTAGAAAAAAGAAAAAATATGTATACTTTTTTATGTCATCGTGCTCATTGGTTGTACCCATGTCAGAAAAAATTATTTATTTTATTTTGGTACCGCTAGGCTATGTGGTGACACTAGTGTCAGAAAAAAATTGAATATTTTTTGTGTGTTGCCCGACTGCTTGGTGGCACCACCCAATATATATACATTTCGTTTTAGATTTTGTTGAAGTTTGCTTGCTTTAATTGTGTAACAGAGAGAAAAAACAAAAAGATATGTATTTAGTAGAAGAGAAAACAAATTGTATTGAATATGAATATATAAATGATTTTGGTATACGTTCATTTCGATGGGGCAATTCTACCATCAACTGAAGTTGGTTGTGTATTTGAAGGTAGCTAGAAAGTAAAGATGAGATTCAATAATACTATAAAAGTGGAAGAACTGAAATGAAAGATCAGTGCAAAAATAAGTCTCCATTGTAGGAAGGCGATGTCAAGATTATTCTATAAATTTCTAATTTCCTCAAATCCATTGAAATTTACGGAGATGGAACTTTTAGATGATGATGACTTGGCAATATGATCTCAATTTATTACTCAACTAGGGACGTCAACCCCCAAGCAGTTAAGTTGTTAGCTCAATTAGCTGATTTAGAGCCCATTCAAAATGTCATTCTAATAAGTCAACATCACAAGTTCGACTTTGATTTTAATGTCAGATGGGCAAATTAATCAGGCTGCGGAGGGATATCACAATGACTCAAAAATCCAAACTATGGTGGGAGTTCGTATATAACCCTATTCTAGGTCCTTGTCTAAAGATACATCTAGAGGTGATGGACAATAATGCAAATGGTGAAGAAGGATCCAATAATGATGATCATTTTCATCATGATGGTGAAGATTTTAATGACTCTGATCTAGATGAAGTCCAAGACAATATTAATGATGAAGGCACGGAGAAGGGTAAAGATGTACACCCCCTTTCGGTTAGGAACCCGAGCCGTGGCATTGTTATACAGAGTGGCCTTGGGGCCCACATAATGAGCATAGACCTCGATATGATTCTTGCACTAGAGTTCCCTGAGTACCCAGATATAATACTTGCTCACCAATTGGCGACATATTCGGAGTTGGAAGGGTTGTTCGTAGGGCAACAATTCGTGAACAAGGTAGACTGAATATTTTCCATCAAATGATACAACAAAAAGGTGTCAATGGACTACAAAGTCAAAAAATCTACACTGACATTACCTGTTGGAGAATGTTGGAAGGTTAAAAAAGGGTGCAACTGACGAGTTCGGGCTGTATTTATATAGAGGATTCAACAGTGGACAATCTGAAAATTAGAAGGGCCCATACATGCACTGCTGCATGTATGATGCAAAACTATCGTAAACTGGATGCAAAAATAATATGCAATTGTATCATACCACTGGTGAAAGAGATTCCCACCATTCATGTATTGGTCCTTATTGTCGACATGCAAGGTTGGTTCTAGTATAGAGCGTTGTATAGGAAAACATGATGGGCCAAACAAATGAACATGGAGTAGTTGTACAGTGACTGGGATATGTCATACAACAAATTTCAGAGGTGGATATCTACGATGCAAGAGTACATGCCAGGTATTGTCTTCGATTTGCAAACCTTATCTTGTTACAGCTCGGAAGAGAACTACAACCGAGGAGAAGAATTTTCCATGGCTTGTTCTGGACGTTTGATTCATATGTTAGGACATTCTCCCATTACAAGCCGCTGGTGTAGGTTGATGGTACCTAACTTTATGGTAAATATACACAGATACTCCTGATTGCAGTAGCACAAGGCAGTAAACGAAACATACTACCCATCGCCTTTGCCATCGTGGAGTTAGAGAACTTTGAATCATGACAATTTTTCTTGAGTAACTTACGGAGATATGTTAGGTAAGACAACATTTGCATTATGTTCAACAGATTGAAGGGACTAGTTGCCTCAATTAGGCATTCGGGGTTTTCGTAGAGATCTATCTAGTGCATCCACCACATCGATGTCAACTTCCACTGAGAATACAATAATAAAGGCTAGTGCAAACAACTCGTGAACATGGGTAAAGTTTAATTTTTAGTTTTTTATTTTTAAATAATTTGAAGCACTTTTACAAACTAAAATGAATGATAATGTGTCATATTTGAATACATATACAGGGTACGAGCTAGAACCACATTATTTCAAGTACATGTTGGCGAGGCTTGAGGTTGATATGGAAGGGGTAAATGGGTACTCCTTTCCGATAGTGGTTGGGTAGCATGGAGTCATGGTAATGAGCTCAAATATTCGATGATGGGTATCGATAATGTCATATGATGACCAACCTAATAGAGGTGTTTAACTCTGTCTTGAAGCGTACGTGTCATTTTCCAATTTTAGTTGTTTTCTCATCTACATTCTGTAAGCTGGAAACATTGATGCCAAGAATAGGGTTGAGATAAGTTAAGCAGATGGAGGCGTGACATCTGTATATAGAGGAGGTTAGAAGGCCATGGACAACAACACTTGGAGAGCGAGGTCAACAAATGCAAAACTATATTCCCAAAACTTGAAAAATTTTGGGGTGATAGAGTACATCGACCATTGCGCGAGGGTCCTGGCTAGGTCCTATGGTGTTGATCTTTGAAATAGGTGGTGCAAGTGCGGGAGGTTCCAGACCATTTTGTAACCATGTGAGCATGTCGTTGCAGCATGTGCAACTGCCAATTTGAATGTTGAAGAATATATTGATGATTTGTACACACTGAAACACACATTGCGTATTTGGGATAACAAATTTCCTATACTGCGAGATGTCTCAACATGGGAAGTGCCTCCGACTGCATTTGAGTTGTTGTTGCACCAGGGACTACGTAGGGTATCCAAAGGTTAACTGGAGATCACCAGGATTCGTGGTGACATAGACGTTAGGGAGACAGTCAAAACCAAAGCATTATGGGTTGTGCAGAACAATCGGAACAAGTGCTCATATTGAAACTACCATGCTAGTCAATCTTCACGATCAAGGGAATCTAAAATGATGTACTTGATGTTCCATTTTACTTCCAATATTTTTGTTGCGTTCTTTGTGATTCTTTTATTTGTTACGATTATTTTATTTTTAAAATTTTAAATTTGTAAATATAAATATAATAATGTATTATTTCATACTTACAATTTACGTGACCAAATTAAATATTTTAATTTAAGTCATGAGTTCAAGTTAAAATTTTTTTTTAGTTCAAATATGTAACATCCCAAAATAGGGCCTAAATGGAACAATGGTTACGAAACCACGAATCTGAGATAGAAAAGTTTATTCTGATTAATTTTTATAATTTACCGAGTGATTAGATGCATGTGTTAGAGTATCGTTGGAAAATTTTATAGATAGCATGCTTAATTTGCCTACTAGGGCTTAATTGCAAAAGTTGATAAATATGAGTTTTAGATGCTAAAGGATTAAATTGAAGAGTATAATTGAAGTAGAGGTCCTTAAATGATAATTAGACCATTAGGTTTTCATGGAAAAAAATAGACATACATAGATAAAAATAACTAAAGTTTTAATGAAGGGTATTTTAGTCATTTGGCAATTAAAAGATTAAAAAAGGGAAAAAGATGGCAAAATGTGCCCATCTTCTTCATTAGCCCGAAATTTCAAGGTTCTTCATAGCTAGAG
Source organism: Gossypium anomalum (assembly GCA_025698475.1). NCBI lineage: Eukaryota > Viridiplantae > Streptophyta > Magnoliopsida > Malvales > Malvaceae > Gossypium > Gossypium anomalum. Next base: position 31,872,860 of record CM046958.1, on the reverse strand, counting down.
TTTTGTCAAGCTTCCAAGCTTCATAGTAAGTGATTTCAAGCCCCGTTTTTAATGTTCTTTACGTTTTTGAAGTCCTAGTAACTTGATTTAGCTTATTCTAGCAATAATTTAACCTAGGGTTCATATTTGGAAAAATACCCATAGGTGAAATGTGTTTATTTTGATGTTTTATGGTAGAATATGAAGTTTGAAATTATGTTAAACGACTTGAGCTAAGCGATTTTAAGCGAAAACGAGTAAAACGACAAAATCGGTAAAAATACCTAATGGTCATAAGTACATGTTAGAGTGAGAATTTGATGTTGCCGTAGGAAAATAAACGATCAGCATGTCATAAAACATAAGAATTAGGGATAAAGTTTCATTTCCGAGTTTTGGGGCAAAAGTGTAAATATGTAAAAGTTTACGGGCAAATCATAATTTTGCCAAAGTTAGAGTTAAGGGCTGTTTTGATAAATGTGAATATTAAATAAGTTAAATTTGTTATCATAGATCAAGAAGAACGAAATTCAAGGTTAGACCGAGGAAAGAAAAAGGTAGAGGACTAAATCAAAATATTTGATCGTATTTTGTATCGAGGTAAGTTTGCGGTAAATAAATGCAATTTTTTATTATTTATAATTAATGATGTTATTTTTCAGCATCTATATATTTATTTTGTAAATTTATTCCTTGATGATTCAAGGAAGAATTGACGGAGAAATGATACTTAAAAGTTTCGGTTGAACCTTAGGAATGTGTAGGATACAAATGTCATGACATTAGGGTTTAGAGTTACCAAGTAAGAGCATGCCAAGGCATGACATTGGTAAGTTTTACAAGGCAAGGAAATCACGTAAGAACGTGTCAAGACATGGCATTGATAAACTACTATAAGGCAAATATCCCATGTAAAACCATGCCAAGGCATGGCAATGGTGAGTTCATAACGCAAGGATACCACGTAAGACCATGTCAAGACATGGCAATGGTAAGTTTAAAAAGGAAAGGTACCCGTGTATCCTTAGTATTCCAAATGGTTCAACGAAAAATTCAAAGAGTGTACAAAAGGGAAGGTAAGATAAGTCCATGTTAGAAAGGTTCAGGTTATCTTGATAGTTCATTTAGAATGTTGTTATTTATTTACATGCAAAATTACTAAGATTTATGCTTACTCCCTTTCTTTTCTCTCTTTTTTATAGTATCGCAAAGCCAACTCGGAAAATCGTAAGGACGTCGAAGACCGCCTCACACTATCAACGAGTTATCTCGGTATTTTGTGACTAGAAATACTTTAAGTTATGGCATGTATAGGGACTTGGCTATTTTGTGTGTATATCCTTATGATATGATTAAAGAATGGTATGTAAATACTTGGTAATGGTTAGCTTATGATATAGCTAAATAAGAACAAGTTTTGGTATTATGTATGCATAAGAGTTGGCTATGGAACAATTAGGAAATAGCAGCAGTGATGTGGTTTTGAAAAATCACTAAAAATTGTAAAAATGTAATTAAATAGTTAATGAGATATATAATTAAAAATTATTGAGTCTATTTTTATAAGAAAGAAGTAGAGCAAGCAAAGGAAGTCTATATTCTAAGATATTTAAATTTCTGTAAGACTGGTTTAGAGTGACTTCGTGATCCCTTGTTCCAACTTTGGAAAATCACTAGAAATTGTACAAAAATAATTATAAGTCAAAGTTTATATTTTTAGATTCATTATTGAGTCTATTTTCATTATAAATAAACGGAAACATTATCCGATTTCTGTATAATGAGATAATTGATTTTTAGTGAAGAGAGGTCAGGTCTGCTGAACTACGAAATAGGGGAACCTTTAATGAATAAAATGTACTAACTGGTCAAACCAAAAATTTTGGAAAAATTATGGTAAGAATATATATGAATCTAGTTTTAGGAAAATTTATGGATTTAAATTTAGAGTTTCGTAACTCGAGTTATAATTAATTTAGTGACTGTTATGTAGATGGACAGTTTTATTATGAATAGTGAAATAAATTGTTTTGATTTGTGTAAGTAATCAAAAATTTTTTAATGTTCCTGGCTTGGTCCCAAACCATTCCAATTTCATGTTTTGGCACCTCGAGGGCACTTTTTAGGGATTTATTGGATGAATGTGAGCAAATTAATTATTTTTAAAAGTAATTTTTTTATGCCTCAAACAAGTAAGATAAGTCTGGTAACGCCTTGTGCTCGACTCCGGCGACGATCTCGGGTAAGGGGTGTTACATTTATTGATATCAAAGTAAGATTTTAGTCAGTTCTCGGAATATTTAGTATGATTAAGAGTCTAGCTATACATGCCATACTTATATTTTGATAGTGTGACGACTCCTGACGATTTTAAAATGTTTTTCTTTTATAGTTATGGATTCTGAACGAGTTGGTGCAGATGATGTAGAAAGTAATGCGCCCGCTCCCGAAGAAGGGACGATGCCACCAGATAGTAGTGAAAGGCCTATTATAGTGAGTTAGGGAGGAGGGGCTCGAGAAGCCTTCTTCCAAGCTATGAATGAATGGTTTGCCGAGTTAGTTTGTACGAATCTGGCCGTTAGACCTCCACCCCCTCATGATCCTCAAACTACCCATGTAGCTTCCCTAATTACTGGTACAGTCAGAAGAGAGAAGCCACTAGTTGATAAAATTAGAAAACAAGGGGCCGAAGAGTTTCGGGCTACTAAAGATGACGATGCAGAGAAAGTTGAGTTTTGGCTCGAGAATACTATCAGGGTCTTTGATGAGTTATCCTGCACACCTGAAGAGTGCATGAAGTGTGTTGTATCACTTTTACGAGACTCGGCCTACCATTGGTGGAAGACACTTGTGTTAGTAGTACCAAAAGAGAGGGTTACTTGGGATTTCTTTCAGGAGGAGTTCCGTAAGAAATACATTAGTCAGAGGTTCATCGATCAGAAAAGAAAAGAATTCCTTAAACTAAAGCAGAGTAAGATGATAGTGACTGAATATGAACGTGAATTTGTCAGAATCAATAATTATGCTCGAGAGAGTGTGTCTATTGAAGCTATTATGTGCAAGAGATTTGAAGATGGGCTCAATGATGATATTTGACTGTCAATCGGTGTTTTAGAAATAAAAGAGTTCGTCATTTTAGTTGAAAGAGCTTGTAAGGCAGAGGAGTTGTCGAAAGGAAAGGGTAAAGCTGAAATCGAGATGCAAGACACGAAGAAAAGATAGATGAGCAAGTCATTTCAGTCTATATCCAAGAGGCCTAGAGAGTTCTCTACGAGATCTAATTTTTCAGCAGGGTATTCTAGTTGAAACAGAGGTAGAAGATTTATGGTCAGAAAGCTCAGACCACTTCAATTGCGAGTGTTAGTAGTATTCAGCCTGATAGACCCGAGTGTCCTTAATGTGGTCGACGTCATCCAGGTCAATGTCGAGCAACTGAGACTGGTTGTTTTCGATATGGTGCATCGGATCATTTCATTCGGAAGTGTCCTGAGATGGTTAAGAGAGAAGTAATACCGAGTGTAAGATCAGGCAATGCCCCCGTTAGAGGCAGACTTCAGAGAAGTTTGGGAATAGTGGCAGGTAGAGGTGCATCTAGAGATTCAGCAACGAGACCTGATGTTAGAGCACCTGTAAGGACCTATGCTATCCGTTCTCGTGAAGAGGCATCCTCCCTTGATGTAATTACGGGTACATTTTCTCTTTATGATGTTAATGTTATTGCTTTGATTGATCCGGGTTTGACCTATTCCTATGATTGCATGAAATTGATGCCTAGTATGAACATGTCCATAGAGTCTACGGGATTTGTGATTAAAGTACCGAATCCTTTGGGTCAATATGTAGTAGACAAAGTATGTAAAAATTGCCCTTTGATGATTAGAGGTTATTGTTTTCCAGCCGATCTCATGCTACTGCCATTTGATGAGTTTGATGTGATTTTTGGTATGGATTGGTTGACTGCGGCTGATGTGATAGTGTATTCTGGAAAAAAATTCATTGAGTTGAAATGCGAAAATGGTGAAATTCTTCGGGTTAATTCAGATGAGTCAGATAGTTCAATTGCCATGATTTCTATTATATCTGCTCAGAAATGCTTGAGAAAAGGATATGAAGCTTATCTTGCTTTTGTGTTGAATACTAAAGATCGAGAGTTGAAAATTGAATCAATGCCTATGGTATGTGAGTTTCCTAATGTGTTTCCGGAAGAACTACCAGGTTTGCCTCCTATCAGAGAAGTTGAGTTTACTATTGAATTGGTTCCGGGTACAACACCCATTTCTATTGCTCCTTATAGAATGACTCTAATGGAATTGAGAGAATTGAAAGTTCAGTTGCAGGAACTAACAGAGAAAGGCTTTACAAGACCTAGTTGTTCACCATGGGGTGCACCAATGCTTTTTGTGAAAAAGAAAGATGATTCAATGAGATTGTGCATAGATTATCGGCAGCTTAATAAGGTGACTATTAAGAACAAGTATCCATTGCCTAGAATTGACGATTTGTTTGATCAATTGAAGGGAGCTACTATGTTCTCCAAGATAGATTTGAGATCCGGATATTATCAGTTGCAAGTTAAGGAGTCAGATGTTCCGAAGACTACTTTCCGGACTAGGTATGGCCATTATGAGTTTCTTGTAATGCTATTTGGCTTGACTAATGCTCCTGCCATTTTCATAGACTTAATGAATCAATTTTCAGACCTTACTTGGATAAATTTGTAGTTGTGTTCATTGATGATATCTTGATTTATTCTCATGATAAGATTGAGTATTCAGAGCATTTGAGAATAGTTTTACAGAATTTGAGAGATAATCAGCTTTATGCCAAGTTTAGCAAAAGTGAGTTCTGGTTACAGGAAGTTGGTTTTCTTGGACATATAGTATCAGGTGAAGGTATTAAAGTTGATCCGAGCAAGATTTCAGCCATTGTTGATTGGAAGCCTCCCAGGAATGTATCAGAGGTTAGAAGTTTTCTTGGTCTCGCCAGCTATTATAGACGATTTCTAGAGGGATTTTCCATGATAGCTACTTCATTGACAAGATTGCTACAGAAAGATGTCAAGTTTGAATGGACTGAAAGGTGTCAGTAGAGTTTTGACAAGTAAAAGGCATTGTTGACTGAAGCTCTTGTCTTAGTACAACCAGAACCTGGTAAAGAGTTTGTGATTTACAGTGATGCGTCCTTGAATGGACTAGGCTGTGTACTTATACAGGAAGGAAAGGTAATTGTTTATGCCTCTAGACAGCTAAAGCCACATGAGAAAAATTATCCGATACATGATTTAGAACTAGCTGCCATTGTATTTGCGTTGAAAATCTGGAGACATCACTTGTATGGTGAGAAGTGCCGAATATTTACTTATCATAAAAGTTTGAAATACTTGAGGACTCAGAAAGATTTGAGCTTCAGGCAAAGAAGATGGCTAGACTTGATTAAAGATTATGAACTAGTGATCGATTATCACCCGGGAAAGGCAAACGTGGTTGTTGATGCATTGAGTAGAAAATCTTTATTTGCATTAAGAGCTTTGAACACTAGTTTAACCTTATCGGATGATGGTTCTATCTTAGCCGAATTAAGAGCTAAACCAATGTTTCTTGAAGAAATTTGTGAAGTTCAAAAAGATGACACTGAGTTGCAAGCTAAAAGAGCTCAGTGTGAGTCGGGTATAGAGTTAGACTTTCAGATCAGTTCTGAAGGTTGTTTAATGTTCAGAAATCGAATATGTGTACCAAAGAATGATGAGCTTATTCGAAAGATTTTAGAGGAAGCACATAGCAGTTCTTTTTCGATTCATCTAGATAGTACAAATATGTATAATAACTTGAAGAAAATGTAGTGGTGGGTAGGAATGAAGAGAGATATCTTAGAGTTCGATTCTAGATGCTTGATCTGTCAGCAGGTAAAAGCCGAACATCAGGTGTCTTCAGGTTTATTACAGCTTGTGTTAGTTCCTGAGTGGAAATAAGACCGAGTTGACATGGATTTTGTGACAGGATTGCCATTGACACCGAGAAAGAAAGATACAGTATGGGTTGTGATTGATAAGCTAACAAAACTCGGCTCATTTTATTCCAGTTCGTATGGATTATTCACTTGACAAGTTGGCTGAGTTGTATATTTCAGAGATAATCAGACTACATGGAGTATCGTTATCGATTATTTCAGATAGAGACCCGAGATTCATTTCGCGGTTTTGGAAGAAGTTATAGGAAGCTTTAGGCACAAAGTTGAGTTTTAGTACATCTTTCCATCCTCAGACCGATGGTCAGTCAGAGAGAGTTATTCAGATACTTGAGGATATGCTCAGATGTTGTGTCTTAGAATTTCAAGGTAGTTGGGAGAAATATTTGCCGTTGGTAGAGTTTGCTTATAATAATAGTTACCAGTCGAGTTTGAAAATGGAAACTTATGAAGCTTTGTATGGACGTAAATGTCACACACCTTTGTATTGGACAGAGCTTAAAGAAAATCAGATTTACGGGGTTGATTTAGTTAAAGAAACTGAAAAGAAAGTGAAAGTTATCAGAGATTGCTTGAAAGTAGCTTTAGATAGACAGAAGTCTTATGCAAACTTGAAAAGAAAAGAGATTGAGTATCAAGTTGATGACAAAGTGTTGTTGAAAGTATCCCAGTGGAAGAAAGTCTTTAGATTTGGCAAGAAAGGCAAACTAAGTCCACGTTTTATTGGACCGTTTGAGGTGACTGAAAGAGTTGGACCATTAGCATATCGATTAGCTTTGCCGCCAGAGCTAGAGAAGATTCATGATGTGTTTCATGTGTCCATGTTATGTCGTTACCGTTCTGATCCCTCACATGTGATTTCATAGACAGAGATTGAAATTAAGCAAGATATGACTTATGGTGAAGAACCGGTAAATATTTTAGCTCGAGAGGTCAAGCAACTAAGGAACAAAAGTATTGCACTTGTGAAAGTATTACGGAATAGGCATGGGGTAGACGAGTCTACATGGGATCCTGAAGAGGTTATGCGAAAACAGTATCCAAATCTTTTCACAGGTAAGATTTTCGAGGACGAAAATCCCTAAAGGGGGAGAAATGTAACATCCCAAAATAGGGCCTAAACGGAACAGTGGTTGCAAAACCACGAATTCGAGATAGAAAAATTTATTTTGATTAATTTTTGTAATTTACCGAGTGATTAGATGCATGTGTTAGAGTATCGTTGGAAAATTTTATAGATAGCATGCTTAATTTGCCTACTAGGGCTTAATTGCAAAAGTTGATAAATATGAGTTTTAGACGCTAAAGGATTAAATTGAAGAGTATAATTGAAGTAGAGGTCCTTAAATGGTAATTAGATTTTCATTACAGAAATGGACATATATAGATAAAAATAACTAAAGTTTTAATAAAGGGTATTTTAGTCATTTGGCAATTAAAAGATTAAAAAAGGGAAAAAGATGGCAAAATGTGCCCATATTCTTCATTAGCTTGAAATTTCAAGGGTTCTTCATAGCTAGGGTTTTTTCAAGCTTCCAAGCTTCATAGTAAGTGATTCCAAGCCCCGTTTTTAATGTTCTTTACGTTTTTGAAGTCCCGGTAACTTGATTTAAATTATTCTAGCAATAATTTAACCTAGGGCTCATATTTGGAAAAATAATCATAGGTGAAATGTGTTTATTTTGATGTTTTATGGTAGAATATGAAACTTGAAATTATGTTAAATGACTTGAGCTAAGCGATTTTTTAAGTAAAAGTAGTAAACGACATAATCGGTAAAAATACCTAATGGTCATAAGTACATGTTAGGGTGGGAATTTGATGTTGCCGTAGGTAAATAAATGATCAGCATGTCATAAAACATAAGAATTAGGGATAAAGTTTCATTTCCGAGCTTATGTAAAAGTTTAGGGGCAAAATCATAATTTTGCCAAAGTTAGAGTTAAGGACTGTTTTGATAAATGTGAATATTAAATAAGTTAAATTTGCTATCATAGATCAAGAAGAACGAAATTTAGGGTTAGACCGAGGAAAGAAAAAGGTTGATGACTAAATCAAAATATTTGATTGTATTTTGTATCGAGGTAAGTTTGCGGTAAATAAATGCAATGTTTTATTATTTATAATTAATGATGTTATTTTTCTGCATCTATATATTTATTTTGTAAATTTATTCCTTAATGATTCAAGTAGGAATTGACGGAGAAATGGTACTTAAAAGTTCCGATTGAACCTTAAGAATGTGTAGGATACAAATGTCATGACATTAGGGTTTAAGGATACCAAGTAAGACCATGCCAAGGCATGAAATTGGTAAGTTTTACAAGGCAAGGAAATCATGTAAGACCATGTCAAGACATGGCATTGATAAACTACTATAAGGCAAAGATCCCATGTAAGACCATGCCAAGGCATGGCAATGGTGAGTTCATAAGGCAAGGATACCACGTAAGACCATGTCAAGACATGAAAATGGTAAGTTTAAAAAGGAAAGGTACCCGTGTATCCTTAGTATTCCAAATGGTTCAACAGAAAATTCAAACAATGTACAAAAGGGAAGGTAAGATAAGTCCATGTTCGAAAGGTTCAGGTTATCTTGATAATTCATTTAGAATGTTGTTATTTATTTACATGCAAACTTACTAAGCTTTATGCTTACTCCCTTTCTTTTCTCTCTTTTTTATAGTATCAAAAAGCCAACTCGGAAAATCGTAAGGACGTCAGAGATCGCCTCACACTATCAACGAGTTATCTCGATATTTTGTGACTAGAAATACTTTAAGTTATGGCATATATAGGGACTTGGCTATGTTGTGTGTATGTCCTTATGATATGATTAAAGAATGATATGTGAATACTTGGTAATGATTAGCTTATGATATAGCTAAATAAGAACATGTTTTGGTATTATGTATACCGAAATGAGGTTTGATGCAAAGAAACTATGAAAGAGTAAGAGTTGGCTATGGAACAGTTAGGAAACAGCAACAGTGATGTGGATTTGAAAAATAACTAAGAATTTTAGAAATGGAATTAATTGGTGAATGAGATATAGAATTAAAGCTTATTGAGTCTATTTTTATAGGAAAGAAACAGAGCAAGCAAAGGAAGTCTATATTCTGAGATATTTAAATTTCTGTAAGACTAGTTTAGAGTGACTTTGTGATCCCCTATTCCAACTTTGAAAAATCACTAGAAATTGTAAAAAAAGAATTATAAGTCAAAGTTTATATTTTTAGATTCATTATTGAGTATATTTTCATTTGAAATAAGCAGAAACATTATCTGATTTCTGTATAATGAGATAATTGATTTTTAGTGAAAAGAGGTCAAGTCTACTGAACTGCAAAATAGGGGAACATTTAATGAATAAAATGTACTAATTGGCCAAGACAAAAATTCTGGAAAACTTATGGTAAGAAGATATATGAGTCTAGTTTCAGAAAAAAATTACGGATTCAAATTTATAATTTCGTAACTCGAGTTATAATTAATTTAGTAACTGTTACGCAGATGGACAGTTTTATTATGAATAGTGAAATAAATTGTTTTGATTTGTGTAAGTAATCGAAAAATTTTTAATGTTCCCGGTTTGGTCCCGAACTATTCCAATTGCACGTTTTAGGGTCTCGAGGGTCCTTTTTAGTGATTTATTGGTTGAATGTGAGCGAATTAATTTTTTTTAAAAGTATTTTTTTATGCCCCGAACAAGTAAGATAAGTCTGTAACGCCTCATGTTCGACTCCGGCGACGGTCTCGGGTAAAGGGTGTTACAAAATCATTTCATATTAAAATTATTAAGTACTTAAATGAATTTTTTATATTAAAATTTTGTCAAACATTTTTATCAAGTCAAAAAGTGCTCCAAGTAATAAAAGTATTGATACCCATAGTTGGTATCGATACCAATTTTGGCTTCGATGTTTTGAGAAAATGAAAAATAAACTAAGGTATTGATCCCAGGCCATAAGTATTGATACCCATATCTGGTATCGATACTAAATTTGTAACATCCTATACCTGACCTGGTTGCTAGGTTTGGGTACTGGATGGTACAATAATCCAAATTACTGAACGATATTTCTAGTTTTGCTTTGATTACATACTTAAACAACTTAAATTTCAAAATCTAACCAATATTAAAAATTATACGAAACTAGTGATAATTTATTACAACTTTGACTCCAACATCTATTTATAAAATTTTAAATACAAATTTAATACAAATGTAATCAACTTAATCCCTGAGGCGTGGCCTCTAGGGGTGCCTGTAACACCCTACACCCAACCCAGTCATTGGGTCCGAGCTATAGGATGTCACATTCATTGTCGGAGCTACAACGATCAATTTTATTCAATTTTAAATCATTATAAGATTTAATTCAATCAAACAAACCTTAATCACAATAACCAACCATTTATGGGATTTATACGAACTCACAAAAGCTCCAAGAACAAATTCGAGGTTGAATAGGGACCAAACATCCATCATAAGATACCAAATTCAATAGGAGCATTCACTTAAGAACAAACCAAACTAGACTCAACTAGGAACATGCCAACTTAGAATAAAAACAGAATATAAAAACGTTGATGAGTTTGAGATTGTTGACTGGATGCTAAAGTCATAGTTCAATTATCTTGAACTCTACCTAACCTGCGCAAGAAAAATAAACCGTATGTTGAGCAATGAAACTCAGTAGTATTTTTATGATTCAAATAACAAAATTTCAAGTTAAGAAAATTGAAACATCCAAGTAGTATGTATTCATATCAAGTGGAAAACCAATTCATTTAGCATTTTAATAGAAGTGATCAATTCTATTTATATGCCAACACCTATCGTAAAGCTTTGTTTTTTAATTCAATACCAATTATGAATAAAACATTTATATCCTTAACATTATAACAATCAATTTTATGTTAATTCCACAATAATAAACCATTAAAGTCTCTTTTCAAAGTCAGACGACTCATTCATATTCTTTTCAACCTCACCTAAGGCTCGTTTACAATTTATTCACATAGAAGTTCAAGTGTTTCTTTTATCATAACACACACACACACACACACACACACACACACACACATACACACACATGCGCGCACACACACACACACACATGCACAATTGATGCCATAACATTATACTATTTCATTTCGATATCTTTTATCAAGTCGCAAAATCATACCAATTTCACATAACTCGTTTCATTACATTATTTTATTGTCAATCTATTTCATTTCATTTTTCAAGTTTTCAATTCCAATTATAATATCACACCCGATGTAACCATTCATTTTTCACATAGCATATTCTATGATTATTTTCAATTACATAACATACCCTAAATTCGGTCATATTTGCATACTCATATCATGTATAATGTTCTTATCGTATGAAAATAATTTCATTACAATTCAATCCAATATATATTCCTATTCAATTTCAAAATCACAATTAAATAAATCATCAACACACAATATCTCATGATAAATGTGTCTTATGAATCATCTTAAATATGAAAAAATAACTAGTTAGGAACATATCATGTTAACATGCCATTTCTTAAGCTGTATCATTGAATTCATCACAATTTCATGCCAATCTTCCAGACTTATAAATCCGGTTTACAAATATATTTTACATTAACAATTCTTTTCATTATCATTATAAATTTTTACATATTAAATCCTTATTAGCTTGAGTCAGACACAAACTAATACACAAATCCAACCAACACCCCAATTTTGGCACCCAATGCCTCATCAGACAATTTTAGAAGAAAATTAGATTGCGCCCTGCGCTCATCGGTATGACTGAAGTAAAAATTGTGCCCAACATTCATTGACATGTAGTCGAAGTAATCATTTGGCACCCAGTGCCTCATCAAAATGTTCAAAGTAGTTAGTTTGCGCCCAACGCTCATCAGTAGACTAAAGTAAAAATTGTGTCCAGCACTCATCGACACGTAGTTGAAGTAATCATTAGACACCCAGTGCGTCATTGGAATGTCCGAAGTAATTAGTTTGCACCTAACGCTCATCAATTGACTGAAGTAAAAATTATGTCCAGCACTCACTAGCACATAGTCGAAGTAATCATTTGACACCCAGTGCCTCATCGGAGCATCCGAAGTAAAATGCACCCAATGCTCATTGGCATATAGTCGAAAAAACTCCACCCAAACAGTTAATAGGGTAGTCATTTATCCAATTCCCTTACAAGTTCAATTCTCATTCTATTGATCTCAATATTATCAATTCATCACTGATTATATCATTTCATACATAACATAACATACCGTCTCAATTCCAGACCAATTTCACCATTTCATTTAGTTTTAATATTTTCACTTTTATTCAATTTAATAATCTATCTCAATAATCAATTAAATTCACACCAATATGATTTGATCAATCATAATCAAATATTAATTCATTTTATAATTCTTCTATTACTTTTCCTCTTCCTACTCTCCATTTCACTTCCTTTATTTACAAGTATTTATACAAGAATCTTTACCCCTAGTATGGCATGCTTATATGCAACATGAATTATCCTTTCAATATTTATACATATACTTTTAACAAAGCTATCTTCTTGAGTAGTATTCACTAAATTATTTATATCCAAACCTAATTAATTCGAAATTAAGATCCATATTTTGTTCTTAAAACTAGACTTAATTAAAATTTTACCATAAAAATTTCATAATTTATTTCAAATTATATTAATACTAGTTTGTTTCTTAAAACCTCCTTTATTCTGCTGCTAGGTAGCTTCGACTCTTCTTCACTAAAAATTAAATATCTTTCAGTACAAGTCTCATATTACGTTGTCATTTGTTTCTTTTGAAAATAGACTCATTAAGATTTTAGGCATATAAATTTCATCTCCTAAATATATTTTTAAAATTTATACTAATTTTTCAAAGTTAGACTTAATAGTATCATAAAAAGTATTATATTTCATAATTTACAATTCCACTACTTTCACTGTCGCTTTTATGCAAAACTAGACTTAATAGTCTTTAATTTCATATTTTATTCAATCTCTAACTCAATTCCTACAATTTTTGTTGAAATTTCTAAGTCGTACTACCACTACGACCCATAAAGTGTGTAGTTAAACAATTTGCTCTTTCATGAGTTGAGTAAGTTCTACTCATTTCATTTTATAACATACTATATTTCAACCAAGTTCAATGCCAATACATATAATCAATAAGTTACACAAAATTTCATTTCTATCCAAATTAGTCCTTTAATTTTGTAACAGCCCGATTTAGACCCTAATCAAAACGGTGGTTTCGGGACCATGAATCTGAGTCAGAAAAATATTTTAAAATTATTTTCTGTGTTTATTTTGTGTGAATTTATATCTGTGAAATTTTCGTGATCTAATTTTGTCGTTTAGGTATCTGATTTAGAAACAAGGACTTAAACGTGTAAATTAAAAATTGGCTAGTTCTAATAGTAGGGACTAAATTGGGGTTGGCTTCTTTTAAGTGGAAGCATTTTATATGCAAAAAGTACATTTTCTTTTATTGTATGTATATATGCTAGTGTACGGCATTAAATATATATATATATACATATATTGATAAAACATATAATAAAATATTTGTAAGTTAAGCATGCATTAGTAAGGTGGAGGATTATGTCCTTATTATATAAGTATGGGTTCTAAATTCATTAATGGCAAAATAGGAAACCAGTAATTTGAGTTATTATAATGATACAAAACATATCATAAAACTTTCATTCATACTTGTTTTTTTCTCTTCATTGCCAAACATAGAACAAAGAAAAGAAGAAAACATAAAGCTAGGGTTCATACACTTCCAAGCTTAATTCAAGGTAAGTCCTAGCTAGGGTTTTGATAATTTTTACGTTTTTGAGATCGTTGCTTTGAGTACTACAAAACTCATGCTTGAATTTCTGATTTTGGTGAATATTTTAAATTATGCCATTGATGAGAGCTTGTGATTTTTGTTGGTTGTTAATGAATTATGAAAGATAAAGGTTGGGTTTACATATGTTGTATTGGAAGTTTTGATAATTTTGAGTAATTAGGACTTAATAGCAAAAATAAAAATCTAAGGGACTAAAATGTGAAATTGGTGAAACATATGGACTTATATGTGTGCTAGGAATATTCGGCCTAAGCAAGATATTGTTAAATTTTGCTTATTTTGTGTTTTGTGCAATAGGGATTAAATTGAAAAAAATGTAAATGTTAGGGATAAAATGGTAATTTGCCCATTTGTGTGTTTTTGAACTAAATTGAAGGAGAACATGTGTGAATGATCTTAATTTGAATGTGTTTAGATCAAGAACCAAGAAAATCGGAGTTGGACCGGGGAAAAACGAAGGTGGTCGACTAACTGTTCCGTTTCGTTTTATATCGTCCGAGGTAAGTTATAAATATAATTGTACTGTTATATAAGTAATTAAAGGTAAAATTTGTATGCTGGTTTGAGAAATATAAAATTTATATGTAAAACTGATTTGATGAAATTTAACATCAAGTGTATGAGAATTAAAGTGACAGCACTAAGTGTGCGATACGTCACGAGACTTTAACACTAAGTGTGCGATGATATTAATGTAACGGCACTAAGTGTGCGATACGTTGCTGATATATGGCATTGGGTGTGTGAGGTTGACGATTTTTGTTTTAGTATATTGATTCATAAATATTTAATTAGACTAGAAGAAGTCGGATACGTGGCAATTGAATCTCTATGAAATAAGGTAAGTTGGTTATCAAGACATGAGGTGAGCTTCGAAGGTGACATATGAAAATTATGTGTATATGAGAGGAAGGTTACATTCGGCCTAATGGAAATTATTTGATAGCATGAAGTGAAATTATGATTGAATAACGATTGAGCTACTAGGGTTTAAAATATGATTATATGTACAACGGAATGAGATTTATGAATGTGTCCAGGTAAGGGAGTATATACGACCATGTGTATGATAATAATATTGTAAGTGGAAAATATATATGATGTTATAAGTTGGGCATTCGGTCAAAGGGAATTAGATACATGGGCAGTACATGATTATAAATTCTTTCCAATAGCCAAATTATTTACTTGAGTGTAATATTATATTTTTGATCCCTACTAATGATGATTAATTGTCATAGTATTGAATATTTACTTGTGACTTACTAAGCCAAGTTAATTTACCCTGTGTGTTTATTTATTTTGTTTTATAGATTTTTAGAAGGACGATCGGCAAGTTCATCACACTATCAGCTATTTTGGTATCTTATAAACTTACCTAGAAATATGTCATGTATAAGTTAGTTTTTGGGGCTGGATTATTTAGATGAGTAAATGTATAATGGCCATGCAAGACTGGCCTAATGTTTATGCCTAGCTTTGATTTGTGGAATTATAATAAGAATTTCCTTTTTGGACTATAAAGTAATGAGTTATAGTCGGTCATGAATTATATTATGCATTATAATATATGGTTGAATGATGATCTTGGTTGAAATACAAATGACTCATTTAGTTATATATTTATATATATAGGTATATACGTTTGGGCATTCGGCTAAGTATTCATAATGCATGATAAATAAGCTAAGATATGTTATGTATATCCTAAGTCAACTTAGGACTTATGTACACTCATAAATTGATGCCCACGTATAATTTCATGCTATAATATTTATGTATGCCATTCGGTCATATCATATTAGTTAAATTTATACATACTATTCAAATGCAATATGGGTTTTTATGCTTTGTATATCATGCATATATGTACTTGCGAAAACATGTCAGGCCTAGATATGTTGGTCATGATTTATGCATGTATATAAAATTTTATTGTATTGATTATTCGATTCTAGTTATATAATCTTGTGATTAAGCATTGAACACATGAGGTGGCGATTACGTGACAGTTGAGTATCGACCGTTAATGCCTCATAACTCTCCCCGATGACGGATCTGGGTTAGGGGTGTTACATTTTATTGGTATTAGAGCTACGATTTAGTCGGTTCTAGGACTAATGTAGCGTGTGAGAGTTTAGCTATACATGCCATATTATATATACTGTGATAGTGTGATGACTTCTGACATTTGAAATGTGTTTTTATATAGTAAATGGATCCCGACAGAGCTGTAACTGATGATGTCGAGAGTGTAGCGCCTGCACCTGCATAAGGGACAGCGCAGGCAGATTCTCGACCGACTTCAAGTAATCCAGAAAGTGAGGCTAAAGAAGCCTTTTATCAAATGATGAATGACTAATTCACTCAATATATCCAGACTAACCCGACTGCATAACAACCTCCACCCCCGATTAATCCGTCTTCCATGCCTGCTATACCTCAAGTAAGCGATCCTTGCGATTGAATAGACCACCTATTGATAAAATTAAAAAATGTGGGGCTGAAGAGTTTAAAGCCACTGATGATGAAGACGCTGAGTGGGCTGAGTTCTGGCTTGATAATACCATCCGAGTGTTTGATGAGCTTTCTTGTACCCTAGATGAGTGTTTGAAATGTGTCATATCTTTACTTAGAGACACAACGTATCACTGGTGGAATACTTTGGTATCAGTAGTTCCTAGAGAGCAGGTGACCTAGGAATTCTTTCAGACTGAGTTCCGTAAGAAATATATTAGTCAGAGATTCATTGATCTGAAGCGCATAGAATTCCTGGAATTGAAACAGGGCAGGATGACTGTGATAGAGTATGAGTGGAAGTTTGTGAGATTCAGTCAATATGCCCGAGAGTGTGTTTCTACTGAAGCTATAACGTGTAAAAGGTTTGAAGACGGGCTGAATGAAGACATCAAATTGTTAGTTGGCGTACTTGAAATAAAAGAGTTCATGGTGCTTGTAGAGCGAGCCTGCAAAGTTGAATAGCTTGGAAAAGAGAAAAGAAAGGCTGATTTTGAAGCTAGAGATGCATGTAAGAGAACATTTGGTAAGCCATTTCAGTCGACATCAAAAAAGTTTCGGAATGATTTCAGCCATTCCAAGACCACTTCGGGTCATTTTAGAGGGAATCAGAACTGACTACCGGTGAACTTGGGAGCTACCTCGGCAGCTAGTGTGGGTAATGTCAGATCAAATAAACCTGAGTGTCAACAATGTGGAAGATAGCATATTGGTGAATGTTGGGGCACGTACAACAATAGAGTGTGTTATAAATGTGGTTCGCAAGATCATTTTATTCGAGATTGTCCGATGTTGGTGGAGAAAGATAATGGACAGAGTGGGGGGTCGAATAGTACGACAGCGATGGGTAAACTACCTAGAAATGCTAATAATGATAGTGGCAGTCAGAGGGGGACTAAAGATACACAGTGAGATCTAAGGCTCGTGCACCTGCCAGAGCCTATGCTATTCGCGCACGAGAGGAGGCTTCATCCCCAGATGTTATTACTGGTACATTTACTCCTTATGATACTGATGTAATTGCATTGATTGATCCTGGTTCTACTCATTCTTATGTATGTGAGACATTAGTATTCAGCAAGACTCTACTTGTTGAGTCTATTGAGTTTTTGATTAGAGTGTCAAACCCCTTGGGTCGGTGTGTTATGGTTGATAAAGTGTGTAAGAATTGTCCCTTGATGGTTCGAGATTGTGCTTTCCGGCTGATTTGATGTTGCTGCCATTTGATGAGTTCGATATAATTCTGGGTATGGATTGGCTGACTTTCCATGATGCTATTGTGAACTGCAAAAGAAAGACCATTGATCTATAGAGCCAGAATGATGAAATTATCCGGATTGAATCTAGTGATTTGTATGGTTTTCCAACAGTGATTTCTTCGATGTTAACTCAGAAATATGTGAGAAAAGGGTGTAAAGCTTATTTTGCCTATGTGCTCGACAGTAAAGCGACTGAAAGAAACATTGAATCAGTACTTGTTGTATATGAGTATCTGGATGTATTTCCAGAAGAATTACTGGGTTTACCGCCTATCCGAAAAGTAGAGTTTGGTATTGAGTTAATGCCTGGGATGACTCCGATATCCATAGCTCCGTACAGAATGGCACCTACAAAATTAAAAGAATTGAAAGCTCAGTTGCAAGAATTGACAGATAGAGGTTTTGCGATACCGAGTTTCTCTTCGTGGGGTGCGCTTGTGTTGTTTGTGAAAAAGAAAGATAGAACTATGAGAATGTGCATAGATTACAGACGACTTAATAAGGTAACTATAAAGAATAAATATCCGCTGTCACGGATTGATGATCTATTTGACCAACTGAAAGGGGCTACATTATTTTCGAAGATAGATTTGAGATCAGGCTACTATCAGTTGCGAGTTAAAGATTCTGATGTGCCAAAGACTGCTTTCAGAACAAGGTACGGACACTATGAGTTTCTGGTTATGCCCTTCGGACTCACTAACGCACCTGTCATTTTTATGGATTTGATGAATCAGATCTTCAGATCGTACTTGGATCGGTTTGTGGTTGTGTTTATAGATGACATTCTGATCTACTCTCGAGATGAAGCTAAACATGCAAAACATTTGAGACTTGTATTGCAGACCTTACGAGATAAACAATTGTACGTGAAATTCAGTAAATGTGAGTTCTGGTTAAATGAAGTCGATTTTCTGGGCCATGTGGTATCAGCATCAGGTATTCAGGTGGATCCGAGCAAAATTTTAGCTATACTGGATTGGAAACCTCCAAAGAATGTTTATGAAGTTCAAAGCTTTCTAGGACTTGCTGGTTATTATAGACGGTTCGTGAAAGGTTTCTCTATGATTGCAGCTCTGATGACAAAGCTACTGCGGAAAGATGTTAAGTTCGAGTGGTCAGAGAAGTGTCAAAAAAGTTTTGATCAGTTGAAAGCCCTTTTGGCTGAAGCCCCAATACTTGTTCAGCCAGAATCAGATAAAGAATTTGTAATTTATAGTGATACATCTTTGAATGGTTTGAGCTGTGTTCTGATACAGGAAGGCAAGGTTATAGCTTATGCCTTGAGACAGTTTAAACTGCATGAAAGGAATTATCCGACACATGACCTGGAACTAGCAGCAATTGTGTTTGCATTGAAAATTTGGCGTCACTATCTGTTCGGTGCAAAATGTCATGTTTATTCAGATCACAAAAGCCTAAAATACTTAATGACTTAGAAAGATCTGAATTTGAGACAACAACGATGGTTAGAATTACTAAAAGACTATGAGCTTGTGATTGATTATCACCTGGGGAAGGCTAACGTTGTTGCTGATGCTTTAAGCTAAAAGTTACTATTTACTTTACGTGCAATAAATACACATTTGCCCATGTCTGTTGATGGTTAAATAGTGGCTGAATTGAAAGCTAGGCCATTGTTTGTTCAACAAATATGTGATACCCAGAAGGTTGATAATGAATTGATTGTGAAACGATCTCAGTGTGAGACGGATGTCGATTCAGAGTTCAGAGTTGATGCTGATGACTGTTTGATGTTCAGAGATCGAATTTGCGTCCCGAGGAATTCAGAGTTGATTCAGATGATTTTGAATGAAGCTCATATCAGTCAGTTATCTATTCATCCAGGTAGTACACAGATGTATAATGATCTGAAACAGCTTTATTGGTGGCATAGTATGAAACGAGACATTTCTGACTTTGTTGCAAGATGTTTAGTCTGTCAACAAGCAAAAGTCGAGCACCAGGTACCTTCAGGGTTACTTCAGCCGATTATGATACCAGAGTGCAAGTGGGACAGAGTTACGATGGATTTTGTATCTGGTTTACCATTAACACCGAGCAAGAAAGATGCAATCTGGGTTGTTGTTTATAGGTTGACTAAATCGGCTCATTTTGTTTCGATACGCATAGACTACTCACTTAATAAACTGGCTGAATTGTATGTTTCTCAGATTGTGAGACTACATGGTGTGCCCATATCTATTGTTTCGGATAGAGATATGAGGTTTACATCATGGTTTTGGAAGAAACTGCAAGCTGCACTAGGTACGAAATTACATTTCAGCACTGTTTTCCATCCATAGACCGATGGTCAATCTGAGCAAATCATTCAGATACTTGAGGATATGTTGAGATGTTTCATACTCGAGTTTGGAGGTACGTGGGAACGATACCTACCTCTGATTGAATTTGCATATAATAATAGTTTTCAGTCGAGCATCAAAATGGCACCATATGAGGCTTTATATGGCCGTAAATGTCGTATACCGTTGTACTAGACAGAACTCAGTGAAAATAAGATACACGGGGTTGACTTGATTAGAGAAATTGAACAAAAGGTGAAAGTGATCTGTGGAAGTTTGAAGGCAGCGTCAGATCGACAGAAATCTTATGCAGACTTGAAACTTAAATATATAGAGTTTTAGATTGGAGATAAAGTCTTTTTGAAAGTCTCACCGTGGAAGAAAATACTCAGATTCAGTCGTAAAGGCAAATTGAGTCTGAGGTTTATTGGGCCATATGAGGTAATAGAGCGTGTTGGGCCTGTTGCTTATAGATTATCGTTGCCACCTAAGTTAGAAAAGATTCACAATGTATTCCATGTTTCAATGCTTCGGAGGTATCGGTCTGATCCTTCACATGTGATTTGTCCATCTGAGATTGAAATTCAGCCTGATATGACCTACAAGGAAGAACTGATTTGCATTTTGACTCATGAGGTTAAAGACTTACGGAATAAGAAGATTCCGTTAGTTAAAGTATTGTGGCATAAACATGGTATTGAAGAAGCAACATAGGAACCAGAAGATGTGATGAGAGAATGCTATCCGAACCTATTCACTAGTAAGATTTTTGGGGACGAAAATCCCTGAGGGGGAGAGTTGTAACAGCCCGATTTAGACCCTAATCAGAACGGTGGTTTCGGGACCACAAATCCGAGTCAGAAAAATATTTTAAAATTATTTTCTGAGTTTATTTTGTGTGAATTTATATCTGTGAAATTTTCATGATTTAATTTTTTCATTTACGTATCCGGTTTAGAAACAAGGACTTAAACGGGTAAATTGAAAATTGGCTAGTTCTAATAGTAGGGACTAAATTGGGGTTGGCTTCTTAAGTGGAAGCATTTTATATGCAAAAAGTCCATTTTCTTTTATTGTATGTATATATGCTAGTGTACGGCATTAAATATATATATATACATATATTGATAAAACATATAATAAAATATTTGTAAGTTAAGCAATGCATAAGTAAGGTGAACGATTATGTCCTTATTATATAAGTATGGGTTCTAAATTCATTAATGGCAAAATAGGAAACCAAAATTTTGAGTTATTATAATGATACAAAACATATCATAAAACTTTCATTCATAATTTTTTTTTCTCTTCATTGCCGAACATAAAACAAAGAAAAGAAGAAAACATAAAGCTAGGGTTCGTACACTTCCAAGCTTAATTCAAGGTAAGTCCTAGCTCGGTTTTTGATAATTTTTACGTTTTTGATATCGTTGCTTTGAGTACTACAAAACTCATGCTTGAATTTTTAATTTTGGTGAATATTTTGAATTATGCCATTGATGAGAGCTTGTGATTTTTGTTGGCTGTTGATGAATTATGAAAGATAAAGGTTGGGTTTACATATGTTGTATTGGAAGTTTTGATAATTTTGAGTAATTAGGACTTAATAGCAAAAATAAAAATCTAAGGGACTAAAATGTGAAATTGGTGAAACATATGGACTTATATGTGTGCTAGTAGTATTCGGCCTAAGCAAGATATTGTTAAATTTTGCTTATTTTGTGTTTTGTGCAATAGGGATTGAATTGAAAAAAATGTAAATGTCAGGGATAAAATGGTAATTTACCCATTTGTGTGTTTTTGGACTAAATTGAAGGAGAACATGTGTGAATGAGCTTAATTTGAATGTTTTTAGATCAAGAACCAAGAAAATCAGAGTAAATAATTACAGGATGCCATTCGGTCATATCATATTTAGAAGAGTAAATGTATATTTATGGATGCCATTCGGTCATATCATGTCCATTATACATTTACTCTTATTATAATTCCACACATGTGTAATTTCATGCTATAATATTTATGGATGCCATTCGGTCATATCATATTAGTTAAATTTATACATACTATTCAAATGCAATATGGGTTTTAATGCTTCGTATATCAAGCATATATGTACTTGCAAAAACATGTCAGGCCTAGATATGCTGGTCATGATTTATGCATGTATATCAATATTTATGTATTTATTATTTGCTATAAAAATGCGATTATAGTGAGTAAGGCTGATGAATTATTGAATAAATGACAGAACCTTGGTAGATTGAGTTGATGTTTTTCAGATTAAGTCAAAGTAGCTATTACATATATATATTTTTATTAATTTAGCTTACAATGTCCATGATTTATAATGCAGCTCATAGCCGAATAGTGACATTTGTTCTTTGCATAATTAGATAAGCATAACTTGATTAAGATGAATGAACAGTCAACGAAAAATCCGTATGATTTTGACTTGTTTAATACGGATTAAATTGTGGACTAAACGAACGAAATTAATAATCTCCTTATTAACAATTCATGACTGATTAATAACAGTGACATGCTGTCCTTAATATTAATGTTTTGTCTGATAAAAGTTTCCTAGGGATTTTTAATGTTCACGTTACAATCGAACTAGCATACATATACAGAGCATCTTTATTTGTTCGTTATCATATATTTTGTCCGTTAATACTTGGATGGGTTTTATTCTTGGTAAGAGCATTGTAAACACTCCAAAAATTTTATTGTATTGATTATTCGATTCTAGTTATATAATCTTGTGATTAAGCATTGAACACATGAGGTGGCGATTACGTGACAGTTGAGTATCGACCGTTAATGCCTCGTAATCTGCCCCGGTGACGGATCTGGGTTAGGGGTATTACAAGTTCGATAATCAATCTCAAACATAACATTTTAAACTCAAATAATTATTTTCAATTTTCCTCGATATCATACCTTGCGTAACAAAATAAATATGTAACAAAAACATAACATGAATCAACTTAGTAAGTTCCATATGAACTTACCTGACAAAAATAGCGACACACCTAACGCTGAGGACTAATCTACCACTTAGCTCAAATCTCAATCTATATTATAATTTATTTCAATTATCAGTCCCAAGTGTTTTATAACGTTCAATATAATGCATATTTCTTCCTATTAATATTTTTCCACAATTTCCTTAAAATTTTATATTTTATTTAATTTAGTTCTTAAAATCGAAATAAGCTTAACTTTCATATTTGAGCTTCGATTTTTAAACCCATTTCAATTTCATCCTTCAATAACCTTCTATTATCAATAATTATAGAAGTTTCATATCAATTTTGATATACTCACGATTTAGTCCCTATGTTCAAAATTAACAATTTTCACTTTACGAATTAGTCATTTTTCATATTTAAATTTAAAAGTTAATCATTTAACACTAGGACTTCAAATATTCAAACTAAAGTAACATCCTCAAATTTTAACAATAACAAAAATTACAACATGGGTCACTTAGCTTAAAATACCAAGATTCTGAAAATATAAAATTAAAAAAAGACTAAATTGCACTAACCAATTTGAAGTTTGAAAAGTTTAAACCCCGATGCGTCGTTATCCCTTTTCTTTTTTTCTTTTTTTGCTTCGAAAGGTTGGGATGAAATTGAACAATCTTTCTCTTTCCATCCACTAATATCATCCTTTAATTTCTTTTCGTTTTATCATTTTTGTTCTTTTAACAATAAATTAACTAAATTTATAATATAAAATATATATAATGCTGTAAATACATTAGATGGATGTCTATAACCTTTAAACATTTATGAAAGTAATGAGTTAAAACCCTGCATTCATTATTAAAATATGCTTAATGTATGTGTTAATGAAATAGTTAAAAAAGGTTCATTCATTTATGTTGCATTAAATGTCCATGGCTTATATATAGCTCTTTTGTAAATGAAAAGACGAGACGAGAAAATTCTCTATTTATTTTAAGTGTTCTTTTATTTAATTATTTTATAACACGTTATCAGCACGAGCTTCTACGAGTTCATAGTGAAGTTCAAGTCATTTCACTTTATATGATTTGCTCGTATAACTCCTGTTAAACTATATATAGTATACGTATTTTTCATAATTCTTTTATTTTATTTTTAGATGAAATATTTGCTTTGGGTAATATTTGCACATTTATTTTTACAACTCAAATCTAATAGTGATAATTATATATACATTTTTTATTAAAAGAAATTTCAATTAATGTAATTTGTGTTAAGTTATTATTATGACTATTCTTTTCTATGCCAATATTTGACATACATATTATTATTTAGCAAATTTGTTATATTTAATTGAATTATTTTACGATTGAGAATGCTTATTATTTTACTAATATATTTCTTTTACTTTGATTCAAGTGATTATAATGTCAAATTTTTGCCAAACTTGAATTTGCAGCCTTAGACATCTCAAGCAAGAATTATTTGTCAGGGGTGTTAGATGCTGAAATTCACCTAGATGCTAAAGGTCTAAGAAATTCTATATTAGCAGATAAAGAAGCATCTAATCAAGACAAGGCAAAAACAATGATTTTCATCCGTCATCATCTATATGAAGGATTAAAAGTGGAATATCTCACTGTGAAAGACCCTCTTGAGTTGTGGGGAAATTTGAAAGAACGATTTGACCTTCAGAAAACGGTGATACTCCCTAAAGCTCGTTATGATTGGATGCACTTATGGTTGCAAGATTTTAAGACTGTAAGTGAATACAATTTAGAACTTTTCAAAATTAGTTCTCAATTAAAATTATGTGGAGAAAACATAACTGGTGAGGACTTGTTAGAGAAAACATTTTCAACCTTTCATGCTACTAATGTGCTCTTACAGTAGCAATACCGCGAAAAAGATTTTAAAAGGTATTCTAAACTGATTTCATGCCTTTTGGTGGCTAAACAAAATAATGAGCTGTTGATGAAAAATCATGGAATTCGTCCTACTGGTTCTGCACCACTCCCTGAAGTGAATGTAGCAGTACACAATAATTATGAAAATAGAAAATATAGAGGTCGCGGCCGTAGTCGTGGGGACGTGGTCGAGGACGTACTAGTAACTGTTATCATAGTGGTCATAACAATGATCTTCTAACCACCAGAAAAAGAATAATAATGAAAGACAGGAAAGAAGTGGTCAAAATAATCCTTCAAAGATTGTTGAGAATATATGCTACCGATGTGGTACGAAAGGGCATTGGTCACGTACCTATCGTACGTCTGAGCATTTAGTGAAACTTTATCAAACATCCATTAAAAAGAAAGGACATCATATGGAGACAAATTTTCTATCCCAAAATGATGAAATTAAGGAAAGAGATGAAGATATTCACTATAATACTAAAATTGACCATGCCTAAGAGGGTGATAAATTTAATGACCTTAATAATATAACTCACCTAGATGTGGCAGATTTCTTTGAGAATCATTAGAAAAATTGATGTTATTTTGACATTTTTATGTTGTTTTAATTTTGTTTTATTTTATTGCATAAAGAATAATTTATATATTTAATAAATATTTGCAATGTTTCTCATATTATATTTTGTTTGTTTTTATGAATAATATGAATATTCAACAAAATTTCGATGGACCCAAAATCAATGGAGATACGTGTCTTGCAGATAGTGCTACAACACATACGACACTCAAAGATAAAAAATAATTTTCTCATTTGACAAAGAGTAATTCCCATGTTAATACAATATCGGGTAGTTCAAAACTTATTGAGGGCTCTGGAAGAGCTATTATATTATTACCTAAAGGTACAAAATTTATCATTGATGATTCTTTATATTCCACTAAGTCTCAAAGAAATTTATTGAGTTTTAAAGATATTCGTCTTAATGGATATCATATTGAGACAATGACTGAGAAAAATATTGAATATCTATATATTACAAATGTTGAATGTGGAAAGTAATATGTTTTGGAAAGACTACCTGCTTTTTCATCAGGTTTAATTATACACATATTAGTGCAATTGAGTCACATGTTACTATAAACAAGAAGTTTGTAGGACCACATACATTTACCATTTGGCATGATCGATTAGGCCATCCTGAATCTATTATGATACGAAGAATCATTGAGAATTCAATTGTACACCCATTAAAGAAACAAAAGATTCTTGAATTCAATTATTTATCTTGTGTTGCTTGTTCTCAAGGAAAATTAATTATTAGACCATCATCAGCTAAAGTTGGGATTGAATCTCCTGTATTTCTGAAACTTATTCAAGGTGATATATGTGAGCCCATTCATCCACTATGTGGACCATTTAGGTATTTTATGGTATTAATAGATGTATCTAGTAGGTAGTCATGTAACATCCCGATTTAGGGTCTAGTCAAAACAATAGTTTTGAGACCACAAATCTGAAGTTGAAATAATTATTTTATGATTATTTGATGGTCCATGATATAAATGCATG
The DNA here is from genome assembly GCA_025698475.1 of Gossypium anomalum. Taxonomy (NCBI): domain Eukaryota; kingdom Viridiplantae; phylum Streptophyta; class Magnoliopsida; order Malvales; family Malvaceae; genus Gossypium; species Gossypium anomalum. The sequence continues at coordinate 31,846,455 of CM046958.1, read as the reverse complement.
TTTGTGTGAAAATTTCATGAAGAAATTTTATGCCTAAAGTATCCAATTTGAAGTTAGGGACTAAATTGAATAAGTTGCAAAACTTGTGCTCTAGAAGCTTTGAGCATGAAATTTCATTGGATCGTTAATTAGAGGTCTTTAAATAGAAATTTGACCAAGTTCTAAAATTTTGGACAAAATGGGCATGAATAGGAAAAATTTGAAAGAAAGGCCTTAAGGGTATTTTGGTCATTTGGTTAATAAAAGAATAAAAAGGGAAAATGAAAGCAAAATTTGTACATCTTCTTCTTTCTTGTACCAAATTTCAAGGGTCACCATAGCTAGGGTTTCTTCATCTTTTAAGCTCAATTGTAAGTATTCCCAAGCCCCGTTTTTAATGTTCTTTACATTTTTGAAGTTGTCATCAACCGATCTAGCTATTTCTACCATTATTTTGAGCTAGGGTTCATGTATGAAACTTGAACCATGTGTGACATGGTTGTATTTTAATGTTTAACGGAGGAAAATGAATGTTTGATATGTGATAAACATCTTTTACTAAGTGATTTTTAGCGAAAACACCTAAAAGGACTTATTTGTAAAAGATAAAGAAATGAGTAGTAGAAATGTGATTTAATGAAAAATAGGGGCCGATATGGGTTAGAATATGAATCGGCTAGGCTTGGGTAACCAAGAAAATGCATACATTTTATTTTAACGAGCATAGGGACCAATTCGTAAATAAGTGAAAAGTGGGGTAAAATGGTAATTTTACCAAAATATGTGTTATGGGTCGATTTGACCAATGTATGTATTGAATAAGTTAATTTTGGCATTATAGATCAGGAAAAACGTGATTCAGGTCTTGATAGAGGGAAAACCAAAGTTTACGAGGATTAGTCTCGTTTTTATCATTTTCTACAGAGGTAAGTTCATTTACAAATAATGCAACATGTGCCATACTTTAAATGCCTTAATATTACATGTATGGTAAGTGTTTACATATTTAATATGATGTTATATTATGTGTTTATTGCCTAAATGTTATTATGAATTATGCTTGATTATTCCATGAGTATGCAATTGGTGTTATGGAAATTGAAATCGAAATTACGAGCAAGTTCGATGAAAATGTGGTATCGAAGATTCCCATTTGAGCCCTAAGAATAGTTTAGGATACAAGTGACATGTCACTAGGAACTATGTGATCTGAACTCATTGAGTTGTGTCTGAGTTCATGATATATGTGACATCCGAACTCATTTAGTTGTGGTCTGAGTTCATGATATATGCATGACACATGTTTTGGCATCTGGGTACTGGTCTTGAATATTCCACTGGTGGCAGGGTAGTCTGACATGTGTTACGGTTACCTGACAGCCTATTTGAGCAGACCTGTGAATAGCCCGAAAGTGAGCAACATGTGATATGAGGTAGAATTGGCTATATATGAGGCACTTAGGTGCGAGATTCCGATGTATCCGATAGTATTCCGAGTGTTCAACGGGTAGCTCTAAAGGAAGTTCAACGAGTAATCTTGATGATTACATCGAAGATGAGAAAGTAAGTTATTATGTGCAAGTGGGCACAGGTATGTATATCGAGCTCATGAGAATAACGTGAGATATAATGAACGTGTGGTATGAATATGTATATATAGATGTATATGAAGAATAAGTTTAAGAGATTTGATAAAATGCAAGATTATATTTAATATGTTAAATGTATGACTAATGCTTGTTTAAGTTGCACTTTATTTGTATGTAAACTTACTAAGCTTTAAAGCTTACCCTCCTTTCCTTTCCTTTTCTTAAAGTGTCGCCAAGCTAACTCGGGGATCGTGGAACGTTGGAGATTTGATCACACTATCAATTGGATTGGGTATAGTTAGACTTATCATTTGAGTATGGCATGTATAGAGACTTGGTCTTTTTGTTAAGTGTCATATTGATTAGCCAAATGTGTTGGCTCATGATGGCATTGTGATTATTTTGTATATGGCCATGAGAGGTGGCTCATATTGATTATTTCGGTTGTAACCCTAATTATTTATACATGCATGCAAATGTGTTTATGTGTTGATGTGGTTTGGTTGCTTGTGGATGATATGTGAGATGAATAGCATATGTATTTAATGGATGAATGAGAACTAATAGATATGACTATATTTATGCTGTAATTTAGTAACTTGAAAGAAGAGTTATAAAGATGATTAAGTATAAAATTGATGTGGAATGCCATATAGAAGTATGATAATTGAAGTATGTAATAAATCTATAGTATAAAGTCTTGGATTAAACATGGTGGTGTGTGCTTGTGTAGCCAAATGTGCCATGTTTCATGCTATAAAGTAGGATTGAGTATGTGAGTGTTTAAGGGTGGCAAATGGCTTGGAAAATAGCCTCAATGTTGTCCACACGGGCATGTGTCTAGGCCGTGTGTGACACACGGTCTGCCCCATGGGTGTGTGATCCGGCCGTGTGTCCCCTGCACCCTAATTATGCAAGTCAGTATGCCCAGTAGTAAACACATGAGAGAGACACGGCCATGTGTCTCAGTGTGAAGAACACGGCCTCAGGACATGGATGTGTGCCCAAGCCATGTGAAGTTTGCACTTAGTTTTTGGAATTTAATTCAACATACGGCCTAAGCACATGGGCATGTGACCTTATTTGGTTGATAATGTCATAGTTAGAGAGTTACACGGGCTGAAGACATGGGCATGTCACAAGACACACGGGCGTGTGTGACCATACGGCCTACCCACACGGGCGTGTGACTCTTCAAAACATGAAAATTTTCTAAGTTTCCCAAAAGCCTCCAAAGTTCTCAGTTTAGTCCTGAACCGCTTTCGATGTATGTTTTGGGCCTCGTAGGATCTTATATGGGACAATTTGCATGTGATTGAAAAGTTTTAAATTGTGTTTGGAATTTTTATGACCCGGTTTTGCATGAATATGTATGTTTAAGTTTGGTAATGCCTCGTACCTTATTCCAGCGTCGAATATGGGTAAGGGGTGTTACAGGTAACTTGTGTATTTATTATCGACTCGCAACCTGGCGTTTGCGAGACTACATTCTGATAAACCTCAAAAGTAACATATTTTAATCCCATGCTTGGCATATTTTTGGATAATTTATCATAATATTTAGTGGATTTGATGCTCTTAATCCTTTAATTTCATGTTTTAGATCTAGATGAGCATAGGAAAGCGAAAAGTGCAAGAAAAAGGCCAAAAAGGGACATAATGGGTTTATTTCAGTGCTTCACACGGCCTGGGCACTTCCACATGGGTAATCCACATGCCCATGTGTGACACACGGGCTGGCTACATGCCCATGTGGATTGGCTGTGTCGACATTAAACCACGTCAGAATTGTACATAGCCTGAACACCTTCACACAGGCGTGGCACACGGCCGTGTCCCTGTTTAGCCCAAGTATAATTCTATTTGGAAAAGGCTAATTTTGAGCTATTTTGGGCATTCCAAAGTCTATATAAACACCCTAGAAGAGGATAAAAGAGAGACATGCAGAGTAAAACACAAAAAATACTTGAAGACAACCATTGGAATAGCTCGGAAGCAGGATCTACTTCAAGACTGAAGATATCCATTCAATTTCCTTAGAAGTTCTTTGGGTTTCTTTATGTTTTGTTGTTTTCCCAATTTTGAGATGTTTTCCCCCATCGTTATGAACTAAACTCCCTAAATACCTAAAGGAGATGAAACCTAAGACAGATCTTATTACTATCTGAATTATATGATAAATACTTGCTCTTATTCTTAATTATGTGTTCTTAATTCTTGCTTTAATATTTCAAGATATTAATTCAAGTCTGGTGTGCTTATTCAGTGGAGCAAAAGTCCCTGTTTAAGAGTCAATCTATCATAATTAAGCGAAGTTAAATGCAACCCTAGACATAGGACGACGTAAATCTGCCTGATTAGAGTCAAATCTAATAAGGGAATCCATAGATCGAGTTAGTGCGCAAATAGGGGTTTTAATTAGAAAGAGATTTTAATTAATCAACCTAGAGTCAGTGTTTTTTAGTCTCGAGAGAGATATTAACATAAATCAGGAATTTCTACGGATTAAGTCCAGTGAATAAATTGTCTAATTCGAAAGTAATAAGTGAAGTCTAGGTGAATTCTTCCTTGGGTATTGTCTTCTCCATCGGTTTTCCAAAAGTATTTTCCAACGTTTATCTCTGTCGTGTTCTTAGTTAATTAGATAGTTAATCTTAGTTTAAAAACTTCCCTTTAATTCTTAGGCTAGATAATAAAAAAATAGTAATTACTAGTACTTTTAGTCCTTGTGGGTACGATATTTCCGGTCTCACCACAACTATACTACTGTTCGATAGGTGCGCTTATCTTAGTTGAATTTTTTTTAGTTAGTTTAGCGATCATCAAGTTTTTGGTGCCGTTGCCAGGGACTAAGATATTAGGAACCCTTGATTTTTATTATTTTAGCCATTTTTACTTTTATTGCAATTTACTTTTTGTTTTAGCTTGATTGCTCTTTTCTAATTTGTTTTTTAATTACTTCAATTTATGACTAGAAGGAACCCGTTGGGACCTTTGCTTTTCAATAGTGAAATAGAGAGTACAGCTCGTAGAAACCAAAGAGAAATAAGGCAAAGTCTACAATACATAGAGGAAGAGAAAGAAGAAGTTATAGATTTTACTAAAGAGATGGCCGATAATCAGAATAATCCGCTACCTACTGTAGTTGCTGCAAATCCTGTTAATCAGAATCCTGCTCCTCGTGCTATGTATGATTATGCTAAGCCTACTTTAACAGGAAATGAATCGAGTATTGTTAGACCTGCTGTTGCTGCAAACAATTTTGAACTGAAACCTAACACAATTCAAATGATACAACAGTTTGTTCAGTTTGATGGTTTGCAGGACGAGGATCCAAACACTCTTTTGGCAAATTTTCTGGAATTCTACGATACCTTTAAGATCAATGGCATTTCTGACGATGCCATTCAACTTTGGTTGTTTCCCTTTTCATTGAGGAATAAGGCTAAACAGTGGTTGAACTCGTTACCACGAGGGTCAATCATTACTTGGGAACAAATGACCAAAACATTTTTACTTAAATATTTTCTGCCAGCTAAAACGGCTAAATTAAGGAATGATATATCTTCTTTTGTACAGATGGATTTAAAAACTCTTTATGATGCATGGGAGAGATACAAGGACTTATTGAGAAGGTGCCCTCACCATGGGCAACCTCTGTGGCTGCAGGTTCAGACTTTTTACAATGGTGTGAACCCCTCAACAAGGCAACTGATCGATGCAGCCACCGGTGGAACTTTAAACAAAAAAACTCCCGAAGAGGCTTACGAATTTATTGAAGAGATGTCACTGAATATCTATTAGTGGTAAGTCATGAGAACGAAGCTGACAAAAGCAGCTGGTGTTTTCAACCTCGACGCGATCACTATGTGATGTAACTAGGTAAAACTTTTAAATAAAAAGATTGATGGTTTCTATGGTTCTCCTTAGGTACATCCAGTGATGAGATGTGATTTAAATGGAGGAGGAATACACAACACAGATTATCCATCCTTCAACCCTGGCATCGATGAGGAACAAGTCCATTATATGGGTAATAATTCTAAACCTCAAAATAATCCGTATAGTAACATTTATAATGTATGTTGGAGGAGCCATCCCAATTTCTCGTGGGGTGGTCAAGGAAATCAAAGGCCACAACATCCTCCAGGTTTTCAACAGCCACCTTACCAATAAGAGGAGAAACCGAACCTTGAAGACATGTTCAAAAAATTTATCTCGGTGTCAACAAGCATCAATTCAAGGGCTCAAAACTCAAATAGGACAGCTTGCTAAGTTGATTTCTAAACGACCACAAGGTAGCTTGCCTAGTAACATAGAAACTAACCCAAGGGAGCAACTCCATGCCATCACTGTGTGTGACGAAGAAGGGTTAGTTGAATTTAAATTTGAAACGAGGCACGAAGCTGTGGTAAGTAATGTTAAGGGTGAGATAAGTCATGGTACATAGAATACGATAAGCAAAGAATATAAATCTCCTGTACCATATCCTAATGCAAAAAGGAAAGACCACACAGACGAGCAATTCGATAAATTCTGTAAATACTTAAAAAATTACATATTAACTTACCGTTCATTGAATCTCTTTCGCAGATGTCAAACGCAGTTAAATTTTTAAAAGAACTTCTGACAAATAAATGGAAGTTAGATGAGTCATCGCACGTGGAATTAAATGCAGTCTGCTCAGCTATTCTGCAAAACAAGTTACCCAACAAACTGAAAGATCCAGGGAGTTTTACGATTCCTTGTTTAATTGGTAGTTTAAATGTTAATAATGCTTTAGCTGATTTAGGGGCAAGTATTAATGTTATGCCATACAAGATGTTTAAACAACTAGGACAAGGGAAACCCAAACAAACTAGGATGAGCATTCAATTGGCTAATAAAACCATTAGATTTCCTAAGGGTATAATTGAAGATGTACTTGTTAAAATTGATAAATTTATATTCCCAGTAGACTTTGTTGTTCTACACATGGATGAGGACAATGATACACCCCTAATTTTAGGGAGACCCTTTTTAGCAACTGCCAGATCTATCATTGATGTTGGTACAGGTGAACTCACACTTCGTGTAAGAGATGACACAATTATTCTCCAAGCTCGAGATTCTATTAGGATATCTAGTGATCGAGATGATATCACGAGTACTGTTAATAACCTCATGGCTAAAACTTCTTTGCAGGATAAACTCTCGAAAAGCCCAGATGAGCCACGATCCAACTCTTGCAACACAAATAGAATGGCTCTTGAGGAGCGGAGATTACAGATCCAGGAACTAGATGAATGGCGAACCTACAGAAGAGAGGAACCTAGAACACACCATGATAAATCAAAGCAGTGCCATAATGAACCTAAAAATGAGACACATCAATTTAAGGTTGGAGACCAGGTATTATTAGACAAAACGGGCCCTAGAATTATGAGCTTAATACGAATGATGTACCTCCTTTTACGATAGTAAATGTTTATCCATATGGTACGATTGAGGTTAATCATCCTAGGGTTGGCACTTTCAAGGTAAATAACACTCGACTCAAACCTTATTTTGTTAAAATTTATAGCAGGAATGAGGTTTTTCAACTCTTCAAACCACCATGATTATGCGAATTAGAGGTAAGTCGAGCTTAGACTCTAAATAAGCGCTTCTCGGGAGGCAACCCGAGCACTAACACCACTAACTAATTTATTTTTATCTAATTGTCTTGTTTAAATACAAGTTTTTGACCCACACGGTCTGGACACATGGGCATGTCCTTGGCCGTGTGGAAACAGGACTTAAATCACCCAAAATTGACAAACACGGGGGCCTGCGACACGGCCGTGTGGAACACACGGGTGTGTCCCAGGCCGTGTGAAAACTGGAGCTAAATTTTCAAATTTTAAATAAGTCAGGGAGCTGCACAGGCAAGGTACACAACCGTGTGTTTGGACAAACGGGTGTGTGGGATACCACACGGGCTTGGGAGAAGCAAACAATGAAGCACACGGCCATGTGAACCACACGGCCCAGACACACGGACGTGTCTGAGACCGTCTGATGAGTAGGCTATTATTCTTCTCTAACACGTAGACATTGGAATGGAATTAAACATGTATTTAGATATCTCAGAAGGACCATTGATATGGGGTTATTTTATTCAAATGATTCAAAATCCATATTAGTTGGTTATGCTGATGCTGGATATTTATCGGATCTACATAAAGGTCGATCTTAAACGGGATATTTATTTACATGTGGAGATACTGCCAAATCATGGCGTTCGACAAAGCAAACATTAGATGTTGCCTCTTCAAATCATGCTGAAATAATTACAATGCATGAGGCAAGCCAAGAGTGTGTTTGGCTAAGATTATTAACCCAACATATCCAAAAGATATTTAATTTGCCTTTACAGAAAAATATGCCAACTATCTTATACGAATATAATGCAGCATGTATAGCTCAATTAAAGGGTGGTTATATCAAAGGTGACAGAACGAAACATATTTCACCAAAATTATTCTTCACTTATGATCTTGAGAAGAAATGTGACATAGAAGTTCAACAAATTCATTCTAGTGATAATTTAGCAGATCTTTTTACTAAGACATTGCCAACTTCAATGTTTGAAAGAATACTACACAAGATTAGAATGCGTCAACTGAAAGTTGTAATGTGATATTGCCATTAGGGGGAGTCAAAAACATGCTGTACTCTTTTCTTTTAACCAAGGTTTTGTCCCACTGGGTTTTTCTGGTAAAGGTTTTTAATGGGGCAACTTGTAATAGAAGAGTGTGTACTCTTTTTCCTTCATTAGGTTTTTATCCCATAGGGTTTTTCCTAATAAAGGTTTTAATGATACAAATTTTTATTTAAAAGACATCCAAGGGGGAGTGTTGTAAATACATTAAATGGATATCTATAACCTTTAAACATTTATGAAAGTAATGAGTTGAAACCCCCCATTCATTATTAAAAGATGCTTAATGTACGTGTTAATGAAGCAGTTAAATAAGCTTCATTCTTTTATGTTGCATTGAATGTCAATGGCTTATATATAGCTCTTTTATAATTGAAAAGAGGAGAGAGAAAATACTCTATTTATTTTAAGTGTTCTTTTATTTAATCATTTTATAACATATAATAAGTTTAAACCAGCCACTCATATATATTCATATATAATGGTTTATTTACTTTATAAGTCCTATATATTAATTTCTAATTGTAATTCTTTAATAATTCTTACTTTAATTACTTACGCGATTTAGTCCCCGTACTCTAATTAAATAATTTATGGGAAAGTCACAATCATCAGCTTCAAAAAAATACAAATTCAGAAATATCACGTTTCATTCTCAGGCACCAGTACATTTTTTTCAAATCATTGTACATTTTGTTACTTCTCGGATGAACAGACATAGTACCATTATGGGCTTCATGTAAAATCTTCTATATAAGTTATGAATTCTTTGGTACACATATTCTGTTTTTGAATAACAGACAATCATCAGGCCCAATCTAAAATTCTAAATCAGAATTTGACTCACATTGAACTCGTTTAGCTTGTAGTTCATCATTTTTTTTCTGAGCTTCACAAATCTGCTGTAGAAATGTCAGTTTAGGTTTTAATTCAGCTATGATTGAACCATCATCAGATAATGACAATCGGGTATTCATTTCTTGCAAAGTAAACAGAGACTTTTAGCTTAAAGCATCTGCAACCACATTGGTTTTTCCTAGATGATATCAATAACCAAATCATAATCTTTTAATAATTCAAGCCACTTACGTTGTCTCAAGTTCAAGTCTTTCTGTGACATTAAATACTTCAAAATTTTTTGGTCAGTGATTATATGAAACATTTCACCAAACAAATAGTGTCGTCAAATTTTCAGTGAAAAAACAATGGCTGCTAATTCGAAATCATGTATCGACTAGTTCTTTTCATCTGGCTGTAGCTGTCTAGAAGCATAGGCTATTACTTTACCTTATTGCATCAAGACACAGCCTAAACCATTTAATGACGCATCACTGTAAATTACGAATTCTTTTCCTAATTCAGGTTGAACTAGAATAGGTGCTTCAGTCAATAAAGCTTTTAGTTTGTCAAAACTTTGCTGACACTTGTCAGACCATTCAAATTTTACATATTTCTACAACAACCGTGTTATTGGAGAAGCTATCATAGAAAACCCTTTTACAAACCTCCGACAATATTTAGCTAATCCCAAAAACTTCTAACTTTAGACATAGTTATCTGTGGTTTCCAGTTAACAATTGCTGAAATTTTATTCGGGTCCACTCTGTTGCCTTCATCAGATACTATATGTCCAAGAAAACCAACTTCCCGAAGCCAAAATTTACATTTACTAAATTTTACATATAGTTGTTTCTCACGCAGTGTTTGCAAAACAATTCTCAAATGATCAGCTACTACTGACATTGAATCTTTCGTCACACCTCGACTACTACTGACATTGCCGGGGTGACGAGGTGGTTTACCTATAGAAGCGAGGTTACTTGGCTTTGAAATCTGAACAATATCTTTCTCAGGTCTTTCCAGGCAATCTCTGAGATAGTGGTCAAAAGAACCACACCTAAAGCAGACTCTTCTTCTCATACGACATTCACCGAAATGCAAATTATTACAATGTTTGCATCTTGGTTTAGGACTTCCTAAACTTGTTACAGATAGGGACGGAGATCTCGGATTTGAGCGTTGAATACTTCAGTCCTTACCAGAATATCCCATAGATGTGATAGAATGATCATGATATTTCTTTGATTTCTTTCAAGTTGATGATTGTGACTTTCCCATAAATCTTTTACTCGGAGTTCGGGCTTCCATCTTTGCTTGCCTCTTTTCTTTATTTAGTTCTTCAGCTTTATGTGCTCGGTCAGCCAGTACAACAAATTCTTTTAATTCTAAGATCCCAACCAACAACTTGATGTCCTCATTTAATCCCTCCTCAAATCTTTTACACATGGTAACTTCTGTTGTGATACACTCTCTGGCATATTTACTTAATCAAACAAATTCTCGTTCGTACTCGAATACTGTCATATTTTGTAACACCCCTTAACCCATATCTATCACTAGAATAGGATTACGGAGCATTACCAAAACTTTCAGAATATTTTTCAGATAATTCACATAAATTACTATTTATTGACTGAGATTATTCATATTATCCCTTAAATGGACCATTGAGGCCCAAAACGAGCATTAGAATTGAATCGGGACTTAATCGAAAACTCTAAGATTTTTTCATTAAATTTCAAAAATTTTCTAAGTTATAGGGCTCACACGCCCATGTGACCCTAGGACACACCCATACTGCAGGTCGTGTTCGACCTTGTGTACCTCTTTGACTTGTACACACGGCCATGCCACATGCTCGTGTGCTAGGCCGTATGGTTAATTAAATTCTTTCGAAATTAGGTGCAAGTTTCACACGGCCAAGACACATGCTCGTGTGCTTAATTCTAAGCATTCTGTTTCTCTAATTTAAGGTGCAGGGGATACATGGCCTAACCACACGCCTATATACCAAGCCATGTGTCACATACGGTCTAGAGACATGCCCTTGTGGACAAAATGAAGCCATTCCTAGCTTCATTTCTCACCCAAAATCACACCAATGACCTGCACTTAAACTCACATCCAAATACCAACCATTTCAAGCATTCAAATTGAGCAAACTCTATCATTTAACATGGCATATCATTACATGCATACATGATTTATAATCTTACCTTGGTATATTCCATAGGTTAGGCATAATTGGATCAACTACTTAACATACATGTAGCTACCATAGTATGACATTACAAGTATGTCAAAAACAACCATTACTAGCCATTCCAATGGCTAGATTACAAACCACATATTTAAGCCATCTATGGCCAAATAAGCTTATGCATGCCATTATACCAAAATGATTTTACTATATATACCCAAAATAACTAGTAGATAGTGTGATGATGCTCCAGTGACCTCCAACCTTTGTGAGCTTCTGAGCACTATAAAACAGAGGGGGAAATAAAACGGAGTAAGCATTACCTGCTTAGTAAGTTTGTATAACGGAAACTAAACTTACCAATCCCATTTATTAAATTAAATCTAAGTATACAATATCATGTTTTCCATCCATTTGGCAAAATTGCCTAAACACATGCATTCAATCGAACATGTTAGTCACAAAAATTTCATACACATCAAGTAAACATAGATGAACTCATTATACAATTTTCCTTTAAGACATCATTAATTTCATCCCATAATTCTCTTATCATAACAAAAGTTTTGTCTGTTGAATCATTGAAATTTCGATGTATACTCGAATAGTACACTCAAGGTGTACAATTCAATAACCCATCAATTCTTATTCGGAGGTACCCATTAGGGCAGTTAATCGAAGAACACACTCTCGAGCCATATATCGTACTATAGGATTACCAGTCTAGGCTAAATCCTTTATGTAATGTATGTTCAAAAGAGCTCAATTAGGATTACCAGTCTAGGCTAAATACTAATTGTAACATATGCTCGAGAGGGATTTCATCAGGATTACCCGTTCAGGCTAAATCCTTTCTATAACGAGGTCAATAGGATTATTCGTTCGAGCTAAATCCCGTCAATAACAAATACAGGACCTCATTCATTTCGGGAAAGCCTATTTATCCATCGAAATTTGATATTCAAACTAGACTTTACCCTTTTTCGAACATTTCCGAACATGTAATAATTTCACACATTTATAACATTCACATAAATATAGTTCATATTGCATACAATCATAACATTCAAGTTAACATATTTACATGCTCGATTAAGTTACACGAACTTACCTCAACACTAGTTCGCGTATAAAATCTACTAATCTGAAACATTTTCTTTTCCTCGATCTAACCTTGAATTTGTGTTGTTCGGATCTATATAAATAAATTTAATCGTCAATTTTACGCATTTTATATTTATTTGGACTCAATTTACGTCCTAGGCAAAAATTATCGTTTTCCCCCTAACTTTTCCATAAATTCCAATTTTATCCCTAGGCTCGAAAAATGAAATTCATGCAATTTAATCCCTATTCCAAGCCTAACCAAAATTTCAACATAAAATTTACAACACATATTTTCTATAAATTTCAGAATTTTTCATTAATTTTTACAACTTAACATTTTAGTTCCTAAATCATGTTTTCATAAAAAATCACTTTGTAAAAGTTGTTTATCTATCAACATCATTTCATTTTCTACCATAAATTTCAAATTTTTGGTATATTCATCCATGACCTAATTTTTTTACTTTGATAACTTTTCAAATTGATCCCCCAAATAGATAGATTAAGCTATCTCGGTTTCCAAAATATCAAAATTACTAAAAACGGGATAAGAAAACTTATACAATTAAGCCATGGAAGTTTCTTCTCTCTCTCCTAGGGTTTCCATGTATTTTAGGTTGAAGATGACATAAAAATAAGATGATATCTTTTATCATCTTTTTAATTAATTAAATATTTTCAAATTCCAATTTAGTCCTTGCCCTTTTTCTAAATTTCCATGGATGTGTCACCAAAATATCTACATAGTTTTCTTTAATGGTCTAATTACCATATAAGGACCTTAAATTTTGAATTCCATAGCTACTTAATCTTTATAGCTACTAGAATTCAACTTTTGCATTTTATGCGATTTAGTCCTTCTCGTAATTAAGCACATAATCAATAAAATTTTCTTATCAGAATATTCACATGACACTTCTAACATAACATGGACCAAATAATAAAATAAAAATATATTTTTATTTTCGGATCAGATTTATTGTCCCGAAACCACTGTTCTGATTTCAATGAAAAATAGGTTGGTACATATTTCCTTGTTTAAGTTCTAAAAATTCATTCTTTTTCTGATCAGGGAATCTCTAGCTAATGTACTTCTTTTTTAATTATGTTTGGAAAAATTCCCAAGTAACATGTTCTTTTGGCACAAAAAAAATTATTCCACCACTGATAAGCTGAATCTTTTAACAAGGATACAACACACTTTAGACATTCAACCGAGGTACATGGATAGTGTTTTCTAACTAGAATTTAGCCCATTCTGGAACATCTTCGGCTGTTGCTCTGAATTCTTTTGCCCCATATTTACGGATTTTATCTACCAGAGGCTTACCAAATCTAACAAGCTCTGTACCTTGTGGCATATCAATAACCGTTGAGAAATAGGAGGGAGAGGTTGTTGTACAGTAGGATATGTTCTTAGATATTCAGTAAACCATTCGTTCATTATTTGAAAAACATATGAAAAACATATTCAAAATGACATGTATAGCTAAACTCGGTTATCACACTATCACAATTTATATAAAGGCATGTATAGCTAAACTCGTACTTGCTACGTTAGTCCAAAAATCAGCTAAACCATAGCTTTGATACCAATAAATGTAACACCCCTAACACATATCCGTCGTCAGAACATGGTTACCGAGTATTACTGGAGTTTACAGAATAAATAAAATTAAATCATGTCATTTACTATTCATATCCGAAAAAATCATAATTCAATCATATTGTCCCTTAAATGGACCTTCGAGGCCCAATTTATACATTATAAAAAATTGAGATTATATTGGAAACTAAGAGAATTTTTTGCAAAATTCCAAAATTTTTCTTAAATAAAAGGGTTACACGCCTGTGTGAGTAGGCCGTGTGGGCATTCGAAATAGGGGCACACGCCATGTCCCATCCCATGTCCTTACCCGTGTAACTCTCTGACTTGGGTCACACGGCAAACCACACGCCCGTGTGGACAATTTAAATTTTCAAAATTTAGGTGCATGATTCACACGGCCAAGACATACGCCCATGTGCTAGGCCGTGTGTCACACACCTGTGTCTCTGCCCATGTGAACAATTTGAAGCATTTGGTTTCTAAAATTTTAAGATGCAGGGGACACACGACCAAACCACACGCCTGTGTGTATGGCCGTGTGTCAAACATGGTTGAGACACACACCCGTGTTCTACCCATGTAGACTTAAATAGGCCATTTTCAAGGCCACTTTTCTCACCCATTTGGTCTTCCACCTACAACCACATTTAAGCACATTCACTAACCAATTCAAGACATTTAAACCAATCCAAAAACCAATCTTATGTCTGATATACTACTACATATGTTGAAGTATCCATCTTACCTTTCTGATCAAACATTCATTTGAATATGCTTATACCTATTATACCACTTCATGCATACTCATATCAACATAATACAACCTCATGTATGTATCTATACAAAATATATCATCACTAGCCAGTCCAATGGATATTTACAACTAAAACATTTAATCATTTGGTTTAACTTAGCCTATACATGCCATTATACCAAAAGTAGTTTTGCTATTTATACCAAAGTGAGTTGTAGGATAGTGTGATCTTGCTCCGACTCGATTCCCAACCTTTATGAGCTTCCATGCACTGTAAAACAAAGGAAAGAAAAAAAAGTATGCATTTTAATGCTTAGTAAGTTCTCATAACAAAAAATTAACTTACCATTCATGTTCATTTAAAATAAACATAAAAATAACATGCACCTAAAGCAAATTGGCCAATTGCCTAAACACATATACTCATCAAACAAGTTAGTCATGAATTCCAAGTACTTTTCATGTAACAAAGATGAGCTCATCATGTAGCAATTTCAAATACATATGTTTTCTATATCATATATCCATATATCTTATACCTTTAAAATAATTCATCTTAAATTAAGATTGTCTCATATCAAAACTTTGCCCGTTAAATTTATTTGAAATTTCAATGGATACACCGGTAGTACACTCGAAGTTTATGAAACTTTAATCCATCAATTCATATTCGAGAGTGCTCAATAGAGCACATACTCAAGAAGATCATGTGAGCCATATAACAGGAAGCTTACTAGGGCTAAATAACAAGAAGCTCATGAGAGCCATAGTCAGGAAGCTCGTGCGAGCCAATAACAGGTAACTCGAAGAGTCATTAACGGGAAGCTCCAGATAGCCATATACCAGGAATTTTAAACGAGCCATTATCGGGAAGCTCACAAAGAGTCTTTAATTGGGAAGCTCATGAAGAGCCATGTAATGGGGTGCTCATAAGAGCTAAGGTGTGTCCACAACACATGTAAGATCACAACCTATCAGGATGCTCCGAAGAGCTATAACGGGAAGCTCGCAAGAACCGTATACGAGAAGCTCGAGAGGGCTAATAACAGGATGCTCTTTCGAGCTGTGGTGTGTCCGCAACTTATGCAAGACCACAACCAAGTTCGGGAAAACTTGTATCCATCGAATTTCATCTATTCAAACGGGACTTAACAATTCTCCGACATGTCAGATATATAATTATTTTCATATGCATAACAAATTCATAATTCACATATACAAGATTCAATTCAAACATGAAAATATACACAATTTAGTTACACGAATTTACCTCAACACTTACTCGTGTATAAAAATCTACTAATCTGATACTTTTTCTTTTCCTTGACCTAACTCCTTATTTGGTCTTTCTGGATCTATATAAATGAATTTAATCATCAATTTATTACATTTCACATTCAAATCAACCCAATTCACATCTTAGGCAAAATTACCATTTTGCCCCTAAACTTTTAATTAATGATAATTTCTTCCCTAGACTCGGAAAATAAAATTCATACAATTCAATCCTTATTCCAAGCCTAGCTAAATTTATCATATAACATTTATAGCTCATGTCTTTCACAAAAATAAAAAAATTTCCATGAATTTTACATCTTTACAATTTAGTCCCTAAATCATAATTTCATCAAAATTCACTTTACAAAAGTTGTTTATCTATCAACAACCTTTCGATTTCTACCATAAATTTCAAAATTTCAGCATATACATCCATGGTAAAATTTTAATACCTTGATAACTTTGCAAATTGATCCCCAAAATAGATAAATTAGGTTGTTACGATCTCGAAAATGTAAAAATTATTAAAAATGGGACTTGAATACTTACCCAATTACGCTTGATTGAATCTCTCTCTCTTAGCTAGGGTTTCCATAGAAAATATTTGGGGAAGATGATGAAATAAGATGATATTAAGTTATTATCATCTTTATTTATTTCTAATTCCAATTTAGTCATTTTCCTTTTCTAATTTTCCATGGATGAATCATCAAAAATATCTACTAACTTTTCTTAATGGTCTAATTGTCGTATAAGGACTTAAAGTTTTGAATTCTATAGCTATTTAATACCTATAGCTACTAGAACTCAATTTTTGCATTTTATACAATTTGGTCTATTCTATAATTAAACATATAATCGGTAAAATTTTCTTAACAAATTTTTCATACGTTATTCCTATCATAATGCAGACCATGCAATAATATTAAAATAAATTTTCTTTTTGACTCGGATTTGTGGTCCCCAAACCACTATTCCGATTTCATTGAAAATAGGTTGTTACGTGGCCCACCATTTGGAGCATTTGAAACATCACTGGTTTCAATTCAAATTGGGGTGCCTCGATATTCGGCCTTCTAATTCCCAGATTTAACTCACTGAAGAGTGGCACAACGTATTGTCTAATGGCAAGATCCCTATCATCAATAATAAGGATTGAGTTGTGCACTTGATTGACTTCACTACCTTGTCCATCATTTTGGTTTTCAAGGTCCATCTCAGCTTGTTTTTCAGCAGATCTCTCACGTCTTCTTTGTCTAAAAGTCTGCTCAATTTTAGGGTCCATGGGTAATAGATCAATGATTCGATCTATGCTCATACAACACCTGAAAATAAATCACAAAAAAGAATAAAGATTAAAGAATAAATTAGTAGGGGTTAAACTAAATAAATAAAAATAAAAATAAAAACCAAATTGGAAAAATAATTTCACAAAGAAAATGATTAAGGCAACAATCCCCGGCAATGGCACCAAATACTTGTAACGATTTGTAACGTGTTTAAGCTAGTGTACGTAGTTGTTCAAGTAATAAGTAAGTAAAAATGAGTTATCATCTCCACAAGGACTGTATAAGCTTAAACAATTAATTGCAAAATTATAATTAACAATTTGATTTTAAAAAACTCAATAAATTTGGATAGTGATGATTAGATTAATTAAATGCAAGAGTCATCCCTAATGCAATATCTAATCTAAATGTAATTTACCTAAATTTATGAATAAAGGCTTTAGCGAAAAGAAAATCAACATTAAATGAGCTATGATAATTATATTAATCAAATCAACTTACTTTCATCATGCTAACATGTTCGAAATTACTTCCATGGCAACTCGATCTCTTATGGTTTTGGAAACCAAATTAAGTCCTCTCAGATCTTTTACTTAGTTAAATATGCATGTTACTAACCATATTAGACTAAGGGTTTCTTAGAATTTATGCAATGTGTAACACCCCTAGCCCGAGTCCGATCGCCGGTTTAGGCTATGAGGTATTACTGAACTAAACATTTAATAACCTCATTCACATTGTAAACAACATAAACAGAGATCAAGATGGAATACATACTAATATTTAAGTTCTACGCCATTTTCGTATGGCCAGAGTAATTACAAATTCAAAATATTGTTATTAATAGCCTAAACCATACATGCCATATCAAGGTCAAAATATAATTGTACCAAAAAGGGTCTATAGTATGATGAACCACTGACGATCCCCGAGATGGTGGCCAAAATCAACAATCTATAAAACAGAGAAATAAGAAACAGAGTAAGCTTTCGAGGCTTAGTAATTTTTAAGCATTTCATACTATAAAAGCTTGTCATTTAAAATGAACATTGAATATAACAAAACTCGTATTCTAATTGTAACTCACTTAGTTGAATATACAAAAGTACACTAGTTATAATTCCTATTGGCCGAATATGTATATATGTCTACACAAGAAAATTTCTAGCACATATTTCACTATCTACATGGCTTATACGATTACTTTTAGTCACATACTTTCGTATAATGACTTACATTGACCGAATAGGTCATTGTCTTATCCTCAAATACCGAATTCATCCACACATACACATATATATATATATATCGTTCTTTGATACTAATAAATCACTTTGAAATCAATTCACATATGGGCACATAACACGTACCTTAACATGTAAAATATATATTTTACTTACACAACGATAGTTACCAAGGACATTCGATGTCGTAATCTTACTTAACTTACTGGCATCGGTCCTATCAAGTCTTAGCACTCGGAACACATTACTAGCATAAGCTAGCGGGTCTTTAACCCGGATATTTTTCTAGCACGTAGCCTACGGACCTCAAGTCCGGATATATTTCCAGCATATAGCCTGCGGATCTCATGTCCAGATATATTTCCAGCATATAGCCTGCGGATCTCATGTCCGGGTATATTTCCAGCATATAGCCTGCGGATCTCATGTCCAGATATATTTCCAGCATATAGCCTGCGGATCTCATGTCCGGGTATATTTCCAGCATATAGCCTGCGGATCTCATGTTCGGATATATTTCAAATCTCATACATACTTAGTCTTATTTTAACACATCTCAGTCATCTTATCACTTTAGTAATCATATATTACATTCGGATATAAACTCAATATGTGCATCATTATTCACATTTCGGCTCAAGAGTTATACCTCATATCACACATTCATTTCATCATTCAATCTTAAACTCAAAGTGACCATCAGACTATAAGTCATATACATGCATTATTTATTATACAACTCTATTCAAGTGCAAGCCAAAGATCGCAATTCATCTAATATACTCTTATAAAGGCATCATCAATTATATACTAAAGGAGACTACTCAAAACTTACCTCGGATATACTTGAACGGTTGCGAAATGGCTACTCGGTTACTTTCTCTTTTCCCTTATCCGAAATTGCCCCCCTATGCTCTTGAGCTTTAATTCAACAAATTTTAAACTAGTCATTATTCGACTATTCAAGTATTACTTTCAGAATATAATACATATATATTCGACTTTCACACATACAGATTATAGTTAGCTTATAAGAAATCAATAAGCAATTCATTAGCAAATTTTTATCAATGTTTACAATATAATCACAATTTCACTATAAGTTGACTTCCTGAGCAACAGCCACTAAATTATTTATAACTGGAGCTAAAAAACTCCAAATCAATTGCCGTAAATTTTCCATGAAAATAGACTCATTTATCTTTTATCCATAAAATTTTCATAATTTTTAGTTTAGCCAATCAATACCAGATTTTTCCTAAAGTTTCCCTTGTTTCACTATTTGACTAATCTGACCACTCTTCACTACAAAATAAATTTCTTATTGTACAGAATTCAAATTATGTTCTTGTTTATTTCATTTGAAACTAGGCTCATTAAGGACTCTAAGAATATAAATTTTATCATATGAATATTTTTATACATTTTATAATGATTTTATAAAAACAGAACAGGGGATCTAGAAGTCATTTTGACTCTGTCACACATTACTTCAAATATCTCATTATCGGAAATTCTTTTGCTTTTACAGTTTCTTTTATAAGAAACTAGACTCATCAAGATTTAATTACATAATTTATTCAGCTTCTAACTCAACTCCCACAATTTATGGTGATTTTCCAAAATCACCTTACAACTGCTGTCCCAAATAGATTATTACCAATTCACTCTTTCACACATTCTTTGCATACATATTATTTAAACATATATATCACCAATCAATTTCATCATATATATCTATAATTTCACTTAAGCATAATATCAATACAACACATTGTGCTCAAATCATTTTTCAAGTTCAATTTCGGCTAACACACATATAAACACTAGCAACTAAATATTAACATTTGCATTTCACCATAATAGCCAATTGCCATTAAGAAATTGAGCCACAATTATTCAATTTTACCAAGCTTCAACTTAATTTAACTTATAATAGTTCATAACACATTTAAAGCACATACATTACTAAATTTTATCCAAATCCACAATCGGCCATAGTACACCCAACATATTAGCCAATTTCCTACTTAGCATCTAATGCACATATATGCTTAATTTGTTTAGCTCAACTTCACCTATCTAACATTATTCATCAAAAGAACATGAAACAACAACCATTTCCTTCATTTCAATCAAGAACAAATGCTCACAACACAACCAAAAACCAAAATATACTTCATGGGTTAAGGTACATTCAAGAAAGGAACTCATAAACATCAAAATAGAAGCAAACTACCATGAATTTACCTTGGATGTTTCTTCCCCAAGTGACCGAACATTCACGAGCTTCCCTTCCCCAATTTGTTTTCTTACATTCGGCTATGAAGAACAAAGATGGACAAGCTTTGTTTTTTTCACCATTTTGTTATTTTACTATTTTTTTTAATATAATGCCATTACCTATTAAAATGCTTAAATAAAATATAAATTATCTATCAACCATCACTATGGCCGGCCACTAAACTAAAATTGGTCCATTTGACATGCAAGTCCCCCATGTCACAATTCATGCATTATTTGGCACTTTAAAATTTACTTATGACACTTTCAAGTTTTATCACATGGGTCCTATCTTATAAATTTCACATACAAATGACAAAATTAAAGCATGAAACTTTCACACATGCATGTACACACACAATAAGTATAGAATATAACGGTTAATTATTTTTATGACTCGGTTTTGTGGTCCCGAAACCACTTCCTGACTAGGGTCAAAATAGGGCTATCACACAATGTCACAGGGACATTTATGTTTGCAACAATTTAATTACATAAATCTAAAAACCATGTAAGATAATAAAGCTAGCTAAAGATATTCTGAACCTTAACTTATTTGATTTTAATCACCTAAATTATGCATTGCACTTTTCAATTATGCGTCTACTAGTCGTCGTCTGGTTAGTAACGCTCAGCTAATCTAAGTGCACCCAATCACGTATGAATGAAATGCATCATGATCATAATCGACTGAGGCACAAAACATGTTAACATGAATTAAATAAATCACATTAAATTAATTATCCCAACAAATAAGATTTGAAACTTCATAGTTAATATCAAAAGCATAAAACTCATAGCAAACATGTTAAAATAGATAATCAAGAGGAAAAGGTAGAGTCAGTTTAGCAGCCTTTCGAATCTATTCTGACTAATGTGCTCAACTCTACTCAGTTCAGCAGCCTTTCGGATCTATTCTGACTGAAGCACTCCTCCATTCTAATTGAAGCTTCTTTTGCTAAGGGTTTAGAAGGTATTCGGATAAAGAATGCTTTTGACAAAGCTTTTGAGATTAAAGAAGGGAGAGTGGATGTAACACCCCAAACCTGGCCCGGACGTTACGGCCAGATCCGGCGTGTCACATTGAAGTGTTTTAGTGAAAATCGTGTTTTCATTGAAAACCTTTCTTAAAATAAGAAAGAATCGTAACTAAAAACGCATTCAAACATAAGATTTGATGAAAATAAAGCACTTAGAAATTTTAGTTGCGGAAGCGTAGAAAACATACTATAACTTAAGAAATCCATGTTCAACTTCTCGTAGATACAATGAAAATAATAATAATAATAATATTCAAGTAACAATAACATAATGAAAACCTTATTACAATCTGGTCTGAGCATACTTAAAAAGAAATAAAAACTTAAATGCTTAAAAAAAAACCAAGTCCGATTTATCTTGCTAGACGGCCACCTAGAGTCCCTCTTGACATCGAACCTTCTACTGAGCATCACTTGAAAATAAAATAAAAAAGGGGGTGAGTTTTCGCAAACTCAGTGTGTACAACCCTTTATGAAGAAAAAAACAAGCATTCAAAGAAGAATCATCAAACATGCAATGCAAACCCATCCAAATTATCCATCCGCTACACACCAGCTCCGTCCCCCGTCACTCCATGTGGGGATATAAATATCGACCCACCCAGCCCACACACCAATGGTAGCCCGGTTGCGGAACTACCTTCATTTACATATTGGGCTTTAAAAGCCGTCGGTGGATCCACGATTGTCAAGCAACCATGCGATCCTCATATACTTCCTCTGTTCCATATTTCCCATCCTATATGCAACCTAACCAGAATATCATATGTATGTAGCAAATAGGCATGTCACACTCAATAAACTTACATTTAACACATAAGGGTATTTTGGTCATTTTTGCCCTTAGGGGCATTTCGTAATTTTTCCTTAATTATGGTTTTCAATTACCTTGGCCCGTTAACAAGTCCCGCGAGCTAAGATGAACGAATACTGTACACCAGGTAGGATTCTAGAGAAGAGGAGGTGGGTCATTAAGACCGCTTAAGTACCAAGCTCTCCCTAGATCCAATCATAGATATGCATATACCCGTTGCCACACCTTAACCCTTTGAGTTGTCCACCGTCGCAAAATTTAATTAAGTCTTATGTAGTTGTCATATACTAGGCCCAAAAACCCTTACAAAGTCTAAACAAATTCACATACCTGTATCTGGCCCATTAAGCCCAATCATATTCATATGGCCCATTAGGCCCAAATCACTTGTATATAGCCCATTAGGCCCAAATCACATTTATATGGCTCGTTAGGCCCAAACACAATTATATGGCCCGTTAGGCCCAGTCACATTCATATTCATGCTCACATACAAATTCCTATCACATAGCATCAATATTCAGTTTTTGCCTATTGTGGGCACAACAGCCCATCGGACCCATTTAGCCCATCCCGACCAGTATGGTCAAATCATAACCCAAGTTCACGGAATCACCCGTAGGTCTCAAGAAACCTATCTGTCTCTCCCTTACGAGTGTTCGCGCACTCGCAAGACCACCGTAGCCAAACTTTTGGCTTTTCGACATTTCGGCACTTTGGTATTTCAGCATTTCGGCATTTCAACTTTTGCCGATTCATAGTGTATGTGCAGTGTATGTACACACCTGGTAAGCAAGCGTGATGCAATCTCCTTAGCCCAAACCAACAATCGATATCACTCAAAGATTAATCTTACATACTTATCGAATACTTTACCAAAAGCCGGAATCTCACCTTAACCTTACTTGAACGCCAAGCCTTTACTAACTTTTACTTTGATCACTAAACACGTGTATTTCTCAGATCTGAAGAGCAAATTGGCAGGAATCCAAAATCGAGATCTGACATTAATTCCACTAGATTTGGTCAAAGAGTATTTAGCCCTTGAGAGATTCGACTTTTCGGCTTTTCAAATTTAGTATGGTGAATAAGGTTTATTTGGTACAAATTAAAGAAAAAGAGTAGAAGAAGAAATCGGCTTAATGAAATAAAGAAAATTGTGTAGAGAAGAATAGAAATTGGCAGGAAGAAAAGAAAGAAAAACAAAAGGGTTTTCGGCCTTTTGGATCTTGAAAAGAAAAGGGTTTTTAGCTTTTGGAGAAAGGGGTTTCTGGCAACAAGGTGAAGAAGAACTTCGGTAGTAGCCTGACAACCTTGTATTCAGCCCCTATTTATAGCCCTTATAGCTGAATTTTCCATGCCCAATTCCTAATTCGGCTCCATCACTTCTCTCTTCTCATCTCATCATTTTTCTCCCTGATAAACCCTTGATCTTTTCCTTAATTTTTTCTCCTGAACACTTCCCTTGGAGTCCTCTTTCACGCCATTACCATTCTTCTAGAAGGCCAAAATTAAACTTCTAAAAATACTAAGCTTTGAACTTTGGATCTCCTTGCTAGCTACTAACGCCACCTCCCTGCTCTCTAAGTGGCGTCACTTAGCCACTCCTCCACAAGGCTTTTTGATGCTATTTTTCCCCTATTTTTATTTAAAAGCCCAACTACTTGCCAATCCTGATTCTTTTAATAATTAAACTATAATTTCATTTATTCCTAGGTTTGAACTCAAACCTTAATTAAGACCTACTATAATTATCACATGGATAGGAACATAAAACACAATTTTTATCAAAACCGAAAACAAAGAAATTTCAAGATTTCAGGATTTTTGAGTTTCCAGATTTTTGGGGCGTTACAGTGGATGCACGGCTACGCAAGGGAAAAAGGGGAAAAGAATTGAGAGAAAACTAGAGTGTGTGAGAGAGGACTGTTCAAGAATGAGGGATGATTTAGAAGTAAAGGATAGTAGGGTATTTAAAAGTGAAGGTGAGAGTTTGAGTTTACGAAAAATAGGTTTAAATTTCCTTCCTTCCCTCTGTCATGTGGCCAGCCATTCTTCAAGGAAAAGGGATGACTAAGTCTTCTCAACTTGAACTCGAATTTGAAGCTAAAAATAGCTATAGAGTGGACGGTTTCAATATAGAAGTTGTTGGGCTAAATTCTGATTATTTTGCAGCTACAGGAACCTTCAATTAATTATTCCAAAAGTGCCAAAATTAGGCTTTTAATTCCCTTTGTTGGACGATTTTTTTAGTCTAATAAGTTAGCAAACATGACCATCTTTTATCAACTTCTTTACTGAGTTAAGTAGTCAACCCCATGCCCAAAATTGCATGGTCTTATCGTCCACATGGATAATTTGTGCATAGCCATCTTTTATTTATTTAAATCATGTCTCCAATGGACCTCCTACATAATGAAAAGTACATACATTAATAAATTAATAGGAATTAGTACAAAATATGCATGAAAATCATGTAATTAAGTATAATTTCACATACTTTCCAAATTCATGTCTAAAATTACTAATTAAGTAAAATTCACTTATTTCAATAACAATTATTCGAGATAAACGTAATAATTAAGTAAAAAAGTGGTAAAAACATATAGAAAAACCCTATATAATTTTGAGTTTACACTATTACAATTTTTCAATGAGATAAATATTGATAGAGTGGAGAATGGAGCACCATGGATGTTCAATAACCATTTACTGGTTAAACATCAGTTGAAGGAATAGGAAGATCTAATGTAGGTCCCATTGGTATACGTCAAGTTTCTGGTCTAATTGCATGACTTGCCTCCTGAACTTTTTTCAAAATTGGTTGCACAATATTTTGGAAACTTCATTAGAAATCTCATTGACTATTATACAAAATAGTTCAACAAGGGGCTGAGGAATTTCCTAATAATTCGGGTTCAATTGGATGCTCAAAAGCCATTGAAAAGGAGGAAGAAATTGACGATCTCATCTTCAAAGTACATTTATGCCATTTTTAGGTATGAAAAATTAACTCTATTTTGTTCTATTTGTAGTGTGTTGGGGCATGGATATAGTTTTTGTCCAGTTTGTCTTCATTAAAGGAGGGAAGAAAATAGAGTTTAGTTGAAATCTTTAATTACGAGCCTAGCCAGGGCAGCGACCAGAAACAACATTTGGTTAAGAGAGGAAGGGAGGAAGGTGAAGACAGGTTTTGGGGGGATAATTTGGGTGGGAAAAATTTGAGGAACAATTTAGGGGGATAACCTATTGAATAATTATCGACAGCAAATAAATTCAATTTTAAGATTTAATTTGCAAGGTCAATTAAGTAGGAAAAATTCAAATAATGATGGAATCTAAAATTTAATGGGCTAGAAGATAATGGATCAAGATTAGGAAGAAAATTCATTAGAGTTAATGGAAGGGAAAAGATGCCTAGATTTGAAATGTTGTGTTCAAATAGGCCGACTGATCCAATCTAGATAGAGGAAACCAGAAAAGATGGCAATGACAAAAACCAAAAGATATCGACAACCGCCAACTGGCAGGCCTACCGGATGCCATGAAAATGCTATGCTGGAACATTCTCAGTTTGGGGAATTTGTGGGCAATTCGACGACTTCAGCATTTGCTGAAAACTTATAATCCCCAACTAGTCTTCTTTATAGAGAAAAATCTCGATACAAAGAGGATGGAAAAAGTAAGAAGGCATTGTGGCTATTATTGCGGAATTGACGTGTCGACTGAGGGTACAAGAAGAGGCCTATGTTTAGGGTGGAGAAAGGGTTTTTCAGTTACTCTTCAAAGTTTCTTGAAAAATCACATTTATTTTGTAATAAAGGAAATTCCAGATATCTAGGAGTGGAGATGGAAAGGGTTTTATGGTGCATCAGATAATAGAAATAAAGAAGAGACTTGGAACCTACTAAAAAAATTGGGGAGGTCTCTGAATCTTCTATTGCTAGTAAGTGGGGATTTTAATGAAGTTTTATTCGATTATAAGAAAAAAGGGGTTGTTCCTAGGGGTGAAAGGTGAATGGAGGAGTTCAGGAAGGTTTTAAAAGAGTGTGGTTTAAAGGATATCAAACTTTTATGTCCTTGTGTAACGCCCTAAAAATTTTGAACTTTCTTTCTTTTTTGGTAATGATAAAAGGTATGCTTAATATTCCTAGTCAAGTGTTATTTATGTGATAATAGGCTTGGTTAAGTTTTGAGTTCAGACTCTAGGGTGAAGGAAATTATAGTTTAATAATTAAAAGAATCTTGATGGCAAGTAGTTTGGGTTTTAAATAAATGAAGGAGGAATTGGGCACAAGGAGTCTTGTGTTGGAGTGGCAAGTAGCGTCACATGTGGGGCTTAAAGGTGGCATCACATGCATGGCAAGGAGGTTTGGGGTTCGAATCCCTCCTTGCTCAAAAGAAGGATTTATTTTTGCTCAATAAGTGGCCAATAGTGGCGTTGGATGTGAACTTTGAAGGGAGTGATCAGAGGAGAAATTTAAGGAAGGGATTAAGGAGTTATTAGGGAGAAAAGTTAGGAGATGAGGGGTGTAAAGCCAAATAGGGAATTTGAGGATAGATAAATTCGGCTATAGTATATATAGGTGCCAACTTTGTGGATTCTAGGGTATTGTCGAAATTGCTTCTCTTTCTTTAGCCGAATTCCTCATTTTTGTGTTGCCGAAACACTTTTCTCTCTAAGTGCTCAAAAGCTGAGTTCCTTGTTCCTTGGTTGTCGATTTTCCATTCTTTCTCTTCTCAAATTCTCTTTTGATTCACCTTTTGTTTTAGTCGATTCCTTCTTCTCTTCTTCTTATTTGTACCGAATAACCCCTTTCACCATTCAAATCTCAAAAGTCGAATACCTCTTTGGCTGAAGACCCTCTGTGTCGTCGCTACTCCCTCTACTTCGACTGATTCTTGTGGGATTAGTATCGAATCTCAGATTTTAGATCTATGCCAAATTGCTCCTTAGGCATGTTGGGGTTTCAAATTTAAGGAATACTCGTGATTGGTGATCAAGGAAGGGCTGTTAAGGCTTGTCGTTCAAGGTAAGGCAAATGTGAGATTTTTGAATTTTGGTGATCGTATTTGATAAGTGTGTGATTAATCATTGAGTGACATCATTTGTAGGTTCGTGGCTGAGGAGATCATAGCACGTTTTAGCACCAGATGTGTACATACACTGCACACACACAGTAGATCACAAATCCTGAAATGCCGAAAAGCTGAAATGCCGAAAAGCCGGAGGTTTGGCTACAATAGACTTATAAGTGCGCGAACACTCGTAAGGGGAAACCGATAGGTTATCAGAGGCCTTATGAGCGATTCCGTGGACTTAGGCCTTGTATTGACCAACGGGGCCAGAGTAGGCTAAATGGGCCCGATGGGTTGTAGGGCCCATAATAGGCAAAATTGGCAATTTGTTATTAAGTAATGAAAAATCATATGATTGCATGACTATGAATGTGATTGGGCCTGACGGGCCATATGAATGTGACTTGGGCCTAATGGGCCATACGAATGTGATTGGGCCTAGTGGGCCATATGCATGTATGTAGACTTGTTTAGGCTTTGTAAGGGGTTTTGGGCCTAGTATCTGATAACTATTTAAATAGACATAAAACTTAATTAATTAATTAATTGTGACCGTGGACAAGCCATAAGGTTAAGGTGTGGCAATGGGTATATGCATGTCTAGGATTGGATCTAGGGAGAGCTTGTTACTTAAGCGGTCTTACTGACCTACCTCCTCTTCTTTGGATTCCTACCTGGTGCATAGTATCTATTTGCTTTAGCCAACGAGGACTTGTTAACGGGCCAAGGTAAGTAATAACCCATAATAAAGAGAAATTACCGAAAAGCCCCTAAGGGCGAAAATGACTAAAATACCCTTATGTGTTTAATGTAAGATTTATGAATGTTACATGTATACCTGCTGCATTCATATGATATTCTGTTTAGGTTACATATGGGTTGGGAATTATGGAACGGAGGAAGTATATGAGGATCGCATGGTTGCTTGACGACCGTGGATCCACCGATGGCTTTGTAAGCCCAATATATGATTAGCAGCTTTGCTGCAACGTTAGGTAGTACCGCAACCAGGTTACCATTAGAGTGTATTGGATGGGTGGGTCAATATTTATATCCCCACATGGTGTGTATCGGGGGATGGAGATGGTGTGTAGCGGTTGGATAGGTGGGATCCGTGCATATTTGATTGCATTATATCTGTTCTGATATTGAATTGGGCTCAGACCCTAGAAGACTTTCTATTGCATGCTTTTCTATTTGCCGAGGATTATACACACTAAGTTTTTGAAAACTCACCCCCTCTTTTATTTTTCTCAGGTGATCCTCAATAGGTGGTTCGACGGTAGGAGGGACTCCGAGGTGGCTAGCTAGTAAGACGACTTGGACTTGTTTTCTTTAGCATATTATTTCCAGTATTTTAAGTTATTTCAGTTCGGATTGTAATAATGCCTTTCCTCTGGTTATTATTTCAAATTAGGATCAATATTTTTTTTATTGGAAGTAGAACATGGTTCTCCTAAACCATAACTGTTTTTTTAAATACCACGTTTCTGCAACTCAATTTTTAAATGACAAGTTTTTGTAGCCCATCTATTTTAAATAAAGCTTCCGCAACTGAAAAGAGATTTTACAAAGTAATTATTATCATACAAGAAGGAATAGTTTTTATTTAAAGAAAGGTTTTCAATGAAAACAAGGTTTTCGATAAAACACTTCAATGTGACACGCTGGATCTGGCCATAACGTTCGGGCCGGGTTTGGGGTGTTACACCCTGGTTTACATGGTAACGGGGAAATTTACCATAAACCAACATTAGAGAAAGACTTGAACATGTTGTTGCTACTGTTGAGTGGATATAGACTTTTTGAAATTTTTCTTCGAGGCATTTTGCATATTTGTTCTCTAATCACTACCCTTTATTCATCCAAATGGATCAAGGGGAATATATAAGGGCTAAAAAGTAATTTAGATTTGAAGCGTGGTGGTGTGTGGAAGAGTCATGTGAGGTAGAAATTAAGCATATATCAGAAACTAGCTCTAGTGATCTAATTGATAGATTAGGGTGTATAAGTTCGAGTTTGATGGTTTGGGCCAAAAGGGATACTGTAACACCCCTAACCCGTATCCGTTACCAAAATAGGGTTACAGAGCATTACCAGACTTATTTCTTAAATAATCATACATTTCATATGCATTTCTCAAATCCAAACGTAAATTATTCAAATACAATCATATAGTCCCATACACGAGCCCTCAAGGCTCAAAACAAGCATTAGAAGTAGTTCAGGACTAATTCGAATACTTAATAAATATTTAGAAATCATATAAAAATTTCAATGTGCAGGGGTATAACACCCCTTACCTGTATTCGACACTGGAACAGGGTACAAGGCATTACCCGACGTAAACACAAGCAAACATACATTCCGAGTTGTAAATTTGGCACCAAATTAAAACTTTTTAGCAATCAATCACATCGTCCCAAAAAATGAGCCTACGAGGCCAAAACATGCTTTGGAAGCAATTCGGGACTAAACTGAGAACTTTAGAAAATTTTACGACTTAGAATTTTTGCTAAAATAGGGGTCACACGCCCATGTGGCTTGGGACACGCCCATGTGGGCAGGCCATGTGGTCACACACACTCATTTCCCTAACCTATGTAACTCTCTATTTGTCAACCAATAACAAATTGAAGTCACACGGCCAAGACACATGCTCGTGTCATGAGGCCGTGTCCTTGACACGGCTGAGACACACGGTCGTGTCTCATGCCTATGTGCTCGATACTGAGCATTCTATTTTGCAACAATTTAGGTGCAGAGGACACACGGCCGGATCACACACCCATGGGGCTGACCGTGTGTCACACACGGCCTAGACACACGCCCGTGTGTCTTCCCGTGTGGAAAATAATAAGGCTATTTACCAAGCCATTTGCCACCCTTATTCACACATAAACTTACCCCAATTCAAGGCACAAAACAATACATACTTGGGCAACCAAAACATCCACATTCATGGTTAAAACATATCAACTCAATGTCTTTATCTAACATATTCACTACATTTATTAAGCCCTAAATAAAACATACAAATTTCACATTCATTAGACTTCATTCAATTACTTTCTAGTTACCAAATTATACTCAAATTCCTCATCTCATCAATAGGTCACAATTCCAAACATTACACAATCATGCCATAAATCACATTTTCAAATATTTCACATTCACCAAGCATACCATGATCATATCACCATAGACATTGACACATATATGAATATACTTAGGCTTACAACCATGGTTCCACTATAAGCCAACTTACATGGACAAATAGCAAAACAAGCCTTTAACGATTACAAGCCATTACATTGTCTAAAATCATATGACGCATATAACAAAATGACCAAGTCCCTATACATGCCATAACTCAAAATACTTGAATTCATCAATACCCAAAATGATAGCTTGATAGTGTAATAGGATCTCCAACGATCGTAAGTCCGTATGAACATAATAAGTAACTCTTACCAATCATTTACCAAATCCAATTATATAAACACAAGATAATGTAAATTGCATTAAAACTCACAGTTATAACTTATTCAGTCACATTGTTTGTTCTATCAATTTGCAAGCACAATTTAACATGTCTTAACATTACCTTAATAACCGAAATTTCTCCATTATAACCATTTACCACAATCAACCAATCATCTCAAACCTCATCATAAACATGCACATTAATTATGAGTGTTCACTTTTCAAGCATATATTCTAACATCTTTCAATTATTTAAAACCCATATCTTCTTATAATCATTTTAATAAGCAATTATGCCAATCTTTCTTATTTCTCATATCCGATAAATCACAATTTGTGTGAATCAAACATGCTAGATCATAACTCAATTTGGTCCGAAATCCAATTACACGATTGCCAACCGAATTTACCATATATTTCGTACATCACAAGTATAGATCAATAATCACAAGGCTTTCGCAAAAACATTCTCATGGAAACCATGAACTCACAATATCATGAAGTCAATGCTTATAAACTTTATGTACCCTACCTGTACAAATTCGTAATACTTGCATGCTCTTTCTCTTCTTTAACATACCCATTAAATTACCCGTTGAACCACTTGGAATACTAAAGGATACTCAGGAATCTCGTATACACAGTACCGTACCTATGCCATATCCTAGATATGATCTTACATGTAATCTCGAATCGATGCCAATAGCCCAACTATGGTCTTACACGAAGTCTCATATCGATGTCATATCCCAAATATGGTCTTTCACGTTAGTCTTAGTGACCCTAATGTCATGACATTTGCATGCTATCTATTCCTAAGGTTTAACTGGGATTTCACTCTTGTCGGAACTTTGTCGAATACATCCAAGTGTAATTTACAATTCATACGATAATAAATCATTTAAAATATAATTAAAAACAATGCATTATTTGCATACAAACTTACCTCGACATAAAAATGGCGAAAAGGACCTAACCGTCAAATACTCATTTTTCCCAGTTCTAATTTCAAACCTCATTTTTCTTGATCTCTAATATCACATTTAACTTATTTAATTGTTATACTATTCAAATCAGCCCAAATCACATTATGGAAAAAACTATGTTTTTGCCCCTAAAGTTTGACATTTTTACAATTTAGTCCCTAGGCTCGTAAAATGAAATGTACTCAATTTATTCAATACCCATGCCTAACCAAATCTTATACATGCTTATAGCAGCCCACATTTTTCTTTTATTTGCATTTTAAAACCCATTTTACAACTTTTTACAAATAGGTCCTTTTAGGCATTTTCATCGAAAACCACTTAGGAAAAGTCAATTTTCAGACATCAAACTTGCATAATCTACCATTAAACATCAAAATACACAAATATCCATCATGTTTAAAGTTTCAGACTTTGATTATGTCTTAAATTAGTGGTAGAAATAGATAGATTATATTACAAGGATTTTAAAAACATAAAAATCATTAAAAACGAGGCTAGAACAGACTTACAATCGAGCTTGGAAGCTTGAAATTCTTGTACAATTCGGCCACGGGAGGAAGATGGACAAAAAGTGGCTTTTAATTTGGCTTTTTAGTTCATTTAATTACCAAATTACTAAAATGCCCTTAATGAAAAACTTTAGAAACATGCCTAACCATGTCCATTTTTGTCCACCAACTTAACCAATTGTCTAATTACCATTTAAGGACCTTCAATTTAAAATTTCATAACAATTAGAAACCTCTAGCTTATAGAACTCAAGTTTTGCACTTTTTTGTAATTTAGTCCTTTTGACCAAATTGAGTGGCCAAACATCAAAATTTTTGAACGAAATTTTCACGATATCATTCCATAAAATTGTAGACCATAAAAATATAATAAAAATAATTTTTTTTGCATCGAATTTGTGGTCCCGAAAGCACTGTTCCGACTAGACCCAAAATCGGACTATTACAAGGGGACACACGCCCGTGTTACCAGGCCATGTGTCTTACACGGCCAAGAGACACGCCCATGTCACAGGCCGTGTGGATATTCAAAATGGGATCACATGGCCATGTCTCAACCCGTGTCTGACCTCGTGTAACTCTCTGACATAGGTCACACGGCCAACCACACGCTCGTGTGACTAGCCCATGTACCCTTCGAAATGGCCCCATACGCCCGTGTGCCAGGCCATGTAAAAACTGGAGGGTATACTGACTTGTGCCACACAGCCAAGCCACATGCCCATGTGCTAAGCCCTGTGAAGCTACTGACTTGGTTTCTTAAAAAGTATCAGGGGACACACGGCCGTGTTACCTAGCCTTATGTGACACACGGCTGAGACACACGCCCATGTCTCTGCCCGTGTGGACAAAAATAGGCTATGTTTCAAGCCACATTTCTCACCCAAATTTGCATCAACCCAAATACATCCAATAGCATATGTCCCTAACATCATTAAGCATTCAAACCAATCACAACGAAGTCCAAGTCATGCTATACCAATACCAACAATAAACAATGCTCATAAACTTCACAATTGGGCATTCAAAATCATACCAATATCACTTCCGAAAATGACCTAAAGGGTCAAATGCATAAATATTTTTGTGACTAACACATAACCAATATACCATTTCTCAATCTCAACCACATGATGTTTAAAATTTCCAAACCATAATTAAGGCATTTCCATGGAAATCCAAATACATAGAAAATGAGAATAATCACATATATACATTCATAAACCAAAATATACCAAATCAAGTCATATTAAATGACTAATTACATAACCAAAACATATAGGCTTCCATTAGCCAAATGACCTATACATGCCATATAAACAAAATACACAAAGTTCAAAAGTACCCAAAGTAACGGCTGGATAGTGTGATAGAATCTCCGACAACTTCTAATCTGAGCAAGCTTCAAAATCAGTATAAAACACGAAAAAGTAAATAGAGTAAGCTATTAAGCTTAGTAAGCTCATATGTCTAATAAGTACAACTAACCAATCATTCTTAATTTAAAGAAGCATAATTAAACATATGTAAGTTTCAATCAAATTCAAAGGTTAGCACATAATCATAACCATGTTAGTCATGTATGAATACATCAACTATAAATTACTTGTCATACTTCTTACAAATACCTGAATTGGTTCGTATCATCTCTTATATTCTTGTACCATCATCTTTACTCGTTGAACCATTTGGAATACTATCGGATACTTGGGAATCTTGCACACTAAGTGCCACAACATGGTCGAAACAATTTCAATCTCGTATCTCATATAAGTGCTCACTCTCGAGCTATCCCTTGGTCTGGTCACACAAGCTAACGGTCAAGGCGTAGCTACACAGTGCTGCTCACACAAGCTAACGAGTAACCAGAACACATGAAGAAAATCTCAGCCATCGGTAGAACGTACGGACTAGCACCCAAAACACGGTAACCCCTAATGACATGTCATTTGTATCCTATCTATTCTGAAGGTTCAACCGAGATTTGTACATTGCTAATAACTTGTCAAGATTTTTCGTGGTATCGTATCATCACAATTATATCAATTATGCATTCAAACACAAATAATTTAATGCTTATTAAACATACGAACTTACCTCTAATTAGTACAAAAAAATCGACTGATCAATCCACTACTTTGTTTTTCCCCTAATTTAAATTCGAACATTGCTTTTCTTGATCTACATAATCAAATTTAACTTATTTAAATATCATTCTATTCAATTTAACTCAAAATTCATATTATGGAAAATTTACGATTTTGCCCCTAAACATTTAACTTCTTTACAATTTAGTCCCTAGGCTTGTAAAATGGAATTCATTCAATTTTATCTCTACCCAAGCCTAGCCGAATATTAAGCATACCTATAGCAACCCATATTTTTCACATATTCACACTTTTACCACACAATTTATTGCATTACTCGATTTAATCCCTAATTTGCAATTTCATTCAAAATCACTTAACAAATGTCGTTTATCTAACAATAACCATTAATTTTCTACCAGTAAACTTCAAAAAAAATACACATTCATCAATGGTAAAACCCTATAATTTTAACAATTTTGCAAATTGTCACTGGGCTAGCTAGATTAAGCTACAACGACTCTAAAAACATAGAAATCATTAAAAACGGGATGTAAAATACTTACATGCAAGTGAATAAAGGTTGGCTGAAAGTTAAGCTTTAAAAATGGCTATTCTTCTTCAAATTTTCAGTGGTGTAGCTCACGTGGGAAGATGATACCATCTTTTCATTATTTTGATTTAATGTATTTATGCAATTACCAAATTAACCTTTACTTATAACTTTAAAATTCACCTATTAAATGTCCATTTTTGTCTAGTCAAATAAACAATGGTCTATTTACCTCATAAACCCCTTACTAATTAATTTCATATCCATTTCATACTTTGAACTAATAGAACACAAGTTTTGCATCATATGCGATTTAATCCTTTTTATCAAATTAAGCATGCAAACGATAAAATTTTCTTAACAAAATTTTCATATGACTTTACAATCATGTTGTAGATATTAAAATAATAATAAAATAAATATTTTGACCTCAAATTTTTGGTCTCGAAACCACTATTCTGATTTCACAGAAAACGGGCTGTTATAGGTAAAGTAAAGAAGAAGAAGGTGACTACGAGGTTGAGAATAAGATTGTAGGAGTTGGATCGTTAGGAAATAACTAATGAAGTAATGGTTGAATTGATCGATGTCAAATTGCATTTTAATTTGGAGGATGAGTGTAACAGCCCAATTTTAGCTAAATCGAAATAGTGGTTTCAGAACCACAAATTTGAGGTTGTAAAATTATTCTAATACTATTTTTTGTGTTTCTAAAATGTGATTATGTATGTGTGAAAATTTTGTAAGCTAATTTTATCGTTTAATAGCTTAATTTGAGAAAAAGGACTTAATCGCGTAAGATGCAAAAGTTACGTTCTATTTGGTAAAGGTGTCTAATTGCTATGGATTATTAAATGTGAAGTCCTTATGTTGTAAATATACCATGGATAGTGGAAATTGACATGAACAGCCATCCATTGTGTGTTTTTAAATGATATTAAATAAGGTCATTTTGGTAATTGGTTAAATAAATCATAATTAAACAAAACCAAAGTTAAAATTTGTTCATCTTTTCCATTTACAATAGAAAAATAAAATAAAATAAGGGTTTTGAGAGCTTTGAAGGTTCGGCCCTTGTTCATCTTGATTGAGGTATGTTTTGAGCTCGATTTTTGATGATTTCTATATTTTTGTGATCGTTACTTTGAGTACTAGCTAGCCAATGTCTTAATTTGTGAATTTTTTGATGGATGAATGCTTGAGCTCTTGAATGTTTGATGATGAAAAATGAATAATTGTTGATAGATTTTAATGTTTTGTATAGTGATTTTTAGTGAATTTGCATAAAAGGAATTAATTTGTGAAAAGATGTAAATGTGTGGTTAAATCTGTGAAATATTGATAAATATGGACTATTATGAAGCCTATAGAAATTTGGCTAGCTTGAGTTTAGTTGAAATTATTGTAAATTGTGTTTTTGTGAAATATAGACTAAATTGAATAAATGTGGAACTTTAGGGGCTAAAGTGCAAAAATGTCAAAATTCAATGGTTTGGTGAATAAATGAGTTAATTTTGAATGTGTTTAGATCAAGAACGAAAGAAATCAAACTTAGATTGAGGCAAGAACAAAGTACTCAACTAATTAAACTAGTTTCGTCAGTTTTACGTCTGAGGTATGTTTATACGTGATAAACATTGTTACAATTATGTTTTTAATGCTTTAATATTGTAGAAATTATATATATATGAGACGATGGTTGTGTATAACGACGAATCGATTATGTTTGGCACTTAATGTGCATATAGAGATAGCTTTGGCTATATAAAGCACTTAGTGTGCAAATCGGAATAGCTTCAGCTATATATGGCACTTAGTCTGAGATAGCTTCGGCTATGGAAGGCACTTAGTGTGTGAGATTATAATAGTTTCAGCTATGCTTTGGCACTTAGTGTGCGAGCTATCGAGTATTCGATAGAATTTGTACAGGTATGTACATATAAAGAATGAAATCCAAATAGAAGAAGTTATGAATTTGTTTATAAACACTTGAGTAAGTATGAGGAAAGTTTTTTGGTCACCATGATTTAGATATTAATTAGTATGAATTAATGACTTGTATATTATGAACTATTAAGAAGCTTATTGTGTGTTATTTGTTTATGTTTTATAGAGAATCAAAGCTAACTCGGACATCGGGGATCATCGAGAACAATCATCACACTATCGACTACTTGTTGGTATTTTTGGATGCTTGTAAATTTAGTATATGGCATGTATAAGCTAGTGAGTTGATGATATGTTTTATGGTTTGATATAGCCATGAGATGTAACAGCCCAATTTAGACCCTATTTGGAACGGTGGTTTCGGAACCATGAATCCGAGTCAAAAAAATATTTTAAAATTATTTTCTGTGTTTATTATGTGTGAAATTTTCATGATTTAATTTTGTCGTTTGAGTGTTTGATTAAATAAAATGGCTTAATCGTGTAAAATGAAAACTTGATAGTTTAATATGTAAAGGCCGAATTGTTGTTGTCTTCTTAAATAGAGGCATTTATAATGCAATTAGGCCATAATTATAAGTGATGGATGGTTGTGGACAACTATATTAAAGATATCATATTAATTTGTAAAGGTTATAATTGTAAAATGAATATTAAGTTATGTTATAATAAAACATTAAAAAATTAAAAGCCATAAGTGCTCATGTTCTTTGCATGACCGAATATAAAAGAAAAGAACAAAGAAATAAGGGTTCCATAGGTTCAGCCATTGTTAGAGCTTAATCAAGTTATGTAACTAGCTCGGTTTTTGATAATTTTTACGTCTTTGAGATCGTTGCAGTGTAATGTACAAAGCCCATGCTTGAATTTTTTATTTTGATGAATATTTTGAGTTATGCCATTGATGAATATTTGAGCTTTGTGATGTTAATGAAAGATATGTTTTAGATTAACATGTTTTGTATTGAAATTTTTGATGATTTTGAGTAATTAGGACTAAATTGCAAAAATAATAAATTGAGGGACTAAAATGTGAAATAAATGAAATTTATGGACTTGTATGAACATAAGGAAGATTCGGCCTAAGCATGATATATTGAAATTTTGCATATTTTGTGTTTTGTGCAATTTGGACTAAATTGTAAAAAAGTGTGAAATGTCAGGGGTAAAATGGTAATTTGCCTATTTATGTGTTTTTGGACTAAATTGAGTGAAAATGTGTGAATGAGTTTAACTTTAATATGTTTAGATCAAGAACCAAAGAAATCGAATTTGGATCGGGGGAAAACTAAAGTTGTTGATTAGCCGTCCCGTTCCGATTTTCATCGTCCGAGGTAAGTTTATAAGCAAATAGATCTTGTTTATTTTAAATAAATATGAGTTTTATATGCTGAAATGAAATATGTGAAAATCTATATGTGTTAGCCGAATGTAAATAAGCTTGGGAGCTATGTTTACGAATTCGTTTCGATCGAGTTACGACGTCTAAAAGCCCTGTATGAACCTTAGGAATAGCTAGGATAAATATGTCATGACATAGGATTCTGATATGTGATGTGTGAGTAAGACCATGGCATCGATATATGTGTGCGAGTAAGACCATGTTTAATACGTTGGCATTGATATGTAATTCCGATATATGTGTGCGAGTAAGACCCTGTCTAGGACAATGGCATCGATATGTGATTACATGTAAGACCACGTCTAGGACGTTGGCATTGTATGATATATGTGATTATCTGAGTGTCCTATCCAATTCTGAATTGTACAGCAGGCAACGATAAGTTCTGATGGAATGTGTAAAACGAGTAAAGGTGATCAGGTATGTAATAACCTATTTATTTGAAATAAGGTAAGTTGGTTACTTTATTTGTGTTACAAATAAGGTATGTATATATATCTAAATATATATGAAATGTGTATTCGGCCAAAGGTTTGTATAGTGATATTATAATGGTGATTTATATGCAAACATATATAAGTGATTACAGTCGGTCTTATGAATATGTGTATATGAATCTATGTATATTATATCATACAATGGTACTATGGTTTTGAAATTTAATGGTACTTGAATAATAGGCATATGTATATTCGGCCAAGGTAGAATTGTATATGGAAGTATATGTTATATGAATTTTGAGCTTGAAAATAAATGTAATCATGATGGTGTAAACTAGTTTGATTAAATTGAGTTGATA
Organism: Gossypium anomalum; assembly: GCA_025698475.1. Lineage (NCBI taxonomy): Eukaryota > Viridiplantae > Streptophyta > Magnoliopsida > Malvales > Malvaceae > Gossypium > Gossypium anomalum. The sequence continues at coordinate 31,806,896 of CM046958.1, read as the reverse complement.
TTGATATTGAGTTATTTATTTGCTTATAACTTACTAAGTTTTAATAGCTTACTATATGTTATGTTTGCCTCTGTCTTATAGATTCAAGTTTTGGCTACGAGCTCGGGGTTCGTCAGTGAAGCTTATCACATTATCGACTGTTTCGGTACATTATAAGCTACATTTTGAACTTATGGCATGTATAGGCTAGATTATAGTTCGAAATGCTGGATTTTTGGTTTATGTATATATATATATAAGCCATGCGAAAATGGCTTGTTTATTTTGTTAGAATCGGTTTCAAGTTTTGAACAACCTATGAGTATGTTTGGTTGTGGTTTTAATGTTTTGGTCAATGTAACACCCCTATCTCTTAACTGTCGCCAGAATAGGTAAGGCACATTACCAGACAGACAGAATATTACAGATCAATACTGATTCACAAATATCACATAATAACTATGCATAAACAACTCAACAATTCATTCATTATGGGGCTCTCAAAGACCTAAAATATACTTTTAGAAAAGGTCGGGACTAAACTGAACACATTCAAAAGTTTTCAGAATTTAGAAAATCTTTCAAAACTGTTGAAGTCACACGCCCGTGTGACTAGGCCGTGTGGCACATACAGGCGCCAAACACACCCATGTGATCCAACTGTGCCAAAACAGAGTTCCTATACTGACTTTTACACACGACCAACAGACACGGTCGTATGCCATGGCCATGTGATACTTAGCTGGCTACTGACTTAAGCCCACGGCCATATGACACGCCAGTGGTCCCGTCCGTGTGGCACAATGCAGGCTTAGTTTAAGCCAATTTGCCACCCCTTTTTGGGTCATTCCTACAAGTAATATTAAACAATATTCATGGCACAATTTTTAGCCAATACGATGCTCAAAGCATGCTTCATTATAACGGATTCATCATCATTCAATAACCTATTCAAATCCATACCAAACCACATTGAAAATCTTATTTCAACAACATACCAAAATGCTCATTTCATAGCTCACTTAAGGCACCTTCTAACTCATGCATAAACTTACCATTTCCTCAATTTGGCATTACAAATAATTTACCAAAACTAAGCACAAACATATCATTTGCTAGCCAACTCTCATGGCATAAGATATACACATCAAAACTTAAATACATAATATTCTAGCCTATAGATGCCATACTTAGAAATATTTACACTTTCAAAAGTACCAAAATGAGTTCGATAGTATGATGACAATCCTCGACTATCCCTAAGCTTTTAGTAGCTATGATAATTGTAAAACAGACAGAAATCACACCGAGTAAGCTACAAAGAGCTTAGTAAGCCAAATACAACTATCTTAACCACTAAAGCATATAAAATAAAAGGCAGTAGCAAGAATTCACAACCATATCGCAGAGTATTTCATTATTTCACATAAACAGAGTCTTTCCTATTCAGGAATCTAGTACGATACAAATGTACCTGTATAAATTATGCATTTCATATATTCATTTCCATATCTCGTACTTTATCATCAGATGATTCAGAAATGATACAGATACTCATAAATAGGTACAATGCTGATGACCCAGACGTGGTCTTACATGTCATTCGGTATCGATGCCTCTGTCCCAGACAGGGTCTTACACGAAACCTCAAATCGAGGCCTGTGTCCCAGACACGGTCTTACACGATATCTCAGAACAATTTCAACATTCTTTTAGAAGCGTACGGAGCTTTTCAGATACTAGCACATCATCGGAATTTACTCAAAATTTATTCATCAGGCCCTCAAGGCCGTCCAATACAGATTACAGTTTATATACGCAGAATTTAGCTAATTTAACATGTAATTGTAATTTGACTTACCTCGTACGAGTTTCGGACGGAACGAGTTGACTATTCAATTATTTTGGACTTCCCTCGATCTAAGTTCGATTTTCTTTGTTCTTGATCTAATACAATTCAAATTCACCCATTCAATCATTCATTTCATTCAAAGTAATCCATGAACACATATTTAGGGCACTTTGCATTTTAGCCCTTACATTTTCACACTTTGACAATTTAGTCCATTTTTCACAGAATCACAAATATGCAAAATTTCACTGAGACTATAGCTTGGCCAAATATACATAGCTTCCATACAAGCCCAAATAACATATTTAATTTACAATTTAGTCCCTCAAAATCCCATTTTCACAAATTAGCCCAAATAGCTCTATTTCAATCAAAATTCAAAGACAAAACTTATAAATCATCGACCAAGCCTTCATAATTCATCCTAAAACATCATAAAACTCATGATATCAACAATGTTATTTCATGAAATCTTTAACAGAAACAGAAATTTAGACATGGGCTTTGATGAACACGAAGTAATGATCACAGAAACGTAGAAATTATCAAAAACAGACGAAAATTCATACCTTAATCAAGATGAACAAGGGTCGAACCCTAGGTAAACTGATTTCTTTCTTTTTCCTTTGATTTTCGACAAGATAAACATGAAAATGGCTTGTTTCATGCCTTTATCTTAATTATAATTCATTTTATAATTAGTTTACCATTTTGCCCTTTGTTAAAACATAATAAAATCATTTGATTGAAGTTCATTAATGTCCAGTAGCCCTTCTAATGGTCAAACAACATAATAAGGACCTCTCATATAAAAAGCCATATCAAATAGACACCTTTAACAAGTAGCAAGCAACTTTTACATTTTACACGATTAGGCCATTTTTGCAAAATCGAGCACAGAAATAGACAAATTAAATCATAGAAACTTCACAGATATAAATTCACATATCACAGACACAGAAAATAATATTAAAATATTTTTTAGACTCGAATTTGTGGTCCCGAAACTACTATTCCGACTAAGTCTAAACTGGACTGTTACAGTCAATATGTGTATATATATGTGAAGCATGGTTGATATATGTGCTAATGGTGATGAGGTTATGCCAAAGTATATGTGTATGGTATATTTGGTTTAAAGTGAAATTATGGTTATATGTTTTTATTGAGCGAATTACATGATTAAAAAGTGGAATATATGTATTAGGTAAATGATTATGATTTGAATTGTTGAAATTAGGTAAGGAAAATACTAGATTGATGATTTGGCATTTGTACATATAAATATATTTATGCACATGATGTATTTATATGATATATATACTATCTCAAGTATATATATATATATATATATATATATATATATATATGTGGTAGTGTTTGGTTATGTTTTTTAATAATGGAGTAAATGATGGATATTATTGAGTTTTAAAATGTAATGCATTAGTTAGTAATATGTATGCCATATATATATTTCGATTGTGGCTTAGAATTTGCTTATTTGGAACATATTATTTGTATTATGAATTAGTTTAAATTAATAAATTTAATTCAAGGATTATATGTATATCATGTTTGTTATATGATTCAGTAAAATGGGTAAAGTTAAGTATAATGTATATTCGGCTATAGCACTACAATATTTTATAAGTGTTTTATTGGCATATATATTATGTGATGGATTAGTTTATCATTTTTGTGAATGTATATATATATATATATATATATATTTGATAATTGAAATTTTAACCATTTGTTTAGTAAAAAGAAATGTTAAGTTAATGCTTATATTTGGATAGTCATGAGAAAAATAAATGTATTCACCAATGGTATGAGCACATGTACTGAATTATGTATGAGTTAATTATGTATGATATCTAGCATGCAAATGTGGTGTACTATGAATTGCATTTTGTGTTTATTTAATGCTTCATAGTGGTATGATAAAATGTGTATTATTTATATATAGTATTAAAGTTATATTCGAAAAAAGTAGTAATGTTTGACTCTATTAAGCTGCGTAGGGATCGATAATGCCTCGTAACCCTAATCCAACGACATATACGGGTTAGGGGTGTTACATGAGATTGGGCTTGCTTTTGTTGGAAATGTTAGTATGTATTTGGCCATTTAAATTGGCTTAAAATTATGTTTTGGATAAGTGTTACATGTGATGCATATAATGTCTTGTGTTTTGGCATTGTTTGTCATGGTTATTGATATGACTAAATGGTTACTCATTTGGTTAGTTATAAATTTTTGAGGAATGGTACATTATGGTATGGTTTATAGATGATGAATTGATATGTTTGAAAGGCATGATTTAGTTAATGGTAAGGTGATGAAAATACATTTAGAAGTTATGTGAATTTGGTGATTTTGGCATAATGTTTTGGTATGTTTTGAATATGGAATTGAGTAGTTGAAATGGTTGAGGCTAGATGGCATAATATGTGTATGAATTGGAATGTTTTGGCCGCCTAAATATGCATTGAAATGGTGTTATTTGGTTGTTTTATGTGCATGAGAAAAAGGGTGGCAATTTGGCTTTACAAATAGCCTATTTTTGTCCACACAGGCAGAGATATGGGCATGTGTCTCAGCCGTGTGTGACACACAGTCATGCTGCACGGCCATGTGTCCCCTGGGATACCCTTTCGAATTAAAGTCAGTATACCCTATAGGTTTGGCACAGCCTAGACACACGGGCATGTCTACTGGTCGTGTGTGACACATGGGCTGGCACATGGGCATGTGGTCGACCGTGTGGCATAAGTCAGTAACCCCTCCAGTTTTACCATGGTCATGGCACACGGGCGTGTCCTCGACCGTGTGCAACAAGTCAGTATGTATGCTCTGTTTTCACACGGCATGTGACACGGGCGTGTCTGGTGACCATGTGAGGCACACGGCCTGTTCACACGGGTGTGTGACACTTATATGTTTGGAAATTTTCTAAGTTTCCCAAAGTTTGCAAATGTTATCGGTGTAGTCCCGAACCACTTTCAAGCATGTTTTAAGGTCTCGTAGAGCCTTACAAGGGACATTGTGAATGCTTTGAATGGATTTTGAGTATGAATGTATAAATGTATGTGAATGAGGTGTGCTATCTGGTAATGCCTTGTAACCCTATTCTGGTGACGAATACGGGTTAGAGGTGTTACACTGAGAAAAAAGAAAGGTACTAGGAACAAAGAGCGAGGGCAAACTGGCCAAAAATGGGTGATCAAAATACTCCTCTTTTCCACAATTTTTCTTCCCAAAGACATTGAAAAAATCAAATCAAGGAGTTTTAAAATGAGGATGGGATTTTAGTCACTGAATATGGGGAAACGGAAAGGTTGGTGTAACATCCCGAATTAAGGCCTAGTCAAAATTGTGGTTTCAGGACCACAAATTCGACAAAGTAAAATTTGTTTTTATTATACTTTTATGGTCTACAATTTCACGGGATGATTTTGTGAAAATTTTGTTCAAAAATTTTGATGTTTGGGCACTCAATTTGGTCAAAAGGACTAAATTGTAAAAAGTGCAAAAGTTGAGTTCTACATGTTAGAGGTGTCTAATTGTTATGAAATTTTAAAATGGAGGCCCTTAAATGGTAATTAGACAATTGGATAATTTGTTGGACAAAAATGGACATAGAATGGGTGAAATAGAATAATTTTAAGTTAGGGGCATTTTGGTAATCTAATAATTAAAATGAATTAAAAACAAAATTAAAAGCCAATTTTTGTCCATCTTCTACCCCATGGCTGAAAATTGCATGTAGAAGACATAGCTGGGGTTTCTCAAGCTTCCAAGCTTGATTGTAAGTCTGTTCTACCCCATTTTTATTGATTTTTTACGTTTTTGAAATCCTCGTAACAAGATATACTCATTTCTACCCATATTTTGAGTTAGGGTTTGTGTTTAAAAATTTACCCATGGATTACATGCATGTGTTTTGATGTCTAATGGTAGAAAATGAATGCTTGGTGTGTAATAAATGACTTTTACTAAGTGCTTTTCGGTAAAATTGTCAAAAATGACCTTTTTGTAAAAGTTACAAAATTTATAATAAAAGTATGATTTAGTGGAAATTAGGGGCTGCTATAGTTATAAAAATGATTCGGCTAGGCTTAAAATGTAAGGAAATTGGATAAAAATCATTTTACGAGCCTTGGGGCAAAAGTGCAAATATGTGAAAATTTAAGGGTCAAAATGCAAATTTGTAAAAATATGATTTTTGGACCCATATGAATAATGTGACTAATTAGTAAGCTAAATGTGATATTATAGATCAAAGAAAATGAGATTCAGGCATAGACTGGAAATGAATGAGATTATGGACTAAATCGGAATATATAGTCGTGCTCGCATTCGAGGTAAGTTCGTGTGTCAATAATATTGCAATACTATGTTTGAATTGAAAATTCTATATTATTATTGCACGAATGACATGATTTAATATATTGAAAAGTGATGAAAGAATGGTATATAAAAATTGTAAGAACAATGATATATGACTAGTAGCACATTAAATGTTGGATGGTTCAATTTTTGATGGCTTGCTATATAATAGCTGAATATATTGAGAATGTGATATAACGTGATGTTTTATTAAGTTGGATAACTTGTGAAAGAGTTAAAAGGAAGGTAAGTTTGTATGTAAATAATATATCGATTCTTCTTTTTTTATGTTATTATCTTTTGTTATTAAATGAGATGTAGTTGCCTATAGAATGATCACTTGATGTAAATTATAAATTGAAATTGATTTTGGATGAATTAGTAAAATGTTGAAAAGTGAGGATATTCCTGATTGGACCTTCGGAATAGAAAAGATACGAATGATCCGTTGTGAGAACACGTGTAGTACTATGTGCAGGCTACTATGTGTTTAAGACAGATTTAGGTCACGTGTGTAGTACTAAGTGCAAGCTACTACGTGTACCAGATTGTTAGATCACATGTATAGTACTAAGTGCAGGCTACTATACGTACCCGATAGCTTCGATCACGTGTGTAGTACTAAGTACAAGCTACTACGTGTATCCGATGGTTAGGTCACATATGTAGTACTAAGTGCAGGGTACTACGTGTACCAGATTATTAGGTCACATGTGTAGTACTAAGTGCAGGCTACTACGTGTACCAAATTTTTCGGTCACATGTGTAATACTAAGTGGAGGCTACTATGCGTACCATAGAGCTTCGATTACAAGGGTGGTAATATGTACAGGCCACCGGGTATCTATTATTATTCAGATGAGTTCAACAGGAAATTTACTAAGTGAAAATACATATGAACATGACTATGTGATGAATAAGCGAAGGTTCGTGGTGTAAACTTATGAGCAACGTGCATGATATGTGATCGAACTTTGGTAACATTGATATGGAGTAAGTGTTACAATGAAAGTTACTACAAAGAAAACATGAAAGAGTGAAATTTAGTAATAAAATAGTTTTGCACAGCAGCAGTTGTGTGATTTTGAAAAATCACCAAAAATTGTGGAAATTGAATTAGAAGTTGAATAAGAGATGAAATAAAAGGTTATTGAGTCTATTTTCATAGAAAGGAAATGGTGTAAGAAAAAAAATTCCATATTATGAGATATTTGAATTCTTGTGAGATAGAGTCAGAATGAGTTCGGAATCCCCTCTTCCGAATTGGGAAAATCACTAGAAATTTTACAAAACTAATCATGGGTTATAAATTATATGCTTAAAATAATTTATGAGTCTATTTTCAAAGGAAATAGACGGGAGCATTATCCAAGTCTCGTACTATGAGATAATTAATTTGTAGTGAAGAGAGGTCAGAACTGTCCGATAGCAAAATAGGGGTGACTTTAACGAATAAACTGTACTTATTGGCTAGTCCAATAATTCTAAAAATTTTATGGTAAGAAGATATGTGAGTCTAGTTTCAGGTAAAATTAGCAGTTCTCAATGTGGAGTCCTGTAGCTCCGGATATAAATAACATAGTGACCGTGGCTTGAGGAAACAACTTAACTGGACTTTGAATAAATAGAGAGGAATTGAAAAATAGCATGTTAATACATTGCTTATTATTTTTCATGCGAGCTTACTAAGCGTAAAGCTTACTCCCTCGTTTCCATTTCATTTAGTGTTGTCAGGTAGGCTCGGTGTTGTAGATCATCGGAGCCATCATCACACTATCAAGCCAATACCTTTGGAGTATTGATACATATGTTAGAAATATCAAGTGAGTGGCATGTATAGGGACCTAGTTCTATGACATGTGTTATTATGATTTGGCTAAATGTATTGGCCTATATCGAGCTATTGTATTTGGCCATAAGAGGTGGCTCATATTGATTATGGTTTGTAAATCTAGCTAATCATGTTACATTTTAATGCATATGATGTGATGATATGAATATGTTTGTTTGCCATGCATGGTTGGTAATATGTCATGTGTGTTGAATGCATGTTTTATGACCAATCGAGGTGGCCATGACCATGAATTAAACGTTCAATATGATAATAAGATGATAGTTCCTTGAACATGGATGTTTGATGTATAAGTTAGTAACCATAGTTTAATGGTATAAGTGATTAATGAGATGACAAGGTCAAATGAATGTGTAATAATGTGGCTAGACTAGTTTGTCATGAGTAGGTGGAACATATGTATAATGACGAGCTAATGTTGAATGTGTCTTATAAAGGGTGTTTAATCACTAAAATGATGTCATGAGTTGTGAGTTTGATGTGTATAAGGTTGTAAGGGTTTATAGCCTAAGTGTTAGCCATACAGGTAGAGACACGACCATGTGTCTCAGCCGTGTGGAGGACACGGCCTAGCACAGGGGCATGTGACTTGGCCGTGTGGTTCAAATTATTTTGCTGATGTCACAAACAGAGAGTTACATGGGCTATGGGCACGGATGTGTCCAAAGCCACACGGGCGTGTGACTCTCCAAAGCAAGAAATTTGCTAAGTTGTCCAAAGTTTATCGAAAGTTCTCGTTTAGTCTTGAACCACCCTGATGTATGTTTTAGGCCTCGAAGGCCAGTATAAGGGACGATATACATGTGTTTGAAAATTTTTAATTTGGACAAAAAATTTATGGCTGATTTTGCATGTTTGTGAATGTTTAAGTCCGGTAACGCCTCGAACCCTATCTCGACTTCTGATACGGGTGAGGGGTGTTACATTTAGTGGTATTAGAGCTATGGTTTAGTCGATTCTTGGACTAACCTAGCATGTATGCGAGTCTAGCTATACATGCCACAAATCTGTGATAGTGATGTCTCCCGACGCGAATAAGAACCATCGTGTTTGGACAAAGGTGCTCTCCAACCGAGCTATACTGACCATTTTCGATGTGAAGCTAAGGCATTCGGGTAAAATACAGTTATGATGAGCCTAAACTCAGAAAAGTATGAATAAAAGTTCATGAGATGTACGTGATAACATGTGAGATGAAAGTTCATGTTGTGATGAGTGCCTATGCTTGTTTGATATTCACATGATGTTGTGCACTTGATTTACTTGATTAAGTGAATGTGACAAATAGAAATTCATGAAGGTATGAATAAAAGGTTCATAATAACATGATACGGATAAAATGCCATTGTCCCAATTGAACATTGAATATTGATGGATTGCAATGATATTTTTAAATGAAATAAAGGAATACACTATGATAAGCTTATCTATGTTTAGTTGATAGTTCTATGATATATATGATCGATTTGCTCTAGTGAATGTATGTATTTGGGTAACCCACCAACCTTATTGATGGAATAAATGTTCGTGTATACTTGTTTGGATAATTATAATGGGCAAACTCGTACATTTTAAGTAAATGTGCTAAAATTGATTGAATTGAGTTATATGATGGTAATGATATGTGTAGGATGATGTGAAAGATAAAAGTTTTAATTGTGACATACTTATCCATATTTGTTTGGCTCTCATAAGATGTTATGTACATAACTTGTTTGATTGAATGAATGGGATAAGTAAAGTTATTCAGAATCCATAGGATGCATGCATAAATGCACTGGTTTAAATAAGATAATTGGAAGGTTCGTGCCTTACAAGTGTGAATAATAATTTGCTAGAAGTGGATGATATGTTTGTGAAAATGTTACTATGATGATGAAATAGTGTTATATGCATATGTGTATGAGAGACGAGTTAGGGACCTTACGACCCCACCCCCTTACCAGAGTGGTGTTTTGTAAAGGATTTTATAAGATCAGTGTTGAATAAGCTCACAAGTATGAGACCTAAGAGTTCAACTGTAGAATGGTTATAACTATGATCAGAGATTACTTGGATTGATAAGTAAAGACAGAGCTAGTAAAGTGTGATGTCAAGAAACGTATTAACTAGAATTCCTTCAGAACCGATCTTCTTCAATGAAAATCATAATGTGGGATTTGTAATAACAGAAATAGTTGGAGGAATAAATCTTGAAATGTAAGATATCTAAATGTGGTAATTATAGTAAGCAGATTATGATTGTCTCTCTTGAGGTGCTCTATGAGTTTATTTACTCTCGGAAGTATTACTGGGGCTATCTATTTTCAGATAAATTGTTATCGTGTGAAAATGTTTTCTAATCTTGGAATAAGACGAAAGTATTGATAGTTTGACTAGTATATAATCTGTATTGCTCTATTTTCCCTTTAGCATTCTATTACGTTCCTTCTAATGGATGCTCTATTCAATATATATATATATGGGAAGGTACATTATCCTTGTTGCATTTAACTTCCGAACTTCTTTCCTCTAGGAATTTATCGAAATCTTCCATATTTTCTTATGAGCTTTGTTCTGGGTCTTTCATTATGATATTGTATCTTGGATTTCTTTATCTTGGATTTCTCTATCTTGGACTTCTTAATCTTGGTTTTCTTGTTATCTATATTCTGGAATTCATCAATCACAGCTCATATCTATAGTGTGTTCTTTAGTTGTAATAATCATGTCAAGTGTGACTATGCTTCTGGTTCGATCATAGTAATGTGGTAATTCTAGTATTTGGATTTCTCTAAGTCTTCGTGAAGGATTTGACATTGGCAAAGGCATAAGTGTTGAAATTGCTAGTATCAGCTTGTATGATGGATTTCTTTTCTCAAGAAAGTTAATCAAGTTAATGCCTTCGATTGGGAACATTTATACTACCTTGAGCTAATGCAATTGAAATGAACTTTGATTAGTATGGTGAGTGAATTTTGCATGATTACATGTTAAATCATTTTGACAACTAAAAGAAAGGATTTTCTAAAACTTTATCAAGTAATAATTAAGATCGACTTGGTTGTCAGTTTGTATGGGTTATTATTGGAAAGATTTAATGGAATATTTATGTTTGAAATTTTTCTCAAGTTTGAGAATAAGATTTTATCTCTCCGGGTAAAAGACAGATAATCTGAATGAAAGTGTATATATCTTAGAAGACTTTGATACGATTTAAAGTTGCTTTGAATGATAAAGTTTTCGTCTTGTGAAAGCTGAATGGTCTACTACATGTTGGGAACAATTTGAATATACGAGAATATTGTTAACCAAAACCTTGAAACTGGTTTAGTCTGCATTAAGCAAAGGCTTCTCGATTTTCAGTGATGTGTTTTAATACAAGAAGGGTAGTGTGATAGCTTAAAGTATCTGCTGTTATAGAAAGACTTAAGTTGAGATAGTGTAGCTGACTTGAATTATTAAAGGATGATAAGATAGTTATGGTATGATCTCTGAGAATGAGATTACTATAGATTTCATATCAGAATTATTCCTATCTTTGAAAGAGAAAGATGTCATAAGTAATTGATGAATCTGCAAATCATGTCGATAAGTATTGAATTTCCGTTCATCAGACTTATGAGATTAAGTATCTTTGAGATTGTTGAATTTCTTAAAATGCTAGTTTTTGTTAATCGGATTGAGATCCGGGATTTATATCGTGAATTATTAAAAAAGCTAATTGAGGCTCTGAATTTCAATGATGACCAAAGGTTGAACTAGTAAACTATCGGGCTGTATAAAATGATAGAGAACTTAAGGCCATGATGATCGGGCTGGCTATGCCATTTGAATCTGAGAGGATTCAAGTATGATGTGTATATACATATTCTATGACGGTATGGGTTCGACCCTTGTATACATGAGTTCTCTAATAGAAGTCAAGATTCGATTGATGCGTCGTATAACACGGAATTGTTCATGACTTTAGTATGAGAAATTAAAGAGCTAGGTATTAAACATAGCCTGAGTAAAAGTTCATAAGCAATGATTATGAGATAGTGGAGTTTATATGAAAACCGAACCACTCTTTTGGTAAGATTTTCGTGGACGAAAATCCCTAAAGGGGGGAAAGTTTTAACATCCCGAATTAGGGCCTAGTCAAAACAGTGGTTTCGGGACCACAAATTCGACATAGTAAGATTTGTTTTTATTATATTTTTATGGTCTACAATTTCACGGGATGATTTCGTGAAAATTTCGTTCGAAAATTTTCACGTTTGGGCACTCAATTTGGTCAAAAGGACTAAATTGTAAAAAGTGCAAAAGTTGAGTTCTACATGTTAGAGGTGTCTAATTGTTATGAAGTTTTAAATTGGAGGCCCTAAAATGGTAATTAGACCATTGGATAATTTTTTGGACAAAAATGGACATGGAATGGGTGAAATAGAATATTTTTAAGTTAGGGGCATTTTGGTAATCTAGTAATTAAAATGAATTAAAAACAAAATTAAAAGCCAATTTTTGTCCATCTTCTACCCCATGGTCAAAACTTGCATGGAGAAGACATAGCTAGGGTTTTCAAGCCTCCAAGCTTGATTGTAAGTCCGTTCTAGCCCCGTTTTTAATGATTTTTACGTTTTTGAAATCCTCGTAACAAGATCTACTCATTTCTACCCATATTTTGAGTTAGGGTTTGTGTTTAAAAATTTACCCATAGATGGCATGCATGTGTTTTGATGTCTAATGGTAGAAAATGAATGCTCGGTGTGTAATAAACGACTTTTACTAACTGAGTTTTGGTGAAATTGTCAAAAAGGACCGTTTTGCAAAAGTTACAAAATGTCATAAAAGTGAGATTTAGTGGTAATTGGGGGATGCAATAGTTATAAAAATGATTTGGCTAGGCTTAAAATGCAAGGAAATTGGATAAAAATAATTTTACAAGCCTTAGGGTAAAAGTGCAAATATGTGAAAGTTTAGGGGTCAAAATGTAAATTTGTAAAAATATGATTTTTGGACCCATATGAATAATGTGACTAATTAGTAAGCTAAATGTGATATTATAGATCAAAGAAAATGAGATTCGGGTATAGACTGGAAATGAATGAGATTATGGACTAAATCGGAATATATAGCCATGCTCGCATTCGAGGTAAGTTCGTGTGTCAATAATATTGCAATACTATGTTTGAATTGAAAATTCTATATTATTATTGCATGAATGGCATGATTTAATATATTGAAAAGTGATGAAAGAATGGTATATAAAAATTGTAAGAACAATGATATATAACTAGTAGCACATGAAATGTTTGATGGTTCAATTATTGATTGCTTGCTATATAATAGCTAAATATATTGACAATTTGATATAACATGATGTTTTATTAAGTTGGATAACTTGTGAAAGAGTGAAAAGGAAGGTAAATAATATATCGATTCTTTTTTTATGTTATTATCTTTTTGTTATTATATGAGATGTAGCTGCCTATAGAATGATCACTTGATGTAAATTATGAATTGAAATTGATTATGGATGAATTGGTAAAATGTTGAAAAGTGAGGAATTTCTCGATTGGACCTTCAGACGAGAAAAGATACGAATGATCCGTTGTGAGAACACATGTGTAGTACTATGTGTAGGCTATTATGTGTTTAAGACGGATTTAGGTCACGTGTGTAGTACTAAGTGCAGGCTACTGCATGTACCAGATTGTTAGGTTGCATGTGTAGTACTAAGTGCAGGCTACTATGCGTACCCAATAGCTTCGATCACGTGTGTAGTACTAAGTGCAGGCTACTACGTGTATCTGATGGTTAGGTCACGTATGTAGTACCAAGTGTAGCGTACAACGTGTACCAGATTGTTAGGTCACGTGTGTAGTACTAAGTGCAGGCTACTACGTGTACCAGATTATTAGGTCGCATGTGTAGTACTAAGTGCAGGCTACTATGCGTACCAAAGAGCTTCAGTTACAAGGGTGGTAATATGTACAGGCCACCGGGTATCTGTTATTATTTCGATGAGTTCAACGAGAAATTTACTAAGTGAAAATACATATGAACATGACTATGTAATGAATAAGCAAAGGTTCGTGTGTGTAAACTTATGAGCAGCGTGCTCGATATGTGATGAACTTTGGTAAGATTGATATGGAGTAAGTGTTACAATGAAAGTTACTACAAAGAAAACATGAAAGAGTGAAATTTAGTAATAAAATAATTTTGGATAGCAGCAGTTGTGTGACGTTGAAAAATCACCAAAAATGGTGGAAATCACTATAAAATAAAATATTATTGAGTCTATTTTCAAATAAAGGAAATGGTGTAAGCAAAAGAATTTTATATTTTGAGATATTTGAATTCTTGTGAGACAGAGTCAGAATGAGTTTGGAATCCCCTATTCCGAATTGGGAAAAACACTAGAAATTGTACAAAAATAATCATGGGTTATAAATTATATGCTTAAAATCCTTAATGAGTCAATTTTCAAGGGAAATAGATAGGAGCATCACCTGAGTCTTGTACTATGAGATAATTAATTCGTAGTGAAGAGAGGTCAGAACTGTCAAACAACAAAATAGGTGTAACTTTAAAGAATAAACTGTACTTATTGGCTAGACCAATAATTCTGAAAATTTTATGGCAAAAAGATATGTGAGTCTAGTTTCTAAGAAAATTATCAGTTATTAATTTGGAGTTTTATAGCTCCAGTTATAAATAATTTAGTGACCGTGTCTTGAGAAAATAGCTTAACTGGACTTTGAATAAATAGAGAGGAATTGAAAAATAGCATGTTAATACATTGCTTATTATTTTTCACGCGAGCTTACTAGGCGTAAAGACTACTCCCTCGTTTCCATTTCTTTTAGTGTTGTCAGGTCGGGTTGGTGTTGGAGATCGTCGGAGGCAGCATCACACTGTCAAGCTAATACCTTTGGAGTATTGATACATATGTTAGAAATATCAAGTGAGTGGCATGTATAGAGACCTAGTTCTATGACATGTGTTATTATGATTTGGCTAAATGTATTGGCCTATATCGAGCTATTGTATATGGCCATAAGAGGTGTTTCATATTGATTATGGTTTGTAAGTCTAGCTAATCATGTTATGTTTTAATGCATATGATGTGATGATATGAATATATTTGTTTGCCATGCATGGTTGGTACTATGTCATGTGTGTTGAATGCATGTTTTATGACCAATCGAGGTGGTCATGACCATGAATTAAACGTGTAATATGGTAATAAGATGATAGTTCCTTGAACATGGATGTTTGATGTATAAGTTAGTAACCATAGTTTAATGGTATAAGTGATTAATGAGATGACAAGGTCAAATGAATTTGTAATAATGTGGCTAGACTAGTTTATCATGGGTAAGTGGAACATATGTATAATGACAAGGTAATGCTGAATGTGTCTTATAAAGGGTGTTTAATCACAAAAATGATGTCATGAGTTGTGAGTTTGATGTGTTTAAGGTTGTAAGGGTTTATGGGAAACATGATGGCTTGGAAAATAGCCTAAGTGTTAGCCACACAGGAAGAAACACGGCCATGTGTCTCAGCCGTGTGGAGGACACGGCCTAGCACACGGGCGTGTGGTCTGGCCGTGTGGTTCAAATTGTTTTACTGATGTCACAAACAGAGAGTTACACGGGCTGAGGACACGGGCGTGTGTGACCACATGGTTCAAGACACACGGGCGTGTCACTCTCCGAAGCAAGAAATTTTCTAAGTTGTCCAAAGTTTATCGAAAGTTCTCATTTAGTCCCAAACCACCCCGATGTATGTTTTAGGCCTCGAAGGCCCGTATAAGAGACGATATACATGTGTTTGAAAAGTTTTAATTTGGACAAAAATTTTATGGC
Organism: Gossypium anomalum; assembly: GCA_025698475.1. Lineage (NCBI taxonomy): Eukaryota > Viridiplantae > Streptophyta > Magnoliopsida > Malvales > Malvaceae > Gossypium > Gossypium anomalum. Next base: position 31,790,980 of record CM046958.1, on the reverse strand, counting down.
CCAGTTTTGCATGTTTGTGAATGTTTAAGTCCGGTAATGCCTCAAACCCTGTCCTGGCTTCAGATACGGGTAAGGGGTGTCACAGTTGGCTAGAGCTTATTTTCTTGATCTCTTTTCGACTAGAAGAGAAGATAATTCTGATCACTATTAGCAAAAGTTAAGACATGTTTTACTGATGATATAAATAATGAGTTGACGATTGAATACAAAGGGGAGGAAATTTTTTTTGCTTTGACTATGACGGAACCAACTAAAGCATCGAAAGAGGTTGGATTTCCAACGTTTTTCTTCCAAAAGTACTGGCACATAATGGAGAGGGACATTAGTCATATTTGCCTTGACATTCTAAATAAAGGTAAATTTTTGGAACCTTTGAATAAAACAAAGATTGTGTTAATTCCAAAAGTGAATCACCCTACAAACTTAAAAAATTTCAAATCTACAAGTTTATATACGGTGCTTTATAAACTTATTGTGAATACAGTTCAAAACAAATTACAAAAGACTCTAGAAAGGTGCATTGACAAGGCACAGAGTGCTTTTGTGTCTGGTAGACTAATCACAGATACTGTGCTCTTGGCTTATGAAGCTTTACATTCTTTTAGAAAAAAGAGGATAGGGAGGCAAGGATGTTTGTCTCTAAAAGTGGATATAAGAAAGGCTTATGATTGTGTGGAACAACATTTTCTTGAAAAAATGATGCTGAAAATGGGTTTTACAAGATCATGGGTATAGTTTGTAATGCACTATATTAATTTAGTATCGTACTCAATCATCATTAATGATTAATCATGTGAAACTTTTAGGCCAAACAAAGGATTGAGACAGGGCAATCCATTAAGTCCATATTTATTCCTTTTTTTACAGTGAGGGTCTTTCAACTTTGATGAGAAGGGCTTTACATCAAGGACAACTAAGGGGGAAAGAGTGTGAAGGAGGGGACTACAGATTACTCAGTTGATGTTTTCAAACAATTGTATATTGTTTAGAGAGGTTACTTGTAAAGGAGCAAATGTCATCAAAAACATTCTTCAAGAATATAAGAATATTTGGGGCAATGTATAAATTTTGGTATGTCCATTGCGTTCTTCAGTAATAATGTTTCTGCTCAGGACAAACATGAGATTTCACAAATTCTTAATGTTAAGGTATTAGAAGACCTAGAGAAATATTTGGGATTGCCAAATATGATGGGAAGAGGGAAACGATAGGCTTTCGAAACATTGAAGGACAAAATATGAAAAAAGCTAAGCAGTTGGAACACCAAATATCTTTCATAAGGTGTAAAAAAGCTATTCATTAAATCTGTTTTGCAAGTAATTCCAACGTACTCTATGTTATGCCTTTTGTTACCAAATTTATTGTGTGTTGAGTTAGAGAGTATTATTGCAATTTTTTTGTGGCAAAAAAGTAGTAGTAAGCGGGGAATTCATTAGTGTGAATGGAAGCACCCCTGCAAGTTAAAAGAATAGGGGGAATGGGCTTTCGAAGTTTAGCTAAGTTTAATTTAGCCTTTTTGGCGAAACAAGGCAGAGGTTGATTAGCTATCCTAATTTTTTACTTTCCAGATCGCTGAAAGCCAAATATTTTTCGAATACGGATTTTCTAAATTCAAGTTTAGGGAGTCTACCTTTGTATATCTGGCAGAGTGTATGGTCAACAAAGGGTCTTTTGGCATCAAGGGTAAGTTGGCGAATAGGAAAAGTTACAGTCGTATTGATTTGGAATGATGATTGGATTCATAGGAGGGGTAAAGTAACAAATCAGTATTCAATAGATAATCAAGTGTTAAAAATGTAGTAGATTTGATTTATCAAAATACTAGAAATTTGAAAGAGAATCTGGTTAAAGATACCTTTAATGAGAATGATGCGAAAAGAATACTTGGTATTCCATTAGTGAAGTTTCCACAAGATGACTTTTTAGTCTGGAAACAGGAGGCATCAGGCGAATACTCTGTGCATAGTGCTTACAGACTACTATTATAAGAAGAACAGGGGGCAATTCTTAATGGCCCCTCACTTTACAAAAAAATTTGGCTATTCAATTGCCCAATAAAATAAAAATAACAATTTGGAGAATTAAAGAAAAATATTGCCTACGTTTGCTCATTTACATTATAGAAGATTAAGTGGAAATCCTGGATGTTAGTGTTGTGCAAGTTGTGTTGAAACAGTGGAACATGTATTTAGGGATTGTCAAAAATCAATTGAGATATGGTAGTTGCTGAACTTTAGATGGTCGGTGCTGATACTTAATACAAACATTAAGGACTAGTGTAACACCCCTATCCCGTAACCATTGTCGGAATAAGTAAGGGGCATTACCAGACGGATAGAATATTACAGAATCACAGATATCGTATAACATTAATACATAGGCATTCATAAACAATTCATCCCTTAAGATGGTCTACGAGACCTAAAACATGCATTTAGAAAAGGTCGGAACTAAATCGAACACATTCAGAATTTTCAAAACTTAGCTAAATCTTTCAAAGCTGTTAAAGTCACACGCCCGTGTGACAAGGCCGTGTGGCACACACGGGTACAAGACACACCCATGTGATCCAACCGTGCCAAAATATAGTTCCTATACTGACTTTTTCACATGGCCAACAGACACGGCCGTGTGCCATGGACGTGTGGTACTTAGCTAGCTACTGACTTAAGCCCACGGCCATAAAGCATGCCCGTGTTCCCTGACCGTGTAGCAAAATGCAGGCTTGGTTTAAGCCAATTTGCCACCCCCTTTTAGGGTCATTCCTACAAGAAATATTCAACAACATTCAATCCACAAGTTTCAATCAATTCCATGTTTAAAATGACCAAATCATATTAGTTCATAACACATTGCAAACATATATCATTTGGCATCACCAACCAAATACCAAAACTATGCACAAACCTATTATTTGTTAGCCAACTCTCAAGGCATAACATATTTACACATATAAGCTTACAAACATAGACATTCTATCCTATACATGCCATACTTCAAATAATTACACTTCCAAAGTACCAAAATGAGTTTGACAGTGTGGTGGCACTCCTCGACTAGCCCCTAGCCTTTAGAAGCTACGATAACTGTAAAACAGACAGAAATCACACAGAGTAAGCTACAAAGAGCTTAGTAAGCCAAAAACAATTACCTAAACTAATATATCAAATAAGTAAAAGTCAATAGCCATAATTCACAACCATCCATAGAATATTTCATTATTTCACAAAAACAAAGTCTTTTTATTCAGAAGTCTAGTACGATACAAACGTACCTGTATAAATTATACATTTCATATATTGATTTTCCATATCTCATACTTATCATCAGAAAATTCAGAAACAGAATAGATGTTCGTAGGTAGGTACAATGCCAGCGTCCCAGACGTGATCTTACATGTAATTCAGTATTGAGGCCTCTGTCCCAGACAGGGTCTTACACAAAATCTCAAATCGAGGCCTGTGTCCCAGACAGTCTTACACGAAATCTCAAATCAATGTTAACATTCTTTCAAGAACATACAGAGCTTTTCAGACACCAACATGTTATCGGAGTTTATTCATCAGGCTCTCAAGGCCGTCCAATACAGATTACAGTTTATATACGCAGAATTTACTTAATTTAACACGTAATTGTAGTTCGACTTACTTCGTACGGATTTCAGATGGAACGAGTCGACTATTCAACTATTTTGGACTTCCCTTGATCTAAGTCTGATTTTCTTTGTTCTTGATCTAATACAATGCAAATTCAACCATTCAATCATTCATTTCATTCAATTTAATCCAGATACACACATTTAAGGCACTTTGCATTTTAGTCCTTATATTTTTAAACTTTGACAATTTAGTTCATTTTTCACAAAATCACAATTGGCAAGCTTCTCCTCGACTATAGCTTAGCCAAATATACATAGCTTCCATACAAGCCTAAATAACATTTTTAATTCAAAATTTAGTCCCTCAAAACCTCATTTTCACAAATTAGCCCAAATAGCTCTATCTCATAAAAATTCAAAGACAAAACTTATAAATCATCTACCAAGCCTTCATAATTCATCCAAAAATATCACAAAACTCATGATATAAACAATGGAATTTCATGAAATCTTTAACAAAAATAGAAATTCAGATATGGGCTTTTAAGAACACGAAGCAACGATCACAGAAACGTAGAAATTATCAAAAACGAACGAAAATTCATGCCTTAATCAAGGTGGACAAGTCCGAATCCTGGGAAGCTTATTTCTTTTCTTTTTTTTCTTTGTATTTTCGGCAAAGGTGATGAATGAACACCAAATTCATGTTTTTGTTTAATTTAATTAACATAAAATACTAAATACCAATTTCGCCCCTTTTATTAAACCATTAATAAACCATTATAATAAGGCCATAATAGTCCATTCATGCTTTCAATGGTTTAATAACAACATAAGGACCTTTGCTTTAGAAAGCCAAGCCAAATAGGCACTTTAACAATTAGCATGCAACTTTTGCATTTTACGCAATTAAGTCTTTTTTTATAATTAAACACAGAAACAGACAAATTAAATCACAAAAACTTCACAGTTATAAATTCACATATCACAGACACAGAAAATAATATTAAAATATTTTTTAGACTCGAATTTGTGGTCTCGAAACTACTATTCCGACTAAGGTCTAAACTGGACTGTTGCAACTAGATGATCCAATTCTTTGATAATCATTCTAGTAATCTTGGCAAAATTTTTAGGTGTGCAATTTGAGCAATCTGGAATGAAAGAAATTAGTTCCTACATAAAGGCAAATAGAGAATGGATTTAGAGACAGTGAATTTTATTAGTTTTTATTTACAAGAACTTGATAGTATAAACAAGAAAGGGAGTGTTAATATTGTAGATGAAGCAACATGGAAAGACCCGAGTGTACAAATAGCAAAAAATCAATTTTGGTGTAGCTTACAACCAGAAAGAAAACAAATAAAGTTCAAGAGTTATCATTAGAGATGCAAATGGCAAGGTTTTGCACTCAAAAGTGATTGCATGCAAAACATACCTTCTTTTTTTTTGCATTTGAAGTAGTGGTGTGTGTGCAGGTGGTGGAACTGGGACTACATGTGGGTCTACCAGTGGTGAAGTTTGAAGGTGATGCTTTAACCATGATCCAAAAATTTCAAGGAGAAAAAATTGATAGGTTAGTAATTAGGGCATGTATTTTAGATATCGGATCTACAAGCAAAGGGTTCAAAAAATGTGGCTTTAAACAAGTATTAAGATAAGAGAACAAAGTTGCCCATGTTTTAGATACAAAGGGTCTCGAAAGACAGGAAGCTCTTTACATGAGAGGTGATGTTGCTCACTATGCAAAAGAAATAGTGAAGGAAGATGAACATAGGTTAGGACTTTCAACGATGGCAAATTATCGAAGTTCATTGGATCTATTCTTCCAAAAAGTGGTACGTTGAAAAAGGAAACGGTGACACTTTGCTTCATTAATTTTCCAATTGGATGATCTGGAGGCTGGTTTGAAGAGATTTTGAACAGACACATAGAGGTGCTCAAAAGGAAAAAAATGAAATTTGAGGATGTTTATTATTTTAGATTCATGGATAAGATTAAGTGTCATTCCATGTGGTTGGGTTTTCTTTTATGGTTAAGGTTTTTTTGTGATTTTATGATTTTTTAGTTTTTTTAATTATTTGACTTTGGGCTCTTAAGGAGCAAACTTATTGGGCTTTGTTTTAATAAAAATCTAGCCAATTTCCCTAAATATATATATATAGTGTAGAAACGGTGCTTAAATCCTTCCTTATTATCAGCTTAACCTTTCCAATGCCATAGCCTCCTTCGTCCTGCCAGCTAAGCATAACAACTATTTATCTCGATTAATTCAAAGTCATTTAAACCTTAAAACCCAGAACCTAGTTTATAGAAACCTATTAGGAGTCCTTACCCTGCTTTCCCTAATTCTCAAGCATAGAAGGTTAAGAAGCTTACCAGTTTCTTAATTTATCTACTTCCAAACTCCTGCTCCATGTAAACCTCCACTAAGTTCTCCTCTTCTTTGGAACAACCGAAGAAGAAAGTGCAAGGAAGAAGAAGGTTATAAGTTGATTCAGGAGAATTCCTTTCTCCCTCACACACGTATACATATATATTTTTATCCTAATTTAGCACAGTCCCCATAGTCCAACCCAGCCAACAATTGCTAGTTATTTTGTCCCTCATTGAGGAACCAATCAATTCCAACCTAACCAAACTAGAATTGTAATATAATTATTTGTCTAGCAATCACAAACATTTCCAAAAATTCCTAGTAGAGCCCGTCAATGTAATACTTTGCTCAATTAACTCCCAAAGCTCTTTTAAATTCGAGTCCTTCAAGAAATTCAAGTGTGACAAATTTCAAATTAGATGTTTTGGAAAATTGAGAAATAAATCCTAAATATCAATACATTCACGAAGGTATTGATACCAAGCAATAAGTATCAATACCCATAGCTAGTATTGATACCATTTCAGCTTCAATGTTTTGGAAAATTAAGAAATAAATCCTAAATACTGATACCTTCATAAAGGTAACAATACCATGCCAAAAGTATCAATACCCATGTTGATATCAATACCAATTTTGGCTTCGATGTTTTGAAAAATTGAGAAAAAATTATAAATATCGATCCCATAGCCGATATCGATACCATTTTCGGCTTCGATGTTTTGAAAAATTGAGAAAATAATCCTAAGTATCATTGCATTTATACCAAGGTATCGATGTTTTGAAAAATAAAGAGAAATTGCACAAGTGTGGAAGTATAAATTTATTATAAATTTCTCAATCGAATATATACAATTTCGTAATTACAAATATTGTATAAATTATCAAATTTAAAAGTATAAAAAATGTTAGGAACCCGGAGTTGTTCAAGAGGTGTAACGTTGCAGCTCCCTCCATCAACGTTGGGGTTAATCATTGTGGTCCATATCCTCCTCACCTAAACTAACATATTCATCATCCATGGATAATCCTTGAGGTGTATTCAACACACTTGAAAAATCATATGTCGGATCAAAGGTTTGCCCGGGGCGTGGAGTATTGTGAATATTGGGGTGTCAAGCTCAACATATCAACTATCATTGATGATTAGGATTGCTGATAATGAAAACTACAATCGGTCATATTCGTCTGATATGCGTAGCTTTGGGACCCCAAACTAAAGCTATCAACTCGTAACTCCGATTGTGAATGTGACCTCAGAGGTTGGGGCTCGAGCACCGACAATATTTGCATAACACGAAATGGTTGATCTCAGTAAGGTCGTGGTTGACTCAATCCTATTTGTTTCCTCCCTTGTCGATGTATGTGTTTTGAGACTACAATCAACTGCCCACCAAATAAATAAGGCAACCCGTTCTCCAAGTACCAGCATTAGTAGTGGATCAAGGGTGTCAAATTAAAAAAACATGAATGCAACAGAGGCCAGCTCTCTATCCGGGCGTTCTATAATGTAATATATTCTTGATGTTTCACTAACCAATTCTTTCCTCCTTTTCCCCTATTGTTGATCTCGTGGACATTGTCGAGTATATGCGGAACATTTGAAACATCTTATATGCACCCAAATTGTCACAGAACCCAATCAACGCTGTACTACTCTACGGTTGAAAATTTTAGCATTACGTCTGGTGTGGAATATGACATCCACATGAACTGCACAATATTTAAGATATTGATAGTTACATGAGTCAAATAAAATGGTCAAAGTAATTAAATAAAATTAATATAACTTAATTACAAAATATATTACCTTGTCCCCGGCATATGCCTCTATCATCTGGCGGTAGACAACAAGTGTCTCAGACTTGGCAATACCCGGACACTTATACCACCTGAAAACGAATCAAACTTGTTAGTATAAATTAAAAAAAAACAATTACTCTTGATTCAATTTTACAATTTCTTTTTACCTATTTACAAGTGGACACACATGTGGTTGGTGACTCATTAATGCCAGAAATGGCATCATGTATAGAGCCCAGGACTACAGCAATATCAGACATCTGCATAGATCTTGTGTCTCATGCCTTGTTGCCCAAGAAAGCTCACGATACAACGTCACCAATACCGCTAGCCCCAACTGTAGGAATGAGCCTGGTACAAATTGGACAATAAAGGCAAGTACATAGTGTAGACCTTATTATTATTTTCATCCGGCATAAGTACCCCCTATCAACAGTAATATATATGCTCGAGCAACGCACATCAACTTTGACTCAGTGGAACTACTCGATAAGGTTTGGAATTTTTCATTCAACCAGGAAAATTTCAAACTAGAAAATCTAGCTTCCCCATCACCAGGCGAGCGTCCAACCAACTGGTAGCAGAGGGTAGAAGGTTCGGCCACTTTACTTGGACCCGTGACTACATCACTATCAACTAGAAGCCTGAGTTGCATTGCAACATCTTCCAAGGCGATAGTGCACTCCCCACACGGAAAATGAAAAGTGTGGGTCTTCGGGCGTCATCGTTCAACCAAGGTGGATATTAAGTTTGTCCTCAATTCAAACATTTCAACCAATATCGTTGTTCCAAATCCGATGACATCCAAGTGTGGCATAATCCGTTCGTTCGAATGGTACATTAGAATATGACTCGTGGCCTCAACACCCAGTACTCATCCTGTCTATATCATATAATCACATTTGTTAAATTGACAAAGTAAATATAAATTAAACCGTAACGCTATAAATATATTTGTGAATAACAAAATATTTTACTAGTTCAGTAATCATCAGTATAGTGTGATCGGATACGTAGAGAAGAGAACTCTTTATGATATCTACATAATTAATAAAAAATGAATCACCGCTTCAAAAAACTAAATACAATTAAACATTATATTATAATATATACAATTAAACATTATATTATAATATACTAATTATTACAATTAAAAAATCACATACCTTTAAATCTATTAGAATTTCCCCCTAAAATACCAATACAAAACTCTCAAAACTTCAAATAACACAAAAAAAATACAAAAATTTCAATTTCTCTCTTCCTTTTTTTTTCTAAATTTCAGCTAGTGGGATAGAGGGGGGGCCATTGGGATTTATATATAAAGAGGGGGAGAAAAAGACAAAGAAGAAAAGGCATGTGGCTAGCACCGACTTGCCACCTAACGTCAATTGGACTGCACAAGTTAGACCTTTTTTATGTTTGTTTTATTCATTTTTTTTGTTTTCTTTATTCTTCTTGATTCTACATTTTTCTTCCCGTTTGTCCTTTTTCAAACTTTTTAAAGAAATTTTTTCCTTACCGAATTGTCACGGCAAACTACACCTTATTTTTCTCCATTTGTTTAAAAACCCCACCGTTCATTTTTTTCTATACACCATTTGTTCATATTCATTTCAATTTTTTCCTTACAAATTATGTTTTAGAGGTTAAGAATCATAATTTTTTTTCTAGTGAACTGAATTTATTTATCATACTTTTACTTACATGAATGATGGTTCGAAAACTTGATTATCTCTGCTATCATCTTAACTTCTATTACAATAATACTAACTACAATTGGAATAATCACATTACACAGTTGCTAATGTAATTTAATAAGTATTTTCTCCTATTTAATCATCTTCTGCTTGAATAAGGTCCATCGAAAATCTTGTGATATTTAACTTTGCCTGATTTGAGTCCATCAACAATTCCATGATCCAAGGGTGCTTTTAGTGAGATAAGGTTTAATCAGCCTTCATCTAATGCATCACCTTAATAACTAGAATCGCTGCCGCAAGAAGACTACCATCAACTTGTGCTTACAGTAATCTACACCTCCTCCCCTAAAGGGTTCCCTTGACAGCATAACCAATTTGAACCTGTGACCGTATAACCACTGTCAACTAAGAGCCCTATTTTTACTTGAAACCATGACTACATAACTATCAATCGGGAAATAAAATATGTATGTGATGGTGCACTCCCTAAACAGAAAATAAAATTTCCCATGCCTGAGCTCCACCGAATCAATGTTAAATAAAACATACCTTCAAACTATCAAAATTTTTAACTAAAACACAAACAAACAAAAAAATTATCCTCTCCCCATTTTCTCAACACTTAACACTATGTTTTGTTAGATGTAATCCCATAACTATTACTTATTTATTTGGTGGGCCCAAGTTATTACTTTGTTTGGTTGGGGGAGTTAGCAAATCAACCCATAATGGAAATAGAATCTATTACAGGGTGGCCCATAATAGCCATTCCGTAACATGGGCTAAAAATAAGGATTCCATTCCAGATGGAATGAAAATGAAATCAGGGTTGCACCAAAATATCCCATTTTCAACTCATTGGCTCGCTTGCTTTCCCCAAATTGAAACATGCATTTGAAATTGGTGACTTGTAGAGGCTTCATTCGTTCGCTTCCAGTTCATTCTAATTGTAACACCACTTACTCGAGTTCAACGTCGAAACAGGATACAAGGTGTTATCATACTTAAACACGTGCTTACGAACATTTTCGTGCTATAAATTTTCGTCAAAGGACAATTTCTACACACTTGGTCAACTAATACATGCTTGCCTAATGGGTTTGACACCTTTACCACAAATTCTATAGAGTCAATAGGCATATTCATGCTAGACACCAATTTCACGCAAGCATACGAATGGGTAGACCCCGGATCTATCAAAGTAACAATAGAAATATCATGAAGAGAGAAAGTACCCGTAATCACATCTGGTGAAGATGCCTCTTTGCGAGCGCGAATGGCATAAGTCCTTGTAGGCGCTCGACCCTCGGACCTCACGGTGGAATCTCTAGGCACACCTTTGCTACTAGTCCTTCTTCCTGGGTTCTTCTGTGGTCTACCTTTCAAAGGAGCATTACTCGCTCTCACATCTTGCTTTTCATCTTTCTCACCCATTTCAGGGTAGTTTCGGAAGAAATGGTCTAGCAACCCACATTTGAAACAACCCCTTTCTTTCCCTCGACACTCACCAAAATGGTGTCTATCGCACTGTGAACATTTTGGCCTTTTTGGTCGAGTATTACCGACACTTGTGATAGAAGTGGTTTGAGCTTTAGACGCCGTGTACTGCTTATTCTTATTTCTACTCAAGAATCCCACTGAAGCATTCGATCGAGTATTGAACTCTCTCGATCTCTTAGACGAGGACTGATGTGATTTCCCCATCTGTCTTTTCCTTGAGTCACAAGACTCGATATCAGCTTTCCTCTTTTCTTTGGTCAATTCTTCTGCCTTACAAACTCTTTCAATCGGCATCACAAACTCCCTTAACTCTAAGATGCCAACCAATAATCGGATGTCTTTATTCAATCCGTCCTCAAATCTATTGCACATGACGGCTTCAGTAGATACGCACTCCCTAGCGTATTTGCAAGCCTTACGAACTCATGCTCATATTCTGTTACTGACATTCAGCCTTGCTTCAATTCTATAAATTCCTTCCTCTTCTGATCTATAAACCTCTGACTAATATACTTCTTTCAGAATTCCTCTTGGAAGAACTCCCATGTAATCTTTTCCCTTGGTACAACTGACACATGGGTGTTCCACCACTGGTAGGCCGAGTCTCGCAGGAGTGAAACAACACACTTCATGCACTCCTCAGGTGTACAAGACAACTCATCGAATACCCTAAAGGTATTTTCTAGCCAGAACTCTGCCCTCTCTGGGTCATCATCTATATTCTCTCTAAATTCCTCGACCCCTTGTTTCTAAATTCTGTCAACTGGAGGTTTCTTCCTTCTAATCATCTATACAGTTTGGAGAGCTATAGGGTTAGGCTCAGGGATAGGAGGAGGTGGGGGAGGTGGAGTGTACGAATTTGCACGAACAAACTCTGAATACTAGGCATCCATCATATAGAGGTACACTTCTCTAGCCCCTCCGCCCTGACTCATTGTCACATGCCCACTTTCAACTGGCGCGGTCCCCTCAACGGGAGCCGGCGCATTACTTTCTATATCATCCAGCACTGCTCCATCGGGATCCATTTACTATATGAAAAAATAATTTAAATTTGTCAGGAGTCGTTACGCTATCACAGTTCATATACGACATGTATAGCTAGACTCGTACACATGCTAGGTTAGTCCAAGAATCAAATAAACCATAACTCTAATACCACTAAATGTAACACCCTTACCCAAGTTCAACGCTAGAACAGGATACGAGGTGTTACAGTACTTAAACACATGCTTACAAACAATTTCGTGCTATAATTTTTTGTTCGAATTAAAACTTTTTGAAAATAAAAAATAAAGTCCCTAATACGAGCCCACGATGCCCAAAACACGCTTCAAATAAAGATTCGGGACTAAACTAAGTCCTTTAGAAAACTATGAAAATTTTTGAGGTAAACAGGGCACATGCCCATGTGGAAAAGTGACACATCCGTGTGTCGTCTTAACATGATCGTGCTGAAGGTCCTTGTAGATCACACGGTCTGGGCATATCTGGACACGCTCCTGTCCCAAACCGGTGTGGATTTATTTTTTGATTCGATCCTACAGGGGTTTTCACATGGCCTAGCACATGTCCGTGTCTATGGCCCGTGTCCCTCACACGGACATGACACGCCCATGTCTTAGCCCCTGTGCAAAATCCTTGACATTCTTTTTCTAACATCATCAACCAATTAAGGGCACACGGCCAAGGCACACGCCCGTATGTTAGGCCGTGTCCCCACACGGCTGAGACACAAGATCGTGTCTCTGTTTGTGTGTTTACTACCATACATACTGACTTGTAAAATTGAGGTGCAAGGGACACGCGGCCGAACTACACTCCCATGGGGCTGACCGTGTGTCACACATGGCCTAGACACACGCCCGTGTGTCTACCCATGTGGACAAAAAATAAGGCTATTTACCAAGCCTTTTTGCCATCCTTACTTGCACCAACCTATACAATATTAACCAAAACCAACTCAAGCATAACACATATAGCCAAATCAACCACAACCATGAGAAATCTGCATCATATGCGTTTAATAATAATCAATAGTAGCCAACATTAATGGCCTATACAAAATTAATATCATATCCATCAAATGAGCCAACACTTGTGGCTAAACTAACAAGACACTAAACAAAAGATTCAAGTCCCTATACATGCCGCAATCAAAACATTAAAACTAGCTATACCAAAAGCTTCAGGTGATAATGTGATCGATGCCTCCGACGTCCCTTGATCCCCGATACTAGCTTAGCGGCACTATAAGAAAATGGAAAGGAGAGGGAATAAGCATAAAGCTTAGTAAGTTGCATATAAATAAGTAACAACATCACCCATGCATATTATAGATCAACATAACAGTCTTGGGAAAACATGGTCAAATATCACTACTTGCTTATATATCTCAAGTATAAACGAAAGACTTCAATACCATCCCAAAATCATGTCATAGCTAGAACTTACTCATATCATTCTTACCATCAATGCAACATAACTAGATTCATATCTCATGAATTTCGAATAAGGACCTGTACCACTCACAACATGATTATATCATTCCATATCATTATCATAAGCTTTAAAATAACCCGTGAAACCATTTGGAATTATCAAGGATATCTGATAAGCCTCACACAAGAGGGTAAATTACCGATGCCATGTCCCAGACATGGTCTTACACTAGCTCACATGTCGAGGCCGATGCCATGTCCCAGACATGGTCTTATACTAGCTCTCGTCTTAATACCGATGTCATGTCCCAGACATGGTCTTACACTAGCGCACATATCACCCAAATGTCATGGCATGGATATCTAATATATTCCTTGGTTCAATCGGGACTCAACTACATTAAATTTCTTCATCCATTATTCATAAGAAATTTCAACCATATTACGTAATATTAATCATTCGACACATAATAGCAATATAGTTGCCTTACTTACATACAACTTACCTCGATGTACAAAAAGTGGACAACTAATTAGATTTAGTCTACTTACTTGGCCTTCCCCCAATCTAGGCCCGGATTTTGTATTTCTTGATCTAAAATGATAAAAATTCACTAATTTAATCATTATATAAATCAATACATTTCATAAATCATATTTTTTCAAAATAACCATTTTGCCCCTAGACTTTCACAAAATTATGATTTTACCCCTAGGCTCGTAACTTGATTTTTATCAAATTTCTCACTAACCAAGCCTAGATGAATTCTTCTTTTACTAGTAGCAACCCAAAATTCCATTTATTACTCATACTTATCACTTATTTCATGAAAATCCTTTCACAAAAGTTGTTTATTTAACAACCAAGATTCATTTTCTCACATAAAAATTCAGCAAACAACATGAACACTCTCATGGCAAAACCTTATACTTTCAACCATTTTGCAAAATAGTCCCCTCATTAGCTAGCTTATGCTACAAGGGTCCCAAAAGTACAAAAATTATGAAGGAAAGCCATCAAAATCAATTACTTGCAAGAGTAAAGAGTGGCTGAAATTTTTGAAGCTCCAAAACCCCTAAAATAGTTGAAATTTTCTGTGGTAAAAGAAGGGAGGAAAAGATGAAGTCTTTTGTTTTATTATAATATTATTACTAGTCAAAATAGGTCACCAAATTTTCACCTAATTTTGACTTTTTTGATTTTCTTGTCCCTATGGCAGGCCATGCCATTAATAAAGGCCTATCTGCTCTTTAAACACCCCAAATTTTGGTTCTCTAGCTATTTGACACCCTTAGCTAAGAAAATAAAAATTTTGTCTCTTATGTGATTTAGTCCTTTTTCAAAATTGAGCATGCAATCGCTAAAATTATTTCACCAAAATTTTCATGCACTCATATAATCATGCTATAAAACATAAAATAATATTAAAACTAATTTCTCTGACCTCAAGTTAGTGGTTCCGAAACCACTATTTCGACTAGGCCTAAAATTTGGATTGTTACAATTCTCCCCCCATAGGGATTTTCGTCCCCAAAAATCTCACCAGTGAAAAGGTTAGGGTATTGGTCTCTCATAGTCTCCTCGGGTTTCCATGTGGCCTCTTCAACCCCTTGTCGATTCCACAGTACTTTCACGAGGGCTGTACTTTTATTTCTCAATTGCTTGACCTCTCGGGCTAAGATCTTAACCGGTTCTTTGCCATAAGTCATGTTTAATCAAATCTCAACCTCTGTTGGCGAAAGAACGTGCGAAGGGTCAGAACGGTAACGGCGCAACATCGACACATGGAAAACATTGTGGATCTTCTCTAAATCAGATGGCAAGGCTAGTCGATAAGCTACCGATCCAATTCTCTTTGTTACCTTATAAGGTCCAATAAAACGTGGACTTCATTTTCCTTTCTTACCGAATCTGAGGACTTTCTTCCATGGGGATACTTTCAAAAATACCTTATCACCGACTTGAAACTCAATTTCCTTTCATTTCAAATCCATGTAGGATTCCTATCTATCCAAAGCGGCCTTCAAGCAATCACGAATTACCGTAACTTTTTTTTCGATCTCTTTGACTAAGTCGATCTCGTGAATCTATTTTTCTTTGAGTTCGGTCCAAAACAAGGGCATTCTTCACTTACGCCCATACAAAGCCTCATAAGACGCCATTCTCAGGCTCGACTGATAGCTATTGTTGTAGGCAAATTCTACCAGCGGTAAATACTTTTCCCAACTGCCTTGGAATTCAAGGACACAACACCACAACATGTCTTCAAGAATCTGAATTACTCTTTCTGACTGGCTATCAGTTTACGGATGGAAAGCTGTGCTAAAATTCAACTTTGTCCCCAAAGCTTCTTGTAACTTTTTCCAAGATCATGAAGTAAACCTCGGATCTCTATCCAAAATAATTGACAAGGGTACTCCATGAAGTCTCACAATTTCAGAAACATACAACTCGACTAACTTATCAAGTGAGTAGTCTGTACGCACCGGAATAAAGTAAGCCGATTTCGTTAATCGATCGACTAGGACCCAAACAACATCTTTCTTTCTTGGTGATGACGGCAACCCCGTCACAAAATCCATAGTAATTTGATCTCATTTCCATTCGGGAACCATTACAGGCTGAAGTAAACCTGAAGGTACTTGGTGCTCGGCTTTCACTTGCTGACAAATCAAACATTTTGATACAAACTCTGAGATGTCTCTTTTCATACCCGGCCACCAATACAATCTCTTCAAGTCATTATACATCTTAGTACTACCCAGATGGATTGACATATAACTACTACATGCCTCGTGAAGAATTTTTTGAATAAGCTCATCATCTTTAGGTACACAAACCCTATCTCGGAATATCAATTAGCCGTCGGTACTAATTTGAAAATCTGAGTCATCAACTGTCTCACATTGAGTCATCTTGGCTTGCATATGTTTATCACTTTTTTGAGCTTCACAAACCTCTTGAAGAAACATAGGTCTAGCTCTCAACTCTGCTAGAATCGAACCACCCTCGATTATTGACAACTGAGTATTTATAGCTCTCAAGGCAACCAATGACTTCCTACTTAGTGTATCTACAACCACGTTCGCCTTCCCCAGTTGATAGTCAATTACTAACTCGTAATCTTTAATCAACTCCAACCACCTTCGTTACCGTAGATTCAAATCCTTTTGAGTTATCAAGTATTTTAGGCTTTTATGGTTGGTGAATACTCAGCATCTCTCGCCATACAAGTGGTGTTTCCAAATCTTCAGTGCAAACACTATGGCTGCTAATTCTAAATCGTGAGTCAAATAATCTTTCTCATGCGGCTTCAGCTGTCTCAAGGTGTATGCTATTACCTTGCCCTCTTGCATGAGCACACATTCTAATCCATTCAAGGATGCATCACTATACAATACGAATTATTTTCCCAGTTTTGGTTAAACTAAAATTGGGGCTTCAGTCAACAAATTTTTAAGTTTCCCAAAACTCTGTTGGCTTTTATCCGTCCAATCGAACTTGACATCTTTCTGTAGCAACCTCATCATCGAAGTAGCAATCATAGAGAACCCTTTAACGAATCTTCTATAGTAACCCGCTAAGCCTAGAAAGCTTCTAATCTTCGATACATTCCTCGGCAGTTTCCACTCAACAATAGCTGAGATCTTACTTGTGTCAACTCTAATCCCATCACCCGACACGAGGTGTCCTAAGAATCCGACCTCTCTGAGCCAAGACTCACTTTTACTAAACTTGGCATACAATTGCTTATCTCTTAAAGTCTGCAAAATAGTTCTCAAATGCTCTGTGTGTTCACTCTCATCATGAGAATAGATCAATATATCATCTATAAAAACTACAACAAATTTATCTAAATATGGACGAAAAATACAATTCATTAAATCCATAAACATAGAGGGAGCATTTATTAAGCCAAAAGGCATGACAAGGAACTTATAATGCCCATATCTTGTCCAAAACGCGATTTTTGGCACATCTTGCTCCTTAACTCTTAACTGGTAATAACCAGATCTCAATCTATTTTAGAAAACACCGTGGCTCCCTTTAATTGATCAAACAAATCATCGATCCTTGTTAAGGGATACTTGTTCTTCACTGTAACCTTGTTGAGCTATCTGTGGTCTATACACAACCTCATTGACCCATCTTTCTTTTTCACAAAAAGTACTGGAGCACCCCACGGAGAATAGCTCGGCCTCGCAAAACCCTTATTTGTTAATTCTTGTAGCTGAGCCTTCAACTCTTTTAACTCCAATAGTGCCATCCTATATGGGGCAATCGACATAGGTGCAGTACCAAGGACCAACTCGATACCAAACTCGACTTCCCTAATTGGAGGCAACCTAGGCAACTCTTCTAGAAACACATCTGGAAATTCACACACCATTGGCACAGACTCAATCTTTACTTCCGGCACTTGGGTATTCAACACAAATGCGAGATAAGACTCATACCCTTTTCTCATATATTTCTCAGCAGTCATAGAAGAAATCACTACAGGTAAGCTATCCGGTTCACCTGATTCAACCCGAAGAATATCCTGATTTCACATTTCAGTTTAATGAATTTCTTCCCACAGTTTACTATGACATCATGGTTAGATAACCAATCCATACCAAGGATAACGTCAAATTCATCAAATGGCAATAACATGAGGTTAGCCGAAAAACAATAACTTCTAATTGTCAACGGATAATTTCTACATACTTGGTCAACTAATACATGCTTGCCTAATAGGTTTGACACCTTTACCACAAATTCTGTAAGCTTGACAAGCATATTCATGCTAGACACCAATTTCACGCAAGCATACGAATGGGTAAACCCTGGATCTATCAAAGCAACAACAGAAATATCATGAAGAGAGAAAGTACCCGTAATGATGCCTCTTCGCGAGCGCGAATGGCATAAGTCCTTGTAGGTGCTCGACCCTCGGACCTCACAGCAGAATCTTTAAGCGCACCTCTGCTACTAGTTCCTCTTCCTGGGTTCTTCTGTGGTCTACCTCTCGAAGGAGCATTACTCGCTCTCACATCTTGCTTTTCGTCTTTCTCACCCATTTCAGGGCAGTTTCAGATGAAATGGTCTAGCGACCCACATTTGAAACAACCACTTTCATTCCCTCGACACTCACCAAAATGGGTCAACCGCATTGTGAACATTCTGGTCTGTTTGGTTGAGTACCACCGACACTCGCGATAAAAGTGGTTTGAGCTTTAGACGCCGTGTATTTCTTATTCTTATTTCTATTCGAAAATCCCACTGAAGCATTCGATCGAGTAGTGAACTCTCTCGAACTCTTAGATGAGGACTAATGTGATTTGCCCATCTGTCTTTTCCTTGAGTCATGAGACTCGATATCAGCTTTTCCCTTTTCTTTGGTCAATTCTTCTACCTTGTAAGCTCTGTAACACCCCAAACCCGGCCCGGACATTATGGTCAAATCTGACACGTCACATTGAAGTGTTTTATTGAAAACCTTGATTTCATTGAAAACCCTTCCTTAAAATGAGAAACCTTCATTAACTTATAAAAACTCCTTTCAATCGCAAAAGCTTGTTTAAAACATATGATTTATGAAAACCTGTCATTTTAATAAAAGTTAGTTACGGAAACATAGAAAAAAACAAACTATGATTTAGGAATCCCCTATTCAACTTCTCATAACTACAACACATAAAAATAATAATCCAAATAATAACAAAAGGGAAGGCCTTATTACATTCCAGTCTGAAATTACTTTTAAAAAAAACTAGAAGCTATATGCTTTTTTAAAAAAATAAGTCCAAGTCATCTTGCTAGCTGGCCACCTCCGAGTCCCTCTAAACATTGAACCTTCTACTGAGCATCACTTGAGAAAAATAAAAGAGGGCGTGAGTTTTCGAAAATTTAGTGTGTACAACCCTCGACGAGTAACTAGCATTCATCAGTCACCATAAAATCATACATGCAATACAATGCAATACAATGCAACCCACCCCAATAATCCATCCAGTATACACCAACTCCATCCCTTGGTACACATCATGTGAGGATATAAATATTGACCCACCCAACCGATACACATCAATGGTAGCCCGATTGTGGAACTACCTTCATTGCAGCAAGCTGCCAATCACATATTGGGCTTAAAAGCCGTCGGTGGATCCACGGTTGTCAAGCAACCATGCGATCCTCATATACTTCCTCCGCTCCATAATTCCCAACCCAGATGCAACCTAAACAGAATATCGTATGTATGCAGTAGATATACATGTAACATCCATAAATCTTACATTCAACACATAGGGGTATTTTGGTTATTTTTGCCTTTAGAGGAATTTTGGCAATTTTTCTTTATTACGAGTTTTACTTACCTTGGCCCGTTAACAAATCCCGTGAGCTAAGATGAATAAATAATATGCACCAGGTAGGATTCCAGAGAAGAAGAGGTGAGTCATTAAGACCGCTTAAGTACCAAGCTCTCCCTAGATCTAATCCCAGACATGCATATACCCGTTGCCACACCTTAACCCTATGACTTGTCTACGGTCTCAATAAATTAATTAAGTTTTATGTCTGTTTAAGCAGTTATCGAATAATAGGCCCAAAACCCTTTACAAATGCCTAACAAGTCTACATACATGCATATGGCCCACTAGGCCCAATCTCATTCATATGGCCTATTAGGCCCAAATCACATTCATTTGGCCCATTAGGCCCAAATCACATTTATATGGCCCACTAGACCCAATCACTTCCATAGTCATGCTCTCATATGATTTTCCATCACATAGCATCAATTACCAATTTTGCATATTATGGACCCTACATCCCATCGGGCCCATTCAGCCCAAGCTGGCCCAGTTGGCCAACTCACAACCCAAGTCCATGGAATCGCCCATGGGGCCTCAGATAACCTATCGATTTCCCCTTTACGAATGTTCGCGCACTCGCAAGATTACCATAGCCAAACTTTCAGCTTTTCAACATTTTAGCTTTTTGGCATTTCGGGATTTACCGATCTACTTGTGTGTGTGCAGTGTATGTACACACCTGGTAATAAAGTGTGTTACGATCCCCTTAGCCACGAAGCTACAATTGATATCACTCAAGGATTAATCTCACATACTTATCGAATACTTTACCCCAAAAGCTGAAGTCTCACCTTTACCTTACTTAAAACGCCAAGCCTTAATAGCTTTTCCTTGACCACTAATCACGAGTACTTCCTAGATCTGCATTAACCTTTATCGTTAAAAACATAATGGGTGACTTGTATCCAATATATGTCACCCTTTTCTACTAAAGCCTATTCAGCCCACCCTTATCAAAGTGAAGAACACTTACCAAAATCTCACAACTAAGGAACAAATCGACAGGGATCCAAAAGACTGGGATTCGATACTAATCCTACCAAAATCGATTAGAAGAAGTGAGGGATAGAGTAATCTATATTAGCAAAACCAATTGAGAGAACAAAACACTTACACTAGATTTGGCCGGGTGGAAAGGGTAGTGGCGGCACAGAGGATATTCGGCTCTTAAGACTTGTATGATAAAAGAGGTTATTCGGCACAAAGAGAAGTAGAAATCGTTAAAAACCAGAATTGAATCAAAAAGAGAACTTGAGTAGGGAAGAATGAAAAATCGGCACAAAGAAAAAGAAGGAAGAACAAGGGATTTCAGCTTTTAGATATTTAGAGAACAAAGTGTTTTCTGGCAACAAGATGAGGGAGAATTCGGCATTAGCCTGGCAACCTCACATTCGGCCATATATATAGCCTCTACCCGAATTTGCTATCCCTTAATTCCCAATTCAGATCCACCTCTTTACACTCCTCATCTCCTAATTTTTCTCCCTGATAACTCCTTAATCCCCTCCTCAAATTTCTCCTCTTATCACTCCTTATAGAGTTCATATCCAACGCCACTGTTGTCCATCTCTTAAGTAAAAATAAATCCTTCTTTTGGGCAAGGAAGGATTCGAACCCCAAACCTCCTTGCCTTGCATGTGACGCCACTTGCCACTCCACCATCAGGCTTTCTTGTGTCCAATTCTTCCTTTATTTATTCAAAAACCTGCCTACTTGCCATCAAGGTTCTTTTATTTATCAACCTATAATTTCCTTAACCCCTAAGTTCGAACTTAACCCTTAACCAAGACCTACTATCATATAATTAACACTTGACCAGGAATGTTAAGCACAATTTTTATCGAAAATCGAAAAAAAAGTTTGGGATTTCAGGATTTTAGGGCGTTACAAGCTCTGTCAACCGGTATCACAAACTCCTTTAACTCTAATATGTCAACCAATAATCGGATGTCTTCGTTCAATCCGTCCTCAAATCTCTTGCACATGATGGCTTCAGTAGATATGCACTACCTAGCGTATTTGCTGAGCCTTACGAACTCACGCTCATATTCTGTTACTGACATTTGGCCTTGCTTTAATTCTAGAAATTCCTTCCTCTTCTGATTTATAAACCTCTGGCTAATATACTTGTTTCGGAATTCCTCTTGGAAGAACTCCCATGTAATCATTTCCCTTGGTACAACCGACACAAGGGTGTTCCACCACTGGTAGACCGAGTCTCACAGGAGTGATAAAACACACTTCACGCATGCCTCAGGTGTACAAGACAACTCATCAAATACCCTAATGGTATTTTCTAGCCAGAACTCTGCCATCTCTGGGTCATCATCTATGTTAGCTTTAAATTCCTTGACCCCTTATTTTCGAATTCTGTCAACCGGAGGTTTCTCCCTTCTAATCATCTCTACGGTTTGGGGAGCTATAGGGTTAGGCTAAGGGATGGGAGGAGGTGGGGGAGGTAGAGTGTACGGATTTGCACGAACAAACTCTGAATACCAGGCATCCATCATATAGAGGTACGCTTCTCTAGCCCATTCGTCCTGACTCATTGTCATAGGCCCACTTTCAACTGGCGCGGTCCCTTCAGCAGGAGTCGGCATATTACTTTCTATATCATCCGCCACTTCTCCATTGGGATCCATTTACTATATGAAAACACAATTTAAATTTTTCAGGAGTCGTCACACTATCACAGTTCATATACGACATGTATAGCTAGACTCATACGCAAGCTAGGTTAGTCCGAGAATCAAATAAACCATAGCTCTGATACCACTAAATGTAACTCTCCTTACTTGAGTTCAACACCAGAACAGGATACGAGGTGTTACCATACTTAAACACATGCTTACAAACATTTCTGTGTTATAAATTTTCGTCCGAATTAAAACTTTTTAAAACTCGAACATAAAGTCCCTAATATGAGCCCACAATGCCCAAAACATGCTTCAAAAAAATACTTGGGACTAAACTAAGTATTTTAGAAAACTATGAAAATTTTTGAGGTAAACAGGGCATAGGCCCGTGTAGACAAGTGACACGCCCGTGTGTCATCTTAACATGATCGTGCTGAAGGTCCATGTAGATCACACGGCCTGGGCATATCTAGACGCGTCCGTGTCCCTATCCCGTGTGGATTTATATTTTAATTTGAACCTACAGGGGTTTTCACACAACCTGGCACACGCCCGTGTCCCTCATACAACCATGATACGCCCATATCTTAGCTTGTGTAAAAAATCCTTGACATTCTATTTCTGACGTCATCAACCAATTAAGGGCACACAGTCAAGGCACATGTCCGTGTGTTAGGCCATGTCCTCCACACGGTTGAGACACACGGCCGTGTCTCTACTCGTGTGTTTACTACCATGCATACTAACTTGTAAAATTGAGGTGCAGGGGATACACGGCCAGACTACATGCCCATGAGGCAGACCGTGTGTCACACACAGCCTAGACACACGCCCATGTGTCTGCCCGTGCGGACAAAAAATAAGGCTATTTACCAGGCCTTTTGCCACCTTTACTTGTACCAACCTATACAATATTAACCAAAACCAATTCAGGCATAACACATATAGCCAAATCAACCAGAAACATGAGAAATTTGCATCATATGCATTTAATAATAATCAATAGTAGCCAACATTAATGGCCTGTACAAAATGAATATCATATTCATCAAATGAGCCAACACTTGTGGCTAAACTAATAAGACACTAAACAAAAGATTCAAGTCCGTATACATGCCGCAATCAAAACATTTAAACTAGCTATACCAAAAGCTTTAGGTGATAATGTGATCGATGCCTCCAACGTCCCTTGATCCCCAATACTAACTTGGCGACACTATAAGAAAATGGAAAGGAGAGGGAGTAAGCATAAAGCTTAGTAAGTTGCATATAAATAAGTAACAACATCACCCATGCATATTATAGATCAACGTAACATTCTTGAGAGAACATGGTCAAATATCACTATTTGCTTACATATCTCAAGTATAAACTAAATATTTGAATACCATTCCAAAATCATGTCATAGCTAGAACTTACTCATATCATTCTTACCATCAATGGAAACTAGATTCATATCTCATGAATTTTAATTAAGGACATGTACCACTCACAACATGATTATATCATTCCATATCATTATCATAAGCTTTAAAATAACCCGTGAAACCATTTGGAATTCTAAAGGATATTCGATAAGCCTCACACAAGAGGGTAAATTACTGACGCCATGTCCCAGACATGGTCTTACGTTGGCTCACATGTCGAGGCTGAGGCCATGTCGCAAACATGGTCTTACACTAGCTCTCATCTCAATGTCAATGCCATGTCCTAGACATGGTCTTACACTGGCTCTGTAATATCCCGAATAAGGGCCTAATCGAAATAGTGGTTTCGTGACTACAAATCTAAGATAGAAATAATTATTTTATGACTATTTTGAGGTCTATGACATGATTTCATGATTGTGTGAAATTTCGTGAAGAAATTTTATGCATAAAGTGCTTAAATTGAAATTAGGGACTAAATCGAATAATTTGCAAAACTTGCATTCTATAAGTTTTTAGTATGAAATTGCTTTGGAATATTAATGAGGAGGTCTTAAATAGCAATTTTACCAATTTCTAAGTCTATGGACAAAAATTGGACATGGATGGAATTTTTGGAAAGTTTAGTAGTAAAGGCATTTTAGTCATTTGGTAATTAAAAGAAATAAAAAAGGAAAATAAAGCCAAAATTGACTCATCTTTTTCATGGAGGCCGAAATTAGCATGGGGGAATCCATGGCTATGGTTTTCAAGCTTTCCAAGCTCAATAGTAAGTCCGTTCTAACCCCGTTTTTCAAGTTCTTTACGTTTTTAGAATCCCGGTAACTTGATTAAGCTTATGCTAGCAATAATTCAACCTAGGGTTCGTATTTGGAAAAATACCCATAGGTGAAATTTGTGTATTTTGGTGTTTTATGATAGAATATGAGGTTTTAAATTATTTTAAACAACTTGTGCTACTCGGTTTTAAGTGAAAACGAGTAAAAGGCTTAATCGGTAAAAATACCTAATAGTCATAAGTACATGTTAGAGTGAGAATTTGATGTTTCCATAGAAGGGAAAAATGATCAGCATGTCATAAAACATAATAAAATAGGATGAAGTTTAATTTCCGAACCTTGGGGCAAAAGTGCAAATATGCAAAAGTTTAGGGGTCAAAATGAAAATTTGTAAAAATATGATTTTTGGATCCGTATGAATAATGTGACTAATTATTAGGCTAAATGTGATATTATAGATGAAGGAAATCAAGATTCGGGCTTAAATCGGGAAAATACAAGGTTATGGACTAAAATAGTAAATTGTCGTTTCTGGATCGAGGTAAGTTGGTATGATAATAATACTGCAATAATGTTGTAATTTATATTTGAAAGTTAAATTTAGTGAATTAATTGAATTATGTTAAATTAAATGTTATGGTGCTAAGTTTATGAATTGATTTAAAAATATGTCTATGGTACATGAAGTGCATTGAATTATCATACATAAATGTGATTTCTATGATTATGGATATTATGAGCAATTGTAAGTTCATATGATTTTTAATAATGCAATGTGTAATTTAATGTTATTGCCCTGATATTAAATGAGATGTAAGTAATATATCAATTTCACTTGTATTATGATATTTTATAATAGTATTGGAAATATGTTTGTTGATAATTACTTGATTGGTGAAATTGTTGGAAAAGAGAGAAATCCCGGTTGAATCTTCGAAAAGATTAGATGATACAGATGGTATGTAGCTAGGTCACATGTATGGTGCTGAGTGCACATCATGTGTACAAGAGAGCTACGAGACATTATGATGTAGCTAGGTTGCATGGGTGATACTATGTGTACACCATGTAGACAAGAGAGCTACGGGATATAAGTAGCTAGGTCGCATGCGTGGTTCCAGGTGAAGGACACCATGTAGACAAGAGAGCTACGAGATAAACTGCTAGGTCACATGGGTGATACTAAGTGTTCACCATGTGTATAAGAGAGCCGAACTTAATGATGGGTGGAGCTATGTTCTGAAACCACCAAGTATCGAGGATTGATCTGAAATGTTCAACGGGAGACTTACTATGTACTGCTTTGTAAGTTTTGTGATGAATAAGTGCAGGAATTTGCTTATGTGAATGAAGTGTTCATTAAGTGACCGGGATGTGGTAAGGTTATAAACAAGTCAGTTATACATGAGGATGATTTTATGGTGACCTTATAATCATGGCCTATACTTGTGACGTATGAAATGTGGTGAAAATGATTTGTGATATGTATGTTAAAATGAGGTTAATACAAAGAAAGTGTGAAAGAGTGAATTAGCAATAAAATTGTTTTAGACAGCAGCTGTGACGTGACTTTGAAAATTCACTAAAACTTGTGGAAGTTGAATAAAAATGAAAATGATATATGAAAATAAATATTAATGAGTCTATTTTCACATGAAAGAAACAGGGGAAGAAAAAGAATTTCATATTGTGTGATATTTGAATTCTTGTGAAACAGGGTCTGAATGAATTTGAGATCCCCTGTTCTGACTTTAGAAATTCACCATAAATTGTAAAAATATTATTAAGAGTCATAATTTACATGAATAGATTACTTATTGAGTTTATTTTTGAGGTAAACAAACTTCATGGTCTTTGGAATTCTGTAAAGGGAGAAATTTGGTTTGTAGTGCACAGAGGTCAGAGTAGTCGTACTCTGAAATAGGGGAGATTTAACTAATAAACTGTACTAATTGGCTATACCAAAAATTCTGGAAATTTTATGGGAGAAAGATATATGAATCTAGTTTCAAGTAAAATTAACAAAACTAAATTTTGAGTTTTTTAGCTTCAGATATGAATTATTTAGTAACTGTAACTCGATAACACAGCTTAACCTGAATATGTGTAATTGTACAATTATAGTGTTTTATCTTGAAAAGCATGGTAGTAATTGCTTATTATTTTCATATGAACTTACTACGCGTAAAGCTTACCCATCCTCTCCATTTCTTTAGTATTGGCAGGTCAGCTCGGGGTTAGAGATCGTCGGAGGCAAAATCACACTATCAAACTATCATTTTTGGGAGAATTAATTCAAATATTAGAAATATCAAGTGAGTGGCATGTATAGGAAGTTGGTTTGTGATATGTATTTTCATTATGATTTTGACCATACGTATCAGTCTGCATTGATTTATTGTATATGATTATGAGATGTGGTCCTTATCCATTATGGTTTATAAGTTTAATTAATTGTGCTATGTCCTATGTTTTGATGTAATGATATAGTTAACTTTGTTTGTTATGCATATGTTCGAAAAGTTTTGAATTAAATAAAATTTTATGGCCTGGTTTTCTTCTATGTGTATTGTTAAGTCTGGTAATACCTCGTACTCTATTCCGGCCTTAAATACGGGTAAGGGGTGTTATAGGCTCTCATAATGTGGCCGATGCCATGTCCCAGACATGGTCTTACACTAGCACACATATCACCCAAATGTCATGGCATGGATATCCAATCTATTCCTAGGTTCAATCTGGACTCAACTACATTAAATTTCTTCATGCATTATTCATAAGAAATTTCAACCATATTACATAAAATTAATCATTCAACACATAATAGCAATATAGTTGCCTTACTTACGTACAACTTACCTCGGTGTACAAAAAGTGGACGACTAATTGGATTTTAGTCTACTTGCTTGGCCTTCCCCCGGTCTAGGCCTGAATTTTGTATTTCTTGATCTAAAATGATAAAAATTCACTAATTTAATCATCATATAAATCATGCATTTCATAAATCATATTTTGGCAAAATGACCATTTTGCCCCTAAACTTTCACAAAATTATGATTTTACCCCTAGGCTTGTAACTCGATTTTTATAAAATTTTCTCACTAACCAAGCCTAGCCGAATTCTTCTTATACTAGTAGCAGCCCAAAATTCCATTTATTACTCATACTTATCACTTATGTTGTCATCTTTACAAAATGGTCCATTTTAGGTGTTTTCATGAAAATCATTTCACAAAAATTGTTTATTTAACAACCAAGATTCTTTTTCTCTCATAAAAATTCAGCAAACAATATGAACACTCTCATGGCAAAACCCTAGACTTTCAACCATTTTACAAAATAGTCCCCTCATTAGCTAGCTTATGCTACAAAGGTCCCAAAAGGACAAAAATTATCAAGAAAAGCCATCAAAATGACTTACTTACAAGAGTAAAGAGTAGCTGAAAGTTTTGAAGCTCCAAAACCCCTAAAATGGCTAAAATTTTTGGTGGTGAAAGAAGGGAGGAAAAGATGAAGTCTTTTGTTTTATTATAATATTATTACTAGTCAAAATAGGTAACTAAATTTTCACCTAATTTTGACTTTTTTGATTTTCTTGTCCCTATGGTCGTCCATGCCATTAATAAAGGCCTATTTTCTCTTTAAAGACCCCAAATTTTTGTTCTCTAGCTATTTGACACCCTTAGCTAAGGAAATAAAACTTTTGTCTCTTATGCGATTTAGTCCTTTTTCAAAATTGAGCATGCAATCGCTAAATTTATTTCACCAAAATTTTCATGCACTCATATAGCCATGCTATAACACATAAAATAATATTAAAAATAATTTCTTCGACCTCAGGTTAGTGGTTCCGAAACCACTGTTCCGACTAGGCCTAAAATTCGGGTTGTTACACTAATTGAAAGGTAAGTTATGTTAAAATTTCATATTATTCATTCCCCATCTTCATCTCTCTTCGAAAGATTTTGCTTTTTTTGGAGAACTTTTTAGTTCCCTGAATTTGGCTTAATCTGGGTATGATCTTTTTTTCCCCAGATTAACAAAGGAATGTAAAAATTTAAATACTTTGCCAACAATTTTTTTTCCCAAATGAACCAAAAAATTTATTGAAAAAGATTTGCTTTTATCATATCTTTTTCTTTTTGTTTCCCCTCAAGTTTTCATTAATCCAGCAATGTTATTTTTTGTTAGATTTAAAAAAAAATCAAGATTTCTAGAAAAATATTTGATTTGTTTCAAGATTTATTTTTGGTTTCCCACTGAATTTTCCTTATATGTTTTTCAATTTGAAATTTGGTTTTGGTTTGTTGTTTGCTTCCCCCCAATGGTTGCTTCATTATTTTTTTTGTATGACTTTTTAATCTGTAAAAAAATTCACAACTGGCTTTTTGTTTAATCTAGAATTACATTAATTTTTCATTTTACTTTTGTTTTACAAGTAAGCAATCTAGAAGTTTATGATTTTTGTTGGTTGTTTCTCATAAAAACCTGTCTTTCGAATGTAAATTGAGAAACTGGATTTGGGTATTTGTAATTTTATTTCGATTTGGTTAAATTTGTCTTTTGTTCAATATATTGGTTTGATCGTTTGGTTGTAATTTATATTTAGCATAATTTTAAATGATTATTTTGATTTAGCATAAGTTAATTTCAAAAAATTTCACATGCTAATCAAATGACTATAATTTGTATTTAATAGAAGTTTGATATGGTTAAAATGGTTTTAAATATAATGAGATAATGGATTGTTTGGCATGAATTTAAAATTTAGCAGAAGGTATTGGTTTGGTTGTTTGCCTGTAATTGTTTGGCTGTAATTTGCATTTCTATAATTATTTTAACTGATTATTTAGGCTCCATTTGTTTTATGTTCAGTTGTTACCAATGTTATAAAGTGGAACTGAGTTGATTGCCAAATATCCCATGTTGTTTTGTGTTCAATTGTTTGCAATTGGTCTGTAAGACTAGCTTAATTACATCTGCAAATTGGTGTCCATTGAATGAAAATGGAAATGAACTGAAGATGCTAAATTTAATATGATCAACATTATATGTTGGGAAATGAAAATGAAAATGCAGTCAGAACCTATATAACTTGATTTCCAGACATTTTAACATGCATATTGCAAAAGTAAAAAACAAACTGATTGTCATCAATTGAAACTTTTCTTCCTAATTGAAAATTTCAGAATTGTTGAGGTCCGACTAACTTTATTTTGCTTACTATTTTTATAATTATAATTTCATAATGTTTTCTTAATGTTTCAATTTTCTTTATTTATAATTAAAATACATCAATTTATGTTGCGATAATGGTGTGTTTGCCTTTAATAGTACAAAGTGATAGGCAAAAAAGAAAGGTCTTGCATTACAAGTACGGTTGCAAATGTGCACAGTTGCGAGTTGGTTTTTAGTTGTGTTCGGTGTCATCTCTAGCCTACATATTTATGGACCAAGGATTAGATCATATATTGTAACAACTTGATTTGGGGGCTAGTTAGAACAGTGGTTCCCGGACCATAAATTCAACATGGAAAAATTTATTTTTATTACATTTTTATGGTCTACAGTTTCACGGGATGATTTCATGAAAATTTTGTTCAAAAATTTTGATGTTTGGGCACTCAATTTAGTAAAAAGGACTAAATTGTAAAAAGTGTAAAAGTTGAGTTCTTCATGCTAGAGGTGTACAATTGCTATGAGATTTTAAATTGAAGGTCCTTAGATGGTAATTAGACCATTTTACTTTAAGTTGGACAAAAATAGACATGGGGTAAAAGAATTTTTATGCTTTGAGAAAAGGGCATTTTGGTCATTTGGTTAATAAAGGAATAAAAAGGGAAAATAAAGCCAAAATTGTGTCCATCTTCTTCTACCTTGGTCGAAATTCTCAAGACACCATAGCTAGGGTTTTCTTCAACTTTCAAGCTTGATTGTAAGTATATCTTAGCCCCGTTTTTAATGCTCTTTATGTTTTCGAAGTCGTTATCACCTGATCTTTCTATTTCTACCATTATTTTGAAGTAGGGTTCATGTTTAAAAATTTTCCCATGTGTGACATGCATGTATTGTATGTTTGATGGAAGATATTGTATGTTTAAGGTGTGATAAACAACTTTTATTAAGTGATTTTTAGTGAAAATGCATAAAAAGGACTTATTTGTAAATGTTGTAAAAATGTGTAGTAGAAATGTGATTTGATGAAAAATTTCAACTGATATAAGCATGATTTAGGTTCGGTTAGGCTTCGGTAACAAAGAAAATGGATACATTTCATTTTACGAGCCTAAGGACTAATTTGTAAAAATATGAAAAGTTAGGGGCAAAACTGTAATTTTCTGATAATATGATTTTTGGATAAGATTAAGTAATGTGATAATTAAATAATCTAAATTTGCTATTATAGATCAAGAAAAACAAAGTTTGGACCTTGATTTGGGGAAGAACAAGGTTATTGATAATTAGGTCCATTTCCTACTATTTTGTACCGAGGTAAGTTTGTGTATAAATAATTCAATGTTGTATTATGTATTCAATCTTTAATATTACATAAATTGTATGATTGTTTCTATGGAAATATTCAACGAAGTTTCGTCGATGAGAAAATCCCAATTGAACCTTAGCAATAGTTTAGGGTACAAGTGACATGCCACTAGGAAACCATGTGTTATGTGATCTATGTGAATCCGGGTGCTGGTCATGTACGTCCTACCGATGGCTGGGTAGTCCGGCATGTATTGCTGATACCTGACAACTTGTGTGAGCAGCCCATGTAGCTACGTCTTGACCGACAGCTTATGTAAGCAGGCCTGTGATTAGCTCATGTATGAGCCCTATGTGTTATGAGATTTGAGGTAGCTTTGGCTACATATATGGCACTTATGTGCAAGACTTTCTGTGCATCTGATAGTATTCTAAGAGTTCAACGAGTAATCTGAAGAGTATGTCAAAGATGACAAAGTATAGTCACGAGTTGGTACAGGTATGTTGTAAAACTCATGAGTATGGACTTTAGTATGAGATGAACTCTTGGTAAGAATGCTAATGAGTAAGTTATGCCTAAGATACATGATGATATTTATGTTAATTTATGTTGAGTAGTTATATGATTAATGTATGATTTATTTTGCTTATTATTTACATGCAAACTTGCTAAGCTTTAAAGCTTACTCCCTTTTTCTTTCCATTTCTTATAGTGTCGCCAAGCTACCTCAGGGATCGAGGAACGTCGAAGCTCGATTCACACTATCAAATGACTGTTTTGGGTACACTTGGTTTCAATATTTTGAGTATGGCATGTATAGGGACTTGATCATTTTGTTACGTGTCATATTGGTTTAGCCAAATGTGTTGGCATTGTAATGGTTAATGATTCATTTTGTAGTTGGCTAATATTAATTTTATTAGTCATTGGTATATTATGTGATGAAGCTTCTCATGATGATGAAATTGGCATGAATGGAAAAGAAAGTATGTGATGTCTATGCATGATAGATGTTAGTATGTGCAAATGATGTATTGATAACTTGTTTGTGGTTGATTTGGTTGTATGTCTATGCTTGGATTGGTGTTGTTTGTTGTTGTGTAGATTGGTGCAAGTACGGGTGGCAAAATGGCTTGGTAAATAGCCTTATTTTTGTACACACTAGCAGAGACACAGTCGTGTGTCTCAGCTGTGTGAAGGACACGGCCTAGGGACATGGGCATGTGTCCAGGGCGTGTGAAGTCTACACCTATTTTATAAAAAAATTTGAAAATTATATTTCCCACACGGCCTAGTACATGGGCGTGTGACCTGGCCGTGTGACTTCCTTTGGTGCATGACATCATAAACAGAGAGTGAAATGCCCTGATTTTTGGGCCTGGAAGTGGTGGGCCTTGAGTCTGGGTTCGGGTAAAAGACGGCCTGAATAATTTATTAATTATTATTATTGATATGTTTAGTTTAGTTTAATAAAATACGAAGGGCTTATAGTGTGGGAAAAAGTCCGGGCTTGGCCCATAGCTTTAGCAAAATTTTTAATTTTTGCCTCATAGAGGGAATCTGGGCATAAGGCTTATAAAATAAATTGGGCAAGCTGGGCATGAAGAAGCGTACCTGGCCCAGTGGTTAGCATGCTAGGTAGTGGGAAGGAGAGCTGGGGTTCGACTCCCAGCATGTGCAAAAGTGTTTTATTTTTCGTTATATCAGGGAACGACGTAGGGAAGCCTTATATATAGTTGGGGTTAAAAGGGTAACACAAAGGGAAGCTCGGTCCAGTGGCAGAGGCGATGGGAGTGTGGTATAGTGCCTAGGTTCGAGGGTTGGGCACGCAAAGGCTTGTTTTTATTTTAGAAGCCAGGTCGCACTAAAGTAAGGTTTAAGAATAGTTGCGACCGAGTTATGCTACAAGGACGCTTGTGGCGCAGTGGCAGTAAGGTGCTAGGAGTTCCACAAAGGCACGGGTTCTAGTCCAGGCGCAGGTATGTTTTAATTTTATATTTTTAAAATGAACGGGACTTCAGCAGGTAACCTTTAAGATAAAATGTGACGGTATATTGTTGAAAGCGAACACGCATCCCAGTGGCCAGCAGCGTGCTGGGCAACCTAGAGGTCCCAAGTTCGAGTAGCGTTACGCGCAAGAGAGTGCTTCTTTTTCTGTACGCACGTGGGAAGGGCCGTACGAGATTGAAACTCTACCAGCAACAGGAGGAGCCGGCGGAGCGGTGGACTACTGCTAAGCAATGGAGAGTTTGAATTAAATTCAAACTTTGAATTTGGCCATGAATTAAGGAGCTGAGGAAGGAATTAAAATTGGAAAAGGACTTTTGTGCCTATTTAAGCACCCATTCGAGCATAAGCATGAGGTGCTGACTGCATTTATTTTGGGGGGGCCTTCATGAGTTATATCCTTCTTGGAGGTTTGGGATATTTTTTAGTGTGGTAGCCAATTCTCTCCTTTTCTATTTTCTTTCCTCAAAGCCAAAATCTATTTAAAACAACTTTTTCTTCTTAAATATTGGTTGTCGATTACTCCTTTGGTTGAAACCATATCTCTTTTCCTTTTAATCTTTCAAAAAACCGAACCTCTAATCTTACATCTCTTCCTCTACTGATTGTCTCTTCGATGGTGAACTTATCGTCACCTATTTTTCTTTTAGATCGCAATAGCCATATTCTAGGATAGATCCAAAAGCCGAAAAGCTTCATATTTTAGTGATTTGGGAATTAATATTTAGATCTATTTTCTACGCACGTTTAAGTTGGATTCACAATGGATTTGGGGTAGAAAGGTATTTGGAACATTCTTCAACGAGTAGATCTCTTGGTAAGTATTCGAACCTTTTTTCCATTCGTATCTTGTGGTTTAAGAAAAGCTGAAAACCCCTATATACATAGGGTGGCTGTCGACTAAGGCTAAAAAGGGTTTTTGGTGTTATTTGGTTTGTTGGTGCTAGTGAGGATTAAAGGCTGCCGATCGAGGAGTGTGTGAAAAGCTTGGATCATCGGAGTGACTAAATCTAGATCTAGTCATCAATTTCGGAAAAGGTATGAACCCTAGGGCCATTATGGATGGTGGCCGAATATGTAAGCGATGATAATAGATAGTTTTCAATTTGGTTTAAATATTAGCATGATCTAATCTATAAGCGGTTGATTATAGGATAGGAGATCTCGTCAAGGAATATCGCAAATCAGGTGTGTAAACGACACCCACTTATAGACTAGATTGACAAAAGCCGAAAAGCTGAAATTCTGAAAAGCCGGTATTTTGTGAACTTGCAAGCGTGCGAGCGCTCGTAGGATTGCTTGTATTGATAATTTTGGTTACTTTAACGGTAAGATTGCAAAGTGTGCAATTTTGTGCACCTCGGTGAATTTGGGCTTCGATGGGCTGAAATTGGGTAATGGGATAACGGGCCCATTTTGGTAAAAACGTCTGGTAAGTATTCTGAAGACACGTTAATAACTGTAATGAGCATGAAACCCTAAAAAGACTTATAAAATTACTGAAATACCTCTGTAAGGTAGAATTACCGTAATACCCCTGAAGGGGTAAGGTTACGATTCTGCCCCTCGAGGGTAAATTATTGTTTTACGCTACAATCTGACTCTCTTTCTAAAGCATGCCTTTTTAATTATATATATTCTGCATACATGTCATATTGCATAGGGTTGGGTTTTGTTATAGAGGAAGAACCCGTTCTGGTGGCTGTGCCACATATTCTGATATAAGTAGCTTTGCTGCGGATTATAGTTAGTGCCGCAACCGGTGCTAACATCAGAATCGTAGGGATGGCGTGGGTGATTTATTCCCCACAGGAAGTGTAGGGATGGACGGAGGCAAGTGCAGGGTTGGATGGGGTTATCATGCATTAATCATATGAGACTGTTTTGTTATGGGCCAACTGTATTGAAATGGGTCCAATTGTGTTAATATGGGCAAGGCCAATATATCTCGACTTGTAATAGGGCTACGGCCCAAATTGATACTGATATGGGCTAGGCCCAATATACTCTGATACTGTAAGGGGCTATGGCCCAGATTAATATTGATATGGGCTAAGGACCAGTTAACTCTGATTTTTGAATAAGGCTTAGGCCCAGTAAAGCTTGAACTGATTTGGGCTCTGGTTGGGATACTTTACACACTGAGTTTTCCAAACTCACCCCCTTTCTCTTCCATCCTTGCAGGTGAGCCCTAGTTGATAGACTTGGAGCTGGGCAGGATTCAGAGTGGCCACGAAGATTAAATTTCTGGTTTTTAAATAAGTTTCAATTAGCTTCCTTTTAAATTTCGCATTTATTTTTGATTATTTCTATTTTGGTTAAAGTTGTAATAAGGCCGCTTTATTATTTTTATTTTGGTTTTTTTTAAATTTCTTAAATCATTTTCAACTTGAGATTCACATCACTTAATTGATTCCTTAAAATTGGTTAGCTCTAGCGCGCGTTTTATAAAAGTTACTTATTTTCAAAATATCACAATAACCGAGCAAAGCTTCCGCAATGTAAATGTTTTCAAAGGAAATAAATATTTTAAATAGACTTAAACTTAATTTGTTGTTCGTGGACAAGTAATAAGCTTAAAGTGTGGCAATGGATGTGTGCATGTCTAGGATTGGATCATGGAAGAGCTAGGTACTTAAGCAGTCTAATTGACTCACCTCTTCTTTTCTTGAATCCTACCTGGTGCGCAGCTTCCATTCACTTTAATTTAAAATGAAAATATTCTTTAAACACCAACAAAGATTTTAGATAAAACATGACTTCTCTAGTAACGCTTCAATGTGACACATCAAATTCGGTCGTAACGTCTGGGCCGGGTTTGGGGTGTTACATTTAGTGGTATCAGAGCTCGATTGCAACAACTTGGCTGTGGGTTTCTAAACGGTTTAGAGAGTTACACGGGTTAGAGATATGGGCATGTATGACCACACAGCCAATCCACACGGGCGTGTCCCAAGCCACACGGGCGTGTGACCCTATTTTAATGAAAAGTTTTCTAGGTGTTGTAAAATTTTCTAAAGTTTTCGGTTTAGTCCCAAACCACCTCCAATATATGATTTGGGCCTCGTAGGCTCGTTTTAGGGATGATAGGAATGTATGTGAAAAGTTTTAAATTCGGATGGAAATTTATATCTCAGTTTTGTATGATTGCTTGTGTATAAGTTCAGTAATGCCTCGTACCCTATTTCGGAGTTGGATACGGGTAAGGGGTGTTACATATATTTTAGATTTTTATACCCAATGAGATTATATGAAAAGTGTAACATCCCGATTTAAGGTCTAGTCGAAATAGTGGTTTTGAGACCACAAATCTGAAGTAGAAATAATTATTTTATGATTAATGGTCCATGATATGAATGCATGTTTGTGTGAAAATTTCATGAAGAAATTTTATGCCTAAAGTATCCAATTTGAAGTTAGGGACTAAATTGAATAAGTTGCAAAACTTGTGTTTTAAAAGCTTTGAGCATGAAATTACATTGGATCATTAATTAAAGGTCCTTAAATAGCAGTTTGACCAAGTTCTAAAATTTTGGACAAAAATGGGCATGAATAGGAAAAATTTGAAAGAATGGCATTTTGGTCATTTAGTAAATAAAAGAATAAAAAGGGAAAAATCAAGCAAAAACCTTGTCCATCTTCTCCCACCTTAGCCGAAATTGTCAAGGAGACATAGCTAAGGTTTTGTTCATCTTTCAAGCTCAATTGTAAGTGCTCTCAAGCCCCGTTTTTAATGTTCTTTACATTTTTGAAGTTGTCATCAACCAATCTAGCTATTTCTACCATTATTTTAAGCTAGGGTTCATGTTCAAAAATTTATCCATGTGTGACATGCATGTATTTTGATGTTTAATGGTAAATTATGAAAGTTTGATGTGTGTTTAACATCTTTTACTAAGTGATTTTTCATGAAAACCCTTAAAAGGACCTTTTTGCAAAAAATGTAAAAATAGGTGTTAAAAATGTGATATGATGAAAAATGTGGGCTGTTATAAGAGGGAATATGAATCGGCTAGGCTTGGGTAACCAAGAAAATAGACACATTTCATTTTACGAGCCTAGGGACTAATTTGTAAATAAGTAAAAAGTTAGGGGTAAAATGGTAATGTTACTAAAGTATGTGTTATGGGTCGATTTGACCATTGTATGTATTGAACAAGTTAATTTTGGCATTATAGATCAAGAAAAAGTGATTCGGGTCTTGATCGAGGGAAAACAAAGTTTACGAGGATTAGGCTCGTTTCTATCATTTTGTACCGAGGTAAGTTCATTTGCAAATAATGCAACATGTACCATACTTTAAATGCCTTAATATTGCATGTATGGTATGTGTATACATATTTAATATGATGTTGTATCATGTGTTTATTGCCTAAATTTTATCATGAATTGTACTTTGATTATTCCATGAATAAGTGATTGGTACTATGGGTATTGAAATCAACATTACGAGCAAGTTCGGCAGAAATATGGTATCAAAGAATCTCGTTTGAACGTTAGGAATAGTTTAGGATACAAGTGACATGTCACTATGAACTATGTGATCTGAACTCATTGAGTTGTGGTCTGAGTTCATGATATATGTGACATCCGAAGTCATTAAGTTGTGGTTTGAGTTCATGATATATATATGACACATGTTTTGGTGTCCGGGTACTGGTCTCGCATATTCTACTAGTGGCGGGGTAGTCCGGCATTTGTTGCGGATACCTGACAACCTATATGAACAGACCCGTGAGTAGCTTGAAAGTGAGCAACATGTGATGTGAGGTAGCATTGGCTACATATGAGGCACTTAGGTGCGAGATTCCGATGTATCCGATAGTATTCCGAGTGTTCAATGGGTAGTTCTAAAAGAAGTTCAATGAGTAATCTTGATGATTACGTCGAAGACGAGAAAGTAAGTTATTATGTGCAAGTGGGCACAAGTATGTACATCGAACTCATGAGAATAACATGAGATATGATGAACGTATGGTATGAATATGTATTTATAGATGTATATGAAGAATAAGTTTAAGAGATTTGATAAAATGCAAGATTATGTTTATTATGTTAAATGCATGACTAATGCTTGTTTAAGTAGCACTTTATTTGCATGTGAACTTAGTAAGCTTTAAACCTTACCCTCATTTCCTTTCCTTTTTTTATAGTGTCGCCAAGTTAACTCGGGGATCGTGGAACATCGGTGTAACACCCCAAGCCCGAGTCCGATCGCCGGTTAGGCTACAAGGTATTACTGAGCTAAACATTTAATTTTTCATTCACAAAAATTTAGCAATAAAAGCAGAAATTGAGCTGAATACATACTGAACCTTGAGTTATATATATGCCATTTTCATATGGCCAAAATATTTACAATTACAAAACTTATTTGTCAACAGCCTAACCTATACATGCCATATCGAATCCAAAATATAACTGTATCGATAGTATGAAGAACTGTTGACGATCCCCGAGTCGATAGCCAAAATCAACGATCTGTAAAACAGAGAAATAAGAAACAGAGTAAGCTTTCGAGGCTTAGTAAGTTTTAAGCAATTCATACTATCAAAGCTTGTCTTTAAAATTGAACATTGAGTATCACAAAACTCGTATTCTAATTGCAATTCACTTGGCCAAATATACACCAGTACATTAGTTATAAAACCTATTGGCCGAATATGTATGTATGTATGTATACACAAGAAAACTTCTAACACATATTTCACTATCTACATAGCTTATACTTCTACTTTTAGTCACATTCTTTCATATGATGACTTACATTGACCAAATATATTTATATCATTGTTTTATCCTCAAACACCGAACTTATTCACATACATATATATATATATCATTCTTTAATACTAATAAATCACTTAGAAATCAATTCAAATATGAGCACGTAACATGAACCTTAACATGTAAAATATATAATACTTACACAACGATGTTTACCACGGACATTCGAAGTCGTAATCTTACTTAACTTACTGGCATCAGTTCTGTCAGTCTTAGAGCTCGGAATACATTACTAGCATAAGCCTGCGGGTCTTTAACCCAGATATTTTTCCAGCACGTAGCCTGCGGACCTCAAGTTCGGATATATTTCTAGCATATAGCCTGCGGATCTCATATCTGGAAATGTCCGGATATATTTCCAGCATATAGCCTGCGGACCTCATGTTTGAATATATTTCTAGTCTCATACATACTTGGTCATATTATAACACATCTCAACCATCTTATCACTTAATAGTCATATATTACATTCAAATATAAACTCAATATGCACATCATCATTCATATTTCAGCTCAAGAGTTATATCTTATATCACTCATTCTTTTCACCATTTAATCTTAAACTCAAAGTGACCATCAGACTATAAGTCATATACATGCATTATCTATTATTCAACTTTATTTAAGTGCAAACCAAAGATCGCAATTCACCTAATATACTCTTATAAAGACATCGTCAATTATATACTAAAGGAGACTACTTAAACCTTACCTCGGATATTTTGAATAGTTGCGGATAATCTACTCGACTGCTTTCTACTTTCCCCTATCTGATTTAGACCCCCTTTGCTCTTGAGCTTAATTAAAACAAATAGATTTATTTAAATTACTTACTCAACTTTACTTCTTAGTAGTCACATTTGACAATCATATAAAACTCCAATACATATTATATTTTATAAAATATGTCATGAATCGATTTTATACTTATTTAATCAATATCTAATTCACATATATAAACAAGGATTCATATAACTTATCATGCTTTCATATACATGAATTCAATCATACATCCGATTGTCACTATAAGTACATGGTACATACATAAGACATATATATATTCATACATATATATGATTATCATCACTTAATCATTTACTCATAATTATGCACAACCGCATATACACATGCATATATATATATAGAATGCATACTTTAATATTATACACTTTTATTTTCAAATTACAGTATAGTTTCAGAACATATAGCTAACTCCGAATGTCATCTTATCAACATTTACCACAATACCAATTTCCATTTAGCTTCAATGCTGCACACACAAATACCTACACACTCATATGCATACAATCCATTTAAGATCATTATATGACCTATTTAACCCTAACTACTCAAGCTTAAACTTTCATATACAAATTCCATCTCATGATCAAATGTAGCAAATTACACATAGGTTACATCATTGCCAAACAATGACCGAATATGCATATCAAATAATTAGGTTACTTAACACCTAACTCACATAGCCAAAGTATATATCACCTTAATGTCCAAATATGAATACCACCCAAAATTCTTATGACTTAACCCTTAACCCCATTTTGCCGAATATTCATTAAATATTTAGTTTACATACTCATGCATAAACGATTGAAAATTTCCTTTAACCAAACATACATTCGGCAATAGCCACAACGACTTAACAAGTCTTAGAAACATTTTTTATCATTTTAACTTCATTTATTTACTCCCAAAGACCGAATGCACATATATATAAATGAAGAATAATGCCGAATGCCATTAACTAATAAAGCCACACATACACACACAACTTATATACAAAATTCATCCTTACATAGCCTATAGCTCATTCGGCCATTCATCCCTCAACCTATCAAAACTTCAAATCAAATTCATTTGGCCGAATACACATATACTTATATAATGCACATATAACATTTTTCTTCATGATACATTCGGCTTTGGCAAAATTTCATTATAGAACCCGAATAGCCACTTCACAATCATATGTATCATCTACTTAATGCTTCAGAATTAGCATGCTAATGACATCAAAGCAATCCACCATAATTTTTTTTTTTAAACACCTTAGCCGAATCTTAACTCATTCAAAACCTACCTTTAAACCATAAAATAGGTAGAATTTAAACTAATCATCCAAATGATGCTCAAGTTTCCAAGAATAACATTGAACTTACCTTAATTTAGCCAACCACCATAGCCGAATTTTCCCAAAGATTTTCTTCTTTTTCTTCTAGTTACGGCAATGGAGGAGCAAACATGGACTAACTTTGGTTTCTCCTCCCACTAATCAATATTTTATTTTTCTTTATTCATTATTTCCTTTTGTAATATAAAATATTAACATAAAATAAATATAATATGTTTTAATCAATAACATGGCCGGCCACTATCTAAAAGAATTGGCTAATTTGACATGCAAGTCCAACCTTTTTGACAACATGTACTATTAGATCACTTTTACATTTGCCCAACACATTTCACAATTGTCTCACTTAAGTCCCAACTAATAAATTTCACATACAAATGACAAAAGTAAAGTATGAAACTTTCACACATGCCTATTCACATATAATAAACATAGAATATGACGGTTAATTATTTTTATGACTCAGTTTTGTGGTCTCGAAACCACTTTCCGACTAGGGTCAAATTAGGGCTGTCACAGTCGGAGACTCGATCACACTATCAATTGGATTGGGTATAGTTAGACTTATCATTTTGAGTATGGCATGTATAGGGACTTGGTCTTTTTGTTATGTGTCATATTGATTAGCCAAATGTGTTGGCTCATGATGGTATTATGATTATTTTATATATGGCCATGAGAGGTGGCTCATATTGATTATTTGGGTTGTAACCCTAATTATATATGCATGTATGCAAATGTGTTTATGTGTTGATGTGGTTTGGTTGCTTGTGGACGATATGTGAGATGAATAGCATATGTATTTAATGGATGAATGAGGACTAATAGGTATGACCATATTTATGGAGTAATTGAGTAACTAAAAAGAAGAATTATAATGATGAATAAATATGAAATTGGTGTGGAATGCCATATAGAAGTATGATGATTGAAGTATGTGATATGTCTATATTATGAAGCCATGGATTAAACATGATGGTGTGTGCTTGTGTAGCCAAAAGTGCCATGTTACATGCTATGAAGTAGGATTGAGTATGTGAGTGTTTAAGGGTGGCAAATGGCTTGGAAAATAGCCTAGAATTTGTCCACACGGGTAGACACACGGGTAGACACACGAGCATGTATCTAGGCCGTGTGTGACACACGATCTACCCTCTGGGCGTGTGATCTGGCTGTGTGTCCCTTGCACCCTAATTATGCAAGTCAGTATGCCCAGTAGTAAACACACGGGCAGAGACACGATCGTGTGTCTCAGCCATGTAAAGAACACGCCTCAAGACATGGGCGTGTGCCCAGGTCGTGTGAAGTCTGCACTTAATTTTTGGAATTTAATTCAACACACGAACGTGTAACTTGGCCATGTGACCTTAATTGGTTGATGACGTCATAATCAGAGAGTTACACGGGCTGAGGACATGGGCGTGTCCCAAGCCACACGGGCATGTGTGACCACACGGCCTACCCACACGGGCGTGTGACTCTTCAATACATAAAAATTTTCTAAGTTATCCCGAAGTTCTGAAAGTTCTCTGTTTAGTCCTGAACTATTTCTGATATATGTTTTGGGCCTCGTAGGCTCTTATAATGGACAATTTGCATGTGATTGAGAAGTTTTAAATTGGGTGGAATGTTTTTTATGGCCTGATTTTGTATGAATGTGTATGTTTAAGTCCGGTAATGCCTCGTACCCTATTTCAGCGATGAATACGGGTAAGGGGTGTTACAAAAAGACTTGTACATACTAGTCATGAGACCTATATTGAACAAATTAGGATGAATAGAGTTGTTTTTTAAAAAAAAAAAGAAAACTATGTAAGATGTTACAAATTTTAGAA
This sequence comes from Gossypium anomalum, assembly GCA_025698475.1. Taxonomy (NCBI): domain Eukaryota; kingdom Viridiplantae; phylum Streptophyta; class Magnoliopsida; order Malvales; family Malvaceae; genus Gossypium; species Gossypium anomalum. The sequence continues at coordinate 31,748,093 of CM046958.1, read as the reverse complement.
GGATTGAAGTCGTCAAGGAACATGCTTGTTGATGAGCAAGTGGCAATGTTCTTACATATAAATTCTTATTACCTAAAAAGTCAAGTTATCAAGCAACACTTTAATACGTCCGGAAAAACTGTTAGCAGATCATCTCATAAGGTTCTAGATGTTGTCATACGCTTACAATATTTTTTATTTAAAAAGATAGAGCCAATTACAGGTAATTCTACAGACCCAACGTGGAAATGGTTCAAAGTATTGGAGTGAGTTCCATATATAGCTTATAAATAATTAACTTGATTTAGATTTAAACATAGTATCCTAACATGGGATTGTAACACCCCTAACCCCTATCTTGCCGTAGCAGGTCACAGAGCACATCGAGTTTACTGGATCAATTTCTGAGAAAATTTCATATCATTTACTATTCATATCTAAAATCAATCATATCGTCCATTAAATGGGTCCTTGAGGCCCAAAATACACGTTAGAAATCAAATCAAGACTAAACCAAAAACTCAGAACATTTTTCGTAAAATTTAAAAAAAAAATTAGGTGCAGGGCACACATGGCCGTGTGATCCACACGGCCAAGTGACACGCCCGTGTCTTAGGCCCTGTGGGCATTCGATGTGAGGCAAACCGCCGTGTCCCAGTCCATGTTCAAATTAGGGTAGCTACTGACTTGGGTCACACGGCTAAGTCACACACCCATGTGCTAGGCCGTGTGAGTATACTGACTTGCATTAATTAAGTGCAGGGTTCACACGGCCAAGTCACAAGCTCATGTGCTAGGCCGTGTGTCACACACGACTGAGGGGCACGCCCGTGTCTCTGCCTGTGTGAAATTTCCTGAGCATTCTGTTGCTCAATTTTAAGGATGTAGGGGACACACGGCCAAACCACACGCCTATACGCATGGCCATATGTCATACACGGTTGAGACAAATGCCCGTGTCTCTACCCGTGTAGACGAAAATAGGCCATTTTCAAGGCTACTTTTCTCACCCATTTGGTCTTCCAGCTACAACCACATTTAAGCACATTTGCCAACCAATTCAAGACATTTAAACCAAGCCAAAATTAAATTCTTATTCATGATATATCATGACATTGATTCAAATATCCAACTTACTCGATTGAACAAATATCCAACTTACTCGATTGAACATATTCTTACTTAAGCATGTTTAAACCTATAATACAAATCATGCACACTTACATATCAAATATAGTATAATCTCATACATAACCATTAACCATACTATCACTAGCCATTCCAATGGCTAGTTACAACCAAAACATTTCATCATTTGATCTAACTTAGCTTATACATGTCATTATATCAAAAGTAGTTTTGCTAATTATACCAAATTGAGTTGAAGGATAGTGTGATAATGCTCCGACCGATTCCCAACCTTTATGAGCTTCCGAGCACTATTAAACAGAGAAAGGAAAATTGAGTAAACATTTAATGCTTAGTAAGTTCGCATACCGGAAAATTAACTTACCACTCATGTTTATTTAAAATAAGCATACAAATAACATGGATCTAAAGCAAATTTTCCATTTGCCTAAACACATATACTTATCAAGCAAGTTAGTCATGAATTCCAAGTACTTCTCAAGTAATAAAGATGAGCTCATTGTTTAAAAATTTCCATATATTTTCAGGTAGATACAATTATTAATTTATTCAGACCTTAACTTATCTTATATCGGAAACTTTACCCATTGAACCTTATGAAATATTGATGGATATCGAGTAGTACACATGAAGTGTACAAATCTATAGTCCATCAATTCATTTTCAGAAGTGTTCATAAGAACACTTAAACAGGAAGCACTCTCTCGAGCCATATAACGAGAAGCTCATGTGAGCCATGTAACAGAAAGCTTATCCGGGCTGTATAACGGGAAGCTCATGAGAGCCATGATCGGGAAGCTTGTGCGAGCCAATAACAGGTAGCTCCAAAGAGCCATTAAAGGGAAGCTCTGGATAGCCATATGTTGGGAAGTTCAAGCGAGCCATTATCAGGAAGCTCACAAAAAGCCATGTAACGGGATGCTCATAAGAGCTAAAGTGTGTCCACAACACATGTAGGATCACAACCTATCGGAATGCTCTGAAGAGCTATAATGGGAAGCTCGAGAGGGCCATATATCGAGATGCTCTTTTGAGTTATGGTGTGTTTGCAACATATGCTAGATCACAACCAACCAGGAAACTTATATCCATCGAATTTCAATTATTTAATCAAGACTTGATATCTCTCGGGCATGTTGGTTATATAATTATTTTCATATACATAACAAATTCATAATTCACATAAAATATTCAATTCAAATATGAAAATATACATGATTTAGTTATACGAACTGACCTCAATACTTGTTCTTATATGAGAATCTACTAATCCGAAACATTTTCTTTTCCTCAATCTAACTCATTATTTGGTCTTTTCGGATCTATATAAATGAATTTAATCATCAATTTATTACATTTCACATTCAAATCAACCTAATTCACATCTTAGGCAAAAGTACCATTTTGCCCCTATACTTTTAATTAATTCCAATTTCGTCCCTAGGCTCAGAAAATGAAATTCATACAATTCAATCATTATCCCAAGCCTAGCTAAATTTTTCATATAACATTTAAAGCTCATATATTTCACAAAAATTAGAAATTTTCCATGAATTTTACAACTTTACAATTTAGTCCTAAAATTATAATTTCATCAAAATTCACTTTACAAAAGTTGTTTATCTATCAACAACCTTTCATTTTCTACCATAAATTTCAAAATTTCAGCATACTCATCCATGGTAAAATTTTAATACTTTGATAACTTTGCAAATTAATCCTCAAAATAGGTAGATTAGGTTATAATGATCTCAGAAATATAAAAATTACTAAAAACGGGACATGATTACTTACCCAATTAAGCTTTCTTGAAATTCTCTCTCTTATCTAGGGTTTCCATAGAAAAATTTTGGGGGTGAAGACGAAATAAGATGATATTAGCTTATTTCCATCTTTAATTAATTCAATTTCCAATTTAGTCCTTTTTTTTCTAATTTTTCATGGATGAATCATCATAAATATCTACTAACTCCATTTAAAGGTCTAATTAACATATAAGGACCTCAAATTTTGAATTCCATAACTATTTGATACTTATAGCTACTAGAACTCAAATTTTGCATTTTATGCAATTTGGTCCTTTCTACAATTAAGCATGTAATTAGTAAAATTTTTCTTAACAAAATTTTCATATGTTATTCCTATCATAATGCAAACCATGCAATAATATTAAAATAAAATTTCTTTTTGATTCAGATTTATGGTCTCAAAACCACTGTTCCAATTTTACTGAAAACGGGCTGTTACAGGGATTTTTAAACTATTTTTGTAAAATTGCTTAGGTGTTTTAGGAACCCACATCAAGATTAAGGTTCCAAAATTTGATAAACATAGATATCAAACACGAAAAGGTGACATAGCAACAAATAACAATAATTTTATTAGAACATATATGAGTCTTGAGCCTATTGAAGCAGAGTTGGGAGAAGAATTACCTAGAATGTGATAGAAGACGATGAATTGAATATCGTAAATATTTATCTAATGGATGCATGGGCTACTTGGAGGATGAGAGTAGCTAGTCAAATGTTCTCAATGGCAAACATCCAGAAATTAGTTAAATTTATTAAAACATAGTAAAAGGTTAATTTGTTTATGTTATTTTATGTATCCAGTTTATGAAACTTTGGTTTTGTTTGTATTGTCTTTGTAACAACCCTAATTAGACCCTAGTCGGATTGTGGTTTCGGAACCACATCACCGAGTCAAAAATTTATTTTTGTGTTTTAAATTACATAAATTTATGTGCGGTAGTGAATGCATGAAATTAAATGTTTAATATTAACTTTAGGAATGTGAATTAAATTCGAAAGGACCTATTTGATGAAGTTAGAAAAGATGATAGATGAATTATAAAGAGTAAATAATAATAAAGAGAGGAAGCATGGGTTTGCATGTCAAAATGCCCATTTTTGACTTAGTGGCCGGCCAAGAAATGATGAATTCCACTAATTTTGAGTTAGATTAATATATTCTATTAGTAAGAAAATAAAATATGTATGACATGAAGATTAATAAGTAATAAAAAAAATAAAGAAAAAAAAAGATATTGTGTTCATCTTTACTATCTTTGAGCCGAATGAAACCAAGTAAAAGAAAAGGAAGAAAAATTTGAAGAAGTTCGGCCATGCTTGTATCTAGGTTGAGGTATGTTTGATGTTATTCCTTGAAATTTATGCATATTTATAGTTGTTAGTTTGAATTCTACCTAGCCCATGATTAAATTTTCTTTGCTATTTGATGGAGGTGATATTCGGCCATGGATGTTGTTTTCTTTGTTGGAATTTTGATGTTGTTGTGATGAAGCATGAAGATGATTGAGTTTGGGTGTTTAATAAAAAGAAAAGATTGGATATGTGTGTGTGAGTGAATTAGAAAATGATGGTCTTAACAATCTTTTGAGGTGTTCGGCCATGATACTAAAATATTATACTTGTGTTTAAACTTAGAATTTATTATTAGTTATATGTTTAATATAGGAATAGATGACCGAATGAATGAATACATAGATTGATGTTGCATATAGTCGGCCTTTAATTAGGTATATAGGTGATAGTGAAATTAGTTTGCACATTCGGCTATAGGTAGGCATATTGATGATTTTATTTTGACTTAGAAAATTGGTTAAGGGAGAATATTGAATAACATGTTGAATTTGACTCATGATTATATATATATATATATATATATGATTGAATATAAATATATTGAGAAGATGAGATGTAGAGAAGTGATTTTACATTCAGCATGGGAGAAATTGGAAATATTGATTAGACTATTGATAGTAAGGTAATATTAATTGGCTATTAATCGAATAGCTCAAGAGCATAAGGTAGAAAGATAAAAATTTTACCAAGTTATCCGTATGTTATAAAATCATTAAAATGTGGATACAAATATATATAGCAAAGCGACTAAATGAATTAATTTACTTGTTTAAGCTCAAGACCTTAAAGGAGAGGAGTCCAACAAGGGAAAAGCGAAGATCATTGAGTAGCCGACTTGGAACTACTTTACCCAAAACAAGGTAAGTCATAAGCAACCATAAGGTTAATTTCAATTATGCATAGATGACTTTAATATGACATGAAAGAATCTCCTTGCTAAGTATTTCTTTGGAGAATTATATGTGTTTATTGTTGTGGCCGGATATACTAAATGAATTAATTAAATTGTTTTACCGGAGAAAGAGTACAATGGCACTATGTGTGCGGTGTAGTCTAGCACGTGTGTGTGCAAAGTGAATCGAATAGCATTATGTGTGTGTGTAGTAGTGTGGCACTGTGTGTGCGGAGTTGAATAGCACTATGTGTGCTGATTTGGATATGAACATGTGAGGTAAACTTTTAATGCACTATGTGTGTGGGATGGTACGGCACTAAATGTGTAAAGGCGGTTGATGATACAAAGAATATAATTAAAGAATAAAGATGCTTAAATGATTAAAGAAAAAAAAATATGTGTGTATATACCCTTAGTTGTAATTATTTCTTACTTGAGATTAGCTTTAAAAAAAAAAGATTGGTTGTTTAATAATTGACTCGACATCGAAGACTTGGGTTTGAGGTTGGAACAATAAATTAGGTGGTAGTAGCCTATTTTAGTGTGATTTAATTAGCCGATCTTGCAAGACTTTTTCTTTCAATTCCTTATAAATAACCTGTATTATTTTGCTTATTGATTACTGAGTTGAATACTCATTGGATGTGTTCGTTTGATTCTTATTTAGATACCTCTGGCTATTTTGTGTACTGGGAGACCATCGTCGAAGTCATCTCACCGGTTTGCAACATTTTGGTATTTCCTTCTTAGTTAGTCTCTAGTAAACATACGGCATGTATAGGATGTTGGTTTGGGAATATTATGTTGTTTTGAAACATTGTATATAAAAGCCATGAGAAAATGGCTTAAATACTATACTTGAATTCGATGTAAGTAGACTATTAGTTTAAGTTTATTTTGAATCTTATATCATATACTATGGTTGATTTTACTTAGGTGATGTGCTAGTATTCGGAAATGACATGGGTTAATAGATTATGTCATGATTGAATGAATGAGATAGGGCATGAGATATGGGTTGATGTTATTATTATTGGTCTGGGTTGCATGGTGAATGTAGGCGATCTTATAATGAATTATTATTATTGAAATTCTTATAATATATATGCTAGTATCTTAATACATTCACAAAACCTGATTGTACTTGTAATTATCCAAATGCAGAAAATAAGTTGATCAAGTTGAGTAGTTATGTACATATGGTATATGGGTGTACATTTTATTGGTATCAGAGCTACGGTTTAGTCGATTCTAGGACTACTGTAGCAGTATGAGTCTAGCTATACATGCCGTATTGTTAGTATATGTTAGTGTGATGACTTCTGACAGTGGAAATTATTGTTTCGATTAGTAAATGGAACCTAATTTAGAGAGAGCCTTAGCGGATGATGTTGAGAGTGTAGCGGCTGCTCCTGCACAAGGAACACCACCAGTTGAACCTCAATCATCTGCGAACACTCAAAATGATGAAGCAAAGCAAGCCTTCTTTACCATGATGAACGAGTGGGTCGCACAATATGCTCGAACTAACCCAGCTGCTCAACCATTCCCGAATTTGAATAATTCACCTCCGGTGCCTATAATACCGGCAACTACTGACCCATTGAGGCTGAGTAAACCTCCGGTGGATTTGATTAGGAAGCGTGGGGCCGAGGAATTCCGAGCCATAGTTACTGATGATGCTGAAAGGGCTGAGTTTTGGCTTGATAACACCATTCGTGTTTTTGAAGAGCTGTCTTGCACACCTGATGAGTGTCTAAAGTGTGCCATATCCTTGTTACGAGACTCAGCCTACTATTGGTGGAGGACTCTGATTACTATTGTTCCGAGGGAACGAGTTACTTGGGATTTTTTCCAGGAAGAGTTTCGTAAGAAGTATATTAGTCAACGATTCATGGATCAAAAGCGTAAAGAATTTTTAGAGCTCAAACAAGGTAGTTCAACAGTAACTGAATATGAACGTGAGTTTGTAAGGCTCAGCCGATATGCTCGGGAGTGTGTAGCCGATGAAGTTTCCATGTGCAAAAGATTTGAAGAAGGATTGAATGAAGACTTAAAGCTACTGGTGGGTATTTTGGAAATAAAAGAATTTGTAACACTAGTTGAACGGGCTTGCAAGGCTGAAGAGCTTGGAAAGGAGAAAAAGAAAGCTGAGTTTGAAGCCAAAGACTTTCGTAAAAGATCAGCGGGTAAAACTTCTTTTCATGCTGGGAAGAAATTCAGAGATGATAGTAATAAATCGAAGACTACTGCAGGGATTTCTATTAGGGAGTGACCATTGACGGACTCCCGAGCTACTTCGGTTGCAAGTGTTGGTAATAATCGACAAGAGAAACCTGAATGTCCACAATGTGGAAGACGACATGTAGGTGAATGTTGGGTAAGTCTATCAACAGAGCCTGTTATAGATGTGGTTCGAGGGATCATTTCATTCGAGATTGTAAGGAGTCTGACGAGAAAAATAAGATGCAAGGTTCAAGATCGAGTGGTGCAACGGCTAGAGGTAGGCCCTCGAGAATCATAGGAGGTAGAGGTGGTAATCAGAGAGGGACTTCTGATATGGCTGTTCGATCTGAGACTCGTGCTCCTGCCAGAGCTTATGCCATCCGCGCGCGAGAGGAGGCATCCTCCCCTGATGTTATCACTGGTACTTTCACACTTTTTAATACTGATGTGACTGCATTGATTGACCCTGGCTCTACTCATTCTTATGTGTGTGAAACTTTGGCATCCAGTAAGACTCTACCTGTTGAGTCTACTGAGTTTGTAATTCGAGTGTCGAATCCCCTGGGTCGACATGTACTTGTCGACAAAGTATGTAAGAAATGTCCCCTAATGATCCGAGATTCCTGTTTTCTGGCCGATTTGATGGTCTTACCGTTCGATGAATTTGATGTTATCCTCGGTATGGATTGGTTAACAGTACATGATGCAGTTGTATATTGCAAAAGAAAAACCATTGATTTGAGATGCGCAAATAATGAGATAGTCCGAGTTGAGTCTACTGGCTTGAACAGAATGACAACAATAATATCCTTGATGACCACCCAGAAATACGTGAGAAAGGGGTGTGAAGCATACCTTGCGTACGTAATTGATGACAAAGAGTTAGAAAGGAAGCTTGAATCTGTGCCAGTGGTTTGTGAGTATCCGGATATTTTTCCCGAAGAATTACCGGGGTTACCACCGGTTCGGGAGGTGGAGTTTGGCATTGAACTTGTACCTGGGACTACACCGATTTCAATAGCTCCGTATCGTATGGCACCAACCAAATTAAAAGAATTGAAAGCTCAATTGCAAGAGTTGACGGATAGAGGTTTCGCTCGACCGAGTTTCTCACCCTGGGGTGCACTAGTGTTGTTTGTGAAAAAGAAGGATGGAACCATGAGATTATGCATCGACTATCGTCAATTGAATAAAGTGACAATAAAGAATAAATATCCGTTACCACGTATTGATGATTTGTTCGATCAACTGAAAGGGGCTTCTGTATTTTCGAAGATAGATTTGAGATCGGGTTATTACCAGTTGCGAGTTAGAGACTCAGATATACCCAAAACTGCTTTCAGAACGAGATATGGTCACTATGAGTTTTTAGTGATGCCGTTTGGGCTCACTAACGCCCCTGCGATATTTATGGATTTGATGAATCGGATTTTCAAACCATATTTGGATCAGTTTGTAGTTGTGTTTATCGATGACATTTTGGTCTATTCGAGAAATGAAACCGAACATGCTGAGCACCTGAGATTAGTATTGCAGATTTTACGGGATAAGCATTTATATGCTAAGTTCAGTAAATGTGAGTTCTGGTTGAGAGAAGTTAGCTTTTTGGGTCACGTGGTATCTGCATCGGGTATTCGAGTTGATCCGAGTAAAATTTCAGCCATACTTAACTGGAAGCTTCCAAGAAATACTACCGAAGTTCGAAGCTTTTTGGGACTTGCCGGTTATTACAGGCGATTCGTAAAGGGTTTCTCGATCATGGCCGCACCAATGACGAGACTACTTCAGAAAGATGTTAAATTTGATTGGTCAGAAAAATGTCAGAAAAGTTTCAACCAACTGAAAACTTATTTAACTGAAGCCCCAGTGCTAGTACAACCCGAATCCGGTAAGGAGTTTGTCATTTTTAGTGATGCATCTTTGCTTGGGCTGGGTTGTGTGCTGATGCAAGAAGGTCGAGTGGTAGCATATGCATCCAGACAGCTGAAGCCGCATGAGAAAAACTATCCGACTCATGATCTCGAGCTAGCTGCCATTGTTTTTGCTTTAAAAATATGGCGTCATTATTTGTTTGGTGAGAAGTGCCATATATATTCGGATCACAAAAGTCTCAAATATTTGATGACTCAAAGAGATTTGAATCTGCGACAAAGACGTTGGCTTGAGTTGTTAAAAGATTATGAGCTTGTCATTGACTATCACCCGGGAAAGGCTAATGTGGTTGCGGATGCTTTAAGTCGTAAATCACTGTTTGCTTTACGAGCAATGAACGTACACTTGCCTGTTCTATCCGACAATGTGTTGGTAGCGGAATTAAAGGCCAGACCATTGTTGATTCACCAAATTCGTGAGGCTCAGGAAGCTGATGAAGAATTGGTTGCAAGACGGGCTGAATGTGTTTCGAGTATGGAATCAGAGTTTCAAATTGATGATGACGATTGTTTGAGGTTCAGAAGTCGTTTGTATGTTCCAAGAAATTCAGAACTTATTTCGACGATTCTGAACGAAGCTCATTGTAGCCGAATGTCGATTCACCCGGGGAGTACAAAAATGTACAATGATCTGAGACGTCAGTTTTGGTGGCATGGTATGAAACGAGATATTTCTGATTTTGTTTCGAAATGTTTAATATGTCAACAAGTGAAAGCGGAGCATCAAGTGCCTTCGGGATTACTTCAACCGATCATGATACCTGAATGGAAGTGGGATCGAGTCACGATAGATTTCGTGTCTAGTTTGCCATTGACGCAGAGTAAAAAGGACTCAATCTGGGTTATTGTTGATAGATTGACTAAGTCCGCTCATTTTATTCATGTCCGTAAGAATTTCTCACTCGATAAATTGGCAGAATTATATGTCTCCCAAATTGTTCGATTACATGGAGTACCTACTTCAATTATGTCGGATAGAGACCCGAGATTCACATCACGATTTTGGAAGAAATTACAAGAAGCTTTGGGTACCAAGTTGCATTTTAGCACCGCTTTTCATCCCCAGACTGATGGACAATCCGAACGGACGATTCAAATACTCGAGGACATGTTAAGATGTTGTATCCTAGAGTTTTGTGATTCATGGGAAAGGTACTTGCCTTTGGTTGAATTTGCTTACAACAATAGTTTTCAATCGAGCATTAAGATGGCACCTTATGAAGCTTTGTATGGTCGTAAATGTCGAACGCCGTTATTTTGGACAGAGCTTAGCGAGAGTAAAATCTTCGGGGTTGATTTGATTAAAGATGCTGAACAGAAAGTAAAAGTAATTCGTGAATGTTTAAAAGCAGCTTCAGATCGTCAGAAGTCGTACGCAGATTTAAAAAGAAAAGACATCGAATATCAGGTCAGAGACAAAGTGTTTCTGAAAGTCTCACCTTGGAAAAAAGTACTCAGATTTGACCGTAAGGGCAAATTGAGTCCGAGATTTATCGGGCCGTATGAAATATCTGAACGAATTGGGCCGGTCGCATATAGATTGATACTACCCCCTGAACTTGAAAAGATTCACAATGTATTTCATGTTTCGATGCTTCGACGTTATAGATCCGATCCGACGCACATAATTAATCCATTCGAGGTTGAGATTCAATCTGATTTGAGTTTTGAAGAGGAACCGGTTCGTGTTTTAGCACGTGAAGTAAAAGAGTTATGAAATAAGAAAATCCCATTAGTGAAAGTACTGTGGCTTAAACACGGGACCGAGGAAGCTACTTGGGAACTTGAAGACACTATAAAGGATCGATATCCAAACTTATTTATTGGTAAGATTTTCGGGGACGAAAATTTCTTATGTGAGGGAGAGTTGTAACAACCCTAATTAGACCCTAGTCGGATTGTGGTTTCGGAACCACATCACCGAGTCAAAAATTTATTTTTGTGTTTTAAATTACATAAATTTATGTGCGGTAGTGAATGCATGAAATTAAATGTTTAATATTAACTTTAGGAATGTGAATTAAATTCGAAAGGACCTATTTGATGAAGTTAGAAAAGATGATAGATGAATTATAAAGAGTAAATAATAATAAAGAGAGGAAGCATGGGTTTGCATGTCAAAATGCCCATTTTTGACTTAGTGGCCGGCCAAGAAATGATGAATTCCACTAATTTTGAGTTAGATTAATATATTCTATTAGTAAGAAAATAAAATATGTATGACATGAAGATTAATAAGTAATAAAAAAAATAAAGAAAAAAAAAAGATATTGTGTTCATCTTTACTATCTTTGAGCCGAATGAAACCAAGTAAAAGAAAAGGAAGAAAAATTTGAAGAAGTTCGGCCATGCTTGTATCTAGGTTGAGGTATGTTTAATGTTATTCCTTGAAATTTATGCATATTTATAGTTGTTAGTTTGAATTCTACCTAGCCCATGATTAAATTTTCTTTGCTATTTGATGGAGGTGATATTCGGCCATGGATGTTGTTTTCTTTGTTGGAATTTTGATGTTGTTGGGATGAAGCATGAAGATGATTGAGTTTGGGTGTTTAATAAAAAGAAAAGATTGGATATGTGTGTGTGAGTGAATTAGAAAATGATGGTCTTAACAATCTTTTGAGGTGTTCGGCCATGATACTAAAATATTATACTTGTGTTTAAACTTAGAATTTATTATTAGTTATATGTTTAATATAGGAATAGATGACCGAATGAATGAATACATAGATTGATGTTGCATATAGTCGGCCTTTAATTAGGTATATAGGTGATAGTGAAATTAGTTTGCACATTCGGCTATAGGTAGGCATATTGATGATTTTATTTTGACTTAGAAAATTGGTTAAGGGAGAATATTGAATAACATGTTGAATTTGACTCATGATTATATATATATATATATATGATTGAATATAAATATATTGAGAAGATGAGATGTAGAGAAGTGATTTTACATTCGGCATGGGAGAAATTGGAAATATTGATTAGACTATTGATAGTAAGGTAATATTAATTGGCTATTAATCGAATAGCTCAAGAGCATAAGGTAGAAAGATAAAAATTTTACCAAGTTATCCGTATGTTATAAAATCATTAAAATGTGGATACAAATATATATAGCAAAGCGACTAAATGAATTAATTTACTTGTTTAAGCTCAAGACCTTAAAGGAGAGGAGTCCAACAAGGGAAAAGCGAAGATCATTGAGTAGCCGACTTGGAACTACTTTACCCAAAACAAGGTAAGTCATAAGCAACCATAAGGTTAATTTCAATTATGCATAGATGACTTTAATATGACATGAAAGAATCTCCTTGCTAAGTATTTCTTTGGAGAATTATATGTGTTTATTGTTGTGGCCGGATATACTAAATGAATTAATTAAATTGTTTTACCGGAGAAAGAGTACAATGGCACTATGTGTGCGGTGTAGTCTAGCACTGTGTGTGCGGAACTGAATAGCATTATGTGTGCAGTGTAGTGTGGCACTGTGTGTGCGGAGTTGAATAGCACTATGTGTGTTGATTTGGATGTGAACATGTGAGGTAAACTTTTAATGCACTATGTGTGCGGGATGGTACGGCACTAAATGTGTAAAGGCAGTTGATGATACAAAGAATATAATTAAAGAATAAAGATGCTTAAATGATTAAAGAAAAAAAAATATGTGTGTATATACCCTTAGTTGTAATTATTTCTTACTTGAGATTAGCTTTAAAAAAAAAAGATTGGTTGTTTAATAATTGCCTCGACATCGAAGACTTGGGTTTGAGGTTGGAACAATAAATTAGGTGGTAGTAGCCTATTTTAGTGTGATTTAATTAGCCGATCTTGCAAGACTTTTTCTTTCAATTCCTTATAAATAACTCTGTATTATTTTGCTTATTGATTCTTGAGTTGAATACTCATTGGATGTGTTCGTTTGATTCTTATTTAGATACCTCTGGCTATTTTTGTGTCTTTGGGAGACCATCGTCGAAGTCATCTCACCGGTTTGCAACATTTTGGTATTTCCTTCTTAGTTAGTCTCTAGTAAACATACGGCATGTATAGGATGTTGGTTTGGGAATATTATGTTGTTTTGAAACATTGTATATAAAAGCCATGAGAAAATGGCTTAAATACTATACTTGAATTCGATGTAAGTAGACTATTAGTTTAAGTTTATTTTGAATCTTATATCATATACTATGGTTGATTTTACTTAGGTGATGTGCTAGTATTCGGAAATGACATGGGTTAATAGATTATGTCATGATTGAATGAATGAGATAGGGCATGAGATATGGGTTGATGTTATTATTATTGGTCTGGGTTGCATGGTGAATGTAGGCGATCTTATAATGAATTATTATTATTGAAATTCTTATAATATATATGCTAGTATCTTAATACATTCACAAAACCTGATTGTACTTGTAATTATCCAAATGCAGAAAATAAGTTGATCAAGTTGAGTAGTTATGTACATATGGTATATGGGTGTTACAGTCTTTATGTATTGCACTAGACTTGTTGAATTACAATTTTAATTTATTTTCTTTTGAGTCATCATGTGTTATAATTTTATAAAATGTCTATATCCTTATTCATAATATCGAACCTAATTTTAATATACATTTTTTCTTAAAATAGTTATGTTAGGCTTTTCACAATCAACTGCAACTTCTTCCCAAAATTCTCGAGGAACCAAAAGTAAATGGGTTCCAGAAGAAGATGTTTTGTTGGTTGCCTATATGGTCAACTTGTACAATGTTGGAACTCAAATATGAGATTCAAGGTCGGTTATTTAAATGAGCTGAAAAAAATGTTAGAAAAAGTTTTACCTTATTATGTGTTGAAGGATAGAACTAATTTTGAATCGGGAATTAGGACATTGAAAAAGGAATAGGCAATCATTTACGACATGCTCAGAGGAAAAGACAATAGCGACTTTGGCTGGGGCGAGCGTATACAGATGGTTGTTGCTAAAGATGCTATATGGAACTCATATATAAGTGTAAGAATTATTTCCTATCTTTATTATCTTGTTTTGAACAAACTTATCTCTAATGTGGATTCTTTCTTTTTTATAGAGTCGTAAAGAAGTTGGTCAATTCAGACATTGCAGTTTCCTTTATTATGACCAACTTAGTTCCATATACGTAAAATATCGAGTCACTAGGAAAGATGCTCAAACAACTATTGATATTGTTGAAGAAATAGATATTGATGATGTAGTTACTGCAAAAAAATCTTGAAGAAGCAATGACCATGGATGCAAACCTGATGTTTCCTTAGATGAGATGAATGTCTTGATTACACAATCACAGCTTTCGAAGCCAAACCAAGATGATACCACATTTTCAAAGAAGAAAAAAAAAAGATTTCTGATGTAAGTGAACAAATTTCTTCTACTTCAGTTATTGATGCTACCACGTTATTGGGGGAAAACATACGGATTGTTGGCCTTAAATTAAGTAGGAGCATTACCTCTGAAGTGTTAATTTCAAAGAAGTCAGAAATGATCATTCAAGAAAATGCTCAAAAATTATATCTGGCCTTAGGTGGAGTAGAAGGATTAACCAAGGATGAGGGCTTTCTTGCGTTGAGCAAAATTCCAGACTATCCAATGCAAACGCTCGTTTTCTTAAGTCTACCTTCTTTTTTACGATTGGAATGGGTGAGAAGATTTATTTTTACCCATTAAAAATCATGGTTATGTTGGTGATATTTTGGTAACTTTTTGTATATGTAATATTTGGATGGTATAATAACATGATAGAATGTCACGGACTATTGTAACTTTTTTATGCTGTAAAATTTAACATATAGATTATGACATATAAGCTAATGACATCATGTAACTTTTTGTTATGAACATTATGTTTGGATGTAAAATATAATTCTCAAGCTATTTATTATTTCTAATCTTTTACTTTTTAGTTTAGAGGATAATTAAATTATTTGTTTCGTTAATGATATTCTAGCACATTAAATATGCACTGCAGTTGAAAAATAATAAAGTAGGCTATATATTATTTTTCTAGTATTATATATTTTTATTTTTATTAATTCATATTTTAATAATAATTATATTAAGAAATTTATTAAATTATATATCATTATTTTTATTAAATTATATTTAATAATAATTTCTATTAAAATTTAATAACAATAACAATAATCATCTACCTAAAAAAATTTCTGCTAAGGGTACTCTAGTCATTTAAGCTTTTTTCATTATACTATTACAACATTTATTTCATTCAACTAAACACAAGAATACTATTATAGTTCTATTTTATTCCATTCAATCAAACAATTGAATTACAAATTACAGCTCTATTCCATTACAGTGAACCAAACATAGTGTATTTTTTTTCCTTTTCTCTCCCCTACAACTAATCACAAAAATTTATCCCTTTCTTTCATCTCTTCAATAGAAAAAAAAATTTTAAAAATCAATTATTTCAACATATACTGATCTTCCACCAAGTATGGGTATATATAATCTTTTCGTGTTGCTACACAGTCTGACGACACCAAAAAAAAAAATCCTAACATAGGGTTTTTCCTTTAGAATACTCATATTTTTTATGGATATGTAGAAAAATACATATTGATGCCACCAATGGGAATGACGACATCATAAAAAAATATTTTTTAAAACTACATCATTGGATAATGAATGAGGGGTGGTGCCGCTAATGAGAATGACGGCACCAAGAGTCATTGTAGAAAGCAGGTCATTTTTGTACAAAATTTTGCACATGGGTTATTTTCATAATTAATCAATTTTTTGGACTAGTTTCAAAAAAAACCCAATTATAATTTTTATTTCAATTTAAATTTTGATTTGTTTCGCTAGCACTTGAATATTTCAAAGTTGTTTTGCTTGTTCCAGCTAAAATATTATGTACATGTCGATAAAAAAAACTATACACTTCAATACAAATCAAAATAGAGATAAAACCCAATAAGGCCGGAGCTTGTTAGAGATAGAAGCAGATGGCTATGATGGGATATCTTGCTCTTGCACACTATTGATGACATCATTCTTTCAACTAACCAACATTTTCAAATTGAATTGGTGATCAAATAAATAAACTTATTAATTTTTCGATAATTTAATTAAATAAATTATTAAAAAATTATAAAAATAAAAATATTAAAAATGATTTTTAAATTTAACGTATATTAGTTCATGACTCAATCAATTTAATACTGATCCGATTCCCATAACTATGCAAATAACTTCCTCCTCTTTAGTTAAAGTAATAAAAAAAAAAAAGGTTGGGGGTTTGTAGGGGTGACCGTGACTTACCTGTTTAGTTAATGAGAAATGCGATTCTTTCTGAAAGGAGTTGGTTTTGGGCTTTTTACTAATGGGCTGTGGAGAGTTATTTTTTTCTTTGTAAGAGAAGTTGTGGATGAGTGGAGAAGAAAAACAATAACAATGCTTTTAAATATATTAGAATGGCTACTGCCATGTTGGATTAATTTTTTTTTTATGATTAAATTTTGAAGGGCTAAAATATATTTCAAGTTTTTGTATTTTTTGTGTATTTAAAAATTAGTTTTTATATTTTTTATATTTAAAAATTTAATTTATTTATTTTTTAATTTAAAAATTCAGATATAATTTTTAACGCCGTTAAATTTTTCTGTTAAATTTATTGAGGTGAAATTTTAGATGAAATATTATAAAAAAAGGACAAAATAAATCTTAATTTTAAGCATAGAGACAAAATAAACGATATTTGATCATTTTCCAATAAAATGAGGAAAAAAAAAAAGGTTGAGACACATGTCGAGATTGGACCTTCCCTTTTATATATAGGTTATAGGTTATAGATTTTATATTTTATTTTATTAGAATTAAGTAATCAATTTTAAAATTTGGAGATACATGTATTAGTTGAAGATGATACACTAAAGCATACTTATATTAATATGTACTAATTTTAATAAAAAATGATATTGTTATCAATACTAGACTGAAGGTCCGTCCGGAATTTAGAGAGGGTTTACGCAAAAATATTATGTCTGAAAAATAGGTTTGGATAAAAAAAATTAAGTTCGTTTAAAATATGGACCGGGCTCAGGTTTGAACATTCAAGATCTGAGCTCAATCCGACCCGACCTATTTATAAGTTTGTAATATTTTATATTATATTATTTTTATATATATTATGTAATTTAACACATAAAAGTTAAATTTATAGTAATATATAATACTACTATAATATAAACATAAAAAAATTGTTAAGATAATTATACATAAAATTTTAATAAATAAAAATATATGAAATTATTAAATATTAAATTAAAATAATATAAAGATGTATTTTTAAATCTTTTTAAAAATTAATATGAGTGGACTTAAAATATGTTTGGGTTAGCCATTTGTAAAATATAAATAAAATTAGAGAAAATTTTAAGTTGATAAAAATGAAAGAATGTTTAAAAGGGAAATGGGAGTGGGGCTTTGGGCCTAATATGTCCAGAAGTAGGTTTGTTACAATCGTAGTATGGTATCTTCTTTGCTTGTTGGTATTCGGGTGTTGAAATAAAAAAGAGAACAATTTATGTGGTTGAAGAGCTTATTTCAAGTTATGTTAACCCTTTCTTTTCCCTGGATGCTTGCATAAAGAGACAAGTGAATGCGCCTTTCCTTGTGAATGGAGAAATGTTGGAGCCCAAATGCTTAAACCGAACGCTAATAATGGAGGGGACCTTTTCATGTTGCATTATGGCACATGTCTCTACCACCATTAGTGAAGCAACCCTATGTTTTAGTTGATATTTTGGAACTTCGTCATTATTCCTATGCCCGGAACAAAACTTCCCATCAAGGACTTTTGAGTACAAATACATTATTTAATTGAAGCACAAGAGACTAGAAAGTTAAAACAAAGAGCTAGTGTTATAAGTAAGCAACATCATGCACTGAACCTCAAAACTTGAAATAAAGAACAATGTCGATTGTTTCAGAGGAACAGAAGCAGAATTGGAGACAAGCACTGAAACCTCCCCTCTTTTGAAGTCATAATTTCAAAAACTCATACATTTCTCCATCTCTCCTCTTTCACTTTTTACATTAAAAGTTTCACCTATAAACTTATTTTTCTAAAGGTTTTAAAATCCATAGTTGAACAGAGTAAAAATCCCAAGAACTATTGTGTTTGAAACTCGTGTCTTTCTCAAAATTATTTTGAGGCTATAAAATGTGTTAATTGAAAATGGTTTTTTTTGAAGAAATTAAAAGTTTGTAAGAGATTAAAATAATATTTAATTTACCGATTCTTTACTAATCAAGGAGAGGCTTTTGAAGAAATTGAAAAGGCCTTTCAACTTAAGAAATGAGTTTAGGGTAATTGAAGGTTTTAGGTTTAAATAAAAGAAGAGAATAAAAGGACTTTTTGTTTCTTACTTGAAAATGTAATCATATTTTTCCTTTTACTAATAATTGTTGTTTTTCAATTAAACATACATTTCAAGTTAAGAATATTATATATTTTTGTATTTTTTGTCTTTTATAATAAATAATATATATTTTCAAAGTTTTTAAAATTATTTTTTTTTTTGAATTTGAACTAAATTGATAAAAATGTAAATATTGAGGGTTATATTTACTGATTTTTTTTAAAATTGGGATCAAATTAACATAATGTGCAAAATACTAAGGATTAAATTTGCTATTATACTAATCAAAAGAATATCACATCAGTATTCTATTTGGCGACCAAAGACATTTAACAGTAAAAAAAATAAAATTGATAACTTATCTAATGAGAGTGATAAAATAACAAATATTTTAAATAGATAACTAAAATAGGAATGCAGGTAAAATGGGGTGACTAAATAGGCAGTTTACCCAAAATAAAATATCCGGAGATGGAGATGAAATGCACTACTGCCATTGCACAAGAAAAACAGAGATAAATGTGGGGTTTGAACACGTGGTAGGTCCAAAACTGTCGACAATAATAAAAGTGGGGACTGGGGAAAACTTTGGTTTTATTTCCCATGAAAATCAAGATTTATCTTATTTGCTATCATGGTTACTTTTTGTTTTTCTTTTCCTTTAAAAGTTTACGTGAGTGGAATACCCGTTTTTTTATTATTAATTGTAGTTGATTCTAAATATAAGATAATGTGAGTTTGAATATATTGAAACGTATTATTTTCTTATTTATGAGTCAGAATAAATTATGAATAATTTTAAGTGTTATATAAAAAAGAACAAATATAATTAAAATTTATAATAAAATTATTTTAAAAAAAATTCTATTTAACTCCTGCTATATTTTAGAACGAGATACAGCCCACAGTTAATAGGTACATATTTCTATGAATTGAGCTGCATCAAACTAAAAATGGAAAACGGATCAGATTAAATTCTTCAAATTCTAAGAATTCCAAGTTATTGTTATTTATTAAATAATGATCCAAATTAAAGAAAAAATAAAAAGAAGAGGATAATGGTAAAAATTCTCCACATACTTTAATAAATCTTTCAATGTAATATCTATATTTTATTCTATCTTCCTAATAAAAATTGACATTTTCAATAACTCATTTATAAGTAAATATTAGAATGCTTATTTATATAAAGGTTGTGCCTAAATTTGTGCCAACAATAACAACCACAACAGATTTGCAACATTGCTTTAGCTGGCAACTTTTTACCAAGTTTTTATAACTTCTATTATTAGGCAGCAAAAACATGTTGATGTGAGATATTTTAAGCAAGTTTTGAAATACTATCTCTTACAAGGTAAGTGGAAATGTGACAGAATAATCCAAAAGGTACGAAGATTATGTCCATCAAGGTAAGGGGTAGAAGATAAGGATGGATAAGTCCCTTTTTTTAATAGTGTCGAAAATAGTAGTTTTAGGATTATAATTTTAACATGAGATTTTATAATTGATATTTATGAGTCAAATAGAATATTATATTAAATTTTTTATTAATAATTTTTGTAAATTAAACAAATAGTTAAGAAGTGATTTGTCCTTAAAATAAAGTAGTTTTGAAAAAATGAGGCATCAGAATTTTGTTTCTGTAAACCGAGCCCGTAAATATTTTTAATAAATATTTATGATTTTTAATAAATATTTATGGAGTTACTATATAGCTATATTAAATTCCGGTCCAATAATTTTATAATTTGATTAGTTAATTAAAGAAAAAAGATTAAATCATAAAAACTGAAAAATTCAATCGCTATTGCTATTTAAGTATCAAGTCGTATTTATAAGCTAATGGAAGGAATTTAAAAGGCAATTTATAGTGGCCGGTTTTGGGATGTGAATTAAGTAAGTTTTGTTATTTATTAAATTATTAAAATAATTAAAGTTTTAATTATAATAAAACAAAAGAAGAAAATAAGCTCCATCTCTTTCATTCTTTTCATTTTCCAAAGTCGAACCACCATTAGAGGACCTTGAAGCTTCGGCTTTAATTTTCTTTTTGCATGTAAGTGATTTTCCTACCCGTTTCTTATAATTTTTATGTTTTTGAGATTGTTGTAACTAGGTTCAGCTAACCTGTATCTCTGTTTTCAAAACTATTAAAAGATTTTGAATTTTTCCATTAATGAATTTTAGTTTCTTTTGATGTTAAATGAAAGATTTATAATCTTGATTATTGTTTAAGACTAATTTGTAAAAAAAAATTATTAGATTTGAACCTAGGGACTAATATAAAAATTTATAAAATTCGGCCTATCGAAGTGTAAATTTTCGAATGATTAAAGGCTGTATAGGGGTGTTGTTAAATTTGATTATGGATATTAGGGGTTAAATGTAAAAATTTTAATAGTTTCAGCTTTAGGGACTAGATTGAAAGAAATGTAAAAGTTTAGGAAAAATATGTAAAAAATAAAAACTTAAGGGTCACATGCATAGAATTGAGTTTGAATAGGTATTTGAATTTGATAAATTGAATTTAATAATTATAGATCAAGAATTGGATCGTACAGAGGATATAATAGGGGAATTAAGAAAATTACGGATTAGTCTCTACAAATCAATCGCTAGCATATCTTTGGTAAGTTCATAAGGTTTAATTAGGTATAATTTGTAATATTACATTGTTTTCTGAGTTGTGGTATGTTAATAAATGTATATAAATATGTTTATTTGAGTTGTTACAAACTGGTATAAGATGAGCAAGTGAATTGAATTGTAAGATGCTATACGGTTACTTGAATTGAGCACGGATGAACATATAATAGGATACAATTGGCATGTCAATATGTTATATTGCACGGGGTACGGGATTGACTTGTGATGAGATGTTGATTATTGACTTGTTACTATCCACTGAATATATCGAAGTCCAGCATATGTTGCAGACTATCGTGTTATATTTACAGTAATTCTGGTGTGTTACCGGGGGCGGATGAAAAGCCTTCAAGCTTGGCACTTAGTGCCCAGGTGTGTTCTCAGTGGGTTTGGCTCGGTTGAGTGTTCTGGTGTATTATGGATGGATAATCGTGTATCCATATATGTTATACCGTTCATCGGGCCAAATTTTTAATGGCTAAATAATTTAATGATGGTAGGTAACTGATATTTGGTTATGATTTCTTGTGAAAGACTTGTACATGTATTTATGGTTTCCAATATTTTATCGTGACTTGATAATGGTTGATACTGTATAAATAAGGTGATTAAATGACTTGTATTTATGAAACTCACATGTTGAATGGCTATGATTGATAGGGTTAATGTTAGCTATTTATTTTGTTAATTATAAAACTGTGGTTATACGGTAAGTTACAACGTTTCAACTTGTGAACTTACTAAGCTTGTAAAAGCTTACTCATGTTGTTTTCTTGATTTTTTGTAGATCTTGTTTTGCAGAACTTGACAACCGGATTAAGTGGAAGATCACACTATCCAGCTATCTTCAGTCGACTTTGAAAACATTTACTTTGGAATATGTGACATGTAATAGGAGTAATTTGTAATTTGTATATAAGTGTTCATTATAAGTGGCATATTTTGTACTTGTTTATAAGTTGATTGTTTTTGGCTAATAATGTGGTTGATCATAGCTTGATTTAGATATTTGAATGTGATATTGAAATTGATATGTGGTGGATTTAACTTGATCGCATGAAATGTAAAAGGTTTATTTTGTATTTATGTCGAATACATATTCCTATGTGTTCATATTTGGTTGATGTAAAGCTGTTTGAACTTGGTTTTAGATCACTTATGTATATGCCTTTTGTGTTGGAATGAAGTGTGCATATAACCTTGGTATTTGGTTAGTTGATATAAATCATTTGGAAATGTTTGAATTATGGTAGGATTTAATATGAATAGATAGAATAAAATGGTTAGTTGGTATGTGCTTTTATGTATGAACTCATAAGTTAAAATGTTATTTATTTGATGTGCTTTATGAATAAGTTTGTTAATTGAATTGTGGTGTCAATGAAGCCACATTGGTTAAACACTTAGGTTAGATGATTTTGGCATGTTTCAGGCTTGTTTAAGTGTGTTTTGAATAGGTTTAATTGTTGGTAAATGAGTTGCTTGATGTTTAAGCAAGCATATTTTCATAAGCTTGCATTTGAAGAAAAAATTAGGGGCACACGGCCTGGGACTCGGGCTGTCACACGGTCGTATGCTGCACATGGTCTCTTTACATAGCCGTGTGTTTCAAGTCAGTTTGTCACACAGTCTGGGACACAGTCGTGTGACCCAACATCGATTTGAACACGGCCTAGTACATGGCTTGCGACACAACCGTGTGAGAGTATTTCAATTGTTAAACGGTCTAGCACACGACCTACAACACGACCATGTAAAATTACTTCGAAAGTTACATGATCTGTCACACGGTTGGCCACACGACCATGTCCTTGTGCCATATGGCCTAGGCTTTGTCACACGGCTGTGTGACCCCTATTTTCAAAATTTTCTAATTTTACTAAAATTTTTATTTTTTTTCAATTAGTCTCTGATTGTTCCTAAATTATTTTTAAGGCTCTGTAAGTCTGGTTTAAGGTCAATAATCATATTTATGCTATGAATGAAATTAGAATTTGATTATTTGTTATTTAATTTGATATTTGAACGATTAAATGTTAGTAATTGTTATGATATGTGTCATAATACTACGTAACCCTAATTCGGCGGTGAAGACGAGTTAGGGGTGTTATAGATGATATTTCAAAGCTGAAGATAATTGTGAAGAATGCTTGTTGAGTTTTGAGTTGGTTATTCAATTAAAGATGTGTTGTCGACTTATGTGCTTGAAAGTATATAATGTTACACTCATATGTTCAACTTAGGAACTATTTTTGAGAATGATTGTCATCTTTGAATGGCTAACTTTGCCTATTGGTGATTGGGATAGTAGGTTGAAAGAACTACACTTTGACGTAGAAAGGTAAGATCGCAACTTGTGAGTGTTGGGCTTGGGCTTAAATAAATTTTCTTTGTATTGTGGATATCATAGTGATTTAGTTCTCTGGGTGTGCAAGTTTTGTCATTGTTGTGTTGGATCTGGTGCCTTAAAATGTAGTTTTTTCATCTATTTACACTTGTATTTTTCGAACAAGTTGACATATTCGTTAATTACATTAATATCCACTACATATTATTCTCAATGTTTTTGCACGCAATGAAAAATGGAAGTAAATATTGGCTCACTCATTATCTAATGTTTAAACTAATACTAAGCGATATTACATGGTCGAATCGTAATAGAAAAGACAACTTTATTAATAGATGAACCTAAAAATGTCTTTAGTCTAATTGAAAATGAGCAAATCGATTGAAAAACTAATATGTCGTCTATCAAGTCTAATTAAGGAGATGCTTTGTCTTGAGCATTGAAGTAGATGACTCCTAGAAGATAAAGTCATAGATGTGATTGACAACACATTGAATAGGACCGAAGTAAAATAGATCTAAATCTGTTTATGATTTATTCACTTGTGACGTTCATAGTGTGACATGCCTTAATCTTAAGTGGATAATGGACTATGCATGCGTGTAACAGCCTGTTTTTGGGTCAAATCAGAATAGTGGTTTCGAGACCACAAATCCAAAATAGAAATATTTATTTTTATTATTTCTTTAAGGTCTACAGTATGATTGAATGATTGTGTGAAAATTTCATTAAGAAATTTTATCGATAGAGTGTCCAATTTGATTAATAGGACTAAATTACAATAGGGGCAAAATATGTGTTCTAGAAGCTAGAGGTGTCTAATTTCCATTAAATTTTAAATTGGAGGTCTTTAAATGGTAATTAGACCATTATACTTTAATTTGGACAAAAATGCACATGGTTAGATAAAATTTCAAAGTTTTAAGTAAAGGGCATTTTGGTCATTTGGTAAATAAAGACAAAAATAACTAATAGAAAGATGTCATCTTCCCCAATTTAGTCCCCCATGGCCGAAAATCACTAAGGGAGACATAGCTAGGGTTTGGCCAACTTCCACGCTCGATTGTAAGTCCGTTCTTGCCCCGTTTTTAATAATTTTTATGTTTTTAAAGTTGTCTCAACCTAATCTAGCTATTTCAAGGACTAATTTGAAAGAAAGATGAAGTCTAAAATTTTATCCATGTTGAATATTTGTGTATTTTAATGTCTAATGGTAGAAAATGTATGTTTGATGTTAGGTAAACAACATTTACCATGTGATTTTTGATGAAAATGTCAAATAGGGACCTATTTGTAAAAGTTGTAAAATGTGTGTAAAAATGTGAATAAATGAAAAATGTGGGTTGATATGAGTACTAATATTTGGCTAGGCTTGGGTAATGAAGAAATCGAAAGGAAAATCATTTTACGAGCCTAGGGACTAAAATGTAAAAAGTTGAAAAGTTAGGGACAAAAATGTAATTTTTGCCATAAGGAGTTTTTGGGATTAAATTGAATAATGTGATGATTGAATGAGTTAAATGTGGTATTATACATCAAGAAAGACGCGGTTCTGACCTAGACTAGGGAAATAACAAAGTTATGGACTAAATCGAACTATTAGTCATTTTGTACCGAGGTAAGTTCGTATGCTAAAAATAAGCTTTAGAATAATTGTATTTAAATGATTTAATATTGCATAATTGTATGTTTGATTACATGAATGAATATGATTCTACGAACGAGTTTGACGACAATTTGGCAAGCAAGAAATCCCGTTTGAACCTTAGGAATAGGGTAGGATACAAGTGACATGTCACTAGGGTCATTATATGTTATGTGATTATGTGATCTGGGTGCTGGTCTTGTACGTCCTACTGGTGGCCGAGTATACCGGCATATGTTGTGGATACTTGACAGCTTGTGTGAGCAGCACCTCGTAGCTACGTCTTGACTGACAGCTTTTGTGAGCAAGCCTGTCCATAGCTCGAGAGCGAGCGATTATGTGATATGAGACTTGGGTAGCTTTAGCTACATATGTGGCACTTAGTGTGCAAAATTTCTCGAGTATCTGACATTGTTATTTCGAGTGGTTCACAGGGATATCAAAGATAAGAATATGTGTAAGTTCATTCCGAAATGGTTCAGGTATGTACGTAAAGCTCATGTTTATTAAACGCTTAAAATGATGAAAATGAGGTCAGTTCGGTGATGGAATGAATTATGATCATGAGACTATGGTAAATTTACATTTAATTATGTTATAATATTTAAATGTTATATGCATGTTAAAGTTGCTTATTTCTTGCATATGAGCTTACTAAGCTATATAGCTTATTCCATTTATTTTCTATGTTTTTATAGTGTCACCAAGCTAGCTCGGATTGAAAATCGTCGGAGATTCAAATCACACTATCAAACTTTCATTTTGGGAATTGATGATATTAATATTTTGAAAGTATGACATGTATAGGGTCTTGGTTATTTTGTTATATGTGTCATTATGATTTTAGCCAAATGAATTGGCTTGTAAATGTCAATGGCTTGTTGTAGAAATTGGCCATGTAAATTGGCTCATCTTGGTTAACATGGTTGTAAGTCTATTTATATGCATGTATGTGCTAATGCTTTTAGTGATGTGGTTTATAATGGCTTGTTACTTGTTAATTGTGGTTTAGTGCCTTGTTATGAACTGGATGGGTTGAGTTATTTATATGCTATATCATCTTGATGAGTGAATACAAGTTGGTATTAGTCTTAGTGGTGTTTTGGAAATAGGAAAGTGGTATGTTTGATTTAGCTTGTTAAATGTCATGTGCATGTTAGACGATGATATTACATTGATATGCATTAGCCATGATTGTGGATGTTTGGTTGCCTAAGTGTGCCATCGATTTGTGCTATTGAATTGGTGTAAGTGTTTGTGCTAATAAGGGTGGCAAATGGCTTAGTAAATAGCCTTTATTTTGTCCACACGGGCGTGTGTCTAGACACACGCTTATGTGTCACACATGGCCTGCCCCATGGGCATGTGTTCTGGCCGTGTGTCCCCTACACCTTAATTTTGAAAAACAAAATGCTCAGAATTGAGCAAACGGGCAAAGACACGGGCGTGTGTCTCAGCCGTGTGGATGACACGACCTTTAACACAGGCGTTGCCCTGGCCGTGTGAAGTCTGCATGTATTTTATGAAAATTAATTTTCCACACGGCCTAGCACATGGGAGTGTGACTTGGTCGTGTGACCTCAATTTGTTCATGGCTTACAAGTCAGAGAGTTACATGGGGTCAGGACACGGGCATGTGTAGCCACATGGCTTGCCCACACGGGCATGTCCTATATCCACATGGGCGTGTGACCCCTGTTAAGTGGAAAAATTTTCTAAGTTTTGTAAAATTTTCTCGAGTTGTCAGTTTAGTCCCTAACCACTCCCAAAGCATGTTTTGGGCCTCGTAGGCTCATACTAGGGACTTTATGATTGAGTGTGAATGGTTTTAATTTAGACGCAAATTTATGACTCAGAATTGTATGATTACTTATGATGTGGTCTGGTAAAGCCTCGTACCCTGTTCCGGCGTCAAATACGGGTAAGGGGTGTTACAATGCTTGACTCGTATACTTTGATGTAAGTAAAAACTTGAGTTCAAATAGATAAAAAATCGAAAGCTAGTGCGTTAGGTATATGACATTTGCGGTATGTAGCATCATTCGCAATAGTGGAATTCACATTTTCGGTATTCGACATTACATGATAGATGAAAAATGAACTTGGTCATGGGTTGTTTATGTTTATGATAAATGACTTGATTACTGTTTGATAGTAATTGGTTTTTCATGAAGGAAGAGATAATGATTATCATAAGATAAAATAGGATCATATTGGGAGAACGAATTTATCTTAAAGAGATTAAGGTTATCCTATGAGGGTAACACACTTATGACAAAGTCATTGGAAGAGCACTGATTGAGTAGCTGTAACACCCCTATCCTGTAACCGTCGCCGGAATAGGATGAGACGTTACCAGAAATTAGGGATCGGATCAGAACAGTAAAATTTTGAACCCTTTTTTTTTATTTATAAAAGATCATTTAGTTATATAACTAATAGACACAAACAAAGATCGAATTTAAAACTTATAAAAGTAAACTTCTATAAGATGCCATATTCGCATGGCTTATATACAATAGTCAAAATATCATTCTACTTATAGTCTAACCTATACATGCCATAAGCCAAGTCCAAATCATATGATTACCACAATAGTAGATATTGTGACGAAGTGCTGACGATCCCCGAGCTAATAGTAAGAGTCAACGATCTACAAAAACAAACAGAGAAACATAACATTCAAAGTAAGCTTTCATAAGCTTAGTAAGTCTTAAGCAATTTAAATAGTTAAACTTAAAAACAAACCAAATGTTCGAAATCACATAACACTTTCTGAGTACAATACTATTTGGTTGATTATGCACAAACACATATCATTTTACTCCGTTTACACTCAAACTCATAAAAACATAGTATTTACAAAGCTTCCGGATTAACTTTAATTCTTTCAAATTTCACTAGTGTATCATTTCTTACCCACACTTACTTTCAACATTCATAGTTAAAATGGCATATCGAAAACTATCTTGTAACTTTGCATAATAACTGAATGCACACATATACAAATATACATATGAATTTACCACATCTTTTGATATGCTTCTCAGTACACATTCTTAATTCTCGTCAGATCAATCTCACATAATTAATATATATATCACATACCTGAATAACTTAATGTGTAATACGAGTTCAATTTATCACCTTAGCATAGGATTTCGTAGCCATATACTTTATCGAATTCACTAGCATTTGGCCTGCGAGGTATAAAACCAAAACATAACACCAGCACGAAGCCTACGGGACTTTAAACCCAGATAAAATCTCAGCACAATTTATTTTATACTTTTTACTAACTTTGGCCTCATCAAATATCTAATAATACCCACTTTTCACAATTGGTCATTCGGCCACATTATATGTAACACTCCTAATCCCGTATCCGTCGCCGGAAGGATTTAAGAAGTATTACCAAACAAGCAGATAATTCCATTTGAATACCAATAGAACCCAATTCCATTCATACAACAGACCAGGAGTCATCTTAAGTTAATAATTATCTCGATTCCTTCATAAGTTCAATTCGATCGAAATATTTAAAACATTGATTATATATCAACTACACATACATACTAACTAAGTGGAACTTATATAATAACATAACAAGCCATTTTCGCATGGCTATATATATATATACACATCAACAAAAGATACGTATTTAACATCAAAAGTCAGTCCTATACAAGCCACTTTTAAAGTTCAACTACAAGGTACCAAATGGGCTTAGATAGTGTGGATGACTTCGTCTTTGAAATCCCCGAGATCGATAGCTAACGAGCGAGATCTATAAAACAGAGAATTTAAATGACAGAGTAAGCATTTTGATGCTTAGTAAGTTTAAGTAATGAAATCATTTACAACTAAAACATAACATTAATAAGATAATTAAATACATAAACATAAAACTCCATGGTCATGTTACCTCACACTTCAATCACTATATTCACACACACAGAGTCATACCTGACTAATTTCATTTAGGTCAACAATATCGTACCTCGAATAAGCTAAATATTTCATAAAACCCTAAGGTCAGGCCTGAGTTCACTATTCAATTTAACGAATACATTTAAAACCAAATCAACCTTTACAATGTATATATATATAAAACATACCTTATCATCTTAGAATTTCGAACTTACTTATTTGGAATTATTCTGGTAGTATCACCAATTTCCAAATCAAGACACGAATCTTCTTGGATTTAGCCGGATATAGCAACTAGCACGAATGCCTTCGGGACTTAGCCGGATATAACAACTAGCACGTATGCCTTCGGGACTTAACCCGATATAACGACCAGCACGTATGCCTTCGGGAATTGACCGGATATAACACTCACGCAAGGTGCGGGTCTTAGCCGGATATAGTCTCAATTTATCATGCATATGTCTTATCATCTCAACACATCGGTATTTCATTCGCATTACTAGAACACAAGCACAACAAGCTTAATAACCATTCCACTTTCGGCTCAATAGACCCATATGAGGGCACGATTTCGATTTGCCATTTAACACAATTTCAATAACTATTCAATTACAAATCATAAGTACAAGCTATTTATCTCACTACATAAATCAAGTAGAACCATTATGTCATAGACTAATTGTTATGCTTAAATATGATCAAGATTTATCAACTCATAGACTAAGTTCCATTACTCGAAGACTTACCTCGGATATAATTGAACGGTTGCGAAGTGGCTACTCGGCTACTTTCTCTTTCCCCTTATCTGAAATTGCCCCCCTATGCTCTTGAGCTTTAAATTCAACAAATTTAAACTAGTCATTAATCGACTATTAAAGTATTACTTTCAACATGTAATACATATAGATTCGGCTTTCACACATATAGTTTATAGTAAGCTTTATAAAAATTGATAATTAATTCATTAACAAATTTTCTTTAATGTTTACAATATAATTACATTTTCCCTATAAGCTAACTTCTTGAGCAATGATCAGTAAAGTATTTATAATTGGAGTTACGAAACTCCAAATCGATTGCCGTAAATTTTTCTTGACAGAAGACTCATTTATCTATTATCCATAAAATTTTTATAATTTTAGTTTAGCCCAACAATACCAGATTTTTCTTAAAGTTCACCTTGTTTCACTGCTTGACTAAACTGACCACTCTTCACTTCAATTCGAATTTCTCATTGTACAGAATTCAAAACATGTTCTCACTTATTTAATTTGAAACTAGACTCATCAAGGAGTTTAAGCATATAAATTTTATCTTAGGGCCATTTTTGTACAATTTATACTGATTTTATAAAAACAGAAAAGGGAATCTAGTAGTCATTTTGACTCAGCCCCACATTACTTCAAATATCTCAAGATCGGTAACTCTTTTGTTTTTGTAGTTTCTTTTGTAAGAAACTAGACTCTTCAATCTTTAATGACATAATTCATCCAGCTTCTAATTCAACTCCTACAAATTATGGTGATTTTCCAAAATCACCTTACTGCTGCTGTCCCCAAGCAGTTTAATACCAAATCACTCTTTCAAACATTCCTTGTATACATTTTATTTAAGCACGTATACTATCAATCGAATTCATCAAATAATTGTCTATAAATTCATTCCAACAATCTCAATACAATACATGGTGTTCGAACCCTTATTCAAGTTCAAGATTCGGCTAATACACATATATATACACTAGAAATAAATTACTAACATTTGTATTTCACCTTAATAGCTAGCTTAGCAAACCTTATTTTAACATACAATTTTTTTCTTAACACAATTAAGGCATCCTCTTCATTCCATCAATTAAAAACACATACATTACCCAAATATCCAAAACCATATTCGGCCTTATAACACAACTTAATAGCCGATTCCTTTCCATAATGCACTTCCAACAATGAAATCAACTTATTCAACTAGGCTACCTTAACATATCAAACATCCTTCAAAATTCATCAATTAACCAAATTTATCTACTTGTCAAAAGGTTATATATATACTCAAGAATTCATAAATCTTAACTATGGGCTAACTAAACCATACTCTTATCAACTTAATCTCATCATCAATTAAAAAAATATATCACAAAGCATACCTTTAAATGGAAGTAGCTATGGCCGAATGCCTTGTTTCTTTTTCAAGCTTTTCTTTCTCAAATTTTGGCAATGAAGAAGAAAGATGAGCATTCCTTTACTTCTTTTTCTTTTTTTACCTTATTTTACTAATTATTATTTTATTTCAAACAATGAAATTCCTTATTTTAATATTTAATTAAACACATTTTACCCAACAACAATCATCATGGTAGGCCACTAGGTATAAAAAGGTTTATTTGACATGCAAAACCATTGTTTCCAATATATGCTTAAATAGATCCTTATGGATTTACCTATCACATTTCAAAAGTGTCACACATAAGTCCTATTAACTAAATTCACATGCAATCGACTAAATCGAAACTTAAAACTTTCACACATTTATATTCACATATAATAAACATAAAATATGAATGACTAATATTTTTATGACTCTTTTTTGTAGTCCAGAGACCACTTCCGACTAGGGTCAAATTAGGGTTGTCACAACTCTCCCCAACAAAAGAAATTTTCGACCAGAAAATCTTACGATGAATAAATTTGGGTATCGCTCTTTCATAGTGTTCTCGGTTTCCCAAGTAGCTTCTTCGATCCCGTGTTTGGGCCATAATACCTTTACTAACGGAACCTTTTTGTTTCGTAACTCTTTTACTTCGCGAGCTAGGATACGAATCGGTTCTTCTTCATAACTCAAATCGGACTGAATTTCAACCTCTGTTGGATTTATTATGTGCGACGGATCGGATCTATACCGTCGAAGCATCGAGACATGAAAAACGTTGTGAATCTTTTCCAATTCAGGGGGTAATATCAATCTGTATGCGACTGGTCCAATTCGTTCAGATACTTCATACGGCCCGATGAACCTCGGACTCAACTTACCTTTACGGCCAAATCTGAGTATTTTTTTCCAAGGTGAAACCTTAAGAAACACTTTGTCTCCCACCTGATACTCAATGTCTTTTCGTTTCAAATCCGCGTACGACTTCTGACGATCCGAAGCTGCCTTCAGACTTTCACGGATTATTTTTACTCTTTGTTCCGCATCTTTAATCAAATCAACTCCGAAAATTTTTCTTTCACTGAGCTCAGTCCAAAACAACGGTGTACGGCATTTACGACCATACAAAGCTTCGTAAGGTGCCATCTTAATGCTAGATTGAAAACTATTGTTATAAGCAAATTCAATCAAAGGTAAATACCGTTCCCACGAACCACTAAACTCAAGAATGCAACATCTCAACATATCTTCGAGTATCTGAATTATCCGCTCAGATTGGCCATCAGTTTGAGGATGAAAAGCGGTGCTAAAATGTAGCTTGGTACCCAAAGCTTCTTGTAATTTCTTCCAAAATCGCGATGTGAATCTCGGATCTCTATCTGATACAATAGAAATAGGTACTCCATGTAACCTTACAATCTGAGATACATACGTTTCAGCTAGCTTATCAAGGGAATAATCCGTACGTACAGGAATAAAATGAGCCGACTTCGTCAGTCTATCAACAACAACCCAGATCGCATCTTTCTTGCTTGATGACAATGGCAACCCCGATACAAAATCCATCGTGACTTGATCCCACTTCCATTCTGGTATCATGATCGGCTGAAGTAATCCTGAGGGTACTTGGTGTTCCGCTTTTACTTGTTGACATATCAAGCACTTCGAAACAAACTCAGAAATGTCTCTTTTCATATTACGCCACCAAAGCGAGCGTTTGGATCGTTGTACATTTTCGTACTCTCGGGTGCATTGACATTCGGCTACAGTGAGCTTCGTTCAGAATCATCGAAATAAGTTCTGAATTTCTTGGAATGCATAATCGACTTCTGAACCTCAAACAATCGTCATCATCTATTTGAAATTCAGATTCCATATTCGAAACACATTCAGCCCATTTTGCCACCAATTCATCATCGACTTTCTGAGCTTCACAAATTTGATGAATCAACAATGGTTTGGCCCTTAATTCTGCTACTAACACATTATCAGATAAAACAGATAGGTGTACATTCATTGTTCGTAAAGCAAACAGTGATTTACGACTTAAAGCATCCGCAACCACATTAGCCTTACCCGGGTGATAATCAATGACAAGCTCATAATATTTTAACAACTCAAGCCAACGTTGTTGTCCCAGATTCAAATCTCTTTGAGTCATCAAATATTTGAGACTTTTGTGATCCGAATATATATGGCACTTCTCACCAAACAAGTAATGACGCCATATTTTTAAAGCAAAAACAATGGCAGCTAGCTCGAGATCATGAGTCGGATAGTTTTTCTCATGCGGCTTCAATTGTCTGGATGCATAAGCTACCACTCGACCTTCTTGCATCAATACACAACCAGCCCAAGTAAGGATGCATCATCAGTAAATGACAAATTCTTTACTGGATACAAAGTTGTACTAATATCGAGGCTTGATCAAATAAGTTTTCAATTGATCAAAACTTTTTCGACATTTCTCGACCAATCGAACTTAATGACTTTACGAAGCAATCTCGTCATTGGTGTGGCTATCATCGAGAAACCTTTTACAAAGCGTGTCAGAGTAACAGCAAGTCCCAAAAGCTCAGGACTTGATAATGTTCCTTGGGGGCTTCCAATCAAGTATAGCTGAAATTTTGCTCGGATCAACTCTAATACCCGATGCAGATACCACGTGTCCCAAAAAGCTAACTTCTCTTAACGAACTCACATTTCTCGAACTTAGCATACAATCTGTTTATATCAGTAAAATCTGCAACACTAATCTCAGGTGCTCAGCATGTTCGATTTCATTGCATGAATAAATCAAGATGTCGTCTATAAACACAACCACAAACTGGTCCAAATATTGTCTGAAAATTCGATTCATCAAATCCATAAATACCGCAGGGGCATTTGTAAGCCCAAACGGCATCACTAAGAACTCGTAGTGACCGTATCTCATTCTGAAAGCAGTTTTAGGTATATCTGAGTCTCGAACTCGCAATTGATAATAACCGATCTCAAATCTATCTTTGAAAACACCGAGGCTCCTTTTTGGTGATCAAACAAATCATCAATACGTGGTAGCGGATATTTATTCTTTATGGTCACTTTATTCAATTGGCGATAGTCGATGCACATTCTCAAGGTTCCGTCTTTCTTTTTCACGAATAAAACTGGTGCACCCCAAGGTGAAAAACTCGGTCGAGCAAAACCTCTATCCGTCAACTCTTTCAACTGAGTTTTCAATTCTTTCAATTCCATTGGTGCCATACGATACGGAGCCGTTGAAATTGGTATGGTACCAGGTACTAGTTCGATGCCGAATTCAACTTCCCGAACGGGTGGTAATCCTGGTAACTCCTCAAGAAAAACATCGGAATACTCACAAACCACTGGCACCAATTCAAGCTTCTTTTCTGGTTCCTTACTATCAAGTACGACGCAAGATATGCCTCACACCCTTTTTAA
Source organism: Gossypium anomalum (assembly GCA_025698475.1). NCBI lineage: Eukaryota > Viridiplantae > Streptophyta > Magnoliopsida > Malvales > Malvaceae > Gossypium > Gossypium anomalum. The sequence goes on along the minus strand of CM046958.1, from coordinate 31,713,172 downwards.
CAAAAATTTTGGGCCAAAGATCGAAGATATAATCGCTGCGGCAACCCGCTCATATCGATGAGACTCAACTCGGATTATCTCGTTGTTTGCGCATCTCAAATCAATAGTCTTTCTTTTGCAATTCACAACTGCATCATGGACGGTCAACCAATCCATACCGAGGATAACATCAAATTCATCAAATGGTAAAAGCATCAAATCGGCCGAAAAATAGGAACCTCGGATTTCTAGGGGACATTTCTTACACACCTTATTAACAAATACATAATGACCCAAGGGATTTGACACTCGGATTACGAACTCAGTAGACTCAACAGGTAGAGTCTTACTGGATGCTAAAGTCTCACATACATATGAATGAGTAGAACCGGGGTCTATCAAAGCAATCACATCAGTATCAAAGAGAGTAAAAGTACCCGTAATAACGTCTGGCGAAAAAGCATCCTCGCGTGCGCGTATAGCATAAGCTCTAGCTGGAGCACGAGCCTCAGATCTGGTTGTAGCATCTCTAGATCCTCTCTGACCGCCGCTAATATTCCCTACATTTCTAGATGGTCTACCTCGAGCAGTAGTAGCACCCGGTTTCCCACTCTGCTTTACATTCTGCTCAGACAGTCTCGGGCAATCCTTGATAAAGTGGTCAGCTGATCCACACTTATAGCAGGAGCGGTCATGGAATCTACAACTCCCCGAATGCCATTTACCACAATATTGACACTCTGTCCTGTCCCGATGATCATTTCCCACACTGGCAACCGAAGTGACTCTTGTATTCACAGGGGGTCGATCGCGGTCTCGTCTGGAAAAACCCGAAGTGTCTTTGGATCGGCCAGAATCATCTCTAAATTTCTTCGATGACTGTTGAAAGGGCTTTCCCCAAGATCTCTTACGAAACTCTTTGGCTCCCATTTCAGCTTTTCTTTTCTCCTTACCGAGCTATTCGGCTTTGCAAGCTCGCTCGACAAGTACTACGAACTCTCTGATCTCTAGAATGCCAACATACAACTTTATATCTTCATTCAAACCATCTTCAAAACGTTTACACATTACGACTTCAAGAAACGCATTCTCGAGCGCGCATCTGGCTAAGCCCTCACAAACTTTCGTTCATAATCGAGAACCGTCATGGAACCTTGTTTAAGTTCAAGAAATTCTTTTCGTTTTTGATCAATGAATCTCTGATCGATATACTTTTCCAAACTCGGTTTGGAAAAACTCCCAAGTTACCAGCGCTCTGGGGCAACACATGAAATCAACGTATTCCACCAATAGTAGGCAGAATCACATAGCAAAGAGATACTACACTTTAGGCATTCCTCGGGTGTGCAAGATAGTTCATCAAGTACCCGGATAGTGTTGTCCAACCAAAATTCAGCTTGCTCGGCATCATTGCTTTCTGTAGCTTTAAATTCAATAGCCCCGTGCTTTCAGATTCTGTCAACTGGGGGCTTGTTTAACCTCATCTGGTCGATTACCAGAGGTACCGCGGGTGCAGGGGATGTATTAGTCGGGAGTGGGGGTTGTGGAACAGCCGTATTAGTTCGAATGTATTGGTTAAACCAATCATTCATCACATTATAAAAGGATTGTCTAGCCTCGTCATTTTGATTGCTCGCAACAGGTTGAGAGTCCATCGGCACCGTCCCGTGCGCGGGAGCAGGCGCTACACTCTCCACATCGTTAGCCACCGCTTGATTGGGATCGGGATCCATTGCTAACAAAAACACACATTTTAAACTGTCAAAAATCATCACACTATCGTATTAACACTTAATGGCATGTATAGCTAGACTCACACATGCTACGTTAGTCCGAGAATCGACTAAACCGTAACTCTGATACCAATAAATTGTAACACTCCTAATCCCGTATCCGTCGCCGAAAGGATTTAAGAAGTATTACCAAACAAGCAGATAATTCCATTTGAATACCAATAGAACCCAATTCCATTCATACAACAGACCAGGAGTCATCTTAAGTTAATAATTATCTCGATTCCTTCATAAGTTCAATTCGATCAAAATATTTAAAACATTGATTATATATCAACTACACATACATACTAACTAGGTGGAACTTATATAATAACATAACAGGCCATTTTCGCATGGCTATATATATACACATCAACAAAAGATACGTATTTAACATCAAAAGTCAGTCTTATACATGCCACTTTTAAAGTTCAACTATAAGGTACCAAATGGGCTTAGATAGTGTGGATGACCGTCTTTGAAATCCACGAGATCGATAGCTACTTAACGAGATCTATAAAGCAGAGAATTTAAATGACAGAGTAAGCATTTCGATGCTTAGTAAGTTTAAGTAATGAAATCATTTACAACTAAAACATAACATTAATAAGATAATTAAATACATAAACATAAAACTCCATGGTCATGTTACCTCACACTTCAATCATTATATTCACACACACAGAGTCATACCTGACTAAATTTCATTTAGCTCAACAATATCGTACCTCGAATAAGCTAAATATTTCATAAAACCCTAAGGTCCGACCCGGAGTTCACTATTCAATTTAACGAATACATTTAAAACCAAATCAACCTTTACAATGTATATATATATAAAACATACCTTATCATCTTAGAATTTTGAACTTACTTATTTGGAATTATTACAGCCGTATCACCAATTTCCAAATCAGCACGAATGTCTTCGGGATTTAGCCCGGATATAGCAACTAGCACGAATGCCTTCGGGACTTAGCCCGGATATAACAACTAGCACGTATGCCTTCGGGACTTAACCCGGATATAATGACCAGCACGTATGCCTTCGGGAATTGACCCGGATATAACACTCACGCAAGGTCTGCGGGTCTTAGCCCGGATATAGTCTCAATTTATCATGCATATGTCTTATCATCTCAACACATCGGTATTTCATTCGCATTACTAGAACACAAGCATAACAAGCTTAATAACCATTCCACTTTCGGCTCAATAGACCCATATGAGGGCACGATTTCGATTTGCCATTTAACACAATTTCAATAACTATTCAATTACAAATCATAAGTACAAGCTATTTATCTCACTACATAAATCAAGTAGAACCATTATGTCATAGACTAATTGTTATGCTTAAATATGATCAAGATTTATCAACTCATAGACTAAGTTCCATTACTCGAAGACTTACCTCGGATATACTTGAACGGTTGCGAAGTGGCTACTCGGCTACTTTCTCTTTCCCCTTATCTGAAATTGCCCCCTATGCTCTTGAGCTTTAAATTCAACAAATTTAAACTAGTCATTAATCGGCTATTAAAGTATTACTTTCAACATGTAATACATATAGATTCGGCTTTCACACATATAGTTTATAGTAAGCTTTATAAAAATTGATAATTAATTCATTAACAAATTTTCTTTAATGTTTACAATATAATTACATTTTCCCTATAAGCTAACTTCTTGAGCAACAGTCAGTAAAGTATTTATAATTGGAGTTACGAAACTCCAAATCGATTGCCGTAAATTTTTCTTTATAGAAGACTCATTTATCTATTATCCATAAAATTTTTATAATTTTTAGTTTAGCCCAACAATACCAGATTTTTTTTAAAGTTCACCTTGTTTCACTGCTTGACTAAACTGACCACTCTTCACTTCAATTTGAACTTCTCATTGTACAGAATTTAAAACATGTTCTCACTTATTTCATTTGAAACTAGACTCATCAAGGAGTTTAAGCATATAAATTTTATCTTAGGGCCATTTTTGTACAATTTATACTGATTTTATAAAAACAGAAAAGGGAATCTAGTAGTCATTTTGACTGAGCCCCACATTACTTCAAATATCTCAAGATCGGTAACTCTTTTGTTTTTTTAGTTTCTTTTGTAAGAAACTAGACTCTTCAATCTTTAATGACATAATTCATCCAGCTTCTAATTCAACTCCTACAAATTATGGTGATTTTCCAAAATCACCTTACTGCTGCTGTCCCCAAGCAGTTTAATACCAAATCACTCTTTCAAACATTCCTTGTATACATTTTATTTAAGCATGTATACTATCAATCGAATTCATCAAATAATTATCTATAAATTCATTCCAACAATCTCAATACAATACATGGTGTTCGAACCCTTATTCAAGTTCAAGATTCGGCTAATACACATATATATACACTAGAAATAAATTACTAACATTTGTATTTCACCTTAATAGCTAGCTTAGCAAACCTTATTTTAACATACAATTTTTTTCTTAACACAATTAAGGCATCCTCTTCATTCCATCAATTAAAAACACATACAGTACCCAAATATCCAAAACCATATTCGGCCTTATAACACACTTAATAGCCGATTCCTTTCCATAATGCACTTCCAACAATGAAATCAACTTATTCAACTAGGCTACCTTAACATATCAAATATCCTTCAAAATTCATCAATTAACCAAATTTATCTACTTGTCAAAAGGTTATATATATACTCAAGAATTCATAAATCTTAACTATGGGCTAACTAAACCATACTCTTATCAACTTAATCTCATCATCAATTAAAAAAATATATCACAAAGCATACCTTTAAATGGAAGTAGCTATGGCCGAATGCCTTGTTTCTTTTTCAAGCTTTTCTTTCTCAAATTTTCGGCAATGAAGAAGAAAGATGAGCATTCCTTTACTTCTTTCTTTCTTTTTTTTACCTTATTTTACTAATTATTATTTTATTTCAAACAATGAAATTCCTTATTTTAATATTTAATTAAACACATTTTACCCAACAACAATCATCATGGCCGGCCACTAGGTATAAAAAGGTTTATTTGACATGCAAAACCGTTGTTTCCAATATATGCTTAAATAGATCCTTATGGATTTACCTATCACATTTCAAAAGTGTCACACATAAGTCCTATTAACTAAATTCACATGCAATCGACTAAATCGAAACTTAAAACTTTCACACATTTATATTCACATATAATAAACATAAAATATGACGGCTAAATATTTTTATGACTCGGTTTTGTAGTCCCGAGACCACGATTAGGGTCAAATTAGGGTTGTCACATTATATACACATAAACATATGTGCATTTCACACTTGCCTATTCGGTCACACCACATACACAAGTACTTATATAAGATGATGCTTTTATCATTACTTGCTAATACATCATATACTTTGCTTTCATTTAAATAACCACTCAGCCATATTACATTTCTAAATAACCATTTGGCCTCACTATACAAACAAGATAGCACACATTTTCATAAAGGCAATTCAGATAACTTGCACACATTTAATATTAGCCATTTCGGCCTCACCACATATACATATCTTGTACATCAATTTCATCATATCAAAACTACTTATATATCATTTCCTAACGTCACATTCAAAATTCACATATGGTTTTAATCAATATCTTATAAGCAACTCAAACAGTTTTATCAAAGTTTACAACATAATCACAAATTCACTACAAGCTGTCTTCCTGAGCAACAGTCATTAAATTATTTGTAACTGGAGCTACGAAACTCCAAATCAAGTGCCGTTAATTTTCCCTGAAAATAGACTCATATATCTTTCATCCATAAAATTTTCAGAATTTTTGGTTTGGCTAATCAATACCAGATTTTTATTAAAGTTCCCTTGTTTCACTGTATGACTAATCTGACCACTCTTCACTTCTAATCAAATTTCTCATTGTACAGAATTCAAAATATGTTCACGTTGATTTCATTTGAAACTAGACTCATTAAGCTTTAACTACATAATTTTTTTAGCCTCTAATAATTTTTTTAGCCTCTAACTCAACTCCAACAATTTATGGTGATTTTCTAAAATCACCCCAAGCAGATCTATTACAATTTACTCTTAAATTTCCAAAAGTTCAAACACTTAAGAACTTACTAAGATCTCAACTTCCCTTCTTCAATTTCCTAATCACATTGGTAGTTTCACTTACTTTGTAACATTAATCCGCAATTCATCTCATAATTCATTCGGTAATTTCATCACATAATTTATTAAAATACCATTTCCTTATATTGATTTCAAATACATTCAAGAATTTGAAGCATAATTTCATAGCCAAATGTAATCACTATTCGGCATTTACAAGAAATTCATAGTATTTTATTCGCGTCTTAACTCATGATGCTTCTAGTTATTCCATCTTATCTCATGTATTCAAAATACCATTCACACATATTAGTTCATAAGACATTTGGCTATCACACAAAGTCCTCACTAAATTCATACTCATTCTATTTACCATTACTTAACTGAAACACAGAGATCATATATTATTCTCTAAAACTCTTTTAGCATATACCCCATTTCCATGCACAATTCAATCGAGAAAGTTAGCCATTTTCATCTCATATTATGAACATTATTAATCATTCGAAAATATATATATTTATATATCACATATACTAAAACTTTATTCTATATTCATTTAATCTTTACACACATAAATTCAACTTAATCGTTTAAGAGCTATATCGATTACACGACTACCTTCGTTCTTTCCTCGATCCGAGTTTGTCCCCATAAGCTCTTGATGCTCAATCAACAATTTTTAACTTCAAATTTGCAAACGGCAATGTCATTACTTTACATAACAGAAATTAAATTTCATTACCTAAACTATCCACGGCAATCACCTTCCGAGCACCTTAATTTTCTTTAAGCTAAACCACCTCATAGCATACATATACACATTCGGCTAATTATAAAACAAAATCAGCACTCATAACCGAATCATTAACTAAAATCACATTTGGTAATATGCTTAAATAATCTTCAATATTTAATAACATCTAAAACTAATTTGTTTGAGGTGCCATGAATTATTCAAATTGGCCGAATATCATTGAATTTCTAAAATCATGCTTATACCCACTTATATATATTATTCAAAGTATTTAACAACACTTAAAAATCCAAAACCATAAAGCTCAATTCATATAACACCAAACTCAATGCTAAATCACCCGAGGCACATTCGGCACTAGCACAAGCACACAGACATTTAACTTTTATAAAATTCAACTTTTAACAAGCTCCCTATGCTTCCATGATAAAAAACCGAATGCTCATCTTACCACCCACATGCATATTTAATTATCTCAAGCCTCTCTCAATCAATTTTATTCATAATAGCATGAACTCAACAATCCATTACTCATACAAAACAAACATAACCAAAAATCCCTTCATGAACTAATCACTCACATGTAACATACTTTTCAAAAACAAGCTCATAAACATATGAATTTTGGTATCAAATTGTCCACTAAACATTCGTTTACTATCTTCTATCCTCAACTCAAATTTCCTCACTCATTTTCACTAAGGCCGAATCTAAAATGCCTCATAAACTAAATTTATCAAGTGGGTTTCGGCTAGAAAAAGAAGAGAAACACAATTTCATCAACAATTTACAAAACCACATCAAATTACCTTCAAATTTGCCTTCAATTGACCGAACGGTCCCCAAAACCATCCTTCACTCTTCTTCTTTTTATGAATTTCGGCTAGGTGAAGAAACAAAGATGAGTTCTTGTTTTCTTCACCCCTTTTTTATTTTATTTTTATCCATAACTATATAATAATGAATATATCAATAAACTACTTAAAAAAAATATAAATTCATTATTATACATATAAAATATGCTTATTTTGCTCACCAAAACCATCATGGCCGGCCACTAACATTAAAAGTGGCAATTTGACATGCAAACCCACTTCTTTGCATCATACAATAATTAATCACTTAAAAAATAAGCCACACATATATTCAAAGCTTCTCATATAAGTCCTTTTTATTTAGAAACACATTCAAATTGACAAAAATCAAAGCATTCCAATTTCACACATGCATGATCACATATTTTAGACATAAATTATTATATTCAATTATTTCTGTAACTCGGTTTAGCGGTCCCGAAACCACTTCCCGACTAGGGTCAGAATAGGGCTGTCACAGTAGCTTTCATAGTAGTATGTAACTAGGGAAAGCTTGACTATGATACTATAATGGAATGACTTCATAACTAAATGCGTTTATAATTAATAGACGAAAAGCTAAAACTTAACTATAAATCATTTCAGCCTTAATTATATATGTTCAAACGGTCCCTCCACTAGCTCATTTAAACTAGAAATCAATCTTATGTGTTTTCTCACTAAAATAAATGAACAAAAATGAACATGTTTTCTCATTGACGGAAATGAATGTGTTTTCAAACTAAATGAGCAAAAATTGATGGAAATGATAAAGTTAGAGAAACGAGTCACATTCATAAATGAATGTGTTTTCTCACTGAGTATAAAAATAACTTGAAAATTAATTTAATGTTTTCAAATTATTATTTAAATAATTAAAATTCAAAAATAGAATTAAATTATTTTGTTATTGTGAATCTGTTGAATACAAAAATAAACATATTTCATCATAGATTCTTTTACAACAAAGTTGTTATGACTTTAACGAAATTAGAATTGAGTTGAGAAAATTATTTAATTGAAAAATTAATTTATCTAATTAATTAATTTTTATTTATTTATTTATGAAAATAGAAAAAAGATTTATTGAGTTGGATTAAACTATAAAGTGATGGGTTAAAAGTCTAAGAAATACATATAATTGGATCTAATACAAGAGAGGCCTAATTCCTCTCACATTGTGTGTGAGGGGCAACAACCCTAGTGCAACCCTAATGTATCTAACTAGGGTGTGCGACCCTCTCTTCTAGTTAGACTAAAAGACTAATTTTTCTATTAAATAAATATTATTTGTGTTTTACTAATTCAACCAAGATTCTCCTATCTCTCCCTATAAATATATTGCACTGGTAAAACTATTTACACAACATGTTTCACATAACTTTGAGATATTGTTATTCTATCAGAAAGTAGAGAGAAATTATTTTCTAAGTATAAAATCTATTTTTTGAAAATCACAATTTTATCGGTGTCTATTGGGAGAGAATTACTTTCTTAATAAAAGTAATAAATCGTTTCTAGTTCTATGTTTTGTTCATGATTGATCGAGCCTACACCCGAAGCAATTTGTAGTACGAGAATAGAAAAGAAGGTTGTTCAGTTGAAAGCTAGGAACGTTTAGGATTTGTTTCGCACAAAGCATAAGTATTTTTCAGTAAAAAATTTATTACTATAAATATCACAATCTAGTTTGGTTTTTAAATTTTTTTGTTGTGGTGGAAAGCCATTTTATTAAATTGAAAACTTTCAATAATTGATATTAGAGCAAGGTTGTGTTATGTTTATAGTATAAATCGATACTAAATTTTCTCTTTTCTTCATGTTTGGCCAATTTTTGATAAAATGTAATGTTCTTGTAAATATATGCATGTTTTGGTTATGTATGTGAATGAATGTATTTTATTATTTTATTATATATTTGATAAAGTAATTTTGTCACTGTTGTGATTCCTAAAATTTAGATTGGATGTAAATTCAAGTTTTTAATAAATTATGGGATATGTAATTATATTGTGGACTATCATCCCTACGCAAGTTTTATTTTATTTTAAAATGTGTTTTCTCACTAAAAGCAAGATATGAATTAGTGATTAATTTAATTTCTTTGAATTATTTAATTGATTGTAATTAAAAAATTGATGTTTGAATTTGAAATTTAATTTATTCAAATTATTATTTAACCTAAAGGGATCAAAGATATCCTATGAAGGTAATACATATAACAAGGTTATCGAACAAAAGTTTGAAATCAGTAGCTTTTTTAATGGTATATAATGGGGAGTTCGGTCATGATACTTTAGTGGAATGCCTCTGTGACTAAATAATTTGTGATTACTAGATGAAGAGTTAGAACTTAATTATAAATTATTTAAGTCCTAATTATATATGTTCGGTCAGTACCTCCACTAGCTCAACACAACTCTTTAACGGATTGCGTTTAACATGAATACTTGCATGGAACCGTAAACAATTGGAAAATGATATATGGTTCACTAGATTTACTCATTGGAGTAATAGATGTTTCCTCAATTTAATGATTAGATTGATCTGGAGTTAATTTAGTCACTTTTGATTTCTATTTAAATAGATCAAATAATGAACCCAAAGTGGAGCTAAATTATGGAATCAAGTTATCTAATTATTTGGAATTAAAGAAAATTAATTAAGTAAAGTTATACATGCTTTTTAATACAGTGAAGTCATCATGATTTCAACGAGATTAAAATAGGGCTTGTGTAAATTATTTAATTGGGTAATCAATTTTAGTTTGTTAACGAAGATTAATTAAGAGTCCAAAATACATATATGGGACCTAAATTGACCTAACTTGGGTTAGAAGTGACCAGTTCATATGGGAAGAGCTTGTCGCCCAAGTGAGCAAAATGGGCGGCATAGAAAGTCCTTATAAGATTATTTTTGTCACCCATTCTAGTTGATTTAGCCTAAGACTCTTTATATTATTGGTAATTCTAAATAATTAAAACTCTAATAAGCTCTTTATAAATATCTTACTTTGGCTAAAGATAAAAAGACTGATGAAAATCCTCAAATTAATGAAACCTAAAAATCCTTAGTTGTTAATTTGCTCATTTGGCTAAAAAAGAGAAAGTTTGTTCAGAATCGTTTTGTTAAGATTTAGTGCCCAGTGCCCTAAGTATAGTTTATTCATCATTTATACATGTAATTTTTTAATAGAATCATTTAAATAAAATTTCATTATTCATGTTAATATTATATGTATATGTCATTAACGGTTTCTGCAAGCGAAACAAAATATAAACAAATATTTGCTTATTAATTACTTAATATTTAGCTAATACTAAGTTGTATTACATGGTCAGATTGTAATGCGAGAAAGCAACTTGTATTAATTGGTAATCTAAAAGATCCATAGTTTAATGAATTGAAATTGAATAAATTGATTAAAGGAATATTATGCCTTCTATCAAATCCAAATGGGGAGATACTTTATCTTAGGTGCTAGAGTGGTTAACTCTTAGAACATAGAGACATACATATGATTGTCTGAATTGACTATACATTAACATAACACAAGTTGAATTAATCTTAGATCCGTTTATGGATTAATTCACTTGTGACATGTGACTTACCTCAATATCGAGTAAGTGACTGATCGGCTGTTTAACGTCACAACAATAATGTGCAAGTGTACACTATTGATGCAAGTATAGTAGATAGATATGAGTCTGTCAGATATCGATCCCACGAGGATGGTTGTCTTTTGCCTATCAATGCCAGTGCAATAAATAGATAGAAATGAAATAAATTGTGAGAGTAGTTGTTGAAGCAAAACTTGAAAACAATAAGATAAAATATGATACTGATAAACTGGGATACCCAACATGAATATTCAACAGAATGTTAAGTGCTCACAAGGTATAAAAGGAGAGGTAATTGTCGATGCATTAAATTGCAATGAATATCTTACCCATCTTAACTTTTATATTTAATATAAGACTTAAACATGCACATTAACCGCACCTTCTGATGATGGCAATGGAACACTATTAAGAACAAGTGGATTAAATTCCTATAATCCTCAAGCAACTTCCGTTGTCATGCTTGTTAGCTAAACTGTCGCTGCACTTTTCAGTGTCAATGACCGCAATAACACTTCCGTGCTAAAAACATTCAAACCCAAAGATTAAATAGTAGAAGCAAGATTTAATAAAATAACATTTAACCCAGAAATCATGTGTACTTTCGTATTAACACGAAATAGAAAGTAATCACCAGCGTTAAGAAAAGAAAAATAAAAGAAACAAGTGGAGAATACTATTCCTAAACAACTCGACTTGAATCTCTCTATTTCTTCTTGTTTTACACTCAGGGCTCCTCGTTAATAGCTAATCTGCATCCCTTTTCACGTCGGTTCACCCGTAAGAGGCTTAAGCCGCCATAGCCGAAAGCTTCAAAGGGCAGGTTGAAGAAGATGATAATCCAAAAATCTCTATTTTTTTCTTTTTACGTGAATATTTATATTTTTCCCCAAATAGCCCAGGTGTCCTTTCATCAGAATCATGTTGCCTTTGTACGTACAAGTTGGTTATACCAGACTGGACAGTGCACACATTTTTGTTCTTATCTAGGCAGCTGTCAGGTGTGGCGACTATTCTAGGCGCAATCTGAAAATACTCATGCAGCGACATTGGTTCAAAAACATGAAAAATTAAATAAAAATAGGCTAAGATCCATTGAGTTACAAAATGAAAGTTACTAAAATGAATATGCTAAAATATGTGCTAAAGATAACTAAACGAGAACAAATTAACCAATAAGTAAGGAGAAAACATATGTTCTTTCTAGTATTATCACACCCCTAAGCTTGAGTTTTTACTTGTTGTAACACCCTAAACTCGACCTAGATGTTATGACCGAATCTGACTATGTTACGTGATAGCATTTGAAGCTAAGTTGTTACGACAAAATAATTTCCATTTGTTACATAATAGTACCAGATTCAGTTCCAGTTAGGGTCTTCGCCCATTTCAGTATAGAAGCAGTCATGCATTAGAGCCTTGGACCATTACAGAATCAGTAATCAGTATAGTAACATATATACAGTCACAAAATCCTACCCAGCCAGCCTCTACACATAATCTTCGTCCAACCCTACACCCTATGTGGGGATATAATCAACCCACCCATCCCTACACTCCAAAAAGTACCGAATGAGGCACTAAACAGTAGTTTGCAGCTTAGCTGCCAGAAAATTAGACCAAAGGCCTTTCAATACACTTCCTCCGAACAATACCAACCCTCATCCCAATGCAATGCAACATACAGTAATGACATGCTACATCATGGCAATAGTGCATACAATATCAATTCATTAAGTATCATCATGCTCGATAACAGTTAAATATATATATTTATATATCAGTCATTTCAGTCAATTAGGGGTCTAAGTTACCAACCCTACAGTAGGTTTACAGTCGACTGGGGCTTGTCCGTGTGGGCCCACACGCCTCAAATTGGCCTTGGCCGTGTGGATCACACAGCCTGGCCCAGAATGCCACACGCCCGTGTGGCCCACACTGCCTAAATCGGTCAAGCCCGTGTGTCACACACGACTGTGTCTAGTGCACATGGCCTGGCTTCGTCGATTACACACCTGTCTTATGGCACACGGCCTACCACACGGCCGTGTGGCGTCGATAGAATGGTCTTCGACTTTCGTCGAAACCTCTTTTTGCATTTTTGGGTACACACCTGGTATCGTTTGATGCTAAATTCACCCTCAAGCTTCTCGTAACCTAGCAACACAGTATCCAAAGCTGATTTAGAGATTACACCAACGAATTCGACAATAGGGAATTATCAAAAGCTCTACTTACCGCCAATAAAGAACCTTTGTTAACACTTCCCAATCCAAGAGGCAGAATTCTCTGCACAAAGACCTTCGTCCAAACCAACCATTACAAAAAGAGGGATTAGATTCCCAACCATTTGATAAACAACTATGAGAGAAGGAAAAAGAACCACTTACAAATATCGCACTAGTGCAATTTAAGACGCAAAAGGAGAACGATGTCTTAAGAAACGAAAGAAGAAAAAGGGAAAGGGAGAATTCTAGGAGAATTTTGGTAGGGAAATAGAGAAGCACAACGACAAACGAAGAAGAGAAAATTTGGGAAAGAAACAAAAAAAAATAAAAACCTATCAGATATTCTCCAACTTTCCACTACTACACAATCTCAACTACTCAGCATTTTGATTCTACTCAAACACCTACACGACACCAATAGCAAAAATAATTCCCTCGCTTATGCTGTGATTCGAACACAGGACCTCCATCACACCAACGAACCACTTAACCACCAGACCAGCAAGCCCATTCTATTATAAGCCTACCAACTATTAAATAAAAGCCTATTGACCAAAGATGAATACCAAAATTTTCCCACGTCATGGCTTGAACTTGAGACCTCTTACACTCACCTAGAACATATAACCACTTAAGTAGATACACAATTGTGTGTCATATTTTAACAAAACATAAATATGCAAAAAAAATTTGGGGCGTTACAAATCTACCCCCTAAAAAAAATTTTAGCATTGAAATTTTACCTGATTAGAACAGATAAGGATACTGTTAATGCATCGCATCCTCAGGCTCCTACGTGGCCTCCTCGGAGCTATGATTACACCATAGAACCTTAACCAGTGGGATGGATTTTTTCCTCAAAATCTTTACGTTGTGATCCAATATTTGAATCGGCTCCTCTTCAAAAGTTAGGTCTGGTCTAACCTCAATTTCCTTAACAGAGACGATGTGTGTGGGATCAGAGTGGTAGGCCTCAACATCAAGATGTGGAAAACATAGTGAATCTGGTCCAACCCTAAAGGTAGCTCTAACTAGTAGGCAATCGGTCTCACTTGTTTCAATATGCGATAGGGTCTAATAAATCTAGGGCTCAACTTGCCCTTACGACCAAACCTCAGTACCTTCTTCCATGGCGAGACCTTAAGAAAAATGAAGTCTCCTACAAAAAACTCGATCTCACGACTCTTCAGGTCTACGTAAGACTTTAGTCTATCGGATACCGCTTTCAGTCGGTCTCGAATCAACCTAACTTTATCCTCGATATCAGAAACTATTTCAGGACCCAGAACTCGTCGCTCGCCCAATTCAGTCCAACATAAAGGAGTGCGACACTTACGACCATAAAGTGCCTCATAAGGTGCCATCTGTATACTAGACTGGTAACTATTATTGTAAGCGAACTCTGTCAACGGCAAATACTCCTCCCAACTGCCTCGAAAATCAATCACACAACTCCTCAACATATCCTCCAGTATCTGAATCACCCTCTTGGATTGACCATCTGCCTGAGGATGGAAAGCTTACTGAAGTCTAACGTTGAACCCAAAGCCTCATGTAGCTTTTTCTAGAACTGAGACGTGAAGCGAGGATCCCTATCAGAGATGATCGAAGTGGGTACCCCATGCAGTCTCACTATCTCAGACACATATAGTTTAGCCAGCTTCTGCAGCGAGTAGTCAGTACGAACCGGTATAAAATGGGCAGACTTGGTCAATCGATCCACGATGACCCATACAGAATCCTTCTTAGTGGGTGTGAGGGGTAACCCACTAACGAAGTCCATAGTCACTTGCTCCCACTTCCAAAGTGGAATCTTAACTGGCTGCAACAAACCTGAAGTTAACTGATGCTCAGCCTTAACCTACTGGCAAGTCAGGCATTTACCCATTAAATTGATAACCTCTTGTTTAAGTCCTGGCCACCAGTATAACTCACGAAGGTCTCGGTACATCTTATTTCCACCAGGATGTATAGTATAGGGGCTACTATGCGCCTCTCTTAGTATCAACTGCCTCAATTCAGTGTCTTTCGATACACAGATTCTCCCACGGAAACAAAGTACCCCTTCGCTATTCAGTCCAAAGTCTTCAGTATGCCCACTCTCAACCTGTCAGAAATGAAGAACCAAATATTCATCCTCTAACTGCTTACCCTTAATCTGTTTAATCGACGTAGGCTTAACCTGAAGCTCAACTAGCAGACTTCTATCATCAAATAAACTGAGGCGAGCAAACATCGCCCTCAAATCAGTCATAACCCTACGGCTCAGTGCATCGGCCACCATATTAGCCTTATCAGGGTGATATTCAATCGTACAGTCGTAGTCCTTAAGCAGCTCAATCCATCTACGCTACCTAAGATTTAGCTCCTTCTAAGTGAGGAGATACTTGAGGCTCTTATGATCCATGTAGATGATACACTTTTCACTATATAGGTAATGTCTCCAGATTTTCAGTGCGAATACCATCGCAGCCAACTCCAAGTCATGTGTTGGATAATTCGCCTCATGAGTCTTAAGTTAACGAGATGTATATGCTACAACCTTTCCCTCCTGTATCAACACACATCCCAAACCGACATGTGATGCATCACTGTAAACAGTGAACTTTTTTCCAGACTCTGGCTGTATCAAAACAGGGGCCTTAGTCAGTACAGTCTTAAGCTTCTCAAAGCTCGCTTGTTGCACATCAGTCCAGTTAAACGGCAGACCCTTGCGTACCAGCTTAGTCAAAGGTGCCGCAATCAGTGAAAACCCTTCTACAAAACGTCGATAATACCCTACCAGCTCCAGAAAACTGTGAATTTTAGATACAATTTAGGCTGTTGCCAATCCAAGACAGCCTCAATCTTTCGAGGATCAAATCTAATCCCTTCAACAAACATTACATGTCCTAGAAACGCTACTTCACGTAGCCAGAACTCATATTTATTGAACTTGGCGTACAGTTGTTTCTCTCGCAAGATCTGCAGAACCACTCTAAGGTGTTCATCGTGCTCATCCTCAGTCCTCGAATACACCAGTATGTCGTCAATAAATACCACCACGAACTGATCCAGATAGGTCTGGAACACTCGGTTCATCAGATCCATCAAAACTGCTGGTGCATTCCTTAGTCCAACTTGCATCACTAGGAACTCGTAATGACCGTATCGAGTCCTAAATGTTGTCTTGTGTACATTAGTCTCCTTAACCCTCAACTGATGATATCCTTATCAAAGGTCAATCTTGGAGAAAATAGAAGCCCCTCGGTGCTCCCCACGGAGACACACTAGGGCGGATGAACCCACGATCCAGTAACTCTTAAATCTAAGCCTTAAGCTCCATAAGCTCTTTCGTTGCCATTCTATAGGGAGCGATAGACATCGGAGTTGTACCAGGAAGAATCTCAATCCCAAACTCTACTTCACGATTCAGAGGTAACCCAGGTAGCTCTTCAGGAAAAATGTCCTGAAAGTCCTTAACCGTCTTGATATCCTTAACCGAAGAATCCACAGAATCTGAAACACTGATGTAGGCCAGATACGCCTCACATCCCTTACGAACCAACTTTTCTACCCTCAATGCAGAAATTACATTCGATAAGTAGTTCCGAAGTTCCCCAATTATGACTGTCTCGCTATCCTCCTCAGTTCTCAATACAACCCTTTTTGTGGCACAATCTAAGCTCATTCGGTGTTTAACCAACCAGTCCATCCCTAGTATCAGATCTAACTCTTAAAAAGGTAGTTCTATCAGATTAGCCAGAAAAATAACCCTTTGAACCTTTAAAGGAACATTTCTAAACAACTTATTTACCCTTGCTGATTGTCCTAGCGGACTCAGTACAGTCACCTTACTCGCAATGCTCTCAACTAAGATACCCAAGTTGTAACACCCCAAACCCTTATCCGTTGCCGGATTAGGGTTACAGAGTATCACCAATCAAAAACACATTTTCAGATAATCACGTACACACACTTATAATAACTAAAGAAAGAAAATTCAAACAATTGTTAAATAATTTCATAGTCTATTTAATTACCAGTACTATAGAGTTGAATATACTTTTAATTCAAACTCATAATACATGTAGATATACAGACCTCATTACACTTTAATCGCACACTGTAACCATATACAATTACATTTCACAAATGTACCACTATATTTTTTTTTATAAAAATCATATCAAATTCGGTAATCATTTAATATTAAGTTAAACACTTATTCACTACACCAAAACACATATAATTATTATAATTTATTATTGCATATGCCATTATTCATCTAGTCATTATTTCATGCATTAGTTAAGCCAAGTTTGATCTTAATTATTAATCATTCACGGTTCAAATCAATTGACTTATAAATATATATATATACTTCAATTGTCTAAATCATTATACTTATTCTATAATATAATATTACAACATTTAATATGCTACAGTTGGATACAAATTTACTATACTACCTATATTAATCACATTTACCGAAATATGATACAATATAAATTAATGATTTCATATAATAATCCCAACTTGTCATCATTAGATCAAGGCATTGATTAGCTTCCACCACCGAATTTAATCAGCTTACACCCATCCAAAAACATGCATGCATAGTTCAACTAGTTGATCGAAAATACTTAATAACTAAAAGAGTTTATTCCTGAAATTTCAAAATATTAATCACAAATATAGACATATACAGAACGTAAATATTACATACTTTATATCAAATATATCAAGTCAAATTACCACATACAAAAATATTCATATAAGCAATGCCAAGCCACAAATAAATCAAATTTTCTTATTCAATTGCATCTTATAACCGAATATACCAATATATTATTGAATTAATTTCAAACTAACTCATGTATGTCTTACCTGTTCAAAACCTTGACCAAATCAATTTAACATGCTATGAAAATGCATACATACAATGATCATTACACCATCCATTTTAAGTTTACCAACCGTTGTCAAACTATTACTAGCACATATAGCGTCTATCATGTGAATTATTCTTTCATAGCATATAGTATTTAAGCAAAAGTGAGCTCAAACCACAATCCAAAAATACAGCCAAAATTTTCAAAACCAAGATCACAATACATTATAACAAAGCCCACATACAGTCAAACTTAAACATAAATAGCAAGCCATTTTCACATGGCTAATATACAAACACATTTAAAATAATTAATCCCCAAACCAGTCTATACATGCCATAATTTAAGTTTAGCTTATAAAGTACCAAAACAGTAGATAGTGTGATGAGCTTGGCTGACAGTCCCCGAGCTTGTAGCTTGACTTCAAAATCTATAAAACAAAATAAACATAGCACACAAAATAAGCTATCAAAGCTTAGTAAGTCATAAGCAAATATACAACTCATTACTATAAATATATTAGGATAATCAAACAAATACATTAACATTTTTATGCTTGACCTCAAACTTATAAATTATATATGTGAAACATTTTCCATAAGCTATAATACACCTAAGCCGAATGCATATATGACCATTTAACACTTGTAAATTTACTTCCAGCCAAATAGTCATAATAAATCACACATCCGTTCCGTTTATTCACTTATATAACATAAGAATAACTAGATAACATTACTTGTATAGCTTAAACCAAAGTAGCCGAATATGCAAGTATACATATACACATACTAAATGACATTTCAATGCCACATAAATTCTTCATCACAAGCCGAATGCACATATTCAAATATACATGGATTTCTCATTTGCAAAGTATATGATTTATAGCATACAACTACAATACTTTCTTACCTTGTCTTGAGTAAATACCAAATTAACTCGTACTTGACCACTTAGCTCGTATTATACAATCCGTACACGGTTTACTTTTGCCCGATGAACCATTCAGAATTGGATAGGACACTCAGATAATCACATAAATCGTACAATGCCAACGTTTCAGACGTGGCCTTACATGTAGCCACATATCGATGCCACTGTCCCAGACAGGGTCTTACTCATAAACACATATCAGAATCATAAATCGATGCCATGGACTTACTTGCACACATATATCGGGATCCTATGTCATGACATACGTATCCTAGCTATTCCTAAGGTTCACACGGGGCTTTCAGACGATGTATCTCGGTCAAATCGAACTTGGAAGTGTAGTAGCCACATTTAATCATATTCGGCCATAGTATATTTAAATTATAACATTTCATAACAGCACATAAATATAATATTAAATTACCAATAACACATTTATTTGCTTATAAACTTACCTCGGACGACACAAAACGGAATCGGGTAGCTAGTCGACGACTTTTGTTTTTTCCCGATTTCTTTGGTTCTTGATCTAAACATATTCAAATTAAGCTCATTAAAACATATTTTCATTCAATTTAGTCCAAAAACACATAAATGGGAAAATTACCATTTTACCCCTGACATTTACAATTTTTTATAATTTAATCCCTATTGCACAAAACACAAAATATGCAAAATTTCAAGGTACCCATGTTTGGCCGAATATTCCTAGTGTTCATACAAGCCTGTATATTTCATTTATTTCATATTTTAGTCCCTCAAATTATTATTTTTGCAATTAAGTCCTAGTTAGTCAAAATCATCAAAAACTCCAATACAAAATATGTTAATCTAAAACATATCTTTTATTTTTCATCATCAAAAAACAAAAATCACAAGCTATCAACAATGGCACAACTCAAAATATTCACCAAAATCAAAATTTCAAGCATGGGTTTTGTAGTACTCGAAGCAACGATCTCAAAAACGTAAAAATTATCAAAAACCGAGCTGAACACTTACCTTAATCGAGCTTGAACAAGGCCGAACCCTACTTTATTTTCTTTCTTTTTCTTTCTTTTAGTTTCGGTGCAAAGATGAAGGAAATAACATGAATGTGGCTTATTATTTTATGATATAATAACATATATTAATTTATTATTAATTTACCTAACTAACCTTAATGAAATAATAATAAAATTATATAACCTATGTCCATTACCGTACAAGCCACATGTTAATGGAATAATTACATTATAAATTCTCCAACTTAGAAAACCACCAACTATCTGGCCCTTTTACTTTAAACTATCAAATTTTTAATTTACGCGATTAAGTCCTTTTATTTAATCGGATGCCTTAACGAAAAAATTAAATTACGAAAATTTCACAGATATAAATTCACACAAAATAAACATAGAAAATAATTTTTAAATATTTTTTGACTCAGATTCGTGGTCCCGAAACCACCATTCCAATTAGGGTCTAAATCGGGCTGTTACACAAGTTCTTGGACACAGTATAGGCTATATAGGAATGAGTGGATCCTATATCTATCAGTGCAGTATAAGGTACATTATAAATAAAGAACATACCCGCGATAACGTCTGGAACATCTCTATCCTCTCGGCGATGTGCAACATAAACTTGAGCCGGCTGCCTCGCCTCAGTATGACCAGCACCTCTGCCCGGTGCTCTCTGACCACGACCCAACCTATTACCACCTCTGGCATGCCCACGGCCTCTCGGTGGCTGCTGAACTGCTCTCGGTGGTGGTGCAGTACCAGTACCCGGAGCTTGCATCTGATCGGACCTCCGCAGACACTCTTTAATAACAAGCCCCAATTCTTTTCCAACACTCGCCTTGATAGTGTCTACCACAGTCAGTACAAGACAGTTGTCCAGTAGCAGCAATATGAGCCCTAACTTTGATCGGCCCATCAACTCTGGCCTTTTTCTTAGGCCTCTGAACGGAACTTGAGGGCTCTAAATCCCTCTTGCTCCTACCTCTCTCTCGGTTCTGGCACTCAGCACTCTTCACTTCCTCGATGATCTTCGCCTTATCAACCAGTGCAGCAAAGTCTCGCTCCCTCTGCGGAGTTATCAGAACCCTCAGATTATCCTTGAGGTCATCCTCAAAGCAAACACATCGCTCATACTCAGTCGCCGCCATACCTCGCGCATAGCGGCTCAGTCTTAAAAATTTAGCCTCATACTCGGCCATCGATTCATCTCCCTGAGTCAGATTTAAGAACTCTCTCCTACGAGCATCCACATAACTGGCCCCCACATACTTCCCCTGGAAAGCGGTCTTAAAGAACTCCCAGGTCGGTCAATCAGGCTGAGTGCCCTCTTTAACAGTAAGCCACCACTGATATGCCTCATCACGTAGCAGGGATACGACACCCTTTAATTTCTACTCGGGAGTGCAATCCAGATTGTCCATAATCCTCTCTTTGGCCTCTATCCAGTACTCAACCACATTAAGGGCAACTCCAGCAATACCCCTGAAAAGCTCAGCTCCGTTAGACTGGAGTCGTTCTGTAACCGACCTGTGGCCTCTAGCTCTAGTATTGGGCCCAACGACCCTCTCTAAAATCCTCAACATGGCCTGGGACAGTGCGTTGTCCCCAGCCACTCGATCATGAGACCCAGTCTCAGTCACAAGTGAAGCCGATGTCTCACTAGTATCCAATTGACACAGATTGCCAAATGACGAAGACCCAGCTCGAGCACCTCTACGGCCTCTATCACGACCTCTTATACCCCGTCTGCGAGTACCTCTGATGCTCATTGTCTAATTGCATTTTACCTGTATTAATAGTTTTATGCATTAGTTTACAGTTCCAATGTTTATTAACAGATATTTTATGAAAACAATATCAGAAGTGTAAAGTTTGTTTCGTACATCGCAGTGTCAATCAATGTCTATTAGTTTTACTATAGTCTCAGTATATAATACCTATAACAGTTTCAAGAAATACTCTCAAAAAAAGTTTTAGATTCAGTTTAAACAATTCACAGTTCAGAAAACTTACTGGATCGGCACCAGAGAGTCGGTGTACCATACTTTCAGTAAAAACATTTAGAAATCAGTTCCTAGAAACCATGTATTAAAACCCACATCCACAGCAGAGTTTTGCAACCTGACTCTGATACCACTAAATGTAACACCCCAAACCTGACCTAGACGTTATGGTCGAATCTGGCGATGTTACATGATAGCGTTTGAAGCTAAGTTGTTACGACAAAATAATTTCCATTTGTTTACACTTGTTGACCCCAAAATCATTACTTATCTAGTCAATCGTTTTAATACATTTCATTGTGGAAGCTTTTAAAAGTCATTTTGTATAAATCGTGTTTTTAGAGAAAATTTTTCCTTTTTGAAAACTAAGTTTTTAAACGTCTAGCAGTTATAAAACCATAAAAATAAATAATAACCCAATTTAAGTAAAAGTCCCAGAAAGTCCGCAATTTACATCTAAAATTAACCCAGAAAATACTTAAGAATTAAATACCAAAATTAAAGTAAAAAATGGTTTATAATATGTGTGGCCACCACCGAGTCCTCCGCTGCACCTATCCGTCAAGTCTGGGGATTACCTGTGCACATTTAAACAAAAGGGTGAGTTTATGAAAACTCAGTGTGTATCCCTATGTAGAACAAGCAGACAAAATGCGATCCTGATGCAGGCTTAAGCCCTTTCGATGCAGATTCAATTTGATTAGGGCCTTAGCCCATTTGATCATGTATAGTCATGCATTAGGGCCTTGGCCCATTACAGAATCAGTAAACTGTATAGTAACATATATACAGTCACAAAATCCTACCCAACCAACCTCTACACACCATCTCCGCCCAACCCTACATCCCATGTGGGGACATAATCAACCCACCCATCCCTACACTCTAAAAAGTACTGAATGCGATACTAAACAATGGTTTGCAGCTGAGCTGTAGTAAATTAGGCCAGAGGCCTTTCAATACACTTCCTCCGAACAATACCAACCTTCATCCCAATGCAATGCAACATACAGTAATGACATGCTACATCATGGCAATAGTGCATACAATATCAATTCATTAAATATCATCATGCTCGATAACATGTAAATATATATATCAGTCATTTTAGTCAATTAGGAGTCTAATTAGTGCTTATCGACCCTACAGTAGGTTTACAGTCGACTGGGGCGACCCGTGCAACCTTGGAAAACATTTCAGTAAAATAGGCTCACACGCCCATGTGGCTTGCCCGTGTGGGCCCACACGGGCCTTGGCCGTGTGGATTACACGGCCTGGCCCAGAATCCCACACGGTCCAAATCGGTCGAGCCATGTGTCGCACACGGCCTACCTGGCCATTACACAACCGTGTCTGGTGCCCACAGCCTAGCTTTGTCGATCACACACCTGTGTTATGGCACACGGCCTACAACACGACCTACCACACGGCTATGTGGTGTCGACAGAATGGTCTTCGGCTTTTGTCGAAACCTTATTTTTTACGTTTCCTGGTACACACCTGGTATCGTTTGATGCTAAATTCACCTTCAAGCTTCTCGTAACCTAGCAAAACAGTATCCAAAACTGACTTAGAGATTACACCAATGAATTCGACAATAAGGAATTATCAAAAGCTCTACTTACTGCTAATAAAGAACCTTTGTTAACACTTCCCAATCTAAGAGGCGGAATTCTCTGCTCAAAGACCTTCGTCTAAACCAACCATTACAAAAAGAGTGATTAGATTCCCAACCATTCGATAAACAACTATGAAAGAAGAAAAAAGAACCACTTACCAATACCGCACTACTGTAATTCAAGATGCAAAAAGAGAACGATGTATTAAGAAACGAAAGAAGAAAAAGGGAAAGAGAGAATTCTAGAAAAATTTTGGCAGGGCGATGGAGAAGCACAACGTCAAACGAAGAAGAGAAATTTTGGGAAAAAAGTAAAAAAAAATAAAAACCTATCAGATATTCTCCAAATTCTCACTACTACACAATCTCAACTACTCAGCATTTTGATTCTACTCAAACACCTACACGACACTAATAGCAAAAATAATTCCCTCGCTTATACGGTGATTCGAACACAAGACCTCCATCACACCAACACACCACTTAACCACCAGACTAGCAAGCCCATTCTGTTATAAGCCTACCAGCTATTAAATAAAAGCCTATTGACCAAAGATAGGGCTTATTCATAAAAATACCAAAATTTGCCCAAGTCATGGCTTGAAGTTGGGACCTCTAACACTCACCTAGAACACATAACCACTGATGTAGATACATAATTGTGTGTCATATTTTAACAGAACATAATTATGCAAAAAAATTTTGGGGCGTTACACTTGTCCTCAAGTAAAACATAAACTAGCAAGGCTATACAAGAATTCACTAAGGCAAATGATAATTCTAGCAACTTGAATCACTAACATCCCAATGAATGAGTCACATTCAGATGACAAAATATTGCATCGGTAATACATAAGTATAAATGAATAAGATTGCAACTTCATCAAAACCAGCATCATGCTTTAAATCCTAAATTCTATATACCAATACAACATTTATTGTACAATATATGTCTCTTTTTTGTGTGTGTGAATAAGGGATATCATTTCATTACAATACCTTTGTTCCTGAGAAGTAACGATGGAGTGCAACAAACCCCTAGAGAGTACGTAATTACGCAGACACATACTCATGCAGCGACAACTTTTGGCCAGATTCATTTTTCTAACGTTTGTATTGGAGTGTTCCCTCTTTAACATTTCACAATACTCCCACTTTGGAGTGTCTCATATTCATAACTATATATATAAGCAACTGTAAAAAGCAGATTCATTCAAGATTCAAGGAATGCTACTAGTCATCCACTACTAATGCAACCTAAATCATTCATCAAAGAATTGAAGATGCAACATTTAGTCAAAATTTTCCAACTCCTTTATTGATAATTCGTATGATTCAAGAATTAAGCATCGAATGTAACAAAAAATTTCAAACACATTTGCGTTAACCATAAAAAAAACCTTGCATGCTTTATTAAATTCAAAAAAGAAATTTAAAATGTGAGTGTATTTCCAAACCCCATATGCATTCCCCCAAACTTAAAGTTTGCATTATCCCCAATGCACTAACATTAAAATGAAATGATAATAAAAATGCAACGACAATGTGCACTAAAAAAATGAAAATTACAACTACATGCAATGCATGAATACTATAACTAAAACTTAAAATACACTAACTCAATTTTCCTCGACCATTAATGTGGTTGCACGATGTTTCTTCTTCCTCCTTTTTTTCTCTTCTTTCTTGCGCTTTTTATCTTTGGAGCGCTTTCTCTTTTTTTCTTTGGGCTTCGCACAGTTCTCGGATCACTCTTCAGATTTCGACGCTGCCCCGACATCATTAGTTGCTTCCTGTGCAGGAGGGGTCACCTTGAGTGGTTCAGTATAGACCATATCGCTAATGAGTTGTGGTGCTTCTCACTGGTTAACTCTGCAGCTTTCGCCGGTCTAGTTCTATCTCGCTCCAGATTATCATTAGTTGCATCCACAAACTCAGATGCATTGACAATGTTCTCAATAGATTCTTTCTCAGCAATTTCTATCTTAGTATTTTCTTCCTCGACCTTCTCGTTCACAACTTCAACATGGACTTCCTCCTCAACAGCAAGTGCCTCTTGACCAACAATGAAGTCACCCTCAACCATGCTATCAATCCTTCCTATGCACTCCGTAACGTCTCTTGAGTACTTTTCTTTCTCAACATCAGATATGTGCACAATGGGAGGGGATTCCACCGATCTATCTCGGTCCCTCAAGTCATCTTCCTTGGATGAGGGTTAATAATCTCGGATGATTGGTGGGAACACTGGAAATTCTAGGAGTAGAGCCAGGCTTCACTGACTTAATACGACTACAATAGAGTTGTTATAGGCCTTGATATAAATGTAGAACAAATTTTGTGATCTGTCCATATCCTCTATTGTAGCGACATGCCTAATCTGCTTATTGCTGATGGAATTAGCCAACTTCTTGATATCCTTTATTTTTCGCAACAACGACGTCTCTGCAATCAGGTTTGTTCCCTTGGTTTCTGCCTTGGTTTTGCCCTTCCTTCTCTTGCTGGTCTCTGCCACATTCATTGCTAGTGTAGCTTTACCACGAGTTATTCTTTCAATAAAGTCTTCATTTGTCGGGCCCTTATTCTTTAGGACCTCTTCATCATCATGGGGCACAATCTTTCTGTTGGCACATTCACATCACCAACGATGGGAAAACCAAAATTTTAGTTTGCCTTACAGTGCAGTTAGCAATTTCCTAGTGGAGTATTGCACCGACATTAATTTTTCTGCCTTCGACAATTGAATGTATAAGGCACTTTCTATTGAGGCTGACTATGGTGCTGTGAGTAGAGGGCAGTAGCCTGTAGTTAACAAAATGAAATCAGATTTTTCTTTGTAATGTCAGGAAGCGGTGATACATCGTATAATTTTTTATGTGAACCCGTCCACAATGCTCCTTCGACACATAAATCCTTCACCACTAGGTCCCTTTTGTCGTCTGTGATATCCTTAATAAACTCGGAGTGTTCATCTATATCCACCTTAGTGTTGTACAGCTCATTGATTTTTTTAGCATCTCATAGGATTAAGCCTTCTCGAACAAAGATAAAATCTAACTCATGTTCATAAAGATTAGCATAAAACTCACGTACCAATGAAGGAGAATAGCTTCCAGGATGCGTGCAGAAAGTCTCCCACTTTAGCTTAGAGATGGTTTTGTAGACTTGCTTGCCCAAGTCTTACTGTTGCGAAAGGAGAATGTCATGTTTTGGGTAGAAGTTTCGCTTCAAAATGTTGTCTTGAATCCGGTTCTTGGCTGTTTCTGTTAAAAAGATCACTGGCTCTTTTTTCTCTGTTGGCATAGAGGATTTTGATTCACGAACTGTAATTGCAGAGGATGAATGTTCTTCAACAGGCTTGGTGGTTTTCTTGGCTGATCCTCTCGTTCTTACCATATTTTGTTTGTTTTGTGGAGTGAAGATGGTTTAAAGTTGTACAGGTACGAGCTTGGAGAAAAGGAAGTGAAAAAAAATGACTGCTTTGTATGTGTTATAGTCAGCACAATGAAGAAAGGATTTATAGCGAGTGAAAGAATAAGATGGAAAGCGTGACTTTTGTGAAAGGAAATAAAGTTGGCAGGAATAAATACGTCCAATGAGAATTGCGCCCGCTCAGACAGATCAAACGGCTAGGTGACTTTTAATCAAACGGTGGGATCTGAAATTTCTAATATGCCCTCATTCCTGATGAGTCATAAGTGATAGTATAATAGTACGAACTACATTGACAATAAAGCGCAAGTGCTTCGACAATGGCACATAATTATTCTGCAAAAAAAAAAAAGCTTGAACTAAAAAAAACAAAAAATAAAATAACATAATGATAAATTCAAAAAAAAAAATTTTGACCAATTTAATGGTCTCTGCGTGCTTTTGATTAAATATTCTCAAAATAATGTTTCAGCCGCTGTCCATTCACTTTGAACTAGTGTCCATCATGTAAATCTCTAATTGTTATTGCACCATGAGAAAATACTTCGACAACTTCGAAAGGTTCAAAACAACGGGAGCCCAATTTACCCGGATGCAATTTCAGTCTAGAATTGAATAATAAAACTTGTTGACCCGTGATAAATTGTCGCTGTAAAATAATTCTGTCATGCCATCGTTTGGTCTTTTCCTTGTAAATTGTATTGTTTTCATAGGCATTTCACCTAATCTCCTCAAGTTCAGTGATATCCAACAGCCTTTTCTTTCCAGCAGCTTCATAGTCCATGTTCACTTGTTTAATTGCCCAGTTCAACTGGCAAGTGACATGCTTTCTCAAAAACCAATTGATACGGCGACATCCCTAATGGAGTTTTGTATATTGTTTGTAATGCCCATAAATCGTCATCCAGTCTGGAAGACCAACCTTTCCTCGAAGGGTTCACAACCTTATCAAGAATGTTTTTAATTTGTTGATTCGATACTTCGGCTTGTTGTAACAACCCATTTTTCAGTGAAATCGAAACAGTGGTTTTTGGACCACAAATCTTACCCAAAAATATGATTTATTTTTATTTTATTACATGGTCCATAATATGCTAGAAATGACGTGTGAAAATTTTGATACAAAAATTTCATTGATTAAGTGTTTAATTATGAGAAGGACTAAATCGCATAAGATGCGAAAGTTAAATTCTAGTAGCTATAATGATTAAATAACTATGGAATTCAAAACTAGAGGTCCTTATATGGTAATTAGACCATTAAGAAAAGTACGTAGATTTTTCTTGGTGACTCATCCATGAAAATATAGAAAAAGGGCAAGGACTAAATTGGAAATAGCAAAATACTTAATTAATTAAAAGATGAAAAGAAAATATATCATCTCATTTTCATCATCTTCAACCTGAAAACACATGGAAACCCTAGGAGAGAAAAGAAACTTTTAAGGTCTAATTGGGTAAGTTTCCTTGTCTTGTTTTTAGTAATTTTGGTATTTTTGAAACCGAGATAGCTTAATCTCTCTATTTGAGGGATTAATTTGAAAATTTATCAATGTGTGAAAAATGGGTCATGGATGTATATGCTGGAAATTAGAAATTTATGGTAGAAAACGAAAGATTATTGATAGATAAACAACTTTTACAAAGTGATTTTTGATGAAAACATGATTTAGGGACTAAAATGAAAAGTTATAAAATTTAATAAAAAATTCTAAAATTTTATGAATATATGTGCTGTAAAATCTATAACGGGGCTTTGGTTAGGCTTGGGATAGGGAGTAATTTGCACAAGTTTCATTTTCCGCGCCTAGGGACAAAATCAGAATTTGTGAAAAAGTTAGGGGCAAAATGGTAATTTTGCCTAGGACGTAAATTAAGTCCATATAAATATGAAATGTGTGAAATTGATGGTTAAATTAATTTATATAGATCCAGAAAACACTAATTCGAGGTTAGATCGAGGAAAAAATAAGGTTTTGGATTAGTAGATGTCTAACTAGAACAAGTGTCGAGGTAAGTTCGTGTAACTTAACCGAACTTGTAAATATGTTTAATTGAATGTTGTGTTTGTATGTAATGTGAATTATATTGATATGATTTATTTGATTGTTATAATGAATGTTTAAATACATGCTTGAAATGATGATAAAGGGGTAAGTCTCAATTAAATACTGAATTCCGATGATTATATGCGCTTTTCCGAAACTAATAAGGTCCTGCATTTTTTGGAGACGAGATTTAACTCAGACGAGTAATCCAATTGACCTTGTTATAGAAAATATTTAGCTCGGACGAGTAATCCTGATATAATACCTCTCGAGCATACGTTATGATTAGGGTTTAGCCTGGACTGGTAATCTTAATCGAGCTCCTCTGAGCTTACGTTATATAAAGGCTTTGGCCTAGACTGGTAATCCTGTTATACGATATATGGCTCAAGAGAGTGTTTCCTGGTTAAGTGCCCTAATAGGTACACTTGAATAATAAATTGACGGATTATTGAATCATACACTTCAAGTGTACTACTTAAGCATCCATTAGAATTCAATGATTCAACGGACATAAAACTCTTAATATGGCATGAAAATCTTGAGATGAAATGATAATGATTTGAAAGAATGTTGCTTGATGAGCTCATTTATGTTACTTAATTGATATGAAGATTTTGGTGACTAACACGTTTGATTGAATGTATTCGATTAGGCAATTTAGCCAAATGGATGGAAACATGACATTGTATGCTTAAATTTAATAAACAAGATTGGTAAGTTTAGTTTCCATTATACGAACTTACTAAGCATGTAATGCTTACTCCGTCTTATTTTTTTCCTATTTTATAGTGCTCGAAAGCTCGCGAGGGTTGGAGATCATTGGAGCATCGTCACACTATCTACTAGTCATTTTTGGTATACATAGTAAAATCATTTTGGTATAATGACATGTATAGGACAACTTGGCCAATAGTGGCTTGAAATGTTATTTTGTAACCTAGCCATTGGAATGGCTAGTAATGGTTCATTTTTGTATGACTAAGTAGATTATTATGGTCTATATATACAAATGTGTTATGTTAAGAATATGTGATCAATGTTGTGAATGCCTAAGTTAAACTAAGGTAAGGTTGTGATCATGTATGCTTGTAGTGATATATGCCCTGTGAATGATGGAAATTGCCTAATTTGAATGCTTGAATTGGTTAGTATTTCATGTGTGTTTCAAGTGCAGGTCTTGGGTGAAATTTTGGGTGAGAAATGAAGCTAGAAATGGCTTCATTTTGTCCACACGGGTAGACACACGGGCGTGTATCTAGACCGTGTGTGACACACGTCCTGGTAACATGGGTATGTGATTAGGCTCTGTGTCCCCTACACCTTAATTTTGAGAAACAAAATGATCAAAAGTGAGCACACGGGCAGAGACACGGGCATGTGTCTCAACCGTGTATGCCACATGGCCTAGAACACCGGTGTGTGTCTAGGCCGTGTGAAACCTGCACCGATTTTTGAATCAAATTAGTTAACCACATTGGCTAGCACACGGGCGCGTGCAAGTCAAAGAGTTGTACGGGTTCAAACATGGCCTCTAGCACGGGCATGTCCCAAGGTCACATGGGCGTGTGAGCCTTGCACCGTAGAAAAATTTTGAAAAGTCACGAAAAGTTCTTAAAGTTCTCGATTAAGTCTCGACTCGATTCTAATGCTCATATTGGGCCTCGAGGGCCCAATCAAGGGATTTTATGAATGATCTCGGTAAATAAATAGTAATTTATATAAGTTATTTGTAAATGTTCTTAAATGTTCTGGTAATGTTTTAAAATCCTGCTCTGGCGACGGATACAGGTTATGGGTGTTATATTTAGTGGTATCAGAGCTACGATTTAGCCTATTCTCAAATTTGACGTAGGAAACACGAGTTTAGCTATACATGCCATTATGTAAATTGTGATAGTGTGATGACTTTTGATCATTTTAAATGTTTTTTTCATATAGTAATGTCATCCAACCGAGCTAGAGCTGAATCCGAGGAAGCTGAGAGCAATGCTTCAACTTTAGTTCAAAGAGTTGCGTTTAGTCTGTTAGTGAAAGGCTCGTGTCTGAGGGGTGAAGTGGGAGGCAAAACAAGCCTTCTTTCAAATGATGAATGAATGGTTTACACAGTACTTGAGAACAAACCCTGTTGTACAACGACCTCCCCCACCTGCTCCCCAACCGTTTCTTGAGGTACCACAGGGTGCTGAACCTGTTAGAATTGGTAAGCTTCCAATATAAAAAATCTGCAATTATGGGGCGAAAGAATTTAAAGCTATCGCAGATGATGATCTGGAAAGGGCTGAGTTTTAGCTAGAAAACATTACATGGGTTTTTGATGAACTATCCTGCAAACCTGCTGAATGTTTGAAATGTGCAGCATTCCTACTGAAAGATACAACTTATTAATGGTGGAATACCATAACTTCAATGGTACCAAGAGAGAATGTTACATAGGAATTCTTCCAAGCTAAATTTAGGAAGAAGTATGTGAGTTAAAGGTTTATGGATCAGAAAAAGAAAGAATCTCTAGAGCTCAAACAAGGAAATATGACTGCGTTTGAATATGAACGAGAATTTGTTCGACTTAGTATGTATGCCAGAGAATGGGTTCTAATTGATACTGAAATGTGTAAACACTTTGAAGAAGGTTTAAATGAAGAATTCAAATTGTTGATTGGAATTCTCGAGATAAGGGAATTTACAGTGTTAGATGATCGAGCCCAAAAAGCTGAGGAATTGAGTAAAGAAAAGAGACAAGCCGAAAGAGAGGCTCAAGTTTTTGGGAAAAGAGCTATGGGTAAGTCACAGTCATTTTCTTCTAAGAAATTAAAAAAGTATTATGATCGTGATACCACCTCTACGGGATATTCTAGAAGAGAGCGAGGCTCTCAACGTTCTAACCCGAGGTCTTCATCTCTATCTGTGACCAGTGTGGGTAGTGTTGGTAATCCAAAACTGAAATGAAAACATTGTAACAAATTTCATCATGGGGAGTGTCGGTCTAGAAGTGGAGTTTGTTTTGGATGTGGTTTACTTGACCATTTTCTCAGGGATTGTCCCGAAAGAGTTTAAAAAGAAATAGAGCCAGCTCCAAAGCCTAGTAATCCTGTTGTGAGAGTCAGACCACCCCGTCACCCCGGTAATGTTAGTGGTAGTCGAAGTACTACCAAGGATACAATAGTTAGATCTGAGGCACGAGCACCTACAAGGACATATGCTATTCATGCTAGAGAAGATGCCTCTGCACCAGACATCATTACTAGTACATTTTCTCTACTTGATACTGATATTACGACATTGATTGATCTTGGTTCCACACATTCATACATATGCACGAACCTAGTGTCTGTTAAAAATTTACCTGTTGAATTCACTGAATTTGTGGTTAAAGTTTCAAACCCCCTCGGCCAGTATGTTATGATGGATAAAGTTTGTAAGAATTGTCCATTGATGGTAAAAGGTTATCGCTTTTTGGCTGACTTGATGTTATTGCCATTTGATGAATTTGATGTGATCTTGGGAATGGATTGGTTAACCCAATATGATGCAGTGGTGAATTGTAAACAAAAATTTATTGTATTGAAATGTCAGAATAGTGAATTGCTTTGTGTTGAATCTGATAAGCCAGATGGACTACCTAATGTGATTTCAGCAATATCAGCACAGAAATATGCTAGAAAGGGGTATGATGCTAATCTTGCGTATGTGCTGGATAGTAAAATATCTGAGTCAAATATTCAGTCAGTGCCGATAGTATGTGAATTTCCTGATGTATTCCCAGAAGAATTACCAGGTTTACCACCGAATAGAGAAGTGGAATTCTCTATAGATCTTGTTCGGTGTACAACACCGATATCCATAGCACCTTATAGAATGACTACTAATGTAACACCCCAAACCCAGCCTAGACATTATGGTCGAATCTGGCGTATCACATTGAAGTGTTTTTTGAAAACCATGTTTCCATTGAAAACCCCTCTTACTATTTAAAACCTCTGGCCAGTTTAAAACTTGTGAAAACCTTAGTTTACGATGGTTTATTTTGTAAAACATGGTTCGCTGGAAAGTTATTCCTATTTAAAATGGTGTTTGTTGTGAAAGCTTAATTTAAAATAGTCGATTTACGAAAACATGATGTTTAAAAGTTAAGTTGCGAAACCGTAGTGTTTTGAAAATAGTTATTGTTTTGGAAAATCACGATCTACTTCTAATAAATATCAAACATAGTAATAAAATCCCAAAGATTAAAATAAAAACCAGAGAGGCCTTATTACAAACCAGATCAAAATATAAGTACTTATAAGTAGATAACTTAAAAGAAAATCGAAAACAATAGCAGTTGTGTGGCCATCTCCGAGTTCCTCGCAGCACCGATCCTCCTAATGCTGGGGATTACCTGTACAATTAATAAATGGGGTGAGTTTATGAAAACTCAGTGTGTAATCCCCTCCTAAATTAAAACAGTTAGTAAGCGAGACGAGAATTGAATCGATGCTGGGTGGAGCCCATTATAGTAACAGAACAATGTGTGTGGGCCTAAGCCCAGTACAATTTCACTTGGGTCTCAGCCCTCATTAGAATCAATTGGGCCTAGCCCATTCTCATTATCAGTAATAGTTGGGCCTAGCGCATATCAGAAACAGTTCCATATGCATAATGTGTGATGCATGCTAACCCATCCTATCCAACCCTGCACTATCTGCGGGGAATAAATCACCCACGCCATCCCTACACTCCTAATGTTGTTAGCAGTTCTGGCACTAACCAAAATCGCAAACAAAGTGCTGTCAGAAGCAGAATGGCCAAGAGCCATAAACAAAATGGTTATAAACCATAATCAGGATGGCACAGAGCCATAATCAGGATGGCACAAGGCTATCGGTAACTGTAATAAGTTTGGCACATAGCCATCAGCGACGGTAATATAACCGACACATAGCCACGGGTAAATATGATCGACACAGAGTCATCAATAAATATGATAGACACATAGCCACAAGTAAGTTCGATTAGCACAAAGCCATATTTAGGTTGGCACGGAGCCATAATCAGATTAAGCAGCACTAAGCCGTTCATCGGTCCACAGTCATCTCGTGCGACCTTAACAGATTAATACTGGATCCACAGTCGTCTCGTGCGACGCATGCGATCCTATCAGAACTTCCTCCGTATCAATGTCCCAACCCCATGTAATATGCCATGTATGTCATGCTCAATCATCACACGTGTATGTAAAATGGCCATGCTCAGTAGCAGTAATTTAAACATTTATTAAAAGCATATCAGTCATACGAATACAATCAAGTCAGTTAAAACACAGCTACACGATCACAGTCAAATCAGTCAAATTCACAGTCTAAGTCGGTCATCTACCCATAAGGGCAAAACAGTCATTTTGCCCTACAAGGGTATTTCAGTAATTTTACATTGTAAGGGTATTTCGGTAATTTTACACTATAGGGGTATTTCGGTAATTATACACTACATGGGTATTTTGATAATTGTACATTACAAGGGTATTTCGGTAATTATACATTATAAGGGTATTTCGACAATTTCACAAACCAGGGGTATTTCTATAATTTTACAAATCGAGGGTATTTCGATAATTTTACAAACAAGGGTATTTTAGTAATTTTACAATTTAGGGGTATTTTGGTAATTTTACAATTCAAGGGTATTTCAGTAATTTTACAAATCGGGGGTATTTTAGTAATTTGACAATTTGGGGGTATTTTGATAATTTTACAATAAGAGGGTATTTTACCCGTGTAGTCTAGATTCACATATGGCATCATGAGCCTTATAAACCAACCTATCAATGATCACTTCTCGAGAATTTTACCCGTGTGGCCCACAAGCCCTTGGGCCTACGCGGCCCATTTGAGCCCATCGAGGCCTATAACGGCCCTAGTCCACGAAAACACACGTGGTGGCCTCTGCAGTCTACCACCCACGATTTGGACTCGGTTCGCCCCACGTGCATTCACACGCTCGTGAGGCCCCGAATGCCAAGGTTTCGGTGTTTCAGCTTTTCGGCTTTTGTCGATTCACAGTTAAATAGGGGTGTGAATACACACCTTTTGGCTTTTGACAGTACAGGATGGTGTATGGTTACAACCTACTTTTGACTTTTCAGCCGATTAGCGAACAAGGTATACGGTTACACACATTTGTTAACACAGAGAGCGGCTAATCCTTGAGCACCAAACCGAACTGTAAGGTTAATTAGGGAGAAGGGACAATCGTCCTAACCCACTAGAACAGAGGAGCAAAACTAGCACCACTCGTCCCACCTGATCACAGAATATTCGCATAAGTCGAAAACCAAAGTAGAGAGGGAGAGTGCTGATATTAGGCCAAAGTAACACCACTTGAGAACACCACAGAAACATAGCAACCGGTCTACAAAGAAGAAACCGATTGAAAGAATTGGGAGGAAGAGTATTCAGCCAAGAAAACTGAGAAGTAGAAAAGGTGAGAAGAGAGCAGTGATTCGGCCAACCAAAAGAAAAGAGATTAAGAGGAAGAATCAAAGTTCAATTTCGGCACAAAAATTAAGTATCTAATCGGCCAAGGAAATAACGATTCGAGATAGGGAAGGAAAAACAAAGAAAACAAGCAGAATGAGGAGGCAATAGAAGAATTCGACACCAAAAAGCACAAAAACCAAATGCCAAAAGAAAGACACATAAAACTAAAATTTGAGGAACAACACTCAGCCGAAATCCTGAGTGCCTCCTAAGAAAATTCGGCACAAACTTACCCACTCTCAAACTCCCCTT
This sequence comes from Gossypium anomalum, assembly GCA_025698475.1. NCBI lineage: Eukaryota > Viridiplantae > Streptophyta > Magnoliopsida > Malvales > Malvaceae > Gossypium > Gossypium anomalum. The sequence goes on along the minus strand of CM046958.1, from coordinate 31,677,139 downwards.
TCCTCTCCTAAAATCCCTCTATAATCCTCTCCTTGATTTCCTCCACAAATCACTCCAACTTCCCATTCAAATTCAATTCAAACTCTTATGACCAATTCAACCACAGAGTTCCAATCCAACTCCACCTGCTACACAGCTCAATAGTAAAATAAATACTCCATTGTGCATCCCAAGACTTGAACCTCAAACCTCACTGTTACACAATACACCACACCACCTTGCCACTCCACCACAAGCTCCTTTGTAACACATTTTATCTTTAATTAATTATAAGGTTTATAGGCCAAAGTCTAAGTTCCTTTAAAAGAAAAACTAAAATAAATTGCAAGAGCCAAGACTTGAACCCTGGCTCCCTTACAACCTTAATGATTCCACAACCACTAGACCACATGCTTCCTTGTGTCATTTATTTACCACAATAATTTAAAAGGCCTTCATCTAAGCATCTAGGGTTTTATTCACTTAAAACCAAAATTTTTGCTGAAGCCCAGGTTTGAACCTAAGACTTTTCCAACTCCTCTCAGGACCCTTAACCACTTGAGCAGACATTTAATTGTGTCATTTCTTGCACAACTAACTACTTATATTAAGCATTCTCACAGTTCCCTTGCTCAAGGCCCATTCCTTCTAGGCCCAAAATTCGAGGCTTTACAACTACTGAATTGAAAGGGTTAAAACTACAGTTACAGGAATTGATTGATAGAGGTTCTACTCGACCTAGTTTCTCACCTTGGGTTGCACCGGTTCTATTTGTAAAGAAGAAGGATGGATCGTTGAGGCTGTGTATTGATTACAGACCTCTCAAAAAATTTACAATAAAGAACAAGTATCCATTGCCTCGTATTGATGACCTGTTTAACCAGTTAAAATATGCCACTGTATTTTCCAAAATTAATCTCCATTATGGTTACTATCAACTATGGGTAGAAGATTCAGATGTGCCAAAGACAGCTTTTAGAACCAGGTATAGACACTATGAGTTTCTTGTGATGCCATTGACAAATGCACCTGCAGTGTTTATGGATCTGATGAATAGAATTTTTAGCCTGTATTTGGACAGGTTTGTGGTGATATTTATAGTTGATATTTTGGTCTATTCTCGAGATGAAAATGAACATGCTGAGCATTTGAGGATAGTGTTGCAAACTCTGCAAGAGAAACAATTATATGCCAAATTCAGTAAATGTGAATTTTGGCTATGGTAAGTTAGTTTTCTTGGGCATATAGTATCTGCTGAAGGTGCCAGAGTAGACCTGAATAAAATTTCAGCCATTGTTAATTGAAAGCCACCGAAAAATGTGTCTGAAGTTTGAAGTTTTCTGGGACTAGCTAGTTATTATCGGAGATTTGTAAAATGTTTTTCAATGATAGCTTCACTGATGACTCGTCTGCTACAAAAAGATGTAAAATTTGAGTGGACTGATAAATGTCAGCAGAGATTTGGCAGATTAGAAGCTTTACTGACAAAAGCTCCAGTGCTAGTTCAGCCAAAATCGAGTAAGGAGTTTATAGTTTACAGTGATGCGTCATTGCATGGTTTAGGCTGTGTTTTGATGCAAGATGGTAAAGTAGTAGCCTATATTTCTTGAAAGCTAAAGCCACATGAAAAGAACTACCCGACACACGATCTCGAATTGGCAGCCATAGTATTTGCATTGAAAATCTGGCGGCATTACTTATTTGGTGAAAAATCTCACATACTCACTAATCATAAAAGTCTAAACTATTTGATGTCATAGAAAGATTTGAATTTGAGACAACACAGATGACTTAAGCTATTGAAAGATTATGATCTTGTTATTAACTACCATTCAGGGAAAGCCAACGTAGTGGCAGATGGTTTGAGCAGAAAATCCCTGTATACTTTGTGAGCAATGAATACCCGACTATCGTTGTCTGATGATGGTTCAATCATAGCTGAGTTAAAAGCTAGACCAATGTTTTTGCAACAAATCTTTGAAGCTCAGAAAAATGATAGTAAGTTGCAAGCCAAACAGATACAAAGTGAATTGACTCCTGACTCAGAATTTTAGATCGAGACCGATGATTGTTTGTTATTCAGAGGAAAAGTATGTGTACTGAAAGGTTCAAAACTAGTACAAAAGATTTTGAATGAAGCTCTCAATGGTAACATGTCTATACATCCTGGTAGTAATGAAATGTATAATGATTTGAAAAAGATGTACTAGTGGCCGGGAATGAAATGAGATATTTCTATATTTGTATCTAAGTGTTTGATATGTCAGCAAGTAAAAGCTAAACATCAGTTGCCTTCTGGAGTGTTATAGCCAGTTACGATACTGGAACAGAAATACGAAAGAATTACCATGGACTTTGTAACGGGATTAACCCTGTCCCTAAAGAAGAAGGATGCCATTTTGGTAGTCATTGATCGGTTGACAAAGTCTGCACACTCTATTCTGGTACTTATGGATTATTCCTTGGATAGATTGGCTAAATTATACGTTTCTGAGATTGTCAGATTGTATGAAGTGCCTGTCTCCATTATTTCAGATAGAGATCCTCGGTTTACATATCGATTTTAGAGCAAATTGGAAGAAGCTCTGGGTACTCAGTTACATTTTAGCACTACATTTCATCCCCAGAAAGATGGTCAATCTGAACGGGTAATATAGATCTTGAAAGATATGCTTCGATATTGTACACTTGAGTTTGAAGGCAACTAGGAAAGGTATTTGCCTTTGGTTAAATTTTCTTATAATAACAATTATCAATCTCATATTAAAATGGCACCGTATGAAGCCTTGTATAGTCATAAATGTAGAACTCCATTGTATTGGACAGAACTCAGTGAGAAAAAGTTACACATAGTTGACCTGGTCTGAGAGACCGAGGAAAAGGTAAAAGTAATTCAGGACAGTTTTAAAGCAGCCTCTGATCCTCAAAAGACCTACATTGATTTGAACGAAAAGAAATAGAATTTCAAGTTGGTGACAAAGTTCTCCGGATTAGAGCAAAGAAAAACTGAGTCCATGGTTTATTGGACCATATGAGATTACTGAAAGAATTGGACCAATTGCATATCGGTTAGCTTTACCACCAAAGCTTGATCGAATTCATAATGTTTTTCATGTGTCTATGCTACGACGGTATCGACCCGATCCTTCACATGTTATCTCTCTAAAAGAGGTAGAGATTCAGCCTGATATGACATATAGTGAAGAACCGACCAAAATCTTAGCTCGGGAAATAAAAGAGTTAAGAAATAAAAAGGTAGCTTTAGTAAAAGTTCTTTGGCAACGACATGGAATTGAAGAGGCTACCTAGGAGCAAAAGGATACTTGAAGAAGCTATACTTGAATCTTTTTACTGGTAAGGTTTTTGGGGATGAAAAGCCCTAAAGGAGGAGAGTTATAACAGTCTATTTTTCAGTGAAATCAGAACAATGGTTTCGGGACCACAAATCTGACCCAAAAGTATGATTTATTTTTATTTTATTACATGGTCCGTAATATGTTAGAAATGATGTGTGAAAATTTTGATACGAAAATTTTAGCGATTAAGTGTTTAATTACGAAAAGGACTAAATCGTATAAAATGCAAAAGTTGAATTCTAGTAGCTATAAGGATTAAATAGCTATGGAATTCAAAACTAGAGGTCCTTATATGGTAATTAGACCATTAAGAAAAGTATATAGATTTTCTTGGTGACTCATCCATGGAAATATAGAAAAAGGGCAGGGACTAAATTAGAAATAACAAAATACTTAATTAATTAAAAGATGAAAAGAAAATATATCATCTTATTTTCATCATCTTCAACCTAAAAACACATGGAAACCATAGGAGAGAGAAAAGAAACTTTCAAGGCCTAATTGCATAAGTTTCCTTGTCCCGTTTTTAGTAATTTTGGTATTTTTGAAACCGAGATAGCTTAATCTCTCTATTTGAAGGATTAATTTGAAAAGCTATCAAGGTATGAAAAATGGGTCATGGATGTATATGCTAGAAATTAAAAATTTATGGTAAAAAATGAAAGATTATGGATAGATAAACAACTTTTACAAAGTGATTTTTTATGAAAACATGATTTAGGGACTAAAATGAAAAGTTGTAAAATTTGATGAAAAATTCTAAAATTTTATGAATACATGCCCTGTAAAATCTGCAATGGGGCTTTGGTTAGGCTTGGAATAGGGAGTAATTTGCACAAGCTTCATTTTCCCAGCGTTGGGACAAAATCAGAATTTATGAAAAAGTTAGGGGCAAAATAGTAATTTTGCCTAGGACGTAAATTGAGTCCATTTAAATATGAAATGTGTGAAATTGATGGTTAAATTCATTTATATATCTGAACAACACTAGTTCGAGGTTAGATCGAGGAAAAGAAAAGGTTTCAGATTAGTAGATTTCTAACGAGAACAAGTGTTGAGGTAAGTTCGTGTAACTTAACCGAACTTGTAAATATGTTTAATTCAGTGATTTAACAGACATAAAACTCTTGACATGGCATGAAAATCTTGAGATGAAATGATAATGACTTCACAGAATATTGCTTGATGAGCTCATCTATGTTACTTAATTGATATGAAGATTTTTGTGACTAACCTGTTTGATTGAATGTATGTGATTAGACAATTTAGCCAAATGGATGGAAACATGACATTGTAAGCTTAAATTTAATAAACGGGATTGGTGAGTTTAGTTTCCGTTATACTAACCTACTAAGCATGTAATACTTACTCCATTTTATTTTTTTCCTATTTTATAGTGCTCGGAAGCTCGTGAGGGTTGGAGATCACTGGAGCATCGTCACACTATCTACTAGTCATTTTGGGTATACTTAGTAAAATCATTTTGGTATAATGGCATGTATAGGACAATTTGGCCAATAGTGGCTTGAAATGTTATTTTGTAACCTAGCCATTGGAATGGCTAGTAATGGTTCATTTTGGTATTACTATGTAGATTATTATGGTATATATATACAAATGTATTTTGTTAAGAATATGTGATCAATGTTGTGAATGCCTAAGTTAAACTAAGGTAAGGTTGTGATCATGTATGCTTGTAGTGATATGCCTTGTGAATGATGGAAATTGCCCAATTTGAATGCTTGAATTGGCTAGTATTGGATGTGTGTTTAAAGTGCAGGTCTTGGGTGAAATTTTGGGTGAGAAATGAAGCTAGAAATGGCTTCATTTTGTCCACACAGGCAGACACACGGGCGTGTGTCTAGACCATTTATGACACACGGCCTAGTAACATGGGCATGTAGTTAGGCTGTGTGCGCCCTGCACCTTAATTTTGAGAAACAGAATGCTGAGAATTGAACACACGGGCAGAGACATGGGCGTGTGTCTCAACCTTGTGGTCCACACGGCCTAGAACACGAGTGTGTGTCTTGGCCGTGTAAAACCTGCACCTATTTTTGAATCGAATTAATTAACCACACGGCCTAGCACACGGGCGTGTGGCATGGCTGTGTGTGCAAATCAGAGAGTTACACGGGGTCAAACACGGCCTCTAGCACGGGCATGTCCTAGGGTCACACGGGCGTGTCCCTTAAACCACACGGGCATGTGAGCCATGCACCTTGGAAAAATTGCTATCAGAAATAAGGTAAATAATTACAGCATCAAGCCATTTTATAATTTCTTTCTTAACAACTTCCTTCATCTTATCATTTATTCTTCTTTGTTGCTCAATCAACTGCTTGTCTTCATCTTCCAACTTGATCTTATGCATGCAAAAATATGGACTAATGCCTCGAATATCGGCAATACTCTAAGCAATAGCTTGTTTATGTTGCTTAAGAATATGGACCAATTTCTCTTCTTACGTTACATCTAGTGTTGCAAAGACAATAACTTTGAAAGTATTGTTATCACCTAGACGGACGTATTTAACATGGGTTGGTAGTGATTTTAATTCCAGAGTAGAAGCTTCATCAATAGATGGCTTGAAAATTAGAGTTGTTCTATTGGTTAAGTCTAAAGATTCAATCTACCATCCATACCTGAGGTCAATATTATTAGCTTCAACCATGCTATCACAATTATCTAAGAATTCATCACCAGATGTCACTGTAAACTCCTCAGAAAGTATTGTTCTTTGGTAATTAAATTCTTCCTCGATTAGATCATATAGCACATCAACAGTATGGCATTCTTCTTTGTCCTTGCATTAAATAGATTCAAAAACACTGAAGGTAACGTGCTCATCATTAAGCTGCATGGTCAATTCACCTTTGTAAACATCAATAAAAGTTTGTCCAATGGCTAAAAATGGTCGTCCCAAGATTATGGGAAACTCCTTGTCTGTCTCGCAATCAAGTATGATAAAATCAGCTGGAAAAATGAATTTATCCACACGAACTAAGATATCTTTGATTTTCCCTTCAAGTTGAGCCAAGGATTGATTAGCTAGTTGCAATGTCACTACAGTAGGTTTTATATGACCAATTCGCAGCTTTCTGAAAGTAGGTAGTGGCATTAGGTTTATGCTAGCTCCCAAGTCGCATAAAGCCTTGCCCAAATAATGGTTGCCAATTGAACATGAGATACTAAAGCTTTCAGGATCTTTCATTTTCAGGGGCAACTTATTTATCAAAACAACACTACATCCCTCTGTGAGTGCAATAGTTTCCATATCACTGAGCTTCTTCCTTTTGGACAAGAGCTCCTTCATAAATTTCTCATAATTCAGAATTTGCACAAGAGCGTCCACTAAAGGAATATTGACCTGAAGTTGCTTCAGTGTGTTCAGGAACTGTTGGTACTGCTTTCCTGCTCATTCTCCTTAAATCTTTGTGGAAAAGGTAAAGGTGGAGATACATTTGATTGCACCGACACCTTTGATTGCGTAGACAGTTTTGAGGGTCAGACATTAGGCATATGAGTGATAATTTATAGAACTTCTTTGTCTAGTACATCAACAAGCTCTTCAAATTCAACCTTCTTACTAGGAATCACTTCACCAGTATCTTGATATGCTATAGTAGAGTCTATATGTAACACCCCTTACCCGAGACTGTTGCCAAAATCGAGCACGAGGCATTACTAAACTTAATTTATCACTTAAATAGTTTTAAAATTTTTTATTTAAACTTTTCGGAATGTGCTATCATTCTGCGTTGTAGTCGCCTAAAAATTCATATCTTGAGTTCCGAAACTCAAAATTTAGATCTGTAAATTTTTCCTGAAACTAGACTCATATATCTATCCACTAATTTTTTTCTAGAATTTTTGACTTAGCCAATTAGTACAGTTTATTAGTTAAAGTTACCCCTGTTTCAGAATTCGACTGCACAGACCTCTACTTACTACAAACCACTTTTCTCCCTATAAAAAATTTATATAACTATACCGTTTGTTTCTATTAAAACTAGATTCAATAAAGATTCTAACCATATAAATTACAAGACCTAATTATTTTTTTACAATTTATGATGAATTTCCAAAGTTGAAACAGGGGATCTAGAATTTTCTCTGACCCTGTTTCACTAAAACTCAGATATCTCATAAAATATAATACCTTTACCTGTTTTGCTTATTCCATAAGAAAATAGACATAATAAGATTTAATTTCATATATTATTCATCTTAAAAATATGTTTATACAATTTTTAGTGATTTTTCAAAGTCACATCATTTCTGTTATTTGAATCTATTTTTAGGTTACTTTCACATTTTTCATAATTTTCATGTGATAACCACCATTCAATCATACATATTAATAAATATGCATATCATCGGTCATTTTCATTAGCTAATCTCTAGCAAGTATTTACACATCATTCATTGTTCACATTATACTAAAAGTAGCTAAGTTTCTATACATGCCATACACAAAACAAAACGTCTAATTATACCGAGTTATTTCTTTGATAGTGTGATCGGCCTCCGGCGTTTCCTTCGATCCCGAGTGGCTAGATAAGTACTATAAGAAGAAGAAAATAAAGGGATTAAGCACTAGGCTTAGTAAGCTTACAAGCAATTAAATCACAACATTCAACATAATGGATAATTATGCATAATATCATCTAACATCATAAATTTCTTTACTTCTCAATTTCTATCTTCTTCTTTATTCCTTTACCTTCTTTCTTATCTGACCTTTCCTTTTCATAAATATAATCTACTTTTCCTTTGCTGTTAATTCACTGTAATCTAACTCGATATCGACCCGTTGAACCACTCGGAATACTAAGGATATTAGGGTCGTTTAGATCTATCAATATCTCGCCAATGCCATGTCTTCGACATGGACTTACATGAATTATTTCTGTCTCCAATGCCATATATATATAATATGGGCTTACATGGCTCATTCTGTCTCCAAAGCCATATATACGATATGGACTTACACGGCTCATTTCTATATCCTGTCTGTCCTGTCAACCCTAATATCCTAACATTCCTAAGGTTCAAAGCGGGACTTCCTAATGCCTTTTCTCTGTCACTTACGCCTTTAATTCGACTTTAAATATTCTCATAAAATAAGTATATAAATGCTAGAAATTGACAATAATAATGTAAAATAAAATAATATTGCATTTATTTCATGTAAACTTACCTCGATACAAAATGTGACTAAACTTTACAATTTAGTCCTTTACTTTTTCTTTTCCCCGATCTACTCCCGAATTCTGCTCTTCTTGATCTATAATAGCAAATTTAACTTATTTAATATCAAAATTTATCAAAACAGTCCTTTACTCAAACTTTGCAAAAATTACCTTTTGCCCCTAAACTTTGCATATTTACACTTTTTCCCCAAAGCTCGTAAATTAAACTTCAGCCTATTTTCTTATGTTTTATGACATGCTGGTCATTTTTCCCTTCTATGGCAGCATCAAATTCATACTCTAACATGCACTTATGACTATTAGGTATTTTTACCGATTAAGTCCTTTTACTCGTTTTTGCTTAAAACCAGAGTAGTACAAATTGTCTAACATAATTTAAAACCTCATATTCTATCATAAAACACCAAAATACACAAATTTCACCTATGGGTATTTTTCCAAATATGAACCCTAGGTTGACTTATTACTAGCATAAGCTTAATCGAGCTACCGGGACTCCAAAAACGTAAAGAACATTAAAAACGGGGCTTAGAATCACTTACTATGAAGCTTGAAAGTTGAAGAAACCCTAGCTATGGAGAGAGGTAAGATTCAGCTGGTACTTGAAGAAGATGATACAATTTTGTCATCTTTTACCTTTTTATTAATGTTAATAACCAAATGACCAAAATGCCCTCCTTACTAAACTTTCAAAAATTCCTTCCATGTCCTAATTTTTTTCCATGAACTTAAAATTGGTCAAATTGTTATTTAAACCCTCCTAATTAATATTCCAAAGCAATTTCATACTAAAAACTTCTAGAATGCAAGTTTTGCAAATTATTCGATTTAGTCCCTAATCTCAACTTAAGCACTTTATGCATAGAATTTCATCACGAAATTTTCACACATTCATGCAATTATATCATGAACCTCAAAATAATAATAAAATAAAATTTTCTACCTCGAATTTATGGTTTCGCAACCACTATTCCGTTTAGGCCCTATTTCAGGATGTTACATTTCTCCCCCCCTTTAGGGATTTTCGTCCCCGAAAATCTTACCTGCGAAAAGATTTGGGTACTGTTTTCGCATAGCCTCTTCGGGTTCCCATGTAGCCTCGTCTACCCCATGCCTATTCCATAGTACTTTCACAAGTACAATGCTTTTGTTCCTTAATCGCTTTACCTCTCGAGCTAGAATCTTTACTGGGTTCTTTCTTTGTAAGTCATGTCATTTGAATCTCAACTCTGCATCGAGAAATTACATGTGACGGATCGAACGATAACGACGTAGCATAGACACATGAAATACATTATGAATCTTCTCTAACTGAATCGGCAAAGCTAACCGATATGCTAATGGTCCGACTCTCTCAATCACTTTAAACGGTCCAATAAAACGTGGACTTAGTTTGCCTTTCTTGCCAAATCTAAGAACTTTTTCCACGGGGATACTTTCAAAAAAACTTTGTCACCAACTTGATACTCAATCTCTTTTCTCTTCAAATCGCATACGACTTTTGTGCATGCGAGGCTTCTTTTAAGCAATCTCTGATGATTTTTACTTTCTCTTCTGTTTCCTTAACTAGATCAACTCCGTAAATCTGATTTTCCTTAAGCTCTGTCCAATACAAAGGTGTGCGACATTTACGTCCATACAAAGCTTCATAAGGTGCCATCTTCAAACTCGACTGATAACTATTATTGTAGGCAAACTCTACTAATGCTAAATATTTTTTCCAACTGCTTTGAAATTCCAATACACAGCATCTAAGCATATCTTCAAGTACCTGAATAACTCTCTCTGACTGACCGTCGGTTTGAGGATGGAAAGCTGTACTAAAACTCAACTTCGTACCTAAAGCCTCTTGTAACTTCTTCCAGAACCGTGAAGTAAATCTTGGATCTCTCATGCGAAATGATTGATAATGGCACTCCATGTAGTCTAACTATCTCTCGAAATGTATAACTCACCAACTTGTCAAGTGAGTAATCCATACGGATTGGGATAAAATGAGCCGACTTAGTTAGCTTATCAATCACAATCCATATTGCATCTTTCTTTTTCAGTGTTAACGGAAACCCTGTCACAAAATCCATAGTAACTCTGTCCCATTTCCATTCCGGAACTAGCACAGGTTGCAATAATCTTGAGGGTACCTGATGTTCGGCCTTTACTGTTGACAAATCAAGCATCTAGAAACAAACTCAAATGTCTCTTTTCATTCCTACCCACCAATACAATTTCTTCAAATCATTATACATTTTTGTATTGCTGGATGAATAGATAAAGAACTGCTATGTGCTTCCTGTAAAATCTTTCGAATAAGCTCATCATTCTTTGGTACACAAATTCTGTCTCTAAACATCAAACAACCATCAGAACCAATCGTAAATCGATTCTATGCCCGACTCGCATTGAACTCTTTTAGCTTGTAACTCATTATCATCTTTTGAGCTTCACAAATCTCTTCAAAAAAATCTGGTTTAGCTCTAAATTCAGCTAAAATAGAACCATCATTTGACATGGCTAAATTGGTATTCAAAGCTCGCAATGTAAATAAAATTTTCTGCTTAGAGCGTCCAAGAACTACATTTGCCTTACAGGTGATAATCAATCACTAACTCGTAATCTTTAAGCAATTCCAACCATCTTCTTTGCCTCAAATTCAAATCTTTTTGAGTCATCAAGTATTTCAAGCTTTTATGATCGGTAAATATTCGGCACCTTTCACCATACAAATGATGTCTCCAAATTCTCAACGCAAAAATAATGGCAGCTAGCTCTAAATCATGTGTCGGATAGTTCTTCTCATGTGGCTTTAGCATTGTCAGAGGCATAAGCAATTACCTTCCCTTCTGCATAAGTACACAACCAAGTCCATTCATGGACGCATCAACAGTAAATCACAAACTCCTTACCTGGTTCTGGTTGTACTAAAACAGGAGCTTTAGTCAATAATGTTTTTAACTTGTCAAAACTCTGTTGACACTTCTCAGTCCATTCAAACTTGATATCCTTTCGCAGCAATCTTGTCAGCGGGGTAGCTATCATGGAAAATCCCTCTACAAATCGTCTATAATATCCGGCAAGACCAAGAAAACTTCTAACCGATACATTTCTAAGAGGCTTCCAATCAACAATGGCTGAAATCTTGCTCGAATCAACCTTAATACCTTCACTGAGACAATATGTCCAAGAAAACCAACTTCTCGTAACTGAATTCACTTTTCTTTGAACTTGGCATACAACCGATTATCTCTTAGAATATAAAGCTGTTCTCAAATGCTCTGCATGCTCGGTCTCATCATGAGAATAAATCAAGATATCATCAATGAACACAACTACAAACTTATCCAAATGCGGTCCGAAAATTCGGTTCATTAAGTCCATAAAAATGGCAGGAGCATTAGTCAAGCCAAATGGCATCACAAGGAACTCATAATGACCATACCTAGTCCGAAAGCGATCTTGGGACATCCGACTCTTTAACTCATGAATCGATAGTATCCGGATCTCAAATCTATCTTGGAGAACACAGTAGCTCCCTTCAATTGATCAAACAAATCATCAATTCTAGGCAATGGATACTTGTTCTTTACTGTTACCTTGTTAAGTTGCCGATAATCTATGCACAACCGCATCGATCCGTCTTTTTTTTTTCACAAATAGCACTGGTGCACCCCATGGTGAACTACTGGGTCTTACAAATCCTTTATCTGTCAATTCCTGCAACTGAGCTTTCAATTCTTTCAATTCCAACGGAGCCATTCTATAAGGAGCAATAGAAATGGGCGTGGTACCTGGAATCAACTCAATACCAAACTCAACTTCTCTAACAGGAGGTAAGCCTGGTAGTTCTTCCGGAAACACATCGGGAAACTCACATACCACAGGCACTGACTCAATTTTCAATTCTGGGTTTTTAGTGTTCAACACAAAAGCAAGATAAGCTTCATACCCTTTTCTCAAACATTTCTGAGCAGACATAATGAAATTATGGGAAATGAACTATCGACTCTTTACGAATTAACCCAAGAATTTCACCATTTTCACACTTCAACTCAATGAATTTCTTTCTACAATTCACTATCACATCATGTGTAGTCAACCAATCCATACCAAGAATCACATCAAACTCATCAAATGGCAATAGCATGAGATCGTAGGAAAACAAGAACCTCTAATCATCAAAGGACAATTTCTACATACTTTATCTACTAATACATGCTTGCCTAATGGGTTCGATACTTTAATCACAAATTCAGTAGATTCTATAGGCATACTTATACTAGACATCAATTTCATACAAACATAAGAATGAGTCGAACCGGATCAATCGAGCCATGACATTAATATTATGTAGAGAAAATGTACCCATAATCACATCGGGGAGGATGCCTCTTCGCGTGCACCACGAATAGCATAAGTCCTTGCGGGGCTCTAGCATCCGGTCTCACAGTAGAATCTCTAAAGGTACCTCATTACTGCTCCTACTCTCGGTTGCCTCGGTGATCCGCCTCTAGTAGGAGCATTTACGGATCTAGCACTCTGTATTACTTCTTGGCTAGCCATACGGACATTCTCGTACAAAATGATCGGAGCACCACATTTATAGCAAACATTTTTCGCTTTGCGACAAGGACCATAATGAAGTCTACCACACCTTTGTGGACACCCGATCTACCCTGTCGACATTACCTACACTCGCGATCGAGGTGGTCCGAGCCTTCTGGATCTTTAAATCTGCTACCTCTATTCGACTAGCTTGCCTGCCGAAAAGCTAGATGCGGTAGAAAACTCTTTGGGCCTCTTGGATGTAGCCTGAAATGACCTACTCATCTGTCTCTTCTTTATATCTTGTGTCTCTGTCTCAACTTTACCTTTCCTTTTTAACAACTCCTCTCGCCTTACAGGCTCTCTCAACTAAAATAACGAGCTCTTTTATTTCTAGAACACCCACTTGACACTTCGGATATCATCATTTAACCCATCCTCAAACCTTTTACACATGATAGCCTCTGTGGACACACATTCTTGAGCATATTTCTGAGCCGACAAATTCACGCTCATAATCGGTCCGATCATATTGCCTTGTTTCAATTCCAGAATTCTTTTCTCTTACGGTCAATAAACCTCTCGATGATGTACTTTTTGAAATTCCTCCGAAAGAAATCCCAAGTGACCCTCTCCTTTGGTACAACTGATATAAGTGTCTTCCACCAGTAGTAGTAATTTGAGTCTCTAAGAAGTGATACTACACATTTCGTACATTCCTCGGGTGTCCAAGATAATTCGTTAAAGACTCGATAGTATTTTCTAACCCAAAATTCTCGCTCTTTCTCGCATCATCATCTTTTGTTGCTCGAAACTCTTTCGCCCCTTGTTTCTGATTCTATCAAGCTGGTGGCTTTTCTCTTATCACGGTACTGTGGTGGGGAAGCTTGAGCTACATGGGTAGCCCGAGAATCATGAGGGGTGGAGGTCTAGCTGCCGGATTCGCATGCGAATGAACTCGGCAAACCAATCATTCAAAGCTTGGAAGAGAGCTTCTCGAGTCACTCCTCCACGATCAACGTTCATGGCCTATTCTCGGATGGCGCCCTGCCTTCCGCGGAGCAGCGGCGCATTACTTTCTACATCATCATCACCACCAGCTCGCTCGGGATCCATTACTATAAAACAAAATATTTAAAAATCGTCGAGTCGTCACACTATCAAAATACAGGTATGGCATGTATAGCTAGACTTTTACTCACACTAACTGCTCCGAGAACCGACTAAACCTGCTCGATACCAATAAATGTAACACCCTTACCCAGAGATCATGTTGCCAAAATCGAGCACGAGGCATTACTAAACTTAATTTATCACTTAAATAGTTTTAAAATTTTTTATTTAAACTTTTCAGAATGTGCTGTCATTCTGCATTGTAGTCGCCTAAAAATTCATATCTTGAGTTCCGAAACTCAAAATTTAGATCCGTAAATTTTTCCTGAAACTAGACTCATATATCTATCCACTAATTTTTTTCTAGAATTTTTGACTTAGCTAATTAGTACAGTTTATTAGTTAAAGTTACCCCTGTTTTAGAATTCGACTGCACAGACCTCTACTTACTACGAACCACTTTTCTCCCTATAAAAAATTTATATAACTATACCGCTTGTTTCTATTAAAACTAGATTCAATAAGGATTCTAACCATATAAATTACACCACCTAATTATTTTTTTAAAATTTATGGTGAATTTCCAAAGTTGAAACAGGGGATCTAGAATTTTCTCTGACCCTATTTCACTAAAACTCAGATATCTCATAAAATATAATACCTTTACCTGTTTTGCTTATTCCATAAGAAAATAGACATAATAAGATTTAATTTCATATATTATTCATCTTAAAAATATGTTTATACAATTTTTAGTGATTTTTCAAAGTCACATTATTTCTGTTATTTGAATCTATTTTTAGGTTACTTTCACATTTTTCATAATTTTCATGTGATAACCACCATTCAATCATACATATTAATAAATATGCATATCATCGGTCATTTTCATTAGCTAATCTCTAGCAAGTATTTACACATCATTCATTGTTCACATTATACTAAAAGTAGCTAAGTTTCTATACATGCCATACACAAAACAAAGCGTCTAATTATACTGAGTTATTTCTTTGATAGTGTGATCGGCCTCCGACGTTTCCTTCGATCCCCGAGTGGCTAGATAAGTACTATAAGAAGAAGAAAATAAAGGGATTAAGCACTAGGCTTAGTAAGCTTACAAGCAATTAAATCACAACATTCAACATAATGGATTATTATGCATAATATCATCTAACATCATAAATTTCTTTACTTCTCAATTTCTATCTTCTTCTTTATTCCTTTACCTTCTTTCTTCTTATCGACCTTTCCTTTTCATAAATATAATCTACTTTTCCTTTGCTGTTAATTCACTGTAATCTAACTCGTATCTGACCCGTTGAACCACTCGGAATACTAAGGATATTAGAATTCGTTCGATCTATCAATATCCGCCAATGCCATGTCTCTCGACATGGACTTACATGAATTATTCCTGTCTCCAATGCCATATATATATAATATGGGCTTACATGGCTCATTCCTGTCTCCAAAGCCATATATACGATATGGACTTACACATGCTCATTTCTATCTGTCTCCGTCTGTCAACCCTAATATCCTAACATTCCTAAGGTTCAAACGGGACTTCCTAATGCCTTTTTCTCTGTCACTTCGCCTTTAATTTGACTTTAAATATTCTCATAAAATAAGTATATAAATGCTAGAAATTGACAATAATAATGTAAAATAAAATAATATTGCATTTATTTACTGTAAACTTACCTCGATACAAAATGTGACTAAACTTTACAATTTAGTCCTTTACTTTTTCTTTTCCCCGATCTACTCCCGAATTTCGCTCTTCTTGATCTATAATAGCAAATTTAACTTATTTAATATCAAAATTTATCAAAACAGTCCTTTACTCAAACTTTGCAAAAATTACCTTTTTGCCCCTAAACTTTTGCATATTTACACTTTTGCCCCAAAGGTCGTAAATTAAACTTCAGCCTATTTTCTTATGTTTTATGACATGCTGGTCATTTTTCCCTTCTATGGCAGCATCAAATTCATACTCTAACATGCACTTATGACTATTAGGTATTTTTACCGGTTAAGTCCTTTTACTCGTTTTTGCTTAAAACCGAGTAGTACAAATTGTCTAACATAATTTAAAACCTCATATTCTATCATAAAACACCAAAATACACAAATTTCACCTATGGGTATTTTTCCAAATATGAACCCTAGGTTGACTTATTACTAGCATAAGCTTAATCGAGCTACCGGGACTCCAAAAACGTAAAGAACATTAAAAGCAGGGCTTAGAATCACTTACTATGAAGCTTGAAAGTTGAAGAAACCCTAGCTATGGAGAGAGGTAAGATTCATCTGGTACTTGAAGAAGATGATACAATTTTGTCATCTTTTTACCTTTTTATTAATGTTAATAACCAAATGACCAAAATGCCCCTCCTTACTAAACTTTCAAAAATTCCTTCCATGTCCTAATTTTTTTTCCATGAACTTAAAATTGGTCAAATTGTTATTTAAACCCTCCTAATTAATATTCCAAAGCAATTTCATACTAAAAACTTCTAGAATGCAAGTTTTGCAAATTATTCGATTTAGTCCCTAATCTCAACTTAAGCACTTTATGCATAGAATTTCATCACGAAATTTTCACACAATCATGCAATTATATCATGAACCTCAAAATAATAATAAAATAAATTTTTCTACCTCGAATTTGTGGTTTCGCAACCACTATTCCGTTTAGGCCCTATTTTGGGATGTTACACTATAGTTGGCTCGCCAGTTTGTTCACCACTCCTAAGCATGATAGCCTTGCAGTGTCATTTCCCTCTCAGACTAGGATTTTCTGTGTCACTAGGTAGTCTGCCTAGTGGTCGAGTATTCAGATTCAAAGCAAGTTGTCCTAATTGTGCCTCCAATGCCTAAATAGAAGATGAATTCCCTTGCACAATAGCTTCTGTATGAGTCATATGCTTTCGCATTAAATCCTCAAGAGATGCTAACGGGTCAGAAGGAGAAGCTTGCTTGTACTGTTGTTATCGATGTTCTTGAACATGCTGATTTGGAATTGAAGAGTGTTATGGTTGCGTCTGATTCTGGTGTAGATGCATCTGTCTTTGTTGTGGATACATCTGAAGGTGTTAATTGTAGTTCTGCTATTGTTGATTGTAATTCCCTTGTCTTGAATTATAATTGCCTTGAGCAGATATATTCCCATATGGGAATGTCATGGCATTTTGTCCAGCATTCTAATTTCCCCAAGACTGTTGATTGCATGCAGAATTATTATAAGAGGTGCCATAAGAATTGTTATGGATGTTACTAATATAAAAGGCATTCTTTGTATATTATGGACAATTTTTATAACTGTGGTTGTCACTGCAAATCTCACAACAAAAAGTAAGAACACCAACTTGTTGACGACTTGTATAGGTGCAACGTCAGTAGTCTCTTGCATATTTTTTTATCATATTTTCAAGAGAAGAAACTTGAGCACTAAGTGCATATATTGCGTCCAATTCAATATCTCCCGGAGTAGCTTTTGCTTGTGTAGCTCTGGAGATAGGATATTGATAGTCATTTTGAGCAATTCTCTCAAGAATTCCAATAGAATCATTATAAGTACAATCCAACAAAAGACCATTGGTTGATGTGTTGACAAGATTCCTCGTGTGTGAATTCAGCCCATTATAAAAAATCTCAATTTGTGTTTCCTGTTAAAATGCCGTGCATGGAACAACGTCGAAGCAAAGATTTATAACGTTCCCATGTGGTGTGAAGATTCTTATCGTCCAGCTGATGATAAGTTGTAATATCATTTCAGATACTAGCGTTCATTATTGGCAGGTTAAATTGCAAAACAAACTGTGTTGCTAGTGCATTCCAAGAAGTAATTGATCCGGCAAGTAGCCCAAGGAACTAAGTACGAGCTCTTCCCTACAAGGAATAAGGAAGTAATTGCATCTTCAATGCGTCATCAGGAACACCTTGTTGACTAAAGGAAGCACAAATTAATAAAAATGATTTAAGATGTTTTCTTGCATCTTCATGTGGCAATCCAGAATATTGTCCATTAGAGTTTAGCATTTGAAACATTACTGGCTTGAGTTCAAAATTTCCAGCTTGGATTTCTGGCCTAACAACTCCTAGTTGTAAGTCATCTAAGACAGTTGCTACAAAATCTCGTATAGTCTTGTTTTGTATTTGAGTGTCTTGTTGCAACGGTGGGTCATTAGCATTTTGGTTCTACATCGGGGGTATGACTTCATAGTTTCTTAGTAAAGCCATATTCCTTTGTTATCAAAGTCTCCTTTGAACGATTCTTTCAGTTTCTGGATCAAAATCGACAATAAACTCTGAATTACTTCGGGTCATGCAACACCTAAAATAAAATGTGGAAATAGTGACTAAAAGAAAACAAGTTAGTAGCAACTAAATATTATGAAATAAAAACAAACAAAAATAAACATTAAACAAACACCATCCCTAACAATGGAGCCAAAACTTGATCGACTGTTTAACATCACAGCAATAATGTGCAAGCGTACATTGTCGATACAAGTATAGTAGACAAATATGAGTCTGTCAGATATCGATCCCACGAGGGTGGTTGTCTTTTTTCTATCAATGTCAGTGCAATAAAAAAATAGAAATGAAATAAATTATGAGAGTAGTTGTCGAAGCAATAACTTGAAAACAATAAGATAAAATATGATACTGATAAACTAGGATCCCCAACGTGAATATTCAACAGAATGCTAAATGCTCACAAGGTATAAAAGAACAGGTGATTGTCGATGCATTAAATTGCAATGAATATCTTACCAAGCTTAACTTCTATATTTAATCTAACACTTAAACATGTACATTAACCACACCTTCCGATGATTGCAATGGAACACTATTAAGAACAAGTGAATTAAATTCCTCTGATCCTCAAGCAACTTCCGTTGTCATGCTTGTTAGTTGAACTACCACTGCATTTTCCAATGTTAATGACTGTAATAACATTTCCGTGCTTAAAACATTCAAACCCAAAGATTAAACTGTAGAAGCAAAATTGAATAAAATAACATTTAACCCAGAAATCATGTGTACTTTCGTACTAACATGAAATAGAAAGTAATCACCAGCGTTTAGAAAAGAAAAATAAAAGAAACAAGTAGAGAATACTATTCCTAGACAACTCAACTTGAATCTCTCTATTTCCTCTTGTGTCACACTCAGGGATCCTCGTCAAGAGCTAATCTGTATCCCTTTTCACGTCGGTTCACCCGTAGGAGGCTTAAGTTGCCATAGCTGAAAGCTTCAAAGGGTAGGTTGAAAAAGATGATAATCCAAAAAGCTCCCTTTTTTTACGTGAATATTTATATTTTTCCCCAAATAGCCCAGGTGTCCTTTCACCATAATCATGCTGCCTCTGTACATACAAGTTGGTTATACCAGACTGGGCAGCGCACATATTTTTATTTTTATCCGGATAGCTGTCAAGTGCGGCGACAATTCTGGACGCTATTTGAAAATACTCATGCAATGACATTGGTACCAAAACATGACAAAATTAAATATAAATAGGCTAAGATCAACTTAGTTACAAAATGAAATTAACTGAACTGAAAATGTTAAAATATGTGCTAAAGATAACTAAATGGGAACAAATTAATCTAAAAATACATAAGACACAAGTGATTAAGTGTCATTACTCTGTCAGAAAATAGTGGCAATTTATTTTCAAGAATAAATTTTATTTTCTAAAAGGCTCAAAGTTTCCAGTTCCCATAGAGAGAAATTAACTTTCTCACTAAAATTTAATAAAAGTTTTCATCCTGTGTGTCTGGTTTGTTTTGTTTGAACTCACACTAAAACCAATTCACCTTCGAGGATAATGGAAAAGATCATTTGGTAGAAAGCTGAGAAATGACTTAGCCCGTACCGCACAAAGCACGTGTAATAATTTGGTTAAGAGTTTATACTATAAATACCACACGGCTTGGTTTCAAGAAAATTTTTAAACTTCTATTATGCCTAAAAAACACCATTTTCTAAAACGATTCCTCCAACAATTAGTACCAGAGTCAGGTTGTTCTATATTTATAGTATAAACAAATACTAAATTTTCTCTCTTCTCTAGTTTTTTATTGAATATGATAAGAAGTGACATTTTTAAATTATAAGCATGTTTAGTATTGTTAGATATATGAATGAATGTATAGTGTTATTTTTACATTTATTATAAAGTAATTTTGCCAAAGTTATGGTTCTTAGCATTAGATCGGTTGTAATTTAGGTTTTTTTTTCAAATTTTTGGGTTTGTAATTAGATGCTGAACTATCATCTGCACGTAGTAATTTTAATTTTAATTTTGTAAAACTAGAAAAATTCATATGAGCCAGAAACAAACTAGGTATTTTTGTAACCAAAAAACTTTCGATGGCACCCAAAAAAGCGAGGCGACCAACAACTGGAGTTATTCATGGGTCGGGCTGGGTCGAGGCCTGGTTCCAAAAAAAATTCGCGCTTATGCCCGTTTTCAAGTCAACCCAAAACATCTAAAAAGCCCGTTTTACTGTTCAAAAATTAATAAAAAATTCAAATATATATTTTTAATTGACATGTGATATATTTTATAATTAAATTTAAATTTTAAAAATATTTTTATCATTTAAATTGAAATTGAGCTGGGTTGAGGTACAAAAATCTTTGTCCAGGCCCAACCTAAGTTGGGCAACGCTAACCAACCCAACCCTTAGACAAGTCTACCGACGACACAATTGAACTTAAATCAAACGGCAAATAGGAACTCGTTACCAACCCGTGGTCAATTGGCGATGATTGACCATGATTGGTGCAAACCCTACAGCCGATGGCCGATTAGAAAATAATGGTAATTTAGTTTCAAGAATAAATTCTATTTTTCTAAAAAGCTTAAAGTTTCTGATTCCCATAGAGAGAAATTAACTTTCTCACTAAAAGTTAATAAAAGTTTTCATTTTGTCGTTTGTTTTGTTTTATTTGAGCCCACACTCAAAATAATTCGAGGATAGTAGAGAAGATCGTTTGGTAGAAAGCTAGTAAACGACCTACATTGCCTCGCACAAAGGACATGTAATATAATTTGGTTAAGGGTTTATTACTATAAATACCACAAGTCTTAGTTTTAAGAAAAATCTTAAACTTTCATTGTGCCTAAAACATTGTTTTTTAACTGATTTTTTCAACACTTTTTTGTTTACAAAGTTTTGATTCAGTACTATATTTGTGTTTGGAATGATGCCTTCGCATTATGCAATATATGAGTTAGATAATTAATGGAGAAGATCTGATCAGACAAAATAAAATATTAAAGTTATGCAAGCAATCTAACTAGATTCTATAGGGTTAACTTTGACTAGAATTTTTAGATACTTTGACCAGCAATGCAGTTCCCCACAAGAAGTACAAGATTAATCACTTGATTTCACAAGGGTAACTTCAACTACACCTTTTGAGGCCTTTCAACCACCTTTCGGGGTCATTATTGTGCCAAAATTGCAAATATCCAAGTCCTGTTTGCAACGGTTTTTGAATCACCTAATTTCAAGGTCCATAGCTCATGATATCACTATTTTTGTAAAAGAGTGCAGTTCCTTGAGAGAAGTTCGAGTTCAATCACTAATTAACTTCTCTAACTTGTCAAAATGGATTAGAACAGAACCAGGTACTAATGTAATAAGGGTAGAACGTAAGTCTAGCAAATCACACAACCTTAGGTGATTTCTTTGTTTCAAATCCGCCAATGTTAGCCTAACTCTTGAAAGATAAGAATTCTCCCGAAAATTCTCCAAGGCACCAAAATAAAGTGGAAGCAAACTCAAAAACGAAGGAGCAACGAAAGAACTGAAAAGCTACAAGAAAACAATACACACAAGGTGTTTAAGTAAATGCTCTTAATATATTCTTTAACTCAAAAATAAGTGAAGTACAATGGGATGATCACAAATGAGGGGGAAGACCTATATTTATAGTTAAGCTTCCCCAGATCCAGCAGTACAGATTGAATTACATAAACAACTGAGATTAGTGCCTATATACAAGATGAGAATCTTAATGGATTTAAACTTTATACAATCTTATCCCTTAGGATTTACATTAACCATGGTAACTCTAGTTTTACTGAAGAACTTCACTAGGCCATCAAGGCTTCAAGTAGATGGGCTTCTCTATGAGTTTCACGTATCGAGTCAGTTCAAGCGGGTCAAATGAGCTCAATTTAATCAATTGACCTCTATGAGACGCTTTGTGCGCATTCGTCACGGGCTTTGATCTGTGACCCGTAACACTAGATTTTTTATGTTCTATTGTTCTTACCTATTCGAGTTGATCTTAGATGCATGAAAAAAGATTAAAATTTCCCACCACGTTTTCCAACAAAAAATCATTCACTTAGTTTATCATTATCTTTTCTTATGGTCACAATTATATCTATTATAATGAAAATTATCATTACTTACACTAGTAAAAAATTACATAATTTATCCCAGAATAATGTCCCATGCCCATGTTCCATTTTTATTAATTGTAAAATGCCATGAAAGGATAACATTTACTCTTCCATCAATGTATGATCCTATTATTGTGAGTGAAGTCATGTCATGCATAGAGTTGTCCAAGATGCAAAAATTAATAAAATATTAAAAATATATTTTTAATTGATATTTTATATATTTTATAATTGAATTTAAATAATATTTTTTTTTATTTAAATTAAATTCTGGCTAAGCCGACTTGAGGAGAAAAAAATCATTGTCCAAGCCCGTCTCAGGTTGGGCCGAGCGGATACCCAACTTGTAACAACCCGTTTTTTAGTGGTGTCGAAAACAATGGTTTCGGGGCCACCAAATCCGATGAGTAAGTTCGTAAAAATTATTGTTTAATATTTACGAGTCAAATGTGATTTTTTAAAAAGGTTTTTGATTTGATAATTTATGTTATATAAGTGATTTATTAAATTCAAGTGGTGTTAGAAAATGAGGTATCGAGACATTGTTTTTATAAACCTTGCCATAAATATTTATATATATATATATATTTACAGAGTGTCATTAAGGTGGTATTAAAGTTTCGTTGAAAAATTTT
Organism: Gossypium anomalum; assembly: GCA_025698475.1. Classification (NCBI taxonomy): domain Eukaryota; kingdom Viridiplantae; phylum Streptophyta; class Magnoliopsida; order Malvales; family Malvaceae; genus Gossypium; species Gossypium anomalum. The sequence continues at coordinate 31,653,864 of CM046958.1, read as the reverse complement.
AATCTTTCGATAGTTAATTAATTAAAAAGAACCAAATTGAAAAAAAAGTGCATTTTCAGGATTCCGTTCCCATAAATCAGACTTGTAAATATTTTTAATAAATATTTACTAAGCTAGTTGTGTAGTTAATTAGATTTCGGTTAAGTGAATTTACTTGAATTAAAAGTAATTAGGTATAAGGACTAAATTGCATATAGGATGAAAAGTTGAATTATAGATTAAAGAATAATTAAAGGGATTAAAAAAGCAATTATACCTTATTCCATTAAGTGGATGGTATTAGTAACTTACATGTGTAAATTTATTTTTTATATATTATAATATTAAAGTTAAAATATATATTATAATATGTTTACTTAATTATTAAGTATATATATTATATAATTATAATAAAACAAAAAAGTATTGAAAGAAAGAAAGCCATACGAAACATAAAAAAAAAAAAAAAAAAAAGAGAAAAAAGAAAGGGAGAAAGAAGGTTCAACACACAGCTTAGGGAATTCTAGGGTTCAAAGTTCAATTGGTTAGTCAATTTAGTCTATTTTCTTGTAATTTTTATGTTTCTAGAATCTCGGTGTTAAGTATTACCCGACCCATGCCAAATTTTTAGCATTGATTGAGTTTTTAAAGGTTGTTAATATTGAATAGTTTTAGTATTTGGGATTAAATTGATAGATTTTTAAGATAGAAATGAAAAAGGATTAAATTGTAGAATAATTTGTAAATTTTGAGTAATAGGGACTAAATTGTGAAAATTTTGAAATTTAGGAATTTAAGTAAAAATAGGGAGTTAAATTTAGTTCAAAGTGGAATTTGTATGAAAATATAGAATTAAATGTGAAGAATAAAATTTAGGGACTAAATTGAAATTTAGGCAAATATTGAGTAAAAAAATTGAATATTCAATATGAAATTGAATTGCGTTATATTGATGAATTTTAATTGTTTTAATTCCGTAGCTAACGTCGTATCGGAATCCTCAACTAAAAAAGGGAAGGATAAAATCGATATCAAATAGCTCAGAATTCATGGTTTGTATTTCTATAATCCAAAACTAGTTGTTAATTGTTGTATTTTGATTTAATGTATATGGTAAGTGGTTAAGGTAAGTATTTGGCACTTTGACTATTATATTGATTTAAAGTTGATTGAATTGGATTGAATTGATATATATATATTATGAATATATATGTGCAAATAAGATAATTGGATATTGGTTGTATCTGGAAAGTGAATTGGAACCCTATTAACTATATCGTGCTGAGTCGGATATAAATGGCATGCCATAGGATAGGAAGAGTTCAGGGATTTCTTCAACTTCAAGTCGATGAGGCATTGTGTTCCAATTTACTTTGGTTTAACCGATAAGACACAGGGTGTCAAATTTATATGGCACCGGACGCATATTACTTTGGATTATCTGATGAGGCACTGGGTGCCAAACTGGTGTGTTGGTTAGATCCGTGTATCCATCCGAGTCGTGTTAATAGGGGTAAATAAATAATAAAGTTTTATAATTGATATTGAAATGGCATGGTATAAGAAATGGAATATGAAAAGCTTTTACCTTTTGATGAGTTTGATGTAATTCTTGGAATGGATTGATCGACTCTGCATGATGTCATCGTGATTTGTAGATGAAAGATTATTGAATTGAAATGTCAAGATAATGAAATTCTTTGGATTGAATTGGATGAGTCGGGTGAGTTGCCTATTGTGATTTCGTCAATGTCTACTCAGAGGTACGTAAGAAAAGGTTGTGAAGCTTATCTTACGTATGTACTTAATACGAAAGTGTTTAAATTGAAGATTGAATCTGTGCCGGTAGTTTGTGAATACCTGGATGTGTTTCCAGAAGAGTTGTGTAACACCCCTTACAGTATTTGATGCCGGAACAGAGTACGGGGCATTACCGGACTTAAACACAAGCAAACATACAATTCCGAGTCATAAATTTGGCATCAAATTAAAACTTTTCAACAACCAATCATATCGTCCCTAAATCAAGCCTACGAGGCCCAAAACGTGCTTTGGAAGTGGTTCAGGATTAAACCGAGAATTTTTGAAAATTTTACAACACTTAGAAAAATTTTCACGTTTTAAGCGCCACACGCCCTGTGGCTTGGAACACGCCCGTGTTGGCAGGCCGTGTGGTCACATACGCCTGTGTCACTAACCCGTGTAACCCTCTGTTTGTCACCCAAGAACAAATTGAAGTCACACGGCCAAGATACACGCCCGTGTCTTGAGGCCGTGTCCTTCACACGGTTGAGACACACGCCCGTGTCTCTACCCTTGTGCTCAATACTGCGCATTCTATTTTGCAACAATTTAGGTGCACGGGACACACGGCCAGATAACACGCCCATGGGGCTAACCGTGTGTCACACACAGCCTAGACACATGCCCGTGTTTCTACCCGTTTAGACAATAACAAGACTATTTACCAAGCCATTTTGCCACCCTTATTCACACATACACTTACCCCAATTCAAAAGCACAAAACAATACATACTTAGGCAACCAAAACATCCACATTCATGGTTAAAACATATCAATTTTATATCTTTATCTAACATATTCACTAAATTTATTAAGCCCTAAATCAAACATACAAATCTCATATTCATTAGGCTTCATTCAATTACTATCTAGTTACCAAATTATACATAAATTCCTCATCTCATCAATAGGTCACAATTCCAAACATTACACGATCATGCCATAAATCACATTTCCAAATATTTCACATTCACCAAGCATACCATGATCATATCACCATAGACATTGACACATATATGAATATACCTAGGCTTACAACCATGTTACCCATATAAGCCAACTTACATGGCCAAATAGAAAAACAAGCCTTCGATAATTACAAGCCATTACATTGGCTAAAATCATATGACGCATATAACAAAATGACCAAGTCCCTATACATGCCACAACTTAAAATACTTGAATTTATCAACACCCAAAATGATATCTTGATAGTGTGATAAGATCTCCGGCGATCTCCAACTTGAGCGAGCTTAATAATCCTACAAAACATGGGAAAGGAAGGGGGTAAGCTATATAGCTTAGTAAGCCCGTATGAAAATAATAAGCAACTCTTACCAATCATTTCCCAAGTCTAACAATATAAACATAAATCAAAATAGTATAAATTGCTATAAACCTCATAATTATAAATTATTCAGTCACATTGTTTGCTATATCAATTTGCAAGCATAATTCAACATGTCTTGACTTTAGCCTAACAACCGTAATCCCTCCATTATAATCGATTACCACAATCAACCAATCATTTCAAACCTCATAATAAACATACACATTAATTATGAGCATTCACTATTCAAGCATATATTTTAACATTTTTCAATTGTTACAAATTCATATCTTCTCATACTTTCATAATCATTTTAATAGGTAATTATACCAATCTTTCCTTTTTCTCATATCCGATGGATCGCAACTTAAGTGAATAAAACACGCTATATCATAACTCAATTTGGCCCGAAAGCCAATCACATGTCTTCAACCGAATTTATCATGAATTTCATACATCACAAGCATAAGGCCAATAATCACAAGGTTTCGCAAAATCATTCTCGTGAAAATGATGAACTCACATTTTCATGAAGTCAATTATTATAAAATTTACGTACATACATGTACCAATTCGTAATACTTACATACTCTTTCTCTTCTTTGACATACCCATTAAATTACCCGTTGAACCACTTGGAATACTAAAGGATACTCAGGAATCCCGTACACACGGTACCATACCAATGCCATATCCCAGATATGGTCTTACATGTAATCTCATATCGATGCCAATTGCTGAGCTATAGTCTTACACGAAATCTCATATCGATGTCATATCTCAGATATGGTGTTACAAGTAAATCTCACATATGCCATATCCTAGATATGGTTTTACACGTAGTCTCAGTAACCCTAATGTCATGACATTTGTATCCTATCTATTCCTAACGTTCAACCGGGATTTCATGCTTGTCGAACTTTGTTGAACACGCTCAATGGTAAACCATAATTCATACAATAATAAAGCATTTAAAACATAATTAAAAACAATGCATTATTTGCATACGAACTTACCTCGCAATAAAAATGGCGAAAAGGACCTAACCGTCAAATACTCGTTTCTCCCCTGTTCTAATTCTGAATCTCATTTTTCTTGATCTATAATATCACATTTAACTTATATAATCATTATACTATTCAAATCAGCCCAAAATCACATTATGGAAAAAATATATTTTTGCCCCTAAAGTTTCACATTTTTACATTTTAGTCCCTAGGCTCGTAAATTGATTTTCATCAGATTTCTTCATTACCCAAGCCTATTTGAATCTTTATTGTACTCATACCAGCCCACATTTTTCATTAAATCACACTTTTACTACTTATTTTATAACATTTACAAATAAGTCCTTTTAGGCATTTTCACCGAAAATCACTTAGCAAAAGTAGTTTATCATACACCGAACATACGTTTTCTACCATTAGACATCAAAATACACAAATATCCATCATGGGTAAAATTTTAGACTTTGATTATGTCTTAAATTAGTGGTAGAAATAGATAGATCATGTTACAAGGATTTCAAAAACATAAAAATCATTAAAAACGGGGCTAGAACGGACTTACAATTGAGCTTGGAAGCTTGAAAAACCCTAGCCATGGTTTCCCCTTGTGAAATTTGGCCATGGGGTAGAAGATGGACAAAAATTGGCTTTTAATTTGGCTTTTTAATTCATTTAATTACCAAATTACTAAAATACCCTTAATGAAAAACTTTAGAAACATATCTAACCATGTCCATTTTGTCCAACAACTTAACCAATGGTCTAATTACCATTTAAGAACCTCCAATTTAAAATTTCATAGCAATTACACACCTCTAGCATGTAGAACTCAACTTTTGCACTTTTTACAATTTAGTCCTTTTGACTAAATTGAGTACCCAAACGTCAAAAGTTTCAAACAAAATTTTCACGAAATCATTCCTTAAACTTGTAGACCATAAAAATATAATAAAAATAATTTTTTTATGTCGAATTTGTGGTCCCAAAACCACTATTCCGACTAGACCCAAAATCAGGATGTCACAACTTTCCCCCATTTAGGGATTTTCGTCCCCAAAAATCTTACCAGAAAAGAAATTAGGGTAACGTCCTCGTAATTTCCTCTACTCCATCCAAGAGTCCTCTTCGAGGGCAATACTTCCAGAAACACTCTGTCATCAATCTGGAATCCAATATTTTAAATTTTCAAATCTGTATACTACTTATATCAGTCTGAAGTTGCTTTCAACTTTCATGATTCACTTTCATCTTTTTCCTTCAGAATCACAAATCAATTTCACCTTGTATATCTCTTTCCAATCATCTTTGATCTCTGAAACACAGTGTCGGAGCATATCATCAAAAATTTGAATTACTCCCTGAATGAACAAACGAGCTACTACTGAGTCTCGTACAATATTTTTTGCATAAGTTCTGGATAATTCATTGCTCAAATTCTATCTCAGAGTAATAATAACAGAAATTAGAATCAAAATTCATCTCACACTGTACTCGTTTAGTTTACCACTCGCTATCACATTCCTGAGGCTCTCAACCTTGTAAAGAAAACATCGCTTTAGCTTTTTAATTTAGCTAGATTCAGACTTGCATCAAATAAGATTAATCATGTAACCGACACTCATCAAATGAACAAAGGTTTTCCATTCAAGCATCTGCAACTATATTTACTTCCCTAAAGGTTAACAGTTAACTATTCAAAATCTATCAATAGTTCAAGCCATCAACGTTGTCTTACTTTCAGATTTTTCTGTAACATTAGATACTTTAAACTCTTGTAATCAAGAAGCATATGATGTTTTTCGTTGAACAAACAATGTCATAAATTTCTCAACACAAACATACTAACGTCTAACTCTAAGTCACTCGTCGAACAATTCTTTTAATAAGATTTTATCCGTCCGAAAGCATAACTGTCACTTTACATTCTTGTATTAAAACATATTCCAATCCGCTTGATAGTGCATCACTAAAAAATCGCAAATTCTTTACATCAATTCAAACAGAACCTAGAACCAGTACTTCGGTAAATAACACCTTCGATTGTTTTCAGCTTTGCTAACATGCAACAGACCAATCAAACTTTCGCAAATGTGATAACTTTATCAATCGGAACAACTTTAACTCATAACAACATCATTCGATTAAAACAAATCTAATAGGTATATCTCTGTATCATACTTTCTAGAATATGAATTTTTCCTTCAAATTGTCTGTCTATTCACCCAGGAATGTACAAGATTTTATTTTCTTACCTAAGGATAAACTTAAATGCATATAACTCAAATTACCTTTCAACTAACAAGCTCACCCAGATAAAAAAAACTGAGTCGATCTCAACTATCAAATAATAACATATCAAAATACTCATTTCTTCATGCTGCTAATCAGCTCAAACATACAATCTTTTATAATTCCCTTAACATGCTAATCAAAGATCTTTACAATTGCATTAGCTCAAGAAAGCAAAATATCCCGATTAAACTCATTGACCTTAATCAAACTTACCTGAGAAAAGAAAACCATCATACAACTTGAGCTTGAACTTCCACTATCTATACCTTTGCCGATGTCAATTCCTTTCATGAAAATTAGAGAAATCTTGATACCAGAATCACCATATTCATATGATTGAACTAAAAATACAATCATAATAGACATAGTTATCACAAGTCAAAGAACACACTTTAAAGATGAGCCATGATTGATAATTTACGAAATAAAGATGATAAGAAAATCGAGATAAAGAAATCCAAGATGCTATACCATGCTGGAAGTCCGAGAACATAACTCATATTAAAATAATAATGATCTTGATGATTCCTCAGAGAAAACTAGAAGAAAAACAATACTTACACACTCTGGAATTAATTGTAACAGAGATAATATACTTTCCACAACATCCAATAGAAACAGAAGAATAGCCTCACATAAATTTTCACCATCAACTTTTAGTCCAAACATAATAAAATAGAATCCCAATGAGAGAGATAAGATATACTAATCATCAACCAACCAGACCAACAATGCTTTCATCCAACATTATAATCAGCTAGCATTCTCATACGAAAAGAATTTCATCAGAAAACGAGTAATCACATATATCTCCGAGGATAAATGAATATATAAATACCCAGGAGAGATCATCATAACTATTCAATTACAACTGTTACACTCAGACATCTTTACGATTCAAACATCATTTCTCTGACTAATTTTGTCATCACTAACCCCGTATTTTTCCATTCACTAAGGAAAATCAATTCGGAAGAAATTTCAGCAAATAAATACTTTAGACATCATGCATGAATGAGTCGATTAGCCGAGATTAACTTTTCTTTAACCTTGACATTGCGAAATCCGAATGATCTTTAGAATAACCTGGCATCTTTTCCAAAACTGTATTCACTTGCCAAACTATTCTCAACTCTAACCATATTATTAGTTATTTCGCTACTAAAATCTTTAGTCTCTCACTTGTGAGCTCATTCAACATATATCTCGTGAAATTTTGCTATAAAATACCACATTGGTAAGGGGGTGAGGTCGTAAAGCCTCTAACTCGACTCTCATATATACACACATGTAACTTAGCATTCATCCTCAATGTAATATCATCACAATCATATAATTCACTTCAAGAAAATCAACATACATATTTAAGCTACATGAACTCTCCGATTATCTTATTCAACCAAATGCACACACATATATATACATTCCATAAATTTTGAATAAATTTCTCATCGCATTCACTTAATCAAACAAGTTAAGCACATAACATCATATGAATGACAAACAAACATGGATGAGCTTATCACAATATAAACTTTCATTTCATTTCATAAAATCACCATAATCTATCGAAACACAATGTTCAACCGGAACAATGACATTTTACCCATATTTCTCAACTAATGGTTATTTCATTTTGTACATCATCACATACTTATCATGAACTCTTATTCATACCTTTCCAAGTTTCGACTTATCACAACACATTTTCAAACATCTTAGTATCACTTTCAGCGTTTTCAAAAGTAGCTTGGTTGGAAAGCATATCTGTCTCACCAAAACAATTTCATCAGAGTCGGGAGATATCACACTATCACAGGTTATATATGGCATGTATAGCTACACTCCTACACATGCTAGGCTAGTCCGAGAATATACTAAACCATAGCTCTGATACCACTAAATGTAACATCCTTTACCCGTATTCGATTCTGGAACAGAGTACGAGGCATTATTGGACTTAAACACAAGCAAACATACAATTTCGAGTCATAAATTTGGCATCAAATAAAAACTTTTCAACAACCAATCATATCGTCCCTATATCGAGCCTATAAGGCCTAAAAGGTGCTTTGGAATTGGTTCGAGACTTAGAAAATTTTTCATGTTTTAAGGGCCACACGCCCGTGTGGCTTGGGACACGCCCATGTGGTCACATACGCCCATGTCTCTAACCTGTGTAACTCTCTGTTTGTCACCCAAGAACAAATTGAAGTCACACAGCTAAGATACATGCCCGTGTCCCGAGCTCGTGTCCTTCACACGGCTGAGACACATGCCCGTGTCTTTGCCCATGTGCTAAATATAAGCATTTTATTTTGCAACAATTTAGGTGCAGGGGACACATGGCTGGATCACACGCCCATGGGGCTGACCGTGTGTCACACACGGCCTAGACACACGCCCATTTGTCTACCTGTGTGGACAATAATAAGGCTATTTACGAAGCCATTTTGCCACCCTTATACACACATACACTTACCTCAATTCAAAGGCACAAAACAATACATACTTAGGCAACCAAAACATCCACATTCATGGTTAAAACATATCAACTTTATATCTTCATCTAACATATTCACTACATTTATTAAGCTCTAAATCAAACATACAAATCTCACATTCATTAGGCTTCATTCAATTACTACCTAGTTACCAAATTATACTTAAATTCCTCATCTCATCAATAGGTCATAGTTCCAAACATTACACGATCATGCCATAAATCACATTTCCAAATATTTCACATTCACCAAGCATACCATGATCATATCACCATAGACATTGACACATATATGAAGATAATTAGGCTTACAACCATGTTGCCAATATAAGCCAACTTACATGGCCAAATAGCAAAACAAGCCTTTGACGATTACAAGCCATTACATTGGCTAAAATCATATGACGCATATAACAAAATGAATAAGTCCCTATACATGCCATAACTTAAAATACTTGAATTTATCAACACCTAAAATGATACCTTGATAGTATGATAGGATCTCCGGCGTTCTCCAACTCGGGCTAGCTTAATAATCCCATAAAACATGGGAAAGGAAGGGGGTAAGCTATATAGCTTAGTAAATCCGTATGAAAATAATAAGCAACTCTTACCAATCATTTACCAAGTCTAACAATATAAATTCAAATCAAAATAGTATAAATTGCTATAAACCTCAAAATTATAAATTATTCAGTCACATTGTTTGTTATATCAATTTGCAAGCATAATTCAACATGTCTTGACTTTAGCCTAACAACCGTAATCTCTCCATTATAATCGATTACCACATTCAACCAATCATTTCAAACCTCGTAATAAACATACACATTAATTATGAGTATTCACTTTTCAAGCATATATTTTAACATTTTTCAATTGTTCCAAATTCATAACTTCTTATACTTCCATAATAATTTTAGTAGGTAATTATACTAATTTTTCCTTTTTCTCATATCCGATGGATCACAACTTAAGTGAATAAAACACGCTATATCATAACTCAATTTGGCCCGAAAGCCAATCACATGGTCTTCAATCGAATTTATCATGAATTTCATACATCACAAGCATAGGCCAATAATCACAAGGTTTCACAAAATCATTCTCGTGAAAATGATGAACTCACAATTTCATGAAGTCAATGCTTATAAACTTTACGTACATACCTATACCAATTTGTAATACTTACATGCTCTTTCTCTTCTTTGACACACCTATTAAATTATCCGTTGAACCACTTGGAATACTAAAGGATACTCAGGAATCCCGTACACACGGTACCATACCAATGCCATATCCCAAATATGGTCTTACATGTAATCTTGTATCAACGCCAATAGCCCAGCTATGGTCTTACATGAAATCTCATATCGATGTCATATCCTAAATATGGTCTTACATGTAAATCTCACATTGATGCCATATCCCAGATATGGTCTTACACATAGTCTCAATAACCCTAATGTCATGACATTTGTATCCTATTTATTTTTAAGGTTCAACCGGGATTTCACGCTTGTCGAACTTTGTTGAACAAGCTCAATGGTCAATCATAATTCATACAATAATAAAGCATTTAAAACATAATTAAAAACAATGCGTTATTTGCATACGAACTTACCTCGCTTTAAAAATGGCGAAAATGACCTAATAGTCAAATACTTGTTTCTCCCCCATTCTAATTTTGAACCTCCTTTTTCTTGATCTATAATATCTCATTTAACTTATATAATCATTATACTATTCAAATCGGCCCAAAATCACATTATGGAAAAAATTACATTTTTGCCCCTAAAGTTTCACATTTTTACATTTTAGTCCCTAGGCTCGTAAATTGATTTTCATCAGATTTCTTTATTACCCAAGCCTAGCCGAATCTTTATTGTACTCATACCAGCCCACATTTTTCATTAAATCACACTTTTACTACTTATTTTATAACATTTACAAATAAGTCATTTTAGGCATTTTCACCAAAAATCACTTAGCAAAAGTCGTTTATGATACACCGAACATACGTTTTCTACCATTAGACATCAAAATACACAAATATCCATCATGCGTAAAATTTTAGACTTTGATTATGTCTTAAATTAGTGGTAGAAATAGATAGATCATGTTACAAGGATTTCAAAACATAAAAATCATTAAAAACAGGGCTAGAACGGACTTACAATCGAGCTTGGAAGCTTGAAAAACCCTAGCCATGGTTTCCCCTTGTAAAATTTGGCCATGGGGTAGAAGATGGACAAAAATTGGCTTTTAATTTGGCTTTTTAATTCATTTAATTACCAAATTACTAAAATGCCCTTAATAAAAAACTTTAGAAACATATCTAACCATGTCCATTTTGTCTTAACCAATGGTCTAATTACCATTTAAAGACCTCCAATTTAAAATTTCATTTGAATTACACATCTCTAGCATATAGAACTCAACTTTTACACTTTTTACAATTTAGTCCTTTTGACTAAATTGAGTGCCCAAACGTCAAAATTTTTGAACGAAATTTTCAAGAAATTGTGACAACCCGAATTATGGCCTAATCAGAATAGTGGCTTCGTGACCACAAATCTGAGATAGAAATAATTATTTTATAATTATTTTATATTTATTTTGAGGTTTATGATATGATTTCACGATTTCGTGAAAATTCCGTAATGAAATTCTATGCATTAAGCGCTTAAGTTGAGATTAGGGACTAAACCGAATAAATTGTAAAACTTGTGTTCTAGAAGTTTTTAGTATGAAATTGCTTTGGAATATTAATTAGGAGGTCTTAAATAGCAATTTGACCAATTCCTAAGTTATGGACAAAAGTTGGACATGGAGGGAATTTTTAGAAAGTTTAGTAGTAAGGGCATTTTGGTCATTTGTATATTAAATGAAATAAAATGGGAAAAATAACACAAAATTTGGTCATCTTCATCATTAGTTGCTGCCAAAATTTGCTCTCCTCCACAGCTAGGGTTTCTTCAACTTTCAAGCTTCATAGTAAGTGATTTCAAGCCCCGTTTTTAATGTTCTTTACATTTTTGAAATCCTCGTAGCTCGGTTTACCTATTTCTACTATTATTTCGAGTTAGGGTTTATGTTTAAAAATTTACCTATGAATGATAGACATGTATTTTGATGTTTGATGGTAGAATATGAATGTTTGAAGTTAGGAGAACGATCTTTCTAAGCGATTTTTAGCGAAAACGAGCAAAACGGCATAATCGATAAAAATACCTATTGTTCATAATTATGTGTTAGAATGAGAATTTGATGATACCATAGAAGAGAAAAATGATCAGCATGTCATTAAACATAAGAATAAGGGCTGAAATTAAATTTCTGAGCCTTGGGGAAAAATCGTAATTTTGTAAAAGTCAGGGGGCAAAAATGTAATTTTTGCATAATGTGATTTTTGGATTGAAACAAATAGTTCGAGTGTTAAATGAACTAAATGTGTTTTTATAGATCAAGAAAGGCGGAATCGACCTTTAATCGGGAAAGAAAAAGCTTTGGACTAAAGCTGCAAAATTTCTATATTTTGCACCGAGGTAAGTTTGTGCGTAAATAAATCATCGATTTCTTTTATGTTATTGTATTTTGATAACATGTGGAATATGGCTGCCTATCAAATGGTTATTTGATGTAAGTTATGAATTTAAATTGATTTGGACAATTTAGTAAAATGTTGGAAAAGTGAGAAATTTCTGTTGAACCTTTGGAATAAAAACGATACAAATGAACTATTGTGTGGTCACGTGTGTAGTACTAAGTGCAAAGCTACTACGTGTACGGATGATTCGTCGCATGTGTAGTACTAAGTGCAAAGCTACTATGCGCGCACCAAAACCGTGGTCACACGTGTGTAGTACTAAGTGCGGGCTACTACGTGTACCCGATTATTGGTCGCATGTGTAGTACTAAGTGCAAGCTACTATGCGTATCATATAGCTTCGGCTACAAGTGTGGAAATGGGAAAATGTTCAGGTAGTTGTGTATCTGTTGTTATTCCGATGAGTTCAACGGGCAACCGATTAAATGAAGATACATGTGAAAGTGATTATGTGATGAATAAGTGCATGAGCAATACGCTCGATATGTGAGCGAACCTCGGTAAAATGGAAAGGATTGAGCGAATTATGTAAGAGTGAATTTTTGTAGTAAAATAATGTTGGACAGCAGCAGTTGCATAATTTTGAAAATTCACCAAAAATCATGGAAGTAGAATTAAATCTCAAATAAATTATGGAATTAAAGCTTAATTGGTCTACTTTCATATAAAAGAAACAGGGGAAACAAAAGACTTCTATATTATGTGATAATTGAATTCTTGTGAAACAGGTTCTGAATGAATTTAAGATCCCCTGTTCTGACTTTATAAATTCACCATAAATTGTACAAAAATTATTAAGAGTCATACCATACATGCATGGATTCCTTATTGAGTCTATTTTTAAGGGAAACAAACGGCATGGTCGTTGGAATCTTGTACAGGGAGAAATTTTGTTCGTAATGCACAGGTGTCAGAGTAGTCATACCCTAAAATAGGGGAGACTTTAACTAATAAACTGTACTAATTGGCCTGACCAAAAATTCTATAAAAAAATTAGTAAATATAATTATGAGTCTAGTTTCAAGGAAAATTTACAGAATTGAATTTTGAGATATATAGCTCAAGATATGATTTTTCTTTTAACTAGGACTCTAGAAAATAGCCTGTCATCAATATATGTAACCATATACTAGTATGATTGTTTTACTTTGATAAATTATATATCAATTTAGTACTTACTTACTAAGCTATATGCTTACCATCTTTTCTTTTTCTTGTTTTATAGAATTATTAAGCCAGCTCGGGATTTTGGAGATCGTCGGAGACTCATCTACACTATCAATACTTTTTGGTATTTTGTAATCACTACTTTGGAATTATGGCATGTATAGAGAGAGACGAATCATTTTGTTATATGTCATAATTAATTTATTTTAAAGTATCACTTTTCTAAATTTTAAAATCTACATGTATCTATGTATATCTGTTAATGCTATCAACTTTAGTCTAAGCTAAAGTAAGTAAATTGAGTAAGGTCAAAGTTAATGTGTGAATTCATGTTTTCGTGAACAGTAATAATACTCGCACCTTATTTCGGTCTAGACTATGGGTATGGGGCGTTACATTTATTGGTATCAGAGCCTAGTTTAGGCGGTTCTTGGATCTACGTACTGTGTGTGGAAGTCTATCTGTACATGCCATAATTATATTATGATAGTGGGATGACTCCTGACACTTTAAATCATGTTTTTTATAGTAAATGGATCCCGACCGAAAGTAATTCTGCGATGATGTAGAAAGTAATGTGTCGGCTCCGCGCAAGGGATCGCGCCCCGATGGAGAGTAGGCATGAGACACATGATCAGGGAGATAGGGCCCAGGAAGCCTTTCTCCGTATGATGAGTAATTGGTATACAGAATTTGTTCGGGCAAATCCGAACGCTCAGCCTCCTCCACCTCCTCCTATTCCTCAACCAGTTCCCGTAGTTCCTCAAGGTACCGAAATGGTAAGATCGAGCAAACCCCCAGTTGATAAAATTCGAAAGCAAGGGGCTGAAGAATTTAGAGCTAATATAGATGATGATCCCGAAAGAGCAGAGTTCTGGCTTGAAAATTCTACCAGGGTATTCGATGAGCTTTCTTGTACTCCCGAAGAATGTTTGAAGTGTTCCGCATCATTGCTAAGGGATTCGGCATATCACTGGTGGAAGACATTGATATCAGTGGTTCCGAAAGAAAGGATTACATGGGATTTCTTTCAAGAGGAGTTTAGAAAGAAGTATATAAGCCAACGGTTCATTGATCAAAAACGAAAAGAGTTCCTTGAACTGAAACAAGGCAAAATGTCTGTGGCAGAATATAAACGTGAATTTGTCAGACTTAGCAAGTATGCTCAGGAGTGTGTGTCCACCGAAGCTATTATGTATAAGAGGTTCGAGGATGGGTTAAATGAAGACATCAAGCTACTAGTTGGGATTTTAGAATTGAAAGAGTTTGTGGTATTGGTTGACCGAGCTGGTAAAGCTGAAGAACTGAACAACGAGAAGAGAAAAGCTGTGAGAGAAGCTAGAGACGCAAGAAAGAGGCCAATTAGTAAGTCATTCCAATCTTAGCCAAAGAAGTCTAAAGAAATGAATCCTCGGTTGACTGTTTCAACTGAACATTCGTATCGAGATCGTGGAAGATCATATTCAGATTCTAAAGCCCAAGCTACTTCAATAGCGAGTGTAGGTAATATGAGATCTAACAGACTGAAAGTGCCTTTGTGGCAAACAACATTTTGAGGAGTGTTGGACGATTAGCGGGCTTATTTCAAATGTGGTTCTCGAGAATATTATATTAAGGATTGTCCAAAAAGGGTTGAAGAAGAAAAATTCCAGTACAGCATGACTAGTGTTGCTAATAGAGGTAGACCTCCAGAAATACCGGGAGTGGAGCTAGCGGTAGAAGTGTGACAAAGGAATTAATCGGGAGACCGGAAGCTAGAGTACACTGCTAGAGCTTACGCCATACGTGTTTCGGGAAAAGGCGTCATCTCCGATGTGATCTTTGGTACATTTTCTCTTTATGATACTATTGTTATTTTCCGATTGATCCGGATCTACTCATTCTTATGTTTGTGTGAATTTAGTATCTAGTAAGAGCTTGCCCGTAGAATCTCTCGAATTTGTGATTAAAGTGTCAAACCCTTTAGGCAAATATGTGTTAGTAGATAAGGTTTGCAAAAATTGTCCTTTGATGATTCAAAGTTCTTGTTTTTTCCAAGCTAATCTAATGTTGCTACCATTTAACGAGTTTGATGTCATTTTGGGTATGGATTGGTTGATATTACATGATGCTAGAGTAAATTGCATGCAGAAAACTCTTGAGTTGAAATGTGAAAATGGTGAAATTCTTGGTGGAAACAAATGAATCAAATAAATTGCCTATGGTGATTTCATATATGTCCTTTCAAGCGATATATGCGAAAAGGGTGTGAAGCTTATCTTGCTTACGTATTAAATACTAAAATGTCCGAGTCGAAGCTTGAATCAATCCACCGGTAGTCTGTGAGTTCTCGGATGTATTTCGGAAGAATTGCTTAGGGGTTGCCTCCGATCGAGAGGTAGAGTTTTCTATTGATTTGTTACCCGAATCGCACCAATTTCGATCTCTTCATACAGAATGGCTCGATCGAATTAAAAGAATTGAAGGCTCGATTTGCAAGAGTTAACAGACAAAGGGATTTGTGAGACCGAAGTTTCTCTCCCCGGGTGCTCATGTATTGTTCGTAAAGAAGAAGGATGGTTCAATGAGACTTTGCATTGATTACCATCAGCTCAATAAGGTGACTATAAAGAACAAGTACTCGTTGCCGAGGATTGATGATTTGTTCGATCAGTTAAAGGGGGCCACAGTATTTTCAAAGATCGATTTGAGGTCTGGTTATTACCAGTTGAGAGTTAAGGAATCGGATGTGCCGAAAACCGCTTTCAGAACGAGGTATGGACACTATGAATTCCTTGTGATGCCTTTCGGTCTAACAAATGCTCCGGCTATCTTTATGGATTTGATGAATTGAATCTTTCGACCATACCTGGATAGGTTTGTGGTTGTGTTCATAGATGATATCTTGATTTATTCTCGGAATGAGTCCGAACATGCTGAACATTTAAGAATGGTATTACAGATTTTAAGAGAAAAGAAATTGTTTGCAAAATTCAGTAAAAGTGAATTTTGGCTTCATGAAGTTGGATTTTGGGGACATGTAGTTTCGGGTGATGGTATTCGAGTTGATCCGAGCAAAATTTCGGCAATTGTTAATTGGAAACCACCAAAGGATGTATCTGAGGTTAGAAGCTTTTTGGGCTTAGCTGGATATTATCGACGCTTTGTCGAGGGATTTTCGATGATCGCCTCTCCAATGACTAAGCTGCTACAAAAGAATGTTAAGTTTGATTGGACTGAAGAATGTCAACTAAGTTTCGAGAAGTTAAAAGAGCGGTTGACCAAAGCACCCGTGTTAGTGCAACCCGAGTCGGGGAAAGAATTCGTGATCTATAGTGATGCGTCATCAATTGGTCTTGGTTGTGTTTTAATGCAAGAAGGTAAAGTAGTAGCTTATGCCTCACGACAGTTGAAACCGCATGAGAAGAATTACCCGACACATGATTTAGAGTTGGCCGCCATTGTCTTTGCTTTGAAGATTTGGCGTCATTATTTATACGGTGAGAAGTGCCGAATCTTTACTGATCACAAAAGTTTGAAATATTTGATGGATCAAAAAGATTTGAATTTACGTCAACGGAGATGGCTTGAATTATTAAAGGATTATGAATTAATAATTGATTATCACCCCGGGAAAGCGAATATAGTCGCAGATGCTTTAAGTAGAAAATCTTTGTTTGCTTTGAGAGCTATGGGTACAAATTTAACTATGTCTGATGATGGTTTGCTTTTGGCCGAATTAAGAGTTAAGCCGCTATTTCTTCAACAAATTCGTAAAGCTCGTAAGAATGATAAAGTGAATTACGAACAAAGCGAGCTCGGTGTGAATTGGATTGTGACTCGATTTTCGAATCGGACGGAGGATTGCTTAATGTTTCGTGATCGAGTATGTGTACCGTAAAGATACCGAGTTGATTTAGAAGATTTTACATGAAGCACACGGTGGTTGTTTGCAAGTTCATCCGGTAGTGCGAAAATGTACAACGACACGAAGAAAATATATTGATGGAACGGTATGAAAAGAGATACCTCGAGTTTGTAGCCAAATGCTTGATTTGCCGGCAAGTGAAAAGTGAACACGTGTACCTTCAAAGTTTACTTCAACCGTGATGATTCCCGAGTGGAAATGGGGACAGAATTACGATGGATTTTGTGATAGGGTTGCCTCTAACTCCAAAAAGGAAAAATGCCATCCGGGTTGTGGTTGATAGATTAACAAAATCAGCTCACTTTATACCAAAGACGCACTGACGACTCCCTTGATAAGTTGGCTAAAATATATATTTCAAATTGTGAGATTACACGGAGTACCTATATCTATTATTTCGGATAGAGATCCGAGATTTACTTCGAGGTTTTGGAAAAAGTTGCAAGAAGCTTTGGGTACAAAATTGAATTTCAGTACCGCGTTTCATCCACAAATAGACGGTCAATCTGAAAGAGTAATTCAGGTACTCGAGGATATGCTCCGATGTTGTGTTTTAGAGTTTCAAGGTAGTTGGGAGAAATATTTAGCCTTGGTTGAATTTGCCTACAACAACAGTTTTCAGTCGAGCATACAGATGGCACCGTACGAAGCATTGTATGGTCGCAAGTGTCGAACTCCTTTGTATTGGACCGAGCTTAGTGAAAAACGGATTCACGGAGTTGACTTGATAAAAGAAACTGAAGAGAAAGTGAAAGTGATTCGTGATTGTCTGAAAGCTGCTTCAGATCGACAAAAGTCATACGCAGATTTGAAGAGAAAAGAGATCGAGTTCCAAGTGGGTGATAAAGTTTTTCTAAAGGTATCTCCGTGGAAGAAAATTTTAAGGTTTGGCCGAAAAGGCAAGTTAAGTCCACGTTTCATTGGGCCTTATAAGATTATTGGAAGAGTTGGACCAGTGGCTTATCGGCTAGCCTTACCAACTGAGTTGGAAAAGATTCATAACGTGTTTCATGTGTCGATGCTGCGACGCTACCGCTCGATCCTTCACATGTAATTCCTCCGACGGAAATTGAAATTCAACCAGGATATGACCTATGAGGAGGAACCAATAAAGATTTTGGCTCGAGAAATTAAACAGATTAAGAAATAAAAATATAGCCTTAGTGAAAGTATTGTGGCACAGACATGGAATGGAAGAGGCTACGTGGGAACCTGA
The DNA here is from genome assembly GCA_025698475.1 of Gossypium anomalum. Taxonomy (NCBI): domain Eukaryota; kingdom Viridiplantae; phylum Streptophyta; class Magnoliopsida; order Malvales; family Malvaceae; genus Gossypium; species Gossypium anomalum. The sequence continues at coordinate 31,635,050 of CM046958.1, read as the reverse complement.
GGAAGCTATGAGGAAACAATACCCAAATCTCTTTACTGGTAAGATTTTCGGGGACAAAAATCTCTAAAGGGGGGAGAATTGTGACAACCCGAATTAGGGCTTAATCGGAATAGTGGTTTCGTGACCACAAATCCGAGATAGAAATAATTATTTTATATTTATTTTATATTTATTTTGAGGTTTATGATATGATTTCATGATTTCAAGAAAATTCCGTAATGAAATTCTATGCATTAAGCGCTTAAGTTGAGATTAGGGACTAAACCGAATAAATTGCAAAACTTGTGTTCTAGAAGTTTTTAGTATGAAATTGCTTTGGAATATTAATTAGGAGGTCTTAAATAGCAATTTGACCAATTCCTAAGTTATGGACAAAAGTTGGACATGGAGGGAATTTTAGAAAGTTTAGTAGTAAGGGCATTTTGGTCATTTGTATATTAAATGAAATAAAATGGGAAAAATAACACAAAATTTGGTCATCTTCATCATTAGTTGCTGCCAAAATTTGCTCTCCTCCATAGCTAGGGTTTCTTCAACTTTCAAGCTTCATAGTAAGTGATTTCAAGCCCGTTTTTAATGTTCTTTACATTTTTGAAATTCTCGTAGCTTTCGGTTTACCTATTTCTACTATTATTTCGAGTTAGGGTTTATGTTTAAAAATTTACCCATGAATGATAGACATGTATTTTGATGTTTGATGGTAGAATATGAATGTTTGAAGTTAGGAGAACGATCTTTCTAAGCGATTTTTAGCGAAAACGAGCAAAATGGCATAATCGATAAAAATACCTATTGTTCATAATTATGTGTTAGAATGAGAATTTGATGATACCATAGAAGAGAAAAATGATCAGCATGTCATTAAACATAAGAATAAGGGCTGAAATTAAATTTCTGAGCCTTGGGGCAAAATCGTAATTTTGTAAAAGTTAGGGGGCAAAAATGTAATTTTTGCATAATGTGATTTTTGGATTGAAACAAATAGTTCGAGTGTTAAATGAACTAAATGTGTTGTTACTGAGATCAAGAAAGGCGTGGAATCGACCTCTAACGGGGAAAGAAAAAGCTTTGGACTAAAGCGCAAAATTTCTATATTTTGCACCGAGGTAAGTTTGTACATAAATAAATCATCGATTTCTTTTATGTTATTGTATTTTGATAACATGTGGAATATGGCTGCCTATCAAATGGTTATTTGATGTAAGTTATGAATTTAAATTGATTTCGGACAATTTAGTAAAATGTTGGAAAAGTGAGAAATTTCTGTTGAACCTTTGAATAAAAATGATACAAATGAACTATTGTGTGGTCACGTGTGTAGTACTACTAAGTGCAAGGCTACTACGTGTACCAGATTATTGGTCACATGTGTAGTACTAAGTGCAGGCTACTATGCGTACCCGAAAACTGTGGTCACGTGTGTAGTACTAAGTGCAGGCTACTACGTGTACCAGATTATTGGTCGCATGTGTAGTACTAAGTGCAAGCTACTATGCGTATCATATAGCTTCGGCTACAAGTGTGGAAATGGGAAAATGTTCAGGTAGTTGTGTATCTGTTGTTATTGGAGATGAGTTCAATGGGCAATCGATTAAATGAAGATACATGTGAAAGTGATTATGTGATAAATAAGTGCAAGTATATGTTTATTTGAATTTATGAGCAATACGCTCGATATGTGAGCGAACCTCGATAAAATGGAAAGGATTGAGCGAATTATGTAAGAGTGAATTTTTGTAGTAAAACAATGTTGGACAACAGCAGTTGTATAATTTTGAAAATTCACCAAAAATCATGGAAGTAGAATTAAATCTCAAATAAATTATGGAATTAAAGCTTAATGGGTCTACTTTCATATAAAAGAAACAGGGGAAACAAAAGACTTCTATATTATGTGATAATTGAATTCTTGTGAAATAGGTTCTGAATGAATTTAAGATCCCCTGTTCTGACTTTATAAATTCACCATAAATTGTAAAAAAATTATTAAGAGTCATACCATACATGCATGGATTCCTTATTGAGTCTATTTTTAAGGGAAACAAACGGCATGGTCGTTGGAATCTTGTACAGGGAGAAATTTTGTTCGTAATGCATAGGTGTCAGAGTAGTCATACCCTAAAACAGGGGAGAATTTAACTAATAAACTGTACTAATTGGCCCGACCAAAAATTCTAGAAAAAAATTAGTAAATAGAATTATGAGTCTAGTTTCAAGGAAAATTTACAGAATTGAATTTTGAGATATATATCTCAAGATATGATTTTTATTTTAACTGGGACTCTAGAAAACAGCCTGTCATCAATATATGTAACCATATACTAGTATGATTGTTTTACTTTGATAAATTATATATCAATTTAGTACTTACTTACTAAGCTATATGCTTACCATCTTTTCTTTTTTTTGTTTTATAGAATTATTAAGCCAGCTCGGGATTTTGGAGATCGTCGGAGACTCATCTACACTATCAATACTTTTTGGTATTTTGTAATCACTACTTTGGAATTATGGCATTTATAGAGAGAGACGAATCATTTTGTTATATGTCATAATTAATTTGTTTTAAAGTATCACTTTTCTAAATTTTAAAATCTACATGTATCTATGTATATCTGTTAATGCTATCAACTTTAGTCTAAGCTAAAGTAAGTAAATTGAGTAAGGTCAGGTTAATGTGTGAATTCATGTTTTCGTGAACGGTAATGCTCCGTACCTTATTTCGGTCTAGAATATGGGTATGGGGTGTTACAGAAATCATTCCTTAAAATTGTAGACCATAAAAATATAATAAAAATAAATTTTTCTACGTCAAATTTGTGGTCTCGAAACCACTGTTCTGACTAAACCCAAAATCGGGCTGTTACAAGTTGCTTGGGTTGCCACCGATCAAAGAATTCGAGTTTGCTATTGATTTAGTACTGGGGACTTCATCGATATCAATAGCTCCATATAGAATGGCTCCAACCAAATTGAAAGTATTGAAATCTCAGTTGCAAGAGTTGACAGATAATGGTTTTGCGAGACTGAGTTTTTTGCCCAAGGGTGCACCAGTGTTATTTGTTAAGAAGAAAGATGGATCCATGAGAGTTTGTATTGATTATCTTTAGCTTAACAAGGTTACTATAAAGAACAAGCATCCCTTACCGAGAATTGATGATTTTTTCAATTAGTTGAAAGGGGCAACAATGTTCTCGAAGTTAGACTTGAGATCAGGCTATTATCAGTTGAGACTTAAAGATTCAGATGTGCCAAAGACCACTTTCAGAACAAGGTACGGGCATTATGAATTCCTTGTTATGCCATTTGGGTTGACGAATGCTCTTATAATTTTTATGGACTTGATGAGTCGAATCTTCAGATCGTATTGAGATAAATTTGTGGTTGTTTTTATTGATGACATTTTGATTTATTCACGAGATGAGCCTGGACATGCTGGGCATTTAAGAATTGTATTGCAGACCTTGAAAGATAAACAATTGTTTGCTAAATTCAGTAAAAGTAAGTTTTTGCTTCGAGAAGTCAGATTTCTAGGACACATTGTTTCAACGGAAGGTATACGAGTTGACCCGAGTAAGATTTCGATAGTTGTTGATTGGAAACCATCGAGAAATGTATCCGAAGTTAGAAGCTTTTTGGGCTTGGCCAGTTATTATTGACGTTTTATTAAGGGATTTTCAATGATTGCTACACTTATGACCAGATTGTTACAAAAAGATGTGAAATTCGAGTGGTCTGAGAAATGTCAACAGAGTTTTGAACAGTTGAAAGCATTGTTAGCTGAGGCACCAGTGTTAGTGCAACCTAAGTCGGGAAAAGAGTTTGTGATTTTCAGTGACGCGTCATTGAACGGTTTAGGTTGTATATTGATGCAAGAGGGTAAAGTGATAGCTTATGCCTCAAGACAGTTGAAGTAGCATGAAAAGAATTATCCTATGCACTACTTGGAACTAGCCGCTATTGTGTTCACTTTAAAAATTTAGAGACACCATTTATTTGGTGAAAAGTGTCACATCTTTATTGATCACAAGAGTTGAAAGTATTTAATGGCTTAGAAAAATTTGAATTTGCGACAACGAAGATGGCTCGAGTTGTTGAAAGATTATGAGTTAGTGATCGACTATCACCCGAGGAAAGCAAACGTAGTCGCAGATGCTTTAAGTAGAAAGTCTTGTTTGCTTTAAGGGTGATGAATACTCGACTAACCTTATCTGATGATAGATCGATTTTTGGCAGAGCTGAAAGCTAAACCAATATTTCTTCAACAAATTTGCGAAGCTCAGAAATGTAATAATGAATTGCAAGCTAAAAGAGTTCAGTGCGAATCGAATAGTGATTTAGACTATCAGATTGGATCCGAGAATTGTTTGATGTTCTGAGATAGGATTTGTGTACCGAAAGATACTGAACTAATTCAGAAAATTCTTCATGAAGCACACAATGGTTGTTTATCAGTTCATCCGGGGAGTATAAAGATGTATAATAATTTGAAACAATTATATTGGTGGTCGGGCATGAAACGAGACATTTTAAAGTTTGTATCGAGATGCTTGATTTGTCAACAAGTAAAAGCCGAACATTAAGTGCCTTTAGGTTTACTTCAGCATGTGATGATACCCGAGTGGAAATGGGATAGAGTTACAATGGACTTCGTAATGGGATTACCCTTGACTCCGAAGAAGAAAGATGTCGTTTGGGTCATTGTTAATAGATTGACGAAATCGGCTCATTTCTATAACACCCCTTACCCGTATCCGATGTCGGGATAGGGTTCGAGGCGCTACTAGACTTAAACATACACCATTTCATAAAATTGGGTCATAAAATTTCGTTCTATTTAAAAACTTTTCATACACATGCATAATGTCCCTTAAACGAGTTACCGAGGCTCCAAACATGCATTAAAGGCAGCTTGGGACTAAACCGAGAAATTTAGAAAGTTTTGGAAAAACTTAGAAAAATTTTCAAGAATCAGGGTCACACGCCCGTGTGGGCACAGGGACACACCCATGTGTCTTCAACACGCCCATGTCCTCAGGCCGTGTAACTCTCTATTTATGACATCAGCAAAACAAATTAAACCACACGGTCAGGCCACACGCCCGTGTGCTAGGCTGTGTCCTCCACATGGCTAAAACACATGGCTGTGTCTCAACCCTTGTGGCTAGTACTTAGGCTATTTTCCATGCCTTTTTGTTTCCTTAATCTTTCACAAACTTAACCACTTTAAAGACACATATCATAGCATCATTTTAATGATTTAGCATGCCTCACTAAGGCACGTTTTTAGCAACCAACCACAACATATTACCCAATAATTAATCTCTATTTATTCAACGAATGTCCATGTTCAATCATTATCAACTTAATGCCAATTTACGCATTTATTCCATAGCCATGACCACCCTAAATGGTCCTAAGGCATTCTCATGCACATATGTTATACTATTCATTCGTAGTAAACAATTATAATCACATCGTAAGGTATTAACAAATAATAAGGATAATTAGGCTTACAAGCCAAAACATTATAAGCCACATCCCATGGCTATATACAATGAATCAACATAAGCCAATACATTTGGCTACTCATGATAACATCTAACATAAAAACTAAGTCTTTATACATGCCACTCACTTGTAAAAGCTTAACATATATATAAGTCGACACTTCAAAAATGATGACTTGATAGTGTGATGCTGCCTTCGACGATTTCCAACCCCAAGCTGACCTAACAACACTAAAGAAATGGAGAGGAGGGAGTAATCTTAAAGCTTAGTAAGTCCATATGAAAATAATAAGCAATATGCCAACATGCTTCTCAAGGTAATACAACCATAATTACACTTTTACTTATATTCTGGTCATGTTGTTTTCTCGAGTAATAGTTACAAAATTATTTATATCTGGAGCTACAAAACTCCAAATTAATATCCGCTAATTTTTCCTAAAACTAGACTCACATATCTTCTTACCATAAAATTTTTAGAATTTTTTATCCAGCCAATAAGTACAATTTATTCTTTAAAGTTACCCTTTTTTTTGCTATCTGACAGTTCCGACCTCTCTTCACTAAAAATTAATTATCTCATAATATGGGACTCAGATGATGTTCCCGTATATTTTGCTTGAAGTTAGACTCATTAAAAATTATACAAATATAAATTATAATCTATAAATATTTTTTACAATTTTCAATGATTTTCTCAAATCAAAACAAGAGATTTTGAAATCGTTCTGACTCTATTTCACAAAAATTCAAATATCTCATAATATGAAATTCCTTTGCTTACACCGTTTCTTTTATAAGAAAATAGACTCGATTAGCTTTAATTCCATATTTCATTCAATCTTTATCCCTTTTTCCACTATTTTTTTTGTATTTTCCAAGTTGGACTACTGCAGTTGTCTCAAAACAGTTTAGTGTAAAATAATGGTATCTAAGCTTATAACACCTTCACAAATCATTTTAAACATCATGATAAAAATACACATTGGTACATCATAAGCATAGAACCATAATCATAAGGTCATCAATATTTCATTCTCATAGGCATAGCTTACTTATTTGTATCATTACCAAAGATGCATCATTTCATGATCGTAATAGTATTTGAGCTTCGAATACATACTTGTACCTTTTCAACATGCTCACAACATTTCATAACCTTTCTCATTCAGCTTAAACTGTAAATCTCTCCGTTGAACCGTTCAGAATACTAAAGGATATTCGATAAGCCCCAAACATAGGGTAGGATGCCGATTCCATGTCCCAGACATGGTCTTACACTAGCTCTCGACTCAATGCCAATGCCATGTCCCAGACATGGTCTTACACTGGCTCTCATAATGTGGTTGATGCATGTCCTAGACATGTCTTACACTAGCTCACATATCACCCAAATGTCATGGCATGAATATCTAGTCTATTTCTAAGGTTTAACCGAGAGTTTCTACTACATCAATTCTCATCATGCATACTCATATTCACAATCCAACAATTTATGCTATATCAATTTAATCACATAATAATAATGTAGTTTCATTATTTACACCCAACTTACTTGTTTCAATGGAATATCATATTCCATCAAATTTCCAATGTATTCAATCATCACGTAAATGTTATTAACATTTGGCATCACTTTCTCATATTCAATATCATCAACATATAATTCAATACAATCATAGCAAGATAGATTTCAAGTATATTAACAATAACATGGATATCATGCTTATTTAATCACACGGGCTTACCTCGAATGCAATTTCAGCTAATTACTCCATTTTAATCCATAACCTCTTACTTTTCGATTTAAGCCTGAATCTCAGTTTTATTGATCTATAATGATAAAATTGGCTACTTTAATCATCATATTAACCAATACATTCCATAATTTATACTTTTCCAAAATGACCATTTTCCCCCTAGAATTTTACAAAAATTACGATTTTACCCTTAGGCCCGTAAATCGATTTTATTTAAATTTTCTTATTACCCAAGCCTAACCCAACCTTTATTTCTCTTTTAGCAACTCAAAATTTCAATTATTTCACACAATTCTCATCCATTTAACAAACTTTACAAAATGGTCCATATTAGGTGTTTTCATGAAAATCCTTTCACAAAAGTTGTTTATTACACAACCATAACTTATTTTCTTCCATAAAAATTCAGTAAAAAACATAAATATTCACATAACAAAACCCTATACTTTCAACCATTTTGCAAAATAATCCCCCCATTAGCTCGATTAAGCTACAAGGGTTCCAAAAATACAAAAATCATCAAAAATGACCATCAAAATCACTTACTTGTGAGGGTTATAAGTTTCTAAAATTTTCAAGCTTTCATGGCCATTTCCTTGGGTAAGAATCGATGGAGAAGAAAGAGAAATAAAAAGATGATAGCTTTTCTTTTTATTTTTAGTCAAATAAGTCACCAAAACCCACCTAACCTTGACATTTTTTTATTTCTTGTCCCCTATGGCCAGCCATCACTCCTAAAATGGCCTATTTGCACTTTAAAGACCTTCAATTTTGGTTCTCTAGCTATTTAACATATTTGGGTAGTAAAATAAAACTTTTGCCCTTTATGCGATTTAGTCCTTTTTCGCAATTAAGCTTACAAACGCAAAAATTAATTCACCAAAATTTTCATGCACTCATATAATCATTCTATAACACATAAAATAATAGTAAAATAATTTATTAACATCAGATTTATGGTTCCAAAACCACTGTTCTGACTAGGCCCAAAATTGGGTTGTTACAATTTCATTCTGGTACGTACAGATTACTCACTTGATAAACTAGCTAAATTGTACATTGCTGAGATTTTTAGATTGCACGAGGTGCCTACTTTTATTATTTCAGATAGAGATCCGAGGTTTACGTCGCGATTTTGAAAGAAATTGCAAGAAGCGTTGGGTACAAAGTTAAATTTTAGTACTGCATTTGATCCTCAAACCGACGGTCAATCTGAGAGTGTGATTCAAATTCTTGAAGATATGCTTCGCTGTTGTGTTTTAGAGTTTGAAGGTAGTTGGGAGAAATATCTACCGTTGGTCGAATTTGCTTATAACAACAGTTTTCAATCGAGTATAAAAATGGCACCGTATGAAGCATTGTACAGTCGCAAGTGCTGAACTCCGCTATACTGGACCGAGCTTAGTGAGAAACAGATTCACGGGGTTGATTTGGTCAGAGAAACCAAAGAAAAAGTGAAAGTAATTCGTGATTGTTTGAAAGCAGCTTTGGATCAATAGAAATCGTACGCGGATTTGAAAAAGAAGGATATTGAATTTTAGGTTAGTGATAAAGTGTTTCTGAAAGTGTCACCGTGGAAGAAAATTATTAGATTTGGTCGCAAAGGCAAGTTGAGTCTGCGTTTCATTGGGTCGTATGTGATTATCGAAAGAATAAGGCCAGTGGCATATCGACTAGCTTTACCGTCGGAATTAGAAAGGATCCACAATGTATTTCACATGTCAATGTTGCGACGATATCGATAAGATCTATCGCATGTACTCTCACCGTCAGAGATTGAGATTAGACCCGATATGACATTTGGTGAAGAACCGATCAAAGTGTTAGCTCGAGAGGTTAAACAATTGAGAAATAAAAGCATAGCTCTAGTGAAAGTTTTCTGGCAACGACATGGAGTCGAAGAGGCAACGTGGGAACCGCTGGAAGTTATGAGAAAACAGTACCCTAACCTCTTTTCTAGTAAGATTTTCGAGGACGAAAATCCCTAAGGGAGGAGAGTTGTAACAGCCCGTTTTAAGGTTAAATCAAAATAATGGTTCTGAGACCACAAATTTGAAATAGAAAGATTCACTTTATTACTATTTTAAGGTCTACAGCATGATAGAATAATTGTGTAAAAATTTCGTTAAAAATTTTTATCGATTGAGTGCTTAATTTGACTAGAAGGACTAAATTGCAATAGGTTCAAAATTTGATTTCTATAAGTTAAAGGTAGTAATTGTTATGAATTTTTAATTAGAGGTCCTTAAATGGAAATTAGACCATTATACTTTAGGGTGGACAAAAATGGGAATGGAGTAAGTGAATTTATAAAGTTTAAGTGAAGGGTAATTTGGTAAATAAAGACAAATTAACTAAATAAAAATGCTCATCTTCATCAATTTAGTCCCCCTAGCCGAAATTTTGAGGAGAATACATAGCTAGGGTTTGGCCAACTTTCAAGCTCGATTGTAAGTTCGTTCTTGTCCCGTTTTTAATGATTTATATATTTTTGAGATTGTGGTAACTTGATCTAGCTATTTCAAGGACTAATTTGAAAATTTTACCCATGTTGAATATGCTTGTATTTTGATGTTTGATGGTAGAAAATGCATGTTTGTTGTTAGTTAAACAACATTTGTAAAGTGATTTTCGGTAAAAATGTCAAATAAAGACTTATTTGTAAAGTATTGTAAAATGTGTAGAAAAGTGTGAATAAATGAAAAATGTGGGCTGTTATGAGTACAAGTAATATTCAGATAGGCTTGGGTTGTGATGAAATTGAATGAAATTCATTTTACAAGCCTAGGGACTAAATTGTAAAATGTTGAAATGTTGGGGGGAAAAATGTAATTTTTTTCATAATGTGTTTTTGGGCTACATTGAATAATGTGATGATTAAATAAGTTAAATTTGACATTATAGATCAAGAAAAACGAAGTTCGAATCTAGATCGGGGGAAAAACAAAATAATTGACGAATAGATCCCTTTTGCCATTTTTTGCATTCGAGGTAAGTTCGTATGTAAATAAGCTTTATTATAATTGTATTTTAAATGCTTTAATTTTTGCATGAATTGTGTAAACGACTCTATGGGCACGTTCGACGATGTTCTGGCAAGCGAGAAATCCCAATCGAACATTAGGAATAGATTAGGATACAAGTGACATGTCACTAGGGTATTATGTTATGTGATCCGGGTGCTGGTCTTGTACGTCCTATCGGTGGCTAAGTATATCGACATATGTTGCGGTTACTTGATAGCTTGTGTGAGAAGCATCATGTAGCTACGTCTTGACTGATAAGTTGTATAAGCAGACCCGTTGATGGCTCGAGGGTGAGCAAATATGTGTTATGAGATAGAGGTAGCAATGGCTACATATGTGACACCTTGGGTGCAAGGTTTCCCGAGTATCCGATATTATTATACGAAGTGATTCATTGGGCATGTCAACGATGAGAATAAGTATGAAATTATTACGAGATGGTACAGGTACATACATAAAGCTTATGATTATTAAATTCGTGAAATGATGATTTCAAGGTAAGTTTGTGGTGGAATGAATTATGGTCATGAGATTATGGTAAATTACATTATCTTATATTATATTACTTGAATGTTAAATGTATGGTAAGATTTGCTTGTTTCTTTCATACTAGCTTACTAAGCTATATAGCTTACTCCGTTTTATTTTTTTCCATGTTTTATAGTGTTACCAAGATAGCTCGGATTGGAGATCGTCGAAGATCGCATCACACTATCAAACTATTATTTTGGGTATTGATGATCTTAAATATTTTGAGTATATGGCATGTATAAGGACTTGGTCATTTTGGGTATATATGTCATTATGAATTTGGCCATATGTGTTGGCTTATATTTGTTTAAGGTGATTCGGTATTTAGCCATGTAATTGGCTTATTTTGGCTAAAACAGTTGTAAGCCTATTCATATGAGTATATGTGCCAATGCCTTTTGTTTGTGTGTTTTGAATGGTTCGCTATATGCTTATTTATGGCTATATAGCTTTGTTGTTAAATGATTGAGTTTGGTTCTATGCTAGAAGGTCTATATGATCCAATGCAAACTAATGGTAGCCATATTGAAGTTTGTAGAATGTAAGTTTGGTATGATTTGGTTTGGTAAAATATGATGTTGTAAGTAAGTTAGCTATTGAAATGACATGTTTTAGTCTTGATTGTGGATGTTTTGGTTGTCTAAGTATGCTATGATTTGTGCCATTTGATGTTGTGTATGTGTGTTCAAATGAGGGTGGCAAATTGGCTTGGTAGATAGCCTTTATTTTTGTCCACATGGGAAACAGAATGTTCAGAATTGAGCACACGGGCGTATGTCTCAGCTGTGTGAGGGACACGGCCCCAGACATGGGCGTGTGTCCTGGCCGTGTGAAGTCTGCACCTATTTTATGAAAATTAATTAATCACACAACCTAGCACACGGGCGTGTGGCTTGGCCGTGTGACTTCAATTTGTTCATGCCTTGTAAAATAGAGAGTTACACGGTTAGAGACACAGGCGTGTGTGACCATACGGCCTACCCACACGGGCGTGTCCCAAACCACACGGGCGTATGACCCTTGTACATGGGCGTGTCCCAAACCACACGGGCGTATGACCCTTGTACATGACAAAAATTTTCTAAGTTCTTGGTTTAATCCTAGACCACTTCCAACGCATGTTTTGGGCCTCGTAGGCTCGTAGTAGGGATTTTATGACTGAATGTAAATGGTTTTAAATTTGGTTGAAATTTATGACTCAGATTTGTATGATTGTTACGATGTAAGTCCGATAATGCCTCGTAACCCTGTTTCGGTATCGAAAACGGGTGAGGGATGTTACAATAGTGAATTGAAAATAGAATGTGAAAAGCTATTATATAGCAAGTGATGAGAATTGAGTATGATATTTATGAATTGAGTATTAATTGGCTAATGCCATTGTATGAATAAATGTGGTTTTAAATATTCAATTGTGCTTATAATTAATATATGCATATTATATTATTATGTCTTTAAATATTTAGATTATAGAAATACCACTAAGTTTTACTCAATGTATGATTTTGTTTTCCGTGCGCAGGTTAGGTAGTTCACTTTTTGAACGCCGATTCAGCATCCAACAACAATCCTGAACTCAAATGTGGTGATGTTGATCTTTTGTGTTGGCATGTACCTAGGGTGTCTAAATAATAGTTATTTCATGTATTGATTGTAAATGAGATTATAAGTTTAATATTGGTTTGGTATATATATATAAACATGTGTTTGTTTTTGAAGCCATATTATGGCATGGTAAATTAAACCAAATCTAGATATGTGCATGTAAATTTAAGTTAGTGTTTAAGTGCTTATGAACTAGGCAAAATGGATTGAAATTGGTATGTTTATAATTTGTATTTGAATGATACCCTGATGATATGTTTCGATGATATAAATGTGGTACCAATGAGGGTACAATGGTTAGGCACCTAGGATGATTGTTTTGGCATGTTTTGATGTTTGGTCGTGTTTTGAACAGGTTAAATGAATGATTTTTGAATTGTTTAATGCTAATTAAGCATGTAGGAAATGGTAAAATTGTTGTTTAAGGCACACTTTAGGTCCACATTTTTAACAGTCTGGTTTAGACCCTAGTCGGAATAGTGGTTTTGGGACCACAAATCTGAGTCTAAAAAATATTTTAATATTATTTTCTGTGTCTGTGACATGTGAATTTATTTATATGAAGTTTATGTATTTTAATTTGTCTGTTTCTGTGTTTAATTATGAAAAAGGACTTAATCGCGTAAAATACAAAAGTTGCATGCTAATTTTTAAAGTGCCTATATGGCTTGGCTTTGTAAATGAGAGGTCTTTATGATGCAATTGGACCATTGTACTAATGCATGGACAAGTATGGACACTAGTGGATGGAATTTTTATTTGTTAATTAAAAGGCAAAATTGGAAAATGGCTTATAATGTATAATTAAATAAAAATAAACATGAAATGTGTTCATAATGGGTGGTGTTTGCCGAAAATCAAAGGAAAAATAAAAGAAAAGAGCTTTAGGGTTTCGACACTTGCAAGCATCAATTAGGTATATGTTTTTGATCGATTTTTGATAATTTCTATGTTTTTTGTGATCGTTGCTTCGTGTTCTTCAAAGCCCATGTCTAAATTTATGTTTCTGTTAAAGATTTCATGAAATGCCATTGTTGATATCATGAGCTTTGTGATGTTTTTGGATGAATTATGAAGGCTCAATAGATGATTTATAAGTTTTGTCTTTGAATTTTGATGAAATAGAGTTATTTGGGCTAATTTGTGAAAATGAGGTTTTGAAGGACTAAATTGTAAATTTGATATGTTAATTGGACTCGTATGGAAGCTATGTATATTCGAACAAGCTATAGTCTTGGTGAATTTTGCATAATTGTGATTTTGTGAAAAGTGGACTAAATTGTCAAAGTTTGAAAATATAGCGGTTAAAATGCAAAATGCCTTAAATGTGTGTATCTAGATTAAATTGAATGAAATGAATGATTGAATGGTTGAATTTGCATTGAATTAGATCAAGAACAAAGAAAATCGGACTTAGATCGAGGGAAGTCCAAAATAGTTGAATAGTCGACTCATTCCGTCCAAAATCCATTCGAGGTAAGTCGAACTACAATTTCGTATTAAATTGACAAAATTCTGCATATATAAACTGTAGTCTGTATTGGACAGCCTTGAAAGCCTGATGAATAAACTTTGATAACATGTTGATGTTTGAAAAGCTCTGTATGTTCCGGGAAGAATGTTGACATTAATTTGAGATATCGTGTAAGACCGTGTTTAGGACACAGGCCTCGATTTGAGATTTTGTGTAAGACCCTGTTTGGGATAGAGGCCTCGATACCGAAGTACATATAAGACCACGTCTGGGACGTCAGTATTGTACCTGTCTGTAAGACCACGTTTGGGACGTCAGCATTATACCTGTCTGTGAATCTCTATTCCGTTTCTGAATTGTCTAATGATAAAGTATGAGATATGGAAATCAATATATGAAATGTATAATTTATACAGGTATGTTTGTATCGTACTAGACTTCTGAATAGAAAAGACTTTGTTTCTGTGAAATAATGATATATTCCATAAGACGGTTGTGAATTCTGGCTATTGACTTTTACTTATATGCTATATTAGTTTGGGTAATTGTAATTGACTTACTAAGCTCATTGTAGCTTACTATGTGTAATTTCTATCTGTTTTACAGTTATCGTAGCTACTGAAGGCTCGGGGATAGTCGAGGATTGTCACCGCACTATCGAACTCATTTTGGTACTTTTGAAAGTGTACATATTTATAAGTATGGCATGTATAGGCTAGAATGTCTATGTAAATAAGTTTGTTATGTAAATATGTTATGCCATGAAAGCTGGCAAACAAATGATATTTTTGTACAAAGGTTTGGTGTTTGCTTAGTAATGTCAAATGGTGTATGTTTGTAATGTGCTATGATCTAATGTGATTTGGTCATTTGATTAGCATGAAATTGGTTGAAACTTGTGGCTTGAATGTTGTTTATTATTGCTTGTAGGATTGGCCCCAAAAAGGGGTGGTATTTTGGCTTAAACCAAGCCTCTATTGTGCCATACGGTCAGGGAACACGGGCGTGCCTTCTAGCCGTAGGCTTAAGTCAGTAGCTAGCTAAGTACCACACAGTCATGGCACACGGCCGTGTCTATTGGCCGTGTGAAAAAGTCAATATAGGAACTTCTTTTTGGCACGGTTGGATCACATGGGTGTGTCTGGTGCCCGTGTGTGCCACACGGCCTAGTCACATGGGCATGTGACTTTAATAGTTTTGAAAGATTTGGATAAGTTCTGAAAATTCTGAATGTGTTCGGTTTAGTCCCAACCTTTCTTAAATGTATGTTTTAGGTCTCGTAGGCCATCTTAATGGAAGAATTGTTGATGAATGCCTATGTATCAATGTTATATAATATCTGTGATTCTGTATTGCTCTGAAATGTTTTGTCCGTCTGATGATGCCCCTTACCTATTCTGGCGACGGTTACGGGATAGGGGTGTTACATTTTATTTGTATCAGAGCTATGGTTTAGTCGGTTCTAGGACTACCATAACGTATGTAAGTCTAGCTATACATGTTAGATATCTGAAACTGCGATAGTGTGATGAATCCTGACATTGAAATGTGCTTTTATATAGGAATGGATCCCAATAGAGCCGTAGCTGACGATGTTGAAAGTAATGCGCCTGCTCCCACGCAAGGGACGGTGCAAGATGATTCTTGACCAGCTACGAGTAGCCGTGATAGCGAGGCTAAGCAAGCCTTCTATCAGATGATGAATGATTGGTTCACTCAGTATATTAGAACCAATTCGGCTATACAACAACCTTCACCCCGGTTAATCCTTCTCAAATTCCTGTTATGTCCTCTGTGAATCCGGTTCAGTCTAGTAGACCACCAGTTGATAAGATTAGAAAGTATGGGGCTGAAGAGTTCAGAGCTACAACTAATGATGATGTTGAAAGAGTTAAATTCTGGTTAGAGAATACGATACGGGTGTTTGATGAAATGTCTCTGAATCTTGAGGAATGTGTAAAATGTGTTGTTTCACTTCTGAGAGATACGGCGTACCATTGGTGGAAAACTTTAATATCTGTGGTTCTGAGCGAACGGGTTACTTGGGATTTCTTCCAAGCTGAATTTTAGAAGAAATACATTAGTCAGAGATTCATTGATCAGAAACGTAAAGAGTTTCTCGAGATTAAACAAGGTCGTATGACTGTTACTGAATACGAACGTGAATTTGTGAGATTGAGCCAGTATGCTCGGGTATGTGTATCGAATGAAGTGATAATGTGCAAAAGGTTTAAAGATGGATTAAACGAAGATATTTATCTATTAGTTGGGATTTTAGAGATTAAAGAAATGGTAGTGCTCGTTGAGCGAGCTTGTAAAGCTAAAGAATTAAGGAAAAAGAAAAGAAAAGCTGATTCGGAGGCTAGAGATGTTAGAAAGAGATCTTCGGGTAGAGCATTTCAATCTGAGTTAAAGAAATTCTGAGATGATCAAAACCATTCAAAGACTGATGTAAGGCATTCGAACCGAGATCAAGCTAGATCGCATTCGAATTTTAGAGCTTCTGCTACTTCTGTTGCAACTGTTAGGAACGTCCGATCTAAGAAACCTGAATGTAAACACTGTGGTAAAAGACATCCAGGAAATTATAGATTGAATGACCGAGCCTGTTTTCGATGTGGATCTCTAGACCATTTTGTAAGAGATTGTTCTGAACCTGCTGTGCAAGAGAATGTATAGAATCCGAGACCGAGTAACACCTCAACTAGAGGTAGACCTTCCAGAAATATGAAAAATGCAAGAGGTGGTCAAAGAGCTACTGGAGATACTGCTATTAGATCTGAGGCCAGAGCATCTGCCAGAGCCTATGCTATCTGAGCTCGTGAGGAAGCTTTGTCACCAGACGTGATTACGGGTACTTTTACTCTTTAAGATACTTCTGTGATTGCATTGATAGACCCTGGATCAACGCATTCTTATATGAATTTAGTACATAGTAAGATTTTTCCTGTAGAGTCTACTGAATTCTTAATTAGAGTATCGAACCCCTTAGGCAAAATTGTTTTGGTTGACAAAGTCTATAAGAATTATCCGTTATTGATTCGAGATATCTATTTTCCTACTGATCTGATGCTTTTGCCTTTCGACGAATTTGACATAATTCTGGGAATGGACTAGTTAACTTTGCACGATGCTATTGTGAACTGCAAACGAAAAGTCATTGATTTAAGGTGTAAGAATGATAAGATAATTCAAATTGAGTCTAGTGATTTGAATGTACTACCAACTGTGACATTTGCAATGAAAGCACGGAAATATATAAAAAAAGGTTGTGAAGCCTACTTAGCTTATATGTTAGATTCAAAAGTGAATGAAAAGAAAGTCGAATCAGTACCTGTTGTCTGTGAATTCTCTAATGTGTTTCCTGAAGAATTACCTGGGTTGCCTCCTATTTGAAAAGTTGAGTTTGGCATTGAATTGGTACCTGGTACTACTCCGATATCGATAGCTCCATACAGAATGGCTCTGATACTAAAATCTCAGTTGCAAGAATTGACCGATCGAGGATTTGCTAGACCGATCTTTTCACCTTGGGGTGCTCCTGTTCTGTTTGTGAAGAAAGATGGCACAATGAGAATGTGTATTGATTACCGCCAACTTAACAAAGTGACTATAAAGAACAAATATCCTCTGCCCAGGATTGATGACTTATTCGATCAGTTAAAAGGTGCTACTGTATTTTCAAAGATAGATCTGAGATCGGGTTATTACCAGTTGCGAGTAAAGGACTCTGATATTCCAAAAACTATTTTTAGAACGAGGTATGGGCATTATGAATTTTTAGTTATGCCTTTTGGACTAACGAATGCACCTGTTATCTTTATGGATTTGATGAATAGAATTTCCAAACCATATTTAGATCAATTTGTTGTGGTATTCATTGATAACATATTGATTTATTCACGTGATGAATCTGAACACGCTGAGCATTTGAGACTAGTGCTACAGACACTGTGAGATAAACAGTTGTATGCGAAGTTCAGTAAGTGTGAGTTCTGGCTGCGAGAAGTTGGTTTTCTGGGTCATATTGTATCATCCTCTGGAATCCGAGTTGATCCGAACAAAATTTTAGCTATTATGGATTGGAAACCTTCAAGAAATGTATCTGAAATCTATAGTTTTCTGGGACTTGCTGGTTACTATAGAAGATTTGTAAAAGGTTTTTCGATGATTGCGACTCCATTGACAAAGTTGCTCCAAAAAGATGTGAAGTTTGAGTGGTCTGAAAGGTGTCAGAATAGTTTTGATCAATTGAGAGCTTTGTTAACTGAAGCTTCGATATTAGTACAACCTGAATCGGGTAAAGAATTTGTAATTTATAGCGATGCTTTGTTGATTGGTCTGGGATGTGTTCTAATGCAAGAAGGTAAAGTCATTGCTTATGTTTCGAGATAGTTAAAGCCACATGAAAAGAACTATCCGACACACGATCTTGAGTTAGCTGCTATTATGTTTGCCTTGAAAATCTAGCGTCACTATCTACGACAGAGAAGATGGTTAAAATTGTTAAAAGACTACGAGCTAGTTATTGATTATCATCTGGACAAAGCAAATGTGGTAGCAGATGCTCTGAGTCAGAAATCATTGTTTGCATTGCGTACAATGAATGCTCATTTAGCACTGTCTGATGATACCTTGGTTTGTGCCGAACTGAAAGCAAAACCCTTGTTTATACAACATATCCGCGAGGCTCAGAAATTTGACAATGAAATAATAGTAAAACGAGATTAGTGTGATTTTGAATTCTGAGTTGACGTTGATGATTGTTTGAGATTCAGAAATAGAATTTGTGTTTCGAGAAATTCAGAGTTAATACAGATGATTTTGAGTGAAGCTCACTGTAGTAGATTTTCTGTACATCCTGAGAGTATGAAAATGTATAACGATTTGAAACAACTATACTGGTGGCCAGGAATGAAAAGAGATATTTCTGATTTTGTTTCTAAATGTTTAATCTGTCAGCAAGTTAAAGCTGAACATCAGGTGTCATCTGGTCTGTTACAACCGGTTATGATTCCAGAGTGGAAATAGGATCGAGTAACCATGGATTTTGTCTCGGGTTTGCCCTTGTCTCTAAAAAAGAAAGAAGCAATTTGGGTTGTAGTTGATCGGTTGACGAAATCAGCTCATTTTATTCCAATTCGATTTGATTACTCACTCGATAAACTAGCTGAGTTATACATTTCTGATATCGTGAGATTGCATGGTGTGTCCTTATCAATAGTATCAGATAGAGACCCGAGATTTACATCGCGATTCTGGAGGAAATTGCAAGATGCTCTGAGTACTAAATTGCATTTTAGCACAGCTTTTCATCCGCAAACAAATGGTCAATCTGAGCGGATTATTCAGATACCCGAGGATATGTTGAGATGTTACATTCATGAGTTTGAAGGTACGTGGGAATAATATCTACCCTTGATTGAATTCGCTTATAATAATTATTTTCAATCGAGCATTAAAATGGCACCGTACGAAGCCTTATACGGTAGAAAGTGTAGACCTCCGTTATACTGGTCTGAGCTCAGTGAGAATAAGATCTACGATATTGATCTGATAAAAGAAATAGAATAGAAAATGAAAGTAATTCGAGATAGTCTGAAGCTGCCTCGATCATCAGAAGTCTTATGCAGATTTAAAACGAAAGGATATCAAATATAAGATCAGTGATAAAGTGTTTTTGAAAGTATCTCCGTGGAAGAAACTGTTCCAATTTGGTAAAAAGGGCAAGTTAAGTCCGAGGTTTATTGGACCGTATGAAATCATTGAGCGAGTTGGGCCGGTTGCCTATAGATTGAGGCTACCATCTGAGTTAGAAAAGATACATAATGTGTTTCACGTATCCATGCCTAGACGATACAGATCTGATCCTTCGCATATAATTTCTCTGTCTGATATTGAAATCTATTCTAATATGACTTATGAAGAAAAGCCGATTCGTATTCTGTCTCGTGAGATTAAAGAATTGCATAATAAGAGAATTTCGTTAGTCAAAGTGTTGTGGCATAGACACGGAGTAGAAGAGGCTAAGTGGGAGCCCGAAGATGCAATGAAACAACAATATCCGAATCTGTTTAACAGTAAGATTTTCGGGGACGAAAACCCCTAAGGGGGAGAATTGTAATAGTCCGGTTTAGACCCTAGTCAGAATAGTAATTTCGGGACCACAAATTAGAATCTGAAAAATATTTTAATATTATTTTCTGTCTGTGACATATGAATTTATATCTATGAAGTTTCTGTGATTTAATTTGTCTGTTTCTATGTTTAATTATGAAAAAAGACTTAATCGCGTAAAATGCCAAAGTTGCATGCTAATTTTTAAAGTGCCTATTTGGTTTGGATTTGTAAATGAGAGTTCCTTATGATGCAATTGGACCATTTTACTAATGCATGGACAAGTATGGACACTAGTGGATGGAATTTTTATTTGTTAATTAAAGGGCAAAATTGGAAAATGGTTTATAATGTATAATTAAATAAAAATAAACATGAAATGTGTTCATAATGAGTGGTGTTTGCCGAAAATCAAAGGAAAAAGAAAAGAAAAGAGCTTTAGGGTTTCGACACTTGCAAGCATCTATGTATTTTTGATCGATTTTTGATAATTTCTACGTTTTTGTGATCGTTGCTTCGTGTTCTTCAAAGCCCATGTCTGAATTTTTGTTTCTGCTAAAGATTTCATGAAATGCCATTGTTGATATCATGAGCTTTGTGATGTTTTTGGATGAATTATGAAGGCTTAATAGATGATTTATAAGTTTTGTCTTTGAATTTTGATGAAATAGAGTTATTTGGGCTAATTTGTGAAAATGAGGTTTTGAAGGACTAAATTGTGAATTTGATATGTTAATTGGACTTGTATGGAAGCTATGTATATTCAGCCAAGCTATAGTATTGGTGAATTTTGCATAATTGTGATTTTGTGAAAAGTGGACTAAATTGTCAAAGTTTGAAAATATAGGGGTTAAAATGCAAATTGCCTTAAATGTGTGTATATGGATTAAATTGAATGAAATGAATGATTGAATGGTTGAATTTGCATTGAATTAGATTAAGAACAAAGAAAATCGGACTTAGATCGAGGGAAGTCCAAAATAGTTGAATTGTCGACTCATTCTATCCGAAATCCATACGAGGTAAGTCGAACTACAATTACGTATTAAATTGACTAAATTCTGCGTATATAAACTATAATCTGTATTGGACGGCCTTGAGAGCCTGATGAATAAACTCTGATAACATGTTGATGTCTGAAAAGCTCTTTATGTTCCGGGGAGATTGTTGACATTAATTTGAGATATCGTGTAAGACCGTGTCTGGGACACAGGCCTCGATTTGAGATTCCATGTAAGACCCTGTCTGGGACAGAGGCCTTGATACCGAAGTACATGTAAGACCACGCCTGGGACGTCGGCATTGTACCTGTCTGTGAAGCTCTATTCCGTTTCTGAATTGTCTGATGATAAAGTATGAGATATGGAAATCAATATATGAAATGTATAATTTATATAGTTACGCTTGTATCGTACTAGGCTTCTGAATAGAAAAGACTTTGTTTCTGTGAAATAATGATATATTCCATAAGACGGTTGTGAATTCTGGCTATTGACTTTTACGTATATGCTATATTAGTTTGGGTAATTGTAATTGACTTACTAAGCTCTTTGTAGCTTACTCTGTGTGATTTCTGTCTGTTTTACAGTTATTGTAGCTACTGAAGGCTCGGGGATAGTCGAGGATTGTCACCGCACTATTAAACTCATTTTGGTACTTTTAAAAGTGTACATATTTATAAGTATGGCATGTATAGGCTAGAATGTCTATGTAAATAAGCTTTGTTATGTAAATATGTTATGCCATGAGAGTTGGCAAACAAATGATATGTTTGCGCAAAGTTTTGGTGTTTGCTTAGTAATGTCAAATGGTGTATGTTTGTAATGTGCTATGATCTAATGTGATTTGGTCATTTTGTTAGCATGGAATTGGTTGAAACTTGTGGCTTGAATGTTGTTTATTATTGCTTGTAGGATTGGCCCCAAAAAGGGGTGGTATTTTGGCTTAAACCAAGCCTACATTGTGCCACACGGTCGCCTTATAGCCGTGGGTTTAAGTCAGTAGCTAGCTAAGTACCACACGGTCATAGCACACGGCCGTGTCTATTGGCCGTGTGAAAAAGTCAGTATAGGAACTCTTTTTGGCACAGTTGGATTACATGGGTGTGTCTGGTGCCCGTGTGTGCCACACGGCCTAGTCACATGGGCGTGTGACTTTAATAGTTTTGAAAGATTTGGATAAGTTCTGAAAATTCTGAATGTGTTCGGTTTAGTCCTGACCTTTCTTAAATGTATGTTTTAGGTCTCGTAGACCATCTTAATGGATGAATTGTTGATGAATGCCTATGTATCAATGTTATATAATATCCGTGATTCTGTATTGTTCTGAAATGTTTTGTTCGTCCGGTGATGCCCCTTACCTATTCCGGCGACGATTACGGGATAGGGGTGTTATAACACTACCAGACACACGGGCGTGCGAGGCCATTTCGAAAGGGTACACGGCCTGGCACACGGACGTGTGGCTTGGCTGTATGACCCAAGTCAGAGAGTTACACAGGCATGGACACGGGCTGGGACACGACTGTGTGTCCTTATTTGGAATACCCACACGGCCTAAGACACGGGCATGTCTATTGGCCGTGTGACCCCTACAGCTTTGAAAACTTTTAATGTATTCCAAAAAATTTTCTAAGTTTCCGAATTAGTCCCGACTTGTTTCTAACACGTAATTTGGGCCTCGAGGGATCGAATAAGGGATAGTATGTATGAGTTTGATTGGTTTCTGACCTGAATATTATATGATATGAAATGTTTGAAGTTTCTGTCTATTTGATCTGTAAACTCTGGTAATGCTCCGTAATCCGGTTCCGGCGATGGATACGGGTTAGGGGTATTACACAACCCTTGAACAAGTCTATTCATGCACTAGTCATGTACCTAACATATCAACTTTTTGCTTATTACCTTGAGATGCATAAGTTTTCAATATATCAAAGTATATTAGTGATGTACACATGATCATTCACGTACTCAAAATTTAGATAAGCCACACTATGAATATCCAAGTGAGTCAATCCATAAATAGATCTAAGACTAATTCAACTTAGGTCATATTATATGTATTGTCATTCCAAACAATAACGTCTATGTTTATTTCTGGAAGTCAATCTAGCCCGATAACGAAGACAAGATATCTTTCAATTGGACTTATAAATGATATATTAATTCAAACATGAGTTACTTGCTCATTTTGACCCATGGATTACGAATCATTTAGATTACCTATTAATATAAATTGTCTTCTACATTACAACCAATGCATGTAGTGTAACTTAATATTTGTTAAACTTAGGTAATCAATGAACCAATATTTACTTAACTATTTACTTTGCATGTGAAACTATTAAGTATATTCTAGCATAAGATAGTGACTGATATTTGTATATTTCCATGAATATTTAATTTAACCATTTTAATAATTTATTAAATATGCCCTTAACAATGAAGATGAATGAATACATGTGGATTTATATTAGTAATATGGTTGATCTAATGTTGATACTTATTAGAACAAGAAAAGTCACTCAAAATTTCAAGTCATGCTTTTAGGAAGTCCTCATTGTTCATTGTTCCTTAATGTGCCTATTATAGAGGGCTTATTGTTTCCTTGTAGCTACCTAGATACATCACCACTTGCATTAAACTTGAGGGCTTTTAAGTCCACCATACAATTATTTTGTTATTCTTTGATATAATAATATAAAATTCTACAACAACACATTTGATATCAGTTACAAAAAATCTGGTCCCCATTAATTGTCAACTATCTCCCTCCATACTTTGATTTTATTAATTGTTCAACTCAAACATCAAAATTTGTTTGTGATTCCAAATTAAATACTCCAACATCCTCTTCTTTTTCTTTTAATTTAGATTTTCATATTTAAGATTTATATATTTTTTAAAAATAAAATTTAATTAATTTTCAGAATTATACTAATCACAAATTAGTTTATACGTGAAAAAAATCAAGATTACTAGAATCGAATCGAGCTGTCCGGACAAATTGGTTAAATTAAGAACTAATTGGTATATTAGTTTAAATAGAGATTTTCTTTTTTGAAATGTAAATTTATTGATTTATTCAATAAATGGAACATACAATTTAGAGAAAAAATAGTAAATATTCATCGTAGATAATAAAAGATAAACTTCATTAACATAATAAAAATTTTATAATATTAATAGAATATTATGACATGTTGATATTTATTGAACCAAATCAAAAAAGTTATTGAAAAATCGTTTTTACTATTTTCAGTAATATTTTTAACTTTTTTATAATTTATTTAATTAAAATCCATCTTGTCAAATATGATATTTTAAAAACCAAAAAGGAAAATGATTATGACACTGCTTTTTGTGTCGGGAAAGTGAAACACACTTGTTTTCACTAGCCTTTGGGTTCCACCTGATTTAGCCTAATTTTAAGATGATATTACTAACGGTTTTTTAATTAGTTAATAGATTACATAATTTTAGTAATATATTAATATGATTTTTACTCACGCTTCGTGTTTGGGTAAATTATTTATTTTTAATTTTTTATAATTTTTATATATTTAAAATTTAATGTTTTTATTTTTATTTTTAGAAATTTAATTTTTTTATTTTTTAATTTAAAATTTTAGGTCAATTTATTAATACTATTATAATTTTTTTAAATTTTATGGCATGACATTTTGAAATTAAAAAGATATTCACCCAAAATTCATGTAACAAACAAAATAATATTATAAATAAACTGAAATTTAACAAAGAATTTAATTATATTAATAATTCTTAAAATTTTACATTAAATTTTAATCATAATAAAATATTTAAATTAACTAATAACATTATAAAGATCGAGGTGACAAATCATATCTAAATTAAAATATAGCGATTCACTTTCCAATTTGAGTGAAATATAAAAATAAAAAATAACAATTGTTATATAATTTTTAAAAAGTGAAGGAATTGACCATAATCTGTTCATGTATGAGGAAAGTGAGAAAAGTACAGCTAATCCCTTTCTTTAGTTATATAGATATTGTTTAAGGTAGTAAGTTCAAAAAAAAAAAAAAACTAATCCGTAACCAACCAATTGAACGTTACCGACAGAGGATATCACGCGCATAAAAATTTCATAGCAAAAGCCTCTGGTAGGTCCAAAATGGCATCGGCTCCTTGAACGTAAAGGACTGACCACTAGTTGTAAATGCTCCTTTAATGCTTCCACTCTTCCTGATAAGATTTTTTAACTCTAATATCTCTTACCATTTCTCTTCTTTTTGCTTCCAATTTTACTTCCCCCAAGAATCTTTCTCAGATTCCATTTCTGGTTTTCCTTTTGGTATTAGTTTCACTTCAACAGAAGAGAGCAAAAGCTTTTTATGCCTCTTTGATTAAACTACTTGAGCTATCCTTGGAAAAAAAAAAAAACAGAAGGGAAAAATGGGTGTTTTGAGCTCTGTAATGGGTGTTTTTGGATTCGGAATTGGAACTTCGGTTGGGATCGTCATTGGGTATTACATGTTCATCTACTTCCTTCCCACTGATGTTAAGGTTTGTTTCTTTGTCGGTTGAATTTCCTTTTGCTTTTCTTAGTTTTTGTCAGAGTCTCTTTTTTTTCCTAGGTGCCTGTTCTTGTTCTTCCATAAGCGGCTTGAAATTTTGTTATTAAAACAATGAACAAGTGCTAAAAAATGATAACTTTATTCTAAGCTGATCGAATGTTTCTTTTTTACTCTTATAATTTAATGGTTAATTCAAGTTGTTCTTTTTGAGTTTATGAATTCTGTCTTCCTGTTTCACTGTGCAAAGATTTGTAATTTGTAGTGTTCTCGCTTTGAGAGATGTATATCCATGATTTTCAGTCGAAAAGAACATGATTTTGAAATGATCAGGCATTAGCTTAGGCTTTTCTAGGGAAAATTTAAGTTTTAGGATTCACAATTTTTTCTCTGCAGGTATTAGCATTCTAAAACATGAATAAATAAATAAAAATAGAGGTATTCTTTTGTTTATTGCTTTTTTTTTCTGGGATTTTGCTTTTTGTACTTGATCACCATTGACCAACCGGTTTGGCCTGTGTCGATGTCTGTTGGTGCCATTTATAAGGAGCTGTAGTTATCATATGAAGCTATCATATAGGAAAACAACGAATAAATCGGCCTTTTGAACCATTGATAAGATGGTCACATTGTATGTTTTGGTGGTTCAGGATCCTAAAATCCGTCCTTTGGTTGAGGAAGACTCTAAAACTTTGCAGCAGTTGCTTCCAGAGATCCCTTTGTGGGTCAAAAATCCAGATTTTGACCGTGTATGTTCTCCTATGCTATGTCCTTTCATTTCTGTATTTGGGTCTTTAAGTGCTTCATATTAAGGTATGCATCAAGGTTATCACTGTCTGTTTCTCTGCAGGTTGACTGGCTTAACAAATTTATCGAGACCATGTGGCCTTATCTAGATACGGTATGTATAACTGCAATGACCTTTCACATATATAGCCTCTCTTATATTATTGAATTCCTTATCAAGTATTGGCACTTCGTTTTTCAAGGCGATTTGCACAACTGCTAAGAATATAGCAAAGCCCATTATTGGTGAGCAAATTCCAAAATACAAAATTCAATCAGTTGAATTTGAAACACTTACTTTGGGTACCCTGCCACCAACTTTTCAAGGTTGACTTCTCTTTCCCATTACATTCTACACATACATAATCTCAACTGCATATGACATATAAGATGCATATGGTGGTTTTGAATTTTTTAGCTTATTTACACAATTTTTTTCAGAGAAATACTCATTGTTGATCTTATTATATGCCAGGAATGAAAGTCTATGTCACTGATGAGAAGGAAATTATTATGGAACCATCACTTAAGTGGGCAGGGAATCCTAACATCATTATCGCAGTTAAAGCTTTTGGATTAAAAGCCACTGTTCAGGTATTTGGTAGTGTACTGGTGGATTAAAAGACAGAAATATGCATGTGAAAACATGAGAGAAATTTGCACACATTCTGTCTGTCTCTCTCATGAACTATGTGCACCCTTGTGTGGACAAAATTATTCCACAAGATCTAGTAGGAAAAATTCATGGTGCTTCCACTGAGGAGCATTGACTTTCTTTTTTGATTCTTTCAGGTTGTCGATTTGCAAGTTTTTGCTGTTCCTCGAATTACTCTGAAGCCTTTGCTCAGTGTCTTTCCTTGTTTTGCCAACATATATGTCTCCCTAATGGACAAGGTGGGAAACATGGTTTTTACTCAGTAATAAATGCAAAAAACTGGAGCCTGCGAGCACTCCTGTCTTGTTTGTGCTTCATTACAAGTTATGATGGACCATGTTTTGTATTTTATGCATAATATTTCTCTAAGCATCATTTTCAATTGGAAAGTCTTTTGTATTTTGTTTATCATATCAGTTTATTATGATTTGATGTTATTATTTTTTTTTTCTGACTGCACAAAGCTTCATCATGATTCAGTTTCAGCATAATATGTTAAGGAGAAAACATATTACATGCTGGTCTTAGTGATAGTATCTATCAATAGAGATCTTAGTTTCTAGCCTCAATCTTTCTGTTCTCTTTTCCTAATCTTCCATTTTAATCTGCAGCCACATGTTGACTTTGGGCTTAAGTTACTCGGGGCAGATGTTATGGCCATTCCTGGATTATACAGGTTTGTCCAGGTAATACTTCTATTTCTTGTTTCTTCTTGTAATAGATCAGATTTTGTGATGGAGAACACTGTTATCAATCTCATAGCCAATTGTTATCTGCTCGACCAATGTTACGTACACCCATCTCTCTATCTCCCCTTCTCTTATCAGAGTAAGGGGAGTGGAAATGGCATTTCTATGGCAAATTAGTATGCTAGCAATCACCACATTTATTTTCCACGTATCTGATCCTATTATGCGTCATTTTTCTTTTTGTGCTTAATATGGATATACCTTTTTCTCCAGGAGCTCATAAAAGATCAAGTTGCAAATATGTACCTATGGCCTAAAGCCTTACAAGTGCCAATAATGGATCCTACACAGTAAGTGTATTCCAGTTTTCTGCTGACTTGCAAAATACTGATGAGTCTTTGTGTAGTACCTTCTAACGTTTCTCCAAATTGACAGAGCAATGAAGAAACCTGTTGGAATGCTTGATGTGAAGGTTGTCAAGGCAATGAAGCTTAGAAAGAAAGATTTCCTAGGCAAATCCGATCCTTACGTAAAACTAAAGTTAACAGAGGAAAAACTCTCTGCCAAGAAGACTACTGTGAAACAAAGCAACTTGAACCCCGAATGGAATGAGGAATTTAGTTTTGTTGTTAAAGATCCAAACACTCAAGCGCTGGAGATAATTCTCTATGACTGGGAGCAGGTATGATGATTTTGATGTATTTTCTAGATTAATCGTAGGTTTCGAGGCTGCCACTAAGGAAACCAACTTAACCGTTTCTATTTGGCAACAATGTTGAAATAATGAGGCACCTATTTGTGAAGACGAATGTTTGACCTGTGCACGTTTCTGTGTGTTTTGCATGCTGAAGTATATATGCATGCCTGTGCATGTTCCTCCTGTATTTCTCATGCTGTATGTTAACTTTAATTCAGGTTGGCAAACACGACAAGATGGGCATGAATGTTGTTCCATTGAAAGATCTTACACCTGAAGAGCCAAAAGTTTTTACTCTTGATCTGCTGAAAAATATGGATCCAAATGATCAACAAAATGAGAAGTCACGAGGGCAGCTTGTCTTGGAAGCCTTGTACAAACCTTTCAAGGAGGATGAGATACCAAAAGACGTTGACGACTCAACTATGGTACAAAAGGCTCCAGAAGGAACACCTGCAGGTGGAGGTTTACTTGTAGTTATTGTGCATGAAGCTGAAGATATCGAAGGGAAGTACCACACAAACCCACACGTGCGGCTGTTATTCAGAGGGGAGGAGAGAAAAACCAAGGTATGCCATTAATCTATGTCATAAAATTAGTTGTTCGAGCATTGTTTCTTTCATTCTTTCTTTTCTCCTCAAGAATGGTTTCTCACTAAGGAAATGGTGTGAAAGGTTCCAAACTGCCAATGGATCTTACATTTTAATAGCATTTCCATATTCCCTCAGGCTGCAACAGTTGATGCAACCATTTAAAATCTTGGAAATATTTGATCTATCATGCCAGCGCATATATGTTCAAATTGTAGCCAAACATTGGTAGTTGATATTTAAAACTGGCAATTTTCAGTATGCATTATTGACTATGAATCTTATTTGTGCCTGCTTGAATTTCGACAACACAGCGTGTAAAGAAAAGCAGAGATCCGAGATGGGAAGAAGAATTTCAGTTTATGGTGGATGAACCACCCACGAATGATAAAATTCACATCGAAGCATTCAGTACATCCTCCAGGATAGGGCTACTGCATCCCAAGGTGCATAACAGGCTTATTTTCTCATTGTCTGTTTGAAATATAAATACATGTTTTATGTACTCGAATAATAATACTTGTTTACATGTATGACCAGGAATCTTTGGGTTATGTTACTATAAGCCTAGCTGATGTTGTGAATAACAGAAGAATCAATGAAAAGTATCATCTGATCGACTCTAAGAACGGTCGGATTCAAATTGAGATGCAGTGGAGAACTTCTTAGATTTGCCAGCAATATGTGTACGAGGAAAGGAAGGTAGTCGTATTACTTGAGACTACAGCACTGTCACTATGTTTCTTTCTTCCCTTCCCTTCTCCTGTTGATCAAGCTTCTTGACTCTCATTTTTAGTGTGCTATTAATTAGTATGTCAATAAATATCAACTTCCCTGCAAATCTCGTCTTTCTGTTGGGACCACATGTCCTATGCTAAATAAACTAATTAGTATGTCAATACATATCTGTTGAAATATAGATGGTAGGAGCGTAATTTTAGATTAAATTGATGAAACCTTTTCGTTTTTACATGAAGTTGATGGAAATATGCAAAGAAATCTCAGTAAAACGTGGATGCACCATATAGCAGGGCCTTAAATCTCTTGCTTCAGCTTCATGGCTTCATCTAACTCAACTTCTTGTTTTTCTTCTTTATAAATATCTTCCTCACTATATTTTATTTTGATTAATATTTATCCTTATATTTTCAGATTGAATTTTACAATTAAATTTTAAATTTTACCGATTTCTAATTAATTTTTTCCAATTAATATTGATTTTGATGATTTGGAAAGAAAATTTAACAAGAAAATATTATTTCAAATATTTTATTTTAATAGTTAAAAACAAATTAATTTATAAAATATTAAAAGATAATAAATTAACACCTAATTTTTATTTAATAAAAGAAAATTTTGAAAAAAGAAAAAGAGATTTAAGGGTGTGTTTGATAAACCATTAAAAATTTTCATTTTCAACATTTAATATTTTAAATGTGTTTAATAATCATTTTAATTATTTACCTAATATAATTTTTTTTAAAAAGTATTGAATAAGATAAATAGGTATGTAGCTACTTATCACTTAATATAGAAAATATTAAATTAATTTTATTTTATTAAAAATTAAAATAAATTATTTTTTATGAAAAATATTTAGCTTACCATATTTACCTTTCATCCAGAACTATCTAAAATAATATAAAATATTATATTAATAAAACTAAACTTAATAAATAAATAAATTTTTAAAATTCAATATTTACTTTTAAAAAATAACATAATTATATTCAAAAATTAAATTTACTAATTTACCAAACAATTTTCTAATATGAATTCAACACTTAAAAAATTAAACAATAAAAATTCAATACTTAATTTCTCAACATTTAAAATTTAAAGTTATCAAACACACCCTAAATTTATTTATTTTTTATAAAGAGCTATTTTTATTAATTGGTGATACTATATTAATTTATTATTTTTAAGCTTAAATTATAATATTTTTTATTAATTTTTTCTTCAAAATATTTTTAAATTCAAATTTTGAATAGTAAAATTTAATAAAAAAATCTAATTTTAGTGACAAAATTCAATCAAACAAAAGTAAAATAGAAAAATTAAGATAAAGTTAAATATAATGATAAATTTATCTCTAACTTAAAAATACAATGATAAATATCAATCAAAATAAAGTATAGTGGTAAATTTCAACTTATCAAAATAAAGCATAGTGTCAAATTTTGAGATAACCTAAATATTATTAGATGTTGGCTTTTTGATTTGGACATCTATGATTGTTTTTTCCATAAGCAAATGAGTCTCATAATGTATTTTATTTCGTCCTTAATCGTGCTGATCAAATTAGAGGAAGGAAGAGAAAGATGAAACAAGTTGGACATCAAAGGTTTATCTTTTTACCTAGAGATCAAGTTGGTTAGTTACTTGAACTTAGAAAACTTTATTTGATTATTATAATGGAGGGATTTATCTTAGAGAGTTCTAATGCTGATTGAGTTTGGTTATTGAAGATATGTGGAGATCAACATATTTTATCCTATAAAACTTATTCTTATCCTTTAAGCTATTTATTTGGTGACTTATTATTATTTTTACCTTTTAAGACTACTTGAAGAAACTAATCGATTTTTAACCTATAAATAGGCTATTATGTTGCACATTTAGGTGTGATTTTTTGAGAGCTTTTGGCTGGTTATTTGTATATCTTTTACTTGGTATTTTTATACTCTTATATTTAGTTTTTTATTGGAAAGTTTTATTGGTTATATTATAAGGTTTTTTGGGTGAGTGATTTGTAACAATTGAAGTCGGTGTTGAGGTTACAATTACTTTTTTGTGTAAGAATAAATTGAGTTTAAACTAATAAGTAATTTAAAAAATTATTGAATAAGAATCATTCATTGAGCGAAGCTTTACAGAATAGGATTGGTTTCGAATTGCGTTAACAAACCTCTTATATTTATTTCTCTTCGTTTATTTGCTTACTGCTTGTGTTCTGTTCTAATATGTATTTGAACAGATATTCAAACACTTGTCTAAAAATCTGTCTAAACAACAAATGGAACAATAGAGCAAACCGAAGTTCTTATAGATAATTACTTTTTTTAGAATTTGTGTGATTAGATTTAAATTTATAATAATACATTACTGAGTAAGAACTAATGTTTTTGGGACAAAACACGTTTATAAGGAATGTTCATTTAAAGACTTATAGACAAAAATATCATTAAAGATTTAGGTTTTTTTCTTCTTTTCTTTATTATTATTTTGAGATAGTATTGTTAAGCTTGAAATACTAAGAGGGAGGTGAAATGGTAATTTAAAATTAAAACAAAAGTTCGAATACTTTGATTTATAGTGGTTTAATATCAATTAACTACCTCCACTATCTTAGTATACCTCAATCAAGGATTTTTAAATTTACTATATTTGAATTGTTACATTTTAAGAAAATGTTTAATTTTTACAACACTCCATTTCCCCTACCTTTTATAGCTAAACTAGAACATTCTTAACTTTTATGCTCAACTAAAACCTTTTTCAAATTACTAATGGTTTTATATCTCAAAAACCTTAAGTAGTTTTTTTTAAGTACAAGAAAAAGATGTAAACAATGAATGCTTCTCAAAGATATGTGTTTATAAGCATTTAACTCTCTTAATGAATTGAAATGAAAATGATAAAAAGATTTAACAATAAGCACCTAAGAGATATGTATAAGAGAAAATGAAGAAATTAAGAATTTGATGCTTCTCTCTTGATTTCTAAGCTTGGATGTTCATCTATTATGTCTTGATATGCTTTTGACTTGTATTTATATCAAAGAACAAGTTTGTGGACATTTATGACTGTTGGGGATGACTTCTAGCCATTGAGAACATTCATTTGGTACATTTAATGCAACATGTAGCAATGTGTCTTCAGAAATAAAACCCCTTGTCTCGAGATAGGAAGAAAAATATGACTATTACATAGCCATTGGCGGTCTGTGTCTTGAGATAGGGCTAGTGTGTCTCGAGACATTTGGTCATATGTCTTGAGACAATTAGTCGAATGTCTCGAGACATAACTCCCCTAAAACAACCCTTAGCTTCAATGTTTGTCTTTCTCGAGAAAAACACGCTTATGTCTTGACACATTTATACCAAAGTCTCTTAAAAACATTTTAGACACCTCAAAACATTTTAGTATTAGCTCAAAAACATTTAGATAAATTAAAACATATTTAAATCATGTTTTTGAGTATATTGCATGTTTTTTAAAATCCTTGATAAAAATTTTAATTATATTTTTATCACATAAAAATTTATTTTAAATGTTGTTATATAAAAAATTTCAAACATAGAAGCTAATGAGTATTCTACCACAGAATTTTAAGATGAATTTGAAAGGGTTGCGAATGATTATTATTTAATTTTAATTATTAGTATTTTGATTTTTTAAAGAAATTTTCTTCTATGTTTTAACTAATTCATGGTATTTTTGAAAGAAAAAAAACCACTTAAGGTATTTATTTATTTTCTATTATTATTATAAAAATTCATTATTTGAAGCAATGTGATTTAAGTACAAAATACAATGAGAGTTTGCCAAATTTCTCATTAATGAATCTTTTGTTTAGAACGATAAAACTAAGCTCTTTCTTTCACTTGGATGTCAGAATTTTAAATAGTATCTAATATAAAATTAGAACAGTAAACCAGGATCTGTTATGTCAAATCATCAAGAATAAATCAAGAATAAAACTAGATGCAGAAGCGTACCTGAATTCATAAATTTCTTGAAGTTTTACTCGATCTTGGGGATTTGATCTTCCAAATTAGCACACAAGAAATTCAGAGAATATCTGCTCTCTCTTTCCTAATGATAGGATATTAGAAAAGATATATTGTATATAATTTGGGGACCATAACCCTAATATTTATAACCTTGACATATTAATTCTAATCAAATTCTAATTAGCCCATCATTAATTAGAATTTGATTAGAAGAGTATCTACACATATTTGATCCATACTTTATTTAATAATTAAAAGCCCAATAAAATTCTAACCAAATTAGATCACTTTTAATTTGGGCTAACCTATCATGATAGTAAATAATAACATGTAATTATCCTTATTATATATGTGATGTCCAAATTTTCCAACAATAGATAAAAACAAAAGGGATTTTACGATTAGTAGTTTCACATATCCTTCATCAAACAATAGCTAACAATGGAGACTGGTAAAAATATTTAAGTTCGAAAAATTGAGGGATTAAATTGAAAATATTAATAGTTGAGTGATCAAAATAGAATCAAGTATATTTTAAATGATTATTCTTATAATTTACCCTTAATTAAAATGATAACAAATATTTACAAATTAAATTAAAATTTCATTATTAAAATAATCGTTTGAGAAAAAAAAGAGTTTAAATTATATTAAAATGATTTGAAAACTCATTGTTTAGACCTTCAATAAAAATATGTCACTTTATATTTTTAAAAGAATTTATAATTAATATGATACACTTTATAATATTAGCTCAATTCTCCTTAATAATATATTAATCTTAATTAGTATTAATTAATTAACTAAAATTAATGTAAAAAATTAAATAATATTAACAAAGTAATAGTTATAGTAATGTAAAGTTTATGGGTTTGTTTTTTTTTACAACTAAATTTATGATTTATTGTATGGTGGGTTAACATTTAAATTTTAAAAAAAATGACTAGATGAAGAGGTTTATGATATTTATATAAAAGTATATTCATTTTAGAGTTAAAAATTGTAATAAGAGTTAATTTAATATTTGTTGATGTATTGTGTTATTTATATCCTCGACGTAACATACTATTGTTGGGTGTATAAAAAAGTACTATTCTAATTTTATTCATAAGATTTATTAACAAAATACAAAATAGTTTAATACATATAAAAAATTTGAAAATATTGCACAAATCTAATTATTTATCTAATTTCATAACATCTGAATTCATAAAATTTAAATCATATGTAACTATTCCAATCTATCTACTGTCTAGCTAAGGCTGTGTTTTGAGCATTTAAAAATTCATCTGTATCATATTATGAATATATTTTGAACTGAATATTATTTTTATTTAATTTTAATTTTTTATAATATAAAATAAATATTTCATATTTAAAATAGCCGAACTATTTTTTGAAAAAATAATAAATAATTATTATTTAAAAATTTAAAAATAATATCCAAAATTCATAGAAAAATCTTGAGATAGCTGCATGGCATCCCCATGGTGATGCTATAATTAAAAGTTTGAAACCCTGTAGATGTGACCTTTACCCAATACCGCACCCTATCTTGATTGATTAAACACTACAGAGAAATTATTCTTCACATCATCATTGCCTAGCGAAGTCAGGTGTGGGTTAAAGATTTTGGAAGTTTGTACTATCTTGAAATGACTGCCCCTGCTATCGTGTAGTCTATCATCTATCAATCGCCGCCCGACTCTCAAACTTCTCAACCAACACCATTACCTTTGCTTAAACAAGTAATCATGGCAATAATTACGTATCTTTATAGCTTTCACAGTACCTTTCCCTATCCCCTCAACTCAGCCAAAAGATTCTTCAAAGCCAATGCTAGCTAGGTCGATTTTGTTACCATTTTTGCTTTCGCTGTTACTTTACCATGTAGCAGTGCCGATGGAGAACCACAGACCAAACACACAGCTTCAGAGTTGACAGTCTTTGAGACATACAACATCAGAACACATTGATGTTTTAAGCCAAGGCGATGAGGATAGAGTTAAGTTTCAAAAATCTATTTGAACCCAATAAATTTTTTTAAATAATCACTATTTGATTTTATTTGAATTTTATTTTTTATTTAATAGATAATTAATTTTATTTTTTATGATTTAAAAAATAAATATTTCATATTTAAATATAAAATTAACTTAAAATATTTTACATAAATATATTTTTCAAAAATTTATAAAATTCATTATTTAGAAATATTTAATTGAAACCTTAATATCTAAAAGTCATAAAATAAAGCTAGTTTATTAGAATAAGGACTCCTTTGGATGTCTGTTTTCTTCTGGTATGGTGCGATTGAGTGTTATTTCAATGCAATCGTGCCGGTGGAAACTGTTTGGATTACACAGCATCAGTGCGTTAAACGCTACACAACACTAATAGAAATGGAATTTTTCACTGGTGAGAAAACATAGGTATGCTTTTACCCTTTTGTCTTTGTCATGTGCTTTTTTTTGTTCTTTTTTATAATTTATAGATTTTTGGTAAAATATATCTCAGTTTATCTTTTATCTCAATCTCTTTTATATTTAAAATTTTTATTTTACTAAATTTAAAAGCAATGTTTCATTATAATAATATTGTTTGTATTTTCATGATAATAAATAATATTTTTAAGTGGATTTTTATAAAAATTAATTATATAATTAATTAAAATATTTATAATAAAATATCAGAAGATACATTTTAATATTTTATTAAATGAATTTAGAAATTCACATATTTTTAATAATTTGATAAAAGTAAAATAATTTAAAAAATTTCTATCATATATCTTTTCTAATCTAATGTCCTTAATAGTTATTTTCTATTATCATTGTAACACCCCAACCCGGCCTAGACGTTATGGTCGAATCTGGCAATGTCACATGATAGGGTGTTTGAAAAATCGTGTTGTCGAGATAAAACCATTTCCATTTGTTTACTATTCTTTACCTCTTATTAGTTCCAAAAACCTTTTACTTATTTAAGCAGTTGATTCAAAACGTAACTCGTTGCGGAAGCTTTTAAAAAAAAACAGTTTAAGTAATCGTGCGTTTTAGAGAAACCATTTGTTCTTTTGAAAATCGAGATTTCCTACGACTAGCAGTTACTAATCCATGAAGTAAGGAAAATAAAAACCAAAACAAATCCAAAAGTTCGTAAGTCCAAATTACAACAAAAAAACTTAACCAAATAAAATAAAATTAAAAATTAAAAAAATAAAACCAATATTCATAGATTAAAACCATGAAAGTCCAAAACCGTGGTTATTGCCGAGTCCTACGCCGCTCCGATCCGTTTAGGTCTGGAGATTACCTGTGCACATTAAGCAGAATGGGGTAACTTTACGTAAACTCAGTGTGTAATCCCACAAAAAACAACAAAGAAACACACGGTACGATTAAAAAGCGATGGGCCTAAGCCCCTTTCGAGATCGTGTAGCAATTTGGTCTTAACCCAATTCAAAGATCGATGATCGATAATGCACAAGGGCCTTAGCCCATCACAAGACGTCGATATGGATATATGGTAGACAAAATCAAAGTCCTACCTAACCAGCCTCTACACACTATCTCCGTCCATCCCTACACTCCATATGAGGTTCAAAACACCCACTCATCCCTACACTCCAAATAGCATTGAATGTGGCACATAAGCAGTAGTTTGCAGCTGAGC
Organism: Gossypium anomalum; assembly: GCA_025698475.1. NCBI lineage: Eukaryota > Viridiplantae > Streptophyta > Magnoliopsida > Malvales > Malvaceae > Gossypium > Gossypium anomalum. Next base: position 31,597,639 of record CM046958.1, on the reverse strand, counting down.
TATCAGATATTAGGCTCACAAGCCTTTCAATACACTTCCTCCAAATATCCATATCCCAACCCGATGCAATGCAACATACAATAAATGACATGCTTATATGCAACTAACAGTAATCATACTTAAATATATCAGTAAACAGGCATACATTATACATTCAGTTCACACATTTAGGGGTCTAAATAGTGCTTACCGACCCTACAGTAGGTTTATAGTCATCTTGGGCGACCTATGCAACCTTAAAACACATTTCAGTAAAATGGGCTCATACGCCCATATAGCTTGCCCGTGTGGGCCCACACGCCGGTGTGGCCCACATGGCCCAATTTGGCCTTGGCCGTGTGATCAATTTTTAATGTAACCCATGCTAGCTAAATATTCATATATATTTTTCCTCCTCCTCCTTTCCATTCCACATTCTTAATAAAAATATATTTTCACTATTTACTTATATGTTCATTCAAAGCTGTCTACTTGAGTCATTGTCACTAAATTATTTATATCTTGAGCTACAGAATTCCAAATTAAGATCCGTTTGATGTTTTTGAAACTAGACTCAAATAAAATTTTACCATAAAATTTTTAGAATTTATAGTTTATCAAATAAGTACAGTAAAATCTTCAAATTTATCCCTATTTTGCTGTTTGACAGCTTCAACCTTTCCTTACTAAAAATTATTTATCTCTTAGTACAAAATTTGGATGATGTTTACATTTGTTTCTATTGAAAATAGACTCATTAAGGATTTACAAATATAAATTTAAGCCCCTAATTATTCTTTTACAATTTTTGATGATTTTCCAAAGTCAGAACAGGGGAACCCGAAATTGTTCTGACCTTGTCTCACAAAATTTATTATATCTCATAATTTACAATTCCATTGCTTACACTGTTTCTTCCATGAAAAATTAGACTCAATAAAATTTAATTTTATATTTTATTCAACCTCTAATGAATAAAATTTAATTTCATATTTTATTCAACCTCTAACTCAATTTCCACTATTTTTGATGATTTTTCAATTTTAGACTACTGCTGCTGTCCAAAACCATTTTAGCGCAAAATGTTGATTTCCAAGTTTATACCACCCTTATTTCCTTTCTCTACAAATTTTCGCATCATTTTCTCTTATTTCTCTTATTTCTTGACAGCAAGCAATTTTGGCTTTTCGTCGAATCCCGTTTTCTGCGTTTCGGGTACACACCTGTCACTGATTTGCTGTAAAAACACATTTGAGCGTTCCAAGAACTAAATATCGACATACCAAAGCCCGATTTAGTGATACTAATGAAACTAAAATGAAGTTACCATGAGTTATATAACCTTTAGTCATCAGAAATCCTACCCTCGATCGAGAACAGGAACTCTGCACGCTTAAGACGTTGATGGACGACCAGCAACCCATTGATTAACTCCTAAACACCAAGCGTAAAACCCCTCTTTAACCACTTAGCTAGAAACGTTAAGATTTAACAGATATGAAAACTTACCGAACGTGCACCCAACGTTACACAGAAGAGACGTTTGAAAAAAAGAACGATCAGTAATATAATAGCTCAAATTTACCCGGGCCCGTGAAATGGAATAAAATAATAAAATTAATAAAATAAATTTAAAAGTTTGTAAAGTCCAGTTTACAAAACAGGCCTAAAGGCCTGATGACCCAAGACCCAATTAGCCTAAGAACCTATACCCGGTTACACTTTAAAAACCTACTAGCCCGTTACACCCTTAACCCAAATCAGTAAAGCCCAACAAAGCCCAATCCCTAAACTGAACTAGAAAACCCTAGGGTTTCTAGAAGTTTTACGCCACAAGCACCACGCCCTTTCGTCTTACGCCGTTCTAGTGGGCTTCATCGGCGCCGTGACTCCGGCTTCATATCACACCGTAATTGACGCACAAATTAACGCCAGCACTCATCGCTGTGAGATCCTCGTTGATACCTGCAAAAAAAGAAAGAACCACGACAGAAAAGAGGCAAACTTGGAAAGAAATCGAAAGATTCTTTCCCCAAAATGTAACTGGGGTTATAAAAACCCCTCTTTTTTTAATTTGTAAGGACAATTTTTTGGATATATACACACAGATTCAATAAAAAGACGTATTTACACACATATACAGAAAAAGAGAATCACAGATTTAAGGAACACAAAGGTGAATATATATTTTTTCTCTCTAAATATATATAGATATTGTAAAAATAAAAATAAAAAGGAAAAGGGAACGTACCGTTTTGATCCGCGTTGGAAAAGGAAAACTTTCCAGCTTCTGACCGCCGTACGTGGCGGCGTTGACGGAGGCGCGTGAGCGCGTGCAAACCTCCGGACGGAGGCTCGATAGAGCTCCGAGACCCCTCCCCCAACCCTCTTTCAGAGGGTTTCTCTGTTTTTTTTTAAAACCAGGTTTCAAAATGATTTCAGGCTCAATATTTGTCTTATATAGCCCTATGAAAACGGTGTCGTTTTGCTTAAAAACAAACAGCTTCAAAACGACGTCGTTTCAGAGCCCAGGATCCGCGTGTTGACCCGTGACCCGGGGAGGATCCGCGTGTTTTTGGTAAATTGGCAAATTTCCCAATTGATCCTTCCGTTTTTTCATTTTATAATTTCATTTTATTTTTATTTTAAATTGTCCCTAACTTTTATATTTGTTTCAATTTAGTCCCAATGGCCATTAAAACCTATTCTGAGGAACGACGTCGTTTTCTCGGATTAGAGTTAATTGCCCAGTGAGTCCCTCTGATTAAACGCGCCTTTCAATTAGGCCCAAAAATTTTCATTTATTTGAAATTAACCCTAAATTTTTAATTTAATTAAATTTTAATCCTTTTTTTAAATTCAATTTATTTTAAAATACTATATATTTTTATAAACATTAAGTTACATGTAAGATAGTATATATATTATTCTTATTTGTATATTATTTATTATACATTATTATATATTATATTACATATATTTTATTATATATATATATTATTTTATATATTATCTATCATATTGTTTATATTATTATATATTTTGTTTATAAATTTTATTATATGTTATATATTTTACCATATATTATTTCTTATATTACTTTTATTTTAATATAAAATATACATTATTTTATTGCTCATTAATTGCATATGTTTTTTAAAATTTTATTATTAAATAAATATGTGTATTATCAATATTTATCACATTTTTTATATATATTAAGTTATTATATCTTATAATATGATTTATATATATCAGGTTTTAAAAAAGGTTCTCCTTTATCATCCTTATATTATTCTAAATATTTTTAAATATCTTTATTGTTATTTTATTTATATTTTATATGTTTATAAATTGCTTATTTATTTTTGTTTTTTTATCTTTTAGTATTGTTTTAGAAGGTTAAATTTTTATAGATTATTTGTTATTTTATGTTATTGTTTTTTACATATTCACATGAAAATTAATTGTTTATGTTGATTTAAGTTACATTCGCATGAAATATTATTGTTATGCAATTTATATTGTTGTATTCATCATGCTCTACGTTGTATTTTGCACGTAACAATAATAATGCGATATATTTATGTTATCTATGATCATATATGCATAAAATGATAACGTATATTGTGTAATTTATGCCATTATTCATCATTTTTATATTATATTTGCATAGAATGTTAAAATAGATATCGTGTAGGTTAATTTATTTAATATTGATCCTTGGTAATATGTTAAATGCATCATCACTTTAAAGAACTTTTATATTTCATTCGATTCGAAAAGAATTTTAAAAAATAAGGTAATGTTTTTTGGTAGTTAGGGATTCGGGAAGTAGTGCCCTAACATGCTGGGTTGCGATTTCCCGTTTGTCTAAATGCCTAAAATATCCTTCTAAATAAGTTTTGAAAATCACGAGATGATTTTGGTTACAAAAGTTTAAGAATATCGTGTCCAATCATGTTGGATGTGATGTTTATATTCTTTTGAAGCGAAGGAATCTTGATTCTTTTTAACTCAAATTATTAAGGTTTAAAAAGAGATCTTATTTCTAAATTCTTTCAAACTTTTTGACATTAAGGCAAAATTATCTAATTTGGTACCAATTTTGGGCGTTGCGAGGGTGCTAATCCTTCCTCGCACATAACCGACTCCCGAACCTATTTTATCATAGTTTCGTAGACCAAAATATTTTATAAGGTGATCCAATCACACCAAAAAGGTTGGTGGCGACTCCCGTCTTTCCAAATATCCTATTTTCAAAATTCTCGTTTCTATTAAAAGGGAGGTTTCTACAGCTTAGCGACTCCACTGGGGACAATAAGAGAGTCAAGCCAAGAAATTGATTGTTTTCTGTCTTAATGTCAGAAGTTTGGAAAATTTTTAAAATTGTTCTTTTTTTTACATGTGTTTGTTGCATATGTTTTCCTGTTGCTGTACATGAGATTTACATGACCGTTGTGGTCGCACCCCTAAGTGGGAGTGAGAAGCTACGCTTTCGTGAGGTTTTCACCTCCGTATGAGCTAGTGGATTGCTTCCGGGATACTGTACCTATGTCTTCGTGAGATTTTCATCTCCGCATGGCCATAGGGAAATGTGTCCCCCTGAACTGAACTTGGTCTATATGAGCCTATAATGGGTGAGGACCGAGGAATCTGCTAGTTCAGGTACCCTTGCTTTAGAACTAAACTCATATAGTAAACTTTAAGTAGCTACCCTTGTAAGTGCTTGTTTATCATTTTTTTTATATATATGATACTGACTTATTTTATTTTGCTGTCATTGCATGTCACTCAACATTTAAGGGTGTCGATTCACGGTTCGATTTCTAAATTAGAAAGTTTTGTAATGAGGAACGAATATCTTGATAAAGGGGAGGACAATGCCTCTGTCTGTACCTAGTCAGAGAAAACCCAGTTAGAAAAAGAGATAGTGTTACCGAGGGGTATACATCAGAATTATGGGACTTCACTCGTATTAATTCAACGCAGAATGAGTTTCAAGAGTTGAGAGACATTTGGGCCCAATGGGATAACGTGGCTAAGCAGCTTTTCTATAAGAATTATGGAGACCTTCATTATTTGCTAGACATCAAGGTGGATAAGCACCTTTTTCGAGCTATGGTACAATTTTGGAACCTGCTTATAGTTGTTTCAAATTCGGAGGGGTAGATTTAGTGCCTACTTTGGAGGAGTATACAACTTTACTTCGTTGTCTAAAAATTTAAGGTAACAAAGCTTATGTCACGGCTGCTAATCTTCCGACTTTCATAAAGAAATTGATGATGATCACAGGGATGAGTGAACAGTGGACTGCAGCTCAAATCCAACAAAAAGGTGATGGTAAATGCATTCCGTGGGCAAGTTTCAGGGATCTAATATTGGCACACCCAGATGTGAAGAGGAGGGTCAATGCCTTGGCCTTAAGTATCTATGGTTTGGTGATTTTCCCAAAAGCTATGGGACACACAGACGAGGCAGTCGCGGATTTATTCGATCAATTAGGTAAGCAAAATACACCTGTGCTTGCAATCCTAGCTGAGACATTTAGATCCTTGAATGCATGTCGAAGGGCTGGAGAAGGTAGATTCATTGGATGTGCACAGTTGTTGTTAGTTTGGTTCCGTAGTCATTTTTAGAAGGTTGATAAGGTTCCTTGCCGAGTATTCTTCAAAGACTATTCTCCGCTAAAGGAAGCAGCAGCTACACCGAGGAGGGATGACATTACAGAAGAAAGATGGATAGAAATACTTCAGAACCTCCGAGAAGAAGATGTCATGTGGAAGGCCCCTTGGATGACCCCTAGCGAAATTCTTTATCGTTGCGGAAGTTTTGATTGGGTACCTCTTCCTGGAATTTGGGGAGTTGTCGGTTATACACCATTGCTCGTACTAAGGCAATATAAGGCAGAACAGTTTATATCGGTAACACAAGGGTTAGCTCAGAGTGACTTCTCGTATAAAAGGGATCATTATAAGAAGAAGATGCTAGAAATTTCTTAGGCTTGGAAGAAGGTTTGCTGTGTGAAGATTCTGACTAAAGGACTGAAGACAACTTTTGAATACAAAGGGTAGTTTAGTAAAAGGGTTAATGATAACATCCCTAGACCGAGTTTGGAGGCTGCTCGATCAATGGAAGAGAATTTATGAGTGATTCCATCAGAGTTAGAGGTCATAAAGCAAGAGTTTGAAAGGAAGAATCTGGAGCTTAGAAGAAAGATAGAAAGGCTCGAGGAGGAGAAGATGTACCTAAGCTTAGATGTAGACGTTCAGAAAATCAAGGTCGAAAAATTAAGGAAAAAAAGAGGAAGATTAAGGAAGACTGAGATAACTTGAAGACGCAGTATAAGAAGACACAATTATCATTGAAGAGAACTGGATTAGGGAAGTCTTCAGAGCAGTGGCAACAAGAGGTTCAAGAAGAAAGAACCAAAGTTGCGTATTGGGAGAAGAAGTTCCAAGAGATATAAGTTCAAAATCAGGTCTTAGAAAAGGAAAATCAAGGATTAAAAGCTAAGGTGACAGAGCTTGGACGATCTCTTCATCATCATTGAAGTCGTAATTCTACGGTCGAGTTGAAAGCAAGTCTGAACAAGATCGAAGAAATGAAGCACAACATTGGAAGGTTGGAAGCAGCATTGCAAAACTGTGAACTACGGATAGAGCAACTTGAAGTAAGAGAAGGACACTGGAAGGAAGAACTTCACCATCTTCAGGATCAAGTTAGAGATAGGGATTATCTCATGGGAGTAGCCATAATCCAGATTCGAGAGGTTGCCGATCATTTATAAGACCTAGCAGCACAAGCTAATGTACTAAGTACAAAGTATGAGTTAGTGACAGATAGAGGTTTAGAGTTAGCTTCGTTGTTGGATAGGATTAAAACTCTGGGCCTGAGGGCGAAGGCGTATTTGTAATCCATTTTGTGTAAAGATTTTTGTCTCTTAAATAACGTTTTCTAAAAAGAACTGAATCGGAATCGATATCTTTTAGCATTCATGCATTTGCATCTCATCACATCATATGCATTTAAGTTTATAGAAAAACCTTAATTAGTTAAAATTATTAAGGAGAAAGAGAGAGTAAGAGAAAGAAAATCTGGAAGCAACACATCCTTACGGTACACGTGCTAAGTCAAAGAATATGGATCAAAGACTTGAGCAGATTCAGAAAGAAATGCAAGAACAGTTGCAGGAGTAATTGGCAAAAATCCAACAAGAGATAAAGGATCAAATGTTGGAGGCTCAAAGGAATATGATAGCTGAGATGGCTCAACTGCTGAAGAGGGCGACGAATAAAGGAAAGGCACCTATGACCATCACTAAAGGAGATAATGAGGATCATCCTCCGGGTTTTACTCTACCCCATATGCAAATTCAATCTGAAGCATATCCTCGAAGGCCGTCCATCACGATAAGGCCTCAACAGGGGCAAGCGGATGCCGGAATACCCATGAACTTTCAAACTGGCTCGGGGTTTAACATAGGAGATAACCTTGCTAATCCAGTCATCCCTGATTTAGATGTAGCTGAAAAGGAAGAGATGCGGCTCGAATCATCAAGGCAATTGAAGGAACATTGTAAATAGTTAGAAGAGAAGTTTAAGGCATTAGAAACTGCTGATAATCATCAGGGAATCGATGCCAAAGACTTGAGTTTGGTCCCAGATTTGGTGCTTCCCCATAAGTTTAAGATGCCAGAGTTTGAGAAGTACAATGGGACTACTTACGCTGAGACCCATATCACTATATTTTGTAGACGGATGACTGGCTATGTAAATAATAATCAATTATTGATCCATTGTTTTCAAGACAGTTTGGTTGGAGCAGCGGCTAGGTGGTATAATCAATTGAGTCGTGCAAGGATTAGTTCTTAGAGAGACCTAGCGCAAGTCTTTATGTAGCAATATAATCATGTGATTGACATGACTCCTGATAAAATTACCTTGCAAAACATGGAAAATAAGCCTAGTGAAAGTTTTAGGCAATATGCCCAGAGGTGGAGGAAGGTTGCCATGCAAGTTCAACCACCGCTCTTGGAGAAAGAAACTACTATGCTGTTCATTAACACTTTGAAGGCCCCATTCATTACTCACATGATTGGAAGTATCACCAAGAGTTTTGCTGATATAGTTATGGCAGGAGAAATGATTGAGAATGCCATAAAGGGTGGCAACATAGAAGGAGAAACTACCAAAAGATCGGCCCTAAGAAAGAAAGATAACGAGGTGAACAATACAAGCAGTTGTAAAGCGGTTACGGTTAGTCAGCCCAGAGTAACTACAGTCAGGCAATAGGATTCTCAGAAGCAGGGATCTGGTTTGAGACAAAATTCTGAGAAAATCTCATTTACGCTATCCCGAAGAACGTGATCGGAGCTTTATCAAAGTTTATTCAATGCGCATGCAATAGCTCCTTTTCATTTGAAGCCACTGCAACCTCCATACCCTAAATGGTACGATGCAAACACCAAATGTGAGTACCATGCAGGGATATCGGGGTATTCGATTGAAAATTACACTGGCTTTAAAAAAGCAGTGGAAAGACTTATCAAGATGGGGGCTGTAAAGTTTGATGACACCCCGAGTAAACGTAGTTGGGGATACTGGTGCAAGAAGGATTAAAGAGGGCGTGGCCGAGGTGAGAACGCCGATGAAAGTGATTTGGGAAGAAATGGTGAAAAAATGGATGATAATCTCTAAAGAAGGGAAAAGAGGAGTGAGGGACTACTGCGAGTTCCATGCTGTAGAAGGACACGAGATCCAAGAATGTGAAGAGTTTAAGGTCTTGGTACAATGCTTTATGGATAAGAAGGAGTTAGAATTTTATGAAGCTGGCTCAAATAGGGGACATCTATGCACATTAGAAGGTGTACCGAAGAATCAAAATCGGCCAAGGATCATTATTTATTTACCAGGAAATAATGAAGTTGAAATACCAACGGTACCGAAAGTCATCATTCATAAACCTGTGTCCTTTCCTTATAAGGATAACAAGAGGATACCCTGGAATTATAACTGCCATGTGTCAATGCCAGAGAAGGAGGATATAGCTAGTGCTTCTAAGGAAGCTCAAGGTGAGGGTTCTTACACACGTAGTGGGAAACGCTACGATGCAGAAGGCGTCAGAGTTGAGCCTGCAAAAGCAAAGGTTTTTGACAAAAGAAAAGGGACCGAGACACTGGTTAATGAGCCAGTGAAGGAAGAAGAAGCCAGAGAATTTTTAAAATTCTTAAAGCACAGTGAGTACAGCGTGGTTGAACAATTGCGTAAACAACCATCTTGTATATCAGTGTTGGCTTTGCTTCTAAGTTCAGAGGCACATCGGGAAGCATTAATGAAGGTGCTCAATGAGACTTATGTTACTAATGATATATCCGTCAACAAGTTGGATCGATTGGTTAGTAACATAAGTGCTAACAATTTCATCTATTTCAATGATAATGAAATCCCACCTAGTGGCATGGATCAGCTAAAGCTTTACACATCACCACTCGTTGTAAGGGGTATAAACTGCCAAGTGTGCTTATTGATAATGGATCAGCTTTAAATGTCTTGCCATTATCGATATTGAACAGATTGCCTATAGATTGTTCTCATATGAAAACATGCCATAACGTAGTGAGAGCATTTGATGGCACGAAAAGGAAGGTCATGGAAAGAATCGATATTCCTTTAATGATTGGGCCAAATACCTATGAGACAGACTTTTTAGTGATGGACATCAAGCCCTCTTACAATTGCCTATTGGAGAGACCTTGGATACACTCGGCAGGAGCGGTGCCCTCATCTTTGCACCAAAAATTAAAGTTAGTAGTTGATGGGCGGTTGGTCACTATAAATGCGGAGGAGGACATTATAGCGACAGTTACCAGCAATGCGCCTTATGTAGAAGCAAATGAGGAGGCAATTGAATGCTCCTTCCGTTCATTAGAATTCGTCAATGCAACGTTCATCTCAAAGGGGAATAAGGTACCGGTACCCAAAATATCTAGAGCTACAAGGATGGGTTTGCAAATGACAATGGGGAAAGGAGCCTTGCCAGGAAAAGGATTGGGAAGATATCTTCAAGGAGAGATTTAAATTCCAGAGTTAAAGGAAAAGAGAGACCGTTTTGGTTTGGGTTACAAGCCAGATCAAAAGTAAAGGAGGAGGGAAATAGAGAAGCGTTAAGAGAGGAGAAGGGCGTGTTTAAGTGGAAGAGAAGTAGAGTGGGAATCAATGACGTTCCCCCATATATCCCAAACCTTTGTATCAGGAGGGATAATTCACCCTAAAGGAGGGTTGCTTGAAAAAGGAAGCTTTTACATTAATGCTGTGCATAATGAAGAATTTGGACAAGGAAACCTAGAGGGCATTCGCCCTTATGAATCGGGAAGCTCTTTGAACAATAGGGTTGTAGAGGAACTTCCTGTAGTTTTTAAAGATTCTTCAGAGTAATTTTCAGAACACTCTTATTGCTCTAAAGCCTAGGAGTTGTAAGATTTCATTTGTAAAATAGGCTCATGTTCAGATATTTACATTTCAATAAAACGTAACTTTTGTTATCAATTCAAGTGAATATTCTTTTATACCGTTCAATATTCTTTTGACCTTTACATTCTTTCATTTCATTCATAACATATAAAAAACGTTCCAAAAATTCATTTATTCTTTGTACGTTCTTTCGTACCCCGCAGGTCCCTAGATATCAATGACATGAGCATTGATACTACAAATCCTAGATTCTTTTTTGAGCAAGACATGTGTTTAGAAGAACTTCAGGATTTTGAAGATGACAGGGATTGTGATATGTCTCCAGATCTGTTGAGAATGGTGAAACAAAAAGAGAAACAAATCCTACCCCGTAAGAAAGAGGCAATAGAGAATGTAGCCTTGGAGGAATGGAAGGAGGTGAAAATTGGCACATATATTACTAAGAAAACGAGACAAGGTCTTGTTGAGCTGCTACGTGAATTCAAAGATATATTTGCATGGTTATATCAGGATATGTCGGGATTGAATACTGATATCGTGGTACATCGTCTTCCTATAAGACAAGATTGCAAACCAGTTCAACAAAAGTTGCGAAGGATGAGGCCTGATATTGTGTTGAAGATAAAAGAAGAAGTCAAAAAGCAGTTTGATGCTGGATTCCTACAGGAGGTTAAGTATTTAGAATGGGTGGCTAACATTGTGCCTGTTCCTAAGAAGGATGGGAAGGTACGAATGTGTGTAGATTACAAAGATTTAAACAAAGCTAGCCCAAAGGACAACTTTCCTTTACCGCACATCAACACTTTGGTAGATAATACAGTGGGATATTAGTTGTTCTCCTTTATGGATGGTTTCTCGGGGTACAATCAGATAAAGATGCATCCTAAAAACATGGATAAAACCACCTTCATAACATTGTGGGGCACCTTCTGTTACAAGGTAATGCCCTTTAGGTTGAAGAATGCAGGGGCAACATACCAAAGGGCTATGGCGACCTTGTTCCATGATATGATGCACAAAGAAATTGAGGTGTATGTTGATGATTTGATCGCCAAATCTCGAACGGAGGAGGAACATATTGAAGTTTTGAGGAAGCTGTTCCTGAGATTAAGGAAGTTTCAAGTAAAACTAAATCCGGCAAAGTGCACTTTCGGAGCTAGGTCAGGGAAATTACTTGGCTTTGTGGTCAGTGAAAAGGGAATAAAAGTTGACTCAGACAAAGTTAGAGCCATACAAGATTTGCCTTCACCCCGTACTCAGAAAGAAGTTCGGGGTTTTCTTGGAAGGTTGAATTATATTGCTCGGTTTATTTCACAATTAACTCAGAAATGTGATCCTATATTTCGCCTCCTTAGAAAATACAACCAAGGTACTTGGGATAAGGAATGCCAGAATACCTTTGACAAAGTCAAGCATACTTGTTGAACGCTCTAGTATTATCTCCACCTAGTCCGGGTAGACCATTAATTCTGTACTTGTCGGTGTTTAGTAATTCCATGGGATGTGTGCTTGGTCAACATGATGAGTCAGGAAGAAAAGAGAAAGCTATATATTTCTCAGTAAGAAATTCACTGAGTGTGAAATAAGGTATTCGCCAATTGAAAAATTGTGTTATAATTTGATTTGGACAACTCGAAGGTTGAGGCAATATATGCTATATCATACAACTTGGATAATTTCAAAACTTGATCCGTTAAAGTACATGATGGAGTCAACAGCCCTAAATAGAAGAATGGCAAGGTGGTAAGTATTGCTCTCAGAATTTGATATAGTCTATGCGAGTCAAAAGGCTATAAAAGGAAGTGCGATAGCAGAATTTCTAGCTAACAGAGCTCTAGAAGATTATGAGCTGTTGAGCTTTGATTTCCCTAATGAGGAGTTGATGTATGTGGTATTCGTTGAAGAATATCTTTGGAAGCTGAATTTTGACGGTGCATCTAACGCGGTAGGAAATGGAATTGGGGCAGTTTTGGTATCCCTGAATGGTGATCATTATCCATTTACATGTAAATTGGATTTTGATTGTACAAACAACATGACCGAATATGAAGCATGTATCATGGGGATTCGGGCGGCCAAAGAGCGGAAAATTAGAACCTTGGAAGTATATGGAGACTCTGCATTGGTAATTTACCAGCTTAGGGGTGAATGGGAGACAAGGGACCCCAAATTGATCAATTATCGAAAGATAGTTTTGGAGTTACTTGAAGAGTTGGATGATGTCACTTTCAGTTATCTCCCACGAGACGAAAATCAGATGGCAGACGCTTTGGCAACATTGGCTTCCATGATTAAAGCAAATAAATAAGAGGATATGAAACCAATTCAGATGAGCATTTCTGAGGTTCCAGCTCATTGCTGTAACATTGAAGAAGAGGAAAAGGATGATCATCCTTGGTATCAGGTTATATTACGGTATGTGAGAAATCGTGAGTATCCTAAACAGGCAACTGAAAATGAAAAAAGAACTTTGAGGAGGTTAGCTTGCGAATATGTGTTAGATGAGGACATCCTTTATAAAAGAAGGAAAGACCAAGTACTTTTGAGATGCGTTGACGCTGTAAAAGCTAGACAAATCCTGGAAGAAGTACACGAAGGAGTTTACGGTACACATGCTAATGGCTTTACGATGGCAAGGAAAATCATGAGGTTTAGATACTATTGGTCTACCATGGAAGGAGATTGTATCAACTACGCTATAAAATGTCATAAATGCCAGATATATGGGGATAAGATTCATGTACCACCTTCACCCTTATATGTTATGACTTCTCCATGGCCCTTTTCCATGTGGGGCATAGATGTCATTGGGCCCAATATTGCCAAAAGCTTCGAATGGGCATCGTTTCATTTTTGTGGTCATTGACTACTTCACGAAATGGGTAGAGGCAGATTCTTATGCTAGTGTCACCAAGTCAGCAGTAAGTCGATTCTTAAAAAAGGAGATCATTTGTCGGTATGGAATGCTTGAGAAGATCATATCAGATAATGCATTGAACTTGAATAACAGCACGATTGCGGAAGTTTACAGTCAATTCAAGATCAGACATCATAATTCATCTCCATATCGCCCAAGAAGAATGGGGCAGTGGAAGCTGCTAACAAAAATATCAAGAAGATAGTGGGGAAAATGACTGAAACCTACAGAGATTGGCATGAGAAGTTACCATTTGCACTCTTAGCCTATCGAACATCTGTCAGAACCTTTACTGGGGCAACTCCTTTCTCGTTGGTTTATGGGATGGAGGCAGTGTTGCCCATTGAAGTAGAAATACCTTCTCTTCGAATTTTGTCGGAGGTAAAACTAGATGAAGCAGAATGTATTCAATCATGGTACGACCAATTGAACTTGATTGAAGAAAAGAGGCTAAAAGCTATTCGCCATGGTCAGATGTATCAGAAGCGAATGATGCGAGCCTATGACAAGAAAGTTCGTCCAAGAGAATTCTATGAAGGGGACCTTGTATTGAAAAAGATTTTCCCCATACAAAAGGACTTTAGAGGGAAATGGATGCCAAATTGGGAAGGACCGTATGTTGTGAAGAAGGCTTTCTCTGGTGGTGCACTGATTTTGACAGAAATGGATGGGAAGAGTTTACCCAATCCAGTGAATTCAGACAGAAATGGATGGGAAGAATTTACCCAATCTAGTGAATTCAGACTCAGTCAAGAAGTACTTTGTCTAAAAGAGAGGCCAAGGTGAAAACCTGCAAAGGGCGCTTTGAAACTCTTAAAAAAAAAGGAAAAAGAAAAAATAAAATTTGGAGAGGCCAAGGTGAAAACCCGCAAAGGGCACCTTAAGACCAAAGGGGTTTTGAGTTGGAAACCCAAAAGGGCTGCTCAAAAATTACGAGAGGCATGCAGTGACCTTGCTATACTAGATTTAACGAGAAGTGGAGTGTGTTACATACTGGGCCATCAACAAAGTACTTTTGATCTTCTAAACACATGTTAAACTTAAAACAGTCTTCATGGAATTTGTATACAGAAGCCCAAGCTGTGATATGTTGGACATTGAATTTTTGCTCTGATTACTATCTTTAATTCTTTTTCTTCTCAAAGATATGTTTTCAAATTAATTTCTTGTTGTATTCTGATAATTTATCTAACTATTCTCAAGATCATATTATTTGTCTTCCAAAGAGTGTGTATTGAAATGATGATTGATGAACTAAATATTTTTACAAACGAAGTTTTGCATATTACTCAGGAAATTGCTAGAAAATACGAGAAACTAAAACAGAACAATTGTTTGAAGAATTCCCATGAGTAAGGGTTGAGGGTGTTCGAGGAAATTTCTTCAGTTCGAATAATGTTTAGACAGTTCAAATGATTCAATCTTAGGAGAGGATCGTTTCCAGCAGGTCGTAGCATTCGGAGAATGGTACAATAGGACCAATCTAATACAAAAAAGAGTTTGATTGAGGTAGAATTTTGATGGATGAATGAGTAAAGACATCTGAAATAGGAATCATTTTCATAACATCTTGCATCATAATATGTCTATTTAGGGGCATTTGACTCATTTCAATCATGGCACCCAAATCATTAGGCATAAGTACATACGCATTCTACAGGTTATGTCCCCTAGGGGATAATGTAGATCACCGATAGTAGATTTGGCGTCTCTGTATTGTCAGAGAGCAGATCAACGGTAGCAGATTTGGCTTCTCTGTATTGTTAGAGAGTAGATCGAAGATGATAGATTTGGCATCTCTGTATTGTCAGAGAGCAGATTCGAAGATAACAGATTTAGCGTCTCGGTATTGTCAAAGAGCAGATTGAAGATAGTAGATTTGGCGTCTCTATATTGTCAGAGAGCAGATCAATGATAGCAGATTTGGCATCTCTGTATTGTCAGAGATCAGATCAACAATAGTAGATTTGGCGTCTCTGTATTGTTAGAGAGCAGATCAAAAATAGTAGATTTGGCGTCTCTGTATTATTAGAGAGCAGATTGAAGATAGCAGATTTGGCGTCTCTGTATTGTCAGAGAGCAGATCAACGATAGCAGATTTAGTGTCTCTGTATTGTCAGAGAGCAGATCGAAGATAGTAGATTTGGCATCTCTATATTGTCAGAGAGCAAATAAAAAAAAGCACACTTGGTATCTCTGTATTGTCAGAGAGCAGATCGAAGATAGTAGATTTGGCATCTCCGTATTGTCAAAGAGCAAATCGAAGAAAGCACACTTGGTATCTCTGTATTGGCAAAGAGCAGATCAAAGATAGCAGATTTGGCATTTCTGTATTGACAGAAAGCAGATCGAAGATAGCAGATCTGACATTTGTATGCTTACATGGAAGCAGATTGAAGATGATAGATTTGGCCTCTCTGTATTAGGCAGGGAGTAGATCAAAGATTTCAGCTTGGCATTCCTGAATTTGCAGAAAGCAGGTTGAAGACAGCAACATTGACATTCCTGAAGCTATTAGAATACCTTTGAGGAAGATGGGGGTCAAGATTTTAAGACTTGGCTAGGCCGGGCAAATTTGGCTCTTTTATAATCTTTGCTTTATTCCTGTTACACAGTAATAAGCAAAGAGGGGCAGCTGTAATAGCTCAAATTTAACCGGGCCCGTGAAATGGAATAAAACAATAAAATTAATAAAATAAATTTAAAAGTTTGTAAAGTCTAGTTTACAAAACAAGCCTAAAGGCTTGATGACCGAAGACCCAATTAGCCTAAGAACCTATACCCGGTTACACTTACCGTTACACCCTTGACCTAAATCAGTAAAGCCCAGCAAAGCCCAATCCCTAAACTGAACCAGGAAACCCTAGGGTTTCCAGAAGCTTTGCGCTGTAAGCACCACGCCCTTTCGTCTTACGCCGTTCTAGTGGGCTTCATCGGCGCCGTGACTCCGGCTTCATATCACGCCATAATTGATGTACAAATCAACTCCAACACTCATCGTCGTGAGATCCTCGTTGATACCTGCAAAAAAAGAAAGAACCACGACAGAAAAGAGGCAAACTTGGAAAGAAATCGAAAGATTCTTTCCCCAAAATGTAACTGGGGTTATAAAAACCCCTCTTTTTTTAATTTGTAAGGACAATTTTTTGGAGATATACACACAGATTCAATAAAAAGACGTATTTACACACATATACAGAAAAAGAGAATCACAGATTTGAGGAATACAAAGGTGAATCTATTTTTTTTTCTCTCTAAATATATATAGATATTGTAAAAATAAAAATAAAAAGGAAAAGGGAACGTACCGTTTTGATCCGTGTTGGAAAAGGGAAACTTTCCAGCTTCTGACTGCCGTCCGTGGCAGCGTTGACGGAGGCGCGTGAGCGCGTAAGCACGTGCAAACCTCCGGACGGAGGCTCGATAGAGCTCCGAGACCCCTCCCCCAACCCTCTTTCAGAGGGTTTCTCTTTTTTTTTTTTTTAAACCAGGTTTCAAAATGATTTTAGGCTCAATATTTGGCTTATATAGCCCTATGAAAACGGTGCCGTTTTGCTTAAAAACAAACAGCTTCAAAACGACGTCGTTTCAAAGTCCAGGATCCGCGTGTTGACCCGTGACCCGGGGAGGATCCGCGTGTTTTTGGTAAATGGGCAAATTTCCCAATTGATCCTTCCATTTTTTCATTTTATTTTTATTTTAAATTGACCCTAACTTTTATATTTGTTTCAATTTAGTCCCAATGGCCATTAAAACCTATTCTGAGGAACGACGTCGTTTTCTGGGATTAGGGTTAATTGCCTAGTAAGTCCCTTTGATTAATCGCGCCTTTTACTTAGGCCCAAAAATTTTCATTTATTTGAAATTAACCCTAAATTTTTAATTAAATTAAATTTTAATCCTTTTTTTAAATTCAATTTATTTTAAAATACTATATATTTTTATAAACATTAAGTTATATGTAAGATAGTATATATATTACTCTTATTTGTATATTATTTATTATACATTATTGTATATTATATTACATATATTTTATTATATATATATATATATTATTTTATATATTATCTATCATATTGTTTATATTATTATATATTTTGTTTATAAATTTTATTATATGTTATATATTTTACCATATATTATTCCTTACATTACTTTTATTTTGTTATAAAATATACATTATTTTATTGCTCATTAATTACATATGTTTTTTAAATTTTTATTATTAAATAAATATGTGTAATATCAATATTTATCACATTTTTTTTATATATTAAGTTATTATATCTTATAATATGATTTATATATATCATTTTTTAAAAAAGGTTCTCCTTTATCATCCTTATATTATTCTAAATATTTTTAAATATCTTTATTTTTATTTTATTTATATTTTATATGTTTATAAATTGCTTATTTATTTTTGTTTTTTTTATCTTTTAGTATTGTTTTAGAAGGTTAAATTTTTATAGATTATTTGTTATTTTATGTTATTGTTTTTTTACATATCCGCATGAAAATTAATTATTTATGTTGATTTAAGTTACATTCGCATGAAATATTATTGTTTTGCAATTTATATTGTTGTATTCATCATGCTCTACGTTTTATTTTGCACGTAACAACAATGCACGTATATTTATGTTATCTATGATCATATATGCATAAAATGATAACGTATATTGTGTAATTTATGCCATTATTCATCATTTTTATATTATATTTGCATAGAATGTTAAAATAGGTATCGTGTAGGTTAATTTATTTAATATTGATCATTGGTAATATGTTAAATGCATCATCACTTTAAAGAACTTTTATATTTCATTCGATTCGAAAAGAATTTTAAAAAATAAGGCAATGTTTTTTGGTAGTTAGGGATTCAGGAAGTAGTGCCCTAACATACTGGGTTGTGATTTCCCGTTTGTCTAAATGCCTAAAATATCCTTCTAAATAAGTTTTGAAAATCACGAGATGATTTTGGTTACAAAAGTTTAAGAATATCGTGTCCAATCATGCTGGATGTGATGTTTATATTCTTTTGAAGCGAAGGAATCTTGATTCTTTTTAACTCAAATTATTACAGTTTAAAAAGAGATCTTATTTCTAAATTCTTTCAAACTTTTTGACATTAAGGCAAAATTATCTAATTTGGTACCAATTTTGGGCGTTGCGAGGGTGCTAATCCTTCCTCGCACATAACCGACTCCCGAACCTGTTTTATCATAGTTTCGTAGACCAAAATATTTTATAAGGTGATCCAATCACACCTAAAAAGGTTGGTGGCGACTCCCGTCTTTCCAAATATCCTGTTTTCAAAATTTTCGTTTCTATTAAAAGGGAGGTTTGTACAAGTAAACAAAAGAAAATGAAAGGAAACGAGAAGAGAATATGAAGAAAGAGCAAAAATTCGGCAATAGTGGGAAAAGAAAAGCAAGCGCCAATTTGTTCTTTGCAAGAAGGAGAAACCCGAAATTTGGAAGAAAAACAAATAATATCAAGATAATTTGATAAAATCCCTTAATCCGCTCCCCACACTTCCCACTACACATCCACTACTCGGCATTTTAGTTCAGTTCAAACTCCTACACGGCACCAATAGCAATAATAAATCCCTTGCACACATATGGATTCGAACTCAAGGCCACCAGCATATTAACACCCCATTTAACCACCAGACTAACAGGCCCATTCTGATATATTTTTGCCAACAATTGAACTTAAGCCTACTGAGCAGGGTTAGGGCTTTATTCAGAAAAATTTCAAAATTTGCCAGAGACATGGCTTGAACTTGGGACCTCCCACACACACCCAAAACATTTAACCACTGAAGTAGATACATATTTTATGTCAAATTTATCAAAAGACGTAATTAAAATTTTGGGAAGTTACACTCATCATACCGTTACAGTTACGTTTGAATCCAAACACACACTCCATCGTTGTTTCTAATCTCACTGCTATAGTATCCAATCTCACTACTACAATAACTAATGTCACTGGAGGTAAACAAACCACTCATCCAAACTAAGCCTAAGTTTAAAAACTCAAAATTTAAAATTAATATAAAAATAAAAAAATTCAACCCAACTGGAAGATATAAAAATATTCCACCAAAATAAATTAAATTCACCTCTACATGGCTATGTGACTTTCAAAATGAGTATTATTCTTTGGGAGAAGCATAAAAGTGAAAAAATGTCTATTTTTTTAAACTTAAATAATATAAAAAATAAATGTAAACACATGCAATGCCAATAAATTATTAATAAGTTTACGCTTTGATCACTCAATTTCAAAAAGTTATAAAATGATCATTGAACTATTTGAATATCTTCATTTAAGTCAATAGACTGTTAAAATCATTGATGTATAACCTTTTTTGTTCGCACCACCTACACCAATTGAAAATTTTCCTTTCCCTTCTTTTCAACAATTCAATTTCTTTTCATGAAATAACTTTGAACGTCACGAATTTACGAACGAAAACCCAAATAACTTTCTTCTTCAATCTCTAACACTAATCACTAGATCAACTTGGATCTAAGGTATATTTATCTACTCATAGGTGGGTACTGATTCACAGTACCAATTGTCCAATCGCTGCTTGGAGCTTGTTAGCTAGATTTCTAAAAAAAAAACATAACAACCCAATGACTTAAATGAAAACTTTTGAATAGTTTATTGACTTAAATGAAAAATTTCCAATAGTTTGGTGACCATTTTGTAAATTTTTGACATTGAGCGACCTTGGATATAGTTTATCCTAAAAGAAATAATACCCAAGTTAGCATAAATTCAATATTTTTTTTTTGTCAAGAGAACTTTCATTTAAAGAAAAGGATCACAAGCCAACGAAGGCTAAGTCCTCTAGAATGTATAATCAATATAAGAAAAATTGTAAAAATCGCAATAAATCTAAAACAATTCGTACATACAAAACAAAAATAAGGTTCAAGGAGCCTGAGACTCAATATTAAGAAAAGAGCTAGCTCTGCTTAAATTAAACCGCCATTGCCTATCAAGAGGAAGTAACGGTAGAAACCCTTACTGTGTATGTTGATGTTTAGCCATTAGGGCGGAGAAGCCACCATGACATCTAGAGCCTCGTTATGCTTTCACCCCTGTTGCAATGGGCACGTCTCTTGCTAACCTAAAACAACGGAGGTGGAAAGGTCTTACAAATTTGGCAATCCTGAAATGCACTAAAAATACCAAAAAGGGAACCAAAAACTTTGTGTAGTGTCATCATCAAAATGCAAAAACATCAAGACAATGTATGTGCCAGTGAAGTTAAACCCCACCATGGAGTTGGAAGAGCCAACAACACCACCAACAATCAACACATTATTTTTTTGAGAAAATTCATTCACTCCCATTGTTAGAGTTGTGACCCAAATTCTTATTAAAATAAAATACAAGTGGCAAGATAGGGGGATCCACGAGGGCAAAGGCCGAGGGCTGGAGGGTGAAGGTTGCACAAGAAGAATCTATATAGAAGTTTACTTCCTTTGTTTGATAATGGTTTGAATAAGGTGTTTCAACCTTACTGCATTACTTCTATTAGATGTTGATTAGAATAAGGTTTTTTAAACCTATAAATAGATGCAACCTATACTCCTTGTAATCATTCGAATTTGACATAATAAATTTTCTTCTCCTCTACCAGTGGTTTTTTCCTGAAAGGGTTTCCACATAAAATCTGTATGTTCTATTTTTTTCTTTCTTTTCTTTGTTATACATTGCCATTATCAACATTCTAATTTAACACCCATCATAGCTTTGATTGAAGGATGGTGACGAAGTTGACGAAAATAATGATCAACAAGCCAGAGAGAACAGGGAGTAAATAAATAAATAAGAGGGAAAAAGAGGGGTCAATAGGCTATGTAAGTTGCCATAAGAGAATCATTGGTAACCTCGTTGCCAACCGAAGGGAGAAAGAGCGATGGAGCAAAAAAAAAGTCGAGAAAAGAACAAGGTAAAGAGGATGAAGAAGAAGGAAACTGAAGATTATCATGTCTGATAATATATTACACAAAAATAAATGCGAAATTAAATTAATGAACTTGGATCATTCGATGTGAAATCAATTTTGATTTACCAGTCCGAGATAAGATCACAAAAAAAAAAAAATTATCCACGTTTCGCCGCCTAAGTTCTTTCTAAACATAAAAAGAATTGAGTATTATTCATGAAAATATAAAACAGAAAACCATGTATAATTTCACATCACCTTATGTGAATTTTGTGTAAAATGAACAACTGCCATTATTTAATTTTTTGTCAATGGCTTTATGCCAATACCATTAAAATGGCTACTTTCATTTAACAATCCATTCCTTGTGTGAAAATGGCCATTGTCATTTTATTAATTTGTTTTCTTTGTAAATGGTGTTATGCCATTTTTCTATCAATGGTAGAATCTGTTCAAAGAATGGTATATATTTTTTTGCCTTTTTTATTAGAGAATATGGCCAAATGTCATTTCTCAAAATAGGTAAGAAGTTTTTTTAATAAATTCTTTTTTTGAATTCTTTATAACTGCCAATCAGTAGTTGTCTTTTATAGTAACTTCTATACTTATTCTCTAGTAGTCGTAACCTTCACGTCGAATAATTTTCTCTTCTTTTACTTTCCTGGTCGAGCACTAAGATAAACCCCCAAGGAATGCTGAATGATGGATAGGTGGATTCTTGGCATGTTTGCTGCAAACTAAGCAAAGACATCCCGGCATCTCGTTAGCAGGGAACTTAAAAATTTATTTTTCTTCAAGGGGAAGGGTAGAAGCTATCTAAGTGCTCTTCTTTGGGTCCTCCTAATACAAGAAGACAAGTTTTGTTGTTTCTACTGGTTGTGCCTTAGAAAGTTGGGTTTCATGCTTGGCCTCAAGGCCTTCCAAATCAATTTTCGTCCTCCCAATGACATTGATCCCCACCGAAAGATGAGAATGTGGTTTGCAATAGGCCAAAATGGGAGGTAAAAAAGGTTGATCTTTCCCTGTGAGCTACAGGGATACAATGTGACACTCTCGAGTTGTCTTTTGGTTAGCTTTCATATATGTCTCGCCTGTGGTGGTAGGGAACTTGGCTGTCATGTAGAAGGTGACCACTACCATTTGTCATCCTCATGATTAACCTTTAGAAAATGACATTGTAGGTCGTTGGATGGTCAACTACTAAAAATTCCACCTTTCCAGTGGTAGTGTACTCAATATTAAATCTGGTGCCCTAAGTGTAGTATATTCGTTTGTAAACATGTAATTGTTTCGAACAGATTGGTTAAAATAATTCATGGATTACATTAATATACTTTTTATAATATCCTCATGTGGTTTTTGCATGCATAGAAAAATAGAAGCAAATATTGGCTCACTAGTTGTCTGATGTTTAAACTAATAATAAACGATATTATGTGGTTGAATCGTAATATGAAAAGACAACTTATATTAGTAAATGAACCTAAATATGTCTTTAGTGTAATAAAAAAATGAGCAAACCAATTAAAAGACTAATATGCTGTCTATCAAGTCCAATTAGGGAGATGCATTGTCTTGTGCATCGGAGTAGATGACTCTTAAATGGTAGCAACATAAATGTGACAGACTAGACTGACAATACATTAGACTAAACCCAAGGAGAATGAATCCTGAATCCGTTTGTGGATTTATTCACTTGTGAAGTTCATAGTGTGACATACCTTAATCTTGAGTAGATGACGGACTATGTATGTGTGACTCATATATTTTGATGTAAGTAAAAGCCTGAGTTCAAATAGATAAGGAATCAAATGTTGGTGCGTTGGGTATACGACTTTTACAGTATGTACCATTATTTACAATAGTGGAATTCATAGCCCAAGACATGCGTAAATGATATTCTTTCTTTGGCAATACATGATAGATGAAAAGTAAACATGAGCATGGGTCGTTCATCTTTTTGTTGAATGACTTGATTATTATTTGATAGTAATTGACTTTTTATGAAGGAAGATGAAATAGTTACCATGAGATAAAATATGATCATATTGGGGGAGCGAATTTATTCCAAAGAGATTAAGGATATCCTATGAGGGTAACACATTTATGACGATGTCATTGGATGAGCACTGATCGAGTTTCTTTCGTAATGGTATGTCATTAAGGAGATCTCTCTCACAATACTATAGTGGAATGACTTTGTGACTAAATGAGTTTATAATTAATAAGCAAAAATCTAGAACTTAATTATAAATCATTTGAGCCCAAATCAAATATGTCCAATCTATCCCTTCGCTAGCTGGTTGAAACCAGAAACTAATTCCATGTTGAATCAAATGAATAAAAATGGATAGAAATGATAAAGTTTGAAAAATGAGAAATACTCAAAAATGGATGTGGTTTTCTCACTAAATGGAAATGACCAAAAAATTAATTTAGGGGTTTTTAAATTCTTAATTAATTAATTAAGAAGTTTGAGAATAAAATTAAATTAAGTGCTAGTTTAGCATTGCTGTGAAAAAGTGCTTTTAAAATTTATAAAATGTCTATTTTAAACATGATGATGTTAAGGAAGACAAGATGTATTAAAATGATATTAAAATTCATTAATGTTATTATATGTAAAATACATCAAATTAGATTAGAATAAAATATAAAAATATTATAACTTATTATTAATATTTTAATACATGAATTAGAAAATTTAAATATATTTAAAATAACTTGTATTATTTTTTTTTTGTAAAATGTAATTTGAATGTATAAACCATATTAGATATTAAGATAGCATAGAAAACATAAACCTAACAAATTCAAATGTTCTATGTATTTGAATTAAGTTTGAAAAATCGATAATAATTGTATGTCGAATATAAATATTAAAAATTTTACATTAGCATTTGAAATTTAAAGTGAATTCATTAAACTATAAGATATAACATCTCTTATTAATACCATTTCATAACCACTTGAAAAAAAAACATACCTTGAAGAAACAAAGATCAAAAGATGTATCTTTGAAGAAGAAGGGCAAGTCCCCTTCCATTGCTACTTCACAAATAAGACTTCTGTTCAAAGAAAATGAAAGAAAGGAAAGTAGTTCAAAGAACTGCCGCAAAAGTTAAAGAACCAAGGAAAGGGAAAATTGGGAAAGTAGGGAAGGTAGTTCAAAGAATTGCTGCAAAAGTTGAAAGAATCAGAGAAAAAGTGATTTTCGTTAGTGTATAGTAATAAAAAATACCGTTGGCGTGTTTAAGTGAGAGTGAAAAAGTAATTTGACACCCAAAAGTGATTTTGGTTGCAACAAAAGCTCAAAATTTCTGCTTCTACATTTGGGCAACTTTTGGCGTTTGAAAGCACTTTTCCTCTAAAAGTGTCTTGTTTAGGAAAGCTTTTATCTCAAAAGCACTTTTTGTCCCAAAAGTGTTTCTTAGAAGTATTGCTAAACTAGCTTTAATTGGTCATTATGAATCCATTGAATGTAGAAATATTAAATATATTTTCTCATAGATTCTTTTACGGTAAAGTTGCAATGATTTTAACGGAATTAGAATCGGGTTGAGATAATTATTTAGTTAGAAATTATTTAATTAATTAAAATTAATTTATGATAATTATTTTGGAAAATAGAAAAACATGTATTGCGTTGGGTTGGATTGGATTATAAAGTGTTGGGCAAAAAGTTCAGGAATGATATATAATTGGACTCGATACGAGAGAGGCATAAAAGTCTCTTATGCTAAAACATGGGATGATAAACCCTAGTATATTTAATTAGGGTTTCTGCCCCTCTCTTTCTAGATGTATTAGGATTTTGTTTTTCTATATAAATATTCTTCTATTGATTCAACAAGTGGTTTACGTCTTCTCCCTATAAATAGATGGCATTAGTAGGGCTAAATACACAACTTTGAGATATTGTTATTCGACCCAAAAATAGTGAGAATTTATTTTCTAAATATAAATTCTATTTTCCGGAATAACAATTCTACCAGTTTTTATTGAAGAGAGATTTGTTTTCCCACTAAAAGTAAATTAAATAAGTTTTGGTTATGTGTTTGATTCAAATTCATTCGAATCCACACTCGAAGTAGTTCGTGGTATGAGAATAGCAGAGAAGGCCATTAAGTTGAAAGCCGAGAAAGATAAGGATCCGTCTAGACAAAAACACATGTGCGATTTTGGGTAATATTTATTGCTTAAATATCACAAATTGGCTTGGTTTTCAAAATTTTAATTTTCCGCTATGCAAGAAAGTCATTTTCAAATCGATTTTTTTCTAAAAATAAGTATCAGAGCCAAGTTGTGCTAGGCTTAGAGGGATGTATGCAAATGAATGTATGTTATTATTTTATTATTATGTATGATAAAATAATTTTGCCAAAATTGTGATTCCTAAAATATTAAATGTAATTATTATTAATTTTAGGGTATGTATAATTATATCATAGACTATCATCTCCATGTAGGAATTATTTTTGTTGTCTTAGAATAAAATTTGTAAGTCGGTCATGGACATAGGACCCATGTAACTAGTGGCGAAGTCATTATGTTAATCTTATGGGGGCCAAGCTAAAATTAGACATGTTACGCAAAATTTTTTTTTTATAACATATATTATGTATGTTAATTATACTATAAAAATAGATAAAAGTTTTGTTCCACATTATATTTCCAAATATATATAAGTTAAAAAAGATAGCATGAAGACATACGTAAAAAGAACAATTAAGAAGAAATAGCATATCATTACTTAAAATTGTGCACGACATTTTAGCAATCTCTCTTTCAATATAAACAATAAGATTGTCTGTACGAAACTCATCCTTCATTTTGTTGCGAAGCCTTATTTTGACAATTTTTATTACCGAAAATGCTCTTTCTATAATTGCAGTTGAAATAGGAAGAGTCAACAGAAGGAGGATTAATCTATCAATAAGATAATATACAATTGACATATGTGTTTCTACTAATCCTTGACAAAGATTAGAAATTGTGGACAAATTCTGCAATTTTGGATGATTTGAAACATTTTGCTTATAATGTTGCAGCTGATACTTCACGATTACTTTCTCTTACTTAGTAAAATCAATAAGATAATATTTTTCCACAATAAAACAAATATCATCCATATTGAAGGATTTATAAGCATCCTTAGGATCCAAAATGGAGCTAAGGGTAAGAAGATCAATTGCTTGTTCATTAAATCTACTATTTAACTTAAGAAGTTGAGAATCTATAGAAACATTGAATATATCAACATAATAATGGTTCTTCATATTAAATTCAACATGTTGGTGAAGATCACATTTTACCACATATGGAGAATCCATATCAAGAACCTCAATATTGTGCTTTTCACAAAATGTTTTCATAACTTCCAACAAATTGTCGCAACCATCTTCTCTCAACTTTTGTATCAAAGTTTTGGTGCTTGAGACTGAGTACATTACATTTACAATACCTTGGGAGTTTTTGCTGTAGATGTTGACAAAGAATATCTGTAATACCCATTATCTCTATCACTAGATGTAAGAAAAAAAATCAAAAGATGTAATCTTTTTATATGTTGCAACTGCACCCCCACAGATAGAATAATTAGAGCAACTTTCAATAACATTTTCTAGAACATAACAAGTAACATAAAACATCCTTATCAAGTTACAAACAGAACTAAAATGAGAGCTTCAACAGGTTTCTCTAGCTCGTTTCACAGTGACAATTTGGTTAAGTCCTTTACCAATTTCAAGTTAATCAATTGCCAACATATTTGCAATTTCAATTGCTTGGGCAACTTGTAATTGATCATGGCATTTGCAAGAGACACTAATTATATTAACAATGGAGTCCAAATCAAAGAAAAAATTATGAATAGGAATTATCTCTCAAGAAGCAACAACTAATGTCAACTAGAGTCGATGGGCCAAGTAATGAACATAATATGCATAGGTACAATCATTTAAAAACAATGCTTGCAAATCATTCCATTCACCCCGCATGTTGCTACCACCATCATATCCTTGACCTCAAATATTTTGAACATCAAGACAATGCCGAGAAAGAACAACACATATTTCCTCTTTCAAAGTTATTGTTGCAATATCTTATTCATGTACAATGTCAAAGAAATGCTCTTTTATAAACCCTTTCTCATCAATATATCTTAAAACAATAGCCATTTGCTCCCTTTTAGATTCAGCACATGCCTTATTAATAATGATAAAAAATCTAGAATCTCAATGTCTTCATGAATCTTATGACGCACTTTAATTGCAATAATATGTGAAATCTCCTTTTGGATCATATGAGAAGTATATTTAGCATGTCTTGAAGCATTGTCTAAAATAACTTTGGAAAATTTATCATTATAGGAAGCTAACAATGTAATCAATTCAAGAAAATTACCTCAATTTCTTGAATTAGAGGTGTCATCATGACCTCTAAAAGCATATTGTTGAAAACTTAACCATCGAATAACATCAATTGAAGTCTTGACTTGTAAGTGATTACCTTCTTTTTGATCTAAACTTTGTGCATTGATAACCTTGTCAATGTGCCGAGATTGATCTAACAAATCTTGATAGCTTTTCTTGGAATTATGTGGGGGAGAGCATGGATCTTGGCTAACATGATTCAAGAAAACACACTTTTTCCCATCATTAGCCTTTTCTAGTTAAAACCTTTAACAATGAATGCATCCGTTCCATGACAAACAATAGGTTTTGAGAAAAGATAGTCTGAGAAGCAATATGTTGCATCTTTAGTAAAGGAATACTCTAACCAAGGAAATTTGCAATGTAGCGCCCTAAATCAGCCCGGGATGGTCCAACCTAAATTTTGAACGTTACATTAACCAACCAAGTGACTCTCAGTTAAAATACCACGAAACACACCAACCAACCAATCACATCACGCAATTTCAACATAAATCGTATTAAAAAGTTATCCTAATCACATGCCTTTCTAAACATACCATTAAAACAAAGCACAAAAATTCAATTTTTATTAGAACTTGCGAACCCACCTTGTGACTTACCTGGCGAACCTAGTTCGCAACTAGCCTTGCGAACCCCTAGTTTGGACCTTACCCGATGCACATAAATGACATCATGCGTGTGCGCATAAAACAATGATTTTAGAAGAAAATTTTTAAAGCACAAATTTACTGCAAGTGTAACACCCCAAACCCGGCCCAGACGTTATGGCCGAATCTGACGTGCCACATAGAAGTTTAAAAATCCATGTTTCGTTTTATTATCTAAAAACCGATTATTGATGGGCTAACCAGAGTGAATGGAGGTTGGGCACCAGGTAGGTATCCAAAACAGAGGAGGTGAGCCATGAAGGCTGCTTAAGTACCAAGCTCTTGATTGGATCCAATCGTAGACATGCCCACCACTATTGCCACACTTTGGTAAACGAGTTGGAAATTCATTTAGGTAGTTATCTTTGTTATTCCAATTATGTGCATCGTGGTGTTATTTTGAAAGCAAGTATCATTTTGGAAACGCGTCCTAAGTCTAGCCTAATTATTACCAACCAATTTAAATAAAATAATCCCAGAAAAGAAAGAAAATAAAGTTAAAGTTAAAATGGCCTTATTATAACCCGAAAATAGATAATAAATAAAGTAAACTTAGTGAAAACCAAATACTTATTCAAAAGCCCAAAAGCGATCACCGTGGCCACTCTGAATCCCCTCTGGCTCTAAGTCCCCAAATCAAGGCTCACCTGCAAGGTTAAGGAAGGGGGTGAGTTTGGAAACTCAGTATGCAACAAGCCCCTTTCAGAGCCCAAAACAATATCAGTGTGCTGGGCCTAAGCCCAAAACCAATCTCAACAAATACTGGGCCGTAGCCTTTTCATATTTCATATTTCATATCATCGGGCCAAGCCTTAATCAGAATCTGCAGTATGGCCCGTAGGCCCATTTCAATATCACGTGTAATGTCAATGGAAGAGTGAATGCAAGCCCAGTTGGGGAGACTACTCGACCCACCATCCGCTACTCTTCACCCGTACCAACCAAGCTCTCCATGTGGGGAATAACTCAACCCACCCAACCATAACTCTCCACTGGCAGCATAGCTGCTTTATCATAAAACTGGAGGCCTAGCCTCTTTTATTAACTGAGGCGTAAGCCCTTTTCAATAAACTGGGCCATAAGCCCTTTTCAATAAACTGGGGCATAAGCCCTTTTCAATATACTGGGGCATAAGCCCTTTTGCACTTCCTCCATCCATATAAAAAACCCAACCCAATGCATTTATGAATACATTATATGCATTTCATACATATCATGTGCATATCATACATATCATGTGCATATCATATATATCATGTGCATATCATATCAATCATGTATATCATATCCCATGTATCAAATTCATAATTAAATCCTAGGGGTGTAATGGTCATTTTTACCTTGGGGCAAAATAGTCATTTTCATATGATAAAGGTAATTTCATAACTTTACCAAATATTAGGGTTTCCCATGTTCATTAATAGTTACTAACAATTCATATGTTTTAAACGGCGATTCTGGCCCATTTTTAGCGAAACCGAGTTCTTGGGCCAAGAACCCCTAATGGGCCCTACTTAGCCGATTTTATCATCTAGGCCCTTTTAGCCTATATTCTATAACGGTATTAACAGTCTTAATCATGGACTTTAACGGATTCCCATTTTCCACCAATTTCACCCAAATGGGCTCAAAAGCCTAATGGGCCCTATCTAAGCCCCTCGAGGCCCAACTTACCGTGAACGCCAAAAATCACACTCCTACAGTTTCCAATGTTCCCGATCATCACCTCAATGAATCTAACTGACTAATAAGCGTTCGCTTGCTCACGAGTCCTCAGCTCACGAGTCCTCAAAATGCCAGAATTTTGGCTTTTCGGCTTTCGGCATTTATCATTTTAAGCTATGAAAAAGGGTTCGCTACACACCTGTTTTGCGATATTCCTTGACGAGACCTCCTACACGATTTCTCCTTTGCTAAGATTAGTGAATAGATCTAGCCACTCCGGTGATCCAAGCTAATCCAAGTCGACACTACGCCTTGCTGCTCCTCCACACAGTCTTTCTCCTCTTGAATCCGTTATGCCTAAAAGATGAGGTAATTTGAATATCAACAAGTAAAAAGGGAAAAGAGAGTTGCTGGTCAACAAAGATTCGGTACCCCCCTAGCTTCACTGATTTCGGTTTTTTTGCGGTACTTCGGCAGAGGTGGAGATAAAGAAAAGAATCGATGGATGAATGGAGGGAAAGAGTGGGCTGGTTTGAAAGAAGGAGAGGGAAGGAAAAAGATGAAAAGAGAGATGGTAGTTTCGGCTGCAAAAAGAAAAAGAAAGAAAAAACTATCCTAAAGGGAGAAAACGGCACACAAGTACCTAAGTGCCGAAAATCCTTTACTAAACCCCTTTGTCGAAAATCCCCTCTCCCATCCCCCTTATTCGGCCAACTCTATCTCCATATCAAATCCAAAATCTCTCCCCTTATCCCTCCTTAATCCATGCATTTGACTGATTCAAACTCTCCTCTAGCAGAATCCACTTGGGCTCCAACACTTACCCTTCCTGCACATAAAAATAAATGCATTTATTTGCCAACACAGGGAATCGATCCCATGTCTTCCCTTAAGCTCCACACGCCACCTTTTTAGGAGCTTAGTGGCGTCACCCTTGCCACTTTACTAAAGCTCTTTTTGTGATACATTTCTCCCACAACTTTACATAAGGTCACCTAGCCAGAACCCCTAACTCTTAAGTCCAAAATTCAGAAATTCTACCGGGTTTTGACCAACACATGGGCCTTCCATAGCCCATTTACCTACTCAAAATATGAATTTCACAACCAAATACCAAATTTTAAAAAAACTTTACCAAAATATCGAGAATCGCGAATAAACCCAAAAATCAGGATGTTACAGCAAGTGTACAATTCAGTTATAATATTTTTAATGTTATAATGGAGCACCGAAATAATTCAAGGATTGAACCCAAATGAGATGGTGGTTGAGTGATAACTAGCATACTAGAGAGAGTCTAAGCAGCGACTTATACAATTTTATAGTACGACAAATCATAGCAAGAAAATATGATAGGAAAATGAAATACGCTAATCTAAGGAATAAATTACAAAGAGTATACAACTAAGAAATTAGCTAAATAATTAACTAGAGGTGGTTGGGTTATTTCAATATGGTTCACTGATTCTCGAATAAGGAACTTAAATTTCTTAAATTACTAAGTGACTCCATTTTATCTTTTGATCTCAATTTTACAACTTAGATGACTTAGCTCTGATTTATCTCTTGATATCACCGGTTAATCTGAGACTAATGAACGGGTGTGCAACACGATTACCTTTCAGTATCACTTGCCTAGATATTTCCTTACAGGCGTCACTTCCTAAGCTTTTAAGTCTATTTTATTTAGCCCAATTTATTACGATTTAGTTCTTAGTCCAAAAATCAACTTACTCACATCTCCATCAACCAAGCCCTTTGAGGTTTAGCTACTCATGCCGAAAATAAAGAGGATGAACATGAAAATGAAAAACAAAACAACCATTAAAGTAAAGCTTAAGAAAAATATAAAAGTTGAGATTTTTATACAAGAAAACTTAAAGAACATGAAACTAAAAACATTCAACAAGAAAATATAAAGCACTAAACATAAAAGGAACAAACTTTAACAAATTTAAAGTAAAAAAACCGAAATACATTAAACTAAAGTTAAAAATGTCTTGTAGCCAAGGTGTATGGACTAGAAGTGTAAATAAACCTAATTTATAGTGATAACTAACACTAAGAACATCAAGAACAAGAAGTAAATACAAAAAAATAAACTCTAAACTAAGAAAGAAGAAGAGAAAATGAAAACCCTAGAAAAAGTGTAGAAAAACTAAGAGAAAACCTAGAGAAAACTAAACCTAAAACTAAGCTAATGTTTGTCTCTCTTCTTATTAGCCAATTTTGGCTATTTTAGATTGTCATATGATGAATTTTTATTTCCAAAAAAGCCCTTACATGGGCCTTGGGTGATTGGTGGACCATGTGGACAAAGATTACCCTTTTTGTTCAATTTTGTCCCCCTACAATGTCGATGTCGTGATACCCAGAAGAGGATATCGTGATACCTTAGGTAGTGTCCAGCTTTGGAGTATTTTTGGAAATGTGGATATTATAATATCAAAAGAGGATATCACGATATCACTAAAGGGTGTCTCCAATCTTCTATACTGTTAGAGGCATTACGATTTCAGGGTGTGGATATTGTGATGCCTTTGCCTTTGGTGCCGTTCTCGTTCATTTTCGACCTCTAACAAGTTCCTACACCACTCAATCACACGTTAGATCTCGCAATGGCTCTATGGTCAAATTGGGTCATAAAATGGGAAAAATGATACATTTTCACTTATTAACTAAAAATCTAAAAGTAACGAAAAAGTATGCAAATGACACTATTTTGCTCGAGAATAAGCTCCTTAAGTATACTGAGAAAGCCTAATTTGCCACATCAATTTGTGGCAGATCAGCACACTAATCCTGGCAAACCCCTAGCACCTAGAAAACTCTAATACAATTTTCCTTCATAAAACAAACATATAGTAAACGCTACACTCGCGAACCCCTAGCGAACCTCCTTACTTGGCGAACTCCTCTATTGGGCAAACCTACCTAGTCTAGTGTCCATACTAACTTTGGTTAAACCTTATTGGTAAAGACTACGTTTTAGTGAATTCAATTATTGGCAAACTCCCTATGGTTTGATAAGCCCCTCCCGACTTAGCAATCCCCCACTGACAAGCTACCTAATGGCAAACATTATGTTTTGGCGAACTCTACCTAGCATGGTTCATTTCACTTATTAGTTTATTTATTTTTCTATGTGATGCCTTCTTAGTTACTATGACCCCCACATGTTTCTTGTCTACCCATTATCATGCCGCTTAACCAGTTCGCAAGTATTACAACATATTACAACATACTTTTCATGCAATCTAAGTTGTCATTTTAATTCAATCAACATGTGAAACAAGGGAGTACCTTATAATCCGAGGATCTCCTTAGTCTGCATAAGTTCGTTAGTTCAACAATTTATCAAACATTCAACATGTAACATAATCTCATCAATCAAGCATTCAGTTAAGCAATTATAAAGTTCAAAAATCTAAAATTAAACAGTCCATAATGTTTGTTTATAGCCAATCAAAAATTAATTAAAAAAACCTAAGTCTATATCTAATCCCTTAGAACAGTCCCACATTGCCTTCCACTTTTCCTTCCTGGAGTTTGAAAACATGTTACATACTCAAAGGAACCTGCTTTGCGATGGATCACCGGATTGCCCCACTTTACCACTATCTCAGGAGCTAACTATCTACAAGGTACAAGCAAGGAGTGTGAGCTAATTCAAGCTTAGTGAGTGCTTAAGCATACAACACATATAAACATGTCAATCATGCTAGAAGTTAGACATGTTATAATAGTTCACATAACATGCAGTATTCATACTTATCATAGTGATATATTGGCAGTTTGTGAATGTGAAACATAGCCATATTTTATATATACATTGGATAAATAGATTTCCAATCACACCAAATGGCTCATAGAGTCATACACTATATCCATGTAAGTGTAGCACGAGTGCTCACACTCTCCAAACACACCACACTATCTATGGTGAATGGAGCTATGCTCGACATTCCCTTATCTCTCCAACGTTATCTCCGAGCCACAATGCCCTAACACATAGTAAAAATTATGAGTACTCACAATCCTATGGCATGCCAATGATATACAACGATTTCAAGTGTTCACAATTCTAACATATCATTTTTTTCACATTCACAATAGATAATATAATAGGGCTTGTAGTACAACAGAGCTCGCACATAACAGTTTACAATGTATGGCTCACATATTACATGGGTTCGCATAATATAGGCTTCACATGTCACATAGGGTTTGCATAGCATATAGGGCTCACTTATATTTAGGTTTGCACATTTTAAGAGTTTGCACGTAATATTACATATCAGGGTTCACACATCATATACAAACATATCAAGGTTCGCATATCATATAGGTTCGCACAAGTAAAATGGCCTCACTTAATAACAACATTAGAGTTAGCACAATATTTTAATAGGGTTCGCATACCTTGCTTGGACTTTTTTTAGCATGTGAACTAGTTTTTAAGTGTTATATGCAACAACACTCACCTATTGACTCGCTAATATTGCCGAACCTACACCACATTTTGCTTGCCCTTCTTTTTGCTTGATGAAGCTCTACCACGATCATCAGCTTTGCACACGCACAAACATGTACATATTAATTTCATTCTTAAGCAAATAGTCTTCCTAGAACATATCAGTTCCCACGCTCACAAAATCTGTCGAGCTCACCTCGCAATCACTAAACTGCTTAATTACCTTATTTTATCTCGATTAAATCCTCACTTTTTACTTTCTAACATCATATCTAATGCTTAATTGGATATCTAGGCCATAAATTTTATTCAATTTTTCAAATCCACATTTTCCAAAAAATCACATTCGTTTTCAATCTAAAAGAAGAAAATCATTTGATTCATGAAAATTCTGTAAAGACTTGTTAAATCTCTTAATTATACCACAATAAGTTAAAAATAATCTTGAAACCATCTCTTAGCTCTCTATTGCGAGATCCACTATTTTAAAGCAAAATCAAGTTTTAAAACCATAGATCTTAGGCTTTCTTGATTAGATCTATACAAACTCGAATTAAAATCACATAATAAATGTTTAATCCATAAAAAATTAGAATGTTTACCTTTAATTAAAAAATCTCCACTAATTTGGATCAATTTGATAAAAAAATAGCTAAGTAATAATAGAAAATTGGAGGAGAAAGAGTGAATTTTTTTTTTAAAATTGAAGAAGAGAAAGGTGTTTGGTTGCTAGGAAAATCAAAAGGATGAAGGGAATTTTGAGACAAAACTCTTGATTTTAGATTCTAACAAAGTTTTGAAATGAATGAAAGTATCGAGGGAAGGGATGGTAGGTGGTATTATATAGCCAACCAAAATTTAAAAATTGAGCTATTTACCCCCAAGCCCCTTCCTATTTTCTCCCTTGTTCTAATAACTCTAATTAAAACTCTTGTATTCACACATTTGACTTCTAATTTAAAACCAATTTAATTTAATCCTCACTAATATATTTTTATTAATCAAATTATTATTATTATTATTATTAACTAACTAAATAACTAATTATTTTATTTTATTTTAATTTCTACGACACTATCCTGATATCTCTCTCGAGCCCACATTTTAATTACCTGATTCTACTAACCCGATTTTCAGGGTGTGACATGCAAAACCAAGAAGACTGAAATCTTCGGGGATGTTTGTCACCAGAAAGTGGATACTTAAAAAAACGTACTTGATATGACCCCATTTCTGAATATGCTCAAATGACTTTATCTCGCTAATTAGCAGGATATTCCCATATTTGAGGACATTATCCTAAATCTTGCTCTAGATTATTAATATAAAAAGAAAGATTTGGATGATCTTCACTTTCAAGTCTTGGAAATTTAATAGTATTAACTTCGATAGTTGGAGAATCTTCATTGATCACTAGTCAACTACATCACAAGTATCACTACTTTTCCTCTTAAAAAGTATCAATTGTTTTTACTTTCTTCATTTTTTACAATCGACCTGAAATTTAATTTATAAAACTATAAATAATTAAAATGATTCTAACATCTTGCAACAATGAGAATTCTAGAAAATGAAAAGACTTCATTGAAAATAGGTGAAACAAGGCATATCAAGTCATAGAAAATGTAAAAACTATATGGCATGCCAATTGTATCCAATTTAGTCTAACTTGTGTAACGGGGTAAAAAACCAAATTCTATAATTCATTTCATTTTCATTTTCATATCATTCTCATTTTCATTTTTATTTCAATTTCATTTCATATTTAAATCATAAATCGTATAATATAAAATTTTTACTTTTAACCAAACACTCATGCTTATGCTTGTTCAACCATTCAAAATCATAATATTCAAATTCAACTTAAAATCAAGAATTTACTAATTTTATAATTGAAATCATAATTTTCAATTTGAAACCTAATCTTTTAAATACTAATTTAATCATTCAAAATTCATAGAAAAATTAATATAGCTAGATATAGTAAATCAACTACTAATGACAAGCTTGAATATACATGGTTTATCAAGTTGACAACTTAAGTTTCCTAATTCGAATTTCACATAACTTTAGAATCAATTAACTTTTTTTATTCCATTTCACCATAATTCTTACTGCTTCACAAGCTATCATTTGACATAATTTAAACAAAGTGACCAAGGTTTTCTTCCTCCCATTCAGTTTGGTCGAAACTTACTATTATCTAGCTATTTTTAACAAAGTTAGAAACCGTCTCCTAATAATTTTTCATCAAAAAACATATTCATTTCACTTAAGTTTTCCAAGCTTCCATCAATATCATTTAATGACAACTTTTAATACACTTGATGAAATAAAAAATTACTGGTACATATAGGTAAAACAAGATTCAAAGATTCAAAATCTATGAAAAAAATTGAAGAACAACATACCTTATACTTAAAATTTGGAGGAAAAATGATAATAATTTTTTTATTTTTATATATATTATTATATTACTTAGAAAATGTTATTATTTTAAGTAAAATATTAAATAAATATTATTTTATTATTTAACAAAAAAACCATTCAAAAGTTATCATGAATAATTTGGTTTCTTCAAGAAGATTTTTCTTTATTTTTATCAAGAATTTTTTAATATTATTTTTAATACTATAAAAATATTAGAGGGGCCTACTTATTTTTTTAGGAGGGCTATTGTATATATACAAAGGGGGAAATTACAAAAATCTTAAACCTTGAGGGGCCTACTTATATTTTTGGGAGGGCCATAGTATATATACAAAGGGGAAATTGCAAAAATTTTAGACCTTGGGGGGGCCGTGACTCCCTTGGGCCTCTTAGTGGCTTTGATTGTAACACCTCCAACCTGGATGAGAATATCTGACCCTAATCTAGCCTGTCACATTAGCTACCGAAATGACTATCTGTTAACTCCCAACCTAACCTGCACCGCACCACTTATACATAGCATGCAAACATAGTGTCAACCTTTAACAAGTGATGGAAAACACACTTACACAATACACAAGGGTTCTTATGTACAAAACATTAGAGTATATAATCATGCAAAATAGTACTTCTAAACACTTTAGAAATACCAATAGGTTCGCACTACACTTAAAACACCTCATAAAATACTCAAACATAGTTCATATTCCATTATCAGCATAAGAGGTCACAAAATAGCAAGCAAACACAAGCTCGCATATTAACATGGACTCTCACAAAAACATGAGTTTGCAAGATCCAACAGTTTGCATGCATAGAAATCAAACTTTAGAAACACTATGGCTCATTAAACACTTTAAAGGCTCATACTCCTTTGTTTCACCAAGTAACATGTTTTGCAAACAAAATAAATATTCATGCAAAAGATTATCATATTGAAGCAAGGTTCACATAAAAACATGGGTTCGCACGCATGTAAGGGTTCACAAAGCAAGGGTACACAGGTAATTATGCTAAACATTTCCAGGGTTTTGCATGTAATAAAGCTAACATAATAGATGTACACAAGTAAATAGAGAATGCAACATTACAAAGGTATGCTAGTAATCAATAAAGTAGACATGCATGAATAATATCGATTTATTAATGATCAATCAGAAGGCAAAATCCATAACATGGTTTGTAGAAATAGAGTAAACTTAATAACATAGCATAGTGGAATTTTATACTTAAGAAAATTATTCGATAATCAAAGCATTGTAACTATAGTTCAAAACAGCTAACTATAGCCCATATTAGTAAGGTGTCTTGCCAAATCATTGACCTTGCCTATGCCATCCGCGATCTACTTATCTAAGAAGTAAGAGAGTGGGCGAGTTCGGGGAAAACTCAGTGACTAATCATAAACCATTAGGTTATGCTTAAAACATGATTTAAAAACTTTAACACCCCAAACCTGACCTAGACGTTATGGCCGAATCTGGCGATGCCACATGGAATGAAATTTGAAAGCTAATTTATCAAGTTAAAACTGTTCTTGTTTATTAGTTTCTATTTATCTCTCATCAAATTCAAAATCATTTTCCAATTAATTTGGTTCATTTAAAACATATCCTGTAGCGGAAGCTTTTCAAATCGTGATATTTAAAGAAAATCGTTCATATTTAGGGAAAATGATGTTTTTAATTAAACCGAGTTTTCATCGTGTTTGTAGTTTAAAAATCCATGAAACCGGTTGGAATCCAAAGTAAAAGCAAACAGTTCAAAAGTCCAAATTACATAAAAAATACCCCAAAATAATAGAAATTAAAAACTTCAAATGGAATTAAATCAGTTCAATAGTCATGTGGTCACCGTTGAGTCCTTCGCCGCACCGATCCGTCTAAGTCCAGGGATTACCTGTATAGATAAAACAGAGAGGGGTGAGTTTACGTAAACTCAGTGTGTAATCCCCACAAAAGGCATGCATACAGTCAAATAACAGTCATCAGTCAAATGCAGTCTGGGCCTAAGCCCACTTCAGTTTCAGTACCAATTTCGGCCTTTAGCCTATTTCAGTTTCAATAGCAGTTTGGGCCTTAGCCCATTTCAGTTTCGGTATTAGATATGCATTAGGGCCTAAGCCCATCATAGTAACAGTATTAGATATACATTAATCAGTAAACAGATTCCTATCCAATGAGCCTCTATAGACCATCTCCGTCCATCTCTACACTCCATGTGAGGTTTAAAACACCCACCCATCCCTACAGTCCAAGTAGTACCGAATGCGGCATAGAATCAGTAAATTACAGCTGAGTTGCTAGATAATAGGCTTAAGATCCTTTCAGTACACTTCCTCCAAATATCAACATCCTAACCCAATGCAATGGAGCATACAGTATATGACATGCTAATACATGAATATCAGTTATACATACAGTTCAGTATTCATTCATATAATCATCATGCTCAGTACATACATCATACATACAGTTCATGCTTTTAAGGGTCTAAATAGTGCTTACCGACCCTACAATAGGTTCACAGTCAACTTGGGCAACCCACGCAATCTTAGAACACATTTCAGTTAAATGGGCTCACACGCCCGTGTGGCCCATACGGCCCAGTTTGGCCTTGGCCGTGTGAATCAGACGGCCAGGCCCAGATTCTCACACGCCCATATGGACTACCCATGTGGACCCACATACCCGTGTTATGGCACACAGCCTACCACACAGGCAAGCACACGCCCGTGTAGTGTCGACAGTGGGGTTTTTAGCTTTCGCTGAAACCCTATTTTCTGCATCTTCGGGTACACACCTATTATCAATTCGATGTGAAAACACTCCCAAACCTTCCAAAACCTAAATATTATTGTACAAGCCCATTTTTGCCCGGGCTCGTAAAACACAAACCCAACTACCTCAAAAACCCAAACTAGCCCAATTACTAAACTAAAACAGACCAAAGTTCTCAGCTATTACAACCCCAAGCCTATTACCACCTCAAATCCAAATTAGCCCAATGAAACAAACCCTAAGCCCACTAAACCAGCCCAAGACCTTAACTATAGAAAAAAGAAATAAACCCTAGCCCCCTATCCCCAAATGGCGCCCTAGCCACTATCAAAGCCTAGCCACCGCCTCTGCTGCCACCACGTCACATCCACCGCCCTCCACTTGCACCTGCAGAGTAGATGAAGAAAAGACAGTAAAAATAATATAAAAATCATGTAAAATGGCTTTAAAAATCCAAGCCAAATCGGTTTGTAACATTTAGCAACCTTTGAAATACAAAAGCATTCGATTTTTTAGCAAAACCGTGAATCTAGCAACACCAAAGCAGGAGAACGGTCCCAAATCGGAAAACCAAAATATCAAAAATCAAAACCGAAAGCCTAAGGTGATTTTTATTTTATTTCTTTCCTATTTTTGAGTCTATTCCCTCATATGTATATACATATATTTAAAGCATAAAAAATAATTAAAAACGCATTCTTCTCGATTTTTCAACCACATGTATGCGGTGGTTTGGCGACGCATGACGGCGGCAAAGAAGACGGCGGCTTTCTTGGCGGGTGGGGCTGCGGTTGAGAGAGAATTCTC
Source organism: Gossypium anomalum (assembly GCA_025698475.1). NCBI lineage: Eukaryota > Viridiplantae > Streptophyta > Magnoliopsida > Malvales > Malvaceae > Gossypium > Gossypium anomalum. Next base: position 31,557,050 of record CM046958.1, on the reverse strand, counting down.
TCTTCTCTCTCTTCTTTTTTTTCTCTTCATGCTAACAAATGATTTTTTTCTCAAAAACATGACTTTTATAGCCACTTAAAACGACGTCGTTTTGGGGTTGGCCATTAACACCCAAAACGACGTCGTTTTGTCCTGGACCGGATTGACCTGACCCGACCCGCCTAGGATCCGCGTGTTTTTGGAAAAGGGGCTATTTGCGCATTTAGCCCTTTCACTTTTCTACAATTTTATGATTAAGTCTTTCGTTATTTTTAATTTTGCCCAGTAATTTTGTTTTTTCTTCATTTTGGTCCCATGTAAAATGCTGCGTTTAGGAGGGAGGGGATATTTTCTCCTTTGGTCCCTCCTTGTTGTTTACGCGTTTGATTCGGTCCTTTTCTTCTTTATTTATCTTCAAATTTGCCCCGAACTTCCATTTTAGGTTCAATTTAGTCTTTTTTTTCGCTTATTTTGCCTTTTTATTTTCAAATTAATTTGTCTAACACTATTATTATTATTATTCTTTTTTTCATATTATTATTATTATTATTATTATTATTATTATTATTATTCATATGTATATTATTATTTATATTATTGTTATTATTACTATTTATTATTACCATTATTATTACTATTATTTTTATTTTTATTGATTACTATTACTATATTATTTTTTATTTTCTATTACTATTATCATTATTATTATTACTGTTATTAATCTTCTTATTATTACTATTATTATTAATACTATTATTTATTATCGTTATTACCTTTATTATTGCTTCCATTCCTATTATCTTTTTACTATTATAATTATTTTATATATTATCATTATTATTCCTACTATTATCATTTTTTTTCTATTATTATTTATTGTAGTGATCATTATTACGACTACCATTATTATTATTATTTTTTTTTACCGCTAATATTTATTATCATTATTGTTACTATTATGTTTTATTATTATTATTATTATTATTATTATTATTATTATTATTATTATCATCATCATCATCCTCATTTTTGTAATTACTATTACTATTGTATTATGACTATTATTATATTTTCATCTATATTTATTTTCTTATTACTCATCTATTATATTTCTTATCTATTTACATTTTCATTATTATTATATTTTAGGTACTATATCTATGTTTATATTTAGGTATTAATATCATTATTTTACTATTGTTATATTTTTCATATTATCATTATCATCATTATTAACGTATATATATACATGTGTATTTTTCATGTACATATTAGTATTTTCTACTATTATTACAAATATATTATTTCTTTTATTATATTATTAGAACATTATTTTTTATTATTAATTTCTTTATTGTGAATATTATTGTTATTTTATATTCTAATATTGTATTTTAATATTTTTCATTAATTGTATCATCGTTTGCATTATTTACAAATTTCTATTGCAAATGATATTATTTTTTTTTTTGTTAATTTCAATAAATAAGGCAACGTATCGATTTCAACACTAAGTCGCTGATTTCATCGCTATGTTGGGTGGATATTATTGGCTCGTGTTAAAAACGAGATGCCCTTCTAAGAAACCAAAAAATTTAAATTCTCGTATTTCAATCGGATCGCGATTAAATATTAAATTAAACTTGTATTTTTGAGAATTAAGACAACGCGTGTTTAACAAGATACCAATTTTGGGCGTCGCGAGGGTGCTAATACCTTCCTCGTGCGTAATCGACTCCAGAACCCTATTTTTCTCTGGATCTTCGCGTAGACCTAAATTCGGCCTTCATTTTTGTTCAAAAATAAATTTTCTTTTTTTTTTTAAAAAAAGGATTTGTTAGGTGTCCGGTCACACCTAAAAAAAAAAGATCGGTAGCGACTCCTTTTCTCTTTAAAATTGAAATTCCATTTTTCAAATTTTCAAATAATCGCCTAAACTAGCGACCAAAATGAAATTTTTACGTCGCTATAGCTGGCGACTCCACTGGGAGCATTTTTTGAGAGTCGAATCTAGAATTAAACGCGTGTTGTCAAAATTTTCAAAATTCCTTGTTCAAATTAAGATTTAGTCGTGATCCTTAAATTTTGTTTTTGAAAAGTTATGCATTTGCATCTTGTTGTAAATATTCTTCTAACTTGTCTTATCTCGTTGCTTTTCAGCTCTAAGTTTTTATGGTTTTAGTTTTTTTTAGTTTAGTTTTTAAATAAAACGTAAAGGTTTGTGAGTTTCTCCCCACACACCGTGCACTTGCATTTTTGCATAACATGAGCTCTCTACCTGGGCTCCGTACGCTTAAGTGGAAGTAAACGCTATGCCTTCGTGAGTTAACTCGTCCCTTCAGACAGGCTAGTAAATACTTCCGGGTTATATATGACTTATGCTTTCGTGAGTTAACTTGTCCCTCCGCATAGGCATAAGTAAATGTAATCCCTCGAATTGAACTCATAAGCCTGTGATGGGCAATGACCGAGATTCTGTACTAATCTTAGCAGATGATAGTACAAACAATTCGAGCACCTGTTTAGAATCGAAACCGCATGTAGTGAACCATATGAGCCACCTAATTAGAGCCATGCCGAACCTCTATCCGTTAATAGTCTCCAAACTAAGTACACGGGAGAAACGCCTCTTGCCTTTCGTTTCCTTTACATTTGCACTGTTTATGCAAAGGAATTGAACCGGGTAGCTTAATTTGTTAGAGTTTCCATGGTTTTTCTCATGTCATATTTATTGTGATTATTAACCAAGGTTGTTTGTCTTTATTTTTATTTTTCATCATGCATTATAGGCATCTTGATTAGGAAGGTGTTAATTAGTGATTGGTTGCCAAAAACAGGTTTCTAATGGAGGCGTCAATTAGACAAGTGACCGAGAAAAATGTCGTGATTCGAGACTGGTCTTTGAAAACTCAGAAAGCGAAAGGGGACAGTTTAACGGAAGGATGTATCTCTAATCTTCCTGAGCAAATAACTTCAAATGCTCATCAGAATAACCTCGAAGATTTGACTCAGATTTGGAAACAGTGGGATTCAGACACTAGGGGCATCTTCACTGAAAAGTACGAGGATATAGCTCACTTGATCGCCGTCAACGTAGATGAACAACTGATTCAAGCCATGGTTCGATTCTGGGATCCAGCTTACCAATGTTTCACTTTCAATCAGGAAGATATGACTCCAACCATAGAAGAGTATGCTGCATTGCTTCGCATTGACAATGTACAATTCAGCAAAATATATGTGAAAGAGCCCAAACCAATGACCTTCAAGAAAAAGTTAGTAAGGTTGACGGGAATGACTGATACGTGGGCTGAAAAATAAATAAAGAAAAAGGTCTTATCGATGCAGGCATTTTACAATTTGATGGTGCTGGCAATACGGCTGGAAATCTGCTCCCTAACCACACTGAAGGGAACGTGAGAACGTTGACAAAAGAAGACAGGTGGCGTGCCAAAAGTTATGTTTCTGAAATAAAGACACCGTTACGAAAGATTTAGGAGTTAATGGTTGAAAATGGGCTGTTCTGTCATCCCAACAGAATTTTCAAAGAAGGAAATACAAAAAGTTAATGTTTTTGTGATTTTCATGGGATCGAAGGGCATGACATCCAGTCTTGTGAATGATTCAGAAAACTACTTCAAGACATGATGGACAACAAGGAAGTCGATATCTTTAACAAAATGAAAGAGGCCGATGAAGGAGAAGTATGCACCTCTGATAATCAATCATCAGGTTTCCCTTATAGTGCCGATTGACCATTGGTGATTTATTACGATGCAAAAAAGGAGCAAGTGAAACCAAAGATGATAATTGAAGTACCATCTCCTTTCTCTTACAAAGACAATAGGCAGTACCATGGAAATATGATGTCAACATTATCATACCTGAAGGTGAAAAATCCAAAGTCACGATCGAAAATGTTGACGAAGTAGGACACTTCACCCGCAGCGGGAGGTGTTATTCTAAAGTGGTCGAACCAATGAAGAAGACTAATGACTTGAAGTAGAAAGGAAAGGCACCGATGCATGAGGCCGAGGTTGAACTTGAGACTCCGTCCGAACAAGAAGTTAAAAGGCCTGTGAATGAAGGGGAAGCATATGAATTCTTGAAATTCATTAAGCATAGTGAATATAACGTCGTGGAACAGTTAAGCAAACAACCGACACGAATCTCAGTATTATCCCTACTATTGAATTCAGAACCACATCGGAATGCTTTGCTAAAAGTGTTAAATCAAGCTTATGTGGCAAGCAATATATCTGTCAAAAAACTTGATAGGTGGGTGAATAACCTGAATGCGGATAATTTTATTTCTTTCAGTGATGACGAAATACCGCCAAATGGTAGGGGCTCCGTAAAAGCATTACATATCACAACCCGTTGAAGGGTTATATAATACTGAATATGCTCATTGATAACAGGTCAGCACTCAATGTCATGCCTTTGGCCACGCTTTCTAGAATTCCAATTGATATATCTTATCTGAGGCCTTGTCACTCTACAGTAAGAGCATTTGATGGGACAAGACAAGAAGTCATGGGAAAAATCAAAATTCCTCTAGAAGTGGGCCCCTATATATATGACATCGCATTTCAGGTCATCGACATCACGCATTCGTATAATTTCCTTTTGGGAAGGCCTTGGATCCACTCTGCTGGGGCAGTTCCTTCATCTCTCCATCAAAAAGTGAAATTTATCGGGGATGGTCTTTTGGTCACTGTCGTGGGTAAGGAAGGCATTGTCGCATCTATCTCTGCTGATATACCATACCTCGAAGTAAGCAAGGATGTAGTAGAATATTCCTTCCGTTCTTTTGAATTCATCAATGCTACGTTCGTTGCTAAAAGAAATAAAATTCCCATGCCTAAGCTGTCAAGGAGTACCAAGATGGGAATTAAGCTAACTGTGGGAAAGGGAGCCTGAGCGAGGAAATGTTTGGGAAGATATCAACAAGGGATAGTTAGAGCTCTGAAATCAGTGCCCCATAAGGCTCGATATGGTTTAGGGTTCCAGTCGGATATACGATAGAAAAGAAAATAGTTGTAAAAGATCAAGAAAGGAGGGTTTCAAGAGCCTTTGGACGAGAATTGGAATAGGAGCCCATAATGTGCCCTCCTTTGTCAAAAACATTTACATCTGCAGAAATGATATACCCCGGGCAAGACAATCCATGAAGCACGCTGTTATTAATTGAAAAGGGTCTTCAGAATGTCAGTATAAATGTTATTGACAAAGGAAATGATGTAATTAAAGATGTTTCAATGATACGCCCTTATCCTCCTGGATTCGTTTTGAACAATTGGACTGCTATGGATCTCCTTGTAGTTTCTAAGTCTTCTCCAGAGTAATGGTCAATGTTAACACTCTTCTTTTTGTGTGTCCCTAAGTAATAGTAGGGATTCTTTTGTAAGAGCTTATGATTCGCTCTTTATCATTTAAATGAACATTAATGGAAATGCATTTTGTCATGGTCTTTTCATTCTCATTAACTTCATAATTTTTCCCTCTTCTCACAGCATGTCATTGCATATATCTCACATCATGCCATAATATTATGCTTGTTGGTCCCCATACTTTGATGCTCCTCTATAGTTTTCTTTTCCATTCAACTTTCAGGTGCTCAGATATCAACGATATGAACAAACTCGTTACAAATCTTGAAATCAATTTCGAGAAAGCTATTTGTTTAGGAGAGTTCGAAGCTGAGGAAAATGTTGAAGACTATGTCTCCTCTCCTGACTTACTAAGAATGGTAGAACAAGAAGATAAACATATTCTAGCTCGTTAAGAATTTGTTGAGATAGTAAACTTGGGAAATGAAGAAAAGAGGCAAGAAGTGAAGATTGGGACCTCCATTTCAGATAACACCAAACATGATTTGATCACTTTGCTTCATGAGTACAAAGATGTATTTGCATGGTCGTATCAGGACATGCCAGGATTGGATGAGGATGTAGTGGTCCATAGACTCCCACTGAAACCAGAATGCAAACCCATTCAACAGAAGCTAAGACGAATGAGACTTGAAATACTGTTAAAGATAAAATAAGAAGTCAAGAAACAATTCGATGCTGGCTTCCTACAAGTCTCCAAGTACCCACAATGGGTAGCTAACATAGTCCCAGTACCGAAGAAAGACGGCAAGGTACGAATGTGTATGGATTATCGCGATCTGAATCGAGCAAGTCCTAAAGATAATTTTCCTTTGCCACATATCGATACATTGGTGGATAATACAGCCAAACAGTCATTGTTTTTGTTCATGGATGGATTCTTGGGTTATAATCAGATAAAGATGGCTCTTAAGGATATGGAGAAAACTACTTTCGTAATTATGTGGGGAACATTCTGTTATAAGGTGATGCCATTCGGATTAAAGAACGCTGGGGCAACATATCAAAGGGCCATGGTGATGTTGTTTCATGACATGATACACAAAGAAATATAAGTCTACGTCGATGATATGATCACCAAATCCAAGGGGGAAAGAGAGCATGTTGGGAACCTCAAGAAGTTGTTCAAAAGACTGAGAAAGTTCCAGCTGAAGCTTAATCCAGCCAAGTGTACGTTTGGGGCTACCTCGAGAAAATTGCTAGGCTTCATCGTCAACGAGAGATGCATTGAAGTTGATCCAGATAAGATAAAAGCCATACAAGCACTACCACCTCCGCGCACGCAAAAATAAGTCAGAGGATTTTTGGGGAGGTTGAACTACATCGCTCAGTTCATTGCTCAACTTACCAACCAGTGTGACCCAATTTTTTGACTCCTTCAAAAACATAATCTGGGAGAATGGAACGAGGAGTGCCAAGTGGCTTTTCACAAGATAAAACAGTATTTGTCTAGTCCTCCGGTACTAGTACTACCAAATCCAGGAAGACCGTTAATATTGTATCTGACTGTGTTCAAAAATTCAATGGGTTGCGTATTGGGGCAACATGATGAGTCAGGGAAAAGAGAAAAGGCGATTTACTATCTCAGCAGAAAGTTCACAGAGTATGAGACAAAGTACTCGTCAATTGAAAAATTCTGTTGCGCTTTGGTTTGGGTAGTTCGGAGGCTCAGGCAATATATGTTGTATCATACGACATGGTTAATTTCAAAGCTGAACCCAATAAAGTACATGATGGAATCACCTTCACTCTCAGGATGAATGGCACGATGGCAGATCCTACTATCAGAATACGACATCGTCTATGTGAGCCAAAAGTCGATAAAAAAGAGTGCAATAGCTGATTTCTTAGCAACTCGAACGACGGAGGAATATGAGCCATTGAGATTTGATTTCCCAGATGAAGACTTGATGTGCATTACGGGAAAAGAATGTGAGTCATCCAAAGAAAAGTCATGGAATATGAGCTTTGATGGTGCACCGAATACATTGAGGCATGGGATTGGAGCAGTATTAGTATCACCAGAAGGGAACCATTATCCGTTCACTGCCAGGCTGAATTTCTTCTGTACCAATAACATAGTGGAATATGAGGCCTATATCATGGGACTTTGTGCAGCTATTGAACGAAACGTCGAAATTTTAGAGGTGTACAGGGACTCAGCGTTGGTGATATACCAAATCCGTTGAGATTGGGAAATGAGTTAAATACAGCGATCTAGTGGCAAGACTGATTAAAGAATTCAAAGAAATAACTTTTAATTACCTCCCACGAGAAGAAAACCAATTGGCTGATGCCCTGGCCACTTTGGCTTCAATTTTCAAAGCGAACAGAGAAACAGAAATAATGCCTCTTCAAATGAGCATATATGAAGTCCCTGCACATTGTTTCAACATTGAAAAAGAGCCAGATGGATGGCCATGGTTCCATGATATCTTAGAATATGTCAAGAATCAAAAGTATCCTGAACAAGCAAATGAGAACGATAAAAGAACAATCAGAAGAATGGCAGTAGGATTTGTTCTTGATGGGGACATTCTGTACAAAAGAGGAAAAGATGAAGTGCTTTTGAGATGCGTGGATGCTGTTGAAGCTAAAAAAATACTTGAAGATGTCCATGAGGGAATTTGTGGGACACACGCTAATGGTTTCACTATGGCCAAGAAGATTATGAGACTCGGTTATTACTGGCTGACGATGGAAAGTGACTGCATTAGTTTTGCACGAAAATGCCACAAATGTCAAATTTATGGTGATAAAATTCATGTAGCCCCTTCGCCCCTTCATGTTATGACTTCTCCGTGGTATTTTTCTATGCGGGGCATGGATATTATAGGGCCAATTTCCCCAAAAGCTTCTAATGGACATCGATTCATTTTTGTAGTGATAGATTACTTCACGAAATGGATAGAAGCCGCTTCATTTGCTAATGTGACGAAGACTGCAGTGTGTAGGTTCTTAAAAAAGGAAATCATTTGTCAATATGGTTTGCCTGAAAGAATCATTTCAGATAACGCCTTGAATTTGAACAACAAGATAATGAAGGAAGTGTGTGAACAATTTCAAATAAGGCATCATAACTCTTCACCCTATCGCCCGAAAATGAATGGAGCAGTTGAAGCGGCCAACAAGAATATTAAGAAGATTATTGGGAAAATGACCGAAACATATAAAGACTGGCACGAGAAGCTACCGTTCGCTTTGTATGCATATCGCACATCTATGCGGACATCTACGGGAGCAACTCCTTTCTCTCTGGTCTATGGAATAGAAGCTGTGCTACCCATCGAAGTTGAGATCCCCTCTTTACGAGTCTTAATGGAGTCAAAACTAGAGAAAGCAGAGTGGGTTCGAGCTCGATATGACCGGTTAAACCTTATAAAAAAAATGTTTGAAGGCAATCTGTCATGGACAGATGTACCAGAAGAGAATGATTGCGGCCCATGACAAGAAAGTACGTCCAAGAGAATTCCATGAAGGAGAACTCGTGCTGAGAAAGATTCTCCCAATACAAAAAGACTTCCGAGGAAAATGGGCACCAAATTGGGAAGGACCATATGTCATAAAGAAGGCTTTCTCAGGTGGAGCTTTGATTCTCACTGAGATGGATGGGAAAGAGTTACCTAACCCAGTGAACTCAGATGCTGTAAAGAAATATTATGCCTAAAAAAAAAAGAGATCAAGGTGAAAACCCGAAAAGGGCGTCTTGATGAGCAAAAAGGATTAGGATGAAAACCTGAGAGGGCATCCTAATGAGACAAACCTGGGCTTAAAGAGCAAGACGATTTGAACAGTGGGTCAAACGGCAAGATTATAGTATTTGAAGCATCTCTGAAAGCTCGAAATCTTCTACGTAAGAAGCCATGCTCGAAAAGATTCTTGATTAAGTAACGTGGAAGAGATCATGCGTTGAATATCTAGAGCATTTGTATTTACTAAATACGATCCCCTTTTCTTTATGACACCTTTTTACTATCCTTGGTTAACCTTTTTGTTTGTTGCCTTCGAAATAAATAAATGTGAAGTACCTTTTTTGTACCTGCCTGACCATTTCATGCATCTCATTGTATGGTTTATTTGAATGATAAATAGTAGAATGAAATACTCTAAACAAAAGAAATGTTGAGCATTATCTGGATGAGAATTCAATAAGTACAAAAGCCTCAAAGCAAGGAAAAAGTTCAACAGGGGGCAAAATAGTGATGTCTGAGAAACACAGGTTACTCGTAAAGCTTGAGGATGGGTACAAAGCCTAAAAAAAAAAAGAGTCAAGAATCGAAGCAATGAATGCAGATCATCACAAAATGACAAACAAGCCCAAGGCTCGTAGTATAATCATATAGGCATAAAGGCATTTAAGGTCAATATGTGCATATCATGATAACATCATGCATGACATATACAGGTACTCCAGCAGAGCAAGAGGATTTGATGATAGTTATACTGGATCAAGGAAAAGACACCTGAGTTCCACCAGATGCTATGTTTTGGTATTCTGATATTTTTATTTCTGTTTTTAAAAAAAAATCAACTCATATTGCGAGAGGTGAGTTGAGCCTCGGGTCACGCGCTGAGGCATCTTTAGTTCCTATTTTTGAAAAAAAATCAACTCATATTGCGAGAGGTGAGTTGAGCCTCAAATCACGCACTGAGGTATTTTCAATTTAGGTTTCAAGAAAATCAACTCATATTGCGAGAGGTGAGTTGAGCCTCGGGTCACACGCTGAGGTATTTTTAGTTTCTATTTTTCAAAAAAAAAAATCAACTCATATTACGAGAGGTGAGTTGAGCCTCGGGTCACACGCTGAGGTATTTTTTGGTTTCTATTTTTCAAAAAAACCAACTCATATTACAAGAGGTGAGTTGAGCCTCGGGACACACGCTGAGGTATTTTCAATTTATGTTTTTTCAAAAAAAAAAAGGACTCATATTGCGAGAAGTGAGTTGAGCATTTTAGTCTCTGTTTTTCAAAAAAATCAACTCATATTGCGAGAGGTGAGTTGAGCCTCAGGTCACACACTGAGGTATTTTCAATTTTTTACTTTTTTCAAAAATTAACTCATAATCCGAGAGATGAGTTGAACGTCAGTTTGTATGCCGAGCTATTTTTGATATTTGTTTTTCAATAAAGAATAAAGATTGGAGCTAATCAATATACAGATTTTGCCTCCCTGAAGTTGCAGTGGAGCAGGTTGAAATTATAAGTCTTATCTCCATGAAGTTGTAGTGGAACCCTGAAGTTGTAGTGGAGCGGACCGAAGATGTTAGACCTTATCTCCCTGAAGTTGTAGTGGAGCAGTGAAGCAGATCGAAGCTATGAACCTCATACCCCTGAAGAAGCTATAAATCACAGATCTTATCTCTCTAAAGTTGCGGTGGAATGGATCGAAGCAACAAGATGCAGTGGACTAGAATGAGGCTACCTGAAGAAGAGAAGCACCAAAGGAAGTCAAGACTTGGCGCGATCGGGCAAAATTGGTCTTTCTTTAAAGTCTTTGCTCTGTTTTTGTTACATGAAAACGAGCAAAGAGGGGCAGCTGTACAAGCCCATTTTTGCCCGGGCCCGTAAAACACAAACCCAACTACCCCAAAAGCCCAAACTAGCCCAATTACTAAACTAAAACAGACCAAAGTCCTCAGCCATTACAACCCCAAGCCTATTACCACCTCAAATCCAAATTAGCCCAATGAAACAAACCCTAAGCCTACTAAACCAGCCCAAGACCTTAACATACAGAAAAAAGAAATAAACCCTAGCCCCCTATCCCCAAGTGGTGCCCTAGCCACTGTCAGAGCCTAGCCACTGCCTCTGCTGCCACCACGTCACATCCACCGCCCTCCACTTGCACCTGCAGAGTAGATGAAGAAAAGACAGTAAAAATAATATAAAAATCATGTAAAATGGCTTTAAAAAGCCAAGCCAAATCGATTTGTAACATTCGGAAACCTTTGAAATACAAAAGCATTCGATTTTTTTAGCAAAACCGTGAATCTAGCAACACCATAGCATGAGAACGGTCTTAAATCGGAAAACCAAAATATCAAAAATCAAAACCGAAAGCCTAAGGTGATTTTTATTTTATTTCTTTCCTATTTTTGAGTCTATTCCCTCATATATATACATATATTTAAAGCATAAAAAGTAAAAAAAAAGTACCTTCTAGATTTTTTGACCACCGTGCGCGGTGGCCGACGACGGCGACAGTGGCGGCGGCAACGGCGGCCTTTCTAGCCGGAGCTAGGGCCTAGTTCAGAAAGAATTCTCTCTTCTCTCTCTTCTTTTTTTTCCCTTCATGCTAACAAATGATTTTTTTCTCAAAAACATTACTTTTATAGCCCCCTAAAATGTCGTCGTTTTGGGGTTGGCCATTAACACCCAAAACGATGTCGTTTTGACCTAGACCGGATCAACCTGACCCGACCCGCCTAGGATCTGCGTGTTTTTGGAAAAGGGGCTATTTGTGCATTTAGCCCTTCCGCTTTTCTACAATTTTATGATTAAGTCTTTCTTTATTTTTAATTTTGCCCGGTAATTTTTTTTTCTTCATTTTGGTCCCATGTAAAATTCTGCATTTAGGAGGGAGGGGATATTTTCTCCTTTGGTCCCTCCTTGTTGTTTGCGCGTTCGATTCGGTCCTTTTCTTTTTTATTTATCTTCAAATTTGCCCCGAACTTCCATTTTAGGTTCAATTTAGTCTTTTTTTTCGCTTATTTTGCCTTTTTATTTTCAAATTAGTTTGTCTAACACTATTATTATTATTATTATTATTATTCATATGTATATTATTATTTATATTATTGTTATTATTACTATTTATTATTACCATTATTATTACTATTATTTTTATTTTTATTGATATTACTATTACTATATTATTTTTTATTTTCTATTACTATTATCATTATTATTATTATTACTGTTATTAATCTTCTTCTTCTTCTTCTTCTTCTTCTTATTATTATTATTATTATTATTATTATTATTATTATTATTATTCACTACTATAATTTTTTATCGTTATTACCCTTATTATTGCTACTATTCTTATTATCTTTTCACTATTATAATTATTTTATATATTATCATTATTATTCCTATTATTATCATTTTTTTCTATTATTATTTATTGTTGTGATCATTATTACGACTATCATTATTATTATTATTATTATTATTATTATTATTATTATTTACCGCTAATATTTATTATTATTATTGTTACTATTATGTTTTATTATTATTGTTATTATCATCCTTATTTTTGTAATTACTATTACTATTGTATTATGACTATTATTATATTTTTATCTATATTTATTTTCTTATTACTCATCTATTATATTTCTTATCTATTTACATTTTCATTATTATTATATTTTAGGTACTATATCTATGTTTATATTTAGGTATTAATATCATTATTTTACTATTGTTATATTTTTCATATTATCATTATCATCATTATTAACGTATATATATACATGTGTATTTTTCATGTACATATTAGTATTTTCGACTATTATTACAGATATATTATTTCTTTTATTGTATTATTAGAATATTATTTTTTATTATTAATTTCTTTATTGTGAACATTATTTTTATTTTTATTCTAATATTGTATTTTAATATTTTTCATTAATTGTATCATCGTTTGCATTATTTACAAATTTCTATTGCAAATGATATTATTTTTTTAATTAATTTCAATAAATAAGGCAACGTATCGATTTCAACACTAAGTCGATGATTTCATCGCTATGTTGGGTGGATATCATTGGCTTGTGTTAAAAACGAGATGTCCTTCTAAAAAATCAAAAATTTCAAATTCTCGTATTTCAATCGAATCGCAATTAAATATTAAATTAAACTTGTATTTTTGAGAATTAAGACAACGCGTGTTTAACAAGATACCAATTTTGGGCGTCGCGAGGGTGCTAATACCTTCCTCGTGTGTAACCGACTCCCGAACCCTATTTTTCTCTGGATCTTCGCGTAGACCCAAATTCGGCCTTCATTTTTATTCAAAAATAAATTTTCTTTTTTTTTTTAAAAAAAAAAAGGGGATTTGCTAGGTGTCCGGTCACACCTAGAAAAAAAGATCGGTGGAGACTCCTTTTCTCTTTAAAATCAAAATTCCATTTTCAAATTTTCAAATAATCGCCTCAACTAGCAACCAAAGCGAAATTTTTACGTCGCTACAATTGTCATAACAACACTCAGTTTTAGTAACATCTACGAAACCTTAACGGAAAAATTCCACAACCAAAAGCTCACAATATCAACAATGTCTTCGTGAACTTACCAGAAACGAGAAGGAACCTTTAATGCCCAATCGCTGCAGGAGTATAGGCAGAAACTTGCCCTTCCCCTAATCGAAAATCAAACAAAAACCCTAATCAAAAACCAACCATGAACAATGAGATAGAGGCAGAATAGTACTTACTAATGTACGCAAGCAACCGTTAGACAAAGGAAGACAGTTGGAAAATTGAAAAGGAGAGAAAGTGAAGAGCAAAAATTTGGCACAGGGGTAAAGGATTCTAACGTCAAAAATTTTGGGGAAAAAGAGAGAAAAAGAGAAAAAAATAAAATAAAAGATGAAAACAATCCCTTAAATTACTCCCTCACTAATCTTGAACATCCAACTTCTCAGAATCCAGCTACATCAAAACTCTATCAGGAACTGATCAAAAGATTAACATTACGCTTATGCAGAGTTTCGAACACAGGACCTCCAACACACTAACACATCCCCTTACCACTAGAACCAACAGGCTCATTTTGATATGAAATTACAAATAATTAAATATAAGCACACAGAGTAAAAATATGGCTTATATCAGAAAAATACCAAAATTTTCCAAATGCAAAGCTTGAACTTGGGACCTCACACACACACCCAGAACACTTAACCACTGAAACAGATACACATTTGTGTCACAATTTCACAAAAGCTGAAATAAAAATTTTAAGGCGTTACAACTCTACCCCCTAAAAGAAATTTCAGCCTCGAAATTTACCTGATCAGAATAGATAAGGATATTGCTGACGCATCGCATCCTCAGGCTCCTACGTGGCCTCCTCAGTGCTATGATTCTGCCACAGCTCCTTCACTAATAGGATAGACTTCCTCTGAAGAACCTTTACATCACGATCCAGAATCTGAACCGGCTTCTCCTCGAAGGTCAAATCTTGCTTAACCTCAATCTCTTCAACAAGGACAATATGAGTAAGATCAGAGCGGTAACGCCTCAACATCAAGATGTGGAATACATTATGAATATAGTCTAGCTTTAGAGGTAACTCCAAATTATAAGCGACCGATCCAACTTGCTTTAAAATTCGGTAAGGCCTAATAAACCTAGGGCTCAATTTGCCCTTGTGACCGAACCTCAGAACCTTCTTCCATGGCGAGACCTTGAGAAACACGGAGTCCCTCGCAAAATACTCAATCTCATGCGTCTTCTAATCTGCATAGGACTTCTGTCTATTCGAAGTAACCTTTAGACGATTCCGAATCAGTTGAACCTTATCCTCACTCTCAGAAACCAATTCAGGACCAAAAACTCGACGTTCACCCAACTCAGTCCAACACAAAGGAGTACGGTACTTACGACCATACAGAGCCTCGTAAGGTGCCATCTGAATACTCGACTGGAAACTATTATTGTAGGTGAACTCAGCTAACGACAGATAATCTTCCCAACTGCCTCAAAAATTGATAACACAACTCCTTAACATATCTTCTAGTATCTGAATCACCCTCTCAGATTGACCATCGGTCTGAGGATGGAACACAGTACTAAAGTCCAATCTCGAGCCCAGAACCTCATGTAACTTTTTCCAGAACCGAGATGTGAAGCGAGGATCCCTATCATAAATGATGTAAACTGGTACCCCATGCAGTCTCACTATCTCAAAGATGTAGAGCTTTGCCAACTTCTGAAGAGAATAGTCGGTCCTAATAGGAATGAAGTGCGTAGACTTGGTCAATTGATCCACGATGACCCAAACAAAATCTTTTTTAGTGGGTGTCAAGGGCAACCACTAACGAAGTCCATAGTCGCTCGTTTCCATTTCCATAAGGGAATCTTAGCCAGCTGAAGCAAACCCAAAGGTAACTGATGCTCAGCCTTAACTTGTTGGCATGTTAGACATCGTGCCATAAAATTTGTAACCTCCAGTTTCAATCCCACCCATCAGTACAGTTTTCAAAGATCTCGGTACATCTTATTCCCACCGGGATGCATAGCATAAGGGCTACTATGCGCCTCTGAAAGAATAGATTGCCTCAGATTAGCATCATTCGGTACACAAATATGACCACGGAAACAGAGTACCCCATCATTATTCAGCCCAAAGTTTGTAGTGCTGCCACTCTCAACTTGATGGAACCGAAGACACAACGTTTCATCCTCTAACTGCCTATCCTGAATCTGTTCTATCCAAGTCGGTTTAACCTGCAGCTTAGCCAACAAACTTTCGTCGTTGAACAAACTAAGTCGAGCGAACATCGCTCTTAAATCAGTAATCGCCCTACGGCTCAATGTATCGGCCACCACATTGGCCTTGCCAAGATGGTACTCAATAGTATAGTCATAATCTTTAAGCAGCTCAATCCATCTATGCTGCCTAAGATTCAACTCCTTCTGAGTCAAAAGGTACTTAAGGTTTTTGTGATCAGTATAGATAATGCACTTCTCACCATACAGATAGTGCCTCCAGATTTTCAAAGTAAAGATTACGATAGTCAATTCCAAATTATGCGTCGGATAGTTTGCCTCATGTATCTTGAGTTGACGAGACGCATATGCTACAACCTTACCATCTTGCATCAGAACACAACCCAAACCCACATGTGATGCATCACTGTAAACCACAAACTCCTTTCTAGGCTCAGGCTATATCAGAACAGGAGCCTCAATCAAAACATCTTGAGCTTCTCGAAGCTCCCCTGCTGTAAATTAGTCCAGAAAAATGGTACACCCTTACGTAGTAGCTTAGTTAAAGGCGCTACAATTAGTGAAAAGCCTTCCACAAACAACCGATAATAACCTACCAAACCCAAAAAACTGTAGATCTTCTACACATTCTTAGGTTGTTTCCAATCCATCACAGCCTCAATCTTTTGAGGATCAACTCGAATCCCCTCAACAGAAACTACGTGCCCTAGAAAAGTGACTTTACGAAGTCAGAACTCACACTTACTGAATTTAGCGTAGAGCTGTTTTTCATACCGAATCTGTAGCACAATTCTAAGATGCTCGTCATGCTCATCCTTAGTCTTAGAGTATACTAGGATGTCGTCGATAAAGACCACGACGAACTGATCCAAATAAGGCTGAAACACTCGGTTCATCAGGTCCATGAACGCGGCCGGTGCATTCGTCAACCCAAAAGGTATGACTAGGAACTCGTAATGCCCATACTGAGTCCTAAATTTCGTCTTATGCACATCTACTTCCTTAACCCTCAACTGATGATAACCTAAACGGAGATCGATCTTAGAGAATAGAGAAGCTCTTTAGAACTGTTCAAATAAGTCATCGATCCTCAGAAGTGGATACTTGTTCTTAATAGTCAGCTTGTTCAATGATTGATAATCTATGCACATCCTCATGGTCTCATCCTTCATCTTAACAAATAGAACCAGTGCTCTCCATGGAGACACACTGGGATGGATGAATCCACGGTCCAAAAGTTCGTACAGTTGAGCCTTAAGCTCTGTAAGCTCCTTTGGTGCCATACGGTAGGGGGTGATAGACAACGGAGCTGTACCAGGGAGAAGCTAAATCCTAAATTCCACTTTTCGATTTGGAGGTAAACCCGGTAACTCATCAGGAAAGATGTCTAGAAAATCCCTTACAGTTCTGATATCCTTCACAGTACTGTCCCCAAAAATGGAAACACTAATATAGGCCAGGAATGTCTCACATCCCTTACAAACCAATTTCTCCTCCACCAGTGTAGAGATCACATTAGCTAAATAATTTCGACGTTTTCCAATCATGACTAACTCATTATCCTCCTCAGTTCTCAAGACGACCCACTTAGTCACATAGTCCAGACTGACACGGTGCTTTTGACCAACCAGTCCATACCTAGAATCAGGTCGAACTCCCCAAACAGAAGCTCCATCAGATTAGCCAAAAATATCGACCCTTGAACCTCTTGCAGAGCATCTCTATATAGTTTACTAACCCGAACCAATTGCCCCAGTGGGCTAAGTACAGTCACCTCACTAGAAGTACTCTCAACCAAAATCCCCAAGTTTCTAGGCACAGTGCTAGCTACATAGGAATATGTGGACCCTATGTCTATCAAAGCAAAGTAAGGTACATCATATATTAAGAACATACCGCTAATGACGTCTGGACCGTCTATATCCTCTTGGCAACGAGCAACATAAACAAGAGCAGGCTGTCTCGCCTCAGTCTGTATAGCACCTCTGCTAGGTTCTCTCTGTCCACGATCTATACCGTTACCACCCCTAGCCTGAGCATGACCTTTCGGTGGTTGCTGAACTCTCCTCTGTAGCTATGAAGTACCAGAACCCAAAGCTTGCATCTGATCGGCCCTCAATGACACTCTCGAATGCAGTACTCTAACGACCCACACTTCAAACACGCCCTAGTCCTCCTCCAACACTTGCCCTAATGGCATCTACCATAATCTCCGCACGGCTGCAATCTAGTAGGAGCAACAGGTGGCCCAGCTCTCACTAGCCTATCAGTCTTGGCCTTTTACTTAGGCCTCTGCACCAAAATCGAGGGCTTCGAATCCCTTCTACTCTTACCCCTCTCACGGTCTTTATTTTGGCGCTCAGTAAGCTTAACCTCCTCGGCGATATTCGCCTTTTCTACCAGAATAGAGAACTCTCACTCCCTCTGCAGAGTGATCAATACCCTTAGACTATCCCTAAGGTCGTCCTCAAAATGGATACATCTTTCATACTCAGACGCCACCATACTTCACGCATAGTGACTTAGTCTTAAAAACTCGGCCTCATACTCGGCCATTGATCGATCTCCTTGATGAGGTTCAGAAACTCACGCATACTTCCCTTAAAAGACAGACTTAAAGAACTTCCAAGGCAGGAGATCGGGCTGTGTGCCCTCCTTAACAGTCAGCCACCATTGATAGGCCTCATTGCGAAGCAACGAGACTGCACCCTTCAATTTCTGCTTAGGGGTGTAGTCTAAATCATCTATTATCCTCTCAGTAGCCTCCATCCAGTACTCAGCCACATTAGGGGCGACTCCAGTGACACTCATAAAAAGTTCAGCTCTATTGGACCGGAGTCGTTCCGTAACTGACCTTCGGCCCTCAGATCCAGTGTTGGGCCCAGTGACCCTCTCCAGTATCCTTAACCTAGCCTGGGACAATGCGTCGTCCCCAGCCATATGATCTTGAGACTCAGTCTCAGTAGTAGGTGATACCGACGTCTCACTCGTATCCAGGTTCGGCATACTGCCTAGAGAAGAGGATTCAGTTCGAGCCCCCTACGGCCTCTACTTCGACCCCTAGAACCACGTACACGGATACCTCGTACACTCATGTCTATTCAAATTTATCTGTATTACAAAATTTATGAATCAGTTATAGTTCCAGTATTTATTAATAGAAGTTTTATTAGAGTAGTATCATAAATTCAGAGTTTGTTTTTCGCAATTACAGTCTCTATCAGTTTCAGTTTCAGTTTCACTATACTTTCAGTATACACTAACTAGAGTGTTTTCAGAATAGACTATCAATAATACATAGCAGTTTATTAGAATACTTACAGGATGACATCGGAGACTCGGTGTACCACATTCTCAGTCAAATCATTTCAAATTATTTGAAAATCAGTTCTTAGAAACCAAGTTTTAAAACTCAAAATCCACAGTCGAGTTTTGCAACCTGGCTCTGATACTACTAAATGTAACACCCCAAACTCGGCCTAGACATTATGGTCGAATCTGGTGATGTCACATGGAATGAAACTTGAAACTAAATTTATCAAGTTAAAACCATTCCCGTTTATTAGTTTCTACTTATCTCTCGTCAACTTCAATATCATTTTCTTGTTAATTTGGTTTGTTTAAAACATATTCTGTAGCAGAAACTTTTCAAATCGTGATATTTAAAGAAAATTGTTCACGTTTAGGGAAAAAGATATTTTTAATTAAACTGAGTTTTCATCCTGTTTGCAGTTTATAAATCCATGAAACCAGTTGGAATCCAAAGTAAAAGAAAATAGTCCAAAACTCTAAATTACATAAAAAATACCCCAAAATAATAGAAATTAAAAACCTTAAATGGAATTAAATCAGTTCAATATCATGTGGTCACCGTTGAGTCTTCCGCCGCATCGATTCGTCTAAGTTCAGGGATTACCTGTACAGATAAAACAGAGAGGGGTGAGTTTACGTAAACTTAGTGCTAATCCCCACAGAAGGCATGCATACAGTCAAACAATAATCATCAGCCAAATGCAGTCTAGGCCTATGCCCACTTCAGTTTCAGTAGCAGCAACGGCCCATTTCAGTTTCGATATCAGATATGCATTAGGGCTTGAGTCTATCACAGTAACAATAGCAGATATAGATTAGTCAGTAAACAGAGTCCTACCCAACCAGCCTCTACAGACCATCTCCGTCCATCCCTACACTCCATGTGGGGTTTAAAATACCCACCCATCCTTACACTCCAAGTAGTACCGAATGTGGTACAAAATTAGTAAAATGCAGCTAAGCTGCCAGATAATAGGCTTAAGAGCTTTTCAGTACACTTCCTCCAAATATCAACATCCCAACCCAATGCAATGCAACATATAGTATATGACATGCTAATACATGAATATCAGTTATACATACAGTTCAATATTCATTCATATAATCATCATGCTCAGTACATATATCATACATATAGTCCATGCATTTAAGGGTCTAAATAGGGCTTATCGACCTTACAGTAGGTTCACAATCGACTTGGGTGACCCGCGCAACCTTAGAACATATTTCAGTTAAATGGGCTCAATGCTCATGTGGCCTGCCCGTGTGACTGAAGACGCACTGAGGTTAAAGTTGTTTTCGTACTCGTTGTGTGATTGAGCATGAGTATGGCTCAATTCATTACCACCAAGTTCCATATCTACATGGCAAGAATTAGCAGAGAGATTTTTTGTTAAGCATTTCCTGGCTAGCAAAAATGCTAAGTTGAGGAACGAGATCACAACTTTCCAACAATTGGATGACGAGTCTTTGTATCAGGCTTGGGAGCGATTCAAGGAGTTACTTCGTAAGTGTCCTCATCATGAGATTCCTCATTGTATCAGTTAGAGACATTCTATAATGGTCTCAATGCACATACAAGATTGATGGTAGATGCTTCTACAAATGGTACAATTTTGTCTAAGTCTTATAATGAGGCTTATGAGATCATTGAGAGGATTGCGAGTAATAACTATCAATGGCCAACAAATCAAACAGCTTCAAGAAGACCTGTAGTCGGAGTCCATAAAGTTGATACCCTTACTTCGTTATCAGGTCAGGTATTGTCTATTTCCTCTATGTTAAAACAGTTTACTGCTAATAGTGCTAATAATTTTGCAGCTCAGCCACCAAGTCTGTTTGAAGTAGTTTCCTGTATATATTGTGGGGAAGGTCATTCTTTTGAGAATTGTCCATCAAATCCTGAGTCAGTATACTATGTGGAGAACCAACATCAAAATAGGAGTGGACAAGAACCCCAGTCCAACTTCTACAATCCTTCATGGCGTAATCATCCTAACTTTTCTTGAAGCAACCGAGGAAATGGACCGAACAACAACTTATTGCAGCATAGACCCAACCAATCTCAAGGGTTTAATCAGCAAGCTTCAAAACCACCTCAAGCTGAGACATCAAATAGTTTAGAGAACTTATTGAAAGCGTACATGGAAAAGAATATCGCTTTGATCCAAAGCCAAGCAGCAACATTGAAAAATTTAAAAAACCAAATGGGTCAGTTAGCTACGGAGCTTAGTAATAGACTGCAAGGAACCTTGCTGAGCAATACTGAGAATCCAAGAAATTTGGGTAAAGAACATATCAAGGCAGTGGCATTGCGAAGTGGTAAAATTCTGGAACCTTGATTGAGGATGTCGAAGATAGGCCCGTTGAGAAGAATCAACCAGCTGTTGAAATTCCTACACCAAAACAGTTAAAATATGCAAAGATTGACGAGCTAAATCCTAATTTAGTGAGTTCTGATACTTTAACATCTTCTTTGGATGCAGATTTACCTACTCAGAACAGTTATCCGATTCAACCGAAAGTTTCATCACCTCTATACCCATAAAGATTGCAGCAACACAAGCAGAAACATGAGGTGCAATTTAAGAAGTTTTTGGATGTTCTGAAGCAGTTACACATCAATATTTCGTTGGTGGAGGCTTTAGAACAAATGCTAAATTATGTGAAGTTTATGAATGATATACTGTCTAAAAAGAAACGACTGATTGAGTATGAGACTGTTGCCTTGACAAAGGAGTGCAGTGCGTTCCTGTAGAACAAACTACCATCGAAATTGAAAGAACCAGGAAGCTTTCCTATACCCTGTAACATTGGTGAATCTTACTATGGTAAAGCTTTGTGTGATTTAGGAACGAGTATCAACTTGATGCCTAAGTCTATTTTTAAGATGCTGAGGATAGGTGAAGTAAGACCTACAACGATGACACTTCAGGTAGCGGATCGATCTTTAGCATATCTAGAGGGAAAGATCGAGGATGTTTTGGTAAGTGTCGATAAATTTATTTTTCTTGCTGATTTCATTGTCTTAGATTTGGAAGTAGATAAGGAAGTGCCGATCATCATTGGGAGACCTTTCTTAGCCACGAGAAGAACGTTAATTGATGTGTAGAAAGGTGAACTCATCATGCGAATTCAAGATGATCAAGTAACCTTTAACATTCTTAAAGCGATGAAAGTTCCCGATCTGACAGAAGATTATTCAGTTATGGAAGAGATAGAAATCTTGGTTTCTATGGAAAGTAATTTTGAAGAAGATCCATTGGAGAAAGTCTTAAATCTTGACCCTTTAGAGGATTAAGAAGGTGAAGAAAACATGGCTTTGACGGAAGCCAATCTGAGAAATTTTATTCAATCCACACAGTTTGAACCATTAGAGTTAAAAGTTAGAGAATTTGTGCAACCCAAGTTGTCAATTGAAGAACCACCTAAACTCGAACTAAAGGTACTTCCTTCCTATTTGAAATATCTTTATTTAGGTGACTATTCCACTTTGCCAGTGATTATTTCAGCAGAACTGACGAAATATCAAGAGGAGCAACTAATTACTGTTCTAAAGAAATTTAAGAAAGCAATTGGTTGGACCATAGTTGATAGTCAAGGTATAAGCCCTTCTTTTTGCATGCATAAAATTATTTTAAAAGAAGGTGAAAGAGCTCAAATTGATTGGCAAAGGAGGTTTAATCCTATTATGAACAAAGTTGTGAGAAAGGAAATGATCAAATTGTTAGATGCAGGAATCATCTATCCTATTTTAGATAGTTCGTGGGTAAGTTCGGTGCAGTGTGTGCCGAAGAAATGTGGAATCATGATTTTTGAAAATAAGCATAATGAGTTGATTCCAACGAGGATTGTTACTAGTTGGAGAATCTGTATTGATTACAAAAAGTTGAATAAAGCCACTCGGAAGGACCATTTTCTATTGCCTTTTATAGATCAGATGTTAGATCAAATGGCAGGTAATGAATTCTATTATTTTTTAGATGGCTATTTGGGATATAACCAAATAGTTGTAGCTCTGGAGGACCAACATAAAATAACCTTTACTTGTCCATACAGTACGTTTGGTTTTAGGCGAATGCTTTTTGGTTTATGTAGTGCACCTGTAATATTTCAACGATGCATGATGGCAATATTCATTGATATGGTTGAAAATTTTGTTGAGGTTTTCATGGATGATTTTTCTATTTTTGGTAACACTTATGATATTTGTTTGAGTAATTTGGCTAAGGTACTAAAGAGATGCAAAGAGACGAATCTTGTCCTTAACTGGGAAAAATGTCATTTTATGGTTAAGGAATGGATTATCTTAGGGCATAAAATCTCAAAGAGAGGAATTGAAGTCGATAAAGAAAAGGTGGATGTAATTGAAAGATTACCGGCTCCAATTAATGTGAAAGGAGTCAAAAGTTTCTTAGGCCATGCCGGTTTTTATCGAAGGTTTATCAAAGATTTCACGAAAATTTCTAAACCGTTGTGTTTGTTGTTAGAGAAAGATAAAGTGTTTGATTTTAACAAAGCATGTTTGGAAGCTTTTGAAAATCTAAAAAAAAGGGGTTAATCTCAGCCCCAGTAATCGTTACACTTGATTGGAGCTTACCTTTTGAGTTGATATGCGATGCAAGTGATTATGCCATTGGAGCTGTGATGGGTCAAAGAAGAAACAAAGTTTTTCACCCTATTTACTATGCAAGTAGAACTTTGACGGGAACCCAAATCAATTATACGGTAACTAAAAATGAACTCTTTGTTATAGTTTTTGCTTTTGAAAAATTTTGTTCATATCTTATAGTTACCAAAGTTATAGTATTTACTGACCATGCGGCCATTAAATTTTTGCTCACGAAGAAAGATGCAAAACTGAGGCTAATTTGCTAGATACTTTTACTCTAAGAATTTGACCTTGAGATCCAAGGCAGAAAAGGTGTCGAAAATCAAATAGCTGATCATCTGTCAAGGTTGGAGCAAGATGACTGTGGACTATGTATCGAAATGGGTTGAAGCTGAAGCATACCCTACAAATGATGATAAGGTAGTCATGCGATTCCTACATAAGCATGTGTTTACACGATTTAGGACACCAAAAGCTATTATTAGTGATGAAGGTTCTCATTTTGTGAACAAATGGCTTAAATGGTTGCTTGAAAAATATGATGTGAAGCACAAGATTACTATTGCCTATCACCCCCAGTCTAATGGGCAAGTTGAAAGAGTGAACCGTGAAATCAAAGGTATCCTTGAAAGGGTAGTACGCCCTAGTAGAAAAGATTGGTCTTAAAGGCTCGATGATGCATTATGGGCCAACATTTAAGACACTGTTAGGAATAACTCCTTATCGGTTAGTTTTTGGAAAGGCATGTCATTTGTCATTAGAGTTGGAGAATAGAGCTCACTGGGCTTTGAATCAGTTGAACTTTGATCTTAAGCAAGCTAATGAGAGAAGGATGTTACAACTTGATGGGTTGGTGAGGTTGGGCGTGTTGAATCCTCGTTCAAATTAACAAACCCTTGATTTTTCATGTACTCGTTTAGTAAATAAAAAAATAATTAGAACTTATTTTCTTAACTTATTACTTTTAATTAATTTTGTCTAAGGAGATTGGAACTTAAGCTGGACCGCCGTGACCCCTCTAACCTTTCTTGGGAATTAATTTAATGTAATTTGTTAAGAAGAAATTTTCTAACTAAGATTTAAAATTTTTACGTTTTATTTTTTTTTGTTTAAAATTTAAATTTTTATGTTAATAATGGGGGTCAAATTTGGCCCAAGTACTAATCAATTTTTTTTCTTGAGTAAGTTTATAAATATAGTCTGAGTTTGAGGCCCAAGACAGCAAAAAAGGAGGGAAAAATCCATACTTTGCCGCCACTCTCATTACTTTCCGCCCAAGTAACCCTAAAGTAGCTAAATTTTCACTACATGTTACCCTAATTCTTCCCTATATAAACTCCTCTTCATTCTACTATTTTTCATATCCCTTAAAGCAATTTGCTTAACCCTAAAAATCCCTCTTTTGCCGCCAGCCTCAAATAACAAAAGAAACCCTAGTTTCTTTTCCCTTTTTACTGAAATCACCTATTGCCACTGTAAGAAGATTGCCGAAGCATCAACGTTGCTGTCGCACATCATTGTTGTTGCCGCTGCACATCGTCGTTGCTGTCGCACACTGTCATTACCGCCGCACCATCCTTGCTGTCGTAAGATTTCCATCATAGCAAGTTTTTACCCACCTTATCGATTTCTTTTTCCCCCTTGTGTAGAAACTTTGCTAAATTCTCATGAAAAGATACAATGTATCGCAAAAGAACTAGATCTTCAAAGACTAATCCTGAAAACCCGATTTTGATCGATGAAGAAGTGAAAGAGAGATTTGATTCAATCTTCAAGCATCAACCTATGATACCAGAAAAAGGTTTTAACTTAAAGAGTCATGATTTGATGGTTGTTCCTATACCGATTAGAAAGAAAATCAATGCTCTCAAGCGGGAACGATTTTGTGATGCTCGTTCACTTCCTGATGCTGAACTAGTTCGAGAATTCTATGCTAGTTTGACCATGCAAGATGCTACTGAGGTCATAGTTTGAAAGAAAAATGCACCTTTTACTTCTAAATCCATCAATGATTTGTTTAACTTACCTAATATTAAAGAAGATGAGTACTACCCTATGATGAAAAATATCAATTGGGATTTTCTTCAACAAGTGCTTGATGTTGTGACAAATCCAGGATCCCAATGGATTATAAGAAAGTATGGAAGCCATTCTTGCCAAAGGGAATATCTAAAACTAGTAGCAAAGGTATGGTTTTATTTTGTTCGCTACAGTTTTATGCCTATCTCACATAGTTCCACCATCTCGATGGAACGAATGCTTTTGTTATATGCAGTCTTGATAGAAAATTCCATTAATGTTGGGAAAATTATTCTCAAGAAGATTCATGATTGTGCTAAAAAGAAGACAGGAAGTGCTTATTTCCCATCATTAATCACTTCACTTTGCTTAAGGGCCCATGTTAAAACACAAGCAAATCTGAAGGGACAATATGTTTAAGGGTGCATTAGAAATCATGATCTTGAGAGGTTAGTAGAGAAGGTGCATGAGCTAAATCAAGGCGAGCAAGAAGAGCCAACTGAGTCAGATACCGAGGAGTCAACAAATGAAACTGAAACTGAAGCTAATTCAGTTACAGACACTAAAGAGAAAGAATCTGACAATGAACCAAACAGTCTTAAACCAATTGAAGGATGTACAACCCCTGAACCAGAGGTTGATCCAGAAAAGGAAATAGTCAAGCTAAGTGTTGAACCTGAATCTGCAACTCTAATGTCGATTTCTACAAGTGCTTCAAAGGAATCGAAGTTATCAATTATGATGGATATGTGCAAGTTCATGCACAATCAACAACAAACTTATTGGAAATATGAAAAAATTAAAGATGACTCAATTTGAAATGCTTTTAAGAATATCTCTAATACTTTTGTTCCTAATTTCCCAGATGCTATCTTTGAGACATGGACGGAAGATACTAACTATGCAAGCGGAGATGGAGCTGAAAAATTACAAGGGGAATGAGTCAGAAAAATAAAAGGGGGGATTCTTGTCTTGTTATTTATTTAATTATTTTTAGGTCTTTAGGAATTTATTCCTTTCGTAATTAGGATTTAATTTCTATAAAATAAAGCATAACAAGCATGAATAAACTTAACACTTCTTTAGAAAGAAAAAGACTAAGTGATGTGGTAATGGGAATGAACATGTCTAGGATTGGGTTATTAGGAAAAACTTGGTATTTAAGAAATCTTAATGACTCACCTCTCTTTCTTTACAACCCTACCTGGTGTTTAGTTTTCATTCATTACTTTATTTTTGCAATGAGGACATTGCTTCTTTTTAAAAGGGGGTAAGACAAATAAATTGCTCAAATTTTTAAAATTTTCAAATATGTTTCAATCATTTCTTTCATAAGTATGTTTTAATAAATGAATGTTTAGAGACATTTTTGGTTAATGAGATAGTTTGTATGGAAGTATGAATGATGATTTTATTTGAGTGAAAGTATGTTATCATGAAGAATGGGATGCTTGTATGATCTTAGCCTTAGTAATGTTTGCCTTGAAAACTTAGTTTCTCTTGAGATTAGACATGCATGAAGGGTTGTATCTTTAAAATTGACTTAGTAAATTTCTTGAGGTGAAATCCTAGGGGACATAAAAATCTAAAATGATATAGGAACTATTTCTTTGGATCGCTTGAGCCTTTTCAAGCCAACCCTATGATATTAGACCCTTGAAACTGTAATTTTAAGCTTAAAGGCCTGTTTATTGCAATGAACCTACATTATAAGCCACATTACCATCTTTTTAAGTTATCATAATTTTGTGCACCCATCTTAACTAAAGTTGCCTTGGTAATCAACATTTGAGGAGATTTTCAAAAAAACATGTATGTGCTCATGCTTAAAAAAAAGAAGAAAAAGATGAAGGAAAAGCGAAGAAAAGTTTGCCCAGTCTCCAAAAAGGAAAAATGTATGAGCTTGAGTTCAAAATAACTTTGGGGGTGTTCCAAAGGTTCACTTAAAGAAAAGGCTATATTTCGAGAAATCCAAGACAAAGTTAAAGGTTAAGATTTTAAAACCGAAATGTCTCATCTCTTAAAATCCCTACCTTTAACCGAGCCCCATTACAACCTTATAAAAGACCTATTGATTTGATGATTATGTCACCTACATTAGTGGAGAGGAAGTACTAAGTTAAACATATGAAGATCATAAATAAGCCTTATGATTGTTTGCTTGATTGATAAGAAATTATGTTGAATGAAGAATGTTATCCGTGGTTGTGACAGACAGACAAACTATGATTCATGTTGGCATATTTTGAAACTTAGTATGAAACTCTAAAAATGTTTGCATATGAATTACTTGTTAATAAAGAAGATCTATGAACATGAAGTTATTAATGCATGATTATGGGACAAAGATTTATGCTGCTTACACAGTTAGCAATTTTGCCTTAGCAAGACCTTTTGCTGTGCATAAACATTACTCAGGACGAGCAATGATTTAAGTGTGGGGGTGTGTAAATTGAAAAATATATAGGATTTTTCCTATGTAATTTATCACTTTTTTACTTAAATTCATTGTTAAAACTAAGTAATTGTTTAATAAATTAATGAAATATGTGAAAATATGAAATTACTACATAGAAATTATTAAAATGTGATTTTATGCTTTATTGTATAGTTTTCATGCATAAAATGACTTATTTTATATTTATTTGAACATATTATATTTTTAAGACATGAAATGGGCCATGCATGATTAAATTAAATAATAAAATATAAAATTATATTTAATAATTCATTTAAAAATATTTCATTAATAATTTCGGTTTTAATTAATTATTTAAATTGAATAAATTTTATTCTTTGGTCCTTTAATTTATTGATTTATTTTGGACAGGTCTGATAGCTTTGTTGGATTACAAAAACCATCCAAATTGAAAACCAAGTCAACCCAAATTCGACTACACATGGCTGGCCACATAAACCACTTTTCGCTTTAATTACACAAGGTCCTTGCAATGTTGAAGAAATTAGAGATTTGTCCGAAGATTTACATTTGACCGAGTCTCAGTCCGGAGTTCTTATGGATTTAAATTGCTTAAAAATCAAGCAAAATTCAACTCAAAATCCACAAAGCATGGCCGACCACTCATTGGAAAAGCTTGAAGAGACTAAACCTCTCTATTTTTAGCAAACTACCCTTCTTTCTTCACCTATAAATAAGACCTCATTTGATCCCTCAGAAATCATCCTTCATCCCTCACCATTCTCTTCTCTCTCAATTCTCTTTAGCATTTTCCATTCCTCACGCGATCAACAAAGGAGCAATGCGAAAGAGTGAAGGAGCCTCGTCAGTCAAAGTCTTGGGTGATAGCCACTCTGATTTGGGTTTAATCTTTCTTTTCTTTAATTTAATCTGAAAATGTTTGCTATGTGTTCTTTGTTATTATTTACAACAATGTTAGCTTAATTTTATTTAAGCTAAGATGATTGCTTTGATTAAATAAAATTTATTTGATTCATGCTTATTGTAACACCCCTTACTCGTATTCGATACCAGAATAGGGTATGAGGCATTACTAGACTTAAACTCAAACAAACATACAAAACCAAGACATGAATTTCCACTCAAATTTAAAACTTTTCGAAAACATTCATATCATCCTTTAAACGAGCCTACAAAGCCCAAAACATGCATTAGGAGTGGTTCGGGACTATATCGAGAACTTTAGAAAACTTCCTAACACTTAGAAAAATTTTCATTAAAATAGGGGTCACACACCCATGTGCCTTTGGGACACACCCGTGTGGGTAGGCCGTGTGGTCACACACGCCCGTGTGGGTAGGCCATGTGGTCACACATGCCCGTGTCCCTTACCCATGTAACTCTCTATTTATACCGTCATCAACAAATTGAAGTCACACGGCCAAGTCACACGCCTGTGTGCTTAGGCCGTGTGGGCAATTTAATTTTCATAATTTTTCATAAAATAGGTGCAGACTTCACACGCCCTAGGTACATGCCCATGTCCCTAGGCCGTGTCCTTCACACGGCTGAGACACACGGCCGTGTCTCTGCCCGTGTGGGCAAAAATAAGGCTATCTACCAAGCCATTTTTCCACCTTCACTTGCAGCAACCTATCCAACAACAAGCAACACCAATCCAAGAATATTCATACAACCAATTCAGCCACAAACAAGATATCAATATATCATTTACATGCAACCATCTACCACATACAAACATCACCTACTCATCAACTCAATCCATGCAAATTCTCACATCCATGAAAACATCACCATATGCATATATACTTAACCAATATTAGCCAATTTCAATGGCCATTACAAAATGAATTATCAATCATTATAAGCTTGGCCAAATCAAATATGACACATAACAAAATGACCAAGTCCTTATACATGCCATAATACAAAATATTAAAGTCATTGGTACCCAAAATGTTAAGTTGATAGTGTGAGTGGATCTTTAACAGTTTTCAATCCCCGAGTTGGCTTGGCGACACTATAAGATAAGGGAAAATAAAGAGAGTAAGCTTTAAAGCTTAGTAAGTTCCTATGCAAATAATAGGCATCATCAACACAGTTTAACATAGATTTAACATAAAGTAAATTAACATAAATGTCATTGTGAATTCTTAATCAAGCTTAGCATAGATGTATTTAAAATCTTAACATCATAACTTACTCGATCAAACCAATCTGAGGTTCATCACATATTGAACTCATGAGTTCTGTGTACATACCTGTACCAACCTACAACTCACCATAATCTTTCACAACATAGCATGGTCTTTTCTAACTTTAACATTGCCTTTAAGCTTCCCATTGAACCACTTGGAATACTAAAGGATACTTTGTATATCTCACACACATAGTACCATACCAATGCCATATCCAAGATATGGTCTTACATGGGATCTCATAGCGATGCCAATAGCCCAGCTATGGTCTTACATGAAATCTCATATCGATGTCATATCCCAGATATGGTCGTACACGTAAACTCAAATAACCCTAATGTCATGACATTAGTATCCTATCTATTCCTAAGGTTCATCTGGGATATTTCTCACTTGTCAAAATTTTGTCGAATTTATTCAAAGAGCAAATCAAAATTCATACAATAATAACACAACTAAATCATAAATAATAATGAATTATTTACATACGAACTTACCTCGGTGCCAAAAATAGAAGAAATGGATTTAATCGTCAAACACCTTATTCTTTCCCCGATCAAGGTCCAACCTTCGTTTTTCTTGATATATAATAAAAAATTTAGCTTATTTAATCTTCACATTACTCAAAATTATCCCAAACATCACATTATGGTAAAATTACCTTTTTGCCCCTAAAGTTTCACATTTTTACAAATTAGTCCTTAAGCTCGTAAAATGAAATGCACTCAATTTCTTTGTTACCCAAGCCTAGCCAAACCATAAACATGCTCATATAAGCCCAAATTTTTCATCAAATCAAATTTTTACTACCCATTTGATAACTTTTAAAAATAGGTCCTTTTTAGGTATTTTCATGAAAAATCACTTAGTAAAAGTTGTTTATTACACATCAAACTTTCATTTTCTATCATTAAAAATAAAAACACATGCATGTAACATATGGGTAAATTTTTAAACATGAACCCTACTTCAAAAAAATGGTAGAAATAGGTAAATCGGGTTACGAGGACTTTAAAAATGTAAAGAACTTCAAAAACGAGGCTAGGATGTACGTACCATCAAGCTTGAAAGATGACAAAACCATAGCTATGAAGAGCTTGAAATTTTCGGCCAAGGCTGAAGAAGATGGACACAATTTTGTCTTTATTTTCCCTTTTTATTCTTTTATTTACCAAATGACCAAAATGCCCTTGTTGCCAAATTTTAAAATTTTATCTCACCATATCCATTTTTTTCCACTAACTTAACAAAAGGTAATTATCATATAAGGACCTCTAATTTAAAATTTCATAGCAATTGGACACCTTTAACATGTAGAAATCAACTTTTGCACTTTTTACAATTTAGTCCTTTTTACTAAATTGAGTGCCCAAATGTCAAAATTTTCGAATGAAATTTTCACGAAATCATTCGGTGAAACTGTAGACCATAAAAATGCAATAAAAATAACTTTTTCTATGTTAGATTTGTGGCCCTGAAATGTAACACCCTGAATTTTGGGCCTAGAAGTAATGGGCCTTGAGTTTGGGATCGGTTAGAAGGCAGCTTAAATAAATGAAATATGTTTAAATATTTTATAATTACATGTTTATTTTAATTGTTAAGTGAGTTAGGATGGGTTGGTAGTGTGGAAAAAGTCCTGGGTTCGATCCAGGGCTTTAGCAAAATTTTGCATTTTTTTTCTAAAAAAGCCCTGAACATTAGGTGGAAGGCTAGTTGATAAGGCCTGGTAAAATCTGACACAAGGAAATGCTTGGCCTAGTGGCAAGGGGAATTAGTAGCAAGCAGGAAGTCCAGGGTTCGAGTCCTGGCCTTGGCGAAAATTTTTATTGCGCACATGAGTAGTGGGGAAGCTAGCGTTTAGGCCTTATCAATGTGTTTGGTGGAATTCAACACAAAGGATGCGCTTGGCCCAGTGGTGTGATGGCGTTAGGAGTAAGGAGAGGTGCAGGGTTCAAGTCGCGGCATGAGCAAAAGTTGTGGGTTTTTTTTAGACAACCTGGAGATAACTTGGTTGTGGGTTAATAGGCCTTAAAAATAGTTAGGATGGAATATGACACAAGAGCGCCTGCGGTGCAGTGGCGAGAAGCATGCTATGAATATGAGAGGTTTTAGGTTTGAATCCCAAGCTTGGCAAAGTTTAAATTTTTATTCTTTAAGAAAACTAAGGCTTAGGCATATAAGCCTTATAGTTAATTGTGATCGAATGTTAGCACAAGATAGGTAGCGGTGTAGTGGCCAGCAGTGTGTTGGGAAGTTAGAGGGTAGGAGTTCGAGTGGTTCCATAAGCAAAAAGGGGATTTAATTTTGCTACTCAACGTAGGGAAGGATGGTCAGTCGGTGGAAGCAATTTGAATGCAATTCAAATTGGAGTTGTTGGCTAAAGTCAAGGAGATAAGGATGAGGATTAAGTGTGGATATGATGATGGATAAAATTGGAGAAATTGAAGGGAATTAAACTAGTTTTAAGTCAAAGAGGGAGTGTAGGGTTGTATTTTTACGTATTTATTTATTTTTTAGTATATATATGAATGTCGTATGGGCAAGTAAGGGCATTTGTTGTTTTTTTGTGTGCTTCAGTCGCATATTATCTCCTTTTTTCTTTAAGCCAAACTCTTGATTTTTTCTTCCCTATTTTAATTGAATCAATCTCTTCCCTCTTCAACTTAGCTGACCGTTTATTTTTCATTTAAAAGCTGATTCATTGTTTCTTTTTCATTTAAAATTTGATTCATACACTTTGGGGGTTTGATTTCTTGTTGGCAAGTGATCTTGCAATCGGTAGGTGAATTAGATCTTCTTCGGCTTTTGTTAAATATTTCTAAGTTCTTTCGTTTCTACACTCTTAAAAGCCAATTGTTCTTTATCCTTTCCAAATAACATTACTTTTTTAACCTATGGTTTCTCCATTTATTTCTCTTTTTCCCTCACATTCAAGAGTGTGACCGCGGCTAAGTATTAGTTGATGGAAAAAGGGGGTTCTAGCAGAGAAGTAGGGATAGAGGCTCCCATGTTTAAGCGACATAAGGTGTCAGCCGTTCGAGACTTTTTGCTTGGATGCGGAAGGGGGACGACGTCAGATTTCGAGTTACATAGGCAAATCGCAACCAATCAATCTAGTCAAAGCAAATATAGGTTGTTCTTCGGTAAGTAGTGGATTTATGTTGAATTAATGGGATGTGACTAATGGAGTATCATGTTGAATATAGATTCGGGCGATTATGAATACTTAGTACTCCAAGTGATAAGGTGTGTACTTCTACCCTATGATAGCTTGATATAAAGCCGAAGGTGTGTACATACACTGCACACAAGTAAATCGGCAAAAGCCAAAATGCCGAAAAGCTGAAATACTAAAAAATCAAAATACCAAAAAGCCAAAACTTTGGCTACGGTAGTCTTGAGAGTACATGAACACTCGTAAGGGGGAAACCGATAGGTTGTCAGAGACCCCATGGGCGATTACATGGACTTGGGCTGTGAATTGATCAACCGGGCCAGAATGGGCTAAGTGGGTCCGATGGGCTGTTGGGCCCATAATAGGCAAAAATTGATAATTGATGCTATGTGATGGAGAATTGTATGTGAGCATGAATGTAAATGTGATTTGGGCCTAATGGCCATAGGAATGTGATTTGGGCCTAATGGGCCACATATATGTGATTGGGCCTAATGGGCCATATGAAAGAGATTAGGCCTAGTGGGCCATATACAAGTTTGTGGATTTGTCTGGGCTTTGTAGGAGGTTTTAGGCCTAGTATATGATGATTGCATAAAACTTAATTAATTTATTGAGATCATGGACAAGTCATAGGGTTAAGGTGTGGCAACAGGTATATGCATGTCTAGGATTGGATCTAGGGAAAGCTTGGTACTTAAGAGGTCTTAATGACTCACCTCCTCTTCTCTGGAATCCTACTTGGTGCATAGTATTTGTTCATCTTAGCTCACGGGATTTCTTAACGGGCCAAGGTAAGTAAAAACTTGTAATAAAGAAAAATTACCGAAATGCCCCTAAGGGCAAAAATGACTAGAATACCCCTATGTGTGGAATGCAAGATTTGTGGATGTTACATGTATACCTGCTACATTCATATGCATTCATATGATATTCTGTTTAGGTTGCATATGGGTTGGGTATTATGGAACGGAGGAAGTATATGAGGGTCGTATGGTTGCTTGACAATCGTGGATCCACCAACGGCTTTTAAGCCCAATATGTGATTGGCAGCTTGCTGCAATGAAGGTAGTTCTGCAACCAGGCTACCATTGATGTGTATCAGTTGGGTGGGTCGATATTTATATCCCCACATGATATGTACCAGGGGACGGAGTTGGTATGTAGCGGTTGGATTATTGGGGTGGGTTGC
Organism: Gossypium anomalum; assembly: GCA_025698475.1. Classification (NCBI taxonomy): domain Eukaryota; kingdom Viridiplantae; phylum Streptophyta; class Magnoliopsida; order Malvales; family Malvaceae; genus Gossypium; species Gossypium anomalum. The sequence continues at coordinate 31,522,260 of CM046958.1, read as the reverse complement.
ACAACATTGCATGTAAGATATTGTGATATTATTGCGATGTGGGCTTTGGCCCAACTGAGGCTAGCATGGACTAAGGCCCAAAGGCCACCGTTATTGAATTGGGCTCAGGCCCAAAATGACTGATGATTGCTTTATACATGTTGAGGGTTGTACACACTGAGTTTTCGAAACTCACCCCTTCCTTTTAAATTTTTCAAGTGATCCTCAGTAGGTGGTTCGACGGATGGAGGGACTCGAAGGTGGCCAACTAGCATAAAAAGTTTAGACCTAGTCTTTATGTAATTTTTAATATTTTGATTTTAAATTATTTCTTTTTGATTTGGGTTGTAATAAGGCTTTTCCTCTGGCTAATATTTCAAATTAGGATTGTTATCATTTTTTTATGCTTTATATTTATTAGAAGTAGAACGCGGTTTTCCTAAACCATAACTATTTTTTTTAAATACTATGTTTTCGCAACTAAATTTTTAAATAACAAGTTTTCATAAATCATATGTTCTAAATAAAGCTTCCGCATCTGAAAAGAGATTTTACAAAGTAATTAAGGTTTTTCATTTTTTTTTAGGAAGTGTTTCCAATGAAAATAAGGTTTTCGAAAAACACTTCAATGTGACACGCCAGATTCGACCATAACGTCTAGGCCGAGTTCAGGGTATTACATGAAACCACTGTTCCCACTAGCCCCAAAATCAGGCTGTTACAATTCTCCCCCTGTTAGGGATTTTCGTCCTCGAAAATCTTACTAGGAAAGAGGTTTGGGTACTGTTTTCTCATAGCCTCCTTAGGTTTCCACATGGCTTCTTCAATACTGTGTCTTTGCCATAATACTTTCACTAGGGCTATACTTTTATTTCTCAATGTCTAACCTCTCGAGCTAAAATCTTAATCGGTTCTTCATCGTACGTCATATCCGGTTGAATTTTAATCTCTGTTGGAGAAATCACATGTGAAGGATCGGAACGATATTGTCGCAACATCGACACATGGAACACATTATGAATCCTTTCCAACTCTGTCGGTAAAGCTAACTGATATGCCACTGGCCCTATTCTTTTAATAATTTCATACGGCCCAATAAAACGTGGACTCAACTTGCCTTTACGGCCGAATCTGAGAATCTTCTTCCACTAAGATAATTTCAGAAATACTTTATCCCTAACTTGAAACTCAATCTCTTTTCTTTTCAAATTCGCGTATGATTTTTGTCTATCGGAAGCAGCTTTTAAACAATCTCGAATTACTTTAACTTTTTCTTCGGTTTCTTTAACCAAGTCAACTTCGTGAATCTATTTCTCACTAAGTTCGGTCCAAACAAAGGTGTTCGGCACTTGCGGCCATACAATGCCTCATAAGGTGCCATTTTTATGCTCAACTGATAGCTGTTGTTATAAGTAAATTTGACCAATGGTAGATACTTTTCCAAACTACCCTCAAATTCTAGAACACATCATCGAAGCATATCTTCAAGTATTGAAATTACCCTTTCAGATTGACCGTCGGTCTGTGGATGAAATGCAGTACTAAAATTTAATTTTGTACCTAAGGCTTCTTATAACATTTTCCAAAACCTCGAAGTAAACCTCGAATCTCTATCTAAAATAATAGAAATAGGTACCCCATGCAATCTCACAATCTCAGTAATGTACAGCTCAACTAGCTCATCAAGTGAAAAATCAGTACGTACCGGTATAAAATGAGTCGATTTCGTCAATCTATCAACCACAACCCATACATCATTTTTCTTTCTAGGAGTCAAAGGTAAACCTGTTACGAAATCCATCGTAATCCTATCCCATTTCCCCTCGGGTACCATCACTGGCTAAAGTAAACCTGAAGGCACTTGGTGTTCGGCTTTCACTTGTTGACAAATCAGACATCTCAAAACAAACTCGGAGATATCTCTTTTCATGCCCGACCACCAATACATTTTCTTCAAATCATTATACATTTCCATATTACCCAGATGCACAAATAAACAACCATTATGAGCTTCATGAAGAATTTTCTGAAGAAGTTCATCATTCTTCGGCACACAAACTCTTCCTCGAAACATCAAAAAATCATCAGATCCGACATGAAAATCTAAATCACTAACCGATTCACAATGAGCTCTCTTGGCTTGCAAATCACTGTCACATTTCTGGGCTTCACAAATCTGCTTAATAAACATTGGCCTAGCTCTCAACTCAGCTAGAATAGACCTGTTATCGGATAAAGTCAATCTCGTGTTCAATGCACTCAAAGCAAACAAAGTCTTCCTACTCAAGGCGTCTGCGACTACATTCGCTTTACCCAGGTGACAGTCAATCATCAGCTTACACCATCTTCGTTGCTGTAAGTTCAAGTCCTTCTGAGTCATCAAATACTTTAAATATGGTCGGTAAAAACATGACATTTCTCACTGTACAAATGATGTCTCCAAATCTTCAAAGTAAACACAATAGTGGCTAATTCCAAATCATGCATTGGGTAATTCTTCTCATATGGCTTCAATTGTCTCGAGGCCTAAGCTATCACTTTGCCTTCTTGCATCAACACACATCCTAGTCCATTCAGTGAAGCATCGCTATAAATTACAAACACTTTTCCCAGTTCAGGTTGTACTAAAATCAGTGCCTCGGTCAATAATACATTCAACTTCTCAAAACCTTGCTGACATTTTTCAGCCCATTCAAACTTGACATCTTTTTGCAACAACCTCGTCATAAGAGTAGCAATCATCGAAAAGCCTTTAACAAATCATCGGTAATAACTGACTAAGCCCAGAAAACTTCTGACTTCAGACACATTTCTCGGTGGCTTACAATCAACAATTGTCAAAATTTTACATGGATCAACACAAATACCATCACCTGAGACAATATGGCCCAAAAATTCAACTTCTCTGAGCCAAAACTCACTTTTACTGAACTTAGCATACAATTGTTTATCTCTCAAAGTTTGTAAAATAGTTCTTAAATACTCGACATGCTTGGTCTCATCACAAGAATAAATCAGTATGTCATCAATAAAAACAACTGCAAACTTATCCAAATATGGTCGAAAAATTTGGTTCATCAAGGCCATGAAAACAGTAGGGGCATTAGTTAATCCGAATGGCATAACAAGGAATACATAGTGCCTGTACCTTGTTCTGAAAGTAGTTTTTAGCATATCTGACTCTTTAACTCTCAACTGGTAATACTCGGATCTCAAATCAATCTTGGAAAACACTTTTGCTCCTTTCAACTGATCAAAAAATTCATCTATCCTCGGTAACGGGTACTTGTTCTTGATGGTTACCTTATTTAGCTGTCGATAATCTATGCACAATCTCATGGATCCGTCTTTCTTCTTTACAAACAAAACTGGAGCACCCTAAGGGGAATAACTCGATCTCGCAAATCCCTTATCTGTCAATTCTTGCAACTGTGCTTTTAATTCCTTCAATTCAATAGGAGCCGTTCTATACGGATCAATAGATATCGGTGACGTACCAGGGACTAACTCAATGCCAAACTCAACTTCTCTAACTGAAGGTAACCCAGACAACTCTTCCGGGAACACATCCGGATATTCACAAACTATCGGCACTGATTCAATTTTCAATTCAGATTCTTTTGTTTTTAACACATAAGCTAGGTAAGCTTCACATCCTTTTCTTATACATTTTTGAGCTAACATTGAAGAAATCACCATAAGCAATCTATCTAACTTATCTGATTCAACCCGAAGAATTTTACCATTTTTGCATTTCAATTCAATACCTTTCTGTCTACAATTTACTATAGCATCATGCAACGTTAGCCAATCCATACCCAAAGTAACATCAAACTCATTAAATGGCAACAACATCAAGTCAGCCGAAAAACAGTAACCTCTAATCATCAAAGGACATTTCTTACATACTTTGTCAACTAAAACATGCTTGCCTAAAGGGTTTGACACCTTAATCACAAATTTAATAAACTCAACAGACAATTTCTTATTATTTACCAAATTTATACAGACATACAAATGAGTAGATCCAAGGTCAATCAATGAAATAACGTCAGTATCATAAAGAGAAAAAGTACCAATAATAACATCGGGAGACATCACTTCTTTGCGAGCACGGATGGCATAGGCTCTCGCCAGTGCTCGAGCTTCGAATCTCACAACGGTTTCTTTTGTCACACATTTACTACTAGCTTCATTTCCAATATTCCTTGAGGGCCTTCCTCTTCAAGCAGTATTACTAGGCCTTGCACTTTGAAATGTCTCTTTCTCTGCTATCTCCGGGCAATCTTTGATAAAATGCTATTTGAACCACACTTAAAACGAGCCCGATTATTCATTCTACATTCGCTAGGATGTATCCTTCCAAAATACTAACATTCGGGTCTTTTTGGCTTTACATTACCCACACTTGCCATGGAAGTGGCTTGAGATTTACAACTCGAATATTGTTTCTCCCGATCTCTGCATGAATATCCTGCTAAAAAAATTGAACGGGAATACATTTCTTTTGACTTCTTAGACTGAGATGGGAATGACTTACTTATCGGTCTCTTCCTCGAATCTCTAGCTTCCAGATCAGCTTTCCTCTTCTCTTTATTCTATTCTTTGGCCTTACAAGCCCGTTCAACCAATACTATAAACTCTTTCAATTCTAAGATCTCAACTAATACACGAATATCTTCATTCAATCCATCCTCAAATCTTTTGCACATAATAGCCTCGGTGGAAACACGCTCCTGAGCACACTTACTCAGTCTGATAAATTCTCGCTCATACGACCCTGTTTTAGCTCAAGAAATTCCTTACGTTTCTAATCGATGAACCGTTGGCTAATATACTTCTTACGTAACTCCTCCTGAAAGAAGTCCCATATGACCCTTTCTCTCAAAACTACAGATACAAGTGTATTCCATCAATGGTATGTATAATCTCTCAGAAGCGAGATAGCACACTTGAAACACTCATTTGATGTGCAGGACAACTCATCGAATACCCTAATGGAGTTCTCGAACCAAAACTTGGCTCTCTCGGGTCATCATCCACATTAGCTCGAAAATCTTCTACCTCATGCTTTCGGATCTTATCAATTGGCGGCTTATTCATTCTTACAAAGTCCATTCTTACGGCTAAGGGAACCGTTGAGGAATAGGTAGGGGTGAAGGAGGTTGGGCACTCAGATTTCTTCGAACAAATTTCATATACCACTCGTTCATCATGTGGAGAAAGGCTTCCCTGCCTCCTTCTCCTTAACTAACCATAGGGGGTCCACTATCAGACGGCGCTACCACTTGAGTGAGAGCTAGTGTATTACTTTCTACTTCATCAGCCTCAGCTCCATTGGGATCCATTACTATATGAAAACACAATTTACAATTGTCAGGAGTCATCACACTATTATAGTTCATTTATGGCATGACTCTTACACACACTATGTTAGTCCGGGAATTGACTAAACCATAGCTCTAATACCACTAAATGTAACACCCTTTACCCGTATTCGATACTAAAACAGGGTACGAGGCATTACCAGACTTAAACTCAAACAAACATAAAAATTGAGACATGAATTTCCACTCAAATTTATAACTTTTTGAAAACATTTATACAGTCCTTTAAACGAGCCTACGAAGCCCAAACCATGCATTAGGAGTGGTTCGGGACTAAATTGAGAACTTTAGAAAACTTTTCAACACTTAAATTTTTTTTATCAAAATAGGGGTCACATGCCCGTGTGGCTTTGGGACACGCCCGTATGGGTAGGTCGTCTGGTCACACACGCCCGTGTCCCTAACCCATGTAGCTCTCTATTTATGAAGTCATCAACAAATTGAAGTCACACGACCAAGTTACATGCTCGTGTGCTTAGGCTGTGTGGGCGATTTAATTTTCATAATTTTTCATAAAATAGGTGCAGACTTCATACGCCCTACGCACATGCCCATGTCCCTGGGCCGTGTCTTTCATATGGCTGAGACACACGGCCGTGTCTCTACCTGTGTGGCAAAAATAAGGCTATCTACCGAGCCATTTTGCCACCTTCACTTGCACCAACCTATCTAACAACAAGCAACACCAATCCAAGCATATTCATACAACCAATTCAGCCACAAACAAGATATCAATATATCATTTACATGCAACCATCTACCTCATACAAACATCACCTACTCATCAACTCAATCCATGCAAATTCTCACATCCATGAAAACATCACCATATGCATATATACTTAACCAATATTAGCCAATTTCAAAGGCCATTACAAAATGAATTATCAGTCATTATAAGCCAACATATTTGGCCAAATAAAATATGACACATAACAAAATGACCAAGTCCCTATACATGCCATAATACAAAATATTAAAGTCATTGGTACCCAAAATGTGAACTGGATATTATGAGTGGATCTCCGACAATTTTCGATCCCCGAGCTAGCTTGGTGACACTATAAGACAAGAGAAAATAAAGGGAGTAAGATTTTAAGCTTAGTAAGTTCCTATGCAAATAATAGGCATCATCAACACACTTTAACATAGATTTAAAATAAAGTAAATTAATATAAATGTTATTGTAAATTCATAATGAAGCTTAGCATAGATGTATTTAAAATCTTAACATCATAACTTACTCGATCAAACTAATTCGAGGTTTCATCATATATCGAACTCATTAATCATGAGTTTTGTGTACATACCTGTACCAACTTGCAACTCACCATAATCTTTCACAACATACCATGGTTCTTTCCAACTTTAACATTTCCGTTAAGTTTCTTGTTGAACCACTTGGAATACTAAAGGATACTCGGGATATCTCACACACATAGTACCATACCAATGTCATATCTCAGATATGGTCTTACACGGGATCTCATATCGATGACAATAGCCCAGCTATGGTCTTACACTTATGATGCTTGTGCCTCAATCGATCATGTTTTCAAGTAAAATCAAGTTTGTATTTCATTCATACGTGATTGAAATGCTCCTAAATTAGTTGAGCGATCCTTACCAGACAACGACTAGTGGACACATAATTGAAATGTGCATGATCAATTTAAATCCTAACCTAATTAAATTGCAGGTTGCATAACAACTCTAACCAAGCTCTGCTATCTGCATAGTTTTTAGATTTGTGTGATAAAACTATTTCAAACCTAACACGTCCCTGTTACCTCACACGAATGCTAAGAAACCCTTAGTAAATAAGGATTAGTAAAATGTGTATTTACTAAGTAAAGGATTCCGAAAGGACCTAATGTGGTTTCCAAACTCATGAAAGATCGAGTTGCAATGGAATATTTTTCCGAATGTTATTAAGCATGTTGATAATAAATTGAGTTTAATTAAAGTAATTATCCTAGTTTATTTATGTTATAATTGTTGTAAATTGTGTTTAATTTTGCTAAAATCTATTCCATTCATATAGTTTGCATACTTAGGATAATTTTTATTAGGGATCATTGCATTTAGTTTAATATATTTAATTTTAATCATCACTTCTCAACCATATTGTATTTTTATTTAAGTCGTTAGTATAACTTTACAATTAAGTGATTTAACACAAATACAATCCCTATGGAGACGATAACTCAATAGTTACTTATTACTTGATAATGACTGTGTACACTTGTACAAACCTATGCATTATAGCAGCTCAATCCACCAATGTTGTCTAAGATTCAACTCTTTTTGAGTAAGGAGGTACTTTAGGCTCTTGTGATTGGTGTAGATGATACACCTCTCATCATACAGATAATGCATCTAGATCTTTAACGTAAACACCACAGTAACTAACTTGAGATCATGCATCAGATTGTTCCCTTCATGTGACTTAAGCTGACAGGACGCATAAGCCACAACCTTACCATATTGCATTAACACGCATCCCAAATCGATGTGTGACACATTACTAAATACTACAAAATCCTTACTAGATTCAAGCTGTATTAGAACTAGAGCTCGAGATAGAACAGAGTTGAGCTTCTTGAAGCTTGATTGTTACGCATCAGACCAGATGAAAGGAACAACTTTCTCAGAAGCTTAGTCAAAGGAGCTGCAATCAGAGAGAACCCCTCAACAAATCGCCGGTAATAACCCGTAAGACCCAAAAAACTACAGATCTTAGAAACATTTTTAGGGTGTTTCCAATCAAGTACAAGCCCAATATTTTTAGGATCAACTCAGATCCCTTCAACAGAAATGACATGCCCCAGAAAAGTTACCTCTCGCAATCGGAACTCACACTTGCTCAACTTAACAGAGAGCTATTTCTCTCAGAGTATCTGAAGCACTACTTTAATATGCTTATCTTCAATCTTAGAGTAAACTAGAATATCATCGACGAAGACCAGAACGAACTGATCCAGATATGGCTAAAAAACCCAGTTTATCAGATCCATGAATGCAGCTGGAGCATTCGTCAAGCCAAAGGGTATAACTAGGAACTTGTAGTGCCCATAGCGAGTCCTAAATGCCATCTTAAGAATATCATCTTCCTTAACTCTAAGCTGATGATACCCAGAACGGAGATATATTTTCGAGAACACTGAAGCCCCTCGGAACTAATCAAACAAATCGTCGATCCTCGGAAGTGGATACTTATTCTTCACAGTCAGTTTATTCAACTGCCGGTAGTCTATGCACATCTTCATGGTACCATTGTAACACCTCTAACCCGTATCGGTAGCCAGAATAGGGTTATAGAGCGTTACCAAAATTTTTCAGAACATTTATAGATATTTTAAGTCAATTACTATTCAATTTTTGAAATCATTCATAACGTCCCTTAAATGGACCCTTGAGACCCAATATAAACATTAAATTTGAATCAGGACTTAATCGGGAACCCTAAGAATTTTCGTGAAATTTTCAAAATCTTTCCAAGTTACAGGGCTCACTCACCTGTGTGGTCCAAGAGACATGCCCGTGTGACCCTGGGGCACGCTCGTGCTACAGGCCGTTTCGACCCCGTGTAACTTTCTGACTTGTGTACACGGCCATGCCACACGCCCGTGTGTTAGGCCGTGTGGTTAAATAATTCAATTCAATATTAGGTGTAGGTTTCACACGACCAAGACACACGCCAGTGTTCTATGCCGTGTATCACACATGGCTGAGACACACGCCCGTGTCTCTGTCTGTTTGCTCAATTCTAAGCATTCTGTTTTCTTGAAATTAAGGTGCAGGGGACACACGGCCTAACTACACGCCCATGTACTTGACTGTGTGTCTCACACGGTCTAGACACACACTCGTGTGTCTGCCTGTGTGGACAAAATAAAGCCATTTCCTAGCCTCATTTGTCACCCAAATTTACCATTTTCCTGTACTAAAACATACCAAGTGCAATCCAGCCATTCCAAGCATTCAATTTAAGCAAATTTTGTCATTCAACATGGTATATCATTTCATGCATGTATGTATATAATCTTACCTTAGTTAATTCCTCAAGTTAGACATAGTTTGATCAACTACTTAACATATTTGTAGCTACCATAGTTTGACATTACAAGTATATTAAAACAAGCCATTATTAGCCATTCCAATGGCTAGATTACAAGCATCATTTACATTTACATGCCAATATGGCCAATATATCCTATACATGCCATTACGACCATAATTTATTTACCATATTGTACCGACATTGGCCGATGGATAGTGTGAGTGATCTCCACCAAGCTTCCAATCCAACGAGCTTCTGATTTACTATAAAATAGGGAAATAAAGCTAAGTAATCATAAAATGCTTAGTAAGTTCATATAACATGGTACTTAACTTACCATTCATTCTATTTTGAGGTAACTATATAAGGCATATTCAATCAATTTGACCTTAAGCCCTACACACATCCTCATTGCACTTGTTAGTCATATATTCCATAATAACATCAAAACATATATGGGCTCAACAACAATCAAGATTCAAAGCACATATGCTTTCCACAACATGTATTCATTCAACATGAATAATTTATCTCATTATTACAAATATAATTTTATACTAGTTCATTTCAAGTTCAGATAATTTCATATAAGAACTTTACTCATATTACTCGGAATATCAAGGTCACGATTAGTACACCCAAGGTGTATAAGTCTATAATCAAGGATGCACATACTCATCAAATAAAATCCATGTACAAATATCATCATCACATGTTTTCATATATCATTTGTCATGTATCATCATTTTCTTGTATTTCAGATGGATACGTGTAATAACTCATTTTATCATTCATATATTCTCATGTCTGGAATTGTTACCCGTTGAATTTATTTGGAATATCAATGGATACGCAGGTAATACACTCGAGGTGTATAAATCAGGATCTGTCAAATCATGTCCAATGGTACCTATGAGGTACTATATCAGAGAGTAGAACAGGATTACCAGTCCAGGCTAAATCCTTTTTATGACATATGCTCTAAAGAGCTTGATCTGGATTACTCGTCAGGGCTAAATCTAATCTATAACATGTGCTCGAGAGGACTCATATCAGGATTACCCGTTCGGGCTAAATCCTTTTCTGTAATAAGGTTAATAGGATTACTCGTCTGAGCTAAATCCCGTCAGCAACAAATGCAGGACCTCATTCATTTTGGGAAATCACATATCCATCGATTTTTTATTTTTATTCAACCGAGATTTAAACATTGTTCTCAAGCATTATCGGGAATGCGATTATTTCATACATTCACAACATTCAAATAATTCAAATAAATGCATTCCACATTCATTTCAAGCATATAAGTAACATTCTCATCGTTTATCCTTTATTATCTCTATCAGGCATTATCATTTAATTTAAACATTTTTATTTATCAGGCTTGATCGAATATGTAATGATTTCACATATTTATGACATTTATACAATTTATATAAACACAATCAATGCAAGCATGTAAACATACACAATTTAGTTACATGGACTTACCTCGACAATGTTTATGTACGAAAAATCTACTAATCCGATATTTTCCTCTTTGCTCGTTCTAGCTCTGAATTTGATCTATTCGGATCTATACGAGTGAATTCTACATCAATTTCTCATATTTCATACTCATTTAGACTCAATTTACATCCTAGGCAAAATTACCATTTTGCCCCTAACTTTTCCATAAATTCCCATTTCGTCCCTAGGCTTGGAAAATAAAATTTGTGCAAATTACTCCCTATTCCAAGCTTAACCAAAATCCCATTACAAAATTTACAGCACACATATTCATAAAAATTCAGCATTTTTCTTCAATTTCACAAGTTTACAGTTTAGTCTCTAAATCATATTTTCATAAAAAATCACTTTGTAAAAGTTGTTTATCCATCAACAACCTTTCATTTTCTACCATAAATTTCTAATTTTCAGCATATACATCCATGACCCATTTTCCATACTTTGATAACTTCTCAAATTTGTCCCCCAAATAGATAGATTAAGCTATCCCGATTTCAAAAATATCAAAATTACTAAACACGGGCCAAGGAAACTTTCCCAATTTGGCCATGAAAGTTTTTTCTCTCTCTCTTAGGGTTTCCATGGAATATTTTGGGGAAGAAGATGATAAAAATGAATTTTATTTCTATTTAGTAATTTATCATCTTTTAATAATTTTGATTTCCAATTTAGTCCTCAACCTTTTTCTCATTTTCCATGGATGAATCATCCAAAAATATCTACATACTTTTTATTAATAGTCTAATTACAATTTAAGGACCTTAAGTTTTGAATTCCATAGTTATTTGATCCTTCTAGCTACTAGAATTCAACTTTTACAATTTACACCATTTGGTCCTTCTCACAATTAAGCACACAATCGATAAAATTTTCTTATCAAAATTTTCACGTGATATTTCTATCATACTATAGACCATATAATAAAATAAAAATAAATTATTATTTTCAGCTTCGATTTGTGGTCTCGAACCACTGTTTCGATTCCACCGAAATTTAGGCTGTTACAACCATCTTTTTTCTTTACAAACAGAACTGGTGCCCCACGGAGACACACTAGGACGGATGAAAAAATGATCCAGAAGCTCTTCAAGTTGAGCCTTAAGCTCCGTAAGCTCCTTCGGTGCCATTCGATAGGGAGCGATGGACACCGGAGCTGTACCCGGTAGAAGCTCAATGTCGAACTCAACTTTCCAATTTAGAGGTAAACATGATAACTCCTAAGGAAAGACATCCGAAAATTCACTCACTGTTCTGATATCCTCGACAGAAGAGTCCTCAAAAATTGAAACACTGACGTAGCCCAAGTACACCTCGCACCCTTTCCGGACCAATTGCTCTACCACTAGAGCGGAGATCGCATTAGACGGATAATCTCAACTCTCACCGATAACTACTATTTCCTTTTCATCCACGGTCCTCAGAACAACCCTCTTAGTCGCACAGTCTAGACTTATTCGATGCTCAACTAACTAGTCCATACCCAGAATCAAGTAAAAATCCCCAAAGGGTAGCTCCATCAGATTTTTTGGAAACACAGTCCCTTGTACTTCCAACGACACATTCTAATAAAGTCTACTTACTCAAACAGACTACCCCAATGGACTAAGTAAAGTAACATAAAAAATAAAAAACATACCCGTGATCACATTAGGAGCGTCTTTATCCTCTCGACGTCGAGCGGCATAAACCAGTGCAAGCTACCTAGCCTCAGTCTAATTATCACCCCTGTCCGGTGCTTTCTGTCCCTTACCTATACCATTACCGCCCTTAGTCGGTCCACATCCCTTAGGTGGCTGCTGAACTGCCCTCTGAGGTTGTACAGAACTTGGCCTTGAAGCTTGCATCTGATCAACACGCTGTGGAAACTCTCTAATTCGATGCTGTAAAGACCCACACCTCAAACATGCCCCCAACCTCCTCCACCACTAGCACGGATGGCGCCTACCACAACCACCACACAGTTGAATCCCAGTAGGAGCAACAGGAACCCCCACTCTAGCAGGCCCATTAGGTTTGGCCCCTTTTTTAGGCCTCTGAACAGAACTAAAAGGCTCTCAATCCCTCTTATTCTTGCCTCTCTCACGATCCCTATTCTAGCGCTCCAGGCGTTTAACCTCTTCGGTGACCTTCGCCTTATCCTCTAGAGCAGTAAACTCACGCTCCCTCTGCAAAGCAATCAGTAACCTCAGATTATCCCTCAAGTTATCCTTAAAACGGATGCATTTCTCATACTCAGATGCCACAATGCCTCGAGCGTAGTGGCTCAACCTCAGAAACTCGGCCTCATATTCAGCCATTGATCTATCACCCTGCGTGAGATTCATGAACTCACGCCTACGAGCATCAACATAGCTCACCCCCACATATTTCTACTAGAAGACAGTCTTAAAATAGTCCCAGCTCAGACAGTCGTTGAGTACCCTCCTTAGCCGACAACCACCACTAATATGCCTCATCACGAAACAAAGAGACTACACCCTTAAGTTTTGTCTCAGGAGTACAGTCGATATCGTTCATAATCCTTTTGATGGCCTCCAACCAATACTAAGCCAAACTAAGGGCGACTCCAGCGACACCCCTAAATAGTTCAGCTCCATTGGACCAGAGTCATTCAGTTACCGACCCACGACCCCTAAATCCAGAATGGGGTCTAGCGTCCCTCTCCAATATTTTTAACATGGCTTGGGACAATGCGTCGTTCCCAGCCGAACGGCTTTGAGACCCAGTGTGTCTCACTTGTTCCTAAATTTGGCATACTACCCAGAAAGGAAGACTTAGCTCGAGCCCCCTACAGCCTCTACCGTCCCCATGAATACCATGACTACGAGTTCCATGAGCGCTAATCGTATTTTTAAAATTTTTCTACATTATGAAATTTTATGCATCAGTTCCAGTATTTATTATTAGATATTTTATGGTTAAATTATCAGAAGTTTAGAAGTTTTTCAGAAGTTTCAGTCTCTAACTTAACTCAATGCAATCTCACAAAGTACTAACTACATTGTTTTCAGAAAGTTCTATCTAAGTTCAGAATTACTTACAGGATTGGCGCCAGAGACTCAATGTACCACATACTTACTCAAAACTATCCAAATAATTTGAAAACCAGTTCTTATTAAAATACAATTTTAGAACCCAAAATTTACAGCCTGAGTTTTGTAACTTGACTCTAATACCACTAAGTGTAACACCCCAAACTCGGCCTAAACATTACGGTTGAATCCGGAGATGTTACAAAGAAGGGTTTTGATAAATCATCCTAGTTTCATAGCCTATATTCGTTTATAACTATTAGAAACCATTATATTAGAAAATCTCGTTCGTATTTTTAGAAAAACATTTGTTTTTAGTTAAACCATATTTTTAGCCCGCTGCCGCAATTAAAATGTTAAATAAAAATTTAAATCCAAAAATAAATTCAAACAGTCCGGAGAGTCCCTTAATTAAAAAAACTCCCAAAAATAAGCCTTAATTAAACAAAAACCATTAATTAAAAATAGTTTAAGACTTGTGGTCACCGTGAGACTCCGCTGCATTGATCTGCCTAAGTCTGTGGACTACCTGAACAGAATAGAAAAAAAACAGAAGTGAGTTTTCGTAAACTCAGTGTGTAACCCAACATAAATAGACATGTTATATATATAAAAATCACATATACTGTCAAATTCAGATTCGGACTTAAGTCCCTTACAGATACAGATATCAGAATCAGATATGCAGAACAGATATACAGAATCCTACCCCCATCCTCTACACACCAACTCAACCATCCCATCACACCATGTGGGATTAAAAATACCCACCCATCCCTCCACACCATTTAATGTCGATACAACACATAACAGATAATATGCAGTCAAGCTGCCAGACAATAGGGGAATGGTCGTCGAACAGATCACTTCCTCCGCATATACAAAACCCGCCCCAGTCACAGATACAGAACAACAGATACAGTAACATCACACAGAACATGCTCATATACAGATCACATATATATACTTAACAGAACAGATATACCTATCAGAATCCTACACAAGGCAGACTATCAGCATATCATATCACATAGTTTAGGGTTTGGTTAGCCCTTACCGACCGTACAATAGGCACATAATCGATCGGGATGAACCGTCTGACCCTAGGGAAAATTTTAGAGTTATGGGCTCACATGCCCGTGTGGGCTCACTTTGGCCAAGCCCGTGTGGTCCACACGGCCACACTCACAACTTCACACGATCGTGTCTTACAGACGATCGCACCTTCGTCAGACACACGGTAATGTCTCGCATACAGCCAACTACACGGCCAGGCACACGCCCGTGTGGCTTCCACAGAGGCTTTTTCAGCTTTCATCGAAACCCAATTTTTTGCGCTTTGGGAACACACCTGGTTGGTTTCGATGCAAAAATAATCCCGAGCCTTCAGAAACCTAAAAATAGAATACCTAACACTGATTTAGGAATTTGATTAACGTATTCGCCAACAATAACCAATCACAAAATAGACTTACCGTCGACAAAAAACTACCTCTAATGCATACCACTTGCTGGGATGCAATTCGTCACCTCACAACCTTCACCTAATCATAGAATTCGCCAATTATCACTACATTCTAACATTGCTAAACCCAAACCAGAAGTTAAAGTTTGTAAAATTTACCCCAGTCGAATAAAGAACCAGGAAATTGCAATAACAATGATTAAACAAAGGATTCACAATCCGAATCAAAGGAAACGAAAGAAAGTTTATCGAAAAGAGAAAAATGTCAGAAGAGGGAAAGAGGAAAAATTTAACGTTAGAAATTGGGGAAGAAAATAAAAATTTGAAAAAAAAAAGAAAAATAAAAGATATGCCAACATATCCCCTATTTTTCTCCCACTAACTCACAACTATCTCAGAATTTTAGCTCTACCAAAACTCTATCAGACAACCGACCAAAAATTAACATCCACGCTTACGCAGGGACTCGAACACAAAAACTTCAAGACACTAACTCCTTACCACTTGAACCAGCAGGCTCATTCTGATGTGGATTAACAAACAATTTAATATAAGCCCACTCAATAAGAGTAAGGCTTGGATCTAAAATAACAAAATTTTCCAAAAGTGGGAATTAAACCCAAGACCTCAAACACACACACCAGAGCACTTAACCACTGAAGCAGATACACATTTATGTTATATTTCACAAAAACATAAATAATTTATTCAGGGTGTTACAGAGACCAAGCCTTACTCAGATTGCTACGAACATAATTTTTAGAACAGAGACTTGACAACAAAATATTCAGTGAAGAAATTCACAGGAATTAAGGGTCGTATTTATAGACCTAAGCGTCTTAGACATCTTTGGATACTTTACCTGATTTAGGAAAGATATTACTTGCACATAAAGTATTTCTAGATACACTAAATCAGTTTTTTTTCTAATTTGAGACTGACTGTATCATTGACTGATGAACCCAACACATTAGCAAACCATTCTTGCAGTGAAGTTGGAAAACCCTTTACCACTTCCTTTGGCATACATAGTTGCTCAGCGAACACCCTTGCTAAACCTTCATTGGAAAACACTTAGCTCGCCTGAATCTTGGTGAACACCTAGTTTGCAAGAACACTAGCGAACCTTACTCTGCACAACCAAAAACTTTTGACCCCGATTTTAGGTTGTGACACAACCACTGCATGTAACCTATATTTTTCGACGGAACCTAGAGAATGGAGGGGCATCCAAGTTGATTTAGATGACAAAAACTTAACCCAGCCAAACCAACAAAAAGATCGATGGTGGTCCGACAGTAGGAGGCTGCTAGTGGTTCGACAGTGATGATTGACAGAAAGGGCCAATAAGTTAGGATAATGGAAGTGGCTAGTGATAACCGATGATAGATGGTAGTAGGTCGATAATGTTTGACCATGGTGGTAGACAACGACGACAGTTTGACAATGGCTTAGTAAGGACAACGACGATTGTGTGTAAACGACGATGACAACGACATGAAATGATATCACAATGAAAGTTGTGGTGGAAAAATAGAAGACCCAAAGTATGCTTTGAGGTGAATTTTGTAATTTTATAATTTTTCTAGGATGAAATCATGAAAATTGTGTCTGGTCAAGGTCATTTAAATTTTATGCTTTTATATGCGATAACATGATGATATTTATTTGACTATGAATGTATGTTCATGCATATGTATGATAAGCATGCCATATAATTTAAGGAAAGAATGTCATATATATTTTTCATGCATATATTGACCATTTAGGATTGAAACCAACCGTTAAAAACCTTGCATGTTTGTCAAAGATTGAGTGGAAAAAGGTCCCTACACAAGACCTATGGCCTCTATCAATAGTCTCTTGTGATGACATGGCAATTTAACTACCCCAAGGTAGGATTGTCATGTGGACCTCAATAAAGAGATTTTGTAAAAATAAGAAGAATTATGTAACACCCTAAACTCAGCCTAGACGTCTAACCTAAGTTTAGAGAGTTACATCATCAATACTAAAAATACCACAATTATAATGCAGTTGAAATAAGCTATTCATCACATAAAATCCATCACAACAATTAACTAAGCACACAATCTTCACGAATACCATAACATCATAGAATACCAAAATTCCTGGTAGTAATATTTTAAAACAAATATAAGAGCTTGATCGAGCTCCCATAGCACCGACCCTTTCAAGTCTGAGAACTACTTGAAATGCAATTAATACAGAGTGAGTTGTGAAATCAGTGTGTAAAAGAAGTTGGTTTAATTTGAACACATTAATAAGACAGTTTCCAAATTCCAAGATTCAATTTAATAGAAAAAGCAATTTCAGAATCAATACAGAATAAATTAGATACAGATGCATATATTTCTACCCCCTTTCGCTACGCACCATCTTCGGCCATCCCAACACCCCATTAAGGGCGTTCAATGCCCATCTAACCTTACACATTGCAGAGTGTCTGTCTGACACGTTTACAAAGATGCAGCTTAACTGTTAGATCGAAATTCAAAAAAGCGCCAGATTTAGAGATTTAGGTTTATAAGCATTGTGGCTTAGCCACCAATTCAGAATAGATTACTTCCTTCTTCACAATATCCTAACCCATGCAAATGTAGATTACATATATTCATAATATGTATTAAATTATTCTATATTATTTCGCAAGTAGATAGCACAGTTCAATATCAAATTAAGTATCATAGTATATATACAGTTATGGTATTCGTACGTCTGTCACAGAGTATTAGAGAGTTTTCATTCAGTCAAATTTAGATTATTCATAAAATGAGAAAGTCAATATCATTCTTAAACAACATTTATGAGCTCAAAAAATGGGTTTCAGGCACTTTTTATATGCTACATGGCCTAGACACACGGCCTGGACACACACCCATGTCCTTGCCTATGTGGCTCACACGGCCTGGGGACACGCCCATTTCCTCTGTCCATGTGGTTCTAAATCGTAAATAGAGAGTTATACGGCCTAGACACACGGCCGTATCCTTGCCCCTGTGACTCACACGGCCTGGCCAAATGCCCGTGTGCTTGCTCGTGTGGTCTTAAGTCACAAATAGTTGTTACACAGCCTAGACACATGCATGTGTCATTTTCCCATGTGAGCCCTACAATAACATGGCCACACACGGCCTGGACACATGCCCGTGTGGCTCCAAATCAATAAATAGTGAGTACAAGGTGACCCACACGTCCTGGATACATGCCCGTGTACCTGGCCATGTGGCATTGGTAACCACATTTTTTGGTGACTAAAACTCACAGTAATTAAGATTTTTGGCACGCACCTGATGAGATTTTGAAGTAAAATTAACGTGGAATGTCCCCGAAGCCTAAAACAACCATCCAATCATTCAAACAATCGAATTTAACAAGAAAGGAATACAATTAATCATGGAAGCTTATGTCAAAATTTTGACACAAAACCTTTATCGAAAACGTCACTTACTGAAAGATTACTTGCGACTACTCGAATTATCCTACCGAGATTCACTACACCAAACACCTATTCCTAATATAAGGAACCAATATCACTTAACAACACGAAGTTATCCATTAACACATATCACCAACAACACGACATCGTCGTTTTTAGAATTATTAATGAATTACTAGAATGACATTACAGAAACATACTTACCCGACTCATACTGGAACAGCCCGTTTTTAATCAAATCAAAATAGCGATTTTGAAACCACAAATCTGAGGTTGAAAAATTATTTGAATATTATTTTAAGTTTTTATAGCATGATAGTATGTATGTGTGAAACTTTCATGAAGAAACTTTATCGTTTGAATAGTTAATTTGATAAAAAGGACTAAATCGCGTAAAATGCAAAAATGTTGTTCTATTATCTAAAGATTTCAAATAGCTATAGAAACTTAATTTTAAGGTCCTTATGTTGTAATTAAACCATTTGAAAGGTTAGTGGACAATTTTGGACAACCATTAAATGATTTTTAAGTTGTATAACTAAGGTTATTTTTGTAATTTGGTTAATATAGGTTAATTAAATAAAAACAAAATGAATTTTGTTGTCCATCTTCATCTTTTAGCCAAATTTTGCAAGAAAAAAAGCCAAAATATTAGGTTTCATTCGGCCATTGATTCATAAGCTCCATTAGGTATGATTCTTGTCTTGTTTTTAATGATTTCTATGTTTTTGTGATCGTTGCATCTAGTACTAGCTAACCCATGGACTATTCTGCAAAACTGTTAAAGATTTTGAATGATGCCATTGATGAATATGTATGAGTTTTGAAGTTTTATGATAGATTTTGAATAGTTTTTTATAGTTAAACAAGTTTTATAAAGTGATTTTTAGTGAAAATGTAAAAGAGGGATTAAATTGAGAAATGTGCAAAGTTAGTAGGTAAAATGTGAAATAAATGAAAATTATGGGCTATTAGGGGCATTATGGTAATTCGACTAGCATGGGTATAATTGGAATTTCATTAATTTGTGATTTTATGAAATAAAGACTAAATTATAAAAAATGTGAAAGTTTAGGGGCAAATGTGTAAAATAGTCCTAATGTGTATTTTGGACTAAATTGAATGAATGGATGATTAAATAAATTATTTTTTATTATATTTAGATCAAGATAGGGGAAATATTGACTTGGATCGGGGAAAATATAAAGTTATTGACTAATCGACTCGATTCGTCGTTTTAACATTCAAGGTAAGTTCGTATGTGATAAGCATTGTTACAATTATGCTTTAAATGCTTTGATATTGCATAAATTGTGTATATGAGATTACAGTCATGTTTGACGATGATTCGGATATATATATATGGCACTTATGTGCAATTCAAGATAACTTCGACTATATATGGCACTTAGTGTGCGAGACCAAGATAGCTTTGGCTATGTAAGGAGCTTAGTGTGTTAGATTATAATAGCTTCGGCTATATATTGGCACTTAGTGTGTGAGATATCGAGTATTTGACAGTATTCCGAAAAGGTATGAGCTCATTACAAAATTGTACAAGTATTGTAACACCCCTAACCCGTATCCGTCGCCGGAATAGGGTTACAAGGTATTATCGAATAATACACATTAATCACATACATTTATACATTCATAAGAAAAATCTATTCAAATCATTCACATTTTCCCTTATGAGGTCTTACAAGACCTTAAAACATGCTTAAAAGTGGTTCGGGATTAAATCGATTACATATAAAAAAATTTCTGAAAACTTAGAAAATTTCATACATTCATGGGTCACACGCTCGTGTGAACAGGCCGTGTGCCTCACACGGTTACCAGACACGCCCGTGTCTCAAGCCGTGTGAAAATAGGCCATACATACTTACTTGGGTCACACGATCGACCACACGCCCGTGTGTCTAGCCTGTGTACCCTTCAAAATGGCCACACACGCCCATGTGCCAAAGCTGTGTGCCTCACACGGCCACTAGACACGATCGTGTTTCAAGGTTGTGCTCGAGATTGACTTGAATTTCTAATTATTCACTAGGGGACACATGGCCGTGTAATATGACCATGTGTCACACATGGCTGAGACACACGCCCATGTCTTTACCCGTGTAGACAAAAATAGGCCATTTGAAAAACCAATTAGCCACCCTTTCCACAAGCATACACAACAACCAAAATAGCACTATTTAAATACAAATTTAAGCAACCAAAAACATGCCAATTCATACTCAAATAATGCCATCTATTCACAATCATTTAAAGCATTCAATTCTATATACAAAACATACCAAATCATTATAACAAAACTATCACAATTTACCTAATTCCAAATGTATTAACTCATCAACTTACCCTCAATTTCAAGTCACTTAATATATCATATCATCATCTCAAAACAAACCACAATATGCCAACTTTCAAGCATTAGCACATCATTTAACAACTAACCAAAATAACCAACACATAACCACACCAAATAAGCCAACATAATAAGCATTATATGCATCACATATATAACATTTACCAAACACAATTCAAGCCAACTTTAATGGTAATACATACCAACATTTACAAGTCAAATCTCATGGCTAATATCATAGTTCAAAACATTTACATGCCATATACCATATATACAAAGCTCTAAAAGTACCAAAAGAGTAGTCGATAGTGTGATGATGGTTCCCGATGATCCCCAATGTATGAACTAGTGTAATTGTTCATTCAACATTTATAACATTTCAATGATAATTATACACATACAATTTAAATTAAAGGCATTCATTTGTATATGAACTTACATCGTACTGAAACGAACGGATCGAAACAACTATTCGATAACCTTTGATTTCCCTCGATCTAAATCTGATTTCTTTCGTTCTTGATCTAAACGCATTCAAAATTAACCCTTTTATTCACCAACATATTCAATTTCATCCACAAACACATATTTGGGCATTTTTACACTTTAGCCCCTAAAGTTCCATATTTTTACAATTTAGTCCTTATTTCACAATTACACAAAACTCATGAAATTTCATTAAACCCAAGCTTGGACGAATTATTGTAGTGCCCCTAACAGCCCATATTTTTCATTTATTTCACATTTCAACCCCTTAATTTACAATTTAATCCCTAATAGGCATTTTCATAAAAATTTACTTTATAAAACATGTAAAACTATCCTCAAGCTTTCATAATTCATCATCAAACATTCAAGAAATCTAGAATTCATAAATGGCACATCACAAAATCTTCAACAATTTCACAAATTAGGGCATGGCCTAGCTAGAACACAAAGCAACGATTACAAAAACATAGAAATCATTAAAAACCGAGCTAAAACTGTACCTTAATCAAGGATTATACTAGCCAAAATTCACAAGCCCTAAAATGGCTTCTTCTTCTTGAACTTTCAATGGTGAAAGATGATAATAAAAGAACTTTTTATGTTTTATTTTATCTAATATAACTTATTAACTAATTTACATTATTAACCTTTAATAAAATATATAATAACATATAATGGATGGTCATTTATGTCAAATTCCACTATAAATGGTCTAATTTAATCATAAGGACTTCCACATTTAAATTTCATCTCCAACAGACACTTTTAACAAGTAGAATGCAACTTTTACATATTACACGATTTAGTCCTTTTTCTCAAATTGAGCTATTAAACGATAAAATTAGCTCACGAAACTTTCACACATATATAATCGCATGCTTTAAACATCAAAAATAATATTAAAATAATTTTACAACCTCAGATTTTTGGTTCCAAAACCACTGTTCTGATTTAGC
The DNA here is from genome assembly GCA_025698475.1 of Gossypium anomalum. Taxonomy (NCBI): domain Eukaryota; kingdom Viridiplantae; phylum Streptophyta; class Magnoliopsida; order Malvales; family Malvaceae; genus Gossypium; species Gossypium anomalum. The sequence continues at coordinate 31,499,546 of CM046958.1, read as the reverse complement.
TAAAACCAGGTTCTTACAAGTATGTACATGTAAAGTATGAGATTCAAATAGAAGAAGTTATGAATTTGCATATAAGCTTATGATTAAGCATATGGAAGGTTTGTTGTTATCATTAATTATATGTTATATAGTTCAAATTGATGATTTGTGTATTATGATTTGTTGAGTATAATTCGTACGAACTTACTAAGCTTTATAGCTTACTTTGTTTATTTTTCCCGTGTCCTATAATGATTTCAAAGCTAGCTCTGATTTGGGGATCGTTGGAGAATACGTCACACTATCCAACCATCACTTTGGTACTTTTGATCTCATGGTTTGGTCATATGGTATGTGTAGGATTATGGATGTTTTTTATATGTGTTTTGGTAGTGAGTTTTGACATTTGAAATGGCTTGTGAATGGTCATGTTTTGGTTTGTATATATAGCCATGAAACTTGGCTTAATTTGGTGTATTTGGTTATGTACATAAATATGCATATATGGTTAATAGTTGAGTTCATGAATGGATGTGTGAATGACTTGTATTATGAGGTTCGTGGAATTGGTATCATGCTTGTGAATTGGTGCAAAATGATGCATGTTAAGTAAAGGTTTAACTAGTTGATTTGTATATGTATTTTGGTATGTTTTGATAGACTAAGATTTGAAGTTATAAGCATGTTGGAATATTGGTATTGGATATGGTATGAATTAGTTTTGATTATGGCTAAATTGGATGTTTATTTAGGCTTTGAATTGGTTCCATTTTGGTTGTGTAGGTATATACAAATTTGGGTGGCAAATTGGCTTAGTAAATAACCTATTTTTGTCCACACAGGCAAAGACACGGGCGTCTGTCTCAGTCGTGTGTGACATACGGTCATGTTGCACAGCTGTGTGTCCCCTGGTGTTGAAATTAAAATGAAGTCAATGTGCTCCACACGGCCTTACACACGGGCGTGTGTCTTGGCCATGTGGCATAAGTCAGTATACCCTACAGCTTTGGCACAGCCTAGCACATGACCTGGCACAAGGGCGTGTGTGGCCGTTTTTAGGGCACATTTTTTGTTTATTTAGGCTTTGAATTGATGCCATTTTGGTTGTGTAGGTATATACAAATTTGGGTGGAAAATTAGCTTGGTAAATAGCCTATTTTTATCTACACGGGCAGAGACACGAGTATCTAGCTTAGCCGTGTGTGACACACTGTCATATTGCACGACCGTGTGTCCCCTGGTGTTGAAATTAAAATGAAGTCAGTATGCTCCACACAGCCTCATACACGAGTGTGTGACTTGGTCGTGTGCCATAAGTCAGTATACCCTACAGGTTTGGCATGGCCTAGCACAAGGCTTGACACAAAGGCATGTGTGGCCATTTTTAGGGCACATGGCCTGGCCACACGAGCGTGTGTGTTGGCCGTGTGACCCAAGTCAGAGATTTACATGGGGTAGGACACAGGCTGGGACATGGCCATGTGCTTCCATTTCGGGTGTCCATACACCTGTGACACGGGAGTGTCTGGTGGCTGTGTGAGACAACGGCCTGGCCATAGGGGCGTGTGTCCCTTGTTTTGAGAAAAAAATTTCCAAGTTTGCAAAAGTTTCTTAAGTCTTCGGTTTAGTCCCGAACCACTCCCAAAGTATGTTTAGGGCCTCGTAGGCTCGTATTAGGGGCAATTTGATTGAGTTTGAATGATGAATGAATGAAAGGATGTTATGTATACTAAATGTTATTTAATTGTTTCGTAAGTTTGGTAATGCTCCGTAACCCTATTCTGGCGTTGAATACAGGTGAGGGGTGTTACATTTATTGGTATCAAAGCTACGATTTAGTCGATTCTAGGACTAACGTAGCGAGTGTGAGAGTCTAGCTATACATGCCATATATAAACTGTGATATTGTGATGACTCCTGACATTTGAAAATGTGTTTTCATATAGTAAATGGATCCCAATCGAGCTATAGTTGATGAGGTTGAAAGTAATGCGTCTGCTCCTACTCAAGGGACAGCGTTGTCTGATTCTAGACCCATAAGGGGCAGCCAGAGAGGAGAGGCAAAAGAAGCCTTCTTCCATATGATGAATGAATGGTTCACACAATATATTCAAATGAACCCGACTATTCAACATACTCCACCCCCTCCTAATCACGAACCTGTACCTGTAACTCCTCAAGTTGTGGAACATCAAATACTGAGCAAGCCACCGGTTGATAAAATTTGCAAGTACGAGGCCGAAGAGTTTAGAGCTACTATTGATGATGATCCAAAGAAAGCTGAATTTTGGCTTGAAAACACTATTTGGGTATTAATGAACTTTCGTGCATGCCAGTTGATTGTTTAAAGTATGTCGTTTCTTTGTTAAGAGACACATCATATCAATAGTGGAATACCTTGGTATCTGTAGTACCGAGAGAACGAGTGACTTGGGAATTCTTTCAGATGGAGTTTCGAAAGAAATATATAAATCAACGGTTTCTTGATCAAAAATATAAAGAGTTCCTAGAGTTGAAATAGGGCCGAATGACCGTGACAGAGTATGGAAAAGAATTTGTACGGTTGAGCAAATATGCTTAGGAATATGTTTCCACTGAAGAAATCATGTGCAAGCGATTTGTAGATGGGTTGAATGAAGACATTAAACTTCTTGTTGGAATTTTAGAGCTGAAGAAATTTGTTGTTTTAGTAGATAGAGCTTGCAAAGTCAAGGAACTTAGCAAAGAAAAGAGAAAGGCTGATTCAGAGGCAAGAGACTTGAGGAAGTGATCGATGAGTAAACCTTACCATTCCGCGTCAAAGAAATCAAAAGATTATTTTAACCAATCGACCACTTCAGCGGGATATTCCAATAGAAATTGTAGAAAGCAATATACCAGCCCTAAAGCTTAAGCAATATATCAAGCCCTAGTGTCAACAGTGTGAAAGACGACATTTTAGAGATTGCTGGGTGAAAAATAATAATAGAGCTTGTTACAATTGTGGTTCACGAGATCATTTTATCAGAGGTTGTCCCGAGCTAAATGAAAAAGATAAATCTCAGAATGCAAGATCGAGCAATACAACTACTCGAAGAAGGCCGCCAAGAAATATAGGGAATGCAAGTGGTAATAGTGGTACAATGAAAGATTCTACAGTGAGATCTGAGGCCAAAGTACCTAATAGAGCTTATGCTATTCGCGCTTGCGAAGATATGTCATCACTAGGTGTTATTATTGGTACATTCTTTCTCTATGACACTAATGTTATTGCATTGATTGATCCTGGATCGACTCACACGTATATATGAATGAATTTGGTGTCTAATAAGAGTTTACCTGTCAGTCTACTGAGTTTGTGATTAAAGTATAGAACCCCTTAGGCAAGTATGCTCTAGTTGATAAAGTTTGCAATAACTGTCCTTTAATAACTTGGGGTTACTATTTTCTGGCTGACTTGATGCTTTTGCCATTTGATGAGTTTGATGTAATTCTGGGTATAGATTGGTTGACTTTGCATGATGCTTTTGTGAACTGTAGATGAAAGATTATAAAATTGAAGTGTTAGAATAGTGAAATTCTTCGAATTGAATCGAATGAATTACCTATAGTGATTTCATCGATGTCGGCTCTTAGATATGTGAGAAAAAGTTGTGATGCATATCTAGCATATGTTTTAGATACCAAGCTGTCTGAAAAGATGATTGAATCAGTGCCAATTGTCTGTGAGTATCTGGATATATTTCCTGAAGAATTATCAAGGTTGCCACCTATCAGAGAGGTTGAATTTTCCATTGAGTTAGTACCAGGAACTTCGCCAATATCTATAACTCCATACAGAATGGCTCCGAGAGATTTGAAAGAGTTGAAAGCTCAGTTGTAAGAATTAACAGATAGAGGTTTTGCACGAACGAGTTTTTTGCCCTGGGGTGTGCCGGTATTGTTTGTTAAGAAGAAAGACCGGTCAATGAGAATGTGTATAGATTATCAATAGCTCAACAAGGTTACGATAAAGAATAAGTATCCGTTACTGAGAATAGATGATTTGTTTGATCAGTTGAAAGGTGCAGCAGTGTTTTCAAAGATTGATTTGAGATCTGGTTATTATCAGTTGCGAGTTAAAGACTCAGATGTTGAGAAAACTGCATTTAGAACGAGGTACAGACATTATGAATTCCTTGTTATGCCTTTTGGTTTGACTAATACCTCTGCCATTTTTATGGATTTGATGAATCAGATCTTTAGACCGTGTTTAGACAAATTTTTTATTGTGTTCATTGACGACATTATCATCTATTCTCGAGATGAGTCTGAGCATGCTGAGCATTTGAGGGTTGTGTTGCAAACCTTGAGAGATAAGCAAGTGTATGCTAAATTCATCAAATGTGAGTTTTGGCTTCGGGAAGTTGGATTTTTGGGGCATATTATTTCTGCGGAAGGTATAAGAGTTGATCCGAGCAAGATATCTGCAGTTATTGACTGGAAACCACCTAAAAATGTATCCGAGGTCAGAAGCTTTCTGGGATTGGCTGGTTACTATCGACACTTCATTAAAGGATTCGCAATGATTGCTAAACCGGTGACCAGACTGTTATAGAAAGATGTAAAGTTTGAATGGTCTGAAAAATGTCAACAAAGCTTCGATCAATTGAAAGCATTGTTAACTGAAGCACCAGTATTGGTTCTACCTGAGTCAGGTAAAGAATTTGTGATTTATAGCGACGCTTCATTGAACTGTTTGGGCTGTGTGTTGATGCAAGAGGGAAATATGATAGATTATGCTTCCAAACAGTTGAAGTTGCATGAAAAAAACTATCCAATGCACAATTTAGAGTTGGTCGCTATAGTTTTTGCACTGAAAATTTGGCGTCATCATTTGTACGGTGAAAAGTGCCACATCTTTACTGATCATAAAAGCTTAGCATATATTATGACTCATAAATATTTGAATTTGCAACAACGGAGATGGCTCGAGTTATTGAAAGACTACGAGTTAGTGATCGATTATCATCCGGGGAAAGCAAATATTGTTGCAGATGCTTTGAGTAGAAAATCGTTGTTTGCTTTGAGAGCAATGAATACACAGTTGACATTATTTGATAATGGTTCGATATTAGCTGAATTAAAGGCTAAATCAGATTTTATTCAAAAAATTTGCGAAGCTCAAAAGTGTGATACTGAGTTGCAAATACTCAATTCAAGTCCATTTACCTAATCAAATACTTATCAATTCAACTTCCAAAATCATACTTCATCAAAGCAATTCTCAAGTATTTAAAGTCCACAATTCAATTAACCATACTCATATCAAACATACCAAAATAAGAAATTTCTATTAGCCAAACATACATCAATATTAACATCATTTACAAGCCAACTCTCATGGTTATAATCACAACTAAAATACCACATCTAACCTATACATGCCATATACCATATATACACAACTCAAAAGTACCAAAAAGATGTCTGATAGTGCGATGATGTTTCTAATGACTTCTGGATCCGAGCTAGCCTTGATTTACTATAAAACATAGAAAAATAACACGAAGTAAGCTTCATAGCTTAGTAAGCTCGCATGTAAATAACTTAATTCATAGAATAAATGTAAATCAACAAAATTCACATTAACTACAAACCTTTCTCATGTCTTAAAACATTATTAAATACCATTCAATTGAACTTTCTCTATTTAATACTCAAATAGGTTCTGTATATACCTGAATCACCTCGTACTAACCTCTTTCTCAACAACATCATTCGTTTACCCGTTGAACCATTCGAAATAGAAATTGGATATTCAATAGTCACATACGATAAGTACCTATATCATGGCTCGTAGCCAAATCAAGGTAACTTATTTGAAGAACAATTATCATGGCCCGAAGCCAAATCATCCGATATGCATAGCCTGAAGCCAAATCGGTATAACTCGCACCCAAAGTGCTAATATCATAGCCCGAAGCTAACTCAACTTATCATATAATAACATGACACAAGTATCCAAATCTATTCCTAAAGTTAAACTGGGATTTCACACTTTCCATTTCGATCTTCGAATGTATTCGTAGAGTCGTTTTCACAATTTGAACATTATCCATAATCTCATAATCATAGTTTATGCAATATCAAAGCTTTTAACATACTTTTATAATGAAATTACCACATACGAACTTACCTCGAGTATGAAAACGGTGAAATGAGTCAATTACTCGATGATCTTGCCTTTCCCTGATCTAATTTTGGATTCCTCTTTTCTTGATCTAAATATAGTCAAAATTAACTTATTTAATCAACCATTCATTCAATTTAGTCTAAGACATACATTTTGGCCTATTTGCACATTAGCCCCTAAACTTTCACATTTAATCAATTTAGTGGTTTCAAAAATAGTGGTTTCGGGACCATAATTCCAATGAGTGAGTCCATAAATATTATTATTTAACATTTACAAGTCAAGTATTATGATATAGTGAATTTTTATTTAATTGGATAATTAGTTAAGTACAAGTGGTTATCCCTTAAGTCAAGTGATTTTGGAAAATGAGGTATCAAGACATCATTTTTGTAAACCGATCTGGTAAATATTTTTACTAAATATTTAAGAAGTTACTAAATAAGTGTATTGAAGTTTGGTATGAAAATTTTAGTGATTTGATAGTTAATTAAGAAAAAAGGACTAAATTATAAAACTGCAAAAGTTAATCGATATTCACTTTTATTAGTTAAATGGCACAAATGGTAAAACTGAAAGGATTTATATGGAAATTATACCATATTTAATTATGGTGGACGATTGGATGGGTGTTTTAATTAACATGTTTTTAAATAAATTAAAAAATTATATTATATTATGTCTAAACATTAAAAAAAATTATTGTCATCTTCACCATTTTTGTTCTTTCCACCGTTTGAAGAAAGAAAGAATAAAAGGAAGCCATGGCCAAACCTTTCCAAAGTTTCCAATCATGCATGTAAGTGATTTTCGAGTCGTTTTTCATAAATTTTATGTTTTTGAGATTGTTACAACTAGGTCCAGCTAACTCGTATCTCTGATTTCAAAACTATTAAAGATTTAAAACTTACAATTAATGAATTCAAGGTGCTCTTAAGATTAAATGATAAGTTTGTAAACTTGGTTGTTGTTTAGGACTATTTTGTAAAGGAATTTTTGATAGTTTTGAAACTAGGGACTAATATGAAATTATGTAAAATTTTAGCATGTAAATTTGTGAACTTTTCAAGTGTTAAAGGCTGATTTGGGATGTTGTTAAATTTGGTTTCAAAGTATTAGGGGTTAAATGTGAAAATTTAATAAGTTCAGTTTTAAGGACTAAATTTAATAAAATGTAAAAGTTCAAGGATATTGTGTAAAATGAAATTTAAAGATTATAAGCATGAATTTGAGTAGTATTATGCAATTTGATATTGATATTTTGAATCTTAAATATTATTTAGATCAAGTTGTTGACATAGGCGAAAAAGGAAAACTGTCGAATAGTCGTTGGTATCTAAACTACTACAGTTTGTCAAGTAAGTTCATACTACTTTCCTTGATTACAATTTGTTATTAAATGTTGTTAATTATATATATAAACTACTAAAATGGAAATTATACTATATGGTAATAAATTGAATTATGAAATAATTTCGATCCACTAAGTAAAAGTCTTATACATGAGATTTTTGAATGATTCCCGTTTTGGACCGAACTCAAGCATTTGTTGCGGACTTGGATATATATGTGACATAGATTTAGACAGAACTAGTAACCTTACATGTATTTATAGCCCTAACTAGGCTATTTTTCTATGTTTCCAATGGTTTCGCCCAGATGGGTAACCTGACACATATATATTTCTATATACGATTAGCTCGGAAGAGCATCATATGTTACCCATACTTGTGTATTAACTTCTTTTACAAATTTCCATCATAAGATCAAAAGATATACAATGTGAAATTGTATTGTTAATATGGATGAAATACGAATTCTGAATATTAGTATATTCGTTATTTATTGATCTGGAATTGTTGAACATATGAATAAATATGGCAAGGATATATGATGCAATTTTAATGGATGAAAGTGATGCAAAGTGATAAATTGGAAAATGGATTCATGATGAATTTTAAGTTAAACTTGGTATTTTATCATTTGAAATTATATATGCGGTTTGGACTAAATCTCATATGGTTCATGTTTTCAATACTATGATAAGTGAATTTCTTTCATATTGATTCATGTAATTATTGAATGGTTAAGGTAAGCTATTTGTTTATATTGTATGAGCTTACTGAGTATTTTATATACTTACTCGGGTTACTACTTTTCTTTGGATTTTGGACATCCAAAACTTGTTAATTGGATCAGCAAGAAGCTCACACCTACCATCAAATGATTCGGTAGACATTTGAAATTGGAAAGATGGTTACTTCTAGCATGTATATAGGATGTTTACTTTGCAAGTATTGATTATGTTTTGGTACCTTTGTTGTAGATGTACTTATATGCAAATTTGATGTATGTAATGCCTAATGCATATTTAGTATTTTGGTACTGTGTTGCTTTAAGTCAAGTTGAACGGCACTTTAGGTGTTTATGTGATAACAAGTTTTGGTATGTATATTGCTATTTTTTTTATACTAGAATGAATGAGTTGAATGATTTGGATGGTTGTTGTTTTATGATTGTAATGTGGTGCCATTGAAGGCATATTGGTAATGTTTAATTAGCATGTTTTGACATGTTTTAATGAGTTTTGAGTTGGTACAAATAAATGTAAATGGTATAGCTTGAATTATAAGAAAAGGTATATGTTATTGCTTGCGTTTAATGATGTTTTAGGTACACATGGCTTGTGACACAGTCTGCCACATGGTCATGTGCCCCACGCAGTTGGTAACACGACTGTGTGCTCTATTTAAAATTTAAAATTTTAGGTCCGTACGGCATCAGTTAGTTAAACGGTCTAGAGACACAACCGTGTGTCTCCTTTTACATGGTCTGAGCTATACCACACAATTGAGCCACACGGTCATCACCCTGCACCAAACGGTCCCTACATTGTCACACGGCTTGGCCACACGGTCGTGTGACCTCTGTTTTCGTTATTTGCCTATATTTTGCAAAAGTATTATTTTGATCCAGAATCATTCCTAGTTTGTTTTAAATGTTTTGTAAGTTTGATTTAGGTCCTGGTATGATTGAATAACATGGAAATGGTTTTAATTTATTATGAATTGATCTCCTTTCTACTCTGTTTGAGTGGTTGATAACCCATGTTTTGCATTTTACCTGTTATTTTGTAAATGTTTCAGATTAGTCCCGATTTAGTTTTGAACTTGTTCAAAGGTTTTCGTAAGCCTAACTAAGACTCGATTTTGATTGTAATGCATGTTTAACATGGAATTAACTTGTATTTATTGTTGAATAATAATGAAAAAATTTCTTGCAGAAGTTTTAATTTTTTGTTGTAGCATCCTATAGCTCGGGTTTGAGGACTGGACCTGGTTTGGAGTGTTACACTTTGTGTATTTTTTGAAATTCCCTCGAGTACTTCTTTACTTTGAGGTTTGAAGTCATTCATGTAACTTTCCTCAATGAAAGTAGCATGAGTTGACACCATTACAATTTTCTCTTTCGGCTTATAAAACAAACCACCCTTTGTTCTTTTTGGATATTCCACAAACATGCATAATTTTATCTACGAACCCAACTTCCTCTCATCTTCATCCAATACATAGGTCGGCTATCCCTAAAGCCTTAAATGATTTAGACTTGGCTTCCTATTATGTCATAATTCGTATAGAGTTTTAGATGCCATCTTAGTTGGTACATCATTCAGAATATAGCAAGTCATTTGCAATGCATATCCCCAAAAGGATATTGGCAACTTCCAATAACTTAACATAGAACGAACCATGTCTAACAACGTTTGATTTCTCCTCTCTGCCACAACATTCTGTTGTGGAGTGCCCGACGCGGTTAACTAGGATAGAATCTCATTCTCTATGAGATATCCTAAGAACTCGTCTGATAAATATTCCTCACCTCGACCAAAAAAAATTGCCTTTATGGGTAAACCTAGTTGTTTCTCCAATTCGACACGAAATTTTTTAAATTTATCAAAGGTTTCACTCTTGTAGTGTATTAGGTACACATACCCATATCTGGAATAATTATCAATAAAGGTTACATAACATTCGTAACCTCCTCTTGCATGACATTCATAGGGCTACATACGTTAGTGTGTACAAGTCCTAAGGGTTTCACGGCCCTCATTCCTGTTGATTTAAAAGATCAATTGGTCATCTTACCTTCCAAGCAAGATTCACATTGTGGAAGATTGACTTATTTAAGCGAACTTAATGTGTCATCTTTCACAAGCCTAGTGATTATTTCTTGGTTAATATGACCAAGTCTAAAAATGCCAAAGGTACGACTCATTAGAGTTGAGAAGTTTTTAGTCTTTTATTCAAAATTTTAGTTTCAAGTAATGTGTACATTTTTGGTTTGATAAAATAGAGATTATTTGACATCAATCCATTATGCATAAGTTTAAGATTTCTAAATATTGCAATACTATTATTAAAAGTCATGGTCAAACCATCTTTATATAAATATGCAACAAAAGTCATGTTTCTTTTGAAACTTGGTACATAGAAAACGACTTTCAAAATAATCGTCCTAAAATTATCAAAATAAATATGTACATATCCTACGCCATAGTTGTCCCATTTTTGGTCCGTAATGATAAACTCTTATCTCTAAGATCTTTTGTTTCCTCCAACCCCTTTAGAGAAACACACACATTATTAGTGGCTCCAGAATCAATGAACTAGTGGTCTATTAAATCTTCCACTAACCAAGCTTCTGTCATAAACAGTTCCATACCTTCTTTGCCTTTGCCTTTTGTGGCCAGGTAATCTTTCTACTCTTTGTAGTTCACCTTGAAGGGTCATTTCTTACTACAAAAGAAACATTTAGACTTAAATAAGTCTTTAGGCTTCTCGGTTCTCTTTCCTTCCACTTAAGGTGGCCTAAAGGACTTAGCCTCATTTCTCTTAGTGTGTTTGTCATCCCTTTAAAGGAAGAAGCAACAACTACATTAGCTTTTGTTTTTTGAACCGTAACTGCCATTCAACATCAACTAATTGAATTGTAATTCCTTCATGATTTGTGTAAGTTTCATATTGTTGTTCCCAATGTTATATGCGACCCGAAAGACTAAAATCCTTTAACAAGATTTCACACACCATCTCAATTTGCATGTTCTAGTTTAGATTGGCCTTATTGTCCATGACCACGACAAAATATCTCATAAGAGTGATCGTATGGTCTTTGACCAGACTGCCAAACTTTTGTTGGGCATTCATCAAACTAGTAATAATTGAATGTAGAGCCAAGGTAGCTTAACCTCCGGACATGGCTTCTAGTTTGTCTAGAATCGCTTTGGTAATCTTAGAGTTGTCATAGCAATGAGTTATCTCATCAGACTCCTCCCAATATTTTCTAGCCTCAACTTCAGTGGCTAAAAGGCATTTATTATTAAGGACTGTTTTTAGTTTCTCACAGCTTAGGACAATCATCAAATCCCTTTTCCATTTCTTATAGTTATTTTCGTTTAGTTTCTTCTTAGTGAGTTTATTTAATAATGGAGTAGGTGTCATTTCAAACTGAAAATAAAATATTCATTCATTAATATATTTGTATTAAACAAATATTTGAAAATATTTTGAAACTTACAATATGCATTAAGATGATGCATACATTAAACCTTGAAAATATTTGTAAGTTGTTGCAATGATAATTCCTACACCTATTGAATCAAGTCACCTTAGGGCAATATTAACCAACTACTAAGAACATGTCCAATTAGTAAATGAACCTAAGTCCTTAGGCATTCACACGTACTAATAATCTTTTAACCTTTGGCCATCATTCTAACTTAAGCATAGCTTTTTGGGAAATTACTTAATTAGAATATCTTGAGTGTATAACCATCAACTCAACACCCATTACATCATGCGCCACAAACGAGTCGTCTTGCATGATAATACCTATAATAAGGCCGATCAAATATCATACAATTACAAGATAATTATTCTTATTTTCACGAAATTTCCTTAGAGAGGTCCACATGACAATCCTACCTTGGGGTAGCTCAATTGCCATGTCATCACAAAAAATCATTGATTGAGGTCGTAGGTCTTGTTTAGGGACCACCTCCCACTCAATCTTTTAAAAACATTCAAGGTTTTTAATGTCTAGTTTCAATCGTAAATGATCAATATATGCATGAAAATTACATGTGACATTCTTTCCTTAAATTATATTGTAACACTCCAAACCTGGTCGAGATGTTATGGCTGAATCTTGGAAGTTACATTAAAATCGTTTGAAAACATTTATTTATTAAAGTAACTAGATTTCAATTGTTTTTACAAAACTCAAAAACTTTTCAAATATTAATCAATTAATTTTTTTTGAAAAATAATTATTTAAAACAAGAATATTTGTGAAGTTATAAAATATTTGTAAATTTATTAAGCATGCATACATAGCAGTTTAAATTATTAAAATAAAGAAACAACCCAATTAAATAGTACAAAGTCCAAAATAACATCCAAAAATAGTTTAATAACCCATTATTGAAAATATTCATCCGAGAGGCTCCTCCAAATGCCGAGTCCAAGCCCTAAGTCTGTGTATTACCTGAAAGGTTCAGAACTAATAGGGTGAGCTTTTAAAGCCTAGTGTGGGTCTTATATTAAGTTAAATAAAAAATAAACACATATTCATCATATAACATAATGGAATTTGATGTACATGATCATGGCAGTACAATTTTGTAAAACAATTATGCAAGTTTTTATAAAGCATCTGACCCATCACCGCTATACTCCAAAATGGGTTCCTCAAAACTCATCCATCCAAACACTCCAATGTGGACGAAGCCACCAATATTTGCAGTCAAGCTGCCATGTAGGTTGTGGACAAAGTCACCATGTAGGTTGTGAACGAAGCCACCAATGCTTCCTCCTTACAATATCCCACCCGATGCATGTTATATGGTCATATATAAACATTTTACTCGTTTCAAGATTTCATTTGTCACAATAGGCATGTCGAACATGTAAATCGGGTAATATCATATAGGGCATGTTTAACATGCAATCAAATCTCGATTTTAATATCGGTGGCATGATTTAAATATTATGCCTATCATGTAATGTCATCATATCACATGTCATGAGAAATAGGAATATGCACATAGTTTCACAACATTCACCAAATCACATGAAATAACACATGTGCTTATTAAACGATTAGTTCGAGATACTTACTTGAGAATCACTTTTTTTTATGGGTTTAACATCTCTTTTTTTTTTTTGAATACTTTGTGTATTCTCAACTTTTGATATTACAAAGATTTTTCATCTGGTTTCGATTATAAATAATTATAATTTTTTTCTAGTAAGTTAACCCACACATGATTGTAGATCCACTACAAAACTTCACCCTAATAACGCCCACACTTGATCTACTCGATAAGTTACCCATATAAAGTCAATCGTAATGTGATCTCATTCTCAATGTTAGAAACTTTCTAGGTTAGTACCGATCGACCTTTCAACAAAAATAGTATATTATATGTTAACATTTGAAGGAAAAAAATACACCATGGCCTCTAAATACATTCAACCTTTAGGAAAATGAGAGAGGAATGAGTGGTTTTTCATGCCACTATCATACTCGTCTAACACGTTATGAATGTGGTCTAATTCTGGCGGTAACTTCAACTGATATGCCACTGGTCCAACCCTCTTAAGAATGCTATAAATTTATATGAATCTCAGGCTCAACTTTCCCTTACGGCCAAATCTCAATACCTTCTTCCATAGTGATACCTTAAGGAATACTCGATCACCGACATTGAACTATATATCCCTCATTTTTAAATTAGAATAAGATTTATGATGATCTGATACCGCTCTCAACTAATCCTTAATTAGTTTCACAATACTCTCGGTCTCTTAAACTAAATTTGAGACCAAGACTTTTTTCCCCCAATTCGGTCCAACATAACAGAGTTCAACATTTGCAACCATAAAGAGCTTCATAGGAAGCCATCTGAATACTCGACTGAAAGCTATTATAGTACGCAAATTCAGCAAGTAGTAGATGTTCCTCCCAACTACCCCGAAAATCAATTAAACAACTCCTCAACATATCTCTAAGGAGTTGTATAACCCTTTCAGCCTGCCCATCAGATTGTGGGTGAAAAGTTGTACTAAAGTTCAATCGTGTGCCAAGAGCCTCATGCAACTTCTTCCAAAATTGATATATGTAATGAAGATCCCGTTCAAAGATGATCGATACTGATAGCCCATGAAGTCTCACAATTTTGGAAATATACAATTTGGCGAACTTCAGTTATGAATAATCTGTGCAAACCGGCAGAAAATGAGCTAATTTGGTTAGTCTATCCAAAATTACCTAGACTGAATCTTTCTTAGAAGGCTTTTAAGGTAGCCTACTAACAAATTCCATAGTCACTTGTTCCAGCTTCCACTGAGGAATCTTAATAGGCTATAGTAAACCAAAAAGAACTCGATGATTAACTTTAACTTACTGGAACGCCAAACATTTAACCATAAACTCGGTCAAATCTCACTTTTGTCTCAGCCACCAATACTGTTCCCAAAGATCTTGATACATTTTATTCCCTCTAGGATGCATAGTGTGACACCCCAAACCGGATCGAGATAGATCGGCCCGAATTCGAAGCATTCTATTACCCACTTAAATGACTCACCGGCTAATGACCACCCAAGACACATCCTGACCTTATAACACCTCAATCTGATCTAATTATTAGTTATTTATTAATGTGGAAGAAAACTATGAGCCAATTTTAAACTTTTCCTAGGTAATTTAATCTAAGGGAGTTTTCGTTATTTCACCACCTATGGTAAACTAACCCAATTTTGGATCTAAGTGTTTACCGACCTTTGTTTAGTCATATTATACAAGCCCAAAAATTTTTAGCTTAATTTGAGTTTGTTTACTATGTCTAATTCAAGTTTTATTATTAGGGACTAAATTGTAACAAATTCAAACTATCAGTACCTATTCTGAATTATAAATTAAGTGTGTTCCTATCAAATTTTACCCATTATGAGACTAATCCTAAAATTTTACCAAGTTTCCTTATCATCCAAGCCTCTAATTAGACAAATCAATTTTTAGGACTAAATTGTAACCTAAACAAATTAGAATACCAATTTAAAAAGACAAAAATTGAAACCCCCAAAATCCACATTTTCGTGTCCCCCAGACTGTGTGTCATTAAACGACTGTGTTCGCATCATGAAAAACTTGAAGGCTAATCGTACACACCCATGTGTAACCCCTTACACGCCCCGTGTGAAAACCGCTGCACCTATTTTTGCAAAAAAATCATTTTAAAACTTGATTTTGCATATTTTAATGGCCAATAAAACCCAATTTAACTACAATTAATGAACATACATACACCTTCAATTGAATTTATTGACATCAATTAAGCCTCGATTATAAAGAATTAGACAATCAATTTCATTAATAACAAACACCAAATAAATCAACCAAGTGGCGTACCTTAGTTGCTAGTAAACCACTCCATGGAAGCTTCATTTAAACAATTGTTAGTATAAATTTCATGCCTCACATACTGTGTTATCAAGTAACAATACACCATAAATCATTTAGTAATTAAATACAAACATCAAAATTATTATAAAACCATCCAAAATAAAATGTCCAAAGTCCAAAGCCCAAATACAACAAAAAATTAAACTAATTCTCGGGAGTTCCACAATGCCCAATTACAATCTCTAAAATGTGTAATAAAGTCTTTACCAAGCCTAATCTCTTGGAACTCTTTTTCTTGGCTCCTCAACTCCTCAAGCCCGACAATTATTTGCTCAAATTGTGAGGGTGTGAGCTTTTAAAAAGCTCAGTGAATATTAATAAAAATGACTAGTAAATCCACACGCAAATCATGCTTAAATCACATTCAATCAATCACCAATTATCAGCCATAATAATGAAACAAGCCAATTTAGTTTCCATATGCATAATCAATATCTAGAATCAATTATTCATGGCTTTCAATCATCAAATGATATAGCAACAATCACACATAAATATATTGACATACACTTCTCATGGTTTAATCGGGTGATCATACATCGAATAAACGGATCTTTGAACTTTCACAAATATCAAATACAGTCCACCGAGTTGAGCGGGCTGAAGCACATGCTCCCTTATAGTGCCTCAAATGATCCATTGAGTGGAGACTCATGCTTAACACTCCCTTATCTACTCCAAACAAATCAGTCCACCTAAAGCCATATGCTCACAATATCATAAATAAATGTGAGTACTCACAAATCGTATGGCATGCCAACTACATACAATTGATCCACCATGCATGTTGTCAATATATTTAGTCAAACATAGGAAATAAATCAGTCATTATTGTGCTCAATTTAATGTGGCAAAATGCTTATGTGTAACATAGCCATTTGACATCCAATTAAATCAAGCATTTCATTTGCCATTTTCCAATATTCAATTACCAATTGTATCACCAACATATCATGATCAAAAACTCCAGTAAACATGCTTTAATCATCTTTATAATTAACCTAATTAAATAGCACAACACCACCTAAAAGCTTACTTACCATTATTCAATAAAAATTTAATTCTTGCACATTTAATACCAATCTTGCAAAAATCAGTCATTCAACCATAATTAATCAATTGAAATAATCAATTAAGCTACTAATTGAACATAAATGAGGGTCAATTTACCAAATCATCCTTAGAAATACTCACCATTCAATTTTATTCTAACACAACAAATGATCAACCAAGCAAATCCAAGCTTCAATTCCGGTTATCTCGATCCTCTTCAAGACTCAATGTTTTAATAGAGATAAAGTAGACATTACCACCTTTCCAATGTAATAATAAACATTAATTTTAATTAACTACATTAATCAAAATCCTCTCACAAAGATACTTTACCAAATTTGTAGCATCAAGTCGAAAACTCGATTCCTCACAAAATCGGTCTCTCCAACCCTCTTAAACAGTTTCAATCATCAATACTAGACTAAATACACTTATACTAAGCATGAATTTCATCTTTAAATCAATTTCACAAAATTTCAGAAAATTGGTTCATGAAGATGATGAAATTTATATTTCTTTAAATTAGCTCACAAACCATGTTTAATCTTGATAAATAAGATCAAAAACCTTTTAATAAATCCATTTTGATTTGGAATATCCATTTATTTGTGGAATTCCTCTCAAAATTTAAGATCTACCGTTAAAGAACCATGTGTTCTTGGAAGAAGATGACATTGATAAAAATCCTTTAATTGACTCTTAAATCATGTAAAAATGCTTCTAATAATCATAAAAACAAGTTTAGGATTGAATCTTACCTTTGATTCGCTCTAAATTCGTTGATTGAAAATCATGATTCAAGAAACTTGAGAAATTTTAGAATATTTTTGGCTACTTTTAAGAATACTTTTGTATGAACTAAGAGAGTATTCTGATAAGGAAATTGGTTATATCTGTTCTTTTATGATAGTCCTTTAAAATCATAGAAAGAAAATGAATTTTAAAGCTCTCTAATCTGATGCATAATGTGTAAAAAGTGAGTTAGATACATTAGTTTTAAAACTGAAACCATCCAACAGAAATTTTAAAATTGGAGAATTTGCCTAATGACCACTCCCACATTTCCCTTAATCTACCATTTAATCATTTGCCTCCAAAATTCTGAATTTTAAGGTTTATTTGTTATATAAATACTCTAATTTTCCCCTTGTTTTACAATTAAATCCTATTTAATTAATATTAAAATTTTACTCAAATTACCCCTAATAAAAATTATTTTAAAATTCCTTTTCAACCCAAATTGATTATTTTCACTAATAATTATTTAAAATATTTAAAACTAATTTTTTGGATATATACTTTTTAATTTCTCGGATTTTGTTTAATCAATTTTTTATGAAATTAATCTTCTAAATTAAATTAAATATCACTAGAAACCATATAAATTCCTAGTTTCACACTCGAAACTCGAAAAATATACCTGAAAATACTAGATCTAGTTTAGGAATATTACAACTCTTCCCCTCTAAAAAGAAATTTTGTCCTCGAAATTTACTTGAATCAAACAGATATAGATACTAACGTTTCATCAAATCTTCCGACTCTCAGGTGGTTTCTTCAATCTTGTGGTTGCACCACAAAACTTTTACCAATGAAACCATCTTATTGCGTAGCACTTTGAACTCTTGATCTAGGATTGCAAACGGCTCCTCCTTTCCTTCTCGAACAAAAGATTAAATCGAACCTCGATCTCCTCAATAGGTGTAACACCCCTAACCCTTATCCGTCGCCAGAATAGGGCCACAAGGCATTACTGAACAAAGCACAACATATAATATACATTTCTCATACATGATTCTCACATAATTATCAATCTAACACATTCAGATTGTCCCTTATAAGGCTTTACGATGCCTTAAAACATGCTTAGAAGAGGCTCAGGATTAAATCGATTACATACAAAAATTTTTGCAACTTAGAAAATTATCTTGCATTCAGGGGTCACACGCCTGTGTGAACAGGCCCTGTGCCTCATACGGTTACCAGACACGCCCATGTCACAGGCCATGCGAAAATAGGGCATACATACTGACTTGGGTCACACGGCTGACCACATGCCTGTGTGTCTAGCACGTGTACCCTTCGAAATGGCCACACACACCCGTGTGCTAGGCCATGTGCCATTTAGGGGGTATCTGACTTATGTCACACGGTCAGCCACACACCCGTGTGTGAGCCCGTGTGACACATACGGCCAGTAGACACGCCCATGTGTCTAGGCCGTGCCAAACCTGTAGGATATACTAACTTAATTTTTAGGGCTACCCCAAGGGACACACAGCCGTGTAGCATGACCGTGTGTCACACACGGCTGAGACACACACCCGTGTCTCTAACCGTGTGGACAAAAATAGGCTATTTTCAATGCTCACCTAGCAACCAAAATGACGCAATTTCAACACAATTATATGTGGCCAAAACATGTCCATTCATATACCATTCATACCATCTAGTCTCAACCATTCCAACTACTCAATTCCATAATTAAAACATACCAAGTCCTTATACCAAAATCATCAAAACTTACATAGCTTCTAAATGCATTTATTCAACAATTTGTCATCTATTTTATGTCTCAAAATCAATCCACAACATATCATCTTCCAAGCATTAACTTACCAAATGGCAACTAGCTACTTAAGCAACCATATAACTATATCAAAACATAAGGCAATTTATAAATCATATATTATTCATCCAACACATAATTCAAGCCAACTTAAATGGCTAAAAACACCTTAACATTAACATCATTAACAAGCAAAATCACATGGCTAATATCATAGCTCGAAACATACCAAAATGACACTAGCTATACATGCCATATGCCATAAATACAAGCTTCAAAAGTACCAATAAATTGATCGATAGTGTGACGATGCTCCTGACGATCCCCGAGTCTGAGCTAGCTTTGATTATCTATAAAGCATAAACAAATAACACAGTAAGCTTTTTAGCTTAGTAATTCGTACATGAGTTGCTCAATTCATCAAACAAATATAACACTAGCATTTACACATTACCAAATCAACATCACATTCACACAAACCTTTCTTATGTCTCAAAACATGATTAAATACCATTTCATTGAACTTTTTCAATATAATACTCGAATAGGTTCCATACGTACCTGTATCACATCATACTAACCTTTTTCTTAACCACGTCATTCTTTTACCCGTTGAACCATCGAAATAGAAGTAGAATTCTCAAGGATCTCAATTGATAAGTACCTATACCATGGCCCGAAGCCAAATCAAGGTAACTTATCTTGGAGTACCTATACCATAGCCCGTAGCTAGATTAAGGTAACTCCTCTATGAATACCTATACCATGGCTCGTAGCCAAATCAAGGTATTATTCGCACCCGAAGTGCCGATATCATGGCCCGAAGCCAATACACTAACCTAATGACATTTCATTAGCATTCTATCTATTTCTAAGGTTTGACCAGGAAGTTTTACTTGTTGATTTCATCTTCGAACACCTCCGTAGAGTCGTAATCATGACTAAAACATTATCCGAAATCTCAAAATCACAATTTATATGATATCAAAGCATTTAACATGCATTTATAATGAAATTACCACATACGAACTTACCTCGGGTATGAAAACGGCGAAATGAGTAAATTACTCGATAAGCTTGCCTTTCCCCCGATCTAATTCCCGATTCTTTCTTTCTTGATCTATATGTATTCAAAATTAACTCATTTAATTAACATCTCAATCAATTTCATCCACAAACACATATTTAGGCTAATTTGCACTTTGGCCCTAATCTTTCACATTTATTCAATTTAGTCCATATTTCGTAAATACACAAAATTCACAAAATTCAATATAACCCATGCTTATATGAATTCTCTATAGGTCCCTAGAAGCCCATGCTTTTCATTTATTTCACAATTTAACCCCTCAATTTACACTTTTCTTAATTTAATCCCTAATTGACATTTTTGTCAAAAATCACTTTATAAAACATGTATATCAAACACCAAGCTTGCATAATTCATCATCAAACATCATAAAACTCATGGATTCATCAATGGTAATTTTTAAAATCACCAAAAAATTCAAAAATTAGGGTACGGGCTAGCTAGTACTCAAAGCAACTGTAACAGCCTGATTTAGGGCCTACTCAAAACAGTGGTCTCGGGACCACAAATTTGAAGTTAGAAAAATTATTTTACTCTTTTTATGACGTTATAGTATGATTTTATTAGTACATGAAAAATTTGGTAAGCTAATTTTAATGTTTTCAAGCCCGATTGCGAAAAAGGACTAGATCGCATAAAAGGCAAAAGTTGCATTTTAGTACCCAAATGTGATAAATAGCTAGAGAACTTAAATTTAGGGTCTTTAAAGGGCAAATAGACCCTTGTGAATAGCCTAGCTAGCCATGGTGTGAGGGGAGACAAAATTGTTAAAGTTTGGTGATGTTTATGTCACCAATTTTGACTAGTTTCATTTTAAATAAAAGAAAAAAGAAGGAAAAAGATATCATCTTTCTCCCTTCTTAGCCAAAAATATCAGAAAATATTTGGGGTTTAAGAGCTTGAAATTTTCAGCAACTTAAAGCCCTCACAAGTAAGTGATTCTCACACCCTTTGTTGATGATTTTCGCATTTTTGAAACCCTTGAAGCATGAGCTTTCAAATCAGGGTGATATCTTGCAAAATAGTTAAGAGTTTAAGATTTTGCCATGGATTTTTTTTTATGTTTATTGAGTCTTTATGGAAGAATAAGAGTCCTAGTTGGGTTATAAACAACTTTTGTGAAAGGTGTTGCCATGAAAACACCTAAAAGGACTATTTTGCATAAGTTGCAAAATAGTTGTTAAGTGTGTGAAATATTGAGAATTTTGGATTGCTATAGTAGTAAAAAGAGTTTAGCTAGGCTTGAAATACAAAGAAATTCGATAAAAATTGATTTTCGAGCATAGGGTCAAAATGGTTATTTTGTTAAAGTCTAAGGGCAAAATGGTTATTTTACCAAAGGTGTGAATTTATGATTGCTTACTCTTAATTAGTGACTAAATGAATGCATATTGTCATTATAGATCAAGATTTACCAAATCCGAACCTAGACCGGGGGAAGGCCAAGCAAACCAACTAAACCTAGTAGTCAAGTACTTTTTGTAAACCGAGGTAAGTTGCATGTAAATAATACAACTACACTGTTAATACTTGCATTCATATTGCCTTTGAACTGATATTGTATGAGTTTTTAAGTTATAAGTTGAGAATGCCTAGTAATATTTGAGATAATAGAGATATCCTGTTGAAACTTTAGGATACAAACTGGATATTCGTGCCAAGGCATTGGGTGAATTGTGCGCCAGTGTAAGACATGTCTGGGACATGCTTCGGCCACATTCTGAGAGCTAGTGTAAGACCATGTCTGGGACATGGCATCGGCATCCAGGCGAGGGCTAGTGTAAGACATGTCTAGGACATGCATCAGCCATACAAAGATAGCCAATGTAAGACGTGTCCGGCACGCGTCGGCTAAGAGTTGTGCTAGTGTAAGACATGTTTGGGACATGCATCAGCATGCATATGTGAGTGCTAGTGTAAAACATGTCTGGGACATGCATCGGCCTCGACAGAGATAGCTAGTGTAAGACGTGTCTGGGACACGCATCGGCAATATATCCCATGTTAAAGGTTCAGAGAATATCCAGTAGTATTCCAAACGTTTAATGGTGAGAGTTATAGATCAATCTTAATAAAGAAAGAATAAACATGTTGTGAGTGTTACAGGTACCTATATGATAAGTATGAGTAACGAGCTTAATTTAGAAAATGTGACTCGAGTAGATGATAAAGATTAAGTTGAGTTATGTTTACATTTGAGCATGACATCTAGTGGTGAGATTGTTGCTGTATATTTATTTATATGCAACTTACTAAGCTATTGCTTTCCCTCTTTCCTTTCATTCTTCTTTCAGCGTTATTTAGCTAGCTCGAGGATCCCTTAAAGTCAGAGATATCAATCACACTATCGTCCGCAGCATTCGGTATAGTTTGATTTATATTTTTGAGGGTGGCATGTATAGGGCTAGACTAGGATGTTACATCATGAGATCTATTTATATATTTTGGCTTAAGTCAAAACCCTTATTTTTGTATCAAGCCTAGAATAATTGCTATTATTCATATTGATGAATGCATATGATGCCCTTTCTATGGTTGAATTAATGTCCATTGTGATGAGATGGGTATATTGAAATGATCTTGTGTAGGTTGTGCAAGATGGGTGACAAAAAAGGCATAGGAAATAGCCTAGTTTGTCCACACAAGTAAGACACATGGGCATGTGTCTAGGACGTGTGTGACACACAGTTCACGCCTACAGATGTGTGTTATGGTCATGTGTCCCCTGCACTTAAAACTTTAAAGTCATTTTAACACACGGGCAGGCCACACGGGCATATGTCCATGCCGTGCCATAAAGCCAGTATGTATGCTAGTAGCACACGGGCAAGAGACATGGCCATGTGTCTCGGCCGTGTGAAGGACACGGTTGCAGGGCATGGGTTTGTTCTTGGGCCTTGTTGTTTTGGCAGAATACCCAAGTTTTCAGACACGGGCTTAGACATAGGCGTGTCCCAAGCACACGGTCGTGTGCTCTATACCCACACGGGCGTGTAGAATCTTGTTGCATGAAATTTTTCTAAGTTTTAAATGAGTTCTTGATTGGGCTTTGAACCACCTCGGATGTATGTTTTGGGTCTTGTAAGCCCATATTTGGGATAGATTTCTTAAGAATGGAAAAGTTTTAAATTGTTTGAGGTTTCATGGCCCGGTTTTATATAGTTGATTAAGTTTGAGTCAGGTAATACCTCGAACCCCATCCCGGCGTTAGATACGGGCGAAGGGTGTTACATTTGGTGGTATCAGAGCATGGTTTAGTCGATTCTAGGATTAAGCTGGCCAGAGTATGAGTCTAGCTATACATGTCACGCATATGCATATTGATAGTGTGACGATTCCTGACGGTTATAAATTGTGTTTTTAAAGTAATGGATCCTGATAGAACCACGGTGGATGAAGTGAAAAGTAATGCGCCGGCTCCCGCAGAAGGGACCGCGCCAGTAGAGAGTGAGCCCGTGAGTATGGGCCAAGGCGTAAGGGCTAGGAAAGCCTACCTCCGAATGATGGATGCTTGGTATATGGAGTTTGTTCGTGCGAACCCGAACACTCTACCTCCCTTACCTCATCCGATTCCTCAATATGCCCCGATGGCTCCGTAAGGTGCGGATGTGTTCAAACAAGAGAAACCTCCTATAGACAAGATCCGGAAGCATGGGGCAGAGGAATTTCGGGCTAGTGTAAATGATGACCCAGAGAGGGCGGAGTTTTGGCTAGAGAATACCCTGAGAGTATTCGATGAGCTATTGTGCACGCCTGAAAAGTGCGTAAAATATGTCGTGTCACTCTTACGAGACTCGGCTTATCAGTGGTGGAACACTCTCGTATCGGTAGTATCGAGAGAAAGAGTGATTTGGGAATTCTTCCAAGGAGAATTTCAAAAGAAGTACATCAGCCAGAGGTTTATGGACCAGAAAAGGAAGGAATTTCTAGAGTTAAAGCAAGGTAATAAGACTGTAACAAAGTATGAGAATTTGTGAAACTCAGCAAGTATGCACGAGAATCCATATCCACTGAAGCTACCATGTGTAAGAGGTTTGAAGATGGCCTCAATGAAGACATTCGAGTATTCGTGGGCATCCTAGAGTTAAGAGAATTTGTAGTTCTCGTTGAGAGAGCATGAAAAGTAGAAGAGTTGGTGAAAGAAAGGAGGAAAGCGGCCAGCAAGTCATGAGATTTAAAGAAAAGATAGATGGGGAAAGCGTATCAGTCCTCCTCTAAGAGGTCAAAGGAATTTGCTACCCGATCAAATACTCTGGTGGGGTATTCGAAGAGAAATAAGAATCAGCAGAACAAGGCGTCTAGAGCCCAAACTACTTCAGTTGCAAGTGTTGGTAGTGCTCGGCCAAATAGACCGGAGTGTTCACAATGTGGAAGACGTCACTTAGGCGAATGCCGAGTGAATGAGAGGGGCTGTTTCAAGTGTGGGTCACTTGACCACTTTATCCGCGAGTGTCCTGAGATGGACGAGAGAGAGAGAAAACAAGATGGGAAAGCAAGCAGTGCTCCCTTGAGAGGTAGGCCTCAAAGGAACCTGGGGAGTGGGACTGGTAGTAGAGGTGCACCGAGAAATACTACGATGAGGTCTGAAGGTAAGGTGCCAGCGAGGACCTATGCTATACGAGCTCAAGAAGAGGCAGAGTCTCCAGACGTGATCATGAGTAACTTTTCTATCCATGATATAAATGTTGTCGCTTTAATTGACCCGGGATCTACCCACTCTTACATATGTATGGTTTAGATACCTCGTATAGACATGCCTATAGAGTCCACTGAGTTTGTTATGAAAGTGTCTAACCCGTTAGGCAAGCATGTATTAGTGGATCAAGTATGTAGAAATTGTCCTTTAACGATTAGAGGCCATGGTTTTCCGGCCAACTTGATGTTGCTACCGTTTAATGAATTCGATGTAGTTCTTAGGATGGATTGGCTGACCTCCCATAGCATTGTAATAGATTGTGGAAGAAAAGTAATTCAGTTAAGATGTGAGAATGGTAGTGTTATATGAGTTGGGTCAGATAAGTCAGATAATCTGCCTGTAGTAATATCGTCTTTGACCTCCAAAAAATGCTTGAGAAAAGGTTACGAAGCTTATCTAGCTTTTGTGTTGAATACCCAAGTGTCCAACTCAAAGATTGAGTCAGTACCGGTGGTTTGTGAGTTCATAGATGTCTTTCCAGAGGAGTTACCAGGGTTACCCCCAGAGAGAGAGGTTGAGTTTAGTATCGAGTTGGCTCCAGGTACAACGCCAATCTCGATTGCACCGTATAGGATGGCCCCTACCGAGTTAAAGGAGTTGAAAGTACAGTTACAAGAGTTAACAGATAAAGGTTTTGCTAGACTGAGTAATTCACCATGGGGTGCTCCAGTACTTTTTTGTGAAAAAGAAAGACGGGTCGATGAGGTTATGTATTGACTACAGACAGCTTAACAAGGTGACAGTGAAGAACAAGTACCCCTTATCAAGGATCGATGATCTCTTCGATCAACTAAGGGGAGCCACAGTATTTTCTAAAATAGATCTGAGATCGGGTTACTACCAGTTAAGGGTCAAGGACCAAGACGTGCTGAAGACTTCTTTTCGGACGAGATATGGGCATTATGAGTTTCTTGTCATGCCTTTTGGACTAACAAATACCCCGCCAGTGTTTATGGATTTGATGAACCGCATCTTCAGGCCGTACTTGGATAGGTTCGTCGTTGTTTTCATAGATGACATACTGATTTATTCACGTGATGAGAGTGAGCACGCGGAGCATTTGAGGATTGTGTTACAGACCTTAAGAGATAAATAGCTTTATGCTAAGTTTAGTAAAAGCGAGTTTTGGCTTAATGAAGTTGGATTCTTAGGATACATTGTGTCAGGCGATGGGATCAGAGTTGACCAAATAAGATTTCAGCTATTTTGGAGTGGAAACCGCCGAGGAATGTAACAGAGGTTCGTAATTTTCTGGGGCTAGCGAGGTATTACAGACGCTTTGTAAATGAATTTTCTATGATAGCTGCTCCGATAACGAGACTATTGCAGAAAGACGTCCAGTTTGAATGGACAGAAGAATGTCAGCCGAGTTTTGAAAAATTAAAGGCTTTGATGACTAAAGCCTGAATTTTAGTGCAACCGGAGTCAGGTAAAGAATTTGTAATTTATAGTGACGCCTCCTTAAATGGTTTAGGGTGTGTACCCATGCAAAAAGGTAAGGTTGTAGCCTATGCCTCGAGACAGCTAAAACCACATGAGAAGAATTATCTGACCCATGATTTAGAGCTTGCAACTGTAGTGTTCGCCTTAAAGATTTGGCGACACCATTTGTACGGAGAGAGATGTAAAGTATTTACCAACCACAAGAGTTTAAAGTACTTGATGACTCAAAAGGAATTGAATTTGAGGCAACGTCAATGGTTAGAACTATTAAAAGATTATGAGTTGATCATCGACTACCATCCGGGAAAGGCGAATGTAGTCGCTGATGCCTTGAGTAGAAAGTCGTTGTTTGCCTTGAGAGCTTTGAATACGCAGTTGACTGAAATTGAGGATGGTTCGATCTTAGCAGAACTGTAACAGCCCGATTTAGGGCCTAGTCAAAACAGTGGTCTCGGGACCACAAATTTGAAGTTATAAAAATTATTTTATTATTTTTATGAGGTTATAGTATGATTTTATTAGTACATGAAAAATTTGGTGAGCTAATTTTAATGTTTTCAAGCTCGATTGCGAAAAAGGACTAGATCGCATAAAAGGCAAAAGTTGCATTTTAGTACCCAAATGTGATAAATAGCTAGAGAACTTAAATTTAGGGTCTTTAAAGGGCAAATAGACCTTTGTAAATAGCCTAGCTGGCCATGGTGTGAGGGGAGACAAAATTGTTAAAGTTTGGTGATGCTTATGTCACCAATTTTGACTAGTTTCATTTTAAATAAAAGAAAAAAGAAGGAAAAAGCTATCATCTTTCTCCCTTCTTAGCTGAAAATATCAGCAAATATTTGGGGTCTAAGAGCTTGAAATTTTCAGCAACTTAAAGCCCTCACAAGTAAGTGATTGTTACACCCTTTGTTGATGATTTTCGCATTTTTGAAACCCTTGAAGCATGAGCTTTCAAATGGGGGTGATATCTTGCAAAATGGTTAAGAGTTTAAGATTTTTCCATGGATGTTTTCATGATGCATATTGAGTCTTTATGGAAGAATATGAGTCCTAGTTGAGTTATAAACAACTTTTGTGAAAGGTGTTGCCATGAAAACACCTAAATGGACTATTTTGCATAAGTTGCAAAATAGATGTTAAGTGTGTGAAATATTGAGAATTTGGGATTTCTATAGTAGTAAAAAGAGTTTAGCTAGGCTTGAAATACAAATAAATTCGATAAAAATCAATTTTCGAGCATAGGGTCAAAATGGTTATTTTGTTAAAGTCTAAGGGCAAAATGGTTATTTTACCAAAGGTGTGAATTTATGATTGCTTAATCTTAATTTGTGACTAAATGAGTGCATATTGTCATTATAGATCAAGATTTACCAAATCCGAACCTAGACCAGGGGAAGGCCAAGCAAACCAATTAAACTGAGTAGTCAAGTACTTTTTGTAAACCGATGTAAGTTGTATGTAAATAATACAACTACACTGTTAATATTTGCATCCATATTGCCTTTGAATTGATATTGTATGAGTTTCTAAGTTATCAGTTGAGAATGCCTAGTAATATTTGAGATAATAGAGATATCCCGTTGAAACTTTAGGATACAAACTGGATATTCGTGCGAAGGCATTGGGTGAATTGTATGCGGTGTAAGACATGTGCGGGACATGCTTGGCCACATTCGAGAGCGGTGTAAGACCATATGCGGGACATGGCATCGGCATCCAGGCGAGGGCTAGTGTAAGACATGTCTGGGACATGCATCAGCCATACAGAGACAGCCAGTGTAAGACGTGTCTAGGACACGCGTCGGCTAAGAGCTGTGCTAGTGTAAGACATGTCTGGGACATGCATCAAAGACGCAGCGTATATGAGTGCGATGTAAGACATATCCGGGACATGCATCGGCCTCGACAGAGATAGCTAGTGTAAGACGTGTCTGGGACACGCATCGGCAATATATCCCATGTTAAAGGTTCAAAGAATATCCAGTAGTATTCCAAACGTTTCAATGGTGAGAGTTATAGATCAATCTTAATAAAGAAAGAATAATCATGTTGTGAGTGTTACAGGTACCTATATGATAAGCATGAGTAACGAGCTTAATTTAGAAAATGTGACTCGAGTAGATGATAAAGAGTAAGTTGAGTTATGTTTACATTTGAGCATGACATCTAATGGTGAGATTGTCGCTGTATATTTATTTATATGCAACTTACTAAGCTATATGCTTACCCTCTTTCCTTTCCCTCTTCTTTCAGCGTTATTTAGCTAGCTCGAGGATCCCTTAAAGTCAGAGATATCGATCACACTATCGTTCACAGCATTCGGTATAGTTTGATTTATATTTTTGAAGGTGGCATGTATAGGGCTAGACTAGGATGTTACATCATGATATCTGTTTATATATTTTGGCTTAAGTCAAAAGCCCTTATTTTGTATCAAGCCTAGAATAATGGCTATTATTCATATTGATGAATGCATATGATGCCCCTTCTATGGTTGAATTAATGTCCATTGTGATGAGATGGGTATATTGAAATGATCTTGTGTAGGTTGTGCAAGATGGGTGACAAAAAGGGCTTGGGAAATAGCTTAGTTTGTCCACACGGGTAAGACACATGGGCGTTTGTCTAGGCCGTGTGTGGCACACGGTTCACGCCCACGATGTGTGTTATGGTCGTGTGTCCCCTACACTTAAAAATTTAAAGTCATTTTAACACACGGGTAGGCCACACGGGCATGTGTCCATGGCGTGCCATAAAGTCAGTATGTATGCTAGTAGCACACGGGCAAGAGACACGGCAATGTGTCTCGGCCGTGTGAAGGACACGGTTGCAGGGCACGGGTGTGTGCTTGGGCCGTGTTGTTTTGGCAGAATGCCCAGGTTTTCAGACATGGGCTTGGGACATGGGCGTGTCCCAAGCACACGGTCGTGTGCTCTATACCCACACGAGCGTGTAGAATTTTGTTGCATGAAATTTTTCTAAGTTTTAAATGGGTTCTTGATTGGGCTTTGAACCATCTCGGATGTATGTTTTGGGTCTTGTAAGCCCATATTTGGGATAGATTTCTTGAGAAAGGAAATGTTTTAAATTGTTTGAGGTTTCATGGCTCGATTTTATATAGTTGATTAAGTTTTAGTCAGGTAATACCTCGAACCCCATCCCGGCTTCGGATACGGGCGAGGGGTGTTACAACAACGATCACAAAAACATAAAAATCAATAAAAATCGAGCTAAAATATACCTTAATCAAGCTCAACCATGGCCGAATGGATGAAAGCTCAAAACCCTATTTTATTTCTCTAATATTCGGCTAAGGAAGAAAGAAATGAGTAAAATTTTGGCTTTTGTTTTAATTACATTAACCTTAATAACCAAATTACTATTTTAACCTTAATTAAAACATTAACAAAACATTTAATGGTTGGTCATTTAGTCAAATTCCACTAATCATGGTCTAATTACAACATAAGGATCTTTCATTTAATAAGCCATGGAAATTAAGCACTTTTAACTAATAACATACTACTTTTGCATTTTACGCAATTAAGTCCTTTTTCTCGAATTGAGCTATTAAACGATAAAATTAGCTTACGAAATTTTCACACATACATACTCACATGCTATAAACATCAAAAATAATATTAAAATAATTTTACGACCTCGAATTTGTGGTCCCAAAACTACTATTCTGATTTAGTTAAAACCGAGCTGTTACAACAAGAACAACGTGAGAAGGATCAGATCTGTACTTTCTTAACATGGAGACATGGAAGACATCATGAATACGCTCTAGATCAGGCGGCAACAACAAACGATAGGTAGCCAGTCCAATCTGATCGGCAACCTCATAAGGGCCAATGAACCTCGAACTGAGCTTACCCTTCCGCCCGAACCTCATAACTTTCTTCCACGGCGAAACCTTCAAAAATACCTTATCACCAACCTGATACTTGATGTCTCGAAGTCTCAGGCCAATGTAAGGCTTATGTCGATCAAAAGAGACCTTCAACTACTCACAAACAAGTCTCGCCTTATCTTTAACCTCTCAAACCAACTCCAAACCCAAGTTCCTCTTCTCCTCCATATCAAACCAACACAGAGGAGTCTTACACCTCCGACCATACAAAGCCTCGAACGGTGTCATCTGAATACTCTTTTGATAGCTATTATTATAAGTAAACTCGGGTAACGGTAAGTGACGATCCCAGTTACCTCTGAAGTCGAGATAGCACAACTACGAAGCATGTCCTTAAGAATCTGGATCACCCTCTTTGACTGACCATTGGACTGTTGATGATAAGCTGAATTGAAATGAAGCTTTGAACCCAAAGGCTCATGCAATGCTTTCTAGAATCTCAAAGTAAACCGCGGATTTCGGTCTGATATGATTGAAACAGGAACTCCATAAAGACGAACAATCTCTTAAATGTAGAGCTTAAGTAACTGATGCAGACTAAAAGTCATGCAGACCGGTAGAATGTGTAGACTTTCTAAATTTGTCTACAATCACCGAGATCAAGTCCTTACGTGTTGGAGTCAAAGGAAAACCCAAAATAAATTCCATCGTAATCCACTCTATTTCCACTCCAGAATCTTAATAGGCTGAAGCAAACCCAATGGATGCTGATGTTCGGCTTTCATCCTCTGACAAACCAAACATCTCGCAACAAAGTTGGCAACATCCTTCTTCAACCTAGACCACCAATATAAAACCCTAAGATCTTGATACATCTTATTCCCAGCGGGATGCATCGTAAAAGGACTACTATGAGCCACAGTAAGAATCGAGTGTTTCAGATCCTCGTCTCTCAGAATATACAAGCAACCTCAGAAACATAAAACACCATCAAAGTTGAGATCAAAATCCCACTGAACACCTGACTCAACCTAACGAATTGGATGAGCCAAACTCTCATCAAAAGGCTGACATTCACGAATCTGCTGTGAAAGAATCGACCTCACCTGAAGTTTAGCCAATAGACTCACATCCTTAGAGATAGACAACCGCGCAAACATAGCCCTCAAATCAACTAGAGACTTGTGACTTAGAGCATCTGCAACTACATTCGCTTTCCCCGAATGGTACTCGATCACACAATCATAATCTTTCAGCAACTCAATCCAGCGCCTCTATCTCAAGTTTAAATCCCTATAGGTTAGGAGATACTTAAGACTCTTGTGATCAGTGTATATCATACACCTCTCACCATACAAGCAGTAACACCAAATCTTGAGCGCGAAGACTACGGTAGCTAACTCTAGATCGTAAGTCGGATCGTTACACTCATGCGGCCTTAACTGCCTCGAAGCATAAGTAACTACCCTACCATCCTGTATCAGCACACAACCCAATCCCGTATAAGAAGTATCATTGTAAACCACATACTATTTATGGAATATTCAGTTCATTATGTCTATAAATGTGGTATATGCATTCGTCAACCCGAATGGCATGACAAGAAACTTGTAATGACCATACCGAGTCTTAAAAGCCATTTTTATCACATTCGAATCTTTAACCTTCAATCGATAATACGCAAACCTCATATCAATCTTCGAGAAAACTGAAGCTCCTCGAAACTAGTAAAACAGATCATCAATCCTTAGTAGTAGATACTTATTTTTGATGGTGAACTTATTCAGCTAGCGATAACTGATGCACAGTCTTAAAGTCTCATCCTTATTCTTTACAAAAAACACCGATGCTCTCTATGGAGATACACTTGGACGAATAAACCCACAATCTAAAGGTACACAGTATCTCCCACAGTAACATAGAATTTCCTCTAAATTAAACTCAAAGTTTGTAGTCTTACCTTCTTCAATCTACTTGATATGTGGCACGAGAGACAAATCTAAAGACTGTTTCAACTTGATTTCACCCACCAAAGTAGGTCTCACTTGTAACTTTGCAAGCAGACATCCATCATTGTACAAAATTAATCAAGCAAACATCACTCTCAATTTAGTCATCGACCTTCTACGCAACACATCAGCCATAACATTTGTCTTACCCAGATGGTATTCAATGGTGTAATCATAGTCCTAAAACAACTCTATCCATCTCATTTGCCTCAAGTTTAACTCCTTTTAGGTGAAGAGATACTTAAGGCTTTTGTGATCCGTGCAAATAATACACTTCTCATTGTAGAGATAATGTCTCCAAATCTTAAGAGCGAAGACTACTGCAGCTAACTCGAAATCATGAGTAGGGTAGTTACACTCATGCGGTTTAAGTTGTCTCAAGGCATAGGCCACAACCTTTCCGTCTTGCATTAACACACATCCAAGACCAGTGTGAGATGCATCATTATAAACCACAAACTTATTCCCGGACTCAGGCTGAATCAAGACAGGCGCATGAGTCAATATTGATTTAAGTTTCTTGAGACTACTCGTTGCTTCTCGGTCCACTTGAAAAGGGCATTCTTCATAATTTGGTCAAAGAAACTACAATCAAAGAGAAACCTTCCACAAACCTCCTATAATAACCTGCAAGGCCAAGAAAACTCAGAATCTCACTAACATTCTTAGGCTGCTTCCATTCTAGAATAGCCTTGATCTTATTTGAATCAACACAGATGCCCTCAGTTGATACCACATGACCCAAAAACATCACTTCACGGAGCTAAAACTTGCATTTACTCAACTTGGCATACAACTTTTTCTCATAGAGGGTTTGTAGAACCACTCTCAAATGCTCTTCATACTCAACTTCAGTCTTAGAATAAATTTAGATGTCGTCGATGAAAACCACCACAAATTGATCTAGATAGGGTTGAAAAACTAGATTTATGAGGTCCATGAAAGCGGCTGGTGCATTAGTAAGACCAAAAGCCATCACTAAGAACTCATAGTGGTCATACCGAGTTCTAAAAGTGGTCTTTGGTATATCCACTTTTCTCACCTTTAATTGATAATAACCCGACCTCAAATCAATCTTGGAGAAAACTTTTGCGCCCCTAAATTGATAAAAAAAGTCATCAATTTTTGGCAACCAATACTTGTCCTTCACTGTTAGCTTGTTCAACTGTTGGTAACCAATGCAGAGTCTCATCGATCTATCCTTCTTCTTTACGAATAGAACTGGAGCTCCCCAAGGTGACACACTCGGCTTTAAGAATGAACGATCCAACAAATCTTGCAACTACACCTTTAGCTCCTTAAGCTCTTTAGGTGCCATGTGGTAAGGAGCTATAGACACCGAAGCTATCCTAGGTAGAAACTCGATCCTAAAATCAATCTCGTGCTCCGGAGGTAAACCAAGCAACTCCTCTGGAGAAGACAATGGGAAACTCCCTCACTACACGGATGTTCTATATGATTGACTATTCCACATTTGTATACAGAATGTATGCCTAATAACCATCGCATCCCTTACGAACCAACCTTTCCGCCACTAAAGTGTAGATCACATTAGACAAGTAATCTCGATGCTCCCCAATCATAACTATTTCCTTTCTTGGCAGAGTTCTCAGAGCAATCCACTCCGTATCACAATCTAAATTGACTTGGAGTTCCTTTAACCAATCGATACTAAAAGTAAGGTCGAATTCTCCAAAAGGTAACTCCATTAAGTTAGTTGGAAACAATTCTCCCTAAGTTTCTAAGGGACATCTTCTATAGATTTTATTTACAAATATAGACGGCCCTAGGGGACTAAGTACAGTTATATCGCTAATGGTGTCTTCCACTACAACTCTCAATTTATTAGACATAGAGCAGACAATATAAGAATGAGTAGAACCTATATCTATCAAAGCAAAGTACTATATGGAATTAATTGTAAAGGTACCTGTGATGACATCAGCTGAATGAGGAATAGACAATGGAGCAAAAAGAGGGATCATGTTGGAGTAAATAAAGTAAGTTGACTTGAAAAGAAGGAAAAAAATCTCCCTTGAGCAAGGAAAGTAGTGTTGGACGGCAAAAGGTTGCTAACATACTAAAGTTGACCAAAAAAAATTAAATAAAAACTTGGGAGTAAGAAGACTTGAACCAAGGACCTTTAGGAAACTTTTAAATCTTTTAACCACTTGACTACCCATTAGCTTATGTTTACTTTAACCGAAATTATTTAAAAAAAACATGGTATGTTACATATAGGGCATACTTATCATACATATGCATGAACATACATTCATAGTTAAATAAATATCGTCATGTTGTCATATATAAAAGCACAAAATTTAAATAACCCTGACCAACAACAGTTTCCATGATTCCGTCCTAGAAAAACAATAAAATTACAAAATTCACCCCAAAGCATACTTTGGTTTTTATATTTTGCCACCATGGACTTTCATTGCGACATCAATTCATGTTGCTATCGTCACCGTTTTTCTGCCACCGTCGTCGCCGCTGCTAGGGTGTCATCAACCAACAACTGGCCATTGTCATCTACCTTCGCCGCCGGCCCTTATCGTCGACCATCACTATTAGACCATCAACAATCTCTTGTTGCTAGACCACTGTCGGTGTTTTTGTTGGTTTGGTTGGGTCGGGTTTGCATCGTTTCGATCAACCTGAATGTGTCTCATTTCTCCGAGTTCTGCCAAAAAAATAGGTTACTTGAGTCCTATGTTTGTTTCTACATCACATAATTTATTTTAAAATAATAAAAATAAGTCATGAGTGGAAATGATTATCCATGATCTAATTATACATACCCGAAAACTAATAATAATTACATTTAATTTTCTAGGATCACAACTTTGGAAAAATTACTTTATAATACATAGTAATAAAATAATAAAATACATTCATTCATATACATCCCCCTAAACATGCATATGATTACAAGAATTCCATATCTTATCAAAATTAATCACTTATGAAGAAGAAAAATTCTAAAATTCTGGTATCAGTTTATACTATAAACATAGCACAACCTGGCTTTGATACCAAATGTTAGAAAAAATTCGATTCAAAAATATTTTTCTTATACAGTGGAAAAATAAAAATTTTAAAACCGAGTCAATTTGTACTTATACCAATAAACTTTACCCGAAATTGCACCTGTATTTTCAGCTAAATGGATCCTTGTCATTCTTAGCTTTTAATTGAACGACATTTTCTGCTATTCTTGTACCACAAATTACTTTAAGTATGGGCTCAAATGAATTCGAATCAAACACAAAATAAAAAATTATTTACTTTACTTTTAGTGGGAAAGCAAATCTCTCTAACCGGTAGGATTGTTATTCCTTAAAATAGAATTTATACTTAGAAAATAAATTCTCACTATTTTCGGGTAGAATAATGATATCTCAAACTTGTATATTTATCCCTACCAGTGCCATTTATTTATAGGGAGAATAAGTGAAACCCTTATTGAATTAGTAGAAGTCTATTTCAATAGAAAAACAAAATCCTAGTTCAACTAGAAGAGAAAGGCGACAACCATAGTTAAATATACTAGGATTTGTCATCCTATGAATTAGCATGAGGTGCTTTTGGGCCTCTCCCATATCAAGTCCAGTTATAAATTTTTTATAATTCAATCCAACCCAATACATGTTTTTCTATTCTTCAAAATAGATATCATAAATTAATTAAGTAGCTAATTAATTTCCCAATTAAGCAATTTTCTCAACCCGATTTTAGTAATATTAAAATCATTACAACTTTACCATAAAAGAATCTATAAGAAAACATATTTAATATTTCTACATTCAATGGATTCACTATGACTAATTAATTTAATTTAATTTTCGAAGTTCAATTAATTAATTAAACAATAACTTGAAAACCCATAAATTAATTTTTTAAGTCATTTCCATTTAGTGAGAAAACCATATTCATTTCTGAATGTTTCTCATTTCTTAAACTTTACCATTTCTATCCATTATGTTCCCTTGATTCAACATGCAATTCATTTTTGGTTTCAACGAGCGGAGGGATCGATTGGATATATGTGGTTAGGGCTCAAATGATTTATAATTAAGATCCAGCTTTTCACCTATAAATTATAAATTTATTTAGTCACGAAGTCATTCCACTATAGTATTGTGATTGGGCTCTTCCTAATGACATACAATTATGAAAGTAACTCGATCAGTGCTCGACCAATGACCTTGTCATAAGTGTGTTACCTTTATAGGGTATCCTTAATCTCTTTGGGATAAATCCACTTTCCTAATATAATCCTATTTTATCTCATGGTAACCATTACATCTTTCTTAATGAAAAGTCAACTACTATCAAATAGTAATGAAGTCATTCATCACAAAGACAAACGATTCATGACCATGTTTACTTTTCATCTATCATGTAATGTCAATAAGAGGATATCATTTACTCGTGTCTTGGGATATGAATTCCATTATTGTGAATAACCCTACATACTACAGAAGTTGTATACCTAACACACCAACATTTCGTTCCTTATCTATTTGAATTCAGGCTTTTACTTACATCAAAGTATACAAATCACGTATACATATTCTGTCATCCACTTAGGATTAAGGTATGTCACACTGTGAATGTCACAAATGAATAAATCTAAAAATGGATCCAGGATCTATTCTCCTTAGGTCTAGTCCGATGACTTGTTAGTCCAGTCAGTCAAATCTATGTCTCTATCTTTTGAGAGTCATCCACTTCGATGCCCAAGAAAAAACATCTCCCCAATTGAACTTGATAGATGACATATCAATTTTTCAATTGATTTGCTTATTTTCAATTAGACTAATGACATGTTTAGGTTTGTCTGCTAATATAAGTTGTCTTTCTATATTACGATCAATGAGCCAATATTTGCTTCTATTTCGCTTTGCATGCAAAAACCACATGAGGACATTATACAAAGTATATTAATGTAATCCATGAATTATTTTATTAACCAACCTATTCCAAAAAAATTATAAGTTTACAAACAAATATACTACACTTAGGACACCAGATCTAACACTGGAGCAAGGCAAAATCTATTTAGTTTTGATGTACTTTTGTCTCAAAACAAATGCCACTTGTCTCGAGAGTATATAGATATGTCTTCGGACCTCAAGCTCTTGAATGCAAAAATTAAGTGAAATTTTTTTATGGTATTAAGTTATATTCTTTTTGTCTCGAGACAGGTTTCGAGACTTAATGACCAAATGGTCAAAATTCTACATTTTTAAATACTCAAATCCTTAAACAAATGAACCTAAACATGCTTAAAACTTACCACAAAACATATTCATCCAATTAATATATCTAAATATGTTCAAACATTACCAAATCATAACCTTCAATACATCATTACTAAACCAACCAATTTTCACATTCAAATTCACATAACCAATCATAATTAACATGTATTCAAGAAATAAAATTCATCAAATATAACAATATAAGTCACTCACCAGAAGTGCCAAAACTAACTTAGGCAACAAGTCTACCAACCTAAGTACATGCCATATGACTTTAAAACATATATATATACATACAAAATAGGATCATAATGGTTTTTGAGTTGAGCCTAAGAGTTGGATGCTTGACCACGAAACATAGCTTTTATTTGAAACCTATGCACAAAAACAAACAAATTCGTACGTTGAGTAATGGTTACTCAACAGCGCTAACATAATTGGAATTCAACTATAAACATAACAAAATCTAATAAACATAAGTATCGAGATAACTTCAGTTAAAAAATCAACCATTTTACATTAACATTAAGGGTACATATATATTAACAAATTATTTATCATTTCATCTTATTCACATAAATACTTTATTCAATTTCTCAATATAATTTCGGATGCACCCTCAAGGTATTTGTATATAAATTAACATATCAAAATCATGTCTCATATTGACATCAATATTTTATATCAATTCAATATATGTTCAAAATACGATTTTTACATTTTAATCTCTATTAACCAAATCGGATACAAGAATGAATACACAGATCAATTCACCATCATACCAAATATGCATTGAAGTGCTAAGCAGACATAAATACTCTGATCCAACCAGCCATACCAAAATATGCTTGTACCCCAAGGTATTTGAGTTGGTGATACATTCTTGTCCCCCAGAGTATTAAAGAACTATCAAAATATGTATGCACATAGTGCTAAATCTCCTACCTATCAATATAGACCTTATGACATGCGAGCTATACCTGTGATTTTATCTGAAAACGTTAATAGGAGGAATTCCATTATTAATCATCACATAATATATAAAGAAAGCATATACATATACAAATTACATACCAATGATCATAATTACAAAATCAAGCATATAAACATCTTTCAAATAAAACCATATTGATAGTTTACTATTTTCAATCATTTGACAATTCAAGCATATACATTTATTTATTTATTTTACGAACTCGAATTATAAGAGCACAAACCATATTAGCCATTCGTTAATGGTTTTGGATTTCCCTTTATCTTGGGATGGTCCTACGTCAATTTTAGTCGTAACATTAAATCTGAATACAAAAAATTCATTAATCACACAATTCAAATACAAACCAATACATTTTATACATGAATGCATTTTATTTGATTTAGTCCTCGGATTCCTAATGTCTAAAACGTTCGTATCTCACAATTTACCCG
This sequence comes from Gossypium anomalum, assembly GCA_025698475.1. Taxonomy (NCBI): domain Eukaryota; kingdom Viridiplantae; phylum Streptophyta; class Magnoliopsida; order Malvales; family Malvaceae; genus Gossypium; species Gossypium anomalum. The sequence continues at coordinate 31,460,474 of CM046958.1, read as the reverse complement.
ATCGAATTTAAAATTAACTTCATACTATTATGTGCTATGCAACCTCAAACTTCCTGTCTTTTACTATTAAGGAATCAACTAAATTACCTAAATGAAAATTACACTTAAATCAATAATCTCTTATCACATTTTTAACTCATTCCGTCATGATTTCAGCTAAACTCAAACATGCATGTAATTAAACTCTAAACGTTCAAGATTCTCAAAACTTTCCAGGATTAAAAATTGATTAATTAACGATTCTACATCTTGGGCTGTCATTAACTAGTATTAATTATCCATAATTCAACTTACTAATTTCTTTGTTGTTTGCTACGAAAATGAAAAAAGAAAAGAACAAAGTTTTTCTTTGGGTTGGATGGTAAAGGGAATAGGAGAATGAGAATGAAGCTAAGACGTTTTCACTCCTCTTTCCCACTTTATTAACTTAATTAATTAAAATTATTAAACCAAAATCAATGGTTATCAAGCAATAATCAAAACAATGGTGGGATCCAACGGTTGCATCCATTCCAAGCGACTACCCTTCATTTAATGATGGTAGAATTGCTAATTAATTACCACTGAAAGACCTATTAAGCTCTAAACTAATTTTCATTTATTTTAGTCTTTGTATTATTTTTATTGACCAATTTAATTCAATAAAACCTAACAATTCAACCTTTCCGATCCATACTCAACACGCATTCAACCTATTTGAATTATTTACTAACTCAACTCAATTTATCTAATCTAAAATTAATTTTTTACGACACCATTGAAAACTGAATCGTTACACATTGTCCTTTCCTTAGTCTCAAGAAAGTTCAATAATCAAAACCCTAAACTAAACTCGACACGCATGAATATAAAGATATTACCATAAAAAAATATCCTGGAAAATAACTTTTTTTAAATACTTATTATAGGAATATTTTTTTCACGATATTCAAAATTTAAAAAAAAAAAAAAGGTCTCTTTTCATTATTTCTCAAATTGTGCATTTTTTAAATATTAAACGACCTCAACACTAATTGATGTTGAGGTTCATGTGGTTAATTTTACCCTAACCTCGTATTCATATGTATTGAGGTCAGGGTTCTTTACCAAAAGATTTAAGAGAATTTGATTTCCATAATTTGGGACATGATGAGATGATGTGATATGATTCCAACAGTTGCCGGTGTTGAGGTTAAGCTTTTTTTTCAAAGATATTTTCTTGAATCTTACACTTGTATCGATACAAATTTAACTTGTAGTACCTAACATTTGTTGTCAATATTAGGGGTGATTTTGATTTAGTTTAATCAGGTTTTTTAAATTTTCTGAACCATCCATCATAATTTGATTTAGTTCGATTTGATTCTCAATTCATTTATATGAATTTATTATTTTTATTTTTAGACTTATTTTGATAAAATAGCTTTATTTTATGGCTTTTGAATATTATTTTAAAAAATAGATCTTTTTCATAAATATTTCTTAAAAGCAATAATTTTTTAAAAACTTTTAAATTATTAACTATTTTAAATATAAAATATTTATTTTTATATCATAAAAACTAAAATTAATTATATATAAATAAAAAATAAAATTTAATTCAATTTCGAGTCATCATGATTTTTTAACTTACATTCCATAAACTATCTAAATATCTCGATTTGAGTTGATTTTTATTCTTAGCCTAGTGAAGGTTAAGCTTCATCTTTTATTGTTCTTCCCTATACTCCTCAAATTTGGACTCTAAAATTAAATTTAACCTTCATTTACAAAAAGAATTAAATATCCATTTTACTCTTTAATCTATACCTTATCTCACAATGTAGCATATCTATATTCATGATATAGTCATGTTTACATTATCTTTTTCATGAACACTATCATATGTTATTTTCTAACATAGTTTATTTTTTTCCCTTGGGAGTTTTCTAACAAGCTAATGGCCCAATCATAAATGTTGCTTAAACAAGAAGACAAATATTTGAATGAGATGATGAAGAAATTCTACTGTGGATGTCAAAGCACTTGGATGGTTAGAAGAAGTTGCAGAATACTTGGGTTGGTCCATGAACCATTGCATAAGGGATAGGGAAGGAAGCAAAAGGAGAAGTTAGAGCAGAGGTAATCAACAATGGTCCCCTATTTTGTGGACGGTCCCGATCGGAGAAAAGAACAAAAAGAGTGGACTTTTAGCTCACTGCCAAAAAGGAGTCAGAGGGTGAAAAAGGTGTTTCTTCGGGAAAGGACATTCACAGCCTTTAATCTGGGCCCAGCAATTGACCCCCAAAGCCCATCCCCTGTCTTCATCACTCCCCCAAAAGACAAAATCCACATTCATCTTTCATCATCCCAAATGCTCAAAATAATAATAAGATATATATGGTCTAATATTTTTACCAAGCTCAACCTAGTGAATTTGATAGTTTTTCCCAGTGATTTTTTTCTTTCAGAAAAAGAAAAAACAACTGGCGTCTGACAGTAATGCAGTGGGCAGCTGCATTTATCATAGGGCCAATCTTTAGAACCGGCAGATCACGCCGTCAAACCAGATGAGTATAGTACCCTAAGCAATTCACAGTCTCTAAGCCCCACGTAAAATAGTACCCTTCATCAACTCCGTCCAGAGTTAACGTTTCAATCGTTCTTCCTGCTGCCATGGGGACCCTCCCTCCCTCCCTCATGTTTGACTCACAGAGCTGACAAGCTTTAAAAACTAGTAAATTCAACGTTAACCCTTTCTGTGTTCTACCATTTTTCAATTCCATGTAGTGTACGATGCGAACCATGGGCCATACAGTATTGCCGTGTCTTTAGCGGTTTCATGCAATCCAGACTCCCCTCCTTTCACACACTCTCCCTGACTTTTTCAGAATTCAGATTTTGTATTTGTTTATTTCATATCCAACATTTGATGCTTTGGGAACTACGATCCTCTTTGCGATCCACTATACAGTACAACTCTATTTAACGTAGTGAGCTACTGATAGTAAAGCCTTCACCTCTCTCTGATATCAGGAAAAGAGAAGAACACTGAAATGAGAAGCTTTTACAGTTATCTTCTCTGTGTTTTCTCGACTCTTCTACTACTCTTCTCAGCCATCGTCTATGGTTCCAGTGATCTTGAAGTTCTGTTGCTGCTCAAGTCTTCAATGATTGGACCCAAAGGTTCGGGACTCGAGAACTGGGAATTCTCTTCATCTCCATCAGCACATTGCCGTTTCTCTGGTGTTCAATGCGATGAGGAATTCAGTGTTGTTGCTCTGAACGTGTCGTTTGCTCCTCTCTTTGGCACCATTCCTCCTGAAATTGGGCTTCTCAACAAGCTCGTCAACCTCACTATTTCTTTCGATAGTCTTACGGGGAGGATTCCGGTGGAGATGGGTAATTTGACTTCTCTTAAGATATTCAACATCTCCAACAATGTTTTCCAAGGCAGTTTCCCTGGAGAAATCTTTGCAGGCATGACTCACCTCGAGATTCTCGATGCTTATAACAATAACTTCACGGGTGTTCTTCCCATTGAGGTCGTCAATCTTAAATATCTCAAGCATTTATCTTTCGGAGGCAACTTTTTCATGGGAGAGATACCGGAGGAGTACTCTGAAATCCAGAGCTTGGAATATTTGGGTCTTAATGGCATCGGTTTAACAGGGAAAACTCCTGCCTTTTTGGCTCGCTTAACAAACCTTAAATACTTGGTAATCGGATACTTCAACGCCTACGATGGAGGCATTCCACCTGAGTATGGGTCATTGAGTCAACTCGAACTTCTCGACATGGCAAGCTGTAACCTAACCGGTGAGATTCCTTCGAGTTTGAGCAATTTGAAACACTTGCACTCCTTATTCCTTCAACTCAACCGTCTCACCGGCCGTATCCCTTCTCAACTCTCTGGTTTAATCAGCTTGAAATCGCTTGATCTTTCTATAAATGAACTCACAGGGGAGATACCGGACAGTTTCTCTGCTTTGAACAACATTACGCTTATAAATTTGTTCAAAAACAATCTCTATGGTTCGATACCGTCATTCGTAGGCGATTATCCTCATCTTGAAGTGTTTCAGGTGTGGGGAAACAACTTTACGTTTGAATTGCCCCAGAATCTGGGGCGCAATGGGAAGCTTTATAAGCTTGACGTTGCTTCGAATCACCTCACTGGATTGATTCCTCGGGATTTATGCAAGGGGGGGAGGTTGGAGACGTTGATTATGATGGAAAATTTCTTCTTTGGTCCACTCCCTGAAGAACTTGGCAACTGCAAGTCTCTTACCAAGATTCGTATCATGAAAAACCTTCTCAATGGGACGATTCCAGCTGGGATTTTCAACTTGCCATTGCTGAGTATTATGGAGTTAGGCGACAATTTCTTCTCCGGTGAACTTCCATCACAGATGTCGGGTGCTTCGCTTGGTCAGTTAAAAATTTCAAACAATTGGATCAGTGGCAAAATTCCTCCGGCAATCGGCAATTTTTGGAGTTTACAAGTTTTGTCTCTTGAAATGAACAAGTTTTCAGGTGAAATCCCTGGAGAGATCTTTAATATCAAATTGCTTTCAAAGATGAACATCAGTGAAAACAATATTACTGGTGAAATCCCACCATCCATCTCTCGATGCACTTCTCTTACTTCCATTGATTTCAGTCGGAACAGTTTCACTGGTGAAATTCCCGACGGAATCGACGAGCTCAAAGATTTAAGCATTCTCAATTTTTCAAGGAACCAGCTAACTGGTGAAATTCCAGCTGAAATCCGTAACATGATAAGCCTCACAACTCTTGATCTCTCGTATAACTATTTGGTGGGCAGTATTCCCATTGGCGGCCAATTTTTAGTCTTCAATGATAGCTCGTTTACTGGAAACCTCAATCTCTGTCCTCGTCACGTTAATTGCCCATCTTTGGGAAACCAAACTAGAGGTTCAGGTCATGGTCACGCGGTATCCTTCACTGCTTCAAAGCTCATAATCACAATCATTACGTTTATGACAGCTTTGCTACTGATAATCATCACGGTTTACAGAATTAGAAGGAAGAGGCTTCAAAAATCACGAGCCTGGAAGCTTACTGCATTCCAAAGGCTGGATTTCAAAGCTGAGGACGTGCTGGAGTGCTTGAAGAATGAGAATGTTATAGGCAAAGGTGGAGCTGGGATTGTCTACCGCGGTTCAATGCTGGATGGTCTCGATGTTGCGATTAAAAGATTGGTGGGCGGAAGAAACGATCGTGGATTCTCGGCAGAGATTCAAACTCTGGGTCGAATTAGGCATCGAAACATCGTGAGATTGTTGGGTTATGTTTCGAATAAAGACACGAATCTGTTGTTGTATGAATATATGCCTAATGGGAGCTTAGGAGAAATGTTGCATGGGCCAAAGGGTGCACATTTGCAATGGGAGAGAAGGTATACGATTGCCCTGGAAGCTGCCAGGGGACTGTGTTATCTTCACCATGATTGCTCTCCTCTGATTATACACAGGGATGTGAAGTCCAATAACATATTGCTTGATGAAGACTATGAAGCTCATGTAGCGGATTTTGGGTTGGCTAAGTTCTTGCAGGACGCTGGTGCTTCCGAGTGCATGTCCTCCATTGCTGGTTCCTACGGCTACATCGCCCCAGGTTTGTACTTATATGAATTATCGAAGCAAAAAACAGTATTATAGTTAATGGCTAACTAGCATTGGCCTTGTTGTGATGTTAAACAACAGAGTACGCCTACACATTGAAGGTTGATGAGAAAAGCGACGTGTACAGTTTCGGTGTTGTGCTGCTGGAGCTGATAGCAGGAAGAAAACCAGTTGGGGAGTTTGGAGATGAGGTGGACATTGTGAGGTGGGTGAGGAAGATGACATCAGAACAAACCCAACCCTCTGATCCTGCTTCAGTGTTGGTGATTGTAGATCCCAGGCTAAGTGAATATCCAGTGACGGCAGTTAACCATCTGTTCAAGGTAGCCATGATGTGCGTTGAGGATGAGAGCACTGGAAGGCCATCCATGAGAGAAGTTGTACACATGCTCACCAATCCACCACAGTCTGCCCAAAGGCCAAAGCCTCCTCACCTTTTGATGCTCAACTGCTAATCAATCATGCTCATGGACTTTTGCCGTCCTACGAAAACATAGAAATCTGTAATAATTTTCTAACCATGGTTTTGGGTATCGGAATATAATACTAACCTGCCATAAAGGGTGAATATGTTTGTGTTTTATGTTTATTAGAATCATGTTTCTATCAATGTAAAATTGCTGCTTTCCCTATTTTTGGTTGATAAATTGATGTATAAGTTAAAGCTAAGGAGTGAAAGTAATTAGTAAAGTTGTATATATTGTGCTTCTCGCTTTTTATTTTCCTCAACACTTAAACATATTATTTGACATCACTTATGTTTTGATGATTCAATTTCAAAAAATTATAAAATAATTATTGAATTATTCAAAAATTTACATTTAAATCATTGTTAAAATCATGGTCGCATCATTTGCGTCTATCAAAAATTTTTTTTTTCCTCTTTACAATTCAATTTTTTTTTTATGAAATATATTTGAATGTCACGAATTTGCGAATTAAAATTTAAATAAATTTTTTTTCCGATTTTTTATACTAACCATTAGATTGACTTAGATTTAATTTATTTTTTCTACTCGTCAATGGTATTGATCTATTGTACCTATTATTAAATCGTCACTTGGAGCACACTAGTGGGGCTTTTAAAAAAAACTTTAAAACCTATTGACTTAAATAAAAACTTTCAAATAATTCAATGACTTATATGAAAACATCTGAATAATTCAATAGCTATTTTGTAATTTTTTAAAGTTGATTAACGAAAGCATAAACTTTTAATGATTTTGAGTGTAGTTTATCTTTGTTTTTTTTTCTCTCTACAATTCAATTTTTTTTATGAAACACTTTTGAATGTCACGAATTTGCGAATTAAAATTCAAACAAATTTTTTTCTGACCTTTGATACTAACCATTAGATTGACTTAGATTTAAGTTATTTTTTCTACTCGTCAATGGTATTGATCTATTGTACCGATTATCAAATCGTCGCTTGGAGCTCACTAGTGGGGCTTTTAAAAAAAAAACTTTAAAAAACCTATTGACTTAAATAAAAACTTTCAAATAACTCAATGACTTATATGAAAACATCTGAATATTTCAATAGCCATTTTGTAATTTTTTAAAGTTGATTAACGAAAGCATAAACTTTTAATGATTTTGAGTGTAGTTTATCTTTGTTAGTACATGAATTAATTCAGTTCTAAATCCAATGAGTTTGAAGTGATTTGTAACACCCTATACCTTATCCAATTTACCGGATCCGAATATAAGATGTCACAATACTTACATACTTAACAAAATTTTACAGTCTACGAAAATCATATTGTATGTACCTCTTATTTATTTTAAATCATTTCTAAGACAAAAGGGTTGAATGAAACCTTTATCGTTCATCCTAGACTTTCAAGAATAGTATAAAGCCTTACAACATAAATGTTAGATTAAACAAACATATTCGTAGCGTGTATTACTATTTGTCATTTGAAATCATGTTTCTAAAAGTGTCCCTCTGTATGCATAACATTGCCCTTCATCTGCCACTATGGCGCATCCTTGGTTTGGTCCTCTCAAGTGAACTGGTGCAAACCTACGAACCTGCATGGAAAATAAACACCCACAAGTTCAATGGAACCTAGTGAATTTAAACCAATATTACATTTTTAACGTTATTGCTAAAATCCTTAACTTTATGATTCTGGGCTTCCTTTCAAACCTTAATGGATACTCTTTTGTTTCCTAGTTAGCGGATAACCATACGCCAATATCCACTCTTAACCATATTTTACACATTTCACTCAATTGGCGGATCACAGACTAAACACCATATTTCAAATCTCGTTACGCAATTTCTTTGCAAATAATAGTTGGATACACTTTTTAAAATTATACTCAACAGATGTTACTCTTGACGTATTCTTGTACAAGAACCAGAAATTATCAGGACAACAGTTACATTGTATTTTCAAATCAGTCTAGACAACCAAACTTGCTTTGTAGAATATAACATTTTAATTCAAGTGATAGAATCCCAGATGACTTCAATACCGAACCTAAGAAATTTCAAGTTTGTCGGAAACTTGCACCACCAACATTCCAAATACCCTAAGTTCCCTATCATGATGGATTACCATGGCGAAATCATTAAATGGGTTAATTGCCGAGAAATCTTTCAGATAATGTCTCGTAAGCATGCCCAGGTCTTACCACAAGGGTGGAATAACAATTCATCGTTTAGGAATTGCAGAATTCAGAATACCGACCTTCTAGAAAACTTGCCACAACTATTCCCCATATTACTCTACCACTAAGGCTTTCTGAATAGTATACCATGACGGTTTTACAGAGAGTTCGCCATAAAAGCGTTATAGAGAATTCGTCACAAAGGCTTTCCAGAGAATTCGTGTTTACTATTCCGGCGGACCATCTTTGTGGATGACATAAGGCTTCTCCCACATGGTCTTCTACCTTTATGCCATCTTGGCATATTATCATATGATGCCATGACAGTAGACTTTCCACAACTTTATTCAGTGATATGGTAGTTTGGTTAGCATTATAGCTGCCCTATTAGAAGCTACACAATAAATTTTCGTTTTCACAGTGATTTGCCTATCGGATCAGCAATACACCTACCCTACTGTAGGCTACAAAAACGAATAACTTTCTCACCTTTTTTACATAACTCAGAATTTTTAGGTACTAGAATCATATAACAAGAAAGTATTAGGCAATAACCACACACACGCCAACAACAACTTATATCATACATCATATCTTTTCGCACATTGTTCATCTTATTTACTTATTTGTAGATACTTCTCAGAAAACACACATACACATAATTACATGACATGTAAGAGTCAGGTTTAGAGACTCATCAGAGACCTGCCTTTACTTCGACCTGGAGTTTCTGTTTTGATTGTCTTTCCCAATCCAATAGAAACTACTTAAAAGAATATTAGATTTCTATTAGAATTCTCATTACAGGCATTTTACTAACATTTCAACTACATGCGACTCCCCAAGCAAGGCCTTCCTGAACACTTTTTCTTCTTATAATCATAACATGTAATGCTGTCAGACTTATCAGAAGGTAGAATCATCTACTCATTAAACGAGATTTTAGTCTGATATTAATGAAAAATAAAAAGAGAATGTTGAGTTTAGAAGGAAGAACATGAAGATTAAGTAGATGGAAAAACCATCTGAAATGTCCCCTCCCCATAAATATACTCTTGGTCCCCTTGATTTCCCTACTAAACCCAAAGTAGGTAAAAGAAAATCCGGAGAAGGTTTACCTTACTGTTAACCAGTCATGTAGAGGTTAAATCAATCCAATTAACTCCTATTGAGAAGTGACCATTAACTCCTATTGAGAAGTGACCAACCATGTTGTTGTTATGATTTGTTTAGTTGGCTTATTCTAGTGTACAAACAATTTTTCATACATCTTGCTATTTTGCTTTTTACTCTGATCTCTACTTTTGTTGTTGCAAAATTCTAACAACTCCCAACAAAAACAGATCAAGATGCACTTGAATAGTATTAATGAAAATCGGGTGGACTATGTCTTAGTGGTGTTTTACGTTTGGCGTGGTCTTAAAGACAACTAAGTCTCCTACAATTTCCCCAAACACTTGATTGGCTCTTATTGCTCAAACAAAACTCTGAGGCGTACTCTTCTTAGGTGCGTACTTTCTTAGGCGTAATCTTTCTTTTTTGGAAACATAATGCAATTAATTCCTTAGATACCATAAACAGGCAGATACTTTAATACACGTATATGCCAATACTCTATCTCGTCAACCAACCAGCTGAGTGGCAGATCATGCTATCATAATGCGCCAAAATATAATTATCATGCATACCTTACTTATCTTTTCGAATTCATCAAATTTGGGGATGTGACAACTCTCCTATCCTTTAAGAAATTTTGCCTTCAAAAATTTTACCTACTTGTAAATCCCTATTACTAATGATGTATGGCCAACTCTCTGGACCAGAAGTATTATATTGCTTGGAGAAATGCCCAAACATAGTCATAACAAACTTTTCATCTATGACGTACACCCTGGAGATCCCAACTGGCGTGAATGTAATTAATCAGTCTCGGTTGGTAGATTCTAGGTTCATGGGCAATAATTGGCGGGTACTCTCGTGTTTTCAAATGTCTCGTGGCCTTAACCTTGATAAGTTTCATGTTGTGATTGAATAATTTGAATAGTTGGCTTAAATTTTAAAACTTTTTATAGACATTTGGTTCTTTACAAATATTTAGATTAAACACCTTCCCAAACACTTTATTGTATCATTAGAGCGCTGGATTTATTTTCTGTCAAAGCTTTCTTATTTTTTTCTTGTCATCAATTCATATTTCCTTCAGAGACAATCTCTATCTTTTCTCTTTTCATTTTATTCAAAAATGGTTAGAACAACTACCCATGGTGGTCCTACTTAAAATAGCAGAAACATCAGTCCCCGAAATGCTATTGTGATCAAACCTAGAGATCTCGACGGTACTCATCGTGTTTTGGCTCCCATGTATGAATGCAACACAATCGAGGAGGAATTGTCTCATTACTTAGGGGCCAGAGCCATCCTTCGTCCAAACTTCTCCTTCGACTTCCATTTAGTTAGAGGAGTATGCATCAGAGTAACAACACCATAGGATTTATTCTTCCCCTATTTCTACTCGAGGCTGGTTTTCATTTGCCTCTACACGCTTTCTCTAAGCAACGAGTATGGTATTGTACCAGGGCATCTATCCGCCCTTTCTTAATGGACATTGGTGGCTTATTTCATTGACTGTTGTTTACACAATGAGCCACCCATTCTTGGCATTTTCCAAAAGATCTATCACCTGAAAATAAAAAAGGCAGGGTATCTTTGGTTGGAATAACCCACTTCAGTAAACGCCAAGGTTTCGAGCCCATCATCCAAAACTGGGCCTTAAACTTCCATCTTAAAAAGAATAAGTTTGTGAGGGTCACTTGTAAACTTGAAACTGGTTTTCTTTTTCCTACTTTATGGTCTCTACCCCATGAGGATATTTGCCAACAAAACCAGCATGTTGATTTCGAGGTCACTTGGAAACAATATAAACGGCTAAGGAAGGGGCATATCCTGGAGTTGGGGAGATTGTTATTGCCCGAAAGTCTTCCAGTACTTTCTACAATAGATGAGTCCCAATGATGATCAGGTAAATGATCTCTGACTTTGGGTGGATTCCCACAATGTTCTTTCTGTTAAGAGGGCCCGACTTTACCACACCGACGATGATTTGGCACGGATCTTAGTGGGGAGGACGAGGGAGCCTCCCTTCTTTTTCTACAATGATTGTGAGCTATGTCTACGCCATTAGAATATCAATTGTCATGATACGTCTTCCACTCCTTCACCCAATCATGCTAATTATCTTGTTGATGTTGCAAGGCTTACTTCCAATTCTCATACCTCTATGCCCGCTCCAGCAACCAATATAGATGTCTTATATTTATGAGATGAGGTTCGCGAGAATGAGGGTGCTTTTGGTGCCCCATCTAGAACAACGACTGATAGAAGAGCTCAAAAGAAGCTAAGTATGGAAGGGAACACCTAACATACAAAAGATTGTGTCTGCCTACAACTGACTCGATGTAAACTTAGGAAAGGGTTTACTCCCCGAGAGCCAACACTCCTTTTGTTCCTATCCTGCCTCCATTTCAACCAGTTGAGTTCGCCAACTCGGTAGACTCTCCAGTCTACACTGCTGAGCCTCTTATAATTGAAATCTCACCTGAAGCAACACATCAAAACCAACCAGAAGCTCCTATTGGTTCTATGCCACACAATGTTTCAACTGGCAAAGTACATGAACTTTTCCCATGATGGGATCTCTTGAGGTCAGGGCAACCTCCCTTCTTACTAGGCATCATTCATCAATAGTAAAACAACATCTTGCCTTAGTAGGTGAAAAAAGCTCTCTTCTTTTTTCTTTCTTAGAATCCTCAATTATCTCCACTTTTAGTACTGGTGAGGTCCTCTCAAGCTTTAGTAGTTGCATACTAGCTTATAAGTTAGGCTCTACAGGAGACTTGTCATCAAAACAATGTTAAAATGGAAAGCTTAGAAGAAGTTGTACACTCTGGCGAGTAGTTCTTAGCTCAACAGGCTCATGAGGTAGCCCTCAGCCAAAGTAAATATATTGACTCTTGTCTTTTCGCTTGAAAGATGAGTTTGTAAATTTAGAAAGCTGGGCAAAATAGATAGGGGAAGAAATCAAACTACTAAAGGCCAAAGAGTCCTCTTGGGAGGAGAAGTTCAAATCTCTAGACCAAAAATGCTTATTCGAGCTGGATCGTCTACACCAAACTAATGAGGAAGCTTTGAAGAAATACTAGGATGACACCAAAAAGAATCTAATAGAGGCCTTGCCCATGTTGTGATCCAACCTGGTCTTTTAAGGCCAAATTGTTGTGGGTTCTTTCAATTTGAGTCGGGTGGACTTCAACTGTCTACAGAATGTCACCTCTGATTCTTTAAAATTCAAGATTTACAATCCTGAGGGCAAAAAGTGGGAATAGTTCCAGAGGGAATGGAAGCAGTCAACCAGTTTCTTCACTCTAAGCAAACCAAAAATAGAGGGGGGAGGATTTGGAGGATTCAATTGACATTGAAGAGGGCCCCAGACAACGCCCCTATACAGAGGAAGTCCCCACAGAACTAATTGACCAGCCAACTGAGAAGGGAAACTGAAGACTTTTTTTTTCTTGTATTTAATTTCTTTGTTCAGTTTGTATTGTTTTCCATTTCTTAGCAAAGACATTATCACATTTCTTTCAATCGTCTCATTTTCCACAATACTAATAGTATACAAAAGTATTCACCATACAAAAGCCTTTTGAGTTACCTAAGGAACTAAGCCAGGTCCGACGTATTATGCATACAGGGTTGACTCCCACTTAACTTCTAGAAGATCAGATAAACTGAAAGCTCTGACACCAATTAACTTGTAACACCCTATACTGACTTGATTTACCAGATCTGAATATAAAATGTCACAATATTTACACACTTAACAAAATTTTACAATTTGCGAAAACTATATTGAATGCACCTCTTATTTATTTAAAATCCTTTCTAAGACAAAAGGGTTGAATGAAACATTTATCTTCCGTCCCTAAATTTCAAAGATAGTATAAAGCCTTACAACATAAATGTTTGATTAAACAAACATATTCATAGTGCGTATTACTAATTTTCAATTGAAAACATGTTCCTAAAAGTGTCCTTCTGTATGCATAACATTGCCCTTCATTTGCCACTATGACGCATCCCTGGTTTGGTCCCCTCAGGCGAACTAGTGCAAACCTACTAACCTGCATAGTAAATAAACACCCACAAGTTCAATGAAACCTAATGAATCTCAACCAATATTACATTTTTAACGTTGCTGCTGAGATCCTTAACTTTAAGATTTTCTACTTCCTTTCAAACCTTGGCGGGTACTCTTCTGCTTCTTAGTTGGCGGATAACCATACGCCAATATCTACTCTTAACCATATTTTACACATTTCACTCAATTGGCGGATCATAGACGACACACCATATTTCGAATCCTGTTACGCAATTTCTTTGCAAATAGTAGTTGGATACACTTCTTAGAATTATACTCAATAGATGCTACTTTTGACGTATTCTTGTACAAGAACCAGCAATTCTTAGGACACTAGTTACATCATATTTTCAAATCTGTAACAGCCCATTTTTTAGCTAAATCGAAACAGTGGTTTCGGGACTACAAATCCGATCCAAAAATGTAACAGCCTGATTTTGGGCTTAGTCGAAACAGTGGTTTCGGGACCACATATCCAAGGGTTGAGAAATTATTTTTTTAATATTATTTTGGTGTTATAGCATGATTATATGGGTACATAAAAATTTTGGTGAATTAATTTTAGTGTTTGTGAGCTTAATTGAGAAAAATGACTAAATCGCATAAAGGGCAAAAGTTTTGTTTTGCTAGCTAAATATGTTAAATAGCTAGAGAACCAAAATTTGGGGTCTTTAAATAGCAAATAGGCCTTTAATATTGAGGTGGCCGGCCATAGGGAAAAATATGAGTAGAAAAGTTAAAATTTGGTGAAGTTGGTAGCTTATTTTGACTAGTAAAATAATAAAATAAAGAAAAAAAGGTATCATCTTTCATCTTTCTCCTTCCCCACCGAAAATAATAGCAAATAGGGGGTTTTGAAAGCTCAAAATATCAGCAACTTATATCCCTTACAAGTAAGTGATTTTGATGGCTTTTCTTGATGATTTTTGTACTTTTGGGACCCTTGTAGCATAGGCTAGCTAATGAGGGGACTATTTTGCAAAATGGTTAAAAGTATAGGGTTTTTCCATGAGAGTATTAATGTTGTTAGCTGAAACTTTATGGAAGAGAATGAGTCATGGTTGTAAAATAAACAACTTTTGTGAAAGGATTTTCATGAAAACACCTAATATGGACCATTTTGTAAAGTTTGTTAAATGAATGGAAATTGTGTGAATTAATTGGAATATTGAGTTGCTACAAGAGTAATAAAGTTGGGTTAGGCTTGGTTAATGAGGAAATTTGATAAAAATCGTTTTACGAGCCTAGGGGCAAAATCATAATTTTTGTGAAAGTCTAAGGGCAAAATGGTCATTTTGCCAAAGTCTAAATTGTGGAACGCTTAATTTAATGTGATGATTAAATGAGTAATTTTATTATTTTAGATCAAGAAAATCAAGATTCGGGCTTAAATCGAGAAAGAACGTGGTTTAGGACAAAAAAGGGATAATTGGCCGAAATTTGCATTCGAGGTAAGCCCGTGTGACTAAATAAGCATATTATCCATGTTATTGTTAATATACTTGAAATCTATCTTGCTATGATTGTATTGAATTATATGTTGATGATATTGAGTATGAGAAAGTAATGCCAAATGTTAATAACATTTATGTGATGATTGAATACAGTGGAAATTTGATGGAATATGATATTCCATTGAAATGAGTAAGACGTGCATAAATATTACAACTTTATCATTATTATGCATTTAATGATTGATTTTGCATAAAATGTTTGAATGTGGATATGAGTAATGTATGATGAGATTATAAGGGAAACTCCCGGTTGAATCATAGGAATAGATCAGATATTCATGCCATGATGCTAGGGATATATGAGAGCTAGTGTAAGACAATGTTTGGGACATGGCATCGGCCTTGAGACATGAGAGCTAGTGTAAGACCATGTCTAGGACATGACATCGGCCTCGAGATATGAAAGCTAGTGCCTCGAGATATGAAAGCTAGTGTAAGACCATGTCTGGGACATGGCATCAGCCTCGAGATATGAGAGCTAGTGTAAGACCGTGTCTGGGACATGGCATCGGCCTCGATATATGAGAGTCAGTGTAAGACCATGTTTGGGACATGGTATAGACTTTGATGTGTGAGCCAGTGTAAGACCATGTCTAGGACATGGCGTCAGCACCTTACCTTATCCTTGAGGCTTATTGAATATCCTATAGTATTCCAAATGGTTCAACGGGAAATTTACGATTTATGTCGGAATAAGAGAGGTTATGACCATGTTGTGAGTGGTACAGGTACTTACATGAAATTCATGAAATGCGTGCTCAATTTATGTTGTATCATTAGTAAAGAATGAAAATGAATAAGCTATGTTTATGATCATGTTGAAAAGGTACATATATGTACTAAAAATTCATGAGTGATAAGCTCGATGTATATTGGAATTTTGGTAAAAATGTAAATGAGTAAGTCATACCTATGAGAATGACTTTGTGACGACCTTGTAAATATTAGGTCGATACCTATGGTGTATAATTATGTGGTAAATTTGATGGATGATTATGTGTGAGGCTTTCAAGTCGAATTAAATTGGGACATGATATGTTTATCCATTCACCTTGTGGCCTAATGAATATGAAAAGAGAAATTGATTGGCATAAAAACCTATTTAAAGATAATTATGAAAGGAAAAAAAAAATTAGCATTGAAATAGTTTTGGACAGCAGCAGCAGTCCAACTTTGAAAAACCACCAAAAATTGTGGAAATCGAATTAGAGGCTAAGTGAAATATGAAATTAAAGATTATTGAGTCTAGTTTGATATAGAAGAAATGGTGTAAGCAAAATAAGTTCATATTATGAGATATTTGAATTGATGTGAGACAAAGTCAGAATGATTTTGAAATCCCCTATTCTGATTTGGGAAAATCACTAGAAATGGTAAAAAAAAAATAATTACGGGTTAGAATTTATATGCTTAGAATCCTTAATGAGTCTATTTTAAAAAAACAAAAGGAAACATCATCTGAATCCCGTATGAGGAGATAATTAATTTTTAGCGAAGAGGGGTTGGAACTATTAGACAGCAAAATAGGGGTGAATTTAAAGAATAAACTGTACTTATTGGCTAGACAAAAAATTCTAAAAATTTTTGGTAAGAAGACATGTGAGTCTAGTTTCAGGAAAAATTAGCAGATCTTAATTTGGAGTTCCGTAGCTCAAGATATAAATAACTTAATGACTGTGACTCGAGAAAACAGCTTGACCTGAACATAAGTAAAAGTGCAAATATGGTTATATTACCGTGGGAAGCAAGTTGATAAACTGCTTATTATTTTCATACAGTCTTACTAAGCTATAAAGCTTACTCCTTTCCTTTCCTTTTCTTTAGTGTTGTCAGGTTAGCTCAGGATTGAAGATCGTCAAAGGCAGCACCACACTATCAAGCCGTCACCTTTAGAATATTGATATATATATTAAGCGTGTTCAAGTGAGTGGCATGTATAGGGGCTCGATTTTTACAATATGTGTAATTATGATTAGCTGAATTTATTGGCCTATATTGAGTTATTTGTATATGGCCAAGAGGTATGGCTCATATGGATTATTGTTGTGAACCTATCTATCTATGCTATATTCTAATGCTTGTGAATGTGTCCTAATATGGGATGCTAAATCATTGAAATGATGTTATGATATGTGTCATTGGTATGTATATAGATGTGAATGATTAAGGGTAACATAAGGGCTTGGAAAATAGACTAAGTGCTGGCCACACGGGCTGAGACATGACCATGTGGAGAAAACGGCCCTAGCACACGGGTGAGTGGCTTAGCCGTGTGGTTCAATTTGTTCGTTGACGTCATAAACAGAAAGTTACACGGCCTGAGGACACGTGCGTGTCAAAAGGCACACGGGCGTGCCCCTATGTCCACACGGACATGAGACCCTGTTTGCTTAAAATTTTACAAAGTTTTCTAGAGTTCACTGTTTAGTCCTAAATCAATTTCAAAGTGTGTTTGGAGCCTGTAGGCTCATAGTAGGGACATTAAGGGGGATTGTGAAAATTTTTAATTTGGAATGAAATTTTATGACCCAAAAATGTTTGTAAGTATGTGTTTAAGCCTGATAATACCTCGTATCCTGTTCCGGCGTCGAACTTGGGTAAGGGGTGTTACAGAAAATATGCTTTATTTTATTTCATTATATGGTCCGTATTATAACAGGCATGTCGTGTGAAAATGTTGATATGAAAATTTTATCGATTAAATGTTTAATTATGAGAAGGACTAAATAGCATAAAATGCAAAAATTAAATTCTAGTAGCTAGAAGGATAAAATATCTATGGAATTCAAATCTAGAGGTCCTTATATGGTAATTAGACCATTAAAGAAAAGTATGTAGATTCTTGGTGACTCATCCATGGAAAAATTAGTAAATGTCAAGGACTAAATTGGAATTTAAAATAATTAAATTAATTAAAAGATGGTAAAAGAAAATATCATCTTATTATTGTCATCTTCAACCTAAAATTTCATGGAAACCCTTGGAGAGAGAGGGGAAACTTTCAAGGCCTAATTGGATCCGGACAACACTAATTTGAGGTTAGATTGAGGAAAAGAAAAGGTTTCACATTAGTAAACCTTTACGCGAACAAGTGTCGAGGTAAGTTCGTGTAACTTAATTAAGCAGTAATTATGTTAATTAAATGTTGTGTTTGTATGTACTGTCATTTATATTGATGTGCTTTACTTGTATACCATGATGAAAAATTTGATACAATGCTTGATATGGTGAAAAAGGGATAAGTCTGGATTGAATGTTGAATTTCGATGATTATATGCGCTTTCCCAAAACTAATAAAGTCCTGTATTTGTTGCGGACGGGATTTAGATCGGACAAGTCCATTAATTTGGTTATAGAAAGGATTTAGCCTGGACGGGTAATCCCGATATAATATCTCTTGAGTATACATTATGATTAGGGTTTAGCCTGTACTGGTAATCCTAATCGAGCTCATCTGAGCTCACGTTATATAAAGGGTTTAGCCTGGACTGGTAATCCTGTTATACGATATGTGGCCCGAGAAAGTGTTTCTTGGTTAAGTGCCCTAATGGGTACCCTTGAACAAGAAATTGACGAATTATTGAATCATACACTTCGAGTGTACTATTTGAGCCTTCATCAGAATTCAATGATTCAACAGACATATAACTCTAGACATGGCATGAGAATTATGAGATGAAATGATAATGTCTTGAAAGTGTACTGCATGATGAACTCATCTATTCTTACTTGATGTATATGTAAACTCTGTGACTAACATGTTTGATTGGATACATGTGTTTAGGCAATTTAGCCAAGTGGATGGAAAACTTGTTATTGTATACTTAGATTTAATAAACGAGATTGGTAAGTTCAGTTTCCGTTATACGAACTTACTAAGCATGCAATGCTTACTCCGTTTAATTTTTTTCCTACTTTATAGTGCTCGAAAGCTCACAAGGGTTGGAGATCACTGGAGCATCATCACACTATCAACTAGTTATTTTGGGTATACTTAGTAGAAATCATTTTGGAATAATGGTATGTATAGGACAACTTGACAAATAGTGGCTTGAAATATTATTTTGTAACTTAGCCATTGGAATGGCTAGTAATGGTTTATTTTGGTATGACTAAGTAGATTATTAGATATATATATACACATGTGTGATGTTAAGAATATGTGATCAATGTTGTGAATGCCTAAGTTAAACTAAGGTACGGTTGTGATCATGTATGCTTATAGTGGTATGCCTTGTGAATGATGAAATTTGCTTAAGTTGAATGCTTGTATTGGTTGGTATTGGATGTGTGTTTCAAGTTCAGGTCTTGGGTGAATTTTGGGTGAGAAATGAAGCTAAAAATGGGTTCATTTTGTCTACATGAGCAGACATAAGGGCGTGTGTCTAGGTCGTGTGTACATGGGCATGTGGTTAGGCCGTGTGTCCCTTGCACCTTAATTTTGAGAAACAGAATGCTCAGAATTGAGCACACGGGCAGAGACACGAGCGTGTGTCTCACCCTTTGTGTCACACAGCCTAGAACACGGGCTTGTGTCTTAGCCGTGTGAAACCTGCACCTAATTTTGAATCGAATTAATTAACCGCACAGCCTAGCACACAGGCGTGTGGCATGGTCGTGTGTGCAACTCAGAGAGTTACACGGGGTCAAACACGGCCTCTAGCACGGGCGTGCCCCTTGGACCACACGAGCGTGTGAGCCCTATACCTTGGAAAAATATTAAAAAGTCGCGAAAAATTATTAAAGTTCCTGATTCAGTCTTGACTAGATTCTAATGCTCGTATTGAGCCTCGAGGGCCCAATCAAGGGACATTATGAATGATCTCAGTAAATGAATAGTAATTTACATAATTTGTTTGAAAAATGTTCTGAAAGTTTTGATAATGCTTTGAAATCCTGTTCCAACGTCAGATACAGGTTAGGGGTGTTACATTTTGTGGTATCAGAGCTACGATTTAACCGATTCTCGAATTTGACGTAGCAAACACGAGTTTAGCTATACATGCCATTACATAAATTGTGATAGTGTGATGACTCCTGATCATTTTAAATGTGTTTTTCATTTAGTAATGTCATCCAACTGAGCTAGAGCTGAATTGGAGAAAGCTGAGAGCAATGCTTCAGCTTCAGTACAAAGAGTTGCGTTTGCGTCTGGTAGTGAAAGGCTGGTGTCTGAGGGCCGAAGTTAGGAGGCAAAACAAGCCTTCTTTCTGATGATGAATGAATGGTTTACACAGTACCTGAGAACAAACCCTGTTGTACAACGACCTCCCCCACTTGCTCTTTAACCGGTTCTTAAGGTACCACAGGATGCTGAACCTATTAGAATTGGTAAGCCTCCGATAGATAAAATCCACAAACATGGGGCGGAAGAATTTAGAGCTACCACAGATAGCGATCCGGAAAGGGCTGAGTTTTGGCTAGAGAATACTATCTAGGTTTTTGATGAATTGTCTTGTACGCCTGCTGAATGTTTAAAATGTGTAGTATCTCTACTGAAGGATATGGTTTATCATTGGTGGAATACCATAACTTCAGTGGTACCGCGAGAGAATGTTACATGGGAATTCTTCCAGGCTGAATTCAAGAAGAAGTATGTTAGTCTGAGGTTCGTGGATCAGAAAAAGAAAGAATTTTTAGAGCTCAAACAAGGAAACATGACTGTATTTGAATATGAGCAGAAATTTGTTAGACTGAGTAAGTATGCTAAGGAATGGGTTCTAACCGAGGCTGAGATGTGTAAACACTTTGAAGAAGGTTTAAATAAAGACATTAAATTATTGATTGAAATTCTCGAGATAAGGGAGTTTGCAGTGTTAGCTGATTGAGCCTGCAAAGCTGAGAAATTGAGTAAAGAAAAGAGACAAGTCAAAAGAGAGGCTCGGGTTTCTAGAAAAATAACTATGAGTAAGTCACAATCATTTGCTTCTAAGAAATTAAAGAAGTATTATGATCGTGTGACCACCTCTACGGGATATTCTGAAAGAGAGCGGGGTTCTCAACGTTCTAACCCAAGGTCTTCATCTCCATATGTGACCAGTGTGGGTAGTGTTGGTAATCCCAAACTGAAATGTAAACATTGTAACAATTTTTATCATGGGGAATGTCGGTCTAGAAGTGGAGCTTGTTTTGGATGTGGTTCACTTGACCATTTTCTCAGGGATTGTCCCGAAGGAGTTGAAAAAGAAATAAACCAGCTCCAAAGCCTAGTAATCCTATTACGAGAGGCAGACCGCCCCGTCACCCTAGTAATGTTAGTGGTAGTTGAGGTACTACCAAGGATACAACAGTCAGATCTGAGGTAGGAGCACCTACAAGGACATATGATATTCGTGCTAGAGAAGATGCCTCTGCGCCAGAAGTTATTACTGGTACATTTTTTCTACTTGATACTGATATTACTGCATTGATTGATCTTGGCTCCACACATTCATACATATGCACGAACCTAGTGTCTGTTAAAATTTTACCTGTTGAATTCATTGAATTTGTGGTTAAAGTTTCAAACCCCATAGGCCAGTGTGTCATGGTGGATAAAGTCTGTAAGAACTGTCTTTTGATGGTAAAGGGTTATTGCTTTTCAGCTGACTTGATGTTATTGCCATTTGATGAGTTTGATGTGATCTTGGGAATGGATTGGTTAACCCGATATGATGTAGTGGTAAATTGTAAGTAGAAATATATTGTATTGAAATGTGAGAATGGTGAATTGCTTCGTGATAAATCTGATAAACTAGATGGACTAGCTAATGTGATTTCAGCAATGTCAGCACATAAATATGTCAGAAAAGGTTATAACACTTATCTCGTATTTGTGTTGGATACTAAAGTATTTGAGTCAAAGATTCAATCAGTTCCAGTAGTATATGAATTTTTTGATGTATTCCCAAAAGAATTACCTAGTTTACCACCGAAAAGAGGTGGAATTCTCTACAGATCTTAGTCCGGGTACAACACCTATATCTTTAGCACCTTACAGAATGGATCCTATTGAATTGAAAGAGCTGAAGGTACAATTGCAAGAGTTGATTGACAAAGGTTTTGCTCGACCTAGTTTCTCACCTTGGGGTGCGCCGGTTCTATTTGTAAAGAAGAAGGATGGATCGTTGAGGCTGTGCATTGATTACAGACAACTCAACAAAGTTATAATAACGAAGTATCCATTGCCTTGAATCGATGACTTGTGTGACCAGTTAAAATGTGCCACTATATTTTCAAAGATTGATCTCCGTTCTGGTTATTATCGACTACGGGTAAAAGAATCAGATGTACCAAAGACAGCTTTTAGAACCACGTATGCACACTATGAGTTTTTTGTGATGCCATTTGGCTTAACAAATGCACCTGTAGTTTTTATGGATTTGATGAACAGAATTTTAAGCTCGTATTTAGACAGGTTTGTAGTGGTATTTGTAGATGATATTTTGGTTTTGTAGTGGTATTTGAAGATGATATTTTGGTTTACTTTCAGAATGAAAACGAGCATGCTGAGCATTTGAGAATAGCGTTACAAACTCTACGAGAGAAACAATGTATTCCAAATTCAGTAAATGTGAATTTTGGCTACGAGAAGTTAGATTTCTTGGGCATATAGTATCTGCTGAAGGTGTCAGAGTAGACCCGAATAAAATTTCAGCTATTGTTAATTGGAAGCCACCGAAGAATGTGTCTGAAGTTTAAAGTTTTTTGGGAATAGCTGGTTATTATTGGAGATTTGTAAAAAGTTTTTCAATGATAGCTTCTCCGATGACTCGTTTGTTATAGGAAGATGTGAAGTTTGAATGGACTAGGAAATGCTAGCAGAGCCTTGACAAATTAAAGGCTTTATTAACAGAAGCACCTGTGTTAGTCCAGCCTGAATCGAGTAAGGAATTTACAGTTTATAGTGATACATCATTGAATGGTTTAGGCTGTGTTTTGATGCAAGATGGTAAGGTAGTAGCCTATGCTTCATGACAGCTAAATCCACATGAAAAGAACTACTGACACACGATCTTGAATTGGCAGCCATAGTGTTCGCATTGCAAATCTGGTGGCATTACTTGTTTGGTGAAAAATGTCACATATTCATTGATTATAAAAGTCTGAAATATTTGATGTCACAGAAAGATTTGAATTTGAGACAGCGCAGATAGCTTGAGTTATCGAAAGATTATGATCTTGTTATTGACTACCATCCGGGGAAAACCAATATAGTGGCAAATACTTTGAGTAGAAAATCCTTGTATACTCTGCGAGCAATGAATACCCATTATCGTTGTTTGATGATGGTTCAATCATAGCTAATTTAAAAGCTAGACCAACATTTTTGCAATAGATCTTTGAAGCTCAGAAAAATGATAGTAGGTTGCAAGTAAGACCGGTACAAAGCGAATCGACTCCTGACTCAGAATTTCAGATCAGGGCTGATGGTTGTTTGTTATTCAGAGGCAAAGTATGTGTATCGAAAAGTTCAGAATTGGTACAGAAGATTTTGAATGAAGCTCACAATGGTAACATGACTATACATCTTGATAGTAATAAAATGTATAATGATCTGAAAAAGATGTACTTGTGGCCGAGTTCGTATCTAAGTGTTTGATATGTCAGAAAGTAAAATCTGGACATCAGCTGCCTTCTAGACTATTATGGCTGGTTATGATACCGGAATGGAAATGGGAAACAATTACCATGGACTTTGTAACGGGATTACCCCTGTATCCAAAGAAGAAGGATGCCATTTGGGTAATCGTTGATCGGTTGACAAAATCTGCACACTTTATTTCGGTACATATGGATTATTCCTTAGATAGATTGGCTGAATTATATGTTTCTGAGATTGTCAGATTGCATGGAGTGCTTGTCTCCATTATTTCAGATAGAGATCCTCGGTTTACATCTTTGTTCTAGAGTAAATTGCAAGAAGCTCTGGGTACTCAGTTACATTTTAGCACTGTCCAGACAGATGGTCAATCTGAGCGAGTAATACAGATCTTGGAAGATATGCTTCAGTGTTGTATACATGAGTTTGAAGGTAACTGGGAAAGGTATTTGTCGTTGGTTGGATTTGCTTATAATAATAGTTATCAGTCTAGTATTAAAATGGCACTGTATGAAGCTTTGTATGGTTGCAAATGTAAAACTCCATTGTATTGGATAGAACTTAGTGAGAAAAAGTTACATGGAGTTGAATTGGTCTGAGAGACCGAGGAAAAAGTGAAGGTAATTCGAGACAACTTGAAAGCAGCCTCTGATCGTCAAAAATCCTATGCTGACCTGAAATGAAAAGAAATAGAATTTCAAGTCGGTGACAAAGTATTCTTGAAAGTATGGCCTTGGAAGAAAGTTCTTCAATTTGGTCGTAAAGGAAAACTGAGTCCACGGCTCATTGGACCATATGAGATTACTGAAAGAATTGGACTGGTTGCATATCCGTTAGCTTTACCACTAGAGCTTGATTGGATTCATAATGTTTTTCATGTGTCTATGCTACGGCGGTATCAGTCTGACCCTTCACATGTTATCTCTCCAACAGAAGTAGAGATTCAGCCTGATATGACATATGGTGAAGAATCAATCAAAATCTTAGCCCGGGAAATAAAAGAGTTAAGAAATAAGAATGTAGCTTTAGTAAAATTTCTTTGGCAACGACAAGGTATAAAAGAAACTACTTGGGAGCCGGAGGATTCTAAGAAGAAGCAATACCCGAATCTTTTTACTAGTAAGATTTTCGAGGACGAAAATACCTAAAGAGGGGAGAGTTGTAGCAGCCCATTTTTTCAGTGAAATTGAAACAGTGGTTTCGGGACCACAAATCTGATCCAAAAATATGATTTATTTTTATTTCATTATATGGTTTGTATTATAATAGGCATGTCATGTGAAAATGTTGATATGAAAATTTTATCGATTAAGTGTTTAATTATGAGAAGGACTAAATCACATAAAATGTGAAAGTTGAATTTTAGTAGCTATAAGGATTAAATAGCTATGGAATTCAAATCTAGAGGTCTTTATATGGTAATTAGACCATTAAAGAAAAGTATGTAGATTCTTGGTAATCATCCATAGAAAAATTAGAAAAGGTCAAGGACTAAATTGGAATTTGAAATAATTAAATTAATTAAAAGATAATAAAAGAAAATATCTTCTTATTATTGCCATATTCAACCTAAAATTCTATGGAAACCCTAGGAGAGAGAGGGAAAACTTTTAAGGCTTAATTGGATCCGGACAACACTAATTCGAGGTTAGATCGAGGAAAAAAAATGTTTCGGATTAGTAGACTTTTAAGCGAACAAGTGTCAAGCTAAGTTCGTGTAAGTTAATCGAGCATGTAATTATGTTAATTAAATGTCGTGTTTGTAAGTAATGTGATTTATATTGATGTGCTTTACTTGTATACCATGATGGAAAATTTGATACAATGCTTGATATAGTAAAAAAAGGGTAAGTCCCGATTGAATGTTGAATTCTGATGATTATATGCGCTTTCCAGAAACTAATAAAGTCCTACATTTGTTTCAGACGGGATTTAGCTCGAACGAGTAATCCCATTAACCTGCTTATAGAAAAGATTTAGCCCAAACGGGTAATCCCGATATAATATCTCTTTAGTATATATTATGATTAGGGTTTAGCCTGGACTGGTAATCCTAATCGAGCTCCTCTGAGCTTACGTTATATAAAGGATTTAACCTAGACTGGTAATCCTATTATACGATATGTGGCTCAAGAGAGTGTTTCTTGGTTAAGTGCCCTAATGGGTACCTTTGAACAAGAAATTGACGAATTATTGAATTGTACACTTCGAATGTATTACTTGAGCCTCCATTGGAATTCAATGATTCAACGGACATATAATTCTAGACATGGCATGAGAATTATGAGATGACATGATAATGTCTTGAAAGTGTATTGCATGATGAGCTCATCTATTCTTACTTGATGTATATGTAAACTTTGTGACTAACATGTTTGATTGGATACATGTGTTTAGGCAATTTAGCCAAATGGATGGAAAACTTGTTATTGTATGCTTAGATTTAATAAAAGGGATTGGTAAGTTTAGTTTCCGTTATACGAACTTACTAAGCATGTAATGCTTACTCCATTTATTTTTCTCCTATTTTATAGTGCTCGAAAGCTCGCAAGGTTTGGAGATCACTGGAGCATCGTCACACTGTCAACTAGTCATTTTGGGTATACTTAGTCGAAATCATTTTGGTATAATGGCATGTATAGACAACTTGGCCAATAGTGGCTTGAAATGTTATTTTGTAACTTAACCATTGGAATGGCTAGTAATGGTTCATTTTGGTATGACTAAGTAGATTATTATGATATATATACATATGTGTGATGTTAAGAATATGTGATCAATGTTGTGAGTGCATGTAACGCCCTGAATTTTAGGCCTAGAAGTATTAGGTCTTGAGCATGGGAACAGTTAGGAGGCTGCACATAAATGTTTAGTCATTCAAGAAAGTGACAAAAATGAGTATCTAGTTCAGTGGTTGAGTGTTTTGGGAAGCATCTGAAAAGTCTTGGGTTCAAGCCTTGGCTTAAGCAAAAATTTTGTTTTTAAAGGAATAAACCCTGTCTCTAGGAAGTAGGCTTTTAAATGAATGTGGGTATTTTATGTCAGAAAAGGCCTTCTGGCCAAAGGGATAAGTGGTGTGTTGATGTTCCATGAGGTCTGAGGTTTGAGTCCTGCTTTGAGCAATGGAGCGTTTTATTTTGCTGTAAGTACATGAAAGTGTTCTAGCTTGGCCGAAACTCTAAAGAGTTTGAAGGGGATTCAAATTGGTTGGTTGAGAGTTTGGGGGAGAGATTTGAGGAGCGAATTAAGGGATTGGTGGTCGGTTTGAGGGATTTGAGGAGGAAAATGTGGGATTTTGAATAGAGTGAGAGAGTTATAGCCGAATGTGCACTCTTGCTATGGGAATTTCAGTTTTGGGGTGGTCACTTGCTCTCCATTTTGGTGACTAGTAACATTTTGGTTCTTTTCTCTCTTCTTGGAGGCTGAGTAGTGTCTAAGGTTCTTTCGGGTATCTCTTTTTCTGCCTTATACTACTTTGTTCTCCCTCTCTCTTCTGCTCTCAACACCTTCGGGTTTCGCAAGTTCCTCTCAGTTTTTTAGTCCTTTTTGTGGTCTTTCTTTGACCAATTATTTCAGCTTCTCCCCTTCCTTAATCAATTCTTGGCTGGCCAATTCTCTTATTCTTCTCTCCCTCACCCTCAATTGGTTTCTTCTTGATTGAATACTACTATTTCTTTCATCTCACTGTTCGGATTCTCCATTGCTCTCTATCGTTTTTGGTAGTAACTCAAACTATTCGAATATTTTCTCCCTTTCTCTCTTTCTGTCGTATTAATAACTTTCATCTACCATCTTCCTCTGCTAGGGGTGTGTTGGTGCTTGCCTTGCCACTGTCTGTTGAGTTGGGCACTCATCTTAGGGAGAAGCCAATTGCTTTCCTTCCTTAGAATCGGTTTGCGTTCTCGGTAAGTAGTTTACACTTTGGTTTTAACTGTTTGTGCGAACGATATGGTTAAGGGTAATGGGTTTCGGTTGGAGTGCAGGTGGTCCCTAAGGGCCTGAAACTAGTCTTCTGTATCAGTTGTAGTGTGCAAAGGCTTAATAGTTCGAGCAAGGCAAGTGTTAAGTCATATCTTGGATAAGTGTTATAAAAGGGATTGTTTAATCCTGTTGTTAAACGGACTAATGGTATATTGTGTTTGAATCTAGGTTTGGAGCGCTTGTGGTCTAGTTGCACACTTTCGCATCAATGTGTGTAAAAAGACTGCCTTTAATTGTAAATCGACAAAAACTGAAATAAGTGATTGTTAACGCTACACGGGTGTGCGCTCGCTCGCGTGGTAGTCCGAATGCCTATACATGGGCGTATAATTGTAGAGGCCATCATGAGCGCTTTCATGGGCTTAGGCCATTTTGGGCCATGTTGGGCCGAAATGGGCCGTGTGGGGCCCACGACACAGGTAAACCACACGGACGTGTGGAGATTATTGGGCTAGGTTGTGTAATTCACAAGGCCAAGGCCATTTTTGGGCTTTGTGGGGCACACGGGCGTGTGAGCCCACATGGGCCCTCATTATGGGCCTTGGGCCCATTCTCATTGTTTGACTGCTAAGGTTACACGGGTCGCCCGAGACGACTATGGACCTACTGTTGGATCGATAAGTATACCTAGACCCCAATTTGATGAAATGACTACTATACCCCTATGAGGTAAAATGACTGAAATGCCCCTATGATATGTATGATAGTAATCGAGCATGACATTTTTGCATACATGTATGATATTATGACATGGCATATTGCATGGGGATGGGTTATATTGATTGGAGGAAGTATACTGTACTGGCGGCTCTGTTGCAAATACTGTTTATGCCGCAACTGGTGCTATATTTTGGAGTGCAAGGATGGGTGGGTTGATTTTATCCCCACATGGAGTGTAAGGCTAGACGGAGTGAAGTGTATAGGATGGATGGGTAGGATTTCTGATTGCATTTCTGATACTATTACTGAAATGGGCTAAGGCCCACACTGATACTGTTATTGTATTGGGCTAAGGCCCTAATTGAAACTAAACTGTTACTGATATGGGCTTAGGCCCAAACTGTATTTACTCACTGTATGTTTGACTGTTTGTTTATTAAGGGATTACACACTGAGTTTTCGTAAACTCACCCTTCTGCTTATCTACGAAGGTAATCTTTAGGCAGATTGGTGCTGCGAGGGACTCGAAGGTGGCCACACAACAACTTACGCTTCCATATTTGACTTTTAATTTATAAGTAGTTTTATTTGGGTATTTTTATGTAATAAGGCCTCTTTAAATTTTTAAAACTTTAACTTGGGGATTTATTTACACAACTATATATCAGCTAGCAGTAGGACTTGGGTTTTCAAAAGATAAAAGATTTTCAAAACATCACGGTTATGCAACATGTTTCAAAAGCTTCGGCAAGAAACATCGTTTTAAAATAAATAACGACATTTTAATATGATTAATTTTTGACAAACGACTTACATTTTGAAAATAAATGGCAAGTCTTGAAATCATCTTTAAGGACATTCAAAAAGGTTTAATAGAGAATGGGTTTTTTAACAATTTTGCACTTTACGAAAAACACTTCAATGTAACATCGCCAGATTCGGCCATAACGTCCAGGCCAAGTTTGGGGTGTTACAACGCCTAAGTTAAACTAAGGTAAGGTTGTGATCATGTATGCTTGTAGTGATTTGCCTTGTGAATGATGAAATTTGCTTAATTTGAATGCTTGTATTGGTCGGTATTGGATGTGTGGATCAAGTGCAGGTCTTGGGTGAAATTTTGGGTGATAAATGAAGCTAGAAATGGCTTCATTTTGTCCACACGGGCGTGTGTCTAGACCGTGTGTGACACACGGCTTGGTAACATGGGCATGCGTTAGGCCTGTGTCCCCTACATCTTAATTTTGAGAAACAGAATGCTTAGAATTGAGCACATAGGCAGAGACACGGGTGTGTGTCTCAACCATGTGTGCCACACGGCCTAGAACACAGGCGTGTGTCTTGGCCATGTGAAACTTGCACCTAATTTCAAATTAAATTAATTAACCACACGGCCTAGCACACGGGCATGTGGCACGGCCGTGTATGCAAGTCAGAGAGTTACACGGGGTTGAACACAACCTCTAGCATGAGCGTGTCCCTTGGACCACACGGGCGTGTAAGCCCTGCACCTTAGAAAAATTTTGAAAAGTCGCGAAAAATTCTTAAAGTTCCCAATTAAGTCCCGACTCGATTCTAATACTCGTATTGGGCCTTGAGGGCCCAATCAAGGGACGTTATGAATTTTTTCGGTAAATAAATAGTAATTTATGTAATCTGTTTGAAAAATATTCTGAAACTTTTGGTAATGCTCCGAAACCCTATTTTGACGTCGGATACGGGTTAGGGGTGTTACAAGATCAATCCAAAAAGCCAAACTTGCTTTGAAAAATATAAAATTTTAATTCAACCGATATAATCCCAGATGACTTTAATACCGAACCTAAGAAATTTCAAGTTTGGCAGACACTTGCACCATCAATATTCCAAATACCCCAAGTTCTCTGTCATTACAAATCACCCTGGTGGAATCATTAAATGGGTTCACTGCCAAGAACTCTTTTAGATAATTCCTTGTAGGTATGCCCAAGTCTTACCACAAAGGTGGAATAGCAACTCGTCATTTAGGCATTGCAGAATTCACAATACCAACCTTCCAGAAAACTTTCCAAAAGTATTCCCTAGATTACTCTGTCCCTGAGGCTTTCTGAATAGTACACCATGATGGTTTTACAGAGAGTTCGCTACAAAAGCCTTACAGAGAATTCACCATAAAGGTTTTCCAGAGAATTCGTGTTTACTATCCCAGCGGGCCATCCTTGTGCATGTCATGGGGCTTCTCTCACATGGTTTTATACCTTCACTTTCTCTTGGCGTATTATCATATGATGCAATGACCATGGACTTTTCACAACTTTATTCATTGATCTACCAGTCTGATTAGCATTATAGCTGCTCTACCGGAGGCTACATAATAAATATTTGTTTTCACAATGCCTGTCCGGTTAGCAATATACCGTCCTTATTGGAGGCTACACAAATGAATCTCTCTTTCTCACTTTTTTTTACAAAACTCAAATTTGCCAAGTATAAGAATCATATAATAGGAAAGTATTAGGCAATGACCACACACACGCCAACAACAACAACTTATATCACACAACGTCATATCTTGTCGCACATAGTTCACCTTATTTACATATTTGTAGATACTTCTTAGAAAACATACATACATATAATTACATGATATGCAGAAGTCAAGTTTAGAGACTCATCAAAAACCTGCCTTTACTTCGACTTGGAGTTTCTATTTCTTCTATCTTTCCCAATCTAGTAGCAATTGCTTAAAAGAATATAAGATTTCCATTAGAATCTTATTACAAACATTTTAATAACATTTCAACTACATGCGATCCCCAAGTAAAGCCTTACGGAACACTCTTTTTTCCTATAACGTATCGTGCAATGTTGTAAGACTTACCAGAAGGTAGAATCATCTATTTATTAAATAAGATCTTAGTCTGATCTTAATGAAAATGAACAAGAGAATGTTGAGTTTAGAAGGAAGAATTTGAAGATTAAGCAGATAGAAAAATCATCTGAAATGTCCCCTTCCCGTAAATATACTCTCGGTTCCTTTAATTTCCTTATCAAACCCAAGTAGGTAAAAGAAAACCTGACGAATGTTTTCCTTACTATTGACCAGTCATTGGGAGGGTCAAACCAACCTAATTGACTCTTGTTAGGGAGTGACCAACCATGCTGGTGTATGATTTGTTTAGTTGGCTTGTCTTAGTGTATAAGCAATCTTTCATACATCTTGCTATTTTTATTTTTACTTTGATCTCTACTTTTGTTGCCGCAATATTCTAGCAACTCCAACAAAACTAGATACAAGATCCACTTGAATAGTATTAATGCAAATCGGGCGTACTATGTCTTGGTGGTGTTTTACGTTTGGCGTAGTCTTAAAGAAAATTAAGTCTTCTACAATTTCCCCATACACTTGACAGGCTTTTATTGCTCAAACAAAACTCTGGGGCGTAATCTCCTTAGGCGCGCATTTTCTTGGGCATAATCTTTCTTCTTTTGGAAACATCCTACAATTAATTACTTAGATACTTCCAACAGGCGGATACTTTAATGCTAGTATGCGCCAATACTTTATCTCGTCATCAAACCAGCCGAGTGGCGGATCATGCTATCATAGTGCACCAAAATAGAATTATCACACATACCTTACTCATCTTTTCAGATTTGCCGAATTTGGGGGTATGATGTGATTTTAGTTAAATTAAACAATAATTAAGTTTTTATCACCCTATATGACATATATTTTACTATTTTGTATCCCCGCAATGCAAATATTTATAGTATTTAATATTGAAAATATATTTAATAGTGATTTTTTAAACATTAATCTCATTATAAGTTCTTATTATATTTGCTCTTTTTGATACAATGCCTAACCCTTCCCCAACCCTTAAATTGGAGAAAAATGCGTTTTAGCGCACTCAAACCCACGTCCTCTTACACTGGCAACAATGTCTATGCCAATCGAACAAAGACTCAATTGACTTAATAAACTGGTTTAGATGAATAGATTTATATATTATATAATTTTGAAATATATTTAATAGTGATTTTTTAAACATTAATCTCATTATAAGTTCTTATTATATTTTCTCTTTTTGATACAATGCCTAACCCTTCCCCAACCCTTAAATTGGAGAAAAATGCGTTTTAGTGCACTCAAACCCACGTCCTCTTACACTGGCAACAATGTCTATGCCAATCGAACAAAGACTCAATTGACTTAATAAACTGGTTTAGCTGAATAGATTTATATATTATATAATTTTGAAATAAAAAAATTTTGATAACTAAGATTTAAAAAATAAATAATTTCATAAAAAATAACCTTTTATTCGTATGTTAAAATAGTATGGCAATTATAGTGAGAACTTTGAAAACCATTAGATCAAAATAAATGGTTCTAAGAGTTAGATTTTGTATTTATCTTGTCTTATTAAAATAAAACCAGAATCACCTAATCTTTTCTTTCTTTTTTCTTTTCACCATGTAATTTAAGTTTTAGGATTAAAAAAATTTGGATATCTTTACTTTCATATTTACTTTCTTTTTCTTTGAGAAAAATTTGGAATGAAAAGTAAGAGATTAGAGTTATTAATATTAATGAATTGAAGTATTATTTTTCTTGATTGAAAAAAATCCCAATTTTTTTAGAATGAAATGGTTGACCAATTTTTTCAATCTAACAAAAACAAATACCCAAGACACAAATGGTCCGGCATTGGAGGACCTATGGACTGTGAAGAAGTTTCTAGATGTTTTTCCTAAGGAGTTACCGAGATTACCCCCAGATAGAGAGTTAGAATTTGGGATCGAGGTGTTGCTTGGTATGGCTCTGGTATCCATTGCCCCATACCACATGGCACCGGCTGAGTTGAAAGAATTAAAGACTCAGTTGTTAGAGTTGCCTGAGCATGGTTTTATACACCCTAGTGTGTCGCCATAGGGAGCACTAGTGTTATTCGTTCGAAAGAAGGATGGGTTGATGAGATTGTGCATTGATTATTGTCAGCTTAATAAGGTGACAGTGAACTTTCGAGGATTGATGAACTATTTGACCAGTTGAGAGGTGCTTGTGTGTTTTCTAAGATTGATTTGAGATCGAGGTATCATCAGTTGAAAGTTAAGGAGGGGGATATCTTGAAGACAACTTTTAGGACTATATATGGCCATTATGAGTTCTTGGTGATGCAGTTTGGGCTCACAAATGCTCCTGCAGCCTTCATGAATTTAATGAACTGTATTTTTCAACCCTACTTAGATCAATTTGTGGTGGGTTTCATTTACGATATATTGGTGTATTCATGATCTAAAGATGAGCATGATCACCATCTCCGAATTGTGCTTCAGACCTTTTAAGAGAGATGACTTTTAGCCAAATTTAGTAAGTGTGAATTTTGGCTTTCTGAGGTGGCCTTTTTAGGTCACATTGTCGCAACGCATGGTATCTAAGTGAATTCACAAAAGATTCAGGCAGTGGTGGATTGGAAAACACCGCATAATATTTTTTAAGTTAGTAGTTTTCTAGGCCTCGCCGGGTAATATAAGTGGTTTGTTAAAGGTTTTTCGATGAATGCCACTCCGTTGACCAAGTTGCTACATAAGAGAGTTCTATTTGAGTGGAATGAGAAGCACCAACAGAGTTTTGATTAGCTTAAGACAATTCTGACAGAGGCACTAGTTTTGACCCAACCGGAGTCAGGTAAGGACTATGTAGTGTTCAATGGTGCGTCCTTGAATGGACTTGGTTGCATTCTCATGCAGGAAGGTAAGATAGTCGCTTATGCATCTAGACAGCTTAAGTTGCATGAGCGTAACTACCCTACCTATGATTTGGAGTTAGCAGCAGTGGTTTTCACATTGAAGATTTGGAGGCACTATCTCTTTGGGCAAAATTGTTATATCTATACCGACCACAAGAGTTTTAAGTATCTGCTCACACAAAAAGAGGTAAATTTAAGGCAATGTAGATGGATCGAGCTGTTTAAGGACTATTACTGTGTCATTGACTACCATCTGGGTAAAGCTAATGTGGTAGCAGATACATTGAGTCGTAAATCAGTGGCAGCGTTGTGAGCAATGTTTGCGAATTTGAGCTTGTTAGAGCACGGTGGTTTATTAGCTGAGCTTCAAGTTGAACCAATGTTGGTGCTAAAGGTAAAAGAGGCGTAGAAGTCTGATAATAGTTTGGTTGCTAGAGCAGATAGGATGAGGCGAGGGGAAGCATCAAGCTTAGAATTACAAGATGGCAATGTATTGTATTTTAGAGGGCGACTTTGTGTTCTAGCAGGTGAACTGAGCGATAAGATCCTTTGTGAGGCACATAGTAGTCCATTTACTATACACCCAGTAGTAACAAGATGTATCAAGAGCTTCGTCCATTTTATTGGTGGCGAAAGATGAAGAGAGATATGTCAAAGTTTTTGACTTGATGCTTAACTTGTCAGCAGGTGAAGGTAGAGCATCAAGTTCCTTCAGGTCTTCTTCAACCTATCCAAATTCTGCAGTGGAAATGGGATAGAGTCACTATGGATTTCGTGACTAGGTTACCTATGTCTCAGTGCAGACACGACGCAATTTGGGTAATCGTGGACAGATTTATGAAGACTGCACATTTCCTACTAGGGCGCATGGACTTCACTCTCGAGAAGTTGGCCAAATTGTATATTGGTGATATAGCGAGGCCTCACGGCGTGCTGGCTTTGATTATTTCAGACAGAGATCCGCGTTTCACTTTAAGATTTTGGAGAGCCCTTCATGAGGCATTGTGTACCTGCCTGCACTTCAGTACAGCTTTTCATCCGCAGACTGATGGTCAGTCAGAGCGACTCATTCAAATCCTCGAGGATATGCTTCGTTGTTGTATCATTGAGTTTCAAGGGGGTTGGGAGGAGCACCTTCCCTTAGTCGAGTTCGCATACAACAATAGTTATCAGTTTAACATTCAAATGGCTCCTTTTGAGGCATTATATGGTTGTAAGTGCATGACTCCTTTGTGTTGGACAAAACTTAATGAGAGGAAGATTGTTGGTCTGGAGTTGGTCAAGGAGACTAAGGATAAGGTTCGGATAATCCAGGACAATCTAAGAGTAGCTTTCAATCGTCAGAAGTCATATGCAGATTTGAAGCGCAAAGAGATAGAGTTTGTAGTAGGCAACAATGTCTTCCTTAAGGTTTCACCTTGGAAGAAAGTTTTACGCTTCGGACGTAAAGGGAAATTGAGTCCCAGGTTCATTGGACCTTATGAAGTTTTAGAGAGGGTTGGACCAGTGGCATATAGGTTAGCCTTGCCATCAGAGTTAGAGCGTATTCATAATGTGTTCCACGTGTCCATGCTTTGGAGGTATCGTTTTGATCCTTCTAATATCTTACCGCTTGAGCAGATTGAGGTGAGCCCAAACTTGTTATATGGAGAAGAGCCGATTCAGATTTTGGCCTGAAATATTAAAGAACTTAGGAACAAAGATCCCCTTAGTAAAAGTCCTGTGGAGGAATCACGGAGTTGAGAAGGCAACATAGGAGCCAGAGGAGTCCATGAAATTACAGTATCCGCACTTTTTTTATTCAGGTAAATTTCGAGGACGAAATTTCTTTTAAGGAGAGGAGAGTTTTAACGACCCAAAATTCTTGAGTCAACATTCGAGTGTTGGCCTAGGTTGGCGATGGATAAATTTATTTTGGGATGGGGTTTTGTTGAAATTAACTTGGGTGAATTTTGGACCTTTTTATAAGAAATTAAGGATGTTGGGAAGCTTGTGTGAAGTAAGGGGAAGATGGATGGCTAATATAGTGATTTTACCATTTTTGAATAAAGTCTTCTCCCAATTAATGGGAAAAGATGGTTTGGTAGATTGATGTATGGGATAATGTGTATTTGTCCCTATATTATAATCATCTTATTGTTTTTTTTCTTTTTACATTTCTTTATTTTTTTCTTCTTTTCTCCATCTATTTTTCCTTAACAAGTCATGTAGAGGGAGAGAGATTTGAGTGAGTTCTCACCTTTTTTTTTTTCATCCTCCAAATATCAAAGAAGGTAAGGGTCTTGATCTATTTTTTTTTTTAAAAGTTACATGGAAGAAAAAAATATCTATGTTCATCAAGGATGAAGGTGGAGGTTTTTGGGTGTCTAGAAGGATTTGAGTTTGAGGAAGTCTCTACCCATCTTCTCATATTTTATTTATTTATTTATTTAAAGTATGTATTTTTACATCCTATCAACTCTTATTTTTTTTTGGGAAATCTTGTATGTTACATGGTTATTAGTTAAAAAGGGTGGTGAATCTTCTAAAGCTAAGGGTAAAGGCAAAGTGGTGGAGAGCTAGGCAAGAAATTTTGTTGGTGTTCTTCCATCAAGGCGGTACCCTCTAACTCTCTTATCCTTCTTGATAAGTCATAAATATGATGCTTGTGTGATAATTCATGCATGTTATATGTCTTTGGGTGGAAATCATGTTTAGATGATTTAAAATGAAGCTAAAAACTTAGTTGTGAAATCTGCTAGAAAAAATTATTACATGAACAGTAAGTTTAAAAATTTTCCATAAATTCTGTAAATAAAAAGTGATCTATACATTGTTGTAACCGTGAGCCAGTTTAGTTTTGTTTAAAACAAACAGAGATCGATTTTGATTTGTATTTTAAAAGATATGAATTTTTTAGTGCTGAAAGGTCATAAAAATCTAGTAGCATAATTTATATAAAATAGATTTAGCAGTGATTTTGAAAAATCACCAAAAATTTCACAAGATAAAATAGGAAGTGAGCCTTATATCTCTATGATCGTATAGAAGTCTATTTTTTTTTTTTAAAAAACAAACGGTGCTTGATTTAGAATTATATATTAAGAGTTATTAATTTTTGAATGAGAAAAGGTCAGAATGTTAAGGTAGCAGACAATCACATCTCATTAGTTAATATTTTAGTTGGAATGATAAGCAAGTTGAAATGAGTATGAGACTCAAATGTCATGGTTGTATTTTTGTGTTATATGTTTTAAGTTTTGTTTGCGCTCAGCCTTCAAGCTCTAACCTAACTAGCGGCAATGAGTGATGCTCGGGATAACCCTACGAACACTCGGGATTATTTAACTAGCAGCTATGAGTGGCGCCGGACTATTCGGATACCCGATTATTTGAGTAGTATGTTCAATCTAACAAGTTTGACAAGTTTAATATGCAAGCGATTTGGTTATGTAGATTTAATGACTCATGACTTAATTATTCAATACTCATGTCATGTTTTTATGTATACATTTGATTTGCATGCTTATATTTATGAATTTCTTGAAGTATGGTAGATTTGTTGTATACCACTAACCCTGTAAAGCTCAGCCTTCGAATTGTCCTAATGTTCAGATTTGTAAACTTTTGTTCGTGTTTGAGGAACATCATCGACGAGAGACTCCTAGCATTACGTATTTAGAGTACAGTACCTTAGCTATTAGTGGCATTGTATTCTTAAGGCCTTACTTGTATTCTTTTGTATGTCTGTAACTCATTTATCATTTTTTTTATTTTGACTATTTTGATATACGATGATACTGGAGCTCCACATTTTTTGTATAACTACTTTTATTACTATTTCCAGTATAACTATGTATGGTATTTTCTTTTATATAAAATATATTTCAATGTTGTAAAATTACTTGAAAATTTTGTTGGGTCCGGTGACCTGATGTAGTGCCTTAGTATTCAAGTACTCCGTATTCGGGATTAGGGTGTTACAACTGTAATCATCTTACTCGTATATTCATGCTCTGTATTCGATCATATATGCATTTTCGTACCTTGTACACTATTTTATCGCATAATAATCATTTATCACATTTCACTTTACAATTTAGTACATATATCATTACTAACTCATAATCACAACTATAATCCAATTCATCATCAAATAGCATATAATACTTACAATACAACATATTTTTATCCATTTACCATTTCCCATAACATAATTCAAGTATTTCATGCTATTTTTCATTTTATTCATTTTAGTCCTATAATTCGATGTTCCCTATCAAATTCAATCAAAACATTTCATATTAACATAATAGACTCACCTTAATGATTCAACAGTCAATAAGCAAACGTATAAAATCAAATATTTCTATGACAAATAAAAAAAGTACAAACTGAGGTTTCGTGCGTCACTCGTTGACGATTTTCGCTTTTCCTTTCCCTCTTGACAGTTCGGTGTTGTTGTTAGCTAAGAATAACCACAAAACATATTTTACAATCAATTTCCAACCAATTCAGAATCAAATACCAATTTACAAAGATTTTTCAATTTATTCAATTTAGTTCCTAAAATCGGGACAAACATAACTTTTAATTTAGGCCTCGAATTAGAATCCGATTTCACCAAAACTCATTAGGGACCTTTTATTTTATATCCCTACCAAAATTTCATGACAATTTTGTATTTATTCAATTTGGTTCCTAATATACGAAATTAACAATTAAACTTTACAATTTAGTCATTTTCACATACTAACCTTAATTTCTAACAATTTCACACTAATTTCATTCAATTCTCAACAATAGAAACTTTCAAAAACTTTAGCAGTTTTATAAATTGATATATGGGCCAAGCTAAATCAGGCTTCCATGATTCAATTTCTATAAAAATTAAAGAAAAATGGCTAGAGACTTACTTGAAATTAAGGCAAAAAGCTTGAAAATCCTACAATGGCGTCCTCCCTTTTGTTTCAAAGTTTTGGATGGTTAGAGAAGATGAAATTCATCTCTCCTTCCACTAATTTCATATATATATATATATATATATATATATATACATATACTTAACTAAAAGTTAATTAGGTTAATTCATTATGTTTTAGTTAATTAAACTTTAATTACTTAAATTAATTAACATGCATCATGTCGTTCAGTAACATATATCTAAAATAGGTCTACTTTCTATTTTAGTCCTTTGGTTAATTGCTATGTAAATCTTCAAGCCTTAATCTAATTAAAAATCTATAGCGATTAAACTTTTACAATTTAGTCCCTACGCCTTAATTACTCACAATTTCGGCTAAATCACTTAGCAAATTTTAAATTCATCAATACAATAATTCCGTAAATCTCTCCATTAAATATTTACAGACTCGATTTACGGAAATAGAGTATCAAAACTTCCTTTCCGACACTATTAAAAATCGGGTTGTTACAAATTTTTACCATCTTAACATTTATTTTTATTTTAAACTATTTTAATTTAGAATATTTTTTAAAATTTATTTTTAATTTTGATTGTAAAGAGATTATTATTAAAAACTAAAATATGTTTATAACATATTATAAAAAGATTTTAAATAATATATATATTTATTACATATATCTTACCTATCACATAATAGTTTTATTTTTATTATTTAATTTTAAAAAATATGTAATTTAAACAAACGGATCCTACATAATTAATTTAGTCAAAATGCTTATATGTAACTTAAAAAAACTATGCCAGTTGTCATCCTGTGAATACATTAGCAACAAAAATTTCCTAGAATGTCTATATATCTTACTTTATATAATATACTAGCTTTTCTCTCGCGTTGGACTTTATATATCTTGCTTATATAATTAAAATACAAATTATTTTTAATTTAATGCTAACAAGTTATAAGAATTGATAACAAAAAAAAGAAGAAGAAGTGAAAATAAGAATATAAAAAAAGATATGTTAAAACTGAATAAATTAAAATACTATTGTTTAAAATGATTTTATACAATAGTTGTGGACATTTATATAAAATGTTTTCTAGAATTTAAAAAGTCGAATTATCTTAAATTTAAGTTAAATAATACATATTTTATAATAATTTCAAATTGAGTGAAATAATTAAAAAATTAAAAAAATTAAATTAATTAAATGATAATTTGTTTTTTAAAAGATATAATGATAATGAATTTAAATATTAAGATAAATAATATTTATTTTAATTTATTTATCATTAAAATAAATATTATTTATCTTTATGATATTTTGTATTTTTTTTTCTTTTTAAAATTTATTTCAACCTTTCACATTTTCCTTAACATTTTAAATTTTATTTTATTTAAATTTATTAAATATAGGGATTATCCATGTTAAAATTAAGTAATATATATAAATAAATGGAAAGTAATATATATAAATGGCCGTTCCATTAAAATGATAAATTAAAATATTTTAAATATTTATAGAAAATAATTATAAAAATATAAAATAATTAAATAATAAATTTATATAAAAATTTTAAAAAACAATTAACCATTATTTAAAATTTATATTTTAAAAATATTATATTCTATATCAATGGTCGTTTCATAATCCCTTTTTCCCATTAGATTGCATGAATTCTATATTTAGCGTCATTCTTGCCACCATACACAGTCTAAGTTTTAATTTGTAAAAAGAAATAAATAGTGTCAAAAAATAAAGGATTTTTTTTATTAATCGTATTGATTATTTTATCTTCAAAATTTCAAAGTGTGGTAAGTATTATCAAAGTACAAATATAAATATAATTGCAAGTGTTAAATTATTGTAATATAGACCGTTCGAGAAATTACAAAGTAAAATCAAACTATTACAATAAACTCGAGTTAAGAACTGGAACAGTTTAGACTAAAGCCAACAAATTGATTAACTGAACTAAACCCACATATAACAACTGTATATGATAGAACTTCGAAACCCACGAATAAAATTACGAATAATAAATTTTAAACCTAGGTACTTAAGACTATTTTTCCATGAAAAATACATTAAGATATTTTTATTGACTTTATTTTATTATATTCTAATTTCACATTTTCCATAAAAAAACTAATTCAAATAAAGCAAGCTTACACTGTATATCACAAGCGTAATCGAGTCAAAGATTTAATTTTTCAAGAAAAAAAATTGTAATATCTTAAAAGAAGAAAACCTTTACGACCTTTGAATTTTAGTACTCATCTTCAATAGCATAAAATTTATCAATTGTTTCATTCTCCTGCATTTTCATTGTTTCAAACTTTATTGTGAGCATTCGTAACTTTGATTACTTCACAGCCCTAAAATTTTGATGTTAGAAATCGAGTCATATCAGTGATTGAATAAATATAATTTTGAGTACGAATATTGTTTAGTATGACCTTTTATAAATTAAATGTGACATTATACAAAAGTAATAAAAATCAAATCAAACAGTTCATTCGAAAACCGAATCTCTTAAATTGAAAATTTCTAGATTAATGCTGGAAAATAAAATTATTAAGTATATTATTAAATAAGTTATTGGAAAAGTGTTTAAATAGTATAGGGACTAAATTGCTGATGAGGCATGAAATGAAAGAACAACTGGAGAAGAATCTATGTGGTATTTATGTCTAGGCCTTAAATGGTAATTAAACAACTTTTAAGTTGTTATTATAGAATAAATAACCATGTTAATATCTAGTAGTTTCAAGTATATTTTTCGGTTTTCGAGTGTGAAAATGAGAATTTATAGGGTTTCTAGTAATTTTTAATTTAATTTAGGAGGTTAATTTCATCTAAAATCAATTAAACAATAATCCAAAAAAATTTTTAAAAATTTTAAAAATTAATTTTAAAGATTTTAAATAATTATTAGTGAAAATAATCAATTTGGGTTGAAAAAGAATTTTAAAATAATTTTTATTGGGGTAATTTGAGTAAAATTTAAATATTAATTAAATAGGATTTAATTGTAAAACAATGGAAAATTTAGAGTATTTATATGGAAAATAAACCTTAAAATTTAAAATTTTGGAGGGAAAAGATTAAATGGTAAAGTAAGGGAAATGTGGGAGTGGTCATTAGGAAAATTTCCCAATGGGTGTTTTCAGTTTTAAAACTAATGTATCTAGCCCACTTTTCACACATTTTACATTAGATTAGAGAGTTTTAAAATTCATTTTCTCTATCATCAGAGAATACATCCAACCAATTTTCTTCTCAAAATACTTTCTCAATTCACCCGAAATTATTCTCAAAAGTAGTAAAAAATATTTTGAAATTTCTCAAGTTTCTTGAATTAAGATTTTCAATCAATGAATTTAGAGCGAATAAAATGTAATATTCAATCCTAAACTTATTTTTACGATGATTAGAAACATTTTTAAATGATTTGGGAGTCAATTAAAAGATTTTTATCAATGTCATATTCTTCCAAGAACACATGATTCTTTAATGGTGGATCTTGAATTTTGAGAGGAAATCCATAAATCAATGGATGTTCCAACTCAAAATGGATCTATTAAAAAAGTTTTTGATCTTATTTATCAATATTAAACATGATTTGTGAGGTAATTTAAAGAAATCTGAATTTCATCATCCTCACGAACCGATTTTCCGAAATTTTGTGAAATTGATTTAAAGATGAAATTGATGCTTAGTATAAGTGTATTTGGTCTAGTATTGATGATTGAAAGTGTTTAGGAGGGCTGGAGAGATCAATTTTGTGAGGAATCGAGTTTTCGACTTGATGTTACAAATCTGATAAGGTATCTTTGTGAGAGGATTTTGATTAGTATAGTTAATTAAAATTCGTGTTTATTATATAGCATTGGAAATGTGGTAATGTCTACTTCATCTCTGTTGAAGCTCCGAATCTTGAAGAGGACCGAGCTAACCGAAATTGAAGTTTGGATTTGTTTGGTTGATTACTTGCTTGTGGTAGAATAAATCATATGCTGAGTGTTTCTAAGGGCAATTTGGTAAATTGACCCTCATTTATGTTTAATTAGTAGCTTAGATGATGATTTCAATTGATTAATTATGGTTAAATGACTGATTGTTGTAAGATTGATATTATATGTACAAAGAGTTGAATTTTTATTAAATAATTGTAAGTAAACATTTAGGTGGTTTTGTGCAATTTAATTAGGTTAATTATATTGATGATTAAAGCATGTTTATTGGGGTTTTTGATATGATATATTGGTGTTTCAATTGGTAATTGAACATTGGAAAATGGCAAATGAATGCTTGATTTAATTGGATGTTAAATGGCTATATTACATGTGACACTTAAGCATTTTGTCACATTAAATTGAACACAATAATGACTGATTTATATGCTATGTTTGACTGAATATATTGGCAACATGCATGGTGGATCCATTGGGTATAGTTGGCATGCCATAGGATTTGTGAGTACTCACCTTTATTTTTGACATTGTGAGCAAAAGGCTCTAGGTGGACTGATTTGTTTGGAGTAGGTAAGGGAGTGTTGAGCATGAGTCTCCACTCATTGGGTTATTTGAGGCGCTATAAGGGAGCGTGTGCTTCGACCCACT
Source organism: Gossypium anomalum (assembly GCA_025698475.1). NCBI lineage: Eukaryota > Viridiplantae > Streptophyta > Magnoliopsida > Malvales > Malvaceae > Gossypium > Gossypium anomalum. Next base: position 31,417,056 of record CM046958.1, on the reverse strand, counting down.
CAACTCAGTGGACTATATTTGATATTTGTGAGAGTTTAGAGATTCGTTTATCTGATGTATAATCATCCGATTAAGCCATGAGAAGTGTATGCCAATATATTTATATGTGATTATTGTTATATCATTTGATGTTTGTAAGCCATGAAAAATTAATTCTTGATATTGATAAAGCATATGGAAATTAAATTGACATGTTTCTTTATTATGGCTAATAATTGGTAATTTATTGGATGTTATTTAAGCATGATTGGGATGTCGATTTACTAACCGTTTTTATTAACATTCACTAAGCTTTTTAAAGCTTACACCCTCACATTCGTGCAGATAATCGTCAGGCTTGAGGAGTTGAGGAGCCTAGCAAGAGAGTTCCAAGAGATTTAGGCTTGGTAGAGACTTCATTACACGTTTAGAGACTGTAATCGGGTATTGTGGAACTCCCGGGAATTAGTTTAATTTTGGTTGCAATTGGAGTTTGGACTTTGGACATTTTATTTTGGATGGTTTTATAATAATTTTGAGGCATGTTTGAGTTTAATTATTGAATGATTTACGGTGTATTTTTGCTTGATAACATGGTGATTGATAACATGGTGTGTGAGGCATGAAATTTACACTAACAATTGTTTAAATAAGCTTCCATAGAGTGGGTTATTAGCGACTAAGGTACGCCACTTGTTTAATTTATTCGATGTTTATTTTGCATGAAATTGATTGTCTAATTCTATATAATTGACACTTAATTGATGTCAATAAATTCAATTGAAGGTGTATGTTTATGTATTGTAACGCCCCGTACCCGAGACCATCGCCGGATTCGAACACGAGGTGTTAACAGACTTAATTCATTACTTAAACCGCTCAAATAATTTATTTTTTTAAAATTTCCAGTCAAGCTAGCAATTTGCGTCACAGTCGCTTAAAAATTCATATCTCAAGTTCCAAAACTTGAAATCCAATTCCGTAAATTTTACCTGAAACTAGACTCATATATATATATACTAATTTTTTTCTAGAATTTTTGGTCAAGCCAATTAGTACAGTTTATTAGTTAAAATCTCCCCTATTTCAGGGTTTGACTGCTCTGACCTCTGTGTATTACGAATCAGATATCTCTCCGTACAGAATTTTGATGTCTATGAAGTTTATTTCTATTAAAACTAGACTCAATAAGAAATCTTTAAATATAAAGAATGACTTCTAATTATTTTTTTACAATTTATTATGAATTTTTAAAGTCAGAACAGGGGATCCAGAAATCACTCTGGCCCTGTTTCACAAAAATTTAAACATCTCATAAAATATAATTCATATACCTGTTTTGTTCAATCCATATGAAAATAGACTCATAAATCTTCAATTTCATCACTTACTCATCATTTAATTCCATTTCTACTATTTTTAGTGATTTTTCAAATTTACATCACTGCTGCTGCCAGATTCTATTTTATGGCAAATTTCACTTTACTAAGGATTTTCATGGACTAAATATCATTTTAAACATACAGAACATCAAATATGACTTAGATTGGCCATTCCAATGGCTAATCATTTCAAACCCTTTTCTTGCCAAACCATAGCCATATCATAAGATCATTTACACAAAGTGAGTATTTTGCCATACATGCCACATTCAAAACACACAAGCCATTTTACCAATTTAGGCCTTCGGGTAGTGTGAACGAGTCTTCGACCTATCTCGATTCTCAAGCCGGCTTGTCAAAACTACAATGAAAGAAAAGGAGGGAGTAAGCACAAATGCTTAGTAAGTTCACATGCAAATAGCAAGTAACATAATCACACAATCCCACAAAAACATTATTTGCATAAACAACACCAAGACATTCATATTTCATTTGTATTTAATATCTTTCTACGATTTCATCATACCAAGTTCTCAACCCGAGGGTTTAAGCACATACCTGTCAAATTTTCTCATTACCACACTTACCAACATGTCACCTTCATTTTAGGCCTTCTTCTTATTCACTTAAGATTCACCTGTTGAACACATCGGAATATAATTTGAATACGCGGATCTCATGAACATAAGAGCCATACCCGCAGCTAGACAAACTCAATAGCCTGCGGAACTTATGTAGCCAAGCTACCATGTAACCCACCCATAAGTGAACTCAGACTCAACTCAACGAGCTCAGGCGTTCGCATCCATAAGTGAACTTGGACTCAACTCAACGAGCTCGGATGCCTAATTACATCTCACGAACTCGGACTCAACTCAACGAGTTCGGAACTCAATATCCTAGTGACATGTCACTTGTATTCTAATCTATTCCCAAGGTTCAAACGGACTTTTTCCTCAATCACACATCTTTGCCGTCTTCCACGGAATATCAAAACCGATACTCGGTAGCAATTCATATTTAACAAGTATTAAACATAATTTGCATATTACTCAACAATAAGCACAAAGCATAATATTTCATAATAATAATCATCATATCATATAAATATCATTAAGTTAATTAAAATGACAATTATGTTACTACATTTACACATGAACTTACCTCGGTACAAAATTATTAGCAATCGAGCCTATTCTTCGTAAACTTTGTTTTTCCCTCGATCGCGACTTGAATCTCGTTTCTCTTGATCTATAATGCCAAATTAATCTTATTTAATACATATATTCATCAAAGCAGCATTTAATACAAACTTTGGCAAAATTACATTTTTGCCCCTAAACTTTTGCATAATTACACTTTTGCCCCTAGGCTCGGGAATTAAACTTCATCCCTTATTTTTATGTTTTATGAAATTCTGATCATTTTTCCCTTCTATGGTAACATCAAATTCACACTCTAACATGTACTTATGACTATTAGGTATTTTTATCGATTAAGCCCTTTTACTCGTTTTCACTTAAAACCGAGTAGTACAAGTTGTCTAACATAATTTAAAACCTCATTTTCTATCACAAAACACCAAAATACACAAATTTCACCTATGGGTATTTTTCCAAATATGAACCCTAGGTTGAATTATTGCTAGCATAAGCTTAATCGAGCTACCGGGATTCCAAAAACGTAAAGAACATTAAAAACGGGGCTTGGAATCACTTACTATGGAGCTTGGAAGCTTGAAAAAAACCCTAGCTATGGAGAACCCTTCAAATTTCATCCTAATGAAGAATATGGACAAAAATTGGCTTTTAATTTTGTTTTTAATTCATTTTAATAACTAAATGACCAAAATGCCCTTATTACTAACTTTCCAAAAATTCCATCCATGTCCAATTTTTGTCCATAGAGTTAGAAATTGGTCAAATTACTATTTAAGACCTCCTCATTAATATTCCAAAACAATTTCATACTAAAAACTTCTAGAATGCAAGTTTTACAAATTATTCGATTTAGTCCCTAATTTCAATCTAAGCACTTTAGGCATAGGATTTCATCACGAAATTTTCACACAATCATGCAATCATATCATAAACATCAAAATAATTATAAAATAATTATCTCTATCTCGGATTTGTGGTCACGAAACCACTATTCTGATTAGGCCCTAATTTGGGATATTACAACTCTCCCCCCCTTTAAGGATTTTCGTCCTCGAAAATCTTACCAGTAAATAGGTGTGGGTATTGGTTTCTCATAGTTTCTTCAGGTTCCCATGTAGTTTCTTCTACTCGTGCTTTTGCCACAATACTTTCACGAGAGCGACACTTTTATTTCTTAGTTGCTTGACCTCTCGAGCTAAAATCTTAATCGGTTCTTCTTCGTAAGTCATATCCGGTCGTAGTTCAATTTCTGCCGGTGAAATTATATGTGAAGGATCTGAACGATATCGACGTAATATAGATACGTGGAATACATCATGCATCTTCTGTAATTCAAATGGTAATGATAACCGATAAGCTACTGGTCCAACTCTCTCAATCACTTCAAACGGTCCAATAAAACGTGGACTTAATTTGCCTTTCTTGCCAAATCTGAGAACTTTCTTCCACGGGGATACTTTCAAAAACACTTTGTCACCAACTTGATATTCAATCTCTTTTCTCTTCAAATCTGCATACGTTTTTTGTCTGTCTGAAGCTGCTTTCAAGAAATCTCTGATGACTTTTACTGTCTCTTCTGTTTCCTTAACTAGATCAACCCCGTAAATCTGATTTTCATTAAGCTCTGTCCAATACAAAGGTGTGAGACATTTACGTCCATACAAAGCTTCATAAGGTGCCATCTTCAAACTCGTCTGATAACTATTATTATAAGCAAATTATACCAACGGTAAATACCTTTCCCAACTACCTTGAAATTCCAATACGCAACATCTGAGCATGTCTTCAAGAATCTGAATTACTCTCTCTGGTTGTCCATCAGTTTGTGGATGAAAGGCACTGCTGAAATTTAACTTTGTACCTAATGCCTCTTGCAACTTTTGCCAAAACCGTGAAGTAAATCTCGGATCTCTATCCGAAATGATTGACAAAGGTATTCCATGAAGTCTAACAATCTCACGGATATACAATTCAGCCAACTTATTAAGAGAATAATCCGTACGTACCGGAATAAAATGAGCCGATTTAGTCAGTCTGTCAACTATTACCCAGATGGCATTTTTCTTCCCTGGAGTTAACGGTAACCCTGATATAAAATCCATAGTAATCCGATCCCATTTCCATTCAAGAACCATGATAGGCTGGAGTAATCCCGAAGGTACTTGGTGTTCAGCTTTCACTTGTTGACAAATTAAGCACTTTGATACAAACTCGGAAATATCTCTTTTCATTCCACTCCACCAGTACATTTTCTTCAAGTCATTATACATTTTCATGCTGCCCGGATTAACCGCCAAACAACCATTATGTGCTTCATGCAAAATCTTTTGAATCAACTCATCATTTTTCGGTACACAAATCTGATTTTTAAACATCAGGCAATCATCAGAACTGATTTTGAAATCTGATCTGTGTCAGCTTCACACTGCTTTCTCTTGGCTTGCAAATCTTGGTCATTTTTCTGAGCTTCCCAAATCTCTTGTAAAAACATCAGTCTTGCTCTTAACTCTGCTAGAATCGAACCATCATCGATACCTTTAACCGAGTGTTCATAGCTCTCAAAGCAAGCAAGAACTTACGCTCAAAGCATCGGCAACCACATTCGCTTTTCGGACGTGAGTCAACAACAAGCTCATAATCTTTCAATAACTCCAACCATCTTATTTGTCTTAAATTCAAATCTTTTGTGACATTAAGTATTCAAGACTTTTGTGGTGAGATATATACTCGGCACTTTTTCACCATACAAATAATGTTGCCAAATCTTCAAAGCAAACACTATAAAACCAATTCCAAATCATGAGTCGGATAATTTCTTCGTGAGATTTTAAGCGCCTCGTAGCATAAGCCACCACTTTTCCTTCTTGCATAAGTACACATCCTAAGCCATTTCAAAAGCATCACTATACACCACAAATTCTTTACTGATTGGGTTGTACCAACACTGGTGCTTGATTAATAACTTTTTCAATTCTTCAAAACTTTGTTGACATTCTTCCGTCCATTCAAATTTAACATTCTTTCTAGAGTAGTCTAGTCATAGGAGCAACAATTATAGAAAATCCATTTACAAACCGTAGATAATACCCAGCTAGCTTGAAGAAACTTCTAACCTCGGTTACATTTTTTTGGTGGTTTCCAATCAACAATGGCTGAAATCTTACTAGGATCAACTCGTATACCATCACGAAACAATATGACCCAAAAATCCAACTTTAAGAGCCAAAATTCACTTTTACTAAACTTAGCATACAGCTGCTTATCTCTCAAAGTTTGCAAAACTATCCTCAAATGCTCAGCATGCTCTGTCTCATCTTTTGAATAAATTAAAATATCATCTATAAACACCACAACAAATTTGTCCAAGTATGGCCGAAATATGCGATTCATTAAATCCATAAACACAGTAGGAGCATTTGTCAACCCGAATGGCATAACTAAAAATTCGTAATGACCGTACCTTGTTCTAAAAGCAGTTTTAGGCACATCCGACTCTTTTACTCGCAGCTGGAAGTACCCAGATCTCAAGTCAATCTTTGAAAACCATGTCACTCCTTTTAGCTGATCAAATAAATCATCAATTCTTGGCAACGGATACTTGTTTTTGATTTTCACCTTGTTTAACTGCCGATAGTCAACACACAACCTCATAGAACCATCCTTCTTTTTCACAAATAATACAGGAGCACCCCAAGGTGAAAAACTCGGTCTCACAAAGCCTTTATCAGTCAAATCTTGCAACTGTGACTTTAATTCTTTCAACTCTACTGGTGCCATTCTATATGGAGCAATTGAGATCGGAGCTGTTCCCGGTATCAAATAAATACCAAATTCTACTTCCCTGACTGGAGGCAAACCCAATAATTCTTCTGGAAATACGTCTGCAAATTCACACACAACCGGCACTGATTCAACTTTCTTTTCAACTTCTTTTGTATTAATTACATATGCCAAATAAGCTTCATAACCCTTTTTTAAATATCTCTGAGCCGACATTGAAGAAATCATACTAGATAATGCCTCTGATTTGTCTGGTTCAACCCGCAAAATTTTTCCATTTTCACACTTTAATTCTATAACCTTTTCTTTGCAATTTATTATAGCATCATGCAATGTCAATCAATCCATACCCAAAATAACATCAAATTCATCAAATGGCAACAACATCAAGTCGGCCGGAAAGTAATGACCCCGAATCATTAAAGGGCATTTCTTGCATACTTTATCAACTATCACACATTTGCCTAACTGATTTGACACTCTAATCATAAATTCTGTGTTCTTAACAGGTATATTCATACTAAACACACTTTCATGCATACATATGAATGAGTAGAACCGGGATCAATCAAAGCAATAACATTAACATCATAAAGAGAAAATATACCAGTAATCACATCGGGTGATGAAGCATCTTCACGTGCCTTTATAGCATAAGTTCTAGCTGGAGCCCTTGCTTGATTTATTCTTTGAATCTCTGGCTACATTTTTTCTTGCTTGCTTCATTTCCAGCTTTTCTCGAATATCTTCCCCTCGAGTCTGCACCACTAGCTTTTACATTCTGAAATTTTTCTTTCTCAGCTCTCTCTGGGCAGTCTCTAATAAAATGATCCGAAGAAGCACACCGAAAACATTCATTCGCTCTACATGGGCCAAAATGATTTACGCCACACACACTGGCACTTTCGGGCTTAACAAATCTCATATTTCCCACACTAGCTGCAGTAAGTAGTCCGAGATTTAGGACCCACATTTTGCTTCTTAAAATTTCCATATGATTGTCCAGCCGAAACCTATGAACGAGGATTCATATTTCTAGATTTTCTGGATTGCTGTGAGAATGAACTACTCGTCGGTCTTTTCTTCCAATTTCTAGTCTCACCTCTACCTTTTCTTCTCTTTAAGTAGTTCTTCACCTTGCAAGCTCGATCAACCAATTACTACCATTTCTTTTAATTCAAGAATCCCAACAAATACTTTGATGTCTTCATTGAGTTCGTCTTCAAATCGTCTGCACATTTTAGCTTCTGTAGGAATATATTCTCTAGCATACTTACTCAACCTGACAAACTCCATTTCGTATTCGATGAATCATCATGTTCCCTTCTTTAACTCAAGAAACTCTTTACGCTTTCGATCAATAAATCTTTCATCGATATATTTCTTACGAAATTCTTCTTGAAAGAACTCCCAAGTTACTTTCTCTTTCGGTACTCATCTGAAGTCAATGTCTTCCACCAATGATAAGTGAATCCCTCAACAATGATATAGCACATTTCAAGCATTCTTCTGGTGTACAAGACAATTCATCAAATACTCGAATAGAATTCTTGAGCCAAAACTCTGCTTTCTCGGCATCATCATCAATATTTACCCTGAATTCTTCGGCCCCTTGTTTACGGATTTTGTCAATTGGAGTTTTGTAAAATTTCATCAGATCTACACCTTGAGGCATCGGGGGTACAGGTTGAGGAATCGGGGGAGGTGGGAGAGGTTGTGCATTCGGGTTCGTCTGAACGAACTCGATATACTGTGCACTCATCATCCGGAGAAAGGCTTCCCGAGCCCCTCTCTCCTCCTCCTTGACCAACGAGTAGGAGGTGGATTTTGATTGGCACCGCCCCCTTCACCGGAGCTGGTGCATTACTCTCACATCGTCACCGCAATTGGATCGGGATCCATTTACTATAAAAAATCATTTAAAAGTTCTGAAGTCGTCACACTATCACAATTTATATATATGCCATGTATAGCAAAACCCGTACATACAACACATTAGTCCGAGAACCGACTAAACCTGCTCTGATACCATCAAATGTAACGCCCCGTACCCGAGACCATCGCCGGATTCGAACACGAGGTGTTAACAGACTTAATTCATTACTTAAACCGCTCAAACAATTTATTTTTTTAAAATTTCTAGTCAAGCTAGCAATCTGTGTCACAGTCGCTTAAAAATTCATATCTCGAGTTCCGAAACTTGAAATCCAATTCCGTAAATTTTACCTGAAACTAGACTCATATATATATTTACTAATTTTTTTCTAGAATTTTTGGTCAAGCCAATTAGTACAGTTTATTAGTTAAAGTCTCCCCTATTTTAGGGTTTGACTGCTCTGACCTCTGTGTATTACGAATCAGATATCTCTCTGTACAAAATTTCGATGTCTATGAAGTTTGTTTCTCTTAAAACTAGACTCAATAAGAAATCTTTACATATAAAGCATGACTTCTAATTATTTTTTTACAATTTATTATGAAATTTTTAAAGTCAGAATAGGGGATCCAGAAATCACTCTGGCACTGTTTCACAAAAATTCAAATATCTCATAAAATATAATTCATATACCTGTTTTGTTCAATTCATATGAAAATAGACTCATAAATCTTCAATTTCATAACTTACCTATTTCACAAAAATTTAAATATCTCATAAAATATAATTCATATACCTGTTTTGTTCAATGCATATGAAAATAGACTCATAAATCTTCAATTTCATAACTTACTCATCATTTAATTCTATTTCTACTATTTTTAGTGATTTTTCAAATTTACATCATCTTCTTTGCAGATTCTTTTTATGGCAAATTTCACTTTACTAAGGATTTTCATGGACTAAATATCATTTTAAACATACATAACATCAAATATGACTTAGATTGGCCATTCCAATGGCTAATCATTTACAAACCCTTTTCTTGCCAAACCATAGCCATATCATAAGATCATTTACACAAAGTGAGTATTTTGCCATACATGCCGCATTCAAAACACACAAGCCATTTTACCAATTTAGGCCTTCGGGTAGTGTGAACGAGTCTTCGACCTATCCCGATTCTCAAGCCGGCTTGTCGAAACCACAATGAAAGAAAAGGAGGGAGTAAGCACAAATGCTTAGTAAGTTCACATGCAAATAGCAAGTAACATAATCACACAATCCCACAAAAACATTATTTGCATAAACAACACCAAGACATTCATATTTCATTTGTATTTAATATCTTTCTACGATTTCATCATACCAAGTTCTCAACCCGAGGGTTTAAGCACATATACATCAAATTTTCTCATTACCACACTTACCAACATGTCACCTTCATTTTAGGCCTTCTTCTTATTCACTTAAGATTCACCTGTTGAACACATCGGAATATAATTCGAATACGCGGATCTTATGAACATAAGAGCCATACCCGCAGCTAGACAAACTCAATAGCCTGCGAACTTATGTAGCCAAGCTACCATGTAACCCGCCCATAAGTGAACTCGGACTCAACTCAACGAGCTCGGGCGTTCGCATCCATAAGTGAACTCGGACTCAACTCAACGAGCTCAGATGCCTAGTTACATCTCACGAACTCGAACTCAACTCAACGAGTTCGGAACTCAATATCCTAGTGACATGTCACTTGTATTCTAATCTATTCCCAAGGTTCAAATGGACTTTTTCCTCAGTCACACATCTTTGCCATCTTCCACGGAATATCAAAACCGATACTCGGTAGCAATTCATATTTAACAAGTATTAAACATAATTTGCATATTACTCAACAATAACCACAAAGCATAATATTTCATAATAATAATCATCATATCATATTAACTATCATTAAGTTAATTAAAATGACAATTATGTTACTACATTTACACATGAACTTACCTCGGTACAAAATTATTAGCAATCAAGCCTATTCTTCGTAAATTTTGTTTTTCCCTCGATCGCGACTTGAATCTCATTTCTCTTGATCTATAATGCCAAATTAATCTTATTTAATACATACATTCATCAAAACAGCATTTAATACAAACTTTGGCAAAATTACATTTTTGCCCCTAAACTTTTGCATAATTACACTTTTGCCCCTAGGCTCGGGAATTAAACTTCATCCCTTATTTTTATGTGTTATGACATTATGATCATTTTTCCCTTCTATGGTAACCTCAAATTCACACTCTAACATGTACTTATGACTATTAGGTATTTTTACCGATTAAGCCCTTTTACTCGTTTTCGCTTAAAACCGAGTAGTACAAGTTGTCTAACATAATTTAAAACCTCATTTTCTATTATAAAACACCAAAATACACAAATTTCACCTATGGGTATTTTTTCAAATATGAATCCTAGGTTGAATTATTGCTAGCATAAGCTTAATCAAGCTACCGAGATTCCAAAAACGTAAAGAACATTAAAAACGGGGCTTGGAATCACTTACTATGGAGCTTGGAAGCTTGAAAAAAACCCTAGCTATGGAGAACCCTTGAAATTTCGTCCTAATGAAGAAAATGGACAAAAATTGGCTTTTAATTTTGTTTTTAATTCATTTTAATAACTAAATGACCAAAATGCCCTTACTACTAACTTTCCAAAAATTCCATCCATGTCCAATTTTTGTCCATAGACTTAGAAATTGGTAAAATTACTATTTAAGACCTCCTCATTAATATTCCAAAACAATTTCATACTAAAAACTTCTAGAATGCAAGTTTTACAAATTATTCAATTTAGTCCCTAATTTCAATCTAAGCACTTTAGGCATAGGATTTCATCACGAAATTTTCACACAATCATGCAATCATATATAAACATTAAAATAATTATAAAATAATTATCTCTATCTTGGATTTGTGGTCACGAAACCACTATTCCGATTAGGCCCTAATTTGAGATATTACATGTATGTTAATTAATCGTAGTTAAATCGGGTTTAACTGTAACACCCCTAACCCGTATCCGTCGCTGGAATAGGGTTACAGAGCATTACTAGAGTTTTCAAAACATTTACAGATTATTCATGTCAATTACTATTCATTTTTTGAGATTATTTATAACATCCCTTAAATGGACCCTTGAGGCCCAATATAAGTATTAGAATTGAGTCGGGACTAAATCGAGAACTCAGAGAATATTTCGTGAAATTTCAAAATTTTTCCCATATACAGGGGTCACACGCCCGTGTGGGTAGGCCGTATGGCTTACACAGCCAAGTGACACACCCATGTCGTAGGCTGTGTGGTATATGAAACAGGTCACACGGGCGTGTTTCCAGCCCGTGTTACTCTCTGACTTGCAAAACATTAAGGTGCAGTTTTCACACAGCCAAGACACATGCCCGTGTCTTAGGCCGTGTAGCACACACGGCTGAGACACACGCCCGTGTGCTCAATTCTGAGCATTCTGTTTCTCAAATTTAAGATGCAGGGGACACACAGCCAAACCACACGCCCATGTGCCAGGCCGTGTGTCACACATGGTCAAGACAAACGCTTGTGTGTCTACCCGTACAGACAAAATAAAGCCATTTTCTAGCTTTATTTCTCACCCAAACTTTGCCATTAACCTACTCCAAAACTTACATTCATATACCAACCAATTCAAGCATCATAACCAAGTTAATTCTAACATCTAACATGATATATCATTACATGCATTCTTGTTTATAATCTTACCCTTTTTGTGAACATACATGTTGACGTAATTTTAATCAACCACACTTAACACATGGATATTCATCATGATATAGTCTTATAATTTTACCAAAACATGTCGTTACTAGCCATTCCAATGGCTAAAATATAATCAAACATTTACATGCCAACATTGACAAAGTAGCCTATACATGCCATTATATCCAAAACAAGATTTCTATTTATACCAAAATAAGCTGGTGGATAGTGTGATGATGCTCTAACCGATCTCCAACCTTCGCAAGCTTTTGAGCACTATAAAATAGAGAAAATAAAACCTAGTAAGCATTATATGCTTAGTAAGTTCGTATAACAGGAATTAAACTTACCAATCTCATTTATTAAAATTGAACATACAATAACATGTTTTCCATGAACTTGGCAAATTGCCTAAACGCATACACTCAATCAAACAAGTTAGTTACATAAGTCTCATGTATATCAAATAAACATAGATGAGCTCATCATGAAACACTTCATCGGATAATTCAGAATCATTCAAGACATAAATCTATTTATCTTATCATTTCCTCGTGTCGAGAATTTTGTCCGTTGAATTATTAAAATATCGATGGATACTCAAATAGTACACTCAAGGTGTACATATCTGTAAACTGTCAATTCTTAATCGGGGGTACCCATAAAGGCATATACTTAGGGAGCACACTCTTGAGCCATATGTCAGGATACTCAAACGAGCCATGTAATCATGTAACAGGAAACTTATCCAGGCTAATCAGGAAACTTATAAGAGTTTTACTCAGAAAGCTCATAGAGCCTTTCAGATATCTCTGAAGAGATAATATCAAGGAACACCAGATAAGGTAACAGGAGTTCAAGCGAGATTAACAGGATGCTTATAAAGAGTTGTGTTTGTGTCCGCATTATATACCGGATCACAACCGATCAAAACATGTATTAGGAAGCTCACAAAGAGCTGCGGTAAAGTGCAACAAATGCAAGATCACTACCGATCAGGATGCTCGCAAGAACCATATATCAGGATGCTCGAGAGGGCTATATTGAGATTACTCGTCCAAGCTAAATCCCGTCTGCAACATATGCAAAATCACATTCATATACGGGAAATCATACGTATCCATCAATTTTCATTGTTCGAAAGGAACTTAACATCTTAATGACATTTTCTATCATCTAATCATTCATGTATTTATAACATTCATATAAATCACATAAGCATTTACCTTATTCAAACTAAATACAACATTCAATTCAACATGTTAATATGCATAAATAAGTTACACGAACTTACCTCGATAATAGTTCGTATAAGAAAATCTACTAATCCAAAACTTTCTCTTTTCCTCGATCTAGCTTTGAATTTGAGTTATCCAGATCTATATAAATGAATTAATTGTCAATTTAATACAATTCATATTCAATAGAATTCATTTTACATCCTAGGCAAAATTACCATTTTGCCCTTAAACTTTTCATAAATTCCAATTTCGTCCCTAGGCTCGGAAAATGAAATTCATACAATTTAATCCTTATTCCAAACCTAATCAAAATTTTAGTATAACTTTTACAGAACATGTATTTTACAAAATTCAAAATTTTTCTACAACTTTTACAACTTTTCAATTTAGTCCCTAAATTATGTTTTCATCAAAATTCACTTTGTAAAAGTTGTTTATCTATCAACAGCCTTTCATATTCTACCATAAATTTCAAATTTCCAACATATTAATCCATGAAATTTTTTTATACTTTGTTAACTTTTCAAATTAATCCCTAAAATGGATAGATTACGCTATCCCGATATCAAAAATATAAAAATTACTAAAAACGAGGCTTGAATACTTACCCAATTAAGCCAAGAAAGCTTGTTTTGTCTTTCCTAGGGTTTCCATGGAATGTTTGGGGAAGAAGATGATATAAAATGATTTTTATTTCTTATTAATTATTTATTGTCCATTAATTTTTCTCATTTCCAATTTAGTCCTTGCCCTTTTCTAAATTTCCATGGATGAATCATCAAAAATATCTACTAACTTTTCTTTAATGGTCTAATTACCATATAAGGACGTCACATTTTGAATTCTATAGCTATTTAATCCTTCTAGCTACTAGAATTCAACTTTTGCATTTTATACAATTTGGTCCTTTTAAAATTAAGCACTCAATTGATAAAATTTTCTTATCAAAATTTTCATATAGCGTTCCTATCATAATGCGGACCATGCAATAATATTAAAATAAATTTTCTTTTGGGCTCGGATTTGTGGTCCCGAAACCACTATTTTGATTTCACTGAAAATGGGTTGTTACATTAACTGGCCATTAAAATAAGCAAAATTGGGTTTTAAAATGAGTTTTTCGCAAAAATAGGCACAGGAGGTATCAATATATTTTTATGTTACTTGATAAACATGGTTGTACATGAGATTTTGGCTTATGAAAATAAAATTGAGATGTGAACTCTATAAGACATGTATATATGTTAATGGAAAATATAGGTCTAAAGACCAAGTTAAGATATTTCAATTCATGCAAACAAAGGATATGAGATATGGTAATGTGAAGATTAAATACATGTGATATATGAACAAGGTTGCTTTAATGATACCCAATGTGAAAGCATGATAAGTATATGCCTATGTAACTTGGTAGAAAGACTAGGACATAGTTGGCATGCCGTAGGATCATTTGCACATTACCGTATGGGTTTGATGTTGATTGGAAGACATTGTTATGTGATTGGATGATTCAGCAATTGTTGCGAATCATCACATATATGTTCTCTCTTTGGAGACCATGGTGTCGTGGATGATGTATTTGTATATGTATATGTCTTGCTTACGGGCTTTGTAGTAATGTGCTTTGGTGTGGTGTAGTTCACTTATGTGTTCGAGTTCGTTTTTACTTGGTTGCATTGTACGAAAGGTTAATATGATCATGTAATGGATTCAATGAGATAAAGAACTCCAACTTCAATATGAATTATAAAAAGCAAGGTGAAAGGTTTAATAACTTTATGTTTCATGTATATGAGTTATAAACATGTGTAAGTATATATAGGTAATTGGTCATATATAAGATACTATGAATTAGAATGAGGAATACTATATGAAGTTTCATGTCTAAATGATCATTTGAAGCATTGGATATGTGGGTTAAAACTAATATGATGCAATTATTATTAAATGACATGTTGAATATTGATTTTAGCTTGTCAACTTAGTAAAGTGGTCAATTAGTATGTTGGATTATTTAATCCTTTAATGTTTTGAATTCAAATTGTGTTAACACCATTAAGCATCCAGTGCTCATCATGCAGATGTGTTTATTCTATATGTAAGTATTAGCGATGTTGGATCATTTTAGTTTAGCTTGAAGGCTTCCAAAGGTCTTGCAACTTAGATTATTAAAGTCATTGTAATTTTTCTCCAAAATTTCTTTAGTAATGGCTTGTAATTACCCAATGTTCAACAATACTGAAAAATGTGATTTCGGAACCCCATTTCTATAAAATGAGTCTATAAATGTAAAATAGGAATATTTATAGACTCAATATGAGAATATAATAGAGAATGATCAAGTAATTTAGCCAATAAAATAGTTAATTAAAGCTTAAGGACTAAATTGTAAAAGTTCAATCACTATAAAGTTTTAATTAACAAAAGGCTTGAGGACCTAGACAGCAATTACCACAAGGAAAAAAAAAGATAAATAAATCAATCATAAATAATAGATAGTGAATGATGATGGTGGAAACCACTAAGTGTGATTAATAGTTAATTAACGAATAATAAAGCTTAATTCAACTAATTAATTAAAGTTAATTATCATATAATCTAAGTATATAGGCTAAATAAGTGGATGAAACCACCATATTCTTCCTTATTTCTCACTGTTTTCCATTTTAGAAAAGAGAGAAAGCTTCAAACTTTCCTTAAACTTTTTATTATCAATTAGGTATGAAAACCAAGTCATTTTCTTGAAATTTTTATGGATTTATGATCATAGGAGTTTGATTTAGCTAGCCCATGTACGAATTTGTTCAATCATTGAATTTTTAGCAATTTGTCATTGTTAATGAATTGATGAAATAGGCTTGAAGTTGGTATATATTAAGCGTAGATCATGTAAAGGACTAAATTGTGAAGTTAATTAAACTTGTTTTTTAGCTTTGTAACATTACAGATCAAATTGAATAAGCTTGAAACTTGTGATGAAATTATGATATAAATAGAAAGTGTAGGATCCATAATGGAAGAATGTGAAATCAGATTTTGGTCCAAAGCCAAGAATCGAAAAATATGCTTATCCCAAGTTCAGGGACTAAATTGAATAAAATGTAAAATATGTGTGTAATAGAAAATGAGATTAATTTGAATCATGTATATCATGGAATTGTTATTGTGAGCCATTGAATTACTATTGTGTGTTATTATATGATATTGATTAGTATAAATATATATTTGTATAGAATCAAAATTGGATAAAAGTGGAGCTTGTAAAGGAAAAGCTAAAATTGCGAAATAGGGCTTGAGAAATATACTTGTTTTGTATTTTGAAAGGTAAGTTCTTATGGAATTTACTACCCTTCTTTGTTTAATAGGTATGCTTGTGTTTATTTTCATTTCATCTATGCTTGAACTTAAGTTAAGATTTTGGTGAAAATTGGCATACATGGCTAGCAAATGTAATTGAACTGAGATGAATTGAAATAAGTGATTGATGTTTTATCTATTGATTCTAAATAGAAGAATGGAAAATATCTTAAAATGTATCATCAAATGTACATGTGATTCATGTTCAGATTCAATTTATGGAATTTGAAAATTGATATGTGATAGTTACAGGATATGAATATGCAAATATGGATGATTGATGCCCATGTAAACTTAGCAAAAGGCTTGGATACGATTGGCATTCCAATGGGTTCATATGCGTACTTGTGTACGGATTAGTTGATGATGTGGAGATTATGATATATTATTTCGAGATGCAACATTTGTTGTTGATCATCAAGTATTCATTGTCCCTACAGAGACATTAGTGTGGTGGAAGGATGTATTTGAATATGTATATACATTTAATGTCTATGGGCTTTGCATTTTGGTGCTTTGGTGTGGTGTAGTTTATGCTCATACAAGCTATCTTGGTGTGGTGTAGTTCACCCGCATGTCTGAGTCCGTTTTACTAGGGTTCCATTGAGTGAAACGTTGAAATTGAATTTTGAATTTGGAAAATGAAATGAATTGAATTTGATAAGCTATTAAGATATGTGGTTAAAATTGAAATGTTATGAACTAGTAGATTGATGATATTATATGAAATTGTGATGATCTTTATATGAATTGGTATGATTTGGTGATGCTTTGGACATGTTATAATGCCTAACACATATGGATACCAAAGTTTATTATGCTCACTTTGTTGTGACATTATGTGTCATGTTCTAGTGAAATGTATGCCTAACCTTTTGGTAGTAACATGCTCAACCATGAACAAGGTAAGTGTTGTAATTTCCACTTGAACATACTAAGCATTAAATTTTGGTAGAATTATGTTCATTTTGGTACCTAATATTGTAGCATGTATATAAGGTCCTTTGCTATGTAAATGTAAATGTTGCATTTGTGAGCTAATGTCAGCCTTGTATGTTAAGATTAGTAAATTTCCTATTTTGTGCTTAGTTTTGATCATGTTTAATTCCATTTGAATTCTTGATTTCAAAGCTTGCATAAATCTTATGTGCTAAAACTTGCAAATATATGGTGACTTGGTATGTTAATGCTGGAAGATGGCATAGTTATGTCAAGTTCATGAGTGTGTATCAAATATTAATTGAATTCTTTGATCTTAAGAAGTTTAGTAAGCCTCATGTATCTGAATTTGCAGGATATGCTGACTTGTTGAATTGGGAATGAACATACGAATCTATAAATGTTTTTGGTAGGAAGTATCAAATGTGTTCCAAGGTGATTTTTACCAAAACAAGGAGTAACATCGCAACGACAAGTCCCCAACGCCGTGACTTAAATCGATAGTGAGTGGCGTCATGACGTCGCATTTTCTGAACTCGCGACGACACTCACTGATTGATGGATTCATGAAGTGATAGCCATGATGTTGCGACTTCAGCTCGTGAGTTTTGAAAACTTTTCAATGAAGTCCTTAACTGACCTTAAGTTACCAAAAGAGCTTTCGCAAACTCGTATAGGACCCAAAAATGAATATACAACATACTATGAATGTGCTTAACACTTGTTAGCATGCATAAATGGTTAAATTATTTTGAAATTAGTTATAGTTATTTCAAAAATGGATATGACATCCTATAACTTGGACCCGGTGTTTGGGTCTGGTTTAGGGTGTTACATAGTTGTTGGAAAAATCCGATTAAGAAAACGATTTACTGTAACAACAGAAATTTAAAAAAAAATTCTAAATCGAGTTTATTTGTAGTATTTATAGCATTAAAATTTTATCGAAAATTACATGTGCTTAGTGTGAGACAAATGAATAGTTCTTGGTTTTAACTAAACGACCTTTTCTTCTATCGTTGTACCTCGAATTACACCGAGTGTGGGCTCGAATAACACAAACCAAACACAAAATAAGAAACAATTTTATTACCTTCAATAGGAAAGTAATTCTCTCAATAAAAACTAGTTAGAATCATAATTCCCAGAAAGTAGAATTTTATTCTATCAAAATAAATTCTCATTACTTTCCGCCTGAATAACGATATATGAAACTTGCATAAATGGCTTTAATTGTGTCATCAATTTATAAATAGAGATAGGGGAATCCTAATTGAAGAAGACTTACACAAATAATATTTATTTAATAGAAAACACACTCTTACTCCAACTAGAGTAGGGGTGGGCGACACATCCTAGTAAAAACTATTAGGGCTGTCACCCCTCTCATCTTGTATAAGGGGACTTAAGCCTCTCTTTTATTAGGTCAAATTATATGCGCTTCCTGGATATTGATCAACTCTTTATATTTTAATTTACCTTAATATTTATTTTCTATTTCTCAAAATAAATATTTTTTAATTAATTAAATTAATTTCTAATTAAATAATTTTCTCAACCCAATTCTAATTTTATTAAAGTCATAACAATTTTACCATAAAAGAATCTATAAGAAAAACATTTAATTTCTTTATTTAATTGATTCATGTTGACTAAAATTTAATTTCATTTTTAAAATTTAATTATTTAATTATAATTAATTAAATAATAATTTGAAAACCTTAAATTAATTCTCAAACCATTTCTATATTTAGTGAGAAAACACATTCATTTGCGAATGCAGCCTATTTCTCTAACTTCATCATTTCCATTCCTTTATATTCATTTGCTTCTACATGCAATTCTTTTTTAGTTTCAACGAGCTAGCGGAGGGACCGATTGGACGTATATATAATTAAGGCTTAAATAATTTATAATAAAGTTTTAGCTTTTTGCTTATTAATTATAAAATTATTTAGTCACGAATTCATTCCTTTAAAGTATCGTGATTAAGCTCTCCCTAATGTATACCATTACGAAAGCTACTTAATATATGCTCATCCAATGACCTTGTCATAAGTGTGTTACCCTCATAGGATATCTTTAATCTCTTTAGTAACCATTACATCTTCCTTCATGAAAAGTCATTTACTATCAAATAGTAATCAAGTCATTTATCACAAAAACAAATGACCAGCGATCACGTTTACTTTACATTTATCATGTAATGTCAATTAGAGGATATCATTTACAATTTAGTTAGGCTATGAATTCTAGTATCATGGAAAGATGCTACATATTGTAGAATTCGTATACCCAATGAAACAACTTTTGATTCCTCATCTATTTTAACTCAGGCTTATCCTTACATTAAAGAAAATAAGTCATGCATACATAGTCCATCATCCATTTAGGGAATAAGGTATGTCATACTATGAATGTCACAAGTGAATAAATCCATGAACGGATCTAGGATATATTCTACTTAGGTCTTCTTAGATGTACTGGCAGTGTAACCAGTCACATCTATGTCTCTATCTTCCAAGGGTCATATGTAACACCCTATACTCGACCAAATGTTGGGTCCAAGCTACAAGATGCTACATTCATTGCTAGAGAAACTACGATTGACCATATTTAATTACCAATATTTAACATTCAAATACAAGAAAAACATGCATTAACACGATAAATAATCATTTCTGGGTCAAATACACGCTTACGAAAACTCAGTACCATCTTGGGATCGAACAAGAACTAAACTGTAAAGTTTTCAAAAAATCTCAAGTGGATGTCGTGGATTCTGGGGCTTGGGGTCACGACTATGAAGACAGTAGTCAAACTTCCCAAATCGAGGACCAAATTGTAAATCTTCAAAAGTAAAACAGAGTCTACGTCACGACATCAAACAAGGGATGTCACGACAAAGAGGATTGATGTCAAGACATTAAGGGTGTGAAGTCACAACTTTCCAAACAATCCATTAACTCTCAAATTTCATACTTTTCCAAGTTGACAAAGGACTTCAAGAGTTAGCCATAAGGCTACCAAATGACCATTTTCACACCTAAGATAGTTCCACATACAATTAGCAATCCAACAATACACATCCCATGCATAACTATAAACCATTTCCATATATTCACACCTAATTTATACAAACTTGACCATTTCCAGCATTTAACAAGTTAAAGCTTAGGTAAATGCCCTTTGACCAACCCTACTACAAAATAGATATTTGTGCGTGTGCATAGCATAGCATACATGAGATTTCCTACTGCCAAAGCATAAGGAACTTTTCTTATGTTCTTGTCGCGAAATTATCGAATGATGTGCAAATATATACAATCATCAACAAGTAATAAAGTAGAGAGTAAGTGTATTGTCTCCACAAGGACTGTATAGTCAAATATTATGAAATTTCAATTGGCAAGTTGGTGATTAAAAATAATTAGAGTGTGAAGTGTGAATTAAATAATTAAATAAAATAAAGGACTAAATATGCAAATGAAAATGAAAATTGGAGCAACAATTCACGAGGTTTAACAACTATGACATGAATGAGCTAGAATAATTACACTCCTCAACTTAATTTATTCACAACAATTTTTAATAATTCCAGAAAAATCCATGGCAACTTAATTGTTTATTAAATTAGAATCTTTAGTCATAAACTTCTGTAGAAATCTTATGTTTATCTATTAGTCAATATGCATATGTTTATGTCATATTTAACTAAGGATTATATTATAAAACATCATTCCTTAGAAATTATGTGAAATAATAGTGATATGTCTAAACTAAAATAATTTAATCACATTAACCCTAAAGTTATGCAAGGTAATAAATACCTTTCGATATTATTACTAATTTGACCTAATTCATCATTAACAAATCAAACATGCACCATCCAAATATCCTATCCACTAATTACAATCTGGTTTTGATTAAAGAAATAGTTCAGATGCAGTCAAACATTATTATGTATGAGCAACATGTCTATGATTTTATTTGGATGAATAAAAAAATTAAGGTACAAAAAGTCTAGAATTTGCAATCATTCTAGCATAATAAAACTAAGGCATCATTATTAAACTAAAAGCAATAAAATAAATTGCAATCTTGTATTTCAACTTAGAATAAAAACAAAGATTAAAGGGAAGAAAAAACTCCAAGTAAAATCCGATGGTTCTTCATAACACTACTCGCTGTTGTTTCCTCCTTTCTTCTCATTTGCTATGATGCAAATTTACTCCTCAGGTGGCCGACCTTAAGAGCTTTAACACTTTAGAATTGCTCACTCAACTTTCTCTCAAATATAGAGAGAATATAGTAATCAAAATGAGTTATGAGAGATGTTTGAAAGAATGAGGGATGATGAATTGATGCTTGAGTGAGGGAATGTTAGCTCTATTTATACTTGAAGGCTCTAACGGTCCCTTACGATTTAAGCGAGGAAATCCCTTAATTTGCTCCCTAAGATGCTCGACCCTTGTATTGTGGAAAAGGTGGCGACATGCTTCTTTGATTCCCTCATGGTGGTTGTGGTGGTTCCTTGTTTTAATGAAGGTAGGTGGAGAATGAGTCTTTTGTACCATTTTACCCTTAAGTAGATGGTTGGGCTCCTCCAGGTGGACTTGTTGGGCTTCTACATCTACTAAACTACTTTTTATTGGGTTGAATTGCCATTTTGAAGCCCAAGGGAGCTGGACAGAGATGCCCAAAAAGTTTTAAATTTCATATTGAGTCCTCAAAAATATCAAAAGTACAAAATTTAGCATAAAATTAATTAAATTGGCACACTTCCATAGTAGAATTTAATATAAAAGAGTATAATAAAACCTATAAAAAGTGTTATCAATTACTCAAATTTTACATAAATTAAATACGAAAAGTGTTGAAAATAAATCTATATTTTAGGGTTATCAATTCTCTCTTTCTTCTATTGTCTTATGATAATCCTCTAAAGAGAGATGAAATCCCGATACAAAAGGTTGATTTCCCTTCTTCGTATCAGTCATTGGATAAAGCTCCAATATCTTGTCTATGTATAAAGCTTGCAATAATGCTATCACTTTGTTCTTTCGTCCATTAGGATTCGAATGCCTAAAAAAAATTATCTTCTCCCAAGTCCTTCATGCTAAACTGTTGCGTTAACCATAGTTTAACCGATGACAATTGTAACACCCCATACCCGAAACCCACGCCGGGGCGGAGTACAAGGCATTACCTAACTTAATCTCATGCACACAAACAAACTCGAGTCACCAAGACTCGGTCCAAATTAAAACTTTTTCCAATTTCAACTTTAAACCTCTTATTATAGGTCTACGAGCCCCAAATCAACCATCAGAAATTCAACAGGACCATTCTGGGTCTTTAAAATGACTATGAAAATCTTGCCTTTAAAACAGGGCACACGCTCGTGTGGAAAGGCAACACGCCCGTTTGACCATCTCAACATGGCTGTGCTAATGGCCCATGTGTCTTACATGGCCTAAGCACCTAATGACACGCCCGTGTAGAAATAATTTCTAATTCACACCTATAGGGGTTTTCACACGGCCAGACACACGCCCGTGTCAATGGCCCGTGTCCCTCACATGGCCATGACACGCCCGTGTCCTAGCCCGTGTGCAAAATCATGGACATTCTATTTCTGATGTCGGCATACTCAGAATGTCACACGGCCAAGGCACACCCCCGTGTGCTAGGCCGTGTCCTTCACACGGCAGAGACACACGGTCGTGTCTTTGCCCGTGTATTTATTATCATACATACTGACTTGAAATTTTTACGTGCAAGGGACACATGGCCAGACCACATGCCCATAGGGCAGACTGTGTGTCACACACGGCCTAGACACACGCCCGCGTGTCTACCCGTGTGGACAATATAAGGCTATTTACCAAGCCTCATTGCCACCCTTACATACCCAGTTCCATACAAGTACCAATCAATACCAAAACAAGCACAATTCATACAACCAAATTAGCCACAAAAGACATTCATTCAACCATGAAATTGCATCTTTTATAATCTCAAAATGAACTTTAGCCATCATTCAAGGCTTAATACAAAATGAAGGGTTTCTAACCCAAGCCAACACATTTGGCCATCTCTCAAAGATACAAAATTTTAAAGTCTAAACGCTATACATGCCAGATTCAAAAATATAAATCCAACTATACCAAATGCTTCAGATGATAGTGTGATCGATATCTCAGACTTCCGGTGATCCTTGAGCTAATTAGGTAGCATTGTAAGAAGAATGGAAAGAAAGAGGGAGTAAGCATAAAAGCTTAGTAACTTGCATATAAGTAAATATACAACAACAAATTCATCAATAATCAACATGCTCATAACCCAAAGGTGGGCATAAACTTATCTTACTCATCCCCATCCACACAAGTCACAGATTCTATATAGAGCTCATTTCTCATACGTACCCATTTAGGTACCTGTACCACTCACAACAAGGTTATACTTTTCTTATTAATTCATAATTATAATTTTCACCGTTGAACCATTCGAAACACTACTGGATATTCCATAAGCCTCAACATGGGCTAAATTGTCGATGCCATGTCCCAGACATGGTCTTACACTAACTAACATCATTGAGGCTGTTGCCATGTCCCAGACATGTTCTTACACTAACACAACTCTTAGCCGATGCATTTCCCAGACATGTCTTACATTAGCTTACATCTCGAGGCCGATGCATGTCCCAGACATGTCTTACATTAGTACTCGTCTCAATATCGATGCCATGTCCCGGACATGGTCTTACACTGGCTCTCATAATATGGCCGATGCATGTCCTAGACATGTCTTACACTAGTTCACACAAGTGACCTAAATGTCACGGCATGAATATCCGATTTATTTCTTAGGGTTCCAACGGGATTTCTACTACCTCAATTATCAATATGCATTCTCAATTCACAATCAAGCAATTCATTCTATATCAATTCAAATACAGTTCAAGCACATATGATAGCAATGTAGTTGTAGTATTTAAATACAACTTACCTCGGATTACAAAATGTACTCGACTAGTCGGTTTAGTCAATTTGCTTAGCTTTCCTCCGGTCTAGGTTCGAATTTGGTAAATCTTGATCTATAATAGTAAAATGCACTCATTTACTCACTAATCAAAATTAGGCAACCAAAAATTCACATTTTTGGTAAAATGACCATTTTGCCCCTAGACTTGACAAAATGACCATTTTACTCATATGCTCGAAATTTGACTTTTATCGAATTTCTTCGTATCCCAAACCTAACCGAACCCTTTTGACTCTTATAGCATCACCCTTTCTCACTATTTCACACACTTATCACCTATTTTACAACTTATGCAAAATAGTCCCTTTAGGTGTTTTCATGCTATCACATTTCACAAAAGTTGTTTATAACATAACTAGGACTCATATTCTTCCACAAAAGCTCAAAAAACATTACAAATCCTTTCATGGTAGAACCCTATACTCTTGTTCATAATGCACAATAATCCTCTCATTTGAAAGCTTATGCTTCAAGGAGTCTAAAAATGTAAAAATCATCAAAAGAAACTATCAAAATCACTTACTTGTGAGTGCTTGAAGATGCTGAAAATTTTAAGCTTTCAAACCTAAATATTTGCTGGTATTTTCGGTGGTGAAGGAGGTGAAAATGGGGTGGTATCATCTTTTTCATATTTAATTCTATTTTAGTCAAAATAAGCAACCTAACATACCAAACTTGAAAATTTTGTCCCCTCTTTGACTCTATGGCCAGCCAAGCACTTTTAAAAGGGGCCAATTACCTTTTAAAGACCCCAGATTTTGACCCTCTAACAAAATAACACCTTTAGCTGTCAATTTAGGACTTTTGCACTTTATGCGATTTAGTCCTTTTTCACAATTAGGCTCACAAATGTCAAAATTAACTTACCAAATTTTTGATGCACTGTATTAAACATGCTATGACTTCAAAATAATAATAAAAATAATTTTTTTCCAACCTCGAATTTGTGGTCTCGAGACCACTGTTCCGATTGGGCCCTAAATCTGGCTGTTACAACAATCTCCCTACATCGTTCCCAACTAGTAAAATGTCATCGACATATAGAATGAGAAAGACCACCTTTCCATCCCCTATACATTTATAAAAACAAGGTTCATCTACATTTTGCTCAAATAAAAAAGTCTTGATTGTTTGATCAAATCTTTAATTCTATGATCAAGATGCTTGCTTAAGTCCATATATGGATCTAAGTAGTTTGCAAACTTTATGCTCGTTTCCTTACTCTATATATCCGGTGGGTTGCATCATATAGATGTTTTCTTCAAGATAGCCATTCAAAAATGCTATCTTAACATCCATTTGTCAAACCTCATAATTGAGGGTCACCGCTATAGATAGCAGTATGCAGATTAACTTGAGCATAATAACCAGAGAGAAGGTTTCTTCGTAATTGATACCTTCTTTCTAAGTATAACATTTTGCTATAGGTTGAGCCTTATAAATTTCCATTTTTTTTCATCCACATTTCTTTTCCTCTTGTAGATCCACTTACACCCTTGGGTTTTATCCCTTCTAGTAAGTTTACAAGCTCCCACACTTAGTTGAAGTCCATAAAATCCATCTCAGCTTTCATATCTATTTCCTAGAGCTTGGAATTAACACTTTGCATCACTTCGTCAAATGTGAGTGGGTCATCATCTTCCTGTTAAGCAAAATCAATGTTAAAAACACTTTCACTAGATTGAAAGAGCTCATCCTATAAGAGACCTTCCTACTGCGACGAAGCACCCTATGTTGTTGATCGTTTGGGAGTCTACTATTAGGAGTTGGTTTTGGAACTGGTTCTATTGGGTTTTGTATATTTCCTAAAAATTCCTTGAGTACCTATTTACTCCAAGGTTTGAAGTCATTCATGTAACTTTTTTCAAGGAAAGTAGCATGAGTTGACACTCTAACAGTTTGCTTTTTTGGGTTATAAAATAAACCACCCTTTGTTCCCTTTGGATATCCTAAAAACATGCACAATTTTGTCTATGAGTTCAACTTCCTCGCATCTTTTTCCAATACTGGAATAGCATTCTCTATGAAGTACCCTAAGAACACATCTAATAAATATTCCCCACATCAATCAAATTGAAGTGCCTTTATGGGTAAACCTAGTTATTTCTCCACTTCTGCATGAAACTCTTTGAATTTATCAAATGTTTCACCTTTCTGGTGCATTAGGTACACATACATTTATTTGGATTAATCATGAATAAAGGTGACATAATATTCGTAACACCTCTTGCACTAACGCTCATGAGGCCACATACGTCAGTATGCATAAGTTATTAATGTTTCATGACCCTTGTTCCTTTTGCATTAAAACATCGTTTAGCCATCTTACCTTCCAAGTAAGATTCAAATTGTGAAATATCAACTTCTTTAAGCGAACTTAATATGACATTTTTCACAACTCTAGTGATTATTTCTTGGTTAATATGACCAAGTCTCAAATGCCAAAGGTACACCTTATTAGAGTGAGAAGTTTAAAGTCTTTTATTCGATATTTCAGTCTCAAGCAGTGTGTACATCTTTGGTTTGATAAAATAGAGATTATTGACATTCATCCATTACAGATAAGATTGTGATTTCTAAATATTACAATTCTATTATTAAAATTTATGGTCAAGCCATCTTTATATAAACATGCAACTAAAATTAAGTTTCTTTTGAAACTTGGTACATACAAAATGTCTTTCAAAATAATCTTCCTAAAATTATCAAAATAAATATGTACATCTCCCACTACTTCAGCTGCCACAGTTGTCTCGTTTTCGATCTGCAATGACAGACTCTTATCTCTAAGATCTTTCATTTTCTCGAACCCTTGTAGAGAAATAAAAACATGATTAGTGAGTCTCAAATCAATGACTTATTGGTCTATTAAATCCTCCACTAAACAAGCTTCTATCATAAAGAGTTTCATACCTTTGTATTTGGTAGCTAGGTATTTCTTTCACTCTTTATAGTTTGTCTTAAAATGCCCTTTCTTATTGCAGAAGAAGCATTTAGACTTAGATAACTCTTTAGGCTTTCTGGTTCTCTTCTTTTCCACTTGTGGTGGCCCAGAGACCTTAGTCTTGGCTTTTTTAGCCCACTTTCCCTTCCCTTTTGTGGAAAAAGTGACAAATATATTTGCTTTTACTCTTCAGACTGGCTGACCACCATTTAACATCAACATATAGGATTGTAACTCCTTCATGAGTTGTGTAAGTGGCAGGTTCTTCTTGCCAAGGTTATATGCGAACCGAAAGCCATCAAAGTCCTTGGACAAGCTTTTGAACACTATCTCAATTTAAGTGTTTGGGTTTAAATTAGCCTCATTATCTGTGGCCTTGGCAAAGTATCCCATAAGAGTTATCGTATGGTTTTTTACTGGAGTATCAGGCTTTTGTTGGGCATTCATCAAGGTAGTTATAGTAGACTATCGAGCCAAGATAGTTTGGCCTCCTAACATGTCTTCTAGTTTATATTTCAAACCAGTTCATGTCATTTTCCATTTTATTCATTTTAGTTCTCTATCTCAATATTTCATGTCAACTCAAACTAAACAATCCATACTATTTCCATTTACTCACCTTGGAATTTACTCATTCAATTAATATGTATATTCAAGTAATTAAATCTATCTCGAATCATAAAAATCAAACCAACATTTTGCATCATTCGTCGACAACTCTCGCTTTTCTTTTCCCTCTCAAAGGCTTAGCATTAACGTTAGCTATGTACAGACATACAACACATATCAATGTCAATTTACATCCAATTCACAATCAAATACAAGATCAAACATATTTTTTAATTTATTCAATTTAGTCCTTAAATCCGAGACATGCATAACATTCAATCTAAAGCTTCAAACTAAAATCTGATTTTACACTTATTCATTAGGGATCTTATACTTTCTATTCCTACCACAATTTCATGACAGGTTTGCATTTTATTTAATTTGGTCCCTAATGTACAAAGCTAACAATTAAGCTTTATAATTTAGTCCTTTTCATAATCTAAGCTTAATTTCTATCAATTTCAAGCCTAATTCATCCAATTCTAAACAATGGAAACTTATCAAAATTTCAATAATTGAAAAAAATTGATACATGGGCTAACTAAATCAAGCTTCCATGATTCAATTTTCGTAAAAAAAAATGCCAAGGACTTACTTGGAATAGGTGATCGAATGACAAACTGGGTTTTTGAAGCTTGTCTCTTTTGGTCACAAATGGTGGACAGTAGAGTTGGAGAAGATGATGACTACTCTCCACTCAAATTTCCTTATATAGTTGGTTTAATTTATAATTAAACATATTTAATTAGTTTAATCTTACTTAATTATGCCTTAATCTTCAATTAACTAAATATAATTTCATCCACCATCATCATCCAATATTACCTATCTAAATTTTTTATTAACCATTTTAGTCTTTTGGATAATTCCTATCTTAGTCAGCAAGCCTTTTCCTAATTAAAACTTTATAGTGGTTAAAGTTTTACGATTTAGTCTTTAGACCTTAATTAACCACATTATTTTACTAAATTAATTAATAAAATTTCAATATATGCATATAATAACTATATAAATATCCTTATTTAATATTTACGAACTCGGTTTATGAAAATGAGGTTCCGAAATTGCATTTTTTGACACCATTGGAAACCGAGTCATTACAAAAAGTATTAAGAACCTTGTGGTATATTTATTAGTGTTTGGAGATGGATGAAAATATGAGGTTTTTAGAGATATTTTGAAGTGTTTAAAGATTTAGGAATGGTTGAGAGTGATTGGGAATGAATGTGACATGTCTTGGTATGTTTATAAGTTGTTTCAGGCTTGTCTTTAACTCCCTTGCACCTAAGTATCTATACTTGAAAGAATTGTATCGGCAAAACCTAAAAAATGTAAAACAAAAAAAGAATAATGATAAGCATAGATGTCGGTACTTGGAGGACTTTGTATTGATACTACTACCTTGTTTTGGTTGTTTTTCCTCCGAAAGGGCCTCGAACAACCTCTTATTGAAGTCGAATTATAAAAAAAGTTTAGAAATGTTTCAAAAAGTCTTAAAGAAGATTAAATAAGTCAAAAATATGAGTGGAACTTGAATTTCATGTTTATTTCTTAAGAGAAATGTTTGACTTGAAATGTAACATTTCTTGCTCGAGTTTAGGTTCGGGCTTGGGTAGTAGGTGTTACAATACCAACACATATTATAGTCATTCTGATGCCAAATATTCATTAATAAATCACATTTTCTATTTATGTTAAAATTGTATTTTAGCCCTTCAACTTTTTAAAATTTACAATTTAATCCTTTTCACACATTTTCACATTAAAAACTTTGTGCATTGTTTTTCCTCTCCCATATCTATTTAACTTCTTAAGAATTCTCTTTATTTGATTGATTTTCATATTTCCTTGAAAATTCACAAACATGATCATTGACTAGTACCAAATTTTGTACTGTAAATTTTGTGGCGCTATATTTCCACTCAAAATAGTCATATGTTTTCTCTCTTCAATTGATAAAGTGATTCTTCACGTCATTACAATTTTCTCATTAGTGGTCTTGATTTATGTCTTCTCTAGGTCACTTTGTAACCTGCTTCAAACCTAAAGGGGACTATTGAAATGTCATGACCATAAAACCCAATAGTAAAGGGCCCAAAAGAATTACCATAAAATATGTTTAATACATATGAAAGGAGAAAGTGAGTTCTTAAGGACAAAGAACTGTAAGCAAAGGACTTGCTGCTGCAAAAACTAGACGAGCACAAAGCTTGACATGCTCGGAGTAAAATAAAGAGAGTAAACACATAGAGTAAGAGGATGAGCCAATCTTGAGGCCCTTTAGGCTCTAAGGCAAAATGAGCAATCGTGTGAAAGGTAAGAAAGTGCGAACTTTAACACTACTTTTAGCCTACTTTTCTTTCCTTCTTCCCAGCTCTCTTGTCTCCATAAACCTAGTCCAAACCAAAATCCAAACTAACTTCAAACGTGTAATATAAAAATTAAATCCACAACTTACCACAACTAATAACAAAATTTGAATTATTTTTTGTCATTTTATTTGATCCTCTTCCTCATTAACAATCAAAATTTAAGTTTACCATTATTTTTTTTTTAAAGGAAATAATAACTTTCTTTTTCTTTTTTAATGTACCAAAGCACCATAAAGCTTTTGAAGGACAAGACACCACATCTCCTTATATAACTATTAGAAAATCTACTCTCGGCAGGCCTTTTATTTGAGTCGCCTAATGAATATATAAAAGAAGCACTGCCAAAAAACTACTTCATAGAAACACATTTGATGCTTTTAGTCGTTAGTTCATCTTAGTTTTTTGTTTTATAATTGAAAAATAATCACTAAAATTAATTAGAGTTTACCAGGATTTTAGTAATACACAACTGTCAGCATGACTTTACCATACCTTAATTTGTCATTACTTTAGAATTTATTTGCAATAATTTAAGGACTTTTACGGCTTACATTATAGTGGATGAAGTTGAAACAGTCTTCATCTTTTTCAATTTCGTTTGAGAAGCATAAGCAACAACTCTCCATGTTAAGTTTTGATAAAAGAATTGATTTCTTCTTTTTTTTTTTAAAAAAAAAACTTTACCAATTAGTTATGTATGCTAAGTTGGCAATTAACAACTTGTTTTACATACAGATTAGAGACAAAACAAATGAAATTTAATAAAAAGCCAATGATGAAAAAATTACAAAACAAATAAAAAAACCATTAAACTGTCAAGCTAGCCAAGTGGGGTTTCTTTATTAGCTATTTTCCAAGAAACACCAACTGAATTATTAAGGTTCATTATAAAGTAACACTTTCTTCATATATCTTCCTTTTCTAATTTTTTCTATTGCTTTGAAGTACAACCCTTTCCCAAAACCACATAGGGATGAAGGGAAAAATAGTAGTTTTTGTGGTATATACAAATGGCCTAGACAATTAGACTTTAACCTCAATATTAAACAACAATGCATTAGTCCCCATAAAACACAAGAAAACCCCAAATTAATTTCCCCTTTAGATATCGAGATTATGAATAAAATTTATTGAGGAAGATAAGGGAAATGGCTAAGACAAATAGTGTGGAGTGGGAAACAGCAAGAGGAAGTGTCCTAGAAGAGTTTCCTATAAGAAACTATAGTAACCATGAACTATTATTCTCCTTAGATGGTACCTTTCCTTCCCTGCAATATTTGATCCATATGTTGTGCCCAATTTTGTTCAGGTCGTATTGCTTGTTTATATTTTACTGGATAAATATAATTATATCAACACAAATCACAAATAAAATATGATCGTTAAATGAAGCGTAAAGAAAAAGAAAGAAATTTAATTGAATATTTCCTATCTTTAGTGTTTACATTGTAGATGTAGGGCAGAATTTAATCATATAATTAGCACCCGTACATGTAAACGTACTGGTAGCATCATCAAAAGCGTAGCTATATGATTCTGGGCATGCCTCTTTGAACATCTCCAAATAAATAGATCATTTTTACTGGTGTCTGATAAGGTGTACACCCCACTAGAATGGAGTCCTAAAAGTTTCTCATGCACTCTTATTGGCATAACTTGACCTTACTCGTAAATTTTTTCAAGCATTACCGGTTCAAACTATTGGCACACCCTGTTAGCAAGTGATAATTGATAAAAGTAACATATTTTAATCCCGTTATTAATGCATTTTTGGATGATTATTTATGCAAGTTGGTGAATTTTATGCTCCTAATCCTTTGAATTCATGTTTTTATACTTAGGAGAGGATTTATGAGCAAAAAACAAGCGAAAATCAGATAAAAATAATATATTTCAAGAGCCACATGGGCTGGGCCTTCCCACACAGCCTGGACACATGACCGTGTGAGACACACAGGCGGGACACATGGCAATGTTTTAGACCGTGTCGATTTAGTGACTTACATCCCAAACACGTGGAAAAATGCAATTTTTAGGCTTTCTTGGCATTCTAAAGTCTATAAATACCAAATAGAAGAAAAGAGAAGGGAGCCATTAGAGAATATCAAAGAAAATAACTCGAAGAACACTATTGGAGCCAACTCTGAAGCGGATTTCCATCAAGATTGAAGACCTCCTTTTCATTTCTCTTGAAGTTTCTAGGAGTTTCTTTATTTCATGTGGTTATTCTGACTTTGATATGTTTTTGTTCACAATTCTAAACTAATTCCTTAGATACCCAGGGACGATGAACCTTATAATGAATTCTATTATTTAATTTATGTTTTACACAATAAATACTTGATTCTTGTTCTCAATTATGTGTGTTTATCTCCTGTTTTAATATTTCTGGAATATTAATTCATGTTTAATGTGCTTAATCAGAGGAGCAAAAGTCCATGTTTAAGAGTAGATCGAGCATAATTGAGTGGAGTTGCATGCAATCCTAAAAATAGGATTATATAAATCTACTGGATTAGAGTCAAATCTAATAGGGGAATCCATAGATCGAGTTAATGTGACAATAGGGGTTTTAATTAGAAAGAAATTTCAATTAATCAACCTAGATTCAGTTGCTCTTACTTTCGGAAGATATATTAGCATAATTTAGGATTTCTATGGATCCAGATACCAAGTGAATAAATTGTTCAAATCAGACTCATAATAATATATGAAGTCTAGGTGGATTCTTTCCTGGGTATTGTTTCTCTCATTGGTTATTGTTCGATTATTTTCTTGATTCATTCTCTGTTGAGTTCTTTACGTAGATTAAGTTAGTGAATCTTAGTTTAAAACAATCACTCCAATTTGTTGACTAAATAATAGGAAATTTGTAATTACTAATACTTTTAGTCCTCATAGATACGATATCTTTACTCACCGTAGCATGTAGGCCATTTGTATAAATGATCGTGATTTTCCGTGATAAGTTTTATATATTTATAATTAATCATTCTTGAAACTAACTATTATCACGATGTAGGCAAGTGTACCTATCGAACAGTAGTATAGCTTTAGCAAGACCGGATTGTCAAACCCAAAGGACTAAAAGTACTAGTAATGACTGTCTTTTTATTATCTAGCCTATGAAATAAAGAGGTTTGTTTTAACTAACTAATTAATTAAACTAAGAAGTTGCAGAAAATAGAATTGGGAAATTACTTTTTGGGAAAAACGATTGATTTAGGACAATACCTAAGGAAAAATCCACCTAGACTTTTACTTGTTATTCTGGCTCCGAACCGGACGATTTATTCATTTAACTTGTTCCGTAGAAATCCCTAAGTTATGTTATTATCCCTATTCAAGACTAATAACGCCTAATCCCTAGGTTGAATAACCGAGACTTTTCTCTAATTCACACCCTAGGGTTGCATTAACTCGATCTATGGATTCTCTTATTAGGTTTCACCTTAATCTTGCAAAATCTTGTCACCCTATCTCTAGCGCAGAATCAACTCTGCTTAATTATGACAAAGTCACTCTTAGCCAGGGACTATTCATCCTCCAAATAAGAGCATTAACTTGAAGTGATATCCTCAAATACCAAAACAAGAATTAAGAACACATAATTAAGAACAAGTCAAATATTTATAAAGACGATTGAGTAAAATAATAACAAGATTCATCTTAGGTTTCATCCCCCTTAGGTATTTAGGGGTTTTAGTTCATAAGTAAATAAGAAAACATCTCAAAATAATAAATAATACAAAACATAAAGAAAACCCAAAACTCCTGAAGGGAAATTGAGGAGAAATCTTCAATCTTGATGATGAATCAGGCTTCTGAGATGGATCAATCGGCTTCCTTGGAGTAATTCCTTACTCTCTATTCTCCGTCCCTCTTTTAGTCTTCCTCTAGGGTGTTTAAATAGGCTTTAGAATGCCTAAAAGCCCTAAAACTTGCCCTTTTCTGAATGGAACTTAGCTAGGGTTCCATGAGGACACTTTGTGTGTGACTGACCGTGTGCGAGTACTTACTTGCCGTGGTTGTGGTTGGTGAGATATCAACACACCAGTGCTGAGGTTGATTTGGGCCGTGGTCGAGCCTGTTAGATTGTCACGGGCGTGTGTGGTGCCTGTGTGAGGAAGTCCAGGCAGTGTTGTTTTCCCTTGTCGGCCCATTTTCTCCGTTTTTGGCCCGTTTCTCGTTCTTTTTGTCCTCCTATGCTCACCTAAGTATGAAACATGAAATTAAAGGATTAGGAGCATCAAATTCACCAAATCTAAGGAGAAATCATTCTTAAACGTGTTAAACGAGGGATAAAAATATGTATAAACTATGGTTTATCAAATACCCCCCACACTTAAGCATTTGTTTGTCCTCAAGCAAAATCCTCTCTTCATAATTAAGAATTCCTTTTTCTCAACTTATAATTCCTATTAATAATATCTCAAACTAAATCCATAAGTAATCATATATTGAGAATTCAACTAAAAGAACATTAAAGCTTCAAACATTCCAAGTTGAGTATTTTAATCATGAAAAACTTAGGCATCCCTCTTCATCTATGTAGTTACCATCGATTCGAAATCTCACAGAGTTTAACATCCTCACTAAAGATTCATTTAAATTACTCGTAGTGTTTAAGGACAATGAAATCAACACTCATTAGTCAATATGAAAAGTTATTACCATAGGCTTGCATGAAAATCAAATCTCCATCACTATAAATTGAGATGATACATCAATCAAAAGGTCTTTAGAGGGTTGTAATGAGGCTTGGTTAGGGGGTGTGGTCACAAGCTGAAAGAAAGGGTTAGAATCGAGATTGAGTTGAAAAATTACTTAACTAGAAAAATATTTAACCATCAATTGTGTACAACAGAGCTTCTTCTAAGAATAAGGAATTTACACACTTGAACTTAAAGATAGAAGACTTCTTCTACTAAAATGTATAATAATAATATTATTATTTATATATATATATTAAGAACAAGATATAGTTAAGCAATTTATTCAAATCAACTCTCGACAAAAATAAGGATCAAATTAATTGAGGGGATTTGAACAATAATGGGTTAAGGGTTAATATTAAGGGTAACATAAGGAATGACTTGTTAGGCTCAAAGGGTTTTACTAAGGGTTAATCGTGGAGGTAGGCTTTTCATGGCATAAGTGGGATAATCTTAAGTGCCTCTATCATCTTGGCATATTAAATCAAGTAGTGTGGTCTTGACATGCATAATCAGACAAGTTCTAGAATAACAATTCGATATTGACACTCTCAAAGCAATAATAAAATTAAGCATGAAAGAATTAATAGATGCTCTTAAAGGCTCAAAATCTCACAAAAATTATGGTTTTTTGATAGTTAAACCTGGGGAATTCAATTCAAGATAATACCTAAACTTGGGAAAACAACCTAAAATTTTAAATTCTTAAAAATCAACTTATCATGCTTAATTTTCTAATGTCTTAAAGTTTAAATAATCAATGGATTAATGCCTATGTTTTAATTCAAGATATATCAATAAAAATCACAAGTCAATCAAAATTCATCCTAAACATGATATGAGAAATTTACAAGAGAACAAGACAACATTCAGGGATTTTTCAGATAATGAAATGATTACCCCCTACACTTAAGATATACATTGCCCTCAATGTACAAAGATAGATATATAGAAAAATATAAAATCATAAGATAGGGAGAGAAGGGAAACTTCCTGAGTGTTGAATGAATGAACTCCCTAGTTTAGAGTTATGTAGAGTGGAGGAGGATACTCCGGTGGTGGTAGAGGTTGGGTGCCACAAGTGTTGCGCCAAAAGAATATTATATCTCGTTATTGAGTAAGGCATGGCAGTCGTGGAGAACCCTTTCCAATGGAGTTTGAAGTTCCTAAGTGATTGTGAGCTTTGGAGCTCTTTATAACTATGAGGAAATCAGGAACTTTTTAGGGAACATTAGGATGAATAATTACTCATAAAGAAATAGCCGAGATTAAAATTAATTAATAAAACCTAAATAAAAGATAGTATCAAAAAGGGAAATAATATTTAAATGTCAAAAGTGAAATTAATAAAGACTGAAAAATAGAAATAGAAATAAAACTAAAAATAAAAATAAAGAGAAAAATTAAATTAAACATCATCATCATCGCCGGATGGTTCGCGAGGTGGTGGTGGCGATGAGATGTGGAAGTGCTAATAGATCTGCTGGAGAGTAGCATCAATGTTGAGGCGCTCAGAAATGTCAGCATATGAAGCCGCCGCATGAACTGGACGATGGGAGTATGGTGGCTGGAAAGGTGGGTCCTCGTGCTGGGGAGGGACATCATCAGTAATGTCCTCTGAAGCCTCTTCCTCGGTAGATTGGGCGAGACGATATTGGGGAGGGTAGGTTCCTCGGCACCTCTCGATCATCCTCATGCTAAGCATGCTCGAGATGCCTTGTGGAGACATCTGGCCGATAAGGGTAAGGGATGATTCTTGGGCCGCAGTGTCGAAGAGTCTGAAGTGCCGCGCCAGTCAAGTCACGTAGGGGCCAATGGAGATGACCTCCCTCTGGTGTTGCTCCATCTGGTGGCGAATGGCAAGGGCTATAAAGTATGCGAGATCGAAAACATGCCCATTTGACATACACCATAAGTATTAGACGTCGTGGGTAGTGACGACGGCAATGCTCTCTCTCCGCCCTGTCAAAGTGTGAGATAAAATAGAATGTAGATACTTTAAGGACAGAGGGATATGATGCCTTGGTGCGACTAGGGTCGTAGCTGGCCGAACATGGGACCAGGGTGTCCTAGCAACGTGAGGGAGAACGATGGATATGGCAGTTGAGAGCATGTAAGTCATTCTCCTCTCTGAACTCCTCGGTATATAAGCCCAATGCAGTGTTGAATTCTGGGACGCTTGTTGGCGGACTAATCTGCCTAAGCAAAACTGGACTATGCCGGGATCATTGTAGTTCGTCATTACCATTTAAAGATGAAATGTTAAGCATAGTTCCATTGTGAGCTCTAAGTATGTCGGCTCAATGATCCCAAAGAATAGCTCCTAAGGATCGGTGGTAAGAAGGGCCCGAATCGTATCAGCCAGCTGAACTTGTTCTACCCAGCCTGATCGATCGTGCCATGATTAAAGTCGGCCCGTAGTATTTGGAAAAGTTCTTCTTGGGGCCCGTTGGGGAATTGTAGGAGAGGGTGGCAAATTTCTGCGGTAGGGCCTGAGGAAGATGACGCTCCCTTCCTTTTCTTTGAGGCAGGGACGGCGGCTTTTTTCCCTCGCGAAGATGACATGGTCAACCTGCAATCAAAACCATTACTTTGTTTTGATGAGTGGACAAGGGAAAATATATCAAAATTCAAAAAGAGAAAAGTCATAGATTAGGAATAATACTTTCAGCCACAACTATCAACACTGAACAATTCTAATTAAACTAATCCATTTTATAGCATACTTTTGAGGCATTGCATGATAGTAGCATGAATAAAAAAATGGCAAATAACAAGAAGCATTTGAAAACTATTAGTATTGAGTTAGAATATGTGAAAAAGGAATGAGCATTCCACCTATCCTAACCATGAATATTTTACTTTAAACTAATCAAATGGTGTAACACCCAAATACCTGTGTCCATTGCTGGAGTAGGGTCACATAACATAACCATTAACCTGCGCAACTCCTCTATAGATTCATTTGGTGATTTTTCTTCTCTTGAACGAATACACATACATAATATATATCTCAAAATGCTTAACATGTTAGTTCGAGCATAACATAATCACAATCATAACACAAATATGAACTTATATGTCAAGTTGATTAAAACTTCAAGATTTATATCTAAACCATTATCAAATCCATACATAGCACTTTAGCCATATTCGCATGGCATTATATACAATACTATCAAAATAGCAAACCTCCCAAAATATTATCCTATACATGCCATAATGTCTACTAGAGTTTTAAACAAAGGTACCAAAACAGTTGTGAAAAGATACGATGACTTCGTAACGGTTCCAAGATTTCTCGACAAGATGATCTATACAAAACCAATAAACACACGAAGTGAGTTATTAACTCAGTAAGTCCTAAGAAATTTCAAGAATGTAATAACCCGATTATCTTAGCAAAATAAAATTTCAATCCAATACTAGTCGAATTCAACCATGATATCACAAGGAAATCTTATGTCACATACATACATTATGAATTTGGTACATACTTACCCGAATTCACTATGTACTCCTACACCATTTAATCACAAATTGAAAATACCATGGTAAATGTCATATACAAATCATTGGCATATATGTAAATGACATACAATGTCCAATTATTTAAATAAAGCACAAACCAAGCCGCTCTATCTATCAATCCAATCTCCAATCTATTTAGATGCATTTATCACTACTTTATATCTTTGTTCAATTATATATACTAAAGCCGATTACCTTTCTCTTCTTTCTCTCTTCCCAAGCATTATATATTAATACACAAATTAGATTCAAATCCTATGTCTAGTATCCATGCATATTTCATTACTCCCAATTTAATGTTTTAATGAATTTTCATTTGCACAAGTAGTGCTCCACGATCGATATCGCACACTTAGTGCTTGATTTGAAAGTCCGCAAACATAGTGCTCTTACTTATCCGCACACATAGTGCCACATTTTCTCGCACACATAGTGCCACGTAGTTTTTGCACACATAGTGCCGTATAGCCTTGCACACATAGTGCTGTATTTTCTTATCTATAGCTACCATAATATCATAGATAGGTCAATATTTTCACATTCGATTTTCAAAAACTCTTACATACCATGGTTTCTTATCCAACTTATTTTGTGTCATTTGTGTGCAATGTTAACCGTAACTTAAATTACTTAAGGACTTACTTTTTAGTCGGATGAACAACTCTGATCGGCTACTCAACCACTTTCACTTTCCCTTTGGCCGAACTTGGCTCCCTTTGATCTTGAGCTCCAACTCCAACTAAGCAAATAAAATAACTCAATCATCGTAGCCCCAATTTATTTTCATTCCTCATAGACACACACAGAGATTCGGTATTCCATCTAATATTAACCAGGCCATAACAATATAACATTTAAATATTCAAGATTTATCACCTAATAACTAAAACCAATCATCAAATTTATTGAACCATTTTTCTTTTTTTTTTATTCCTTCAAGACCCCATTCGGCATTTGCCCACACATAATTTAAAATTTAACCTTTAAACTTAATGCATATCCAAACATACTTCTCATCTATTCCATTAATTCGATACATATACAAGATCAATTTTGGCAACTCACATTTCCAAATTTTTAGCCAAATTCTTCATAACACTTAAATTAAATATGCACATTAAACTTACTCAATCTTCATTATGCTTTTCACTCCTAAAACATAAAAATATCAATCTTATTCCTTCATCCATGTCTCGGTCAATTACTCAAATTACCCCATAAACATGAATTTTGCACTTTAACTTATCTACCATGACTCATTTGACCTTAACACTTATTTGAACAATTTCTCATACAAGAAAGTAAAAATAAAATGAACATTCTATTTAAACCCCATATGGCCGAATGCACAAAGTATTACCCAACTAATAATTCAACAAGTTTAACCTCATTCTAACATCTTATTCAATACAACATGAAAACAACCTCTAATTCCAACATCTTGATACACGGCGTAGACCATAGAAATTTGATTTTCTTGACATGGCCAAGAAATGCATTTAACAATTAACTTAAACATATAAAAAGATTTCAAAATCACTTCAAAACTTACCTCCAACTAGCAAAAGAAGGTGCCAAATTGCCTTAGTGTAATTTCTCTTTTTCTTTCTTTTTGTTTTGGTTTTGCAAGAAGAAGAAGATGAACACTTATGTTTCAATTTCTTCTTTTATTCATCTTTTTTTTATTAATTCATATTATTATGATGTTTTAATCACTTATCAATATAATATTATAATTAATTTAAACTTAGTGGAGAGACATCATTACTTGGCCAGTCACTTAATGCATATTGGGCATTTTAACATGCAAACCCAACTTTCATACTTTGAAATTATTTGGTCCTCACACATTTACCTAACATTATTTTCTAAGTTTCTCAACTAAGTCCTTTCAAGTGAAATTCACATTCAAATGACTAAATAAAAACATCAAATGTTTCACACATGCACTATCACACATAGAACATATGAAAATTAATTTTTAATAAATTTTATGACTCAGTTTTGTGGTCCCGAAACCACATTCTGACTAGGGTCAAATTAGGGCTATCACAACTCTCCCCCACTTAGAAATTTTCGTCCTCGAAAATCTTACCAGCAAATAAATTCGGATAACATTCTTTCATAGAGTCTTCGAGCTCCCAAGTAGCTTCTTCTACTCCATGTTTGACCCATAGTACTTTTACTAGAGAAATCTTCTTATTCCGTAATTCTTTCACTTCCTGAGCTAAGATACGGATCGGTTCTTCCTCATAGCTCAAATCCGATTGAATCTCAATTTCAGATGGATTAACCACATGTGAAGGATCAGATCTATACCGTCTAAGCATCGATACACGAAATGCATTATGAATCTTTGCAAGTTCAGGTGGCAGAACCAATCTATAAGCAACCGGCCCTATCCGTTCTGCTATCTCGTACAGTCCATTAAATCTTGAGCTCAATTTGCCCTTACGGCCAAATCGGAGTACCTTTTTCCAGGGTGAGACTTTCAAAAATACTTTATCACCAATTTGATACTCAATATCTTCGCGTTTCAAATCTGCATATGATTTCTAACGATCCGATGCTGCTTTCAAACTATCACTAAACACTTTCACTTTTTCTTCAGCTTCTCTGATCAAATCAACCCCGTACATCTTCTTTTCATTGAGTTTGGTCCAATACAGTGGTGTGCGGCATTTACGACAGTATAAATCCTCGTATGGTGCCATCTTGATACTTGATTGAAAGCTATTGTTGTATGCGAATTCAATCAAAGGTAAATATCGTTCCCACGAACCACTGAACTCGAGAATGCAACATCTCAACATATCTTCGAGTATCTGAATAACTCGTTCAGATTGACCATCTGTCTAAGGATAGAAAGCAGTGCTAAAATGTAACTTAGTACCCAACGCTTCATGCAATTTTCTCCAGAATCGAGATGTAAATCTGGGGTCTCTATCAGAAACAATAGAAGTGGGTACTCCATGTAGTCGAACAAT
The DNA here is from genome assembly GCA_025698475.1 of Gossypium anomalum. NCBI lineage: Eukaryota > Viridiplantae > Streptophyta > Magnoliopsida > Malvales > Malvaceae > Gossypium > Gossypium anomalum. Next base: position 31,375,340 of record CM046958.1, on the reverse strand, counting down.
TTGAGAAACATATAATTCTGCCAATCTATCGAGTGAAAAATCTGTACGAACAGGGATAAAATGAGCAGACTTCGTCAATCTATCAACAATAACCTAGATTGAGTCTTTCTTGCTCTGCGTCAACGGTAAACCAGATACAAAGTCCATCATTACTCAATCCCATTTCTACTCAGGTATCATGATCATCTGTAGTAATCCCGAAGGCACCTGATGCTCCGCTTTCACTTGTTGACATACCAAACATTTAGAAACAAAGTTGAAAATGTCTCTTTTCATACCATGCCACCAATATTGTCTTTTTAGATTGTTGTACATTTTCGTGCTACTAGGATAGACCGACATTCGGCTACTATGGGCCTCACTCAAAATCATCGAAGTAAGTTCTAAATTTCTCGGGACACATAATTGATCTCTGAATCTTAAACAATCATTGTCGTCAATTTGAAACTCTGAACCCGTATTAGAATCACATCGAGCTCGTTTAGCAACCAATTCGTCATCGATTTTCTGTGCTTCACAAATTTACCGTATTAACACTGGTTCTGCTTTTAATTCCGCTACTAGCACATCATCAGCAGAAATAGACAAATGTACATTCATTGCTCGAAGAGCAAATAGAGATTTTTGACTTAGGGCATCAGCCACCTCGTTTGCCTTACCTGGATGATAATCAATGACAATTTCGTAATCCTTTAATAATTCAAGCCACTGTCGCTGTCTCAGATTCAAGTCTCTCTGAGTCATTAAATATTTTAGGCTTTTATGATCAGTATAGACATGGCATTTCTCTGCAAACAGGTAATGACGCCAAATTTTAAGAGCAAACACAATCGCAGCTAGCTCGATATCATGAGTTGGATAATTTTTCTCGTGAGGCTTTAGTTGTTTCGAAGCATACGCAACAACTCTACCCTCCTGCATCAACACACAACCCAAACCGTTCAAAGAAGCATCACTGTAGACTATGAATTCTTTACCAGAATCTAGCTGAACTAACACAGGAACCTCCGTCAAAGGGTTTTTAGTTGGTCGAAACTTGTCTGACACTTCTCTAACCACTCAAACTTGATATCTTTCTATAGTAGTTTCGTCAAAGGTGTTGCGATCATCGAGAAACCTTTAACGAATTGTCGATAGTACCTAGCGAGTCCCAGAAAGCTCCGAACTTCAGAAACATTCCTCGGAGGTTTCCAATCAAGAATGGCTAAAATTTTTTTTGGATCAACTCTAATACCCGAAGCGGATATAACATGTCCCAGAAAGCTGACCTCCTTTAACCAGAATTCACATTTACTAAATTTTGCATACAACTGATTATCTCACAAAATCTGAAGTACAAGCCTCAAGTGTTTGGCGTGTTCAGACTCGTTGTGAGAATAAATCAGAATATCATCTATGAACACCACCACAAATCGATCTAAATATTGTCTGAATACCCGATTCATCAGATCCATGAAAATCGTAGGGGCATTAGTGAGCCCAAACGGCATCACTAAAACTCATAGTGTCCGTATCTCGCTTGAAAGCAGTCTTAGGAACGTCAGAATCTCTAACTCGTAACTAATAATAGCCAGATCGCAAATCAATCTTCGAAAACACGGAATCTCCTTTCAACTGGTCAAATAAGTCATCTATCCACGATAACGGATATTTATTTTTTATCGTCACTTTATTGAGCTGACGATAATCAATACACATTCGCATAGTTTCGTCTTTCTTTTTCACGAACAGGACTGGAGCACCCCAGGGTGAGAAGCTGGGTCGCGCAAAACCTCTGTCGGTCAACTCTTGCAATTGAGCTTTCAATTCTTTTAACTCAGTCGGTGCCATACGATACGAAGCGATCGAAATCGATGTCGTACCCGAAACCAATTCTATGCCGAACTCTGCTTCTTTAACAGGTGGCAATCCTGGTAATTCCTCAGGAAACACTTCTGGATACTCACGAACTACAGGCACAGTCTCGAGCTTTCGTTCTGATACCTTGCTATCCAGTACATATGCAAGATAAGCTTCATAACCCTTTCTCACATATTTTCGAGCTAACACAGAAGATATCACTGCCGGTAACCCACTCAGATCACTAGACTCAACTCGAATCATTTCACCACTCGAACATCGCAAGTCTATAGTCTTTCGCTTGCAATTTACCACAGTGTCATGTTCGGTTAACCAATCTATTCCAAGAATACTATCGAATTCGTCGAAGGGTAATAGCATCAAATCTACCGGAAAACAGAAATCTTTAATTATCAATGAACATCTCTTGCATACCTTATCAACTAACACATACCGACCCAAAGGGTTTGACACTCGTATCACAAACTCAGTAGACTCAACAGGTAGAGTCTTACTGGACGCTAATGTTTCACATACGTAAGAATGAGTCGAACCAGGATCAATTAAAGCAAGCACACTAGTACTAGAGAGAGTGAATGTACCAGTGATAACATCAGCGGAGGATGCCTCCTCTCGTGCATGGATGGCATAAGCTCTGGCGGGGGCACGAGTCTCAGATTGAACAGCTGTATCAGAAGTCCCTCTCTGATTACCACCCCTGCCTCCTGTATTTCTCGGTCTAGTTGTTGTACCACTCGATCTCGCACCTTGCATCTTATTTTTCTCATCAGGTTCTGTGCAATCTCGAATGAAATGATCTTGCGAACTGCATCTATAACAGGCTCTGTTAATAGAATTAACCCAACATCCACTTACACGTCGTCTTCCACACTGTGGACATTCAGATTTTTCTTGCCGATTGTTGCCAACACTAGCAACCGAAGTAGCTCGGGAGTCCATTGATGGTAGCTCCTTAATAGAAATTCCTGCAGTCGTCTTTGATCTGTTAGTATCGTCTCTGAACTTCTTTGCAGCCGAGAAAGAAGTTTCACCCGCCGATCTTTTACGAAAGTATCTAACTCTAGATTCAACTTTCTTTTTCTCCTTTCTAAGCTCTTCAGCCTTGCAAGCTTGTTAAACCAGTGTTACGAATTCTTTTATTTCTAGAATACCCGCCAGTAGCTTTAAATCTTCATTCAATCCCTCTTCAAATCTTTTACACATGGCAACTTCATCAGCTACACACTCCCAAGCATATCGTCTGAGTCTTACAAACTCATGTTCATATTCGAATACCGTCAAACAGCCTTGTTTACGCTTCAAAAATTCTTTACACTTTTGATCGATGAATCGTTGACTAATATACTTCTTACGAAACTCCGTCTGAAAGAAGTCCCAAGTAACTCATTCCTTCAGAGCAATCGAAATCAGGGTTCTCCACCAATAGTAGGCCGAATCTCGTAATAAGGATATGGCACACTTTAGACACTCATCGGGTGTGCAAGACAGCTCATCGAAAATACGGATGGTATTATCAAGCCAAAACTCAGCCCTTTCAGCATCATCAGTAGCTCTGGCTCAGAATTCCTCAGCCTCGCGCTTCCTAATCAAATCAACAGGAGGTTTACTCGACCTCAAAGGATCAGTAGTTGCTGGTATTATAGGCACCAGAGGAGGATTATTTAAATTCAGGAATTGTTGAGAAGCCGGGTTTGTTCGGGCATATTGTGCAACCCAATCATTCATCATGGTAAAAAAGGCTTGCTTAGCCCCATCATCTTGATTACTCGCAGATGGTTGAGGTTCAACAGGCGTTGTCCCTTGCACGGGAGCAGGCGCTATACTCTTAACGTCATCCGCTAAGGTTCTCTCTGGATTGGATTCCATTTACTAATCAAAACAACAATTTCAGCCGTCAGAAGTCATCACACTATCATATACTAGCATTATGGCATGTATAGCTAGACTTACACGCGCTACGGTAGTCCTAGAATCGACTAAACTGTAGCTCTGATACCAATAAAAATGTAACACCCAAATACCCGTGTCCATTGCTGGAATAGGGTCACATAACATATCCATTAACCTGCTCAACTCCTCTATAGATTCATTTGGTGATTTTTCTCCTCTTGACTGAATACACATACATAATATATATCTCAAAATGCTTAACATGTTAGTTCGAGCATAACATAATCACAATCATATCACAAATATGAACTTATATGTCAAGTTGATTAACACTTCAAGATTTTTCAACTAAGTCCTTTCAAGTGAAATTCACATTCATATGACTAAATAAAAACATCAAATTTTTCACACATGCACTATCACACATAGAAGATATGAAAATTAATTTTTAATAAATTTTATGACTCAGTTTTATGGTCCCGAAACCACATTCTGACTAGGGTCAAATTAGGGCTGTCACAAATGGAATAGAGGAATCATGCAATGGGTAAGAACTTTAACAAGGACAAGATGATAATTATCCTAGATATGACATTTGAGTGAAAAAAATATGGAAATAACATGAAAAATTGCATATTATTATGATAAATAGCCTTAGAAATCAGTAAAATAGATAAGAAAAAAGTGAACAAACGCTAGAAAGCAGAGAATGGGCATCAAAAATGGAGTTGGAGGCGGCGCACGGGCGTGGCAAAGAGGCTGTGTGGGATTGCAGCGGCTAGGGTTAGGGGTTTTGAGTGAAGAAGACAATGAGTAATGCAGCCTATTTATAGATTTTGGGCTACATGGCCAGGGGACACGCCCGTATTCCCTAATTTTAGCTCGTGTGTTTTGCGTTTTTTCCTATTTTGGTGCGTCTAAAATTTATCCCACGCCCGTGTACCTTGGGCATGTTAGTGTACACGGTCGTGTCGCACGATCGTGTCTAGCTTCGTTCGCTTCTCCCACGCCCGTGTTAATTTGATAGGTTTGACCATGGGTATTAGACACGGGCGTGTCGCACGCCTGTGCTACTTTCTCAGTTTCAACCACTATCCTAGGGCACGGGTGTGTCGCACGCCCGTGTTGTTTTGGCAGGTTCGCCCACGGCCATGTAACACGGCCGTGGCGATTTATCGCAGCCCGTGTTTTGGGAAAATCTTTGCCCTGTTTCCACACAATCCTAAGCACGCCCGTGTGCTTGGCCGTGTCTCTGTGGTGAACTGTTTTTAAGAGCTCTGTTAGTAGGTTAGGTGTTCAACACTAAAATTTAAAGAAGTTAATACAGTTAGTGCTCGGGTTGCCTCCCGAGAAGTGCTTATTTATAGTCTAAGCTTGACTTACCTCTCCGTTGAATGGTCATGGTGGTTTGAGGAGTTCATACTCCTCATTCCTGCTATCAATCTCATTAAAATAAGGTTTTAGACGGGTGTTGTTTACCTTAAAAGTGCCGAACTTGGGGTGACTTACCTCGACTGTACCAAATGGGATAATATTAAGTACCGTAAGAGGGATTTCTTCATTCGGGTTGGCAATGACAATCTGAGGATCTACGACATCTAGTAGGACTTTATTTCCAACCTTAAGTTGATTTGGAGAGGTATCGAGCTCGTTCTGGCATAGTTTTAGTTTATCCTGTGTTCTCGGTTTATGTGTTCGCCATTCATCTAGCTCCTCTATTTGCAGCCTTCGTTTTTTATGAATAGGTCCTATATTGTTGCTGGAACATGGCTCGTGTACTTCTTTCAAACTCAATTCTTGCAAAGTAGGTTGCATCATATTGTCAATTTTAGTAGACTGGTGTGGACAATTACCTTCAATTTTCGATGTGTTGCCAGAATTACGAGCTTGAAGGGTGATCGTTTCGTCTCCCACACGAAGTGTGAGCTCACCTATGCCAACATCAATAATTGTTTTAGTAGTTCCTAAAAAGGGCCTCCCTAAAATCAAAGGGGTGTTATTATCCTCTTCTATGTCTAGAACAACAAAGTCAACGGGGAATATAAATTTATCGATTTTAACTATTACATCTTCAATAATACCTCTAGTAAATCTTATAGTTTTATTTGCTAATTGAATGCTCATCCTAGTCTGTTTGGATTTCCCAAGACCTAGTTGCTTAAACAATTTGTAAGGCATGATGTTAATGCTTGCCCCTAAATCAGCTAATGCATTATTAACACCTAAACTACCAATTAAGTAAGGAATTGTAAAACTCCCTAGATCTTTTAATTTTTTGGGTAGCTTATTCTGTAGAATAGCTGACCAAACTGCGTTTAGTTCCATATGCGACGCTTCGTCCAATTTCCGCTTATTTGCTAAAAACTCCCTTAAAAATTTCATTGCATTCGGCATCTGTGATAGAGCTTCAATAAATGGTAAGTTACTATGTAATTTTTTCAAAAGTTTAAGGAATTTACCAAATTGTTCGTCTGAGCGATCTTTCCTTGTCACGTTAGGGTATGGCACACGAGGTTTATATTTTACACTCACCGTTTTATTTTCATTATGACTTACACCACCTTTACCTTTGCTCACCACAGTTTCTTGCCTTGGTTCTGGCTCAGGCTCAACAAATCCTTCTTCATCTTGAACATTGATTGCGTTGAGTTGTTCCCTTGGCTTAGGTTCAGTATTGCTTAGCAAGCTGCCTTGCGGTCGTTCTAAAATTAGTTTGGATAGCTGACCTATCTGAGTTTCGAGCCCTTGGATTGATGCTTGTTGATTTTTAAGTGCATTCTCGGTATTCTAGAAATGAGTTTCTGACACCGCAATAAATTTGGACAGCATCTCCTCTCAAGGTTCGGCATTTTCTCTTGTTGGTAAGGTGGTTGTTGGAAGCCCGAGGGTGGCGGTGGTCTCTGATTTCCTTGACTTCCCCATGAGAAGTTTGGGTGATTCCTCCAACCTGCGTTATAGGTATTACTGTAAGGATTATTTTGAGATCGAGGATTATTACCTAAATAATTTAATTACTCGTTCTCCATGTTGTGGCCATAGGGTTGATATTCTGGATTACTCGATCCACCTCCACTCACTTCACATTGCATTACTGGATGAACCTGCGTAGAACCAAGTAAACGATCAATATTTTTATTTAGAAGTTCTACCTAATTTGACAGCATAGTAACCGAGTCGACGTTATAAACGCCTGCTGTTTTAGTTGGCTTAGTCCTCATGACTTGCTACTCATAGTTATTCAGTGACATCTCCTCAATAAATTCGTAAGCCTCTTCAAGTGTTTTGTTGTTAATGGTTCCACCAGCGGCTGCATCAATCATCTGTCTTGTTGAGGGATTCACACCATTGTAGAATGTTTGAACTTGTAGCCATAGAGGTAACCCATGGTGAGGGCACCTTCGCAGTAGGTCCTTGTATCTCTCCCGTGCATTGTAAAGTGTTTCTAAATCCATCTGCACAAAAGAAGAGATATCATTACGTAACTTACCCGTTTTAGCTGGTGGAAAATATTTTAATAAAAACTTTTCGGTCATTTATTCCCAAGTAGTGATGGACCCTCCTAGTAACGAGTTCAACCACTGTTTAGCCTTGTTCCTCAATGAAAAAGGGAATACCGAAGACGAATGACATCATCAGAAACACCACTAATTTTAAAAGTGTCGCAGATTTCTAGAAGATTCGCCAAGTGAGTGTTGGTATTCTCATCCTGCAAACTATCAAACTGAACAAATTGTTATAACATTTGAATCGTGTTAGGTTTTAGTTTAAAATTATTTGCAGCAATAGCAGGCTTAACTATACTTGACTTAGTTCCTGTTAAATTAGGTTTAGCATAATCATACATAGTACGAGGAGTAGGATCCTGATTTGCTAATTCAGCGGGTATCGCAAGAGGTAGCGGATTGTCTTGATTTTTAGCCATCTCTTTGGTTGTAGTTGAGATATCGTCCTCTTTCTCTTCTTCTATGTATCTTAGGCTTCGCCTTATTTCTCGTCGATTTTTACGAGCTATGCGATCAATTTCTTCGTCAAATAGTAGTGGTCCCGACGGGTTTCTTCTAGTCATAAACTATAAGAACCTGCCAGAAGAAAGAAAAAAAAATTAGTAAATTAAAATAAGAATAAAATTAAAATTAAAATTAAATTGCAAGAAAAATAAATGGCTAAAGTAATAAAAATTGAGTGTTCCTAATATTTTAGTCCCCGGCAATGGCGCCAAAAACTTAATCGTGATTTTCCGTGATAAGTTTTATATATTTATAATTAATCATTCTTGAAACTAACTATTATCACGACGTAGACAAGTGTACCTATCGAATAGTAGTATAGCTTTAGCAAGACTAGATTGTCGAACCCAAAGGACAAAAAGTACTAGTAATGACTGTCTTTTTATTATCTAGCCTAAGAAATAAAACGATTTGTTTTAACTAACTAATTAATTAAAATAAGAAGTTACAGGAAATAGAATTGGGAAATTACATTTTGGGAAAAACAATTGATTTAGGACAATACCTAAGGAAAAATCCACCTAGACTTTTACTTCTTATTCTGGCTCCGAACCGGACGATTTATTCATTTAACTTGTTCCGTAGAAATCCCTAAGTTATGTTACTATCCCCATTCAAGACTAATAACGTCTAATCCCTAGGTTGAATAACCGAGACTTTTCTCTAATTAACACCCTAGGGTTGCATTAACTCGATCTATGGATTCCCTTGTTAGGTTTCACCCTAATTCAGAAAAATCTTATCACCCTATCTCTAGGCGTGCAATCAACTCCGCTTAATTATGACAAAGTCACTCTTAGCCAGGGACTATTCATCCTCCAACTAAGAGCATTAACTTGAAGTGATATCCTGAAATACCAAAACAAGAATTAAGAACACATAATTAAGAACAAGTCAAATATTTATCATACGATTCAGAAAATAATAATAAGATTTGTCTTAGGTTTCATCCCCCTTAGGTATTTAGGGGTTTTAGTTCATAACTAAATAAGAAAATATCTTAGAATAATAAAGAATACAAAACAAAAAGAAAACCCAATACTCCTAAAGGGAAATTGAGGAGAAATCTTCAGTCTTGATGATGAATCCGGCTTCTGAGATGGATCAATCGGCTTCCTTGGAGTAATTCCTTACTCCCTATTCTCCGTCCCTCTTTTAGTCTTCCTCTAGGGTGTTTAAATAGGCTTTAGAATGCCTAAAAGCCCTAAAACTTGCCTTTTTCTGAATGGAACTTAGCTAGGCTCGCAGAGAGGACACGCCAGGTGGCACTGTTTGTCTTGCGAGTACTTGAGCCGTGGTCGAGGTTAAGATATCAACACGCCCGTGCTGAGGTTGATTTGGGCTGTGGTCGAGCCTGTTAGATTGGCACGGGCGTGTATGGTGCCTGTGTGAGGAAGCCCAGGCCGTGCTGTTTTCCCTTGTCGGCCTATTTTCTTCGTTTTTGGCCCGTTTCTCGTTCTTTTCATCATCCTATGCTCACCTAAGTATAAAACATGAAATTAAAGGATTAGGAGCATCAAATTCACCAAATCTAAGGTGAAATCATTTATAAATGTGTTAAGCGAGGGATAAAAATATGTATAAATTACGGTTTATCAATAGACCACAAAAATTATAGCTCTGATACCATTAAATGTAACACATCTATGTTCAGTCTGAGAACTGACTAAACCGTAGCTTTGATACCACTAAATGTAACACCCCTAACCTATCTCCATCGCCAGATTAGGGTAACAGAGTAATATTAAACAATCAGAACCATTTAAACATATTATCATTAAATGTTATAGTCACATCATAAAATATTCATACACATGCATATTTTCACTAAATCGAGCCTTTGATGCCCTAAGAATAACTTAGAAATAATTTGGAATCAATTTGAAACAGTTTGGAAAGTTTAGGAAAAAGATGCAAAATTTGCAAAACAAATGTCACACGACTGAGACACACGCCTGTGTCTTAGGCCATGCAAGAATCAAACTACGGACACACGACCGTGTCCCAGCCCATGTCCTCACCTATGTAACTCACTGAGTAGGGTCACACAATTGTGTCACACACCCGTGTGCTAGGCCGTATAACTTTCTGAGTTGCCCCACACGCCCGTATGCTAAGCCATGCAACTCACTCACTTGCACCCTAAAGCCCTCATCAGATGACACACGATCGTGTGTCTCTTACGACTAAGTCACACGCCCGTGTCTCAGGCTGTGTAGACCTAAAATGAACCTTAAACAACAAGTTTAGCAATTCAAGCTTACTTGGACTCTAAGTAACCCATTTAACAGTTAAAAGACCTTTTCAAAATGACATTAAACAAGAAAAAAAATGCTAAATCAACCACCCTAAGTGTATAACCAATGTACCTTTATTGGTACCACAATTATACACAATTTGTAACAGACAATTTTTTAGTGCTGTCGAAAATAGTAGTTTCGGGGCCACAAATCCAATGAGTAAGTTCAAAAATATTATTATTTAATTTTTATGAGTCTAATATGGTATTTTAATAAATTTTTATATTGACAATTTATGCTATTCGAATGAACAATTAGGTTCAAGTAGTATGACCCTAAAGTGAAGTGGTTTTAGAAAATAAGGTATCAGGACTCGTTTTTATAAATTGGGCCATAAATATTTTTATAAATATGTATGGAGTGTTATTAGGGTTGTATTAAATTTTTGTTAAGAAATTTTAATGTTTAGTTGGTTAATTAAACAAAAAGGACTAAATCGTAATAGTTGAAAAAGTCAATTGTTATTAGTTTAAAGGTGTTAATTGATTAAAGATTTATAATTAAATGGCCTTATTGAGTAAATTAGCCATCCTTAAGATAGTGGGATGGTTGGATGCTTTAATTTCTTTTAATTAAATGCTTTATATGTTGTTTTATTATTAAAATAAAGATTAAAGGTTAAAAATATAAGAAAACATAAAGCTTTCTTCTTCAAATTTATTTGTTATTCACCGAAACTCCATGGCAAGAAGAACCAAGGTTTGGCCATGCTACAGTTCATGCATTGTAAGACATATTTCACCCGTTTTTAATAATTTTTATGTTTTTAAGATCATTGCAAATAGGTCTAGCTAGCCCATACTTTCATTTTTGAAACTGATAAAGATTTTGAATGTTTCCATTGATGATTCTTTGTGATTTCAAATGTTAAATGATAAATTTTAAGTGTTATTTATGATTTATAAGTATTTTGTTAAGTGATTTTGATAAATTTAACGATTAGGGATTAAATTGTTGCAAAAATAGGTTGAAATGGAAGCTATCACTAATTGGCTAGTATGAATTTGTAATAAAAATGGTTAATTTACATGTTTTAGGCTTAAGGACTAAATTGAATAAAAGTAAAATGTTAGGGGGTAATTTTGTAAAAATTTCAAAAATGACTAAATTGCATAAAATTAATTATTTTTACTATCTAAATTAATGAATTGAATGAAATTATTAATTTAGATCCAGAACGAGTAGAAAATCGAGGAGAAGATAAAATTACCAAATAGCCCCTATATTTTGACATTTCTGCAATTTAGCCAGGTAAGTTCATATAGTTTAGAATTTACAACGCCCCGAATTTGGACTTGGAAGGAATAAGCTTTGAGCATGGGAACAGCTAGGAGACTGCACGTAAGTATTTAGTTGTGTAAGAAAATGACACAAATCTGTATCTGCTTCAGTAGTTTTGTGTCCTGTGAAGTGTTAGAGAAGTCCTGGGTAAAAACCTGGGCTTTAGCAAAAATTTTAATTACAAGTGAATAGGGCCTTGGTTCTAGATAGTAAGCTTCTTTAATTAAATTAGGTAACATATGATATAAAGAGAATTATGGTGTAGTGATAGTGGCGCGTTGTGCTTTTAAGGAGGTTGGGGGTCCGAGTCACTACATGAACAAAAGAGTATTTATTTCACTTCTTTGCTGCATGAGAAGTGGAGTCTGACTAGAACTTTACAGGTTGGAATTTAAATGGGTCATGGAGAAAATCAAGGAGTATTTCATAGAAAGAATTGTGGAGGGATAAATGGAGAGATATTTTGGAGAAAATTAAGGAGTTTGAGTGAGAAAGAGAGTGTGTGCCGAATTCGGTCTCTAGCTTTTAGGAAATTTGGCTTTAGGGAATCTTTAGGGGCTGTGTACGTTTTGGGATTCTGGGTTTTTCTCTTCATTTCAGTTTTGTTAACACCCTTGGTTGTCTTCTGCGAATATACCGATTACTGCTGGGAACTTTGGTTTCTGGCTTCTGCTTTGCTTTGTTTTTCTTCTTTTGGCTGAATATACTCTTTTATTTTTGTATCATCTATTCATTTATTTCTCTTTTCTCTTCTTGGTGAAGTAGCCGAGCGCCCTGATCTTTTCTTTCTTTTCCAGCCACTCCTCTTATCATCTTCTCTCCCACTATATTATTTTCTACTTGATTTTCCCCTAGCCGGTTGTTCTTTCCCCATTTTTTTCTTCCCTCTTTTCTTCCTTTTTGATTTGGAATACCGATTGTACTCGGCTTTCTTTTCTCTCCCTATCCTTGATCGATTGCTTCCATACGTTGCTGTTGGTTTATTAATTCATTTTCGGCGAGATTTCCTGACTAGAGCGGTAAGTGTTCATGTTGGCACTTCTCATTCAATCTGTTCTTTCTCATCCTTTTCTTTGAGCCAAATGCCTCATTTTTATTCTTGATTGCCGAATGATGATCCTTGCCCATGATATGTTGCTAGTTGGGTTATTAGGTTCCTCGAGGAATGGAGTAGTGCAAGTAGCCTTGAAGCAACTTACCCCTTCCTCTTATTAATCGAATAAGGTAAGAACGCTACCTTACTGTTGGGTTGGGCCGAATATCCCTGTAGATTGTAAGTTGATGTTGTGGATCTAAGCCACATCCATGATCAGTTCTATCTAACAGGATCTGTTGTTATGCAGCTAATCGATAAGGAGTGTCCGTTTGGTTCTAGCCAGCGATCATAGGGTAATAGGCTGTATTACTGTCAATCAAGGTTAGTAGTAATTGAAAGTCTAGAGATTTAATGTTGTGAACCGTAACAATTGGAAGGCTAACAGTATGTTTTATTAGAATATAGGCTTTGGGCTCGTGAGCGGTTCACTCAATTTCGCAAACAAGTGTGTATATACACTGAATAGACTGTAGAACGGCAAAAGCCGAAAAGCCTAAAATCCGAAAGAATGGCCTTTTTGCCACATGGATGTGCGAACGCACATGTGGTAAGCCAAGCCCACGAACCATCGGCGTAAGACTGTAGGGGCCACCATGGGCGTTCTTATGGGCTTAGGCTGTTATGGGCCTCGATGAGCTGAAATGGGCTGTGTGGGCCCAATGGGCTCGTGGGCTCTACACGGATATAATCAACGGTACGTGGAAAATCTTCTACTGGGCTGTGTAGTTCACATTGCCATGGCTAAACCTGGGCTAAATGGGCCACACGAGCGTGTAGGCCCACTTGGGCCGAACAAATGGCCTTGGACCCATTTGCACCGTTATGACCGTTAGGGTTGCTTGAGTCCCTCGAGGTAACTTTGAACCTTCAGAGGGGTTGATATACGACTCTAGACCCCAAGATAGCGTAAAATAACTGTTTTACCCCTAATAGGCTAAAATGACCGTTATACCCCTAGAGGTAGACTGATTAATGTGTTTAAGAAAAGTGTATGACTGTACTGTTTAAGAAAAGTGTATGACTGTACTGAGTGTGACATTCTGTATACACGTATGATTTATGACATGACATTCTACATGGGGTTGGGATACTGTTATGGAGGAAGTGTCTTTCAGATCGTGGCTTTGCCACATATATCATGTCATGGTGGCTTTGCCACATATCGATCATTGGTAGCTTTCTTTGCAAGATCGATACTAGCGACTTTCTTTGCGATATGTATATCGCGACTTTCTTGCCGCAATATTCGTATGTTGGCTGGGTGGGTCGACTTTGTCCCTACATGTTGTGTTGGTTGTACGGAGTGGTGTGTTGTCTGGATTGGGATGGGTTGCATTATTGTACTGTATTATTACTATATTGGGCTAAGGCCCACTCTGTATTATTTCTGAGTAGGGCTTAGGCCCAGACTGTTATTGTATGCCATGTACCTGTTGACGGATAGGGGTTTACACACTGAGTTTTCGTAAACTCACCCCCACTGTTTAACTGCACAGGTAATCTCCAGCGTTAGGCGGATCGGAGCTGAGAGGGACTCGAAGATGGCTACACTATTGCTCCTTTTTTCTTTTATTTGGTGCTTATTGACTATTAGATTTTGTTTGGGTTTTGAATTATGTAATAAGGTCTCTCTAATTTTCTAGCTTTTAATTTGGGATTTTTATTTATTATAATTTATATCTGTTAAAAGTAAAACGGGGTTTCCAGAACGATAACCATTTTCAAAACACTACGTTTTCGTAACACTTTTGAAATGCTTCCGTAACAAATAGAGTTTTAAAAGTAATGACAATTTAAAATGAATAACGAATAGCTAGAATGATTTGGGTTCTAACAAAGAGGCTTTAAATTTCCAAATGGGTTTTCATCAGCAAGAGCAAGTTTTTAAAAAGCACTCTAATGTGACACTGCTAGATTCAGCCAAATGTCTAAGTCGGGTTTGGGGTGTTACATTTAGTGATATCAGAGGCAAGTTGCAAAAACTCAACTGTGGAATGGGTTTTTAAATTTTGGAATTTTTGAAAATTATTTTCAAATGATTTGAAGACTTGGAATTATTTTACTGAAAGTAACTGGTACATCGATTCTCCGGCGCTGATATTGTAAGTCATTCTGAAACTATTGCTTGTTTGCACTGAAGTGTAGTAAATAGAAATAATGTGATTTCTTTAGGTATTAGACTGTATTGAAACACTCTAGTTAGAGTAAACTGAAACACTAGAATTTAGATTTTGTATTTATTCTGTGTGTGTTCTGGAAATGTAGATTTTTTAAGTTAACGACAGAATTGATATGGATTCCAAAGGTCAGCAAGGTCGCAAGGGGTTGCCTGTTTCACCAGATCATGAGATTGTTTAGGAGACAAAGGTCAGGGTAAGTTCACCAACTTTGGGTAGTGATAACTCGGAGCTTTGTACTGAGGCACTGACTTAGTTAGTAAGGGAGATGCTAGAGGTTGTGCTTGAGGCCAGAGTTAAGGAGATTGGTGAAATGCTTCAGGCTAGGTGCTTGGATTGTAAGAAGAAGAGAGATCATAGTTCTTTGAGGCTGGAGCCCCGTTCTGTGAAAAGTGTTAAAACGTGTCTGAACCTACCGGCTTGCGAGCATTGTAAAAGGTATCATTCAGGTGAATGCCGGACGAAGTCAGGAACATGTCTCAGATGTGGGTCTAAGGAGCATCGGGTTCAGTATTGCCAAGTCACTTTTAAGTTAGGTATGTTTTATTTGGGTGTGATGATTGGGATATAGAAATTGTATGAGAGTGATATCTATCTACTCCAGTGGTTAGATGTTTTGGGTGTGTGTAAAGGGTTTCAAGTTCAAGTTAAAGTGTGATAGTTTTATTGGGATCAGAGTGCACAGCAAGACTGTAGTGGTGGAGTTTGGGTTGTGCAACTATTCTGATAGTTGGAAATTTCGAGGTCAAAATTTCTTTAAGGAGGAGTGAATTGTAATGCCCCGAATTTGGGCCTAGAAGGAATAAGCTTTGAGCATGGGAACAGCTAGGAGACTGCACGTAAGTATTTAGTTGTCCAAGAAAATGACATAAATCTATATCTGCTTTAGTGGTTTTGTGTCTTGTGAAGTGTTAAAAAAGTCCTAGGTTCAAACATGGGCTTTAGCAAAAATTTTAATTACAAGTGAATAGGGCCTTGGTTCTAGATAGTAGGCTTCTTTAATTAAATTAGGTAACATATGATACAAAGAGAGTTGTGGTGTAGTGATAGTGGCGTGTTATGCTTTTAAGGAGGTTGGGGGTCCAAGTCACTCCATGAACAAGAGAGTATTTATTTTACTTCTTTGCTGCATGAGAAGTGGAGTCTGACTAGAACTCTGCAGGTTGGAATTTGAATGGGTCATGGAGAAAATCAAGGAGTATTTCATGGAAAGAATTGTGGAGGGATAAAGGGAGAAATATTTGGAGAAAATTAAAGAGTTTGAGTGAGAAGGAGACTGTGTGCCGAATTTGGTCTCTAGTTTTGAGGAAATTCGGCTTTAGGGAATCTTTAGGGGCTGTGCACGTTTTGGGGTTCTGGGTTTTTCTCTTCATTTTCAGTTTTGTTAACACCCTTAGTTGTCTTCTGCGAATATATCGATTACTGCTGGGGACTTTGGTTTTTGGCTTCTACTTTGCTTTGTTTTTCTTCTTTTGGCTGAATATACTCTTTTATTTTTGTATCATCTATTCATTTATTTCTCTTTTCTCTTCTTTGTGAAGTAGCCGAACGGCCTGATCTTTTCTTTCTTTTCCAGTCGCTCCTCTTATCATCTTCTCTCCGACCATATTGTTTTCTTCTCAGTTTTCCCCTAGCCGATTATTTTTTCCCCATTCTTTTCCTCCCTCTTTTATTCCTTTTTTATTTGGAATATTGATTGTACTTGACCTTGTTTTCTCTCCCTATTCTTGATCGATTGCTTCCATACGTTGCTGTTGGTTTATTAATTCATTTTCGGTGAGAGTTCCTAACTAGAGCAGTAAGTGTTCATATTGGCTCTTCTCATTTAATTTGTTCTTTCTCATCCTTTTTCTTTGAGCCGAATGCCTCATTTTTATTCTTGATTGCTGAATGATGATCCTTTCCCCATGATATGTTACTTGTTAGGTTGTTAGGTTCCTTGAGGAGTAGAGTAGTGCAAGTGGCCTTGAAGCAACTTACCCCTTCCTCTTATTAATCGAATAAGGTACGAACGCTACCTTACTGTTGGGTTAGGCCGAATATCTCTGTAGATTGTAAGTTGATGTTATGGATCTAAGCCACATCCATGATCAATTCTATTTAACAGGATCTGTTGTTGTGCGGCTAATCGACAAGGAGCGTCTATTTGGTTCTAGCCAGTGATCTTAGGGTAATAGGTTGTATTACTGTTAATCAAGGTTAGTAGTAATTGAAAGTCTAGGGATTTAATGTTGTGAACCGTAACAATTAGGAGGCTAACAGTATGTTTTATTGGAATATAGGCTTTGGACTCGTGAGCGGTTTACTCGATTTCGCAAAAAAAGTGTGTACATACACTGAATAGACTGTAGAACGGCAAAAGTCGAAAAGTCGAAAAGTCGAAAGAATGGCCTTTTGGCCACATGGGTGTGCGAACGCACATGTGGTAAGCCAAGCCCACGAATCATGGGCGTAAGACTATAGAGGCCACCATGGACATTCTCATGGGCTTAGGCTGTTATGGGCCTCGATGAGCCGAAATGGGCCGTGTGGGCCCAATAGGCTCGTGGGCTCCATACGAATATAATCAACGGTACATGGCAAATCTTGAACTAGGCTATGTAGTTCGCATAGCTGTGGCTAAACCTGGGCTAAATGGGTCACACGAGAGTGTGGGCCCACTTGGGCCGAACAATGGGCCTTGGACCCATTTGCACCGTTATGATCGTTAGGGTTGCTTGAGTTGCTCGAGGCAACTTTGGACCTTCAGAAGGGTCGATATGCGGCTCTGGACCCCAAGACAGGGTAAAATGACTGTTTTACCCCTAATAGGCTAAAATGACCATTATACCCCTACAGGTAAACTGATTAATGTGTTTAAGAAAAGTGTATGACTGTACTGAGTGTGACATTCCGCATACACGTATGATTTATGACATGACATTCTGGATGGGGTTGGGATACTATTATAGAGGAAGTGTACTGTACTAGTGGCTTTACCACATATACTGTTACTGGTGACTTTGCCACATATATTGATACTGATAGCTTAGTTACGATACTGATACTGGCAGCTTTGTTACGATATTATTACTGGCCACTTTGCTGCGATATTGGTGTGTTGGCTGGGTGGGTCTACTTTGCCCCCACATGGTGTGTTTGTGGTACAGAGTGGTGTGTTGGCTGGATTGGGTTGGGTTGCATTATTGTACTGTATTATTACTATATTGGGCTAAGGCCCACTCTGTACTATTTCTGAGTAGGGCTTAGGCCCAGACTGTTATTGTATGCCATGCATCAATCGACGGATAGGGGTTTACACACTGAGTTTTTGTAAACTCACCCCACTGTTTAACTGCACAGGTAACTCCAGTGTTAGGCAGATCGGAGCTGAGAGGGACTCGAAGATGGCCACACTACTGCTCCTTTTTTCTTTTATTTGATGTTTATTTGCTATTAGATTTGTTTGGGTTTTGAATTATGTAATAAGGTCTCTTTTATTTTCTAGCTTTTAATTTGGGATTTTTGTTTATTATGATTTATATCTGTTAAAAGTAGAATGCGGTTTCCAAAACGATAACTGTTTTCAAAACACTACATTTTCGTCACACTTTTGAAATGCTTCCGCAACAAATAGAGTTTTAAAAGTAATGACAATTTAAAATGAATAACGTATAGCTAGAATGATTTGGGTTCTAACAAAGAGGCTTTAAATTTCCAAATGGGTTTTCATCAGCAAGAGCAAGTTTTCGAAAATCACTCTAATGTGACACTGCTAGATTTAACCATAACGTCTAGGCCGGGTTTCAGGTGTTACAGAGTTTATCATCTAAATGAATTTCTGAGTAAAGTAACATGGTACAATATATATATTCAATTGTTGATAATATATGATTACTTGAGATATATAATTGAATTTGATGCTCGGTTTGGAATGATCATTGTATAAAGTACAGTTGTGATTTGGTGTGTTATGGGGGAATTAGAAGTGCAGATGGTTTTTGAGTGATGTATATATATTACCCGAGTAAACTAAGATTCAGTATTCGTTGCTAACTCTCATGTTATACTCTCTATTTGGTGTGTTTCAAAGGACTAGCTCTTTTGAGCATTGATGTGTTATGAAGGGACTAGCTCTTTTGAGTATTGGTTTGTTTTGGTTGGAATAGCTCTTATGAGCATGGGTGTATTCTAGAGGGATTGACTTGTGTGAGCATCTACTGTGTTTTAATTGGACTGGTAATGTAACAGTCCGTATTCAGTGAAATCAAAATAGTAGTTTCGGGACCACAATTCGAGTTAGAAAGAAAATTTATTTTAATATTATTGCATGGTCAAAATTATGATAGGAAAGACGTATGAAAATTTCGATAAGAAAATTTTACCTGTTTCATGTTTAATTATAGAAAGGACTAAATTGCATAAAATAGCTATGGAATTAACAAATTTGAGATCCCTATATGGTAATTAGACCATTAAGAAAAGTTAGTAGATATTTTTTATGACTCATCCATGGAAAATTAGAAAAAGAAAAGGACTAAATTGGAAATTGAAATAAATAAAAGATGATAAATAAAATAAATATCTAATATCATAATTATATATCATCTTCTTCCCTAAATTTCTATGGAAGCCCTAGGAAAGAGAAAGAAAATAAAGCAAGCCTAATTTAATAAGAAAATAAAGCAAGCCTAATTTAATCTTGTCTCGTTTTTAGTAATTTTTATATTTTTGAGATTGGAATAACCTAATCTAGCAATTTTGGGGATCAATTTGTAAAGTTATCAAAGTATTAAAAGTTTTTCATGGATTAATATGCTGAAATTTTGAAATTTATGGTAGAAAATGAAAGGTTGTTGATAGATAAACAACTTTTGTAAAGGAAATTTTGATGAAATTGTGATTTAGGGACAAAATTATAAAGATGTAAAAATTCATGAAAACTTTCTGATTTTTGTGAAATACATTGGCTGTAAATGTTATATGTACAAATTGATTAGGGTTGGAATGAGGACTAAATTGCATCAATTTCATTTTTCAAGCCTAGGGACGAAATTAGAATTAATCAAAAGTATAGGGGCAAAATAATAATTTTTTCCTAAGATGTGAATTGAATGAAATTGAATGTGAATTGTATTAAATTAATGTTAAATTCATTTATATAGATCTAGATAACTCAAATACAAAGTTAGATCGAGGAAAAGAAAAAGTATCGAATTAGTAGATTTTTTTAAGCAAACAAGTATCAAGGTAAGTTTGTAACAGCCCATTTTCGGTGAAATCAGAATAGTGGTTTTTGGACCACAAATCCGAGTTTGAAAGAAAGTTTATTTTAATATTATTGCATGGTTTGCATTATGATAGGAAATAGGTATGAAAATTTTGATAAGAAAATGTTACCGATTTCTTGTTTAATAATAGAAATGACGAAATTGCATAAAATGCAAAAGTTGAATTCTAGTAGCTATAAGTATCAAATAGCTATGGAATTCAGAACTTGAGGTCCTTATATGGTAATTAGACCATTAAATGGAGTTAGTAGATATTTATGATGAATCATCCATGAAATTTTAAAAAAAGAAAAGGACTAAATTGGAATTTGGAATAAATAAAGATGATAATAGCCTAATATCATCTTATTTCATCATCTTCCCAAAATTTTCTATGGAAACCCTAAGAAAGAGAAAGAAAATCAAGCAAGCTTAATTAAGTAATCATGTCTCGTTTTTAGTAATTTTTATATTTTTGAGATCAAAATAACCTAATCTATCTATTTTGGGGATCAATTTGAAAAGATACTAAAGTATTAAAATTTTTTCATGGATGAATATGCTGAGAATTTGAAATTTATGGTAGAAAATGAAAGGTTGCGGATAGATAAACAACTTTTGTAAAGTGAATTTTAATGAAATTGTGAATTAGGGACTAAATTATAAAGATGTAAAATTCTTAGAAAATTTTTAATTTTTATGAAATATATGTGCTGTCAATGCTATATGTAAAATCAGTTAGGCTTGGAATAAGGATTAAACTGCATGAGTTTCATTTTTCGCGCCTAGGGACGAAATCCTCATTTATGAAAAGTATAGGGCAAAATGGTAATTTTGCCTATGATGTGAATTGAATTAAATTGAATATGAAATGGATTAAATTGACATCAAATACGAAGTTAGATCGAGGAAAAGAAAAAAGTGTCAGATTAGTAGATTTTCGTATACGAACAAGTGACGACGTAAGTTCGTGTAACTAAACTTGTACATTTTTATGCTTGAATTGAATATTGTGTATGAGAATTGTGTAGTATTAGTTGTCATGTATATGAAAACTGAATACATATCCGAAAATGCTTGATAAATGATAAGTCTCATTTGAATAAATGATGTCCGATGGATACAAGTTTCCTGATTGGTTGTGATCTAGCATATGTTGCAGACACACCACAACTCCTACGAGCATCCTGTTATAAGCCCTCTCAAGTTTCCCGTTATATAGTTCCTATGAGCATCCTAATCGGTAGTGATTCTTCATGTGTTGCGGACTACTTCAGCTCTTTGTGAGCATCTTGTTATTTGATCAATTGTGAACCTACATATATTGCAGACACAAAGGCAACTCTTTAAAAGCGTCCTGATATAGGCTTTTTGTGAGCTTCCTGACATGGCTCGCTTGAACTTCCTATTATATGGCTATCCAGAGCTTCTTAATAATAACTCTTCGAAGTTACCTGTTAAGCTCAATGAGCTTCTTGTTTTAAACTCTTATGAGTTTTCTGATTTAGACCGTATAAGCTTCCTGTTAGATGGCTCACATGAGCATCCTGTTATATGGCTCGAGAGAGTGCTTCCTAATTACGTGTCTTAATAGGTACCCCTGGATATAAATTGATGGATTTACAGTTTTGTACACTTTGAGTGTACTACATGTATATCCATCAATATTTCAAATAAATTCAACGGACAAAGTTCTGACATGGTTAAACTGAGCTGAAGATGATTTGTCATGGAAATGCACATGTTATATGGAAATATGATATGAAAAGCACATGTTTATGAAAGTTATTACATGATGAGCTCATCTTTTATTTTTGATGTTTACATGGTATACATGGTTAACAAGTTTCTTGAGATCGTATGTGTTTAGGCAAATGGCCATAATGATTTGGATGCATGTTTGTATGCTTATTTTGAATGTACATGATTGGTAAGTTAAATTCTTGTTATATGAATTTACTAAGCATTTGAAATCTTACTCAGTTTTCTTTTCTCTGTTTTATAGTGCTCGAAAGCTCGAAAAGGTTGAAATTGGTCAGACCATCATCACACTATCCTTCAGCACATTTTGGTATAAACAGCAAACCGATTTTGGTATAAAGGCATGTATAGGCTAACTTGGCCAATGTTGGTATGTAAATGGTTGTTTGTACTCTAGCCATTGGAATGGCTAGTAATGGTATATTTAGTGAATATATACTTGAGGTTATAATATAGTTAATATATGTGTGGTTGGTATGGTTAGATTGAATTATGGTAAACATATATGTCTTTCAAAAGGTAAGTTTGAATACATGTGATGATATATCAATTATAATGTTAATGTTCACTTGGTTTTAACATCTTGAATTGGTTGGTATATGTATGCAAGCATTAATGTAGGTACAAGGCAAAATTTGGGTGAGACATAAGGCTTAGAAATGGCTTTATTTTATCCACAAGGGTAGGTAAACGGACGTGTGTCTCAACCGTGTGTGACACACGGCCAATCGTACGGGCATGTGGTTTGGCCGTGCGTCATCTGCATCTTAAAAATAAAGAAACAGAATGCTTAGAATTGGTCACACGGGCAGAGACACAGGCGTGAGTCTCAGTCGTGTGAATCACATGGCTCAACACACGGGTGTGTGTCTTTGCCGTGTAAATCCTGCATCTAATTTTTGAAAATTAAATTGTCCACATGGCCTGGCACACGGGTGTGTGACTTCCCATGTGACCCAAGTCAGAGAGTTACATGGGTAAGGACACGGGCTGGGACAAGGTCGTGTGCCTCACATCGAATGCCCACACGGCCTAAGACACTTGTAACAACCCGTTTTTGGGTCAAATCAAAAGAGTGGTTTTGGGACCACAAATTCGAAGTAGAAATATTTGTTTTACTATTTCTTTAAGGTCTACAGCATGATAGAATAATTATGTGAAAATTTCGTTAAGAAATTTTATCGATTAAGTACTCAATTTGATTGGAAGGACTAAATTGCAATAGGTGCAAAATTTGAGTTCTACAGGCTAAAGGTAGTAAATTGTTATGAAATTCTAAATTAGAGGTCCTTAAATTGTAATTAGATCATTATACTTTAGGATGGACAAAAATGGACATGGAGTAGGTAAAATTTCAATGTTTAATTGAGGGGTAAATAGGTAATTTGGTAAATAAAGCCAAAATAACTAAATAAAAGATGTCATCTACTTCAATTTAGTCCCCATAGCCGAAAATTAGAAGAGGAGACATAGCTAGGGTTTGGCCAAGGTTTCAAGCTCGATTGTAAGTCCGTTCTTGTCCCTCTTTTAACGATTTTTATATTTTTGAGATCGTTGTAACTTGATTTAGCTATTTCAAGGACTAATTTGAAAGAAAATTGAAGTCTAAAATTTTACCCATGTTGAATATGCTTGTATTTTGATGTTTGATGGTAAAAAATACATGTTCGTTGTTAGTTAAACAACGTTTGCAAAGTGATTTTCGATAAAAAGTTAAATAGGGACTTATTTGCAAAAGTCTATAAAATGTGTAGAAAAGTGTGAATAAATGAAAAATGTGGGTTGTTATGAGTATAAATAACAATCGGCTAGGCTTGGGTTGTGATGAAATTGAATGAAATTCATTTTACGAGCCTAGGGACTAAATCATAAAATGTTGAAAAGTTAAGGGTAAAAATGTAAATTTTGCCATAATGTGTTTTTGGGCTCAATTGAATAATATGATGATTAAATAAGTTAAATGTGATATTATAGATAAAGAAAAACAAAGTATTTGATGAATAGGTCCTTTTGGCCGTTTTTGTAACCGAGGTAAGTTCGTATGTTAAATAAGCTATACTTTAAATGTATTTTTAATTGCTTTAATTTGTGCATGAATTATGAGATCGACCTTACGAAAATATTTGACGACGATTTGGCAAGCGAGAAATCCCAATCGAACCTTAGGAATAGATTAGGATACAAGTGACACATCACTAGGGCTTTATGTTATGTGATCCGGGTGCTGGTCCCGTACGTCCTACCGATGGCTAAGTATGCCGGCATATGTTGCGGTTACTTGATAGCTTGTGCAAGCAGCACCATGTAGCTACATCTCGACTGACAGCTTGTGTGAGAGACTCGTTAATGGCTCGAGAGTGAGCATATATGTGATATGAGATAGAGGTAGCAATGGCTACATATGTGGCAGCTTGTGTGCAAGATTTCCCGAGTATCCGACATTATTATTCTGACTGGTTCATTGGGTATGATAAAGATGAGAATGAGTATGAAACCATATGAGTAGTACAGGTATGTACACAAAACTTATAATTTATTAAATTCAGGAAATAATGAACTCAAGGTAACTTGTGATGGAATGAGTTATGATCATGAGAATATGGTAAATTACATTTCCTTATGATGTATTACTTGCATGTTAATGTATGGTAAGGTTAGCTTATTTCTTTCATACAAGCTTACTAAGCTATATAGCTTACTCCGTTTTGTTTTCCATGTTTTATAGTGTCATCAAGCTAGCTCGGATTGGAGATCGTCGGAGATCGTATCACACTATCGAACTATTATTTTAGGTACCGATGTTTTTAAACATTTTGAGAATATGGCATGTATAGGGACTTGGTCATTTTATTATATGTTTCATTATGATTTGGTCAAATGTATTGGCTTGTAATTGTCAAGGGCTTAATGTGGTATTTGGCCATGTAACTTGGCTCATTTTGGTTGAATTGGTTGTAAGCTTATATATATTTATATATGCATGCATGTACAATTATCTCTTATGTGATGTGGTTTATAAATGCTTGGATAATGATTGAATGTAACTTAATCGTTTTGTTGTTGAGTAGTTGAGATTGGCTCATTGGTATGCTATGAAATTTATGTAGAATCATGCATAATAAAAGTATTTGTGTTGGTACTTGTGGATGTGAGCTTGGTTTGATTCGGTTTTGTAGAATATGATGTTGGAAGTATGTTATGAGTGATAATAAAATGATATGTTCTAATCTTGATTATGGATGTTTTGGTTGCCTAAGTATACCATGATTTGTGCCATTAAACTTGTGTGTGTGTAGGGGTAAATGAGGGTGACAAATGGCTTGGTAAATAGCCTTTATTTTGTGTACACGAGTAGACACATGGGCGTGTGTCTAGGCCGTGTGTGACACACGGTCTGCCCCATTGGCATGTGTTTTGGTCGTGTGTCTCCTGCACCTTAATTTTGAGAAACAGAATGCTTAGAATTGAGCACACGGGTAGAGACAGGGGCGTGTGTCTCAGCCGTGTGAGGGACACAGCCTCAGGCACGGGCGTGTGTCCTGACCGTGTGAAGTCTGTACCTATTTCATGAAAATTAAATTAACCACACAGCCTATCACATGGGCCTGTGACTTGGCCGTGTGGTCTCAATTTGTTCATGCATTGTAAAATAGAGAGTTACACAGGTTAGGGACACGGGCGTGTGACCCCTGTTCATAGCAAAAACAAATTTCTAAGTTTTGTAAAAATTTCCCGAGTTGTCAGTTTAGTCCCAAATCACTTCCAAAGCATGTTCTGGGCCTCGTAGGCTCGCATTAGAGACTTTATGATTGAATACAAATGGTTTTAATTTGGAAGAAAATTTATGACTCGGAATTGTATGTTTGCTTGTGATGTGAGTCTGGTAATGCCTCGTATCCTATTCCGACATTGAGTACGGATAAGGGGTGTTACAACACGGGTGTGTCACTTGGCCATGTGAGTCACACAGCCTGACCACACGGGCGTGTGTTCCCTGCACTTAAGAAAAATTTTGAAATTTCGCAAAAAATTCTCTAAGTTCTCGATTTAGTCCTGATTTGTTTCTAATGTATAAATAGGACCTTGAGGGTCCAATTAAGGGACAACATTTTGTTTCAGATATGAATAGTAACAGACATGAATTAATTGTATTTGTTTTGTAAATTCAAGTAATGCTTTGTAACCCTGTTTCGACGATAGATATAGTTTAGGGGTATTACAAAGTTCGTGTAACTAAATTGTGTATATTTATATGTTTGAATTAAAAGTTGTGTATGTGAATTGTATAAACGTCAAATATATGAAATTGGTTACATATCTGACAAAGCCCGATAAATAATGAGTCACGTCTGAATAAATGAAATTCAATGGATACAAGATTTCCCGTATTGGTTGTGGTCTAGCATATGTTGTGGGCACACCACAGCTCCTATGAGCATCATGTTATAAGCCCTCTCGAGCTTCCCGTTATTTGGTTCTTGCGAGCATCATGATCGGTAGTGATCTTGCATGTGTTGCAGACTATCACAACTCTTTGTGAGTGTCCTGCTATATGATCGTTTGTGATCCAACATATATTGCGGACACAAACACAGCTTTTTATGAGCGTCCTGATATAGGCTTTTTTTGAGCTTCCTGATATGGCTCTCTTGAACATCCTGTTATATGGCTATCCAGAGCTCCCTGATAATAGCTCTTCAAAGTTACCTATTAAGCTCAATGAGCTTCCTGTTTTGAAATCTTATGATTTTCCTGATTTAGCCCAGATAAGCTTCCTGTTACATGGCTCACATGAGCATCCTGATATAAGGCTCAAGAGAGTGCTTCCTGCTTATGTGCCCTAATTGGGTACCCCTGATTATGAGTTGATGGTTTACAGATTTGTACACTTCAAGTGTACTACATGAGCGTATCCATCGATATTTCAAATAAAATTCAACAGGTAAAGTTTTGACATTTCTAAATTGAACTTGAAATGAAATGTCATGGAAATGTACATGTAATTTGGAAGTATGATATGGAAAATATATGTATATGAAAGTTACTATATGATAAGCTCATCTTTGATACTTGAAATTTATATGGAATAATGACTAACATGTTTGATGAAGTTGTATGTTTTAGGCTATTAGCCAAATTGCTTGGATGCATCTTTATATGCTTACCTTAAATGTAAATGTATGGTAAGTTAAATTCCCGTTATGCGAACTTACTAAGCATTAAATGCTTACTTTGTTTTATTTTCTTCGGTTTCATAGTACTCGGAGGCTCGGGAAGGTTGGAACTTGGCCGGAGTCACATCACACTATCCCTTGGACATCTCGGTATATAAAACAAGCTAAATTTTGATATAATGGTATGTATAGGTTAAATAGATTAAATGATAAAATATTTTGGTTTTAACTACCATTCGAATGGCTAGTGTTAAGAATACTTTGATGTAATTATATAAGGCCTTATCATGTTTGTTGTATGAGGAAAAATGGTTTTATGGAGAAAGGTATATAAATCATATGATGAATGGATTTGAATTAGTAGAATTGATAAATTTTGCATATAAACATTAGTACAAATTTGATAAGTTTAATCACTTAAACATGTGTGCTAATATGTTATAAACAATACATGTATTTGGCTTGATTTTAATAACTTGAATTGGTTTGGAAATGTTTAAAGGGTCGTGGAAACACATAAGAACTCTTGAATGGAACTGGAAAAGAGATCTAACTCCAGTTCCTTCGGAAATGGTAAGATCTTTGGCGCAAGAAGAAGGGGCTGATCCGTATCATCTTGACTTGGTTCTGATTTCTCTATTTTTTTAAGAATACCGCTTCTCCTACTCGTATCGAATAGAACATGCTGAGGCAAACCTTCTTCATGTAAAACCTGCTTGATTTAGATCGGGAGAATCGTACGGTTTTATGAAACCATGTGTATATGGCTCGAATCCGTAGTCAATCCTATTTCCGATAGGAGCAATTGATATAACGTAGGGTCTTCCAAAAGTGGAACAAGTGTTAGAAGTGCGTTCGATTGACTCAATATCAATGAACCTAGAAAAGAGAATTGAGGGTTGGAATGAATGTATAACAAGAATTCTTGGAATTCCTTGGGGATTCGTGATTCGTGCTGTGTCCCCTGCATCCTAAAAATTTAGAAACAGAATGCTCAAAATTGGTCACACGGGCATGTGTTTTGGCCGTGTGAATCCTGCACCTAATTTTTGAAAATTAAATTTTCCAAACTACCTAGCACACGGGCGTGTGACTGACCATGTGACCCAAGTCAAAGAGTTACACGAGTATGAACACGTGCTGGAACACGGCTGTGTGCTTTACATCAAATGCCCACACGGCCTAGAACATGGGTATGTCATGTAACCGTGTTGGCCACATGGCCTACTCAGACGGGCGTGTGACCCCTGTATTTAAGAAAAGTTTTGGAATTTTGTGAAAAATTATTCAAGTTCTCGATTTAGTCCAGACTTATTTCTAATGTATATATTGGACCTCGATGGTCCATTTAAGGGACAATATGATTGAATTATGATTTGTTTCAAATATTAATAGTAAATGACATGAATTAATTGTATTAGTTCTGTAAACTCTGGTAATACTTTATAACCCTATTCTGATGACGGATATGGGTTAGGAGTGTTACATTTATTGGTATCAGAGCTACGATTTAGTCAATTCTCGGACTAATGTAGCAAGACTGAGATTTTCTATACATGCCATTATATATAATTTGTGATAGTGTTATCTCCTGACCATTTTAAATGTGTTTTTCATATAGTAATGTCATCCAACCGAGCTAGAGCTAAATCCGAGGAAGCTAATAGCAATGCTTCAGGTTCAGTTCAAAGAGTTGTATCTAGTAGTAGTAGAAGGCCCGTATTTGAGGGCCGAGGTGATGAGGCTAAAGAAGCCTTCTTTCAAATGATGAATGAGTGGTTCACTGAATATTTAAGAACAAATCCTGCTGCACAACAACCTTCCCCTCCTGCTTCTCAACTGGTTCTAGAGATGCCATAAGGTGCTGAACCTGTTAGAACTGGTAAGCTTCCGGTAGATACAATTCGTAAATATGGGACAGAAGAATTCAGGGCTACTGCAGATGATGATCCGGAAATGACTGAATTTTGGTTAGAAAATACTATTAGCGTTCTGATGAATTGTCTTACACACATGAAACATGTTTGAAATGTGCGGTATCTGTGTTAAAAGATTCAGTCTATCAGTGGTGGAATACCTTGATTTCTGTTGTACCGAGGGAAAATGTTACATGGTAATTTTTCCAAACAGAATTCAGAAAGAAGTACATTATCCAGAGATTCCTCCATTAGAAAAATAAGGAATATTTAGAGCTTAAACAGGGAAATATGACTGTATCTGAATACAAGCGGGAATTTGTCAAACGAAACAAATATGCCAGAGAGTGTATCCCAACTGAGGTTGCTATGTGCAAACGGTTTGAAAAAGGATTAAACGAAGACATCAAGTTGTTAGTTGGGATCTTAGAATTAAAAGAATTTATTGTACTAGCTGACTGAGCACATAAAGCTAAAGAATTAAATAAAAAAAAGAAGCAGGCAGAGATGGAAGCCTGAACTTCAAGTAAAAGATATGGGTAAGCCACAATCATCAGCTTCAAAGAAATCAAAGAAATATCGTGATTGTTTTGTCTCATCTGTAGGGTATTCTGGAAAAGACCGAGGTTCTCAACGCTCTAATCTGAGATCTTCGGCCCCACCAGTAGAAAGTGCTGGAAGCGTCGGTAATCCCAAACCTAGATGTAGACATTGTAATAAATTTCATTTTGAAGAGTGCCGTATGAGAAGCGGAGCCTGCTATAGATGTGGTTCTCTCGACCACTATCTTAAAGATTGTCCAGAAAGGCTTGAAAAAGACACTGTTCAGACTTCGAAGCCAAGTAACCCTGGTTTGAGAGGTAGACCACTCCATCTCCCTGGCAATGTCAGTGGTAGCCGAGGTGCTACAAAAGATTCAACAGTTAAATCTAAATCACAAGCATCGGCAAGAACATATGCTATTCGTGCAAGAAAGGATGCCTCTGCACCAGATGTTATTATTGGTACATTTTCTCTTCTTGAAATTGATATTACTGCTTTGATTGACCCTGGTTCAATACATTCATACATATGCACAAATTTAGTGTCTGTTAAAAATTTACCTGTTGAGTCCACTGAATTAGTGGTTAAAGTTTCAAACCCCCTGGGCCAGTATGTGATGGTGGATAAAGTTTGTAAAAATTGTCCGTTAATGGTACGAGGTTATTGTTTCTCAGATGATTTAATGTTGTTGCCATTTGATGAATTTAATGTAATTTTGGGTATGGATTGGTTAACTCAGCATGATACAGTAGTAAATTGTAAACAGAAGTACATTGTGTTAAAATGTCAGAATGGTGAAATACTTTGTGTTGAATCTGATAAATTGGACGGGTTGTCAAATGTAATCTTAGCTATATCAGCACAGAAATATATCAGAAAATGGTATGATATTTATCTTGCATATGTGTTGGACACTAAAGTATCTGCGTCAAAGATAAAGTCAGTTCTGGTTGTTTGTGAGTTTCTTGATATGTTTTTGGAAGAATTACCTAGATTACCGCCTGTTAGAGAAGTGGAGTTTTCTATAGATCTGACTGACAGAGGTTTTGCTCTACTTACAGAATGGCTCCTACAGAATTAAAAGAGTTGAAAGCACAGTTGTAAGAACTGACTGACAAAGGTTTTGCTCGACTTAGCTCATCACTTTAGGGTACACCAATTTTATTTGTTAAAAAGAAAGATGGATCGTTGAGGTTATGTATTGATTACAGGCAGCTCAACAAAGTCACAATAAAGAATAAATAACCATTGCCTTGTATTAATGATTTGTTTGATCAATTGAAATGTGCCATTGTATTTTCGAAGATTGATCTCCATTTTGGCTATTATCAGTTACGAGTAAAAGACTCAGATGTATAGAATACAACCTTCAGAACCAGGTACAGACATTATGAGTTCCTTGTGATGCCGTTCAACTTGACTAATAGAGCTGCTGTTTAATGAATAGAATTTTCAGATCATATCTATACAGATTTGTGGTGGTATTTATTGATGATATCATGTATATTCCCAAAATGAATATGAACATATTGACCATTTGAGAATTGTGTTGAAAAATTTGCGTGAAAAACAACTATATGCCAAATTTAGTAAATGTGAATTTTGGCTTAGAGAAGTTGGTTTTCTTGGACAAATAACATCTGCTGAAGGCATCAGAGTAGAGCCGAATAATATTTTAGCTATTGTTAAATAGAAACCACCGAAGAATCTGTCTGAAGTTAGAAGTTTTCTAGGACTAGCAAGATATTATCAGAGGTTTGTAAAAGGGTTCTCGATGATAGCTTCTCCTATGACACTTTTGTTACAGAAAGATGTGAAGTTTGAGTGGTCTGATAAATGCCAACAAAGTTTTGACAGATTGAAATCCTTATTGACAGAAGCACCTGTACTAGTTCATCTTGAATCGAGTAAGGAATTTGTAATTTATAGTGACGCGCCATTGAATGGTTTAAGTTGTGTTTTGATGCAAGAAGGTAAACTAGTAGCTTATACTTCTAGACAGCTAAAACCACATGAAAAGATCTACCGATACATGATCTAGAATTGGCAGCCATTGTGCTTGTCTTGAAAATTTGGCGATATTATCTATTTGGTGAAAAATGTCATATATTCACCGACCATAAAAGTTTGAAGTATCTGATGACGCAAAAAGACTTGAACTTGAGACAACACAGGTGGCTTGAATTATTGAAATATTATGACCTAGTTATCGACTATCACACGGTAAAAGCAAATGTGGTTGCTGATGCTCTAACCAGAAAATCTTTATTTTCCTTACGAGCACTGAATACCCTATTGTCATTGTCATATAATGGTTCAGTTATAGCTGAGTTTAAAGCTAAACCAATATTCTTGCAATAGATCTGTGAAGCTCAGAAGAGTGATGATGAATTACAAGCTAAACGGGTACAATGTGAGTCAAATTCTGATTCAAAATTTTAGATTGGATTTGATGGTTGTCTGTTATTCAGAGGTAGAATATGTGTATTGAAGAATTCAAAATTTGTACAGAAGATATTTACGAAGCTCACAATTATATTATGTCTGTGCATCTGAGGAGTAACAAAATGTATAATGATTTGAAAAAGATGTACTGTTCACTAGGAATGAAATGGGATATTTCTGAATTTGTATATAAATGTTTGATATGTCAGCAAGTAAAAGCTGAGCATCAAGTGCCCTCGGGATTATTATAGTCAGCTGCGATATTGGAATGGAAACGGGAAAGAGTTACTATGGACTTTGTATCAAGGTTACCCCTATCTTTGAAAAAGAAAGATGCGATTTGGGTAATCATCGGCCGATTAACAAAGTTTGGGCACTTTATTCCGGTATATATGAATTTTTCCTTGGATAGATTGGCTGAGTTATATGTTTTTGAGATTGTTAGACTACATGGGTACTAGTCTTTATTATTTCTGACAGAGATCCCCGGTTTACATCTCGATTTTAGACCAAGTTGCAAGAAGCTTTGGGTACACAGTTATATTTCAGTACCGCATTCCATCCTCAGACTGATGGATAATCTGAACGTGTTATACAGATTTTGGAATATATGTTTCGGTGTTGTATTCTGGAATTCGAAGGTAACTGGGAATAGTATTTACCTTTAGTTGAATTTGCATAAAATAATAGCTATCAGTCCAACATTAAAATGACACTGTATGAGGCTTTGTATGGTCATAAATGTAGAACTCCGTTGTATTAGACAGAGCTCAGTGATAAAAGATACACGGAGTTGATTTGATTCGTGAAACTGAAGAAAAGGTAAAGATGATTCGGGATAGTTTAAAAGCAGCCTCTGATCAGCAAAAGTCTTATACTGATCTTAGACGAAAAGAGATAGAATTCTATGTTGGTGATAAAGTATTTTTAAAAGTATCACCTTGAAAGAAAGTTCTCCAGTTTGGCCATAAAGGAAAATTGAGTCCACAGTTTATTGGACCATATGAAATCATTGACAGAATTGGACCTGTTGCATACAGATTAGCATCACCGCCAGAACTTGATAAAATTCACAATGTTTTCCATCTATCTATGTTACGACGGTATCGGTCAAATCCTTCGCATATTATCTCTCCGACAAAAGTGGAACTTCAACCTGATATGGCTTACAATGAAGAACCAATTAAAATCCTAGCACAAGAGACAAAAGAAATAAGAAATAAAAAGGTAGCTTTAGTAAAAGTTCTATGGCAACAACATGAGATTGAAAAGGCTACCTGGGTACCGGAGGATACTATGAGAAAGCAATATCCAAACCTCTTTACTGGTTCGAGGACCAGAATTCTTTAAGGGGGGATAGTTGTAACAGCCTGTATTCAGTGAAATTGGACTAGTGGTTTCGGGACCACAAATCCAAGTCAGAAAGAAAATTTATTTTAATATTATTGCATAGTCAGCATTATGATAGGAAAGACGTATGAAAATTTCGATAAGAAAATTTTACCGATTTCATATTTAGTTATAGAAAGGACCAAATTGCATAAAATGTAAAAGTTGAATTCTAGTTGCTAGAAGGATCAAATAGCTATGAAATTCAAAAATTTGAGGTCCTTATATGGTAATTAGACCATTAAGAAAAGTTAGTAGATATTTTTGATGATTCATCCATGGAAAATTAGGAAAAGAAAACGACTAAATTGGAAATTGAAATAAATAAAAGATGACAAATAAAATAAATAGATAATATCATCATTTTATATCATCTTCTTCCCCCAATTTCTATGGAAACCCTAGGAAAGAGAATGAAAATCAAGCAAACCTAATTGGGTGAGTAATCTTGTCCCGTTTTTAGTAATTTTTATATTTTTGAGATCGAAATAACCTAATCTAGCGATTTTGGGGATCAATTTGAAAAGTTATCAAAGTATTAAAATTTTTCCATGGATGAATATGTTGAAAATTTGAAATTTATGGTAGAAAATGAAAGGTTGTTGATAGATAAACAACTTTTGTAAAGGAAATTTTGATGAAATTGTGATTTAGGGACTAAATTATAAATATGTAAAAATTCATGGAAAATTTCTAATTTTTGTGAAATACATGGACTGTAAATGTTATATGTACAAATTTATTAGGCTTGGGATAAGGATTAAATTGCATAAATTTCATTTTCCGAGGCTAGGGACGAAATTAGAATTAATCAAAAGTATATAGGCAAAATTTGCCTAAGATGTGAATTGAATGAAATTGAATGTGAATTTTATTAAATTAATGTTAAATTCATTTATATGGATCTGGATAACTCAAATACGAAGTTAGATTGAGGAAAAGAAAAAGTATCGGATTAGTAGATTTCTCGAACCAAACAAGTATCGAGGTAAGTTCGTTAACTAAATTTTGTATATTTATATGTTTGAATTAAATGTTGTGTATGTGAATTGTATAAATTCCAAATATATGAAATTGGTTACATATTTGACAAAGCCCGATAAATAATGAGTCATGTTTGAATAAATGAAATTTGATAGATACAAGATTTCCCGTATTGGTTGTGGTCTAGCATATGTTGTGGACACACCACAACTCATATGAACATCCTGTTATAAGCCCTCTCGAGCTTCCCGTTATTTGGTTCATGCGAGCATCTTGATCGGTAGTGATCTTGCATGTGTTGCGGACTGTCGCAGTTCTTTGTAACCATCCTGTTATATGATTGGTTGTGATCCTACATATATTGTGGACACAAACACAACTTTTTATGAGCGTCCTGATATAGGCTCTTTTTGAGCTTCCTGATATGGCTCGTTGGAACATCATGTTATATGGCTATCTAGAGGTTCCTGATAATAGCTCTTTGGAGTTACCTGTTAAGCTCAATGAGCCTCTTGTTTTAAACTCTTATGAGTTTCCTGATACTCGGATAAGCTTCTTGTTACATGGCTCACATGAGCTTCCTAATATAAAGCTCGAGTGAGTGCTTCCTGAGTATGTGCCCTAATTGGGTACCCCTGATTATGAGTTGATGGTTTACAGATTTGTAAACTTAAAGTGTACTACATGAGCTTATCCGTCAATATTTCAAATAAAATTCAATGCGTAAATTTCTGATATGTCTAAATTGAACTTGAAATGAAATGTCATGGAAATATACATGTAATATGGAAGTATGATATCGGAAATATATGTATATGAAAGTTACTTATGATGAGCTCATCTTTGATACTTGAAATTTATGTGGAATAATGACTAACATGTTTGATGAAGTTGTGTGTTTTAGGCTATTAGCCAAATTGCTTGGATACATCTTTATATGCTTACCTTAAATATAAATGTATGGTAAGTTAAATTCCCATTATGCAAACTTACTAAGCATTAAATGCTTACTTTGTTTTATTTTCTTCTGTTTTATAGTACTCGGAGGCTCGTGAAAGTTGGAACTTGGTCGGAGTCACATCACACTATCCTTGGACCTCTCAGTATTTGAAACAACCTAACTTTTGATATAATGGCATGTATAGATTAAATAGATTAAATGATAAAATATTTTGGTTGTAACTAGCCATTAAAATGGCTAGTGTTGATCATACTTTGATGTAATTATATAAGGCCTTATCATGTTTGGTGTATATGGAAAAATGGTTTTATGGAGAAAGGTATATAAATCATTTGATGAATGGATTTGAATTAGTATAATTGATAAAATTTGCATATAAACATAAGTACAAATTTGGTAAGTTTAATCAGTTAAACATATGTGCTAATATGTTATAAACTATACATGTATTTGGCTTGATTTTAATGGCTTGAATTGGTTTGGGAATGTGTTAAAATGTTAATATGGGTATAAGGCAAAATTTGGGTGAGAAATAATGCTTGGAAATGGCCTTATTTTGTCCACACGGGTACGCACATGGGCATGTGTCTCAACCGTGTGTGACACACGGCCATGTGCACAAGCATGTGGTTTGGCCGTGTGTCCTCTATATCTTAAAAATTTAGAAACAGAATGCTCAAAATTGGTCACACGGTCAGAGAGACAGGCATGTGGCTCAGCCGTGTGAAACACACGGAACATCACACGGGCGTGTGTCTTGGCCGTGTGAATCCTACACCTAATTTTTGAAAATTAAATTGTCCACATGACCTAGCACACAGGCGTGTGACTGGCCGTGTGACCCAAGTCAGAGAGTTACACGAGTATGAACACGGGCTGGAACACGTCCGTGTGCCTTACTTCGAATGCCCACATGACCTAGAACACGAACATTTCATTTAACCATGTTAGCCACATAGCCTACCCACACGAGCGTGTGACCCTTGTATTTATGATAAATTTTGGAATTTCGTGAAATATTCTCTAAGTTCTCGATTTAGTCCCGACTTGTTTCTAATCTATAAATTAGACCTCGAAGGTCCATTTCAGAGACAATATGATTGAATTATGATTTGTTTCGGATATTAATAGTAAATGACATGAATTAATTGTATTAGTTCTCCAAACTCTGGTAATACTCTATAACCCTATTTCGGCGACGGATATGTGTCAGGGGTGTTACAGACAATATACTCTTATCCGTAAGTAATTCATCGGATTGAAAATCTTGGTAAGGCAAATTGATGTGTAATTTTTGATGAATTTACCATATATTTGATTTTGAATTGAACATTTGCAATCTATCAGTTGAGGTGGTGGATGACAGGAACACATATGGTAGAATTTTACGTTTATACTTTGTATTATGCAAATGAAATGAGTAAGAAAAGGAAAGGAACGGTAAGTATACAAATGACTTATATCATGAAAACTATGAATAAGGAATGAAAAGAAAATGTTAAATGAAGGTATGTCTATGTTCATGAAATTGATGATTTCAAGTGAGGTATTTATATTTAATGACTTATTTTATGTTAATTCAAGTGACTTATGAATTGATACACTAACATGTGTTGTCGATGATGCTTAGGCTTGTTCCAAGCTATTGGTTGGATTGTATTATGTTTACTTTTAAAGTTATGCATTGAAATGTTAAGTGTCTAAATAGAAATATGTTTATGTTCATGAAATGGTGGTAAGAATCAAAGTATGTATTTTCTAATAAAATGGTTTCTCATGTGGGTGATGTTTATGCTTATGTCTTCTATGCACATGAAACAGGTAAGAAAAGGTAATGAAACCGTAAGTTCAGATGTTGAGATGTAATATGATGAAAAAGGGATTGGTGAGTTGAATGATGTACTTATATGTGAGAAACTTACATATGCTATGGATGAATTTACCTAGTTCATGAACAAATATACTAATTAGTGGATTGATGTTGTTAATTAAGTTTATGCTAAGTAAATGAAATGGAAAGTGAGTCAATGGAGTGGTAAGAAAGTAAACAGAGTGGTTCACAGTATTATGAAAAGGTTAATGATTGAGTAATATGTTTTATAAATCCTATTACGTTAGGGACGAATAATATATATGATACTGATGAACTTACTTATTTATGACTTGATGGTTATAAAGTTTAATAAACTTTGTGGAATTGGTATAGATTTATAATTACCTCATAAAGTTCATTATTAAAATGGCATGTTATGTTTAAAGTTTATACAAGCTTACTAAGCATTCATTGCTTAGTTATTTTCCTTTACTTTCTAGATTATCAGAAGCTCGATGGGTCTGGAATCTTATCAGAGATCTATCATAGTCTCCAGAGATTATATTGGTAGATTTTGATGTTTTAAGCAAGGTTATAATGACATGTATAGGTGGATTTGTGTATAAATGATCTAGTTTTTGTTTTGGTATGTATAAGTGTCATTGTGGTTAATGTACTTATGGTATTTTGATGGTTGGTGTTAATATGGTTAAGTTGATGCATGCTTTTATAAACAAAGTGGTAAGTTTGGTATGTTTGCAATATGGTTAAATAAGGTATGCTTGAATATGGAACTTAGTTGAATGTGTTTGTATGAAAAATGACCAATTAGGTATATGTTGGTGTAGTTAAATGTGGTGAATTATGGTATAATTTGGTATAGAATTAAGCTAGATATATATGGATGAGTTATGCTCAAAAATGTATAAGTTAGGTATATGTGTTTGAGATGCATGAGAAAAATGGTTCAAATGGTAAGTTATATTGACATGGTATACGTTAAGTATGTTATGTTTTGTAATGGTAGCAAGGTGACCAATTATGCACATGTGTAGTTAATTTGAATGCTTGCTTTTGAGGTGTCTTATATGGCATATTGGATGAATGAAATTAGGTCATTTGAATTGGTCTTATTATGTATGTTTTGGTATGTTTATGATGCCTTGGTCATATATGCAAAATGTGTTTAGGTACAAGCTTGAAAGGGGTGATGAAAATGGCTTGATTTTGGCCAATTTCATATCCACACAGCCTAAGACACAGGCATGTGTCTCAGCCGTGTGTGACACACGGCCATGCGACACGATCATGTGTCCCTTTTAGATTTTAAAGGTTGCAAGTTAGGTAGTTACACGACCTGAGACATGGACGTGTGTCTCAACCGTGTGAGTCAGACAACCGTTGGACCCCTGCAGAATAAATTTTTCTAACTTTTTCCTCAATGTTTCAAATGTTTCTGATTTAGTCCTGAATTGTTTCAAAAGTGTTTTTAGGGCCTCATGCGCTCGATTAAGGGACGATTAGCATGTTAAGGAATGAATTATGCTATTATTATATTCATGTTTGGAAATGTATGTTCTTATGTTACGGTTAGACGTTAATGCTCCATAATCTTATTGGAAACACGAAAATTTACACACATTTTCATGCCCTTTTTAACTTAAATTCATGCAGTTTCGATAAAATTCCTATCGGAAAATAATTAATTTTTATAAAATAATTAAAATGTACTTAAAATATGAACATATTGAATTTTAATTAATTTTATAATTAATTTTTATGAATTTTTGTTATTTTCGACAGATTTGCGCAAATGGCGAAAAATGGCTCAGCAGACACTGCTAGAAGCACAAAACCGAGAAGCAATTTGAAGTATCAAGGAGAATTAATTTTCAGCCTAAGACAGTCCAAAATTATGTGTATTAATTCATTATATAATTAATTTTAATTTATATCCAATTTAATTTGGGTTAATAAATTATTATTAATAAATTATGAAAAGTGGTCCAGTTGAGCCGAACCGAGTGAACCAAACCGACCAAGTAATGGACAGCCCAAAACCACCCCATTTGCTAACCCAAATCAGCTTATTGGCTGATTATTTAGCTTTCAAAGAGGCCCTTTAAGAGTTGTTCAAATAGCATTCAAACCCCTCCACAAATGGTGGCTTTCTAGATTTGCCCCAAGCTTAATTTAGCAAGTTTGAAATCATCAAACTTGCCACATGTGTGGCCAGCCAAGGGTGGGCTCTTTGGCTGCTAATTTTAGCTATTTTTAGCAGATCCCTTCAGCTATAAAACCCCCCCTAAGCTGATCATTTGAAACACATCTCAAGCATTCACATCTTTTCTCTGTTCTCTCCACTATCTCTCTTATTTTTCATTCCAAATTCCCTTTCTCTCTTACCGATTTCTCCTCTTGGAAAAGGGTCATTCATTAGACATTTGGAGCAGCAATTAAGTGTTCATAGCAGCCTTGGTCGATGAGGACAACGGAGAAGGAAGAACGGAGCAACCTAGTCAAGCCACGGAAAAACACCGAATTTGATTCTTGTTCCATATCTTTTTAATTTTTGTTGTTGTTATGATGAACATATCTATGAATATTTATGTTGTTGGAATGGTTAATTTAATCAATTTAGCTTAAATTTAATTCGTGTTAGGTTGATTGCATTTTGTTTGCTTACATTGTTAAAATTGTGTTTATGTTGTTATAGGCCCCGGTAAGATGCTTGATTAAGTAAAATCATGACTAAGTTATTCTTGCATTACAATTGTTAGGTAACTAATGAATTAATTATTTAAACAGATTGAAATTGTAATTAATGGACACAGTACTTAATGAATGCATGTTTAATCATCTAATGTAGCTAAGGGTTAAATTAGCAATGGTATCTTGTAACATCCCGAATTAGAGCCTAGTTGGAATAGTGGTTTCTGGACCACAAATCTGACACAGTAAAATTTTTTATTATATTTCTATGGTCTACAATTTCACGGGATGATTTTGTGGAAATTTCGTTCAAAAATTTTGACGTTTGGGTCCTCAATTTGGTCAAAAGGACTAAATTGTAAAAAATGAAAAAGTTGAGTTCTACATGTTAGAGGTGTCTAATTGTTGTGAAATTTTAAATTGGAGGCCCTTAAATTAAAATTAGACCATTGGATAATTTTTTGGACAAAAATGGACATGGAATGGGTGAAATAGAATATTTTTAAGTTAAGGGCATTTTGGTAATCTAGTAATTAAAATGAATTAAAAACAAAATTGAGAGCCAATTTTTATCCATCTTCTACCCCATGGCTGAAACTTGCATGGAGAAGACATAGCTAGGGTTTTTCAAGCTTCCAAACTCGATTGTAAGTCTGTTCTAGCCCCGTTTTTAATGATTTTTACGTTTTTGAAATCCTTGTAACATGATCTACTCATTTCTACCCATATTTTGAGCTAGGGTTTGTGTTTAAAAATTCACCCATGGATGACATGCATGTGTTATGATGTCTAATGGTAGAAAATGAATGCTCGGTGTGTAATAAACGACTTTTACTAAGTGATTTTCGGTGAAATTGTCAAAAAGGACCGTTTTGCAAAAGTTACAAAATTTGCCATAAAAGTATGATTTAGTGGAAATTAGGGGATGATATAGTTATGAAAATGATTCGGCTAGGCTTAAAATGCAAGGAAATTGGATAAAAATCATTTTACGAGCCTTAGGGCAAAAGTGTAAATATGTGAAATTTTAGGGGTCAAAATGCAAATTTATAAAAATATGATTTTTCGACCGATATAAATAATGTGACTAATTAGTAAGCTAAACATGATATTATAGATCAAAGAAAATGAGATTCAAGCATATATTGGAAATGAATGAGATTATGGACTAAATCGGAATATATAGTCGTGCTCGCATTCGAGGTAAGTTCGTGTGTCAATAATATTGCAATGCTATGTTTGAATTGAAAATTATATATTATTATTTCACTAATGGCACGATTTAATATATTGAAAAGTGATGAAAGAATGGTATATTAAAATTGTAAGAACAATGATATATGCACTAGTAGTACATAAAATGTTGGATGGTTCAATTATTGATGGCTTGCTATATAATAGCTGAATGTATTGAGAATTTGATATAACATGATGTTTTATTAAGTTGGATAACTTGTGAAAGAGTGAAAAGGAAGGTAAGTTTGTATGTAAATAATATATCAATTCTTTTTTTTTATGTTATTATCTTTTGTTATTATATGAGATGTAGCTGCCTATAGAATTATCGCTTGATGTAAATTATGAATTGAAATTGATTATGGATGAATTGGTAAAATGTTGAAAAGTGAGGAATTTCCCAGTTTGACCTTCGGAATAGAAAAGATACGAATGATCCGTTATGAGAACACATGTGTAGTACTATGTGCAGGCTACTATGTGTTTAAGACAAATTTAGGTCACGTGTGTAGTACTAAGTGCAGGCTACTACGTGTACCAGATTGTTAGGTTGCATGTGTAGTACTAAGTGCAGGCTACCATGCATACCCGATAGCTTCGATCACGTGTGTAGTACTAAGTGCAGGCTACTACGTGTATCCGATGGTTAGGTCACGTGTGTAGTACTAAGTGCAGGCAACTACGTGTACCAAATTGTTAGGTCACATGTGTAGTACTAAGTGCAGGCTACTACGTGTATCCGATGGTTAGGTCACGTGTGTAGTACTAAGTGCAGGCAACTACATGTACCAAATTGTTAGGTCACATGTGTAGTACTAAGTGTAGGCTACTACGCGTACCAGAGAGCTTCAGTTACAAGGGTGGCAATATGTACAGGCAACCGGGTATCTGTTATTATTCCGATGAGCTCAACGAGAAATTTACTAAGTGAAAATACATATGAACATGACTATGTGATGAATAAGTGAAGGTTCGTGTGTGTAAACTTATGAGCAACGTGCTCGATATGTGATCGAACTTAGGTAAGATTAATATGGAGTAAGTGTTACAATGAAAGTTACTACAAAGAAAACATGAAAGAGTGAAATTTAGTAATAAAATAGTTTTGGACAGCAGCAGTTGTGTGACTTTGAAAAAATCACCACAAATGGTGGAATCAAATTAGAAGTTGAATAAAATCTTATTGAGTCTATTTTCATATAAAGGAAATGGTGTAAGCAAAAGAATTTCATATTATGAGATACTTGAATTCTTGTGAGACAGAGTCAGAATGAGTTTGGAATCCCTTATTCCGAATTGGGAAAATTTCTAGAAATTGTACAAAAATAATAATGGGTTATAAATTATATGCTTAAAATCCTTAATGAGTCTATTTTTAAGGGAAATATACGGGAGCATCATCCGAGTCTCGTACTATGAGATAATTAATTCATAGTGAAGAGAGGTCGGAACTGTCAGAGAACAAAATAGGGGTAAATTTAAAGAATAAATTGTACTTACTGGCTTGACCAAAAATTCTGAAAATTTTATGTTAAGAAGATATGTGAGTCTAGTTTCTGGTAAAATTATCGGTTCTCAATTTGAAGTCCTGTAGTTCTAGATATAAATAATTTAGTGACCATGACTTGAGAAAACAACTTAACTGGACTTTGAATAAATAGAGAGGAATTGAAAAATAGCATGTTAATACATTGCTTATTATTTTTCATGCGAGCTTACTAAGCGTAAAGCTTACTCTCTCCTTTCCATTTCTTTTAGTGTTGTCAGGTCGACTTTGTATTGGAGATTGTCGGAGGTAGCATACACTATCAAGCTAATACCTTTGGAGTATTGATACATACGTTAGAAATATCAAGTGAGTGGCATGTATAGGGACTTAGTTCTATGACATGTGTTATTATGATTTGGCTAAATGTATTGGCCTATATCGAGCTATTGTATATGGCCATGAGAGGTGGCTCATATTGATTATGGTTTGTAAGTCAAGCTAATCATGTTACGTTTTAATGCATATGATGTGATTATATGAATATGTTTGTTTGCCATGCATGGTTGGTAATATGTCATGTGTGTTGAATGCATGTTTTATGACCAATCGAGGTCGTCATGACCATGAATTAAATGTGTAATATGGTAATAAGATGATAGTGCCTTGAACATGGATGTTTGATGTGTAAGGTAGTAACCATAGTTTAATGGTATAAGTGTTTAATGAAATGACAAGTTCAAATGAATGTGTAATAATGTGGCTAGACTAGTTTATCATGAGTAGGTGGAACATATGTATAATGACGAGCTAATGTTGAATGTGTCTTATAAAGGGTGTTTAATCACTAAAATGATGCCATGAGTTGTGAGTTTGATGTGTATAAGGTTGTAAAGGTTTATGGGAATTATGAAGGCTTGGAAAATAGCCTAAGTGTTAGCCACACGGGCAGAGACATGGCCATGTGTCTCAGCCATGTGGTTCAAATTGTTTTGCTGATGTCACAATCAGAGAGTTACACGGGCTGAGGATACGGGCGTGAACCAAGCCACATGGGCGTGTGTGACCACACGGTTCAACACACACGGGCGTGTGACTCTCCAAAGCAAGAAATTTGCTAAGTTGTCCAAAGTTTATCGAAAGTTCTCGTCTAGTCCCGAACCACCCTGATGTATGTTTTAAGCCTCGAAGGCCTGTATAAGGGACGATATACATGTGTTTGAAAAGGTTTAATTTGGACGAAAATTTTATGGCTCGATTTTGCATGTTTGTGTATGTTTAAGTCCGGTAATGCCTCGAACCCTGTCCCGGCGTCAAATTCGAGTAAGGGGTGTTACATATCTGACAATACATTTTCCTTGCATAACTTGCAAGATTATTGTGATTAAACTGTTTCAAGGTAAGGATACTTTGTTACCTCACATAGTCTTTTATGTGCTTATTAAATTGAGTTAATTGTTTGAATTGACATAGGGATATGTTTCAGAGATTATTTCGATTTAATAAGTATATATGTGCAATAACATATTTGCCTATTAAGATTTGTTTAACCGATTGAATTGACATAGGGATATGTCCAAGAGATGAATGGATTTTGGTAGGTGAGTATGTTCATAAGTTAGCAAAT
Organism: Gossypium anomalum; assembly: GCA_025698475.1. Taxonomy (NCBI): domain Eukaryota; kingdom Viridiplantae; phylum Streptophyta; class Magnoliopsida; order Malvales; family Malvaceae; genus Gossypium; species Gossypium anomalum. The sequence goes on along the minus strand of CM046958.1, from coordinate 31,331,433 downwards.
TACCGAGTTGCCGTGAATTTATTCGTAACAATATAAACATGAGTTTAATAATTCTAAGTTAAGAAATCTAATTGATCTAACACAATTATGTCATCTTGAGTAAAATCGTATTTTGAAATCGTGCATTTGAGATTTATTTATTTAGTTTACTTAGTTTAAAATCTTAGTTTTTAATCACCCTCTTCAAACAAAATATTTTTCTTCACTAAAGTGTTTTAAATAGAATTCATAAATAATTCTTTTCACAGTCCCTGTAGGTACGATAACTCGACATTTACTTGTCACTTTATTACTTATTGCGATTGTGTACACTTGCACATTTTCGTCGTTCCACCTATCCTAGTGACGGATACGGGTTAGGAGTGTTACAAAATTATATTCAAAAGGCACTATCATCTAAAGCATTTTAAATAATACCATCTAACATTCAACTAATATGCCAAACATAAGCATCTCAATCACAACATTTCAAATATACTTACAATAAGTTTGTACTAAAATATCAAAGCTCATTAACATATATACCATATAATTTGACTATTTTCACTTAAGTTCATATTTTAACATTTTACATAACAAAACGATAGTAATGACATACAAGGCTATTACATGCCATAAAATCTGAAATCAACGTTCCAAAAACTACCAAAAACAAGTGGATAGTGTGACTTGAGTGCTGATCTGACCGTCCAACCTTCAAAGTATCAACAATAATAGAAAATAACACAAGTAAGCTCATTGAAGCTTAGTAAGTTCGATGTACTAAAACGATAAAATCTTACCGAACTAAGTACAACAAATCATTCTATAATAATACAACCATATGTGTTTTCGCTATCATCCACAATCTCTACCAAGTGAACTTCAACATTTGATTCAAAGTTCAAATATATGAAATAATAGTCAAAATCACAAAGCAAGTTACATTACCGAGATTTACAATTTGATGAATGACTTACAGATATGAGTACATCAATATTCCAACCGAAACACACCAGATTAGGGAGTATAACACGAGAGTTCGCAACAAATACTAAACCTCGATCTCCTCAAGAAACAAATATATATAATACTCCACAAAAAACTCCATTCCAATCCCCCATAATACACCGTATCTCGATTGTACTCTATCCCGCATTTAATTCGATCCAAGTCTTGAATTTCAATAACTTTTCTCAAATAACTTTATATCACTTATAGTCAAATATATTTATTATATCACATTGTATCATCAAAAATTTCATATAGATATCAAAATTATGAACTGTACGAGCTAACTTGGACTGAACTGTAATAGTTGTAGAAGTTCAGGGACTATTCCGTAATTTTTCCTTTTCTAAGAGTATCAACTACGTTTTGATCTAAAATGTAAATTTTCTCAATTATTAGCTTAAATTTCATATTCCAATTTATTTTACATTTTATACCCTTTTATTTTTTAAATTTACATAATTACCCCTAACTTTTATAATTTTTTCCAATTTAGTCCCTTAACCCGAAAATAATCAAATTAACCATTCTTCTCAAGTCAACATTATAGCCAAATATACTAGGACCTTATACACTCCCTACTAAACATAAAATTCACTATCGAACCCTAAAATTTCACATTTTCACAATTTAATCCCTAACTTAAAATCTAAGTAAAATCACTTTACAAAATCACCAAACAACACAATCAAAGCTTCAAATATATAGTTATTATCGAAAACATTTAAGATTCATCAATGGAAACTTATAAAATTTTAACAAATTCAAAAAAAAAGGTACGGGCTAGTTGGATCTAGTTGCAACGATCTCAAAAATATAAAAATTACAAGAAACGGGCACAAAAATCACTTAGATGCAAAAGAATCAAGAAAACCAAAGCTCTTCTTTAGTTTACTTGAAGAAGAAATGAAAGTAATTTGATTAATTCATTCTTTAATTTTTGTTTTAACTTTCCTTAATTTACAAAATTGCCATTGAAAACATAGTATTTTATCATTTCCTATTAATTTGACGTCCAAATATATCAATTAGGGCCTAATTATTACTTTAGTCCTTCCTCACTTATTAATTAAGCCATTTGATCACCGAAATGTTATAATTGCTAAGTTTTCCATCTTTTACAATTTAGTCCTTCTCTTTAATTAGTTATCTACACGATAAAATTTCTTGACCAAATTTTAATACGACATTAATGCCTTCATAAATATTCTATAAATAATATTTACGGGTCGACACGATGGAAATCTGTGCTCCCAAAACCATTATTCCGTCTCCACTGAAAATCAGGCTGTTACAACTCTACTCCCTTAGGAAATTTCATCCTCGAACTTGTTACTTGAGAATAAATTCGAATACTATAGTTTCATTGATTCTTCTTTTCCCAAGTAACCTTTTTTGTACCATGATGATTTCATAACATTTTTACTAGCGGTACTCGTTTATTCTGTAGTTCTTTAACTTTTCGAGCCAAAATTCTCACCGGTTCCTCATAATACGTCAAATCTGGCTGCAATTCAAACTCACTATGATGAATCACATGTGAAAATTCAGACCTATACCATCTCAGCATTGAAATGTGGAACACATCATGCATTTTCTCGAGTTCAGAGGGCAAAAATAATCTGTAGGCTACAGGGCCGACTCTTTCAACAATCTCATACGGTCCCATAAATCTCAGACTCAACTTTCCTTTCCTGCCAAAACGTAGCACTTTCTTCCATAGAGAAACTTTTAGAAAAACTCGATCGCTAATAGCAAATTTTATATCTTTTCTTTTCAAGTCTGCATACAATTTCTGACGATCAGATGCAGCTTTCAAACAATCTCAAGTAATTAGAATTTTGTCTTCAGTTTTTCCAATCCAATCATCTCTCACCATTTTGGATTCGCTTAATTCAGACAAATACAATTGTGTTTGACACTTTCTTTTGTAAAGAGCTTCGAACAGTGCCATTTTTATGTTGGACTGATAACTATTATTATAAGCGAATTTAGCTAACGGTAGATACTTTTCCCAGCTGCCTTCAAATTCAAGTATACAACATCACAACATATCTTCTAGAATCTGTATCACTTGTTCTGATTGCCCATCTGTCTAAGGATGATATGTTGTACTGAAATTGAGTTTAATGCCTAAAGTCTCGTGAAGGTTAATCCAAAATTTCGATGTAAATCTTGGATCACGATAAAAAATAATAGATTTTGGAACCCCATGCAATCTTGCAATCTTTGACACATATAATTCTGCTAATCTCTCAAGGGAGTAATCTGTTCTGACTAGAATAAAGTGTGCCAATTTAGTCAATCTATCAACAATCACCTAGATCAAATCCTTCTTTTTGGAGTTAGCAGTAAACCAAATGCGAAATCCATTGTTACTCACTCCCACTTCCATTTAGGAATCATAACAGGTTGTAGTAAACTCGACGGTACCTGATGCTTTACTTTTACCTGCTAACAAATCAAACATTTAGGAACGAACTCACAAATTTCTCGTTTCTTAGCCAGCCACTAGTACATCTTTTTCAGATCACAATACATCTTTGTGCTACCAAGATAAATGGAATACATACTACTATGAGCTTCAGAAAGAATATCATGTTTCAAACTTAAATCATTTGGAACACAAATCCTATCCCGATAACGTAATGTACCATCATCATCATCAACATTGTACTCAATAATCAAATTATTTTGAACCAATTGTCGTTTCAACATCAACATCGAATCATCGTTTTGCAACTCTCAAATTCGTTGTAGAAACAAGGGTTTAGTTCTCACTTCTGCCAGTAGCAAACTATCTTCATTCAGAGCTAAATGAGCGTTCAACGCATAAAATGCAAACAATGATGACTTTCAACTAAGTGAATCCATAACCACATTAGCCTTTCCCAAATGATAATCAATAACCAGATCATAATCTTTTAGTAGCTCTAACCAACGTCTCTTTCTCAAATTCATTTCTTTCTGAGTCATCAAATACTTTAAACTTTTTTGATCCGTAAACACATGACATTTCTCGCTGTATAAATAATGCCTCCAAATCTTCAAAGCAAATACAATACAGCTTGTTTGGGATCATGAGTATGATAATTCTTTTCATGTGGCTTTAACTACCAAGAAGCATAACCTACTACTTTCCTTACCTGTATTAGCACACAACCCAAACCGTTGAGAAAAGCATCACTATAGACAAATAATGCTACCCTAGATTCAAGCTGAGTCAACACTAGAGCTTCTGTCAACATGTTTTTCAGCTGATCAAAACTCTGTTGGCACTTATTAAACCAAACAAACTTTACATTTTTCTGTAGTAATCTGGTCATAGGTGAAGTAATGATCGAGAAGGTTTTAACAAAATGATGGTCATAACCTGCTAAACCCAATAAACTTCACACCTTAGAAACAGTTTTCAGAGTCTTCTAATTCATCACAGCAGAAACTTTATTGAGATCAACTCAAATCCCGTCAGATGATACTATATGGCCTAAAATTCTAACCTCACAAAACCAGAATTCAGATTTACTGAACTTTACATATAACTATTTTTCTGGCAAAGTCTGTAACACGATTCTCAAATGTTGAGCATGCTCCGATTCTGTCTTGGAATAGATCAATATACCATCAATAAACACAACCACAAATCTATCCAAATGAGGCTGAAGACCCGATTCATTAAATCCATAAAAGTAGTAGGGGCATTATTCAATCCAAATGTACCAGAAACTCATAATGACTGTAACGAGTTCTAAAAGCAATCTTTGACATATCACAGTCTTTAACCCGCAACTGATAATACTCAAATCTGAGATCTATCTTTAAGAACATTGTGGCACCTTTAAATTTGTAACACCCGTAACCTATTTCCATTGCTGGAATGGGTCACAAAATGATACCTCGCCAATTACTTAATCGAAAGTTTACAAGCATCATCTTCTATCAACTACAATTCATAAGAACACGTAAACCCATCCCATAAAATTCGGCATATACAACTTTATAGTATGATCATACTTAACCATATGACCCATTAAGATATCTCAAATTCAAAACTGTACTTGAATACAATAGCAAAATTTATTGTTGGCAACTTAGAAATTCACATCATGAACTAATCACCAAACCATATAATTAATATTTTCAGCACTCAAACGTATATCATAATATATTACACTAATAATATTAGGCATTATAACCGAAACGAATGATTCCATAACTTAACATTTTTATATTTAAACCTAGTGTTTAAGCCATATTCGCATGGCTAAAATTATACATTCCACGGCTAAACAAAAATACAAAATAGCCTATACATGCCGTAATGTTCACCTATACAACAAAGAAAAAGGGGTACCAAAATGTTGCAAGCTGGTGTGATGACTTCGACGATGGTCCAAAACACACAAAATGGGTCGAGGAAATCTAAATAGGAAATAAACAAACACAAAAAAATGAGTATTCAACTCATGAAGACATAAGCAATAATATAAATATACCTTTGAAATGAGATTATAAGAAAATAATATTAGATCCATAAATTTCAGTCATGCCGAATTATGTTACAATCACATAATTTACTGACCCGACCACAGGCCAAAGCTTGCTACCCAATCAACAGTCAAACAACCAAACGATTTAAAAAAAAAAAAGTAAACCTTCTCTCAAAGTATGAAACAATGTCAAATTATATGCACTCATGCATATTCATTTCATGCCTCAATTTGATATTTCAATTAATATCACTAACACAATATGCTTTCCATATGCTTCTTATACCATCAACTGAATTCGCACACATAGTACACAACAATTTCGCACACATAGTGCCATGATATACCGCACACATAGTGCCCCGAGGATTCAATCACTTATTAACATTTAAATCAGCACACATAGTGCCTTTCAACTCGCACACTTAGTGCGGGATATCGATTCATTATAGTAAAACAATTTACTAAATTCAATTGGCATATACGGTCACAATTATAATTGCATATAATATAATCGATCTCGTAAAAGCTTATGGACTTACCTTATATAGTTTGAATTGATTTCCAATCGTCTACTCAATATTCTTTGTTTTTGCCTTTGCTTGACTCCCCTCCTTTGGGTTCTTGATCTGGAATATTTAAACTCAGTAGTTTAATCACCTTGCTAAATACTTATACATATTACATCATCTTACAACCACCATTATTCAAGGCTTTGAAATTTTCACGAATGTTCAACTAATGCCTCTAGGCTGAATGTAATATTACATCCAAATTAACATACTCTTTGCTATATCTAATTCTAATATACATAATCATAAATCAATTCAACATTTTAAACCATTATCACTTACTTAGACGTTTATAAGGAATTAAATATAATATCACTAGGAAATACTCTATGTGGCCGAATATATCACATTAAATTTAACATTACCTATGTAATTTCCTATAAGTTCTTATACCTAAAATTTCATACATTTAACCTTTTAATGCCTATTGATCATTCCTTTGATCTTAACCTAAATGTCAACTCTTATACTCTATGTTTCAACCGAATTCTTCATAACATCAAGACTAAAATTTGCACCTTAAACTTCATACAATTATCATGACCTTCATAACTCATTCGGCCCTATCAAAGAGCCATTTAACATACAAGGAAAAATAATCATAGAGGAAGAAATTAACATTCTACTTAGACCCAATTTTGACCGAATGTACAAGGTGCCTCTAAGCTACTTATCCAAAAATATTTACCCCATTCTAATCATCCACCTATTGTTCCTTACAACATGAAAATAACCTATAATTCTCACACTTAATTTCACGGCATATTGCCCAAATCACCATAACAATCTCAACTTTCTTGACATTACCAAGAGTGCATCCACATTTTTAACTTAGCATATCATAAAACCAAATCAATAATTCAAAACTTACCTCTTAATAGCTAAACAAGAATGCCGAATTGCTTTAGGTAAATTTCCCCTTATTTTTCATCTTTGTTTCGGCTTTGAGAGAGGAAGGAGAAGAAGATGAACACCATCCTCTTTCTTCTCTTTTCTTTAATTCATTTTTATTACAATTATTATATCATTTATCATAATAAATTATTTTAAATTAGAATTAGTGGAGCATCATCATTTCTTGGCCGGCCACTATGTATATTATGGTTAAATTGACATGCAAAACCACTCTTTTCAACATATGTACTAATAGACCACTATAAAATTATCCTATCACTTTCTAACAATGTTTCATATAAGTCCATTTTAATAAATTCACATAAAGATGATTAAATTAATGCATGAAACTTTCACACATGCATTTACTCACATCATGAACATAGAATAAAACTTTTAATTATTTATAAGACTCGGTTTCGTTGTCCCGAAACCACTCTCCGACTAGGGTCAAATTTGGGCTGTCACAAAATTGGTAAAACAAATCATTAATACATGGCAAAGGGTACTTAATCTTAATTGTGACTTTGTTCAACTATCTGTAGTCTATACACAATCTCAAAGAGTTGTCTTTCTTTTTCACATACACTCAGTTGAATAAACTCTCTGTCTAACAATTCTTACAACTGTGCTTTCAACTCTTTTAACTCAACCAGTGCCATAAAATATAGTGATATCGATATTGGAGCAGTTCTAAGAACTAGATTAATCACAAACTTAACTTCTCGGTCAGGGGGTAAACCCTGTAACTCTTTAGGAAATACATTAGTAAACTCACTAACAATTGGTAACTGATCTAACTTCGATTATGGATCTCTAGTATCAAGAATGTATGTTAGAAATGCTTCACCACCTTTACGTATCAATCTCTGTGTAAAAATAGCTGAAATGATTCTAATAACACTATTCTACCTATCAGATTCAACTAAAATCATCTCTTCTGTCTAGAATTTCAAATCAATTTGTTTGTTTCTACAGTTTACCACAGCATCATGTAACAATAGCCAATCCATACCCAGAATAGCATCAAATTCCCAGAAGGGTAGTAACATCAAATCAGTAGGGAATTTACAGCCTCTAACTTTCAATGGATATTTACGATAAACTAAGTTAAATATCACACTCTGACTTAGTGGATTAGTAACTTAAATATCATATTCAGTTGAGTCAACAGGTAAATTCTTTTTCGTTACTAATGCAGTGCAAATATAAGAATGAGCTAACCCAAGGTCAATCAGTGCATACACAGTAACATCAAAGAGATAGAATGTACCATCATTCACATCAAGTGCATTAGCTTTCTTTCTTGCTTGAATGGCATATGTGTGAGCAAGTGCTCTAGCCTCTGACTGAACAATGGTGTCCTTTGCTCCCGTACGATTAGTCCCACCAGTACTATTCCAACCAAGACATCTGCCTTTCTGAGATGTGGACATTTGCTTTTCATTCTGTTCTTCATTTTCCTTTAACTGTTTAGGACAATTGCAGAGAAAGTGATCATTAGACCCATATCTATAACATGCTTCCATCTTAGCTTTGCACTCGCTAGGATGAAGTTTTCCACAATATTTACAACTGGAATTCAGAGCGTTCCATACACTTCCCATACTATCAATTGGTTTTGTAGGAGTTTTAAAATCATGCTGAATCAATCTATTTTTATTCAAATACTCAGATACCAAAATAGCTTGACTTAAGCCCTCTATAGTCTTTCTTGTTAGTGGTATAGAAAATAACTTGGAAGAACTTCTCTTGTTAAACTCTCGAATATGTTTATCCCTTTGTATCTTGCGGTTATACACTTCTTCTATTTTTTGTTCACAATTAAATAAAACCATAAATTCTCAGATTTCATTACCTCCGATCATTATTATGATTTCTTAATTCAAGCCATCTTCAAATTGGATACACATCTCTTCTTCAGTAGGCATAATCTTTCGGGCATATTTACTAATATACATAACCTCTCACTCGCACTCAACCACTGGCTTATTTCCTTGTCATAACTCAAGAAATTCCCTCTTTTTCTTGTCTAGATACCATTTTTTAACATACTTCTTTTAAATTTGACCTAAAAGAAATCCCAGGAAATTTTTTCTCTTGGTACCACAGCTACCAATGTTGTCCACCAACTATACACTTCTTCCTTTAACAATGAAACGACACATCTAAGAAAATCATCAGAGTGACAAGCCATTTCTTCAAAAACTCACAAGATGTTCTGAAGCCAATACTCAGCTTTAATTGGATCATCTTCCGATCAACCCTAACACCACACTTCCTATGCTTTTCTATTGGAGCACGTCGACTAGATTCAGTCACAAGAGGAGGTTGAAATGCAATAGGAGGTATAACAGGGGGTAGAGGTCGTTGAGCCGGTGTATTCATTTGCATAAACTTATTGAACCGCTGGTTCATAAACTCGAAGAACATGTTTTTAAGTTCATGTTCAATCACTTATGGAATCAGGATATTACTACTCGTCCCTTGATCTAAGGTTAATATATTAATATTAACCTTATCATTATCAACACAATCAACCTATCTGACATCTTTACAATCTATAAGAGAATAAAAGTTAGATTGGATCAAACACGTCACACTATCCCAGGTTATATGGCATGTAATTCTGGATATTACACATGCTATGTTCAGTCTAAGAATTGACTAAATTGTAGCTTTGATACCACTAATTGTAACACTCCTAACCCGTTTTTGTCGTTATATTAGGGTAACAGAGTATTACCAAACAATAAAAACCATTTAAACATATTGTTATTAAATATTATAATCACATCATAAAATATTCATACACATGTATATTGTCACTAAATCAAGCCCTCAAGGCCCTAAAAATAACTTAGAAACAATTTGGGATCAATTTGAAACAGTTTGGAAAGTTTAGGAAAAAGATACAAAATTTGCAAAATAGGGGTCACACAGCCGTGTGGTCAAGCCGTGTTCCTCACACGGTTAAGACATGCACCCGTGTCTCAGGCCGTGTAACATTTAAATTAGGGACACACGGTCGTGTCCTAGCCCATGTCCTCAACCGTGTAACTCACTAATTAGGGTCACATGGCCATGTCACATGCCCGTGTGCCAGGCCATAGAACTCTCTGAGTTGCCTTAGACGTCCGTGTGCTAGGCTGTATGTTAGGCCATGTAACTCATGGACTTGCTTCCTAAAGAACTCATCAGATGACACACGGCCATATGTCTCACATGGCTGAGTCACATGCTCGTATCGCAGGCCGTGTAGAACGAAAATGAACCTTAAATAAAAAGTTTGCCAATTCAAGCTTACTTGGACCCTAAGTAATCCATTTAACAGTCAAAAGACCTATTCAAAGTGACATTAAACAAGCTAAAAACATGCTAAATCAACCATCCTAAGTGGGTAACTGATGTTCCCTCATTGGTACCACAAGTATACACATTTATATTCAACAGGAACTATCATCCCTAGCATTTTAAATCATACCATCTAACATTTAACTAATATGTCAAACATAAGCATCTCAATCACAACATTTCAAATATACTTAATATAAGTTTGTACTAAAATATCAAAGCTCATTCACATATATACCATATAATTTGACTATTTTCACTTAAGTTCATATTTTAACATTTTACATAACATAATGATAGTAATGACATACAAGCCTATTACGTGCCAGATAATTTGAAATCAATGTTCCAAAAACTATCAAAAACGAGTGGATAGTGTAACTTGAGTGTTGATCTGACCGTTCAACCTTCAAAGTATCTACAATAATAAAAAAATAACACAAGTAAGCTCATTAAAACTTAGTAAGTTCAACATACTAAAACGATAAAATCTTACCGACCTAAGTACAACAAATCATTCTATAATAATACAACCATATGTGTTTTCCCTATCATCCACAATCTCTACCAAGTGAACTTCAACATTCAATTCAAAGTTCAAATACATGACATAATCAAAAAAATCACAAAGCAAGTTACATTACCGAGATTTACAGTCTGATGAATGACTTACGGATATGAGTACATCAATATTCCAACCGAAACACACCAGAAGCTCATGAGAGCTAATCCAACTGAAACACACTAGATTAGGGAGTATAACACAAGAGTTCGCAACAAATGTTGAACCTTGGTCTACTCGAAAAACAGATATATATATTACTCCACAACAAACTCCACTCCAATCCCCATAACACACCATCTCTCGATTGTACTCTATGCCGCGTTCAATCCAATCTAAGTCTTAAATTTCAATAACTTTTCTCAAATAAATTTATATCATTTATATCAAATATATTTATTATATCACATTGCATCATCAAAAATTTCATATAGATATTAAATTATGAACTGTACGACTTACTTGGACTGAATTGTAATAGTTACAAAAGCTCAAGGACTATTCCGTAATTTTTCCTTTTCCACGAGTATCAACTGGGTCTTGATCTAAAATGTAAAATTTCTCAATTATTAGCTTACATTTCATTTCCCAATTAATTTTTCATTTTATACCCTTTTATTTTTCAAATTTACATAATTACCCCTAACTTTTACAACTTTTTCAATTTAGTCCTCTAACCCAAAAATCATCAAATTAACCATTTTTTGCAAGTCAAAAATATAGGTGAATATAATAAGCCCTTATGCACTCCTTACTAAACATCAAATTCACTATCGAACCCTAAAATTTTGACATTTTCACAATTTAATCCCTAACTCAAAATCTAACAATAATCACCAAATAACACAATCAAAGCTTCAAATATATAGTTATTATCGAAAACATTCAAGATTCATCAATGGAAACTTCTAAAATTTTTAACAAATTTAAAAACAAAGGTACGAGCTATGTAACACCCTAAAAATCTCGAAACCCAAAAATCTCGAAATCCTGAAATTTCTTTGTTTTTGGTTTTGATAAAAATTATGTTTTACGTTCCTAGCCATGTGATAATTATAGTAGGTCTTAATTAAGGTTTGAGTTCGAACCTAGGAATAAATGAAATTATAGTTTAATTATTAAAAGAATCAGGGTTGGCAAGTAGTTGGGCTTTTAAATAAAAATAGGGGGAAAATAGCATTAAAAAGCCTTGTGGAGGAGTGGCTAACTGACACCACTTAGAGAGCATGGAGGTGCCGTTGGTAGCTAGCAAGGAGATCCAAGGTTTGAGTCCTAGCTTAGTATTTTTAGAAGTTTAATTTTGGCCTTCTAGAAGGATGGTAGTGGCGTGAAAGAGGACTCCAAGGGAAGTGTTCAGGAGAGAAAATTAAGGAAAAGATAAAGAGGTTATCAAGGAGAAAAACGAGGAGATGAGAAGGGAGAAGTGATGGAGCTAAATTGAGAATTGGGCATGGAAAATTCAGCTATAAAGGCTATAAATAGGGGCCGAATATAGGGTTGTCAGGCTACTGCCGAAATTCTTCTTCACCTTGTTGCCAGGAACCCCTTTCCCCAAAAGCTGAAAACCCTTTTCTTTTCAAGATCCAAAAAGTCAAAAACCCTTTTGTTTTCTTTCTTTTCTTCCTACTGATTTCTATTCTTCTCTACACAATTTTCTTTGTTTCACTTAGCCGATTTCTTCTTCTACTTTTCTTCTTTAATCTGTACCAAATAAACCTTATTCACCATACTAAATTTGAAAAGCCGAAAAGCCGAATCTCTCAAAGGCTGAATACTCTTTGACCGAATCTAATGGAATTAGTGTCAGATCTAGGTTTTGGATTCCTGCCGATTTGCTCTTCAGATCTGAGAAATACGCGTGTTTACTGATCAAAGCAAAAGTTAGTAAAGGCTTGGCGTTCAGGTAAGGTTAAGGTGAGATTTCGGCTTTTGGTAAAGTATTCGATAAGTATGTAAGATTAATCTTTGAGTGATATCAATTATAGGTTTGGGCTAAGGAGATCACATCACGCTTGCTTACCAGGTGTGTACATACACTGCACACACACTATGAATCGGCAAAAGCCGAAATGCAGAATGCTGAAAAGCCGAAAGTTTGGCTGCGATAGTCTTGCGAGTGCGCAAATACTCGTAAGGGGGAGACCGATAGGTTTCCTGAGACCCATGGGCGATTTTGTGGACTTGGGTTGTGATTTGGCCGTACAGGCCAGAATGGGCTAAATGGGCCCGATGGGCTGTTGGGCCCATAGTAGGCAAAAACTGGATATGGATGCTATGTGATAGAAATTTGTATGTGAGCATGAATATGAATGAGACTGGGCCTAAAGCGCCATATAAATGTGATTTGGGCCTAATGGGCCATATACAAGTGATTTGGGCCTAATGAGCCATATGAATATGATTGGGCTTAATGGGCCAGATATATGTATGTGAATTTGTTTGGGCTTTGTAAGGGATTTTGGCCCTAGTATATGATAACTACATAAGACTTAATTAATATTTTGCGACCGTGGACAGGTGAAAGGGTTAAGGTGTGGCAACGAATATATGCATGTCTAGGATTGGATCTAAGGAGAGCTTGGTACTTAAGCGATCTTAATGACTCACCTCCTCTTCTCTGGAATCCTACCTGGTGCATAGTATTCGTTCATCTTAGCTCGCGGGACTTGTTAACGGGCCAAGGTAAATGAAAACCATAATTAAGGGAAAATTACTGAAATGCCCCTAAAGGTAAAAATGACCAAAATACCCCTATGTGTTAAATGTAAGTTTATTGATTGTGACATGCCTATTTGCTGCATACATATGATATTCTGCTTAGGTTGCATATGGGATGGGAAATATGGAACGGAGGAAGTATATGAGGATCGCATGTTTACTTGACAATCGTCGATCCACCGAGGGCTTTTAAAGCCCAATATGTAAATGAAGGTAGTTCCGTAATCGAGCTACCATGGTGTATGGGCTGGGTGGGTCGATATTTATATCCCCACATGGTGTGACGGGGGACGGAGCTGGTGTGTAGCGGATAAATAATTTGGATGGGATTGCATTACATGATTGATGAATGATGTTTTTTCTGAATGCTTGTTTGCCATCGAGGGTTATACACACTGAGTTTGCGAAAGCTCACCCCCTCTTTTATTTTATTTTCAGGTGATGCCCAGTAGAAGGTTTGATGTTAGGAGGGACTCTAGGTGGCCGGCTAGCAAGATAACCCAGACTTGTTTTTTTTAAGCATTTAAGTTTTTATTTCTTTTTAAGTATGCTCAGACCAGATTTTAATAAGGTTTTCACTATGCTATTATTACTCGAATTGTTATTATTATTTTTACTGTAACCACGAGAAGTTGAACATAGATTTCCTAAATTATAGTATGTTTTCTACGTTTTCGCAACTTAATTTTTAAATGATAATTTTTTCTTAAATCAAATGTTTTAAATAAGGCTTTCACAACTGAAAGGTGTGTTTATTTTTAAGTTAATTAAGGTTTCTTTTGTTTAAGAAGGGTTTTCAATGAAAACACGATTTTCGCTAAAACACTTGAATGTGACACGCCAGATTCGGCCATAACGTCTGGGCCAAGTTTAGGGTGTTACAAGCTAGCTGGACCTAATTGTAACGATCTCAAAAACATAAAAATTACAAGAAACAGGCACAAAAATCACTTAGATGCAAAAGAATCAAGAAACCCAAAGCTATACTTTTCCCTAGCTATGGTTTTCGGCTACTTGAAAAAGAAATGAAAGTAATTTGATTAATTCATTCTTTAATTTTTGTTTTAACTTTCCTTAATTTACAAAATTACCATTGAAAACATATTATTTTTTCATTTCCTTTTAATTTTTCATCCTAATATACCAATTAGGGCCTAATTATTACTTAAGTCCTTCCTCACTTATTAATTAAGCCATTTGATCACCTAAATGCTATAATTGCTAAGTCTTTCACCTTTTACAATTTAGTCCTTTTTTTCTTTAATTAATTATGTAAACGTTAAAATTTCTTGACCAAATTTTACTATGACACTAATGAATCCATAAATTTTCTATAAATAATATTTAGAAGTCAACACGATAGAAATTTGTGGTCACAAAACCACTGTTCCATCACCACTAAAAATCGGGTTGCTACAGTATCTATTTAGGCCCTTACGTGACTCACCTCGCACGACATTTCAACCTCCTCGACACTCTAGAGCAGTCCTTCTCCTTCACACTAGTTGGACAGTTGATCCCGGAGGGGTTATCGAGTATGAGTCACACGAGGATGATTGAGCGACTGTGTGGAGTAGATCCTCCTCGATACTGATTTTCTCATTCTGACCCTCAGGATGAGCATGAGGACTTCATTGATGATGTCTCATTCCACCGCGAGGATCCACCTTATCATCCACCTCAGAGTCACCCTACTACTACTTTTGTTGCTACCCTAGCAGACCTCTCTGGGCGGTGCACTCATTTCGAGCAGCACTGTTATAAGCGATTTGACAAATTGATGCGACTTTGCAGCAGATCTGTCAGCATCTCCACATTTCTTTTTTCAGCGCCAGTGCCTCATGATCCCGATGCCTCTCATGATGAAGATCGATTATTTGCTTTATTTATTTTCTTTTCAATTTCTTTTCTGTTTTATTTTTGTTTTTGTTTTTAGTTTTTTATTTTTATTTCTTAGGCTTCCTTCGTTTATTTTCTTTTGCATTATATTTTTTATTTTTATGGATGTTTCTAATTGAGTTTGTAACCTGTTAATTTTCTTCATTATTTGTGTTTATTTTCTTATTAGTTTTCTCGGAACCATGCACTTCATTTAGATTTGCCAACAATTTTGATTTTCACTATTCTGGCAATTTCATCCATTTTTAGGGCAGTTTTAGTTTTCTCCCTCTCTTATGCTACTCTACTTAATTTTGTGTTTATATCTGTTTGTACATTGAGGACAATGTACACCTTAAGTGTGGGGAGGTTATTTATATAATTATTGGAAAATCTTTGATTTATTTGTGGTACTTAAGTAATTTTCTCAAACTTCCATTAGAGTGAATTGTTTTTGATTTAGGATTTTTATTGATGTTGTTTTGGATTAATTTTTAGATATTTGTGCATTGGTTGATTTCAAATTTAAAGCATCAGAGAGTCAAGCATGATAAGCTATTTTTTAGAATTAAAACTTTTAGGTTGTTTCCCTTACTTGGGGTATTATCTTGAAGTTTTAAATTGGCAAGTTTGACATCAAAACCATGATTTTTTGTGAGACTTTGAGCCTATAAAGCATACATTTTTCATGCTCATTCTATTATTGGTTAGGAGTGTGTCAACTTGATTTGCTATTCTAGAAATTGCTTCGATTATGCTCATTATTCTTTATTGTGACCATTCTCTATTTTATTAGCTCGCTTTTTTATCGAGATTTGATTTGGTTAGTTGCCTAACTATGCTCTTTTGTTTGAATTGCTAATTAATTCTTATTGTTCTAGTACAAAAATTGAAAAAAAAATATTTTGATTAATTCTTTGATTGATTGAGCTTGAACCGTTAATTTCATATTTTATTGAGAAGCTCGTTTTTATTCTTGAATGAGCAGTGATTGATGTGCTTTCTTTTAATTCAGCATTTGTTTTTTTTTCTTGTTTGGTAATTTACAAACTCGATCTCGATTATAACCAACTTTTCAACCTTTAAAGACCTTTTTATTGGTATGTCATATCATTTTATAGTGGTGGAGATTTGATTTTCAAGCAAGCTTATGGTAATGACATTTTTTGTTTGGCTGTTAAGTACATATTTTTTGAACCTTAAACACTTTGAGTGTTTTAAGCGAATCTTTAGTAAGGATGTCAATTATTTTTTATTTTGAATAAATGTTATTTACTTAAATAAGGGGAGACGCCTATGTTTTCTTACTTTAAAAAAATTCAGCTTAGATTGTTTGAAACTTCAGTGCCCTTTTAGTTGAATTGCCAATGCATGACTGTTTGTGAATTATTTTGAGACATTATTGATTAGAATTACAAATTGAGAAAGGTTAACTTTAATGTGAGTTGAGGATTTTTCTTGAGGTCAAGCAAACGCTTAAGTATGGGGATATTTGATAAGTAATAAAAGTAACACATTTTAATCTCGTTCTTAATGCATTTTTAGATGATTATTTACGCAAATTGGTGAATTTTATGCTACTAATCCTTTGAATTCATGTTTTTATACTTAAGAGAGCATTTGGGTGCAAAAAAAGTGAAAAACGAGCAAAAATCAGACAAAAAGAGCAGATTTTAGGAGCTACACGGGCTGGGCCTTCTCACACGGCCTGGACACACGGCAGTGTGAGACACACGGCCATGTGCTAGACTGTGTCAATTTCGTGACTTACATCCCAAACACGTAGAAAAACACAATTTTTAGGTTTTTTGGGCATTCTACAGCCTATAAATACTGAATATAAGAAGAGAGAAGGGAGCTATTAGAGAATATCGAAGAAAATAACTCGAAGGACACCATTAGAGCTAACTCTGAAGTGGATTTCCATCAAGATTGAAGACCTCATTTTAATTTCTCTTGAAGTTTTTATGAGTTTCTTTATTTCTTGTGGTGATTCTAACTTTGAGATGTTTTTATTCACAATTATGAACTAATTCCCTAGATACCTAGGGAGGATGAACCCTATGATGAATTCTATTATTTAATTTCTATTTTACACAATAAATACTTTATTCTTGTTCTCAATTATGTGTGCTTATCTCTTTTTTTAATATTTTTGGGATATTAATTCATGTTTAATGTGCTTAATCAAAGGAGCAAAAGTCTCTATTTAAGAGTAGATCTAGCATAATTGAGTGGAGTTGCATGCAATCCTAGAAATAGAAATTAAATAGATCGAGTTAATTCGACAATAGCAGTTTTAATTAAAAAGAAACTTCAATTAATCAACCTACAGTTGCTTTTACTCTCGAATGAGATATTAGCATAATTTAGGGATTTCTATGGATCAAGGTACCAAGTGAATAATTCGTTTAAACCAGATTCATAACAATTGATGGAGTCTAGGTGGATTCTTTCCTGGGTATTGTTTCTCTCATTGGTTATTGTTCGATTATTTTCCTAATTCATTCTTTGTTGAGTTCTTTAGTTAGATTAATTTAGTAAATCTTAGTTTAAAACAATTACTCAAATTTTTTTGGCTAAAATAATAGGAAAAAGGTCATTACTAATACTTTTAGTCCTTATGGATACGATATCTTTACTCACCGTAGCTATACTATCTATCGATAGGTGCACTTGTAACACCCCTAACCCATATCCGTCGCCAGAACAGGGTTACAGAGCATTACCGAAATTTACAGAACAAATACAATTAATTCATATCTTTTACTATTTACATCCGAAAAAAATCATAATTCAATCTTGTTGTCCCGTAAATGGATCCTCGAGGTCCTATTTATACATTAGAAACAAGTCGGGACTAAATTGCGAACTCAGAGAACTTTTCACGAAATTTCAAAATTTTTCTTAGGTACAGAGGACACACGCCCGTGTGGTCAGGCCGTGTGACCCACATAGCCAGGAGACACGCTCGTGTCTTAGGCCATGTGGGCATTTGATGTGAGGCACACGGCTGTGTCCTAGCTCGTGTCCTTACCCGTGTAACTCTCTAACTTGGGTCACACAGCCAACCACAGTCCCGTGTGCTAGGCTATGTATACAATTTAATTTTAAAAAATAGGTGCAGGATTCACACAACTAAGACACATGCCTGTAAACACACGGCTAAGACACACGCCCGTGTGACCAATTCTTAGCATTTTGTTTCTCAATTTTAAGATGCAGGGGACACACGGCCAAACCACACACTCATGCATATGGTCGTGTGTCACACACGATTGAGACACATGCTCGTGTGCCTACCCATGTGGACAAAATAAGGCCATTTTCAAGCCTTATTTCTCACCCAAATTTTGCATTATACCTACATTAATACTTGTATACGTATACCAACAATTTAAGATATTAAAACCAAGTCAATATTAACATTATAATTGATATATCATCACATGTATTAAAACTTTCCCTTTTAAAACACATATATGTTTACCATAATTCAATCTAACCATACCAAGCAAATATATATTTACCATATTATAAAACAAGTATATATTCACTAAATATACCATTACTAGCCATTCTAATGGCTAGATTACAAACAATCATTTACATGTCAACATTGGCAAAGTTAGCCTATACATGTCATTATACCAAAACAAGTTTGCTATTTATACCAAAACGTGCTGAAGGATATTGTGATGATGCTCCGACCAATTCCAATCTTTACGAGCTTCCGGGAACTATAAAACAGAGAAAAGAAAACCAAGCATTTCAAATGCTTAGTAAGTTTGTATAACAAGAATTTAACTTACCAATCATGTACATTCAAAATAAGTATACAAACATGTATCCAAATCATTTTGTCCATTTGCCTATACACATATGATCTCAAGAAACTTCTTAGTCATGTATATCATGTAAACATCAAAAATCAAAGATGAGCTCATCATGTAATAACTTTCATAAACATGTGCTTTTCATATCATATTTCCATATAACATGTGCATTTCTATAATCAATCATCTTAAGTTCAATTTAACCATGTCAAAACTATTCTCATTGAATTTATTTGAAATATCGATGGATACACATGTAGTACACTCAAAGTGTACAAAACTGTAAACCGTTAACTCATATTTAGGGGTACCCAATTAGGGTACATAATCAGGAAGCACTCTCTCGAGCCATAAAATAGGATGCTCATGTGAGCCATGTAACAGGAAGCTTATTCGAGCTAAATCAGGAAACTCATAAGAGTTTAGAAAAGGAAGCTCATTGAGCTTAACAGGAAACTCTAAAGAGCTATTATCAGGGAGCTCCGGATAGCCATATAACAGGATGTTCAAGCGAGCCATGTCAGGAAGTTCATAAAGAGCCTATATCAAGACGCTAATAAAGAGTTGACTTTCTGTCTGCAATATATACAGGATCACAACCGATCATATAACATAACGCTCACAAAGAGCTGCGATAGTCCACAACATATGCAGGATCACTACCAATCAGGATGCTCGTAGGAATGATGTAATTGGAAACTCGAGAGGGCTTATAACAGGATGCTCGTAAGAGCTGTGGTGTGTCTGCTACATATGCTAGATCACAATCAATCGAGAAACTTGTATCCATCGAACTTCATTTATTCAAACGAGACTTAACATTTCTCAGGCATGTCAGATATATAATCATTTTCATATGCATGACAACTAGTACTACACAATTCTCATACACAATATTCAATTCAAGCATACAAATGTACAAGTTTAGTTACACAAACTTACCTCGTCACTTGTTCGTATACGAAAATCTACTAATCTGACACTTTTTCTTTTCCTCGATCTAACTTTGTATTTGAATTATCCAGATCTATATAAATGTAACACCCTAAACCCAACCTGAAAGTTTGGCTCGAATCTAGCGTGTCACATTAAAGTGTTTTTCGAAACCATGTTTCCATTAAAACCTTGTTAAAAAACCTCAGCTGAATAACATTCTTAACAACTTTGTAAAAATCTTGGCAGTTGCAGAAGCTTGATTTAAAACAATTGCGGATACGTGATGTTTTGAAAATAGTAGTTGCTTTGGAAAACCGTGTTCTAATACTAGCAATTATAAGAACAATTAATAAAATTCCAAATTAGAAATCCAGAAAATTACAACAGGTTTACTACAACCCACATAAAAAACATTTAAAAGTAATAATCAAAACTGTAACATAAACAGTGTGTGCGGCTTCCTCTGAGCCCCTCGCAGCTCCGATCCGTCTAAGGCTGGAAATTACCTGAAAGGTTAATAAACGGGGTGAGTTTATGAAAACTCAGTGTGCAACAAGCCCCTTACAGAGCCCAACTAATATTCACATACTGGGCCAAAGCCTTTCGTTTGACGGTTACTGGGTCGAAGCCTTTTCATAAATCATATCACTGGGCCGAAGCCTTTACTGAAAATGGTATGGCCCATAGGCCCATTTCAATTTCACATAAAATATCAATAAATGTATGCAAGCCCATTTGGGGAGACTACTCAACCCACCAACCGCTACTTTCCACCCATACCAGCCAAGCTCTCCATGTGGGGAATAACTCAACCCACCCAACCAAACTCTCTCCTTTGGCAAAGATAGTTTGCATTATCATATAACTAGAGGCCTAGCCTCTTTTAATAATTAGGGCAAAGCCCTTTTTGGTAAACTGGGGCAAAGCCCTTTTCGCACTTCCTCCATCTATATAAAACCCAACCCATGCATATAATGAGTATATCATAGCATATCATGTGCATCTCATAACATATCATGTGCATATCATGTCATATCATGTATATCAATATCTCATGCAATGAGATATACATGTCATGGCGTACAACATCTGAGAATCGAATACCATGCCCATATTTGAATCAAACAATCACAGTCAAGTCATCCATATATTCACAATCACATCCGTCAACCACACAGTCCAAGTCAGTCACTTGCCCACAAGGGCAAAACGGTCATTTAACACCCTAGGGGCAAAATGGTAATTTTACCCCACAAGGGTATCTCGGTAATTCTATCCTACAGGGGTATTTTAGTAATTTTACAAACTAGGGGTATTTTGGTAATTTTACAAACTAGGGGTATTTTGGTAATTTTATAAATTGAGGGTAAAACGGTAATTCTGTAAATCGGGGGTACTTTGGTAATTTTACAAGTCGAGGGTATTTTAGTAATTTGGTGAACTAAAGTATTTTAAACAGGGATAACAATACAAATAGGCCTAAAGCCCATTCTCGGCCCAAATGGACCCACACGCTCGTGTGGCCCTTTAGCCCAAATCTAGCCACAGATATGAGATTCACCTAGCCTAGTCCAATATTTACTACACAATCAAACAACTTATCCAATTGGGCCCGTAGGCCCATTGGGCCCACATGGCCCCTTTCGGCCCATTGTGGCCCGAACTAGCCATCCTATAGCCAAAGTAGTGAGAAATACACACCTGATAGGAGACTGGAGTTAATCCGCGCTTCGAACACTCTTAACCGACGCCCAACCCAAACGAGCATGCCATAAAGCGAAAGGGATCAGCCAAGAAAGGTACCTTTACTCTCCTCATGGTTCTCTCTATTTAAAGCCAGCTTCGCATCCACTCCTATGCTAGCTTCCCGATGTGGGATCCCTCCATCATCAGAGTTTAAATTCAACACCAACTCTTGCCACCCCCTGTTAGCAAAATAAATGCTCTTTGTTTTCCATGAGTTTCGAACCCTGGACCTCCTTGCCAACTCCATGACGCCACCTTCCTGCCTCTTATGTGGCGCTACTTTGCCACTAGACCACAAGGCTTTTTGTGGCACAATTTCTCCAACAATATTCCTAAGGCCTACCTACTACACCCAGGGTTTGATTCACCTTAAACCAAAAATTTTTGCTAGAGTCCAGGTTTGAACCCAAGACTTCTCCAACACTTAACCACTAAAACAAGCCTTCATTAACGAAATTTACATGCACAACAAAATATTATAAGCTACCTTTAACCGCTCCCATGCTTAAGGCCCAAAACTTCTAGGCCCAAATTCAGGGTGTTACAATAAATGAATTTAACAATAATTTAATTCATTTCATATTCAATTTAATTCAATTCACATCCTAGGCAAAATTATCATTTTGCCCTATACTTTTCATAAATGACGATTTCGTCCCTAGGCTCTGAAAATGAAATTCATGCAATTTAATCCATTTTCCAAGCCTAACCGATTTTTACATATAACATTTATAGCACATATATTTCATAAAAATCAGAAAATTTCCATGAATTTTACATCTTTATAATTTAGTCCCTAAATTACAATTTTATGAAAATTCACTTTACAAAAGTTGTTTATCCATCAATAACCTTTCATTTTCTACCATAAATTTCAAATTTTTAGCATATTCATCCATGGAAAAATTTCAATACTTTAATATCTTTACAAATTTCTCCCCAAAAAAGATAGATTAAGTTATTACGATCTCGAAAATATGAAAATTGCTAAAAATGGGACAAGATTACTTACCCAGTTAGGCTTGCTTGATTTTGTTTCTCTTTCCTAGGGTTTCCATAGAAAATTTGGGGAAGATGATGAAATAAGATGATATTAGGTTATTATCATCTTTATTTATTCCAAATTCCAATTTAGTCCTTTTCTTTTTCTAATTTTCCATGGATGATTCATCATAAATATCTACTAACTCCATTTAATGGTCTAATTACCATATAAGGACCTCAAGTTTTGAATTCCATAGCTATTTGATACTTATAGCTACTAGAACTCAACTTTTGCATTTTATGCAATTTGGTTATTTCTATAATTAAACATGAAATCAGTAGAATTTTCTTATCAAAATTTTAATATGTCTTTCCTATCATGATGCAAACCATGTAACAATCTTAAATTAAGTTTTCTTTCTAACTCAGATTTTTGGTCCCGAAACTACTATTCTAATTTCACTAAAAACGGGCTGTTACAACTCTCCCCTCTTAAAAAATTTTTGTCCTCGAAAATCTTACCAGTAAAGAGGTTTCAATATTGCTTTCTCACGGTATCCTCCGGTTCCCAGGTAGCTTCTTCAATCCCATGTCGTTGCCAAAGAACTTTCACTAGAGCTACCTTTTTATTCCTTAACTCTTTCATTTCCCGTGCCAGAATTTTGATCAGTTCTTCATTATAAGTCATATCAGGTAGAATCTCAACTTCTATCGAAGGAATAATATGTGAAGGATCTGACCTATACCGTCACAACATGGACATGTGGAAAACATTATGAATTCTATCAAGCTCTGGTGGTAATGCCAATCGATATGCAGCTGGTCCAATTCTTTCAATAACTTCATATAGTCCGATGAACCGTGGACTCAATTTTCCTTTACGGCCAAACCGGAGAACTTTCTTCCAAGGTGCTACTTTCAAGAATACCTTGTCTCTGACTTGAAATTCTATCTCCTTTCGTTTAAAATCAGCATAAGACTTTTGACGATCAAAGGCCGCTTTCAAACTATCCTGAATCACTTATACCATTTCTTCAGTTTAACGGATCAAATAATCTCTGTGTATCTTTTTCTCACTGAGCTCTGTCCAATACAATAGAGTCCTACATTTACGACCATACAGAGCCTCGTACGGAGCCATTTTAATGCTAGACTGGTAACTATTATTGTATGGAAATTCAACTAAAGGTAAATACTTTTCCCAGTTACCTTCGAATTCTAGAATACAACACCGAAGCATATCTTCCAAAATCTATATAACATATTCAGATTGTCCATCAGTCTGAGGATGAAATGCGGTACTGAAATGTAACTGTGTACCCAAAGCTTCTTGCAACTTGGTCCAAAATCGGGATGTAAACCGGGGATCTCTGTCAAAAATAATGGAGACTAGTACCCCTATACTCTATCAATCTCAGAAACATATAACTCAACCAATCTATCCAAGGAAAAATCCATAAGTACCGGAATAAAGTGCGCAGACTTTGTTAATCGATCGATGATTACCCAAATGGTATCTTTCTTTTTCGGAGATAGGGGTAACCCTGATACAAAGTCCATAGTAACTCTTTCCAATTTCCATTCCAGTATCGTAACTGGCTGTAATAATCCTGAAGGTACCTGGTGTTCAGCTTTAACTTGCAGACATATTAAACACTTAGACACAAATTCAGAAATACCACGTTTCATTCCCTTCCACCAGTACATCTTTTTCAAATCATTATACATTTTGTTACTTCCTGGATGAACAGACATAGTACCATATGAGCTTCATTCAAAATCTTCTGTACAAGTTCTGAATTCCTAGGTACACATCTTTTTCCTCTGAATAATAGACAATCATCAGACCCAATCTGAAATTCTAAATCAGAATTCAACTCACACTATACCTGTTTAGCTCGTAATTCATCATCATTTTTCTGAGCTTTAAAAATCTATTGCAGAAACATCGGTCTAGCTTTTTACTCAGCTATGATTGAACCATCATCAGATAACGGCAACCAGGTGTTCATTACTCGCAAGACAAACAAGAATTTTCTGCTCAGAGCATCTGCAACCACATTAGCTTTTCCCGGATGATAATCAATAACCAGATCATAAACTTTTAACAGTTCAAGCCACCTCCGCTGTCTCATATTCAAATCCTTTTGCGACATAAAATAATTTAAACTTTTATGATCAGTAAATATATGGCATTTTTCACCAAACAAGTAATGTTGCCAAATTTTCAATGCAAACACTATAACTACCAACTCTAAATCATGTATCTGGTAATTCTTTTCATGTGATTTTAGCTGTCTAGAAGCATAGGCTATTACTTTACCTTCTTGCATCAAGACATAGCCTAAACCATTCAATGATGCCTCACTATAAATTACAAATTCGTTACCCGATTCAAGCTAAACTAGTACGAGAGCTTCAGTCAACACGGCTTTCAACCCGTCAAAACTCTGCTGGCATTTATTAGCCCATTCAAATTTCACATCCTTCTATAACAAACGGGTCATCAGAGAGGCTATCATCAAGAAACCTTGTACAAATCTCTGATAGTAACGGCTAATCCCAGAAATCTTCTGACTTCAGACACATTTTTCGGTGGCTTCTAATTAACAATTGCTGATATTTTATTCGGGTCAACTCTGATGCCTTCGGTAGATACTAAATGTCCAAGAAAACCAACTTCCCAAATACAAAATTCACATTTATTGAATTTGGTATACAGTTGTTTTTCACACAGAGTTTGTAACACAATTCTCAAATGATCAGCATGCTTATTTCCATCTCGAGAGTATACCAGGATATCATCAATAAATACCACCACAAATTTATCTAAATACGTTCTGAAAATTTTATTCATCATATCCATAAATACTGCAGGTGCATTAGTCAAACCGAACGGCATCACAAGAAACTTATAGTGCCCGTACCTAGTTCTGAAGGTTGTCTTCGGTACATCTGAATCTTTGAAAATACAGTGACACCTTTTAACTGGTCAAACATATCATCAATACGAGGCAATGGATACTTGTTCTTTATTGTAAATTTATTTAGCTATTTGTAATCAATACATAACCTCAACAATCCATCTTTCCTTTTAACAAACAGAACCGGGGCATCCCAAGGTGATGAACTGGGTCGAGCAAAACCTCTGTTTGTTAGTTCTTGCAAATGCGTTTTCACCTGCTTTAATTCAATAAGAGCCATTCTATAGGGTGCTATGGATATCAATGTTGTCCCCGGAACAAGATCTATAGAAAATCCTACCTCTCTAATAGGTGGTAAACTAGGTAATTCTTCTGAAAACACATCAGGAAATTCACAAACAACCGGCACTGACTTAATCTTCAATTCAAATACTTTAGTGTCCAACACATATGCAAGATAAGCATCATACCTTTTTTTTAACATATTTCTGTGCTGATATAGCTAAGATTACATTGGGCAACCCGTCCAGTTTATCAGATTCAATACGAAGTAATTCACCATTCTGACATTTTAACATAATGTACTTTTGTTTACAATTTACCACTCATCATGCTAAGTTAACCAGTCCATACATAAAATTACATCGAATTTATCAAATGGTAACAACATCAAGTCAGCCAAGAAACAATAGCCCCATACCATTACTGAACAATTTTTACAAA
This sequence comes from Gossypium anomalum, assembly GCA_025698475.1. NCBI lineage: Eukaryota > Viridiplantae > Streptophyta > Magnoliopsida > Malvales > Malvaceae > Gossypium > Gossypium anomalum. The sequence continues at coordinate 31,304,826 of CM046958.1, read as the reverse complement.
CTTTATCCACCATCACATACTGGCCCAGGGGATTTGAAACTTTAACCCTGAATTTAGTGGACTCAATAGGTAAATTTTTAACAGACACTAAATTCATGCATATGTATGAATATGTTGAACTAGGATCAATTAAAGCAATAATATCAGTATCAAGAAGAGAAAATGTACCAGTAATAACATGAGGTGTAGTAGTATCCTCACATGCATGTATAGCATATGTTATAGCTGGTACTTGTGCTTCAGATTTAGCAATTGAATCTTTTGAAGCACCTCGGCTACCACTGACATTGCCAGGATGACGGGGTGGTCTACCTCTCGAGCCGGGGTTACTTGGCTTTGAAGTCTGAATAGTATCTTTTTCAAGCCTTTCTTGTAACACCTCTTACCCATATTCGACGTCGAAACAGGGTATGAGGCATTACTGGACTTATACACAAGCAAACATACATTTTCGAGTCATAAATTTTCATCCAAATTAAAACTTTTCATATACATTCATATCATCCCTAAAATAAGCCTACGAGGCCCAAAACATGCATTGGAAGTGGTTCAAGCTAAACCGAGAACTTTAGAAAATTTTACGACACTTAGAGATTTTTTGCTAAAACAGGGGTCACACGCCCGTGTGTCTTGGGACACGTCCGTATGGGCACACACGCCCGTGTCCCTAACCTATGTAACTCTTTGTTTGTCACCTAAGAACAAATTGAAGTCACACAGTCAAGGCACACGCCCGTGTCCCGAGGCCGTGTCCTTCACACGGCTAAGACACATGCCCATGTCTCTGCCCGTGTGTTCAATTCTGAGCATTCTATTTTGCAAAAATTTAGGTATAGTGGGCACACGGCTGGATCACACGCCCATGGGCATGTGTTACACACAGCTAGACACACGCCCATGTATCTACCCGTGTGGACAAAAACAAGGCTATTTACCAAGCCATTTTGCCACCCTCACTTGCACACATATACACCACATCACATGGCACAAACTTAAGCATGTAAAATCAACCAAACAATCACAACCAAGACAATAAACATGCTCATACCATTATTAAACATGCTTAAAACACCAACCTTTCCATATCAAATTGTGCAAGTTTCCACATTCACAAAGGACATTAATACAAATATACTCATATTCCTCATCTCATCAATAGATCACAATTCTAAGCATTACACAATCATGCCATAAATTACATTTCCAAACATATCACATTCACCAAGCATACCATGATCATATCACCATAGACATTGACGCATATATGAATATACTTAGGCTCACAACCACGTTAGCCAATATAAGCCAACTTACTTGGCCAAATAGCAAAACAAGCCTTGGACGATTACAAGCCATTACATTGGCTAAAATCATATGACACATATAATCGAATAGCTAAGTCCCTATACATGCCATAAACTCAAAATACTTGGATTCATCAATACCCAAAATGATAGCTTGATAGTGTGATAGAATCTCAGGTAACCTCCAACTCGAGCTAGCTTCACAGCACTCTAAAACATGGGAAAGGAAGGGGGTAAGCTATATAGCTTAGTAAGTCCATATGAAAATAATAAGCAACTCTTACCAATCATTTACCAAGTTTAACAATATAAACATAAGGTAATATAAATTGCTATAAATCTCACATATATAATTTATTCAATCACATTGTTTGCTCTATCAATTTGCAAGCATAATTTAATATGTCTCAACCTTAGCCTAACAACCAAAATCTTTCCATTACACAGATTACTAAAATCAACCAATCATTTCAACCTCATAATAAACATATACATAAATTATGAGTATTGACATATCAAACATATATTTTAACATCTTTCATTTGTTTATAGCTCATATTTTCCCACAATTATTTTAATAGGCAATTATGCCAACCTTTCTTTTTTTTTCTATTATCCAATACATCACAATTTGAGTGAATCAAACATATTATGCTATAACTCAATTTTGGCCCGATAGCTAATTACACAATCGCCAACCGAATTTACTATGTATTTTGTACAATAAGTATAGATCAATAATCACAAGGCTTTCACAAAAACGTTCTCATAGAAACCATGAACTCGCAATACCATGAAGTCAATGTTTATAAACTTTACGTACATACCTTCACCCATTTCGTAACATAGTCACATGCTTTGTCATCTTTGACATACTCTTTGGATTACCCGTTGAGCACTTGGAATACTATCGGATACACCAAAAGTCTTGCACATAAGTGCTACATATGTAGCCAATGCTACCTCATATCTCATAACACATAGGGCTCGCACACGAGCTAATCACGGGCCTGCTCACACAAGTTGTCAGTCAAGACGTTGCTACACGGGCTGCTCACACAAGCTGTCAGGTATCTGCAACACATGCCAGACTACCCAGCCACTGGTAGGACGTACATGACCAGCACCCGGGTTCACATAGATCACATAACACATGGTTTCCTAGTGACATGTCACTCGTATCCTAAACTATTCCTAAGGTTCAACCGAGATTTTCTAATCGTCGAAACTTCGTTGAATATTTCCATAGAAACAATCATACAATTTATACAATATTAAGCATTAAATACATAATCCAACGTTGCATTATTTACATACAAACTTACCTCGGTATAAAAATGGCAAAAAGGACCTAACCGTCAAATACTCGTTTTTCCCCTCGTTCTAACTCCAAACCTCATTTTTCTTCATCTATAATATCACTTTTAACTTATTTAATCATTATACTATTCAAATCACCCAAAATTCACAATATGGCAAAAATTACATTTTTGCCCCTAAAGTTTCACATTTTTACATTTTAGTCTCTAGGCTCGTAAAATGAAATGTACTCAATTTCTTCAATACCCAAGCCTAGCCGAACCTTATACATGCTTATAGAAGCCCACATTTTTCTCTTATTCATATTTTAACATCCATTTTTTAACTTTTTACAAACAAGTCCTTTTTAGGCATTTTCACCGAAAATCACTTAGCAAAAACCGTTTATCATACACCAAACATATATTTTCTACCATTAGACATCAAAATACACAAATATCCATCATGGGTAAAATTTTAGACCTTGATTATTTCTTAAATTAGTGGTCGAAATAGATAGATCATGTTACAAGGATTTTAAAAACGCAAAAATCATTAAAAATGGGGCTAGAACAAACTTACAATAGAGCTTGGAAGCTTGAAAAACCCTAGTCATGGTTTCTTCTTGTTGAATTCATCCATGGGGTAGAAGATGGACAAATTTTGTCTTTTAATTTGACGTTTTAATCCATTTAATTACCAAATTACTAAAATGCCCTTAATGAAAAACTTTAGAAACATACCTAACCATGTCCATTTTTGTCCAACAACTTAACAAAGGGTCTAATTACCATCTAAGGACCTCCAATATAAAATTTCATAACAATTAGATACCTCTAGCATGTAGAACTCAACTTTTGTACTTTTTACAATTTAGTCCTTTTGACCAAATTGAGTGCCCAAACGTCAAAATTTTTAAATGAAACTTTCACGAAATCAATATGTAAAATTGTAGACCATAAAAATATAATAAAAATAAATTTTTCTACGTTGGATTCGTGGTCCCAAAACCACTGTTCTGACTAGCCCCAAAATCGGGCTATTACATTTCTGGACAATCTTTAAGATAGTGGTCGAGAGAACCACATCTAAAGCAGGCTCTACTTCTCATATGGGACTCCCCAAAATGAAATTTGTTACAATGTTTATATCTAGGTTTGGGACTACCAACACTTCCAGCACTTGCTACTGATAGAGACGGAGATCTGAGGTTAGAACGTTGAGAGCCTCGATCTTTTCCAGAATACCCAACAGATAAGACAGAACGATCATGATATTTCTTTTATTTTTTGAAGCCGATAATTGTGATTTCCCCATAAATCTTTTACTCAAAGTTCGGGCTTCCATCTCTACCTGCCTCTTTTCTTTATTTAATTCTTCAGCTTTATGTGCTCGGCCGACCAGTACAACAAATTCTTTTAATTCCAAAATCCCAAATAACAACTTGATGTCTTCTTTTAATCCCTCTTCAAACCGTTTACACATAGCAACTTCAGTCAGGATACATTCTCTGGCATATTTACTTAATCTGACAAATTCTTGTTCATATTCAGATACTGTCATATTCCCCTCTTTAATTCTCATTCAAACTTGTATACTGTCATATTCCCCTGTTTAAGTTCTAAAAATTACTTCTTTTTCTGATCAAGGAATCTCTAACTAATGTACTTCTTTTTTAATTCTGTTTGGAAAAATTCCCAAGTAACATTTTCCCTCGGTACAACAGAAAGTATGGTATTCCACCACAGGTAAGTTAAGTCTTTTAGCAAAGATACAACACATTTCAGACATTCTTCAGGTGTACAAAACAATTCATCTAAAACCCTAATGGTATTTTCTAACCAAAATTCAGCCTTTTCTAGATCATCATCGACATTAGCCCTGAATTCTTCTGCCCTATATTTTTAAATTTTATCTATCAGAGGCTTACCAGTTCTAACAAGTTCGACACCCTGTGGCATCTCTGGAACAGTTGAGGAACAGGAGGGGAAGGTTGTTGTACAGCAGGATTTGTTCTTAAATCTTCAATGAACTACTCATTCATCATTTGAAAGGAGGCTTTTTTTGCCTCTTCACTTTGGCCCTCAGATACAGGCCTTCTACTAGTACTAGATGCAGCTCTTTGAACTGAAGCTGGAGCATTGCTCTCAGCTTCCTCAGATTCAGCTCTAGCTCAGTTGGACGACATTAGTATATGAAAAATACATTTAAAATAGTCAGGAGATATCACATTATCACAAATTATATAATGGTATGTATAGCTAAACTCGTGCTTATTACGTTAGTCTGAGAATCGACTAAATCATAGCTCTGATACCAATAAATGTAACACCTCTAACCCATATCCGTCGCCGAAATAGGGTTATAGAGCATTATTAAAATTTACAGAATAAATACAATTAATTCATGTTTCTTACTATTCATATCCGAAACAAATCATAATTCAATCATGTTGCCCCTTAAATGGACCCTCGAGGTCTCTGACTTGGGTCACATGGCCAGCTACACGCTTGTGTGCTAGGCCGTGTGTATAATTTAATTTTCAAAAATAGGTGCAGGATTCACACGGCTAAGACACATGCCCGTGTCTCTGCCCGTGTGACCAATTCTGAGTATTCTGTTTCTCAATTTTTAAGATTTAGGGGACATACGCCCATACGTATGGCAGTGTAGACAAAATAAGGTCATTTCCAAGCTTTATTTCTCACCCAAATTTTGCATTATACCTACGTTAATACTTGTATACATATACCAACCAATTCAAGATATTAAAACCTAGCCAATATTAACATTATAATTGATATATCATCCCATGTATTCAAACTTACCCTTTTGAAAGACATATATGCTTACCATAATTCAATCTAACCATACCAAGCACACATATATTAACCATATTATAACCATAAGTATATATTCACTAAATATACCATTACTAGCCATTCCAATGGCTAGATTACAGAAAACCATTTACATGCCAACATTGCCCAAGTTAGCCTATACATGCCATTATACCAAAATAAGTTTACTATTTATACCAAAAAGTGCTGAAGGATAGTGTGATGATGCTGAGCACTATAAAACAGAAAAAAGAAACCAAGTAAGCATTTCAAATGCTTAGTAAGTTCGTATAATAAGAATTTAACCTACCAATCACGTACATTCAAAATAAGTATACAAACATGCATCCAAATCATTTCGGCCATTTGCCTATACACATATGATCTCAAGAAACTTATTGGTCATGTATATCATGTAAACATCAAAAATAAAAAATGAGCTCATCATGTAATAACTTTCATAAACATGTGTTTTTCATATCATATTTCCATATAACATGTACATTCAAATTTTAACTTACCAATCATGTACATTCAAAATTTAGTCCTTTTCTTTTTCTAATTTTCCATGGATGATTCATCATAAATATCTACTAACTCCATTTAATGGTCTAATTACCATATAAGGACCTCAAGTTTTGAATTCCATCGCTATTTGATACTTATAGCTACTAGAACTCAACTTTTGCATTTTATACAATTTGGTCCTCCCTATAATTAAACATGAAATCAGTAAAATTTTCTTATCAAAATTTTAATACGTCTTTCCAATCATGATTCAGATCATACAATAATTTTAAAATAAATTTTCTTTCTAACTCAGATTTGTGGTCCCAAAACTACTATTCCGATTTCACTAAAAATGGGTTGTTACAGTACTTGCCTTCATCGTATTTTTAGTCAGTTTTGTGACTATCAGTGTAACAGCCCATTTTTAATGAAACCGGAACAGTGGTTTCAAGACCACAAATTTGAACTAAAAAGAAAATTTATTTTAATAGGTTTATATGGTATGCATTGTGATAGGAATGTCATATGAAAATTCTGATAAGAAAATTTTACCAATTATGTGCTTAATTATGGAAAGGACTAAATTGCTTAAAATGCAAAAGTTGAATTCTAGTAGCTAGAAGGATCAAATAGCTATGGAATTCAAAACTTGAGGTCCTTATATGGTAATTAGACCATTAATGAGAAGTTAGTAGATATTTTGGGATGATTCATCCATGGAAACTTATAAAATGGGCAAGGACTAAATTGGAAACTGAATTAATTAAAAGATGATAATAGAAAATATCGTCTTATTTTCATCATCTTCCCCAAAATTTGCGTGGAAACCCTAGGAGAGAGAAAGGAAACAAATCAAGCTTAATTGGGTAAGTATTCTTGTCCTATTTTTGGTAATTTTTATATTTTTGAGATCGGGATAACCTAATCTATCTAGATTGGGGATAAATTTGAAAAGTTATCAAAGTATAGAAATTTTTCCTCAGATGAATATGCTGAAAATTTGAAATTTATGGTAGAAAATGAAAGGTTGTTGATAAATAAACAATTTTTACAAAGTGAATTTTGATGAAATTATAATTTAGGAACTAAATTGTAATGTTGTAAAAATTGAAGAAAAATTCTAAATTTTGTGAAATACATGTGCTATAAAAGTTATACTAAAATTTTGGTTAGGCTTGGAATAAGGATTAAATTGCATGAATTTCATTTTCTGAGCCTAGGGACGAAATTGAAATTTATGAAAAGATTAGGGGCAAAATGGTAATTTTTCCTAGAGTGTAAATTGAATATAATTGAATATGAATTGTATTAAATTGATGATTAAATTCATTTACATAGATCTGGATAAACCAAATTCGAAGCTAGATCGAGGAAAAGAGAAAGTTTCGGATTAGTATATTTTCTTATACGAACTTTTATCGAGGTAAGTTCGTGTAACTTAATTATGCATGTTAATATGTTTCAATTAAATGTTTTATTTGGTTTGAATGTGGTATATGTTTATGTGATTTATATAAATGTTACAAATACATGAAATGATCACATGATTGGAAATGTTTTTAAAATGTTAAGTTCCGTTGGAATAATGAAAATCAATGGATACGTATGATTTCTTGTATGTGAATGTGATTGTGTATATGTTGCAGATAGGATTTAGCTCGGACAAGTAATCCTAATATAGCCCTCACGAGCATCTTGATGTCTAGTTCCTATGAGCATCCTGATCGGTAGTGATTTAGAATGTGTTCCACACTATCGCAACTCTTTGTGAGCGTCCTGATATGAACTCTTAAGAGTTTCTTGACATAGCTCACTTGAACTCCCTGTTACCTTATCTAGTGCTCCTTGATATTATCTCTTTGGAGATATCTGATAAGCTTTATGAGCTCCTTGAATAAAACTCTTGTGAGTTTACTGATTAGCCCGAATAAGTGTCCTGTTACATGATTACATGGCTCATTGAGCATTCTGATATGTGGCTCAAGAGTGTGCTTCCTGAATAAGTGCCCTACTGAGTACCGCTAATTATGAATTGACAAATTACATATTTGTACACCTTCAGTGTACTATTTGAGTATCCATCAGTATTTCAAAAATTCAACGGATAAAACTCTCGACATGAGAAAAATGATGAGATAAATAGAAATATGCCTTGAATGCTTTTGAATTATTTGATGAAGGGTTATATGATGAGCTCATCTATGCTTATTTGATGTACAAATGTATTATATGACTAACTTGCTTGATTGAGTATATGTGTTTAGGTAGACTTGTCAAATTGATGAAAAGCATGTTAATTGTATGCTTAACATTAATAAATGTAATTGGTAAGTTTTAACTCCTGTTATACGAACTTACTAAGCATTAAAAACTTACTAGGTTTTATTTTTTCTGTTTTATAGTGCTCGGAAGCTCGCGAAGGTTGGAGACCGGTTGAAGCATCATCACACTATCCACTAACTTGTTTTGGTATAAATATAAACTTATTTTGGTATAATAGCATGTAACACACCTCGCCCGTATCCGTTGCCGGAGGGGTAAGGAATATTACCAAACAAACCCTAATCTCATTTCTAAGTTCACTCACATTATAAAAACATTTCAAGTATTATCGATCATCATCCACATACATACACATTACTTATGAAAAACACATATGTTAACTTAATAAGCCATTTTCGCATGGCTATACATATATACATCACCAAAAGATACTAGGTCAACATACAAAGTCAATCCTATACATGCCATTATCAAAATTTCATCAAAAAGTGTACCAAAAGGCTTAGATAGTGTGGTTGACTTCGACTTTGATACTCCTGAATCCGATGGCCGACGAGCAAAAATCTATAAAACAGAGAATTAAAGCAAAAGAATAAGCATTTCGATGCTTAGTAAGTTTTAAGTAATGAAATCATCTAAAAGAGTGGCATAATAATGTCAGGTCTATATGTTTCATCCCTTGGCCGAATATAAACATAACTAAGGTACTACTTTTATCGTTCATATCACAAAGGTGAAATCAATACATCCAACTATTTTCAGTCTATAGCCGAATACGTTCGTCTCAAATTTCCATGCGAATCTCATGCATATATACATACCTTTCATAAGTTAAATTTTCTAATTCAGAACTCATACATCATAATCAAATCATAAACGTTCAAATGATTTAAAACAATGGTCTAAGCATACTTACCGAATTTCGTAATACTAAATTAAAGATTATCATATTCTCAACGAGAGTAAGTTACTTACTTGGTCATTTCACGGTAAGTCGCACATGTGTTTAAAATTGTTTTGACATGTATTATATAATTTCTCTTACGCATACTTACGGTTTATCAACCCAAATATTATGCCAGCATAGACGTCCTTCGAAACTAGGCCCGATTCTTAGCACTGGCTTAGAAGCCCTTCGAGACCAAGCTCGGTTTATGCCACTGGCTCGAAGGCCCTTCGAAACTAAGTTCGGTTACGACACTGGCTCAAAGCCCTTCAGAACTAAATCCTGTTATGACACTAGCTTAAAGCCCTTCGGAACTAAATCCGGTTATGACACTGGCTTAAAGCCCTTCGAGACCAAGCTCGAATTTAAACCCTGATTAACATTCACACATATATGCACATTTAGATATCATTTCTAATACTCGAATACAATTACAGTATTTTTTTTTTCTAACCATATCGCGATCGGTTCACTAATCATAAACAAATAACATGATTCCGTTTCGTTATTCCATAAGCTTTCTATAACCATACGGCTACAAACAAATACTCTACTTATTTATTTGGTCATGTAACGCAAGTAGAACCACTAGGTTATAAATTATTTATCATGCTCATAATTATATAATTACTTTATCTAAACATAAGCTAAGCTCCATTACGCAAAGACTTACCTTGGTATATTCGAACGGTTGTAGATTGGCTACTCTATTGCTTTCTCTTTTCCCCTATCCAACTTCGATCCTCCTTGCTCTTTAGCTTAAAAATGCAAATAAATTTGTTTTATATCTTCACCAATATTATTAACTTATTATTCACATTCGGCAGTCACATAACTTCTAAGTATAATATGTTTTATAAAATATGCCAAGACTAATTTTTTTTTTTTATGCTTATTATACCGATATATATTTCACATGAACAAGCAAAAATTCACATAATTTACTATGCTTCTATATACACGAATTTAACTATATAGATATATATATATATCTAAATGTCCCTATGTCTCAAGGTACATACATAAAGCATTCATATAACTATACCTGTGTGTGACTATCACAATTTAATCGATTACTTGTTTTATGCACTACCACGTATTCGCATATATATATATATATATATATATATATTATGCCATTTACTCATAAACCCCATTATGCCGAATATCCATTTAATATTTAGTTCACATACTCATACATAGATGATTTGAAAATTTCCCCTTTAACCAATATACATTCGGGAATGATCACAACAACTTAGTAAGTCATAGAATCCTTCTTTAACATTTTGACTTCATCTTGTTATTCCCCCTCCTAAAGACCGAATGCACACATATATAAAAATATAATGCCGAATGTCATTAACCAATAATCACAAATACTACTTATATACAAAAATTTATCCACACATAGCCTATAATTCATTCGGCCATTCATCACTCAACCAAACAAAATTTCATAACAAACTCCTATGACCGAGCACACACATATACTTACATCCCAATACTCATAATATTCAAAATCACATTTTAAATAAATTATCTTAAACAATGCCGAATCCTTAAGTAATTAAACATCAAATTTCACTCAATTCAAAACATATAAACAACATTTATTCATGACATCAAGCATCTTTATTTCGGCTATTATTAGTATAAACATTAACCATTCATTTTTTTTTTTAGAAAGACCAATTTCTTTCCTCAACACATTCATCATCAAAATTCAAATAAAGCAATCAAAATTCCTTCCTTATAACCATAACCGAATGCTCCATTCATCCATCATTATTGAAAATTTTATCATGGGCTAAATAAGAACCATGATAATTTACCTAAAACAAGTAAACATTTCACAAATTTTACACAATATACTAACCTCCTTAAGGATTCAAGCAACCGAAACTCTTCCCCTCCTTTCTTTCTTCTATTCGGCCAAAATGAACAAAGATAGAACTTTGTTTTCATCACCAAATTTTTATTTTTATTTAAAGTATAAAACCATTTAACTAAAATTAATACATATTTTAATATAAAATCATCATCATGGCCGTCCACTACTAGCAAAAAGGGATATTTGACATGCAAGTCCAAGCATTTTATAACATGCATTAATAAGCCACTTCAACATTTGGCTAACACATTTTTAAATTTTTCTCACATAAGTCCTTTCTAATAAATTTCACATACAATTAACGAAATTAAAGTATGAAACTTTCACACATGCACGTTCACATATATTAAGCATCAAATATGATGATTAATTATTTTTACGACTCGGTTTTGTGGTCTCGAAATCACTTTCCGACTAAGGTCAAATTAGGGCTGTCACATAGCAAATATAGGTAATTTGGCCATTGTTGGAATATAAATGTGGTTTGCAAACTAGCCATTGGAATGGCTAGTAATGATTTGTTTTGGTATATCTATAAGGTTATATTAAGACAAATACCTATGTGTTAAGTATATTAAATATAGTTGATCAAGTTATGATTAACATATAAGTTAAACAAGGGTAAGAATATAAACATGAATGCATATGATAAAATATCATATTAGATGTTAGAATTTTCTTGGATTTAATGCTTGAATTGGCTGGTATATACTTGTAAGTTTTGGTGTAGGTTATTGGTAAATTTTGGGTGAGAAATAAAGCTAGGAATGGGTAGACAAACGGGCGTGTGTCTTGACCATGTGTGACACACGACCTGGCACGTGGGCATGTTGTTTGGCTGTGTGTCCCCTACATCTTAAATTTGAGAAATAGAATGCTTAGAATTGAACACACGGGCAGAGACATGGGCGTGTGTCTTAGTCGTGTGTGCTACATGGCCCAGAACACGGGTGTGTGTCTTGGCCGTGTGAAACCTACGCTTAATTTTGGAAAAATTAAATTAACCATGCGACCTAGCACATGGCAGTGTGGCACAAGTCAGAGAGTTATACGGGGTCAAACACGACCTGCAGCACGAGCGTGTCCCTTGACCACACGGGCGTGTGTGCCCTAGATCTAGGAAAAATTTTAGAAATTTCGTGAAAAATTCTTTAAGTTCCCGACTCAATTCCAATGTTTATATTAAGCCTCGAAGGTCCATTCAAGAGACAATATGATTAGTTTTAGATATGAATAGTAATTGACATGAATTACGTGAAATTATTCTATAAACTTTAGTAAAGCTCCGTAAACCTGTTCCGGCAACAGATACGGGTTAGGGGTGTTACAATCAGCAAACAAGTGTCTGACCCACTGTTTGGTTTCACGGTCATTGACAAGTTGTAACTATCAACTAAACTATCATCGTACAAATCTTAGGAACCTGACCCAATGGTGAATTCAGCTAATGTAGCTAGGGGACTTGAACCTTTGCTACTGCATTCAATTTGGTTGGAGCCATAGTCACCGATTTTGCAAGTAAATTTGCATGTATTGGTGTATGATGTGCATCTAATTCTTCTCTAGAATCTACTGACTAAGACAGCGGTGTTTGGAAGGACTGGGACTCACCTAGTGGTAGCTCAAATCCGGTGCTATCCAACTGGGTGTTTCCTAGAATATCAAGCCAAACTGTGTAGCCACATGTATTAATAAGTGTAAATTTTGTCCTTGAAATCCCTGTGTAAATGCAGTCTTTGTTAATGTTAATGCAATGTAGCATAAATCAACATCGAAAACATTGGAAGAATTCTTGAATATCAAGGGCGAATCCAATAAAAAAATTTAGGGGGCGAAATTAAATTGTATATATCTTTATAATTTTTAAAGGATTAAATCAAATTTTTATCATTTTTAGGTGGCCAAAGTGCAATTTTACCTTTACTAATTTAAAAGTTTATAAAATTTAAAGGGCCAAAATGGTAAATTTTCCATTTTAAGGGGGTCGAGGCCCCGCTAGCCCCCCTAAATCTGCCTATGTTGAATATATTACCTTGGACGATGGCGAGCAAACTGAATAAATAGATGGAAAATATCAAATCCATATCCGTAATGACATTTTGAGGTGTAATGTTATATTAAAAAAGAACTATGTTTCTATACACAATTATACTACTACATAGCTTTTTGGGAAGAAAATAGGATGCATTGCAGTGAGGTGATGAATAGGCGAAGGAAAAGGTTGGTTCAATATTGTTATTTGGGTGACTAGTAACGAGAGGGAGATCATCAAATCAATTGCAAGAGTGTTTGAGGTTTTATAATTTCATCCAAAAAAAGATCTGTTAACTTTGATGTTTTTATTTTTTCTTCTTTTTGGTATGTGGGGAGACAGTAATAGAAACGGAAGAAGGCGATTTGATGATAGTTAAAAAAAAAACTTTATGTCAGTTGGTGTGCTCTATGCACTTACTATTTTATAAATATATGCATATATATTAATATTTAATGTAATAACAATGTATAAAAGCACGTTGTTATATTCCATTTGTAAAATTATATATCATTAGTGCATAAATATAGGTGAAGAGGACAACCAAATACAGATAATGGCAAAAATAGAAAAAGTGTTGCTATAATTCTTATCGAAGTTATGAGCAACATTTTTCAAAGGAATCAGATTCTTGACAATCAAAGATGAGAAATTTCAAATAATCTGTACTAAAAAGTCTAAAACTGAGTTTATTTGATTATTCAAATAAAATATATTTGGTTTTCTCTTAGCAGTTTGGATGAGGAGAAAACATCCAAGCTTGAAAATATTTTAGCAAAGAAAATATGCCTAAATATAAGTAATTGTAAAGTAAATAAGAGTTAAGAAAAGAAAATAAACAAATGTGAGTTGGAATGTTGGATAAGTTTAAATTAATTAAGAAAAGAAATATACGAAGAAGGTGAAAGTTAAATTGGGAATTGAAAGGGTTTGGGGATTGAAGCAATGAAGAAAAGTAGGAAATAGTATTTTGCTTCTTCTTTTTTTGTTGGAGATAATTCTGGAGATAGTAAATGAAAGAGACACTCAACATGGAATGAATACTTTATTCATATAATTTTTTCTTTCTCTCTTACTTTCTCACCTTCTTACAATGGTTTTGTCATTTACAACCTTTATATAGTTGTTGTATGTGACTATTAGTTTCAATACATGCATCTGATAATTAATGTGTATCTAGCACATACATGCATCCTAAATAAATACATTCATGCATGACTATTATATTCCCTACATTCATCCATTCTAAACCCATTGATTACATGCACACATTCATGGAATCACATTATCCAACATACTCTTATTTAATGTAATGTTCTTTGATTGTGTCCAAACGAGCAACCAAAGCAAATGTCTCATGATAGTCAAGACCAAGTTGTTTTGTACAACATTTCCCCACTAATTTGGCTTTATTTCTTTGGATTGAACCATCTAGATTTTGTTTTACCTTGTACACCCATTTCACCCCAATAGCTTTTTTGTTATTTCACTTTTCAACCAACTCTCGTGTCTTGTTCTTCTCAACCGCATCAATTTCTTCTTGAATCGATTTCTTCCAAGCATCCTCTTTGATTTCTTCTTAAAATATTTTGGGTTCAAGCACACAATAATTTCATCTAAAATAAACATCACTTAAACTCCTCATTTTTCTTGGAGTGAAGATAGGTGATGAAGAGTTACAACTTGGAGAGCTTGATGAGGATGGAGAGTTTGGTGTAGCATGGGTTGGTTGCTTATCAACATTTATTGGATGCATAATTGTGGTAGGATTGGCCTTCTCAAACTTTTCTTCTTACCAATTGCAAGTAGCCTTTTCATCAAACACGACATCTCAGCTAGTGATAACATTCTTTGCCTTTAAGTTGTAAAGTCTATATCCTTTTGACATAGAACTATATCCAATCAAAACACACTTTTCGCTTATTTCTTCAAGCTTTGTCCTCTTTTCTTTAGGGATTTTAGCATAGAAAACACACCCAAAAGGAGTTTCATAGATGGTTTTCTCCCAACCAATGCTTTAAATGGAATCATACTCTACACGACTTTGGTTGGACATCTGTTTGACAAAATACGCAGTTGTATTAATTACTTCAGGCCAAAATTCTTTAGGTACCCCTTCCTCGAACAACATGGATTTGACCATTTCCATTATTGTTTGTTTCTTCCTTTCAAACACACCATTTTGTTGTGGTGAATACCCAACAATGAACTGACATTCCACGCCTTCTGTAATAGTTGAATTTTTAGTGGTGTCAGAAATGACGATTTTGAAACCCCATTTTCGTATTCTAATCATGTAATATTTACAAGACTAATATAGAAATATGTTAAAGTTTGACCCAGTAATTTTTTTTTTGAATTGATAAATAATTAAGGTATAAAGACTAAATTGTAAAAGTTTATCGCTATAGATTTTTAATTAATCAAAGGACCAAATGAGCAATTGGGCCAATTGCAAATAGTCAAACAGTGGTGGATGACAATAAGCATCCATCAAATTTGTTAATTATGCTTAAGGATAATTTAATTAGGTTTACTTAAATTAATTAAGATTAATTAATTGTTAAACCAAGTATAAAAGAAAATTTTAAAAGAAAGTAAAATCATTTCTTCATCTTCACCTTTCTCCACCAAAACCACCATTGAAGGAAAAGCTCTCAAGGGTTTTGAACTTTCAATCTATGATTGGTATGTTCAATTTATTCATTTTCTTATTTTTTTTTATATTTTTAAGGTCATGAGAGCTTGATTTAGCTAGCCCATATAACAATTTTTTAAATTGTTAAAGCTTCTTAAAGTTTCCATTGATGCTTTCTTGAAGAAATTGGTGTCAAATTGATAGATTTTAGGCTTAGATGTGAAAAAAGGACTAGTAAAGTTCAAATGCTAGTATTGTTAAAAAGGACTAAAGTGTATAAATTTAATATTTGAGGTGAAATTTCTATAATTATTTATAGTAGAGGTTCCTAAAAGGATTTTATTGAGATCGGTTTCAAAATTGAAGCTCAAAGTTGAAAGATATTGCAATTTAGATTTAGGGACTAAATTAAATAAAATGTAAAAACTTTAGGGGAATTCAAAAATGAAATTAAACTGATTCATTATAATAGGATGTTATAAAATCCTTGGAATTGATAAATTAAACTAAATTATTTTATAGATCGAAAATTGAACAAAATCCAAGATAATTGAGAAAAAGGTAAAATTATTTATTAGTCCTTAAAGACTTGTTCATTTGTTGTTTTGTAAGGTAAGTTCATATGGAACTTACTGTTTTGTTTGTGTTATTATTGAATTGTATTTGTTATACTTATTAGTTATATAAATCTGTGTACAAGCCCAATTTAGCCCGGGGCCCAATCAGACCCAAACTAATACAACCCCAAACCCAAACCTAAACACAACCAACTAAGCCCAAACCCAACCTACCCTAGTAGCCCAATACCTAAAATAGAAAAACAAAAAGAAAACCCTAGCTGCTAGCCACCACTGCCACGCCAGCCTTTTGACCGCCCTGCTGCCACTGCCATTGTCATGTCCACTGCCCTCCACTTGCACTGCCACCCGTAAAGGATCAAAAGCAGAAGTGACGACATAAAAATGGATTAAAGCCTTGTAAAATGGCTATATAAGCCATCCTAAACCGAATGTAAAGGGGATTTTTTTTTTTGGAATACAAAAAGAATAGAGGCAATCAAATCAAAAACAAAAAAATATACAAACACACGGATCTGAAATATCCAAGCAGAAACAATTAGCATATTAAAGGTTGCATTTTTATTCTATTTTTATTTTTTTTGTTTGATTTTTCTTCTAGTCTTTTTTTAAAAATGAAAATACGAAAGGGTCGAAAAACTAACCTGACTTTTTGAATCTCGCCGCCGTGGGTGGCCAAGGTTCATCGTTTTCGATGCAAAACGAAGCATTTAGGCTCGGGAAGCAAAAAAAACCCAAAAATGGGACTTTTTGTTTTTATGCCACCGTGGACGGCGGCGCCGTCGTCGGTGACCGGTGGCCAGCACCGCTGCCGATGGCCGGAACAAGGACTGGAAAAAGAGAGAATGAGAGAGGGTTTGAGAGCATTTTTTTTTGTAGTAGGGAAAGAATGAATTTTTTATAATTCTTTTTTTAGTTTAAATAGGCCCTACAAAACGGCGCCGTTTTGGGCCAATGCATAGACGCCAAAATGGTGTCGTTTTGACCCCTAGGATCCGCGTGTCAACCTGACCCACCAGCAGGATCCACGTGTTTTTGGACGAAAGGGCTATTTGCTCCCTTAGTCCTTCCGCTTTTCAGGCTGGTTACAATTAGATCCCATCCTATTTCCATTATTTTTAATTTTTTCACAGACTTTCATTTTTCTTTCAATTTGGTCCTTAGACCATTTTAAAAGGAAAAATACATGAAACGGTGTCGTTTTTCCAACCCGCAGACCTGACCCGAAAATAGCCAAGATCCACGTCTTCTTGCATCCTATGGGTTATTTGTGGTTTTGGCCCTTCTAATTTTAAAATGCTTTTCAATCCGGTCCCTTTTCTTCTAATTTTAAAATGCTTTTCAATCCGGTCCCTTTTCTTTCTTTTCTTTAAAATTTTACCACGAAATTTTGTTTACTTTCCATTCTAGCCCCTTTTGAAACGTTGTCGTTTTGGGACAGGTAATAATTTCCTATTTGGTCCCTCCTTCTTCGCGTGTATTTTATTTTAGTCCTTTATCATCCTTTTTTTATATATTTTTATTTTAAAAATCTATCCCCTAAATCCTATTAAATTTTTTATTTAGTCCTTTTACTATTATTACTATTATTATTATCATTTTTTAATTATTTTATTTAATATTTCTTTATTCTTTTATTTATTTGCTTATTTTCAATTATTTTTATTTAAAAATTTTATTAGTTTTTATTTGTTTAATTACTTTTTTTATTTATAATTAGCTTGTTTTTTTATTTATTTATCTTATTTTTATTTTTTCTCGTATTATTGTTAATTATATTATCGCATTTATTATTATTCTGTTATGCATATTAGTACCGTGATTTATTATTACTATATTTTATCAAACATATTATGTCATTATCGCTACAAATTCATGTCGCATTAATTTTTACCCGATACATAAAAAGGAAATTTTTAAAGTTAAGGCAATGTTTCGTATTTGAAAATTTGAAAGGTCGTTCCCTAACTTACGGGGTTTTGATTTTCTCGATAAATTCAAATAACCGAACATCCTTTTTAAAGCATATTTTTTTAAAAATATTTTTAGAAATTAAGAAAAGTTGTGTTCCTAACCTACGGAATACGGCTTCTTTCTAAAACCGAGATAATTGAATTTTTTTAAAAAAATTTTTGTGTTTATTCTTATTTCGAGAATTTAGGGCATTGTGTCCTAACTTACGGGATGTGATCCTTTTTCTCGATTAACTTGAAATAAGCCTTTCTTTGTAAAAATTGATTTAGTTAAGTAATGTTTTAATAAAGGATCGTATTTTAAATCTTTTCAAATTTTGAATTTTCGACACTAAAGACACCAAGTAATCAACTAGGTACCAATATTGGGCATATCGAGGGTACTAATCCTTCCTCGTGCGTAACCGACTCCTGAACCCGTTTTCTGGATTTTGTAAACCAAAAATCATCGTTTTAGTAAATTTAAAATTTTATTAAAATGATTGAATTACGAGGTGATCCGATCACACCTAAATAAAAGGATTGGTGGTGACTCCCATTTTCGTTTTCAAATAAAAAGTTGCATTTTCAAAAAAAAAAAGGGTTTAAATAGCTTAGCGACTCTACTAGGGACCCAAAATAAGAGAGTCAAGCCACGAGGTGATTACTTTTTATCTTTTTGTCAAAAATTGAAAACTTGGTTTAAATTTACGATCCTTTCGTTACATTTCACATGTCTTTGTTGCGATCTTCATTGTTATGGTTTATAATTGCTTTACTGGGTTGAGTTTTTGATATATTTCTGCACATTGCATCGCATAGACGGTCGATTTTACCCTTTTAAGTGGGAGTGAGAAGCTATTCTTTCGTGAGGTCTTCACCTCCGTATAGGATAGTGGATCGCTTTTGGGATACATCTGTATGTATGTCTTCGTGAGATTTTCATCTCCGTATAGCGATAGGGAAATGTATTTCGTTGAACTAAACTCGGTCCATATGAGCTTGTAATGGGTGAGGATCAAGGAATCTGCTGGCTCAGGTACCTTTACTTTAGAACCGACCATATAAAGAGCCTTAAATAGCCCACCTTAGGTAGACCCATACCAAACCCTAGTGGTTACCCGCGTAGGTGCTTTACTTATTATTCTCCGCTTACTTTAAACTGTGTATAAAGTACTGACATGTTTTGTTTTACTTTTATTGTCATTGCATGGCATTTTCATCACAAAAAAATGTGTTGATTCACATTCGGTTGCTAAATAGATAACTTGTTATGGAAAAGGGGTTTCTTGATAAAGTGGAGGATAATTCAGCCATCCGAATATGGGCCGAGACAATGCAACAAGAGAAGGGTGATAGTCTTACAGAGGGGTACATGTCTGAGTTGTAAAATTTTACTCGTATCAGCATAACCCAAAATAATCTTCAAGAGATGAAAGAAATATGGGATCAATGGGATGCCGAGATCAAGCAACTATTCTACTGTAATTATGGTAATTTGCCCTATCTGCTTGATATCAAAGTGGACAAGCACTTATTCTGAGCTCTCGCCCAGTATTGTAACCCTGCTTATAGTTGTTTTACTTTTGGAAAGGTAGATTTGGTACCTACTGTGGAAGAGTACACGGCCTTGCTCCGTTGGCTGAAGATTCAAATTAACAAGGCTTATTCCTGAGCTGCCAATGTCCCAACGTTCTTAAAAAAGCTGATGAACATCACGAGAATGAGCGAACAGTGGGTTGCAGCCTGAATCAAGCAGAAAGGTGATAGTAAGTGCATTCCTTGGAGAAAATTGAGAGATTTGATCCTAGCACATCCTGATGTGAAGAAAAGGGCTGATGTCTTCGCGTTAAGCATTTACGGATTGGTTATCTTCCCTAAAGCTCTAGGGCATATAGACGAGGCGGTCTCCTATTTATTTGATCGGCTTGATAAAAGGGTCACACTTGCTCCCGTAATTTTGGCCAAAACTTTCAGATCCTTGAATGCATGCTGAAGAGCGGGCAAAGAGAGATTCATCAGATTCACACAACTCTTACTAACGTGGTTCCACAACCATTTTTTGGAAAGTGGAAAAGGTCTCATATCAAATCTTCTCCAAAAACTATTCTCCGCTGAAAAAGTTAGTAGCTACACCGAGATGAGATGATATCACGGAGGAGAAATGGATGATGATTCTCTAAAATTTGCGAGATGAAGACGTCGAGTGGAGAGCCCTTTGGATGGTCCCTGATGAGATTTTATACCGGTGTGGAGATTTTGACTGGGTTTCTCTACTTGGGATTTGGGGGGCTGTCGGGTATGCCCTTCTGCTCGTGTTAAGACAATATAGATCAAGACAGTTTACTCCAGCAACACAAGGGTTAGCTCAATGCAAGTTTGTATACAAGAGAGATAATTACAAAAAGAAAGTTTGTGAAATATCGAACGCCTAGAACCGAACTCGCAGAATGAAAAGATTTGCTGCCAACCCGATGACTGCCCCTGAGTACAACCGGTGGTGGGGTCAGAGAATCAATGACAACATCCTTATGTCAAACCAAGAAAATAGCCGTTCAATAAAAGAACACTTGCAGGTGATTCTATCTAAGCTAGAGATCATTAAATAGGATTTTGAGAGAAAGAGTTTGGAACTAGAAAAAATGATAGAGAAATTGGAGAAGAAAATCCAGCTGGGACTGGATGTCGATGTCCAAAAACTAGAAGCCGAGAAGCTAAGAAAGGGGAAGAATAAAGCTGAAGAGGATTTCGACAATTCGAAAATGGACTACAAGAAGTTACGGTTGTCAATAAGAACTGCCGGTCTGAGAAAAATGTTAGAACAATGGCAGCAAGAAATTAAAGAGAAAAAGAGCAGAGCCAGTTAATGGGAAAGGAAATTCCGAGATGCTCAAGCACGAGAAGATGTTCTGCAAGGGAGTTTGGTAGAAAGTCAAAATGAGAAGGTGGGGTTAAAAACTCGGGTGTCAGAGTTAGAAAGATCCCTACATCAGTATCGTAGTCGTAACTCTGCAATCGAGTTGAAGGCTAGCCGGAGCAAAATTGAAGAGCTAAAATGAAAGATAGAAGAACTCAAAATCGCACTACAAAACTGTGAACTTCGAGTTGAACTCTTGGAAGCAAATAATGAGCATTGGCAAGAGTAGCTTTACCGATCTCAAGATCAGGTCAAGGATAGGGATTACGTTATGGGTGCAGCTTTGACTCAAGTACGAGAGGTGGCTGATCATTTACAAACCTTAGCAGTCTAGGCTAATGTGCTAAGTTTGAAATACGAGTCAGAGTCAGATCAAGGCCGAGAGATAGCTTGGCTTCTTAGGAAGGTCAAGGCATTAAGCATTAGGGCGAGGCCTTATATGTAATCCATTTTATGTGAAGAAATTTGTTTTCTAGAAAAGTTACTCTAATGAAATTTAATCAGAATCATTGTCTTTTTTGCATGCATTTTATGCATTAGGATCACATTGCATCATGTGTATTAAATCTCACAAAGAGACCCTAAAATCATGGCAGTTACCCTGGAATATCGTTACGGTACACGAGGAAAAACTAAAGTAATGGACCAAAGATTTGAAAGATCAGAGCAAATGCAAAAAAAAAAAGCAAGATCAGCTGCAAATACAGATGCAAGAACAATTGGCCAAAACTCAACAAGACGTGAGAGATCAGATGCTAGAATCCCAAAAGAATATGATGAGCTAATTAACCCAGTTACTAACTGGAGGGCTAGAAAAAGGAAAGAGCCTATGGTCAATTCCGGGGACGATAACAAGGACCCTGCTTATCCTCCAGGCTTTACTCTATCAAACACCCAAGCACAACCAAACGCATTTCCACAAAGGGTGTTTGTTAACATCTGGCCCTAGTATCAGACAGGTACCTCGGCACCAACAAGCTTCCTGACAGGTTCAGGCTCTAACCCAAGAGACAATCCAGTAAATACCGTTGTCCCTGATCTTGATGATATAACAGAAATGGAAAATGCGAGAGTAGAGATCCCAAAGCATGTTGAAGACCGATGTAGATGGCTAGAAGATAAATTCAAGGCATTGGAAAGCACTGATTACCATTGTGGAATTGATGCTAAAGACTTGAACCTGGTTCCAGATCTAGTGCTCCCGCCCAAGTTTAAGACCCCAGAGTTTGAGAAATATAATGGGACCAGCTGCTTCGAAGCTCACATTACGATGTTCTGTCGGAGGATGATAGGATATGTCAGCAATGATCAATTGTTAATTCTCTATTTCCAAGACAGCCTAACCAGGGCTGCGGCCAAATGGTATAATCAACTAAGTTGTGCCCAAATTAATTCATGGAAGGACCTAGCACAGCCCTTCATGAAACAATATGTCCACGTAACAGATATGGCACCCGACAGAATCACACTGCAAAACATGGAGAAAAAGCCAAGCGAAAGCTTTAGGCAATATGCTCAAAGGTGGAGGGAAGTCGCCACGCAAGTCCAACCACCTCTGCTAGAAAATGAAACTAAAATGCTCTTCATTGATACCCTAAAGGCTTCATTCATTAATCACATGCTGGGAAGCACACCTAAGAGTTTCTTGGACATAGTAATATTCGGTGAGATGATAGAAAATGTAATAAGGTGTGGAAAAATAGAAGCCGGGGAAAATGCCAAGAGAACAGCCCCGAGAAAAAAGGAAAATGAGGTAAATAATGCGAGTGTGTATGACAATGGCTATTCAAAGTCGATTACTGTAAGCTAGCCAAAGGCAGTGGTTACTAGCTAGCAAGGCCCCCTAAGGCAAGAATCCAACACAAGGAAAAATACTGAGAAACTCCATTTTACGCCCACCCCAATGACTTATAGGGAGTTGTATCAAAAAAATTTTGATGCACATGTAGTATCCCCTTTCTACCTAAAACCTATGCAACCTCCATTCCCCAAATGGTACAATGCGAACGCCCAATACGAATACCACGCAGGAATCACGGGGCACTCGATCGAGAATTGTACCACTTTTAAAAAGTTAATCAAAAGACTCGTCAAAATAGGGATTGTGAGATTCGATGATCCATTTGGTGCAGAGAATCTGTTACCCAACCATTCTAATAAAGGGGTAAATGCCATAATCGAGAATGCAAGAAAGAGAATCAAGATGAATATAGTAGAAGTGAAAACCCCACTAAGAGAGGTTCGGAAGAAAATGGCAAAAAGTGGATTAATCACACAGGATTTAGGATAGAAATCCCGAGAAGCAAGGAACTACTGTGAGTTTCATGATGAAGATGGTCATGAGATTCAAAGATGCAGTGAATTCAGGGCCCTAGTACAAAATCTGATGGACAATAAGGAGCTAGAATTCCTTGAGTATACCGAAGGCCCAGAAGGAGAAGATGTGTGTGCCTCATCGACAGAGAAGGTCTATAGGGCTAATCACCCGGTGGTAATCATCTCACGACCAAAAATCAATGAAGCTGGAGCACAAATTACACCAAGGGTCATAATTTAGAAACCCGTAGCTTTTCCCTATAAAGACAGTAAAAGAGTTCCTTGGAATTATGACTGCAAGTAACGATCCCGAGGGAGGAGAACCCAGTTAACACCTCGAAAGAAGGACAAGACGTGGGTTCTTATACACACAGCGAAAGGCATTATGATACCCCGAAGACAAAAGCTGAACTTGTTAAAGGAAAATCCTTAGCAACTGAACAGAAGAAAGAGAAGCCGACTAGACTTGAATCACCTGTTAATGAGCTGGTAACTGAGAAAGAAGCTAAGGAATTCTTGAAATTTTTAAAACACAGCGAGTGTAGTGTCGTAGAACAACTACAGAAACAACCAGCTCGCATATTGGTATTGGCTTTATTCTTAAGCTCAGAGACACATCGTAGTGCACTGATGAAAGTGTTAAACAAAACATATGTCGCTGATGATATCTCCGTAAACAAGCTAGACCGTCTTGTCAACAATATAAGTGTCAATAATTTTATCTTTTTTAATGATGATGAAATACCGCCATGAGGCATGAGATCCACAAAGGCTCTACACATCACCACCTGCTGTAAGGGGTATACATTGCCAGGGGTATTGATTAACAATAGATCTGCACTAAATGTCCTGCCCCTGTCTACACTGAATAGGTTGCCTACGGACAGCTCTCATATGAAGACGTGCCAAAATATAGTGAGAGTATTCGACGGTACTGAAAGGAAAGTAATGGGAAGGTTTGAGATTCCTCTCTTGATTGGTCCAAACATGTACGAGGTAGACTTCTTGGTGATGGACATCAAGCCTTCTTACAATTGCTTATTAGGGAGGCCTTGAATTCATTCAGTAGGAGCAGTGCCGTCATCACTACACCAAAAGCTAATGTTGGTAACTAAGGGTCGACTGGTAACGATAAACGCGGAAGAAGACATTATTGCATCCGTAACCAGGGACGCGCCATACATAGGGGCAAACAATGAAGCAATAGAATGTTCCTTTTGATCGCTGGAATTTATTAATGCAACCTTCATCGTCGAAGGAAACAAGACCCCAATGCCCAAAATATCCAAAGCTACTAGGATGAGCCTACAACTGACGGTTGGAAAAGGAGCATTGCCTAGAAGGGGACTCGAGGAATACCTCCAAGGAAGAGTCGAGGTACCAATCTTGACAGACAAACGAGATCACTTTAGCTTAAGGTATAAGCTAGATGCGAAGCAAAGGAAGAAGGAGTTGGAGAAGAAGCAAAAAAGGAGAAGAGCACGATTAAGCGGGATAGAGGTCAAATGGGAATCGATGACCTTTCCCCATATATCTAGAACTTTCGTGTCAGGAGGAACTATTCATCCTGAGCGAAAGATGTTAAAAAAAGAGATCGTTGAAGAACTAATAGGAAATCTGAACATCAACGCCATATCCAAAGAAGGAATTTTGGGAGAAAATTTAGCAAACATCTGGCCCTATATACCTGGAAGCGTTCTGAACAACTGGACTGCAAAAGAGATTCCTACAGTTTTTAGAGCTAATTCATAGTGATGTTCAAAACATGCTTATTTCTCTAAGCCTAGGAGCAATAAGAATCCTTTTGTGAAATAAGCTTATGTTCAACATCATTATTTCAATAAAAATGCATCTTTGCATATCATCTTGAGCAAATATTCTTTTATTCTTTCCATTTCATTCATAATCATACCATACATATAATCATTCCTAGATTCTTTTATTCTTTGTATCTTCCCCCATCCCTATAACAGGTCTCTAGATATCAATGATATGAACGATGCTGTTACTAACTTAGAATCTCCATTTGAGCGAGATATGTGTTTAGAGGAACCTCGGGACTTTAGAGATAACAGAGATTGTAACCTATCTCCTGATTTGTTAAGGATGGTAGAACAAGAGGAAAAATAGATTCTACCTCACAAAGAGTCAGCAGAGATTGTGATCTTAGAAGAAGGAAAATAAGTGAAAATTGGAGCTTGCATTACCGCAGAGACAAAGAGAGACCTCATTGAGTTACTCTAAGAATTCAAAGATGTTTTCGCATGGTCGTATCAAGATATACCTGGACTAAGTACTGATATTGTGGTACACCGGCTCCTCATAAAGGAAGAGTGCAAGCCAGTTCAACAGAAGCTCTAAAGGATGAGGCCCGATATTTTGCTAAAAATAAAAGAAGAAGTCAAGAGACAATTCGATACTAGTTTCTTACAAGTGGTCAAATACTCAGAATGGGTAGCAAATATCATCCCCGTCCCTAAAAAAGATAGAAAAGTACAAATATGTGTAGATTACAAGGATTTGAACAAAGCCAGCCTGAAGGACAATTTCTCAATGCCCTATATCGGCACCTTAGTGGATAACACGGTAAGTTACTCATTATTCTCCTTCATGGATGGCTTCTCAGGATACAACCAGATAAAGATGCATCATGAAAACATGGATAAGACCATATTTGTAACCATGTGGGGGACATTTTACTATAAGGTGATGCCATTTGGACTGAAAAACACAGGAGCGGCATATTAGAGAGCCATGGTAAACCTGTTCCATGATATGATTTACAAATAAATTGAAGTTTATGTCAACAATATGATTTCCAAATCTCGAACAGAAGAGGAGCATGTGTAAGTCTTGAGAAAATTATTCTTGAGGTTGAGGAAATTCCAGCTAAAGCTCAATCCAGCAAAATGTACCTTTGGGGCCAGGTCAGAGAAACTACTAGGATTCGTAGTCAGCAAAAAGGGGATTGAGATTCACCGGATAAGGTCAAGGCTATACAGGAACTACCTCTGTCGCGTACTCGAAGAGAAGATCGAGGTTTCTTAGGGAGGTTAAATTACATTGCCCGATTCATTTCACAACTAACCGAGAAATACGACCCTATATTCTGTCTTCTCAAGAGACACAATCCAAGTGTATGGGATGACGAATGCCAGAAAACTTTTGACAAGGTTAAACAATACCTGTCTAGTGCCCCAGTGCTGATGCCACCTAGTCCAGATAAGTCACTGATACTATATTTGGTAGTATTTGAGAATTCTATACGATGTGTGCTTGGCCAACACGATGAGTCAGGAAGGAAAGAAAGGGCGATATACTACCTCAGTAAGATGTTCACTGAGTGTGAGACGAGATACTTGCCAATTAAGAAGTTGTATTGCACCTTAATCTGGACAATCCGAAGATTGAGACAATACATGTTGTACCACACAACTTGGCTTTTCTCGAAACTAGACCCCCTAAAATACATAATGGAGTCAATTGCTTTGAATGGAAGGATGGCCCGATGGCAAATTTTGCTTTCCAAATTTGATATAGTCTATGTGAATCAGAAAGTTGTAAAAGGGAGTGCAATAGAAGATTTTCTAGCCAGTAGAGCTCTAGATGATTACGAGCCTTTGAAATTTGATTTCCCAAACGAAGATCTAATGTATTTTTCCACCACTAAAGAAGACTCTCAAGAAGTTCATCTTTGGAAACTAAACTTCAATGGAGCATTAAATGTTGTTGGTAACGGAACCGGGGTAGTCTTGATATCCCCAAATAGAGATCATTATCCCTTTACTAGTAAATTGGATTTTGATTGCACAAATAACATGGTGGAATACGAAGCATGCATCATAGGTATTCGTGCAGCCATAGAATGTGAGATCAAAGTACTAGAGGTATATGGGGATTCTGCGTTAGTGATCTATCAACTTAAAGGTGAATGGGAGACAAGAGATCCCAAGTTGATCGATTATCGAAGGTTGGTCCTTGAATTAATTAAAGGTTTTGATGATATCACCTTCTACTACCTCCCGTGATAAGAAAATCAGATGGCTGACGCCCTAGCAAATTTAGCTTCCATGGTCAAGGTAAACAAACAAGAGGATGTGAAATTGATCCAGATGAGTATTTATGAGGCTCTGGCTCATTGTTACAACATCGAAGAAGAAGAAAATGATGATCATCCTTGGTACCACAATATACTGCGATATGTGAAGAATCATGAATACCCTGACCAAGCAACTGAGAATGATAAAAGGACGTTGAGAAGACTGGCCAGTGATTATGTCTTGGATGGGGAGAACCTATATAAAAGAAGAAAGGATCAAGTGCTAATAAGATGCGTGGTTGTTGTTGAGGCTAAGAAAATCTTAGAAGAAGTCTATGAGGGCGTCTGCAAAACAGATGCTAATGCTTTCACAATGGCCAGGAAAATCATGAGATTCGGGTATTACTAGTCCACCATGGAAGGAGACTGCATCAATTATGTCAAGAAATGCCATAAGTGCCAAATTTATGGAGATAAAATTCATATACCTCCTTCGCCTCTACATGTTATGACCTCACCATGGCCTTTCTTTATTTGGGGGATAGATGTCATTGGGCCGATCTTGCCAAAAGCTTTAAATGGGCATCAGTTCATCTTTATGGTCATCGACTACTTCACCAAGTGGGTAGAAGCTACTTCATATGCCAATGTTACAAAGTCGGCAGTCAGCAAATTCCTAAAAAAGGAAATCATATGTCAATATGGAATGTTTGAAAGGATCATACCCAATAATACATTGAATTTGAACAACAACACGATATCAGAAGTCTGTAGTCAGTTCAAGATTAGACACCATAACTCGTCACGGTATCACCTAAAAATGAATAGTACAGTCGAGGCAGCCAATAAAAACATTAATAAGATCGGAGGGAAAATGACTGAGACTTATAAAGATTAGCATGAGAAGTTACCATTTGCCCATCGAACGTCTGTCAAGACCTCCACCGGGGTAATGCCTTTCTCATTGGTTTATGGAATAGAGGCAGTTTTGCCAATTGAAGTTAAAATTTCTTCTCTCCGGGTTTGGTTAGAATTAAAGTTGGATGAAGCAGAATGGATCCAATCCCGCTATGATCAGCTAAACTTGATTAAAGAAAACAGGTTGAAAGCCATCCGTCATGGTCAAAGGTACCAAAAATAAATGATGCGAGCATACAACAAAAAGGTTCACCCTAAAGAATTCCACGAAGGAGACCTAGTATTGAAAAAGATCCTCTCTATACAAAAGGACTTTAGAGGAAAGTGGATGCCAAACTAGGAAGGACCTTATGTGGTAAAAAAGGCCTTTTCTGGAGGAGCGTTGATATTGACCGAGATGGATGGCAAGAACCTGCCTAATCCAGTGAATTTAGATTAGGTCAAGAAATACTTCACCTAAAAAAAAAGAGACCAAGGCGAAAACCCGCAAAGGGCGCCTTGAGACCAAAGGGATTTGAGTTGAAAACCTAGA
This sequence comes from Gossypium anomalum, assembly GCA_025698475.1. Lineage (NCBI taxonomy): Eukaryota > Viridiplantae > Streptophyta > Magnoliopsida > Malvales > Malvaceae > Gossypium > Gossypium anomalum. The sequence goes on along the minus strand of CM046958.1, from coordinate 31,275,828 downwards.
AAGAGGCAGCTCAAATATGGATTGAAGATTGATCATGTGATGGTCGGGTCTCCTCAGAAAGAAGAACGTTACATCTTGGGGTATCGACAAAGTACTCTAGATCCCCTAAACACATAATTGACCTCAAAACGGTCCTCAAGAATTTTTTGTAGAGAAGCTCGTGCTGCGATATCTGGGGCACTGACTTTCATCTTATCCGCTTTGTATTTTAGCAAAATTTTCTATTTTGATTAATCTCATTCATTTCGAGCTTTGCTTCTGATAAATTTCAATCTTGTCCATTTTTACAAGCTTTTTCAAGCATTTCTTATTAATATAACGATTAATGGACTCATAATATTCACGTAAAAGGATTTTTACATGTTGCTCTGAAAAGCTTCTAAATAGCACAAGGACCTGAAACAGGACCACTAGTTAGAACTAACCAAACCTAAGAATTGGAAACATTTGAGAGAGAATAGTCTAAATTGTGACTATTTCTTCAAATTTTCTGCCAAAGATACCAGCTGAACAAGAATGAATAGTAATACATCAGTGACAGAACCTCGATAAGCAACAAGCAATGATAACCTGAGCACTACAAAGTGATCATTCTTGAAAAATGACATTCTGCATTCATGCAGATATCATTCATACACATCTAGTTAGGAGCATTTGATTCATTTTGGTCATGACATCCTAATCACTTGGCATAAATAAAGGCGCATGAAATGGATTCTACAGGTTATGTTCCCTAAAGAATGATGCAACAAGTCAGTGAAATTACAAATCCCATATCCCTCAAGTTGCAGTGGTACTGATTGAAGTTATTATGATGAATCTTATCTCCCTGAAGTTGCAGTAGAGCAGATTGAAGCCACAAATCTTATCTCCCTGAAGTTGTAGTGGGGCGGATTGAAGATAGCAAATCTTATTTCCATGAACTTGCAGTGGAACAGATTAAAGCTATGAGTTACAAGTTTAATCTCCCTCAGGTTGTAGTGGAGCAGATTAAAGATAAGGAATCTTATTTCCCTGAAGTTACAGTGGAATAGATTAAAGCTACAAATTACAAATCTGATCTCCCTGAAGTTACAGTGGAGTAGATTGAAGTTACAGATCTTATCTCCCTGAAGTTGCAGTGGAGTAGATTGAAGATAGCTAATCTTATCTCCCTGAAGTTGCAGTAGAGCAGGTTAAAGTTATAAGTCTTATCTCCCTAAAGTCACGTTGGAGCAGACTAAAGATAGCAAATCTTATCTCCTTGAAGTTGCAGTAGAGCAGATTGAAAATAGCAAATCTTATCTCTCTGAAGTTGCAGTAAAGCAGATTAAAGCTATAAACCTGATCTCCCTGAAGTTGTAGTGGAGCAGATTGAAGATGCGAATCTTATTTCCCTAAAGTTACAATAAAATAGATTAAAGCTACGAGTTACAAATCTTATCTCCCTGAAGTTGCAGTGAAGTAGATTGTAGATGTGAGTCTAATATCCCTAAAGTTGCAGTGGAGCAGCTTGAAGCGACAATTCCTATACCCCTAAAGTGGCAGTGGGTTGGAATGAGGCTACTTCAAAAGAGAAGCACCAAGAGAAATCAAGACTCGGCGAGACCGGGCAAAATTGGTATTTTTTAAAAGTTTTTGCTCCATTTTCGTTATACGACAATGAGCAAAGAGGGGCAACGTACAAGCCCAATTTAGCCCAAGGCCCAATCAGACCCAAACTAATACAACCCCAAACCCAAACCTAAACCTAACCAACTAAGCCCAAACCCAACCTACCCTAATAGCCCAATACCGAAAATAGAAAAACAAAAAGAAAACCCTAGCTGCTAGCCGCCACTACCACGCTAGCCTTTTGACTGCCCTGCTGCCGCTGCCATTGTCATGTCCACCACCCTCTACTTGCACCGCTACCGGCAAAAGACCAAAAGCAGAAGTGACAGCATAAAAAATGGATTAAAGCCTTGTAAAATGGCTATATAAGCCATGTTAAACCGAATATAAAGGGGATTTTTTTTTTTGGAATACAAAAAGAACAGAGGCAATCGAATCAAAAACAAAAAAAAAATATACAAACACACGGATCTAAAATATCCAAGCAGAAACAATCAGCATATTAAAGGTTGCATTTTTATTCTATTTTTATTTTTTTCGTTTGATTTTATTTTTTAGTCTTTTTTTTAAAAAGAAAATACGAAAGGGTCGAAAAACTAACCTGACTTGTAATACCCTAAATTTTTCTTAACTTTCGGCTTTTGTAAATCAGTAGCACAAAAATATCTATATATGTTTTTGTTAAATTATGACACAAGTGTGTATCTGCTTCAGTGGTTAAGTGTTCTGGGTGTGTGTGAGAGGTCCCAAGTTCAAGCCTTGTCTTAGGAAAATCTTTGTATTTTTTTCTAAATAAAGTCCTATCTCTAGTCAGTAGGCTTTTATTTAATTGATGGTAAGTTTATAATAGAATATACCTGCTTAGGCAATGGGTTTATTTTGCTGCCGGCGGGTGGTAGGAATTTGAATTAACTGGGTTTCTGAGTAGTTGGATGATAATGGGATTAGTGGAGTGATTTGGGGGAATAGGTAGTATCTAAATATTTTTTTTTGGCAAAACTCGATTTTTCTCTCTTCTCCAAACTCTCTGATGTCTTTCCTTTCTATTTTCGGCATTCTCCACTTTTCTTTTCTCCATTGCTGCTGAAATCCTTATTATTTCTCCCTTAATCCATCCTCTTCTCGTGAATCTACATCTTTGTTGGCACTCATGCGAGTCCAGTAAGTTTTCTCTTTTCTTTTCTGTCGCAGAGTTCATAGCAATTGATTAGTAATCTGGTTTTTTTGTTAAGAATGGCGTAGGAGGAGACCTTGATCAGTGATTTTTGTATCCCTTGTGTTAGCGTTTCTAATGAAAGATTTTCGCCGGCGGTAAGTTTAGTCTCCGTTAGTCCTTAGTTATCAGATTTGTATATTAATCCGCTAAATCAATGTTAGATTCACTGATTATAGGCACTGGAGTGCTCGGGAGTGTTTAGGCATCAAAAATGATACAGGTGTGTACCTGAAAACACAGAAAACGAGAATCGACAAAAGCCAAAAAATGAAACTGTCAACGCCACACGGGCGTGTGGTCGCCCGTGTGGTAGGCCGTGTGGCAACACACGGGCATGTGATCGACGAACTACCTAGTTCGTGCGTGATACAGGCGCATAACACGGCCGTGCGAGGATAGGCAAGGCCGTGTGCAGGACACAGGCTCGACCAATTGGGCTGTGTGGGCCACACCGGCGTATGGGACCACACGGGCGTGTGGAATTTTGGGCCAGGTCGTGTGATCCACACAGCCAAGGCCAATTTGGGTTGTGTGGGCCACACGATCGTGTTGGCCCACACAGGCAGGCCACATGGGTGTGTGAGCCCAATTTTTTAAAATATTTTGAAAGGTTGCTCAGGTCGCCCAAGTCGAATAGGACCTACTGTAGGGTCAGTAAGAGTTACTTGACCCCTGATTATGTGATCTGACTATGAGATATATGTGCTCTAGCATGTTACTCTTAGTATGTAGACTGATTTGTATGTATGATCTATTGATTGCATATTTGCATGTCATGTATTGTATGTTATATTGCATCGGGGTTGGGTTATTGTATATGAAAGAAGTGTTCTGAAAGGCTCCTAAGCCTGATATCTGGCAGCATAGCTGCAATTATCTGATTATGTGCCGCACTCCAGTACAGCATAGTGTGTAGAGATGGGTGGGTTGATTTTATCCCCACATGGTGTGTAGGGTTGGACGGAGCTAGTGTGTAGAGGCTGGTGGGTAGCACTCTGTTACTCTGTTCTATATCTGATTCTGTATCTGAGTGGGCTAAGGTCCACACCGATTCTGTATAGGGCTCAAGCCTAAACTATGTATAAACACATGACTAATTCCGGATTGTGCTGTGTACATTTTTTTTGTGGGAATTACACACTGAGTTTGCGAAAATTCACTCTTTTTCTGTTTAATCTATTCAGGTAATCCCCAGCATTATGCGGATCAATGTAGCAGAGGTCTCGGCGGTGACCACCATGATTACGTACTATATTTATGTAGTTTGCTTAGTTTTCTGCTTCCTCTTTTAATTTGGGTTTTACTTTGTAATTTCTGGGACTTTGGACTATAAGGTTTTAACTCGGTTTATACTGTTGATGTTTTATTTTCGACAAGCATGATCAAACTTTGTTTTCACTTAAAACAAACGGTTTTTCTTATAAACTAAGGTTTTTGAAAATTAATTACGGGTTTTCCTAAATTAGTTTGTTTCAAAACTTCCGCGAAAAAGAGATACATTGTACTCATAACAAAGACTATGCAACTGGAATGATTTTACTCGCCAAGTACGATTTCAAAAGCACTATCATGTGACATCGCCAGATTCGGCCATAACGTCTAGGCTGGGTTTGGGGTGTTACATGACTTTTTGAATCTCGCAGCCGTGGGTAGCCGAGGTTCGTCGTTTCCGATGAAACGGGAAGCCAAAAAAAACCCAAAAATGAGATTTTTTATTTTTCGACCACTGTGGACGACAGCGCCATTGTCGGTGATTGGCGGCCGATGGCCAGAACAAGGACCGAAGAAAGGGAGAGCGAGAGGGTTTGAGAGCATTTTTTTTTTTTTTGTAGTAGGGAAAGAATTTTTTTTGTAATTTTTTTTTGGGTTTAAATAGGCCTTACAAAACAGCGCTGTTTTGGGCCAATGCACAGATGCCAAAACGGCATCGTTTTGCCCCCTAGGATCCGCGCGTCAACCCGACCCACCAGCAAGATCCGCGTGTTTTTGGATGAAAGGGCTATTTGCGCCCTTATTCCTTCCGCTTTTGAGGCTGGTTACAATTAGATCCCATCCTATTTCCTTTATTTTTAATTTTGCCACAGACTTTCATTTTTCTTTCAATTTGGTCCTTAGACCGTTTTAAAAGGAAAAATACCTGAAACGGTGTTGTTTTGCCAACCCGTAGACCCGATCCAAAAATAGCCAAGATCCGCGTGTTCTCGCATCCTATGGGTTATTTGTGGTTTTGGCCCTTCTGATTTTAAAATGCTTTTCAATCTGGTCCTTTTTCTTTCTTTTCTTTCAAATTTTACCATGAAATTTTGTTTACTTTCCATTCTAGTCCCTTTTGGAACGATGTCGTTTTGGGACAGGGAATAATTTCCCATTTAGTCCCTTCTTCTTGGCGCGCGTTTTATTTTAGTCCTTTATCATCCTTTTTTTTTATATTTTTATTTTAAAAATCTATCCCCTAAATCCTATTTAATTTTTTATTTAGTCATTTTATTTTTATTATTATTATTATTATTATTATTATTATTATTATTATTATTATCATTTTTTTAATTGTTTTATTTAATATTTCTTTATTCTTTTATTTATTTGCTTATTTTCAATTATTTTTATTTAAACTTTTTATTAGTTTTTATTTGTTTAATTAATTTTTTTATTTATAATTAGCTTGTTTTTTATTTATTTATCTTATTTTTATTTTTGCTCATATTATTGTTAATTATATTATCGCATTTATTATTATTCTGTTATGCATATTAGTACCGTGATTTATTATTACTATATTTTATCAAACATATTATGCCATTATCGCTACAAATTCATGTCGCATTAATTTTTACCCGATACATAAAAAGGAAATTTTCAAAGTTAAGGCAATGTTTCATATTTGAAAATTCAAAAGGTCGTTCCCTAACTTACGGGGTTTTGATTTTCTTGATAAATTCAAATAACCGAACATCCTTTTAAAAGCATGATTTTTTTAAAAAAATATTTTCAAAAATTAAGAAAAGTCGTGTTCCTAACCTACGGAATACGGCTTTTTTCTAAAACCGAGATAATTGAATATTTTTTAAAAAAACAAAAATTGTGTTTATTCTTGTTTCGAGAATTTAAGGCATTGTGTCCTAACTTATAGAATGTGATCCTTTTTCTCGATTAACTTGAATAAGTCTTTCTTCGGAAAAATTGATTTAGTTAAGTAATGTTTTAATAAAGGATCGTATTTTAAATCTCTTCAAATTTTGAATTTTCGACACTAAAGACACCAAGTAATCAACTAGGTACCAATTTTGGGCGTATCGATGGTGCTAATCCTTCCTCGTGCATAACCAACTCCCAAACCCGTTTTCTAGATTTTGTAGACCAAAAATTATCATTTTAGTAAATTTAAACTTTTATTAAAATGATTAAATTACGAGGTGATCTGATCACACCTAAATAAAAGGATTGGTGGTGACTCCCATTTTCGTTTTCAAATAAAAAGTCGACCTTTACAAAAAAAAGGGTTTCGACAATGTAAATGGGTTGATTTTTTGGCATCAATGGATTAAATTGCAAAGTATGACAACTATGGTATTTATGAATAGGTACAAGGTAACAAAATGGAAATGAAATGTTAATGTGATTGGAATGACATATATATGTTGTTGTAGGGATTGAAATGATACGAATACAATGATAACGCCCGTGTGAACTTAGTAAAGGATTAGGATATGTGTGTCAAAAACTTGACCGCTGCCATACGTGTGAACATCTGGACTGGAAATATTGCAGCAAAAAAGATAGAAAATAGAACAGTGGTGTCTGCAAGTATACATGTCAAATTCTAATATAGTAAGTTTACTACGAAATACTTCAAGAAGTATTCCAAGGATCATACCCAATGGAGGTTGAATCAAACTAAAAACTACTTTTTACACTTATAGGGCTAAACAGTAATAATCGAAATTATAGTACGAAAAGAAAAACCAAATAAAAAATTAAGCAAACAAAATAATAATAAATAAATAAATTTAACAGTCGAAATTCACTTAATTGACAATCAGAATATTAACTCACGTCTATGTTCATAATTAACTTCAGAATTCGGGTTTTAATGAATTAGGTAATAATTAATTAGTTATTACCTCTCGGCCTCTAACTAATTAACTAATCGACAAAAACCACTTATCTCTTAACCTTGTAGTTTAAACCAATTGAATTAAGAGTTGCTTGGTAAATTATTCTCTCGACCTTATCTACCTAAATTACTTCCTAAGGTTGTTAATCCTAGGGTTTAAGTATACATAATTCAAGCTAACTAATTCTAAGACAAACTTTACTTCTTTCATTAATACTTTCAATGGTTAATCTTCCTATGAGTTTAGCTACTCGTGGATCTAAATACAAAATTTCTAAACTTTAGTTTAAACATGCAAAGAAAATTTTAAATTAAAAAAAAAAGGAAAAGAGAGATTGATTCATTTCAATATTGGATATGCTCGAAAGCCGAAGACCCTTTAATAGTCATCAAGATAACGTCAGTTACACGTGAAAAACAAGGAAAATTATGAAATACTAAAGAAACAAAATCTTGGAATTAAATTCAGTCCAAGTTTGAAACATGAATAATAATTTTGTAACAAAACTAAAACTAAAATTAAAAATCTAAAATCTACTCTAAAAACCACTCTTTAGCTAAACTTGAACATAATTATATATATGCAGTTGTTTATAACCTACTTATGTAAAATACAGGCAATTAAACTAAATAAAGTACATTGTGCAAACAAGAACACCCTCAACAATATTTTGGCCTCCGTCACAATGGTGTCATGATACCATAGGACTGGTGTCGCGACACAGAACCTTGAATGAGACTTTTCTTACTTCAAAATATGACTGGTGTCGCGACATTGACGTCGTCCCATTGGAAATTTAAATTTACTAAAAGTGCAGATAAAAATGAAAGAATAGAATATTTAAACTAATAGAACAACTTTATGAAAAAACATAAAGATTTGTTTACTTTATTTAATTTTCATTATATGTTAAATTATGACACTACAGACAGTAGTAGTTCTAGTAATTCTGATAATCTAGAAGGCTTAAAGGTTACTAGTTATAAATCTGATAAAGAAAGCACTTCAACAGATGAGGAAGAAAATATAGAAATTCCAGAACTAATGGATACTGAAGAAACAGATCCTTATGGAAAAAGAAAAATAGAATCACTATGATGATTATCTGAGAACTTTTAATAAAAACTTTGAAAAAGTTGAAAGCACAACTAGAATTTTTTGTAATCAAACTGAAAATATAGCTACTAATGAAATTAAATCTAAATATCCAGGAGAGTCATCTAGTCAACCTATACCAAATAGGATAGATGATTTAAATACAAGAAATGTGGCCCAAGATGGAATATATTTAGACTTGACTAATATTCCAATATTAGATTATGAAAAACCTATAGATGATTTAGGCACAATCGACGACTATTGTTGTAAACAACAACAATACTTGGACAAAAGAAAATTTCTTAAATTATTTTGTTGGAACATTTCAAGGATATGTTCTACAATTTTTAAGAAGGTGGGAAGAATCAGACAAAGGAAAAGAACAAAAAGGGCAGTTAATAAACCAGATAGGAACTCCCAAAGATCTTTTAAAAGGATTAACTTTTATTCTAAAAATAGAATTTTGTGGCTATTTTGATAAAAAAAAGATCAGGACAGTGTATCTAGTTACATATTGTCAAAAATTAAATTATGTGATATTAGATATTTAGAAGAATTTTCTAAAAAATTTCTTTATGAATATCCAAAACTAAAAAATGAAAATATAGAATTTTGGAAAAATCAATATTTTCATAAATTACCACCACCATGGGATGAAATTTGTATACAAAAACATATAAATTATCTAGAAAAACACAGTAAAAAGGTTGGAGTAGCATCAGAAAATATAGACTCTATAGGAAATAGAGTAAAAATATGTATACAAAATTCTTTTTTGTCTTCATCTGGATGCCTTATTGTTTAAGTCATCTCTGAACTTGAATGTGGATCTTCCACGTAACCTTCTTGCTTTTATCCTTCTTAGATATTATCTAGATCAATTAACTCTATTTCATCTAGATGTAATGAATCTGGTGATAGTGACAGTCTTGGTGAGTTCCAAAGCTCCCATGTGTTTCTGATTTCATCTATTATTTGTGATGGAAAATCATCGATCTCCATTTCAGCTATCTTTTTTAATAATTGCACGGATTCTTCATCTCTATAGTTTTGGATATTTCCAGTATCATCAGTCACTATCTGTAACGCCCCTAACCCGAATCCGTCACCGGAATAGAGTTACGGAGCATTACCGGAGTTACCGATTTATTTATCAGATATTTCATTTCATCTAACGTTCATATTTGGAACCAATTAAAATCAAATATATTGTCCCTTAACGTACTTATTTTTCTCGATATGTTTTACTTGAATTTATTACTCATCTCAATTTAATTAATTTCCTTGTATCAACGTATAAAAAAATCACCTATTTACATGTCATGATAAATATCATTCTCTTGCCATTTCTTCATAAACATAAATCAGGTAATTCATTATATCGATATTTCATGCATTTAAAAATACAATTCAAGTTACAATAACTTACCTCGTTGCTTGTACATGTTTATAATTTCATTAATCCGATATTTTTTTTTCACGTTCAAGTCTCGTATTCGAGTTATCCGGATCTTTATAAAGAAATTTGATCGTCGTTTTCATTTATTTCATGTTGTAATACATTCAATTAATACTCTAAACAAAATTACCATTTTACCCCTAAACTTTTAATTAATGACGATTTCATCCTTAGGTTAAAATAAAATAAAATTATTACAATTTAATCCTTATTCCCAGCCGTTATTCTCAAACAAATTGCTAACAACCCATGAATTCTATAAAATATCAAAATTTTCCATAATTTCAACACTTTTTAATTTGATCCTTAAAACATGTTTTTCCCTGATCTTGAGCTAAATTAATAATTTCATTCAATTTTGTAATTTTAAATAATAAAATAATCCATTTCATGCAAATTGGTCATTTCTAACATTTTTACAAAATTGCCCATAAAATTTTAGTTTTATTCAATTTAGTCCATAAGCCTAAAACATGCAAATTAGCCATGCTAGCTGAATATTCATACATATTTTCATCCTCCTCCTCTCCATTCCACATCCTTAATTTATATAACATGCAACAAGTAACATTATCAATAATTTCACTATTTACTTATATGTATATTCAAAACTGTCCATTTGCGTCATAGTCACTAAATTATTTATATCTTAAGCTACAGAACTCTAAATCAAGATCCGATAATTTTCCCTGAAACTATACTTGCATATCTTATTACCATAAAATTTTCAGAATTTTTGGTTTATCCAATAAGTACAGTTTATTCTTTAAAGTTACCCCTGTTTTGTTGTCTTACAGTTCCAACCCTTCTTCACTAAGAATTAATTATATTATCGTACGAGGTTCGGATGATATTCCCGATTATTTCTATTGAAAATAGACTCATTAAGGATTCTAAAAATATAAACTTAAGCCCCTAATTATTTTTATCCAATTTTTTTTTATTTTCTAAATTTAGAACAGGGGAACCCGAAATCATTCTGACCTTGTCTCACAAAAGTTATTGTATCTCATGATTTACAATTCTGTTACTTACATAATTTCTTTTATAAGAAACTAGACTCAAAAATAATTAATTTTATATTTTATTCATCCTCTAATTCGATTTCTACAATTTTTAGTGATTTTTCAAAGTTAGACTACTGCTACTGCCCAAAACAGTTTTAGTGAAAAATATTGATTTCCATTTAGCCCCAAATTTCATATTTCATACAATTCAATCATTGCTCAATTAACTCCTCAATTGAGATAATTTTTCTCATTTAATACTTTATTCCATCATTTTGAACTACTTCATAAACCTTGAAAACCAGAACTTTAACACTAGACCTTAATTCCAAACTCTTTCACAATTAGGTCCTAAACCAATTTTCATCAATTTTACTTGATAAAATCACCATATATCAAAATTAAAGCTTCAATTCTATGTTTATTCATCATATTCTTCCAGTACTTATCCATAAAAACTTCAAAAATTAGCCATGGAATCAAAAACTAATGAAATAGTAAGTTGGACCCAATTGTAAAAGTCCAAAAACATAAAAATTTCAAGGAGAAAGCAAGAATTAAACTTACATGAAGCTAGAGTATGAAAACCAGCTTGAACCCTCCTCCATGGTTGTTTTTCAGCTGATGAATATGAAGAAAAATGAAGAAAATTCTAGATATTCCAATTTAGTCCCATTTTTATTTAGTTAATTTTGGCAATTTTTCAATTTTGCCCTTATTTTACCCATTTTCTGATTTTTCTCAGCTATTGCCGCCCAAAATATCTCCTTTGGGCTTATTTGCACTTTAGGTCCTTCCTCATTTGACAATTGAGCTATTTAATCATTTTAGCAACTTTTACACCTCTTTCAATTTAGTCCTTTTTATTTAATTAGCTATCAGTACTTTAAAATTTCTTGACGAAACTTTAATAATAACTTATTAACACTCCATAAATATTTATAAAAATATTTATGGCTCGATTTAAAATTCCCGAGGTCTCGATACCTCATTTTCGATTCTATTTATTTTAATATATATATTGTACACTATTCACTATTTCAAAATTTTTCCTAACTTCACATTTAACTTATACTCACTAAATTAATAATATTTACTACTCATTTGTCGGATTTAGTGATCTCAAATCACTGTTTCGTCACCACTGAAATTAGGCTGTTACACTATCCTTCTTCCATCAGTCCAAAGTTTGTAATTCTGATATTGAAGTACATATTGAGCTGTTGTCATTAAATCAATCCCTGCTTCAGTCTGATAATAATTAAAATTATTATAACACTTATAAATGTTTTTTTGTCAAGTGTTCTTTGTCTTCTTTGATAGCTAATAACTTGGGGCTTCCAATCGTTCTTTGAATAATCCAAATTTGATATGGCTGATAAAATCTTTCTTTTTCAGCAATACCAATAAGGCTACTTATTTGAATATGGAAATAATAGTAAAAATCACATTGGTTTACTATTTTTGATAATATAGACTTAATAATTGCAGGAAAATCTTTTAATAAATTGAAAGAAAAATTTTGAACTACTATTTCTTTAACAAAACCCCATTCAATACTTTTATATCAAATAGTTCATGATCAAGTCTAAATTTTACTGAAGGAAAATTTTCATCTATATCATTTGTAAAAACATATGCTTGTAAGAAATATTCTGAAAAAGTATTTTTAAATCGAGCTTGCTGGTTGCAAATAGTTTTATTTATTTTTGTAAAAATTTCTACTGGTAATATTTTTCTAACTTTATTATATAAACATATTCTAAATATTTTATTCATAATAGGACTGTTTGTTCCTTTATGATCAAAATATTGAAATATATCAAGAAGATTGTTTATCTCCCTAATATCCATATATTTTATTTCAAGTTCTTCCCAGTCTCTATATAAAATAGATTTTAATAATAAACCATGTGCTTCATTTTCTTTAGTTGTTTTTTCAACTAAAAATTGTAAAAATTTAGTAAGAGCTATTCTGAAATTTGCTCTTTGTTCAGAATTATGGGTTTTCCATATTTCATTAATAAAATTATATAATTCTGACGGTAGACCTGGATTATAAAAATCTTTTATTTCTGGAATTTGTTGTTGTTTCAATAAATTTTCTGCTCCTTTTATAATTTCATAATAACTGGCTTAAAATGCCGAATTTGGATCTTGAGACCAAGGGTATTGACTTACCGTTCTTGGTGTAAAAGATAATTGAGATCTAATTGGTTGTCTTATCACTGGATAAGGAACATAATATCCCTGGTTAGGATAAAATGATGCCTGTGGAGATATAGTAACAAATCCTTAATTAGGATTTATTGACTTCCCTTTGTTGGGTTTTTTATGGACTATTTTTTATGGACAGTAGTCCATTCTCCAACCTGTTCTAGAGGTTTTTTACCTCTATCCATAAGGCCTGCTAAGATAATCAGCAATAATATTATCAGTACCTTTCACATATAAAACTTCGAAATTAAAAGTACATAATTCATTGTACCATCTAATTCTCCTAGGTACAGTTTCCAAACTTTTGTTAGTAAGAAATTGTTTAACCGCTTAATTACCAGTTTTTATAACAAATTTTTCAGGTGCTACATATATAAGAAAATTTTTTATTCTTTTTTTAATTGCTAATAACTCTTTTTCATATATAGCACAGTTTATTTCATTTGGTTTAAATTTACCTGAACTATATTCACATATTAATTCTTCATTTTCTTCAGTATCCATTAGTTCTAGAATTTCTATATTTTCTTCCTCGTCTGTTGAAGTGTTTTCTTCATCAAATTTATAACTAGTAACCTTTAAGCCATCTAGATTATCAGAATTACTAGAACTACTACTGTCTGTAGTGTCATAATTTAACATATAAATATAATTAAATAATGTAAACAAATCTTTATGTTTTTCATAAAGTTGTTCTATTAGTTTTAAATATTCTATTCTTTCATTTTTATCTGTACTTTTAGTAAATTTAAATTTCCAATGTTCTATAAGTTCCACTAAATTGGCTCATCAATCCTACCCTAGGCCCATATTGGCCCAACAGGTTGTTACAATACCAAAATATGCATAAAAATGCTTATTTTACTAAAATTGCATTTAGACTACTAAATTGTAAACTATTTGAAATACTAATAAAATGGTCAGAAAACAAGTTCATTAAGTGTCGAAAAGACTTTAATTTGCCACAACGAATTGCGGTAGATCATACATACAGGCCCTATCGGTCTTGATTTAAACATATAATATTAGCATAACATGTCAAAATGTGAATTCTTGCCATGTTTTCATTTGAAAGTTAATTAAACTAAATTGAGATAGTCTAGGTTGCTTCGACAACATAGCATCACGCATTCGAATTCGACAGCCAGATTGTATAGGGTGTCACAATAGCATTTTTACTAAAAAGTTGGTAACCTTTTTTATGTTATCAATAATTTATTACTATTTACCAATCTTCTTTAATTATGGAATTTGTTATATGCTACGAATAAATTACATAAATAAAACTATTTTCCACTTAACTATTACAGAAGTTTGGACCTAGACATCCAAGTATATAAAATTATCAATTTATACACCATCGTTGAGGATATTAAAATTTTTAGTCACCCAATCATTAGATACTAACAATTGGATGAGTGAAGTTCTAAACACATTTATGATGACACGTAGTGCTACCACATCATCCAATGTACAACTTATCATTTACTTTTTAGTTATTATAGTTTGAAGCTAAAAGTAAATATATTATAGTTATGACTACTTAACTTTTCAAGAAGTTATAATTTAGTTACCAAAATTTGAAATTTATAATTTGATCACCAAATTTTTATGTTTGTCAAAACTTACTTTCTTAAATTTTTGTCTTAATAATCAATATTTAATTGTCAAAGAAGGTTTCACTATTTTTTAATGAAATTAAAAATATATTTAAATTCTATTTTATTTTAGTTATTATCTTTTAAATTTAATTTTTTGGAATTTTTTCTTTAAGTATTTACTACAAACTACATCACCAAATCAAGAAATTACAATGGGAATATGAAAATTCTCATAATGCCAAGACAAAATATTAATCATTTTACAAATCTAACGACCAAATTGTAAATATTTTCACAATTTAGGTGAACTGAATAAATTTTTCAAAAAATATCCAAAAATAAATTATTTTAAAAAAAAATTCATAATACCACATGGACATTACCATGTAAGATGTTAAATATTGTGACAACTTATAGATATTATATTGTTTTGTAACCTAATTATTAGTAAATAATAATTGAGTAATCAAGATTTTTAGTAACAATAAGATTGGTGCCTAAACTGACATTTTGATAGTTACATAGTCAAATTGAACCTATTTAAAAATGGAGTGGTCGTATTTATAAATTACCTTTTGTTATCAATTATATATTACTACTTTTCAATGGTTAACTTCTATTATTCATTATTATTTTAAAATTATTACTCTCTTTTTTGTAAAAAAACAAAAGAAAAAACGCGGTGAAACTGCTCTCCCACTCCTCTTCCTCTTGCCAACACCGCCATGTAATCCGATACATTGTTCCCTTCCCACTACACATGTTGCACTTGAACCTCCTATTCCCAATTCAATAATTCCTTCAGTTCTCGCAACACCATATTATGGTGCATTTCTTGTTCCTCACCCCTAAGTAATTGAACAATAGCAACAGTATAAACTTTGTAACACTCCTTGTCCATCCCAGTGGCCTGTACAAACGAGAGACACTAATGGGATATTTTAGAGCAGATTTCAATACTTTATTTAAGAAAATAAATGATAACTTTTTTTATAAAACCATATAAAATGGATAAACTATATTTTACAGTTTTAAAATCTTACTAAAATCATTTTAAAATGATTTGTGAGTGTTTAGAGGTGTTTAGGACCAAACTCGGGCCTTAAAAGGCCCTTTTTGCACTAAACAGTGCAGTGTCTCCAAAAGGTACAAAGGGTTTGGTAACTAGGGCCTTAAATACCAAAATTGTAGTCCTTGTACTATTTTTGAGGCATCCTGTTGATTGGCGTCCGGTCCCTCTAGGGCCAAGTATTGATACCCTTGTTCTTAGGTAAAAAAATTGCCTCAAAACTCTCATTTTTAAGCAGCAAACTTCACCATATCAAAAACCTAACTTTAGTAACTTAAAAATCACATTTTAATGGAAAAAAAAATTATGCAACACCTCCAACCTAGACTTTTATAAAAACATGTTCAAAAGAAATCAAAAGATCAACATTCTTTATTCATGAAACATAGTCAAAATGTGGCAAAACATGTCAAAACATTCAAGATGTTAAGCTAGCATATTAGACTTATATAAAAACACTCAATAACCAAACTAAAGTATGAAAAACAAAGCATGCATGCATGCATACATACATTCAAAGTAAATTTAGCATGTGGCTCAAGACCAACCAAAATAAGTAAAATAGATATCACCATTACAAATTAGAGTAATATGAAACAATCGTATATGCACCAAATACAATTGTTTCATAATCTTCAATGATGACTATGGTGCATGCTTGTGATCCTTGAGAAGCACGAGACCTTGATTCGAAAGACCTATGCACAAACATAACGGCAAGTTAAGCATAAAGCTTAGTAAGATGATATGGATAAATGTAACACCCCTTACCCGTATCCAACGCCGAAACAGGGTATGAGGTATTACCGGACTTGAGTACTTGTAATCATTTAAAACTGAGACACAAAATTTCATCAATTTTAAACTTTTCAAACATATTCAAGACTATCTACATTAAATGACTTTATACAATAGAGACCTTCAAATAACATAGGTTAATATCTTAGGCCAACTCCTAGCAACTTAATAACAATTAAACGAGTCCCCATACATGCCAAAGACTTAAAAATACTTTAAAACCTTTATATATGGATCAATAGTTTGATAGTGTGATTTAACCTCCGGGAACCTCCAACTCGAGCTAACATCTGTGACACTATAGGAAAAAGCAAAGGAAGGGAGTAAGCATTATAGCTTAGTAAGTAAATATGTAAATATTAATAAACAATACATTATCATACATTAAACAAAGTCACAATATGTTCCCGGAATATTACCATCACAAACACACATATTTTCACTATTACAATTATAAACAGGTTCAAAACAAGCTGTCTAGCAGAGTACCAGCAGCTAAATTATTTATTTCTGGAGCTACAGAACTTTAAATTACAAAATATTAATTTTTCTTGAAACTATATTCACGTATATTTTTACCATAAAATTTTCAGAATTTTTGGTCTAGCCAATTAGTACATTTTATTCATTGAAGTTACCCCTGTTTCACTGCTCAACTGCCCTGACCACTCTTCACTACAAATAAATTTTCTCTTCGTACAGAACTCATATTTTGCTATCGTTTATTTTATTTGAAACTAGACTCATTAAGCATTTCAAACATACAAATTATATCCCATAATTAGTTTTGTAAAATTTTTAATGATTTTTCAAAGTCAGAATAGGGGATCTCGAATTCATTCTGACACTGTCTCGCAAAAATTCAAATATCACATAATACAGAACTCTTTTTCTTCCCCTGTTTCTTTTATATGAAAATAGACCCATTAATATTTAATTCCATAATTTATTTGAGATTTGATTCAACTTCCATGATTTTTGGTGAATTTTCAAAATCACGCAACTGCTGCTGTCCAACACTGTTTTACTACTAAAATTCACTCTTACATAATTTCACTTAATCCATTTTGTCTTATCGAAGTTCGCTCAAATATCGAGCACATTGCTCATAATTTTTTTCATAAACATATATCTGCACTTATTCATCACATAATCATGTTCACATGTATTTTTACTTAATCAATTTTCCCGTTGAACTCTTCGGAATAATAACTGATACTCGGTTGCTTGCACATATTTTCACACTTGTAGTCAAGGCTATCTGGTATGCATAGTAGCCTGCACATAGTACTACACATGCGACCAATTATCCGGGACACATAGTAGCCTACACTTAGTTCTACACACGTGATCGAAGTTATCGAGTACGCATAGTAGCCTGCACTTAGTACTACACATGCGACCAATTATCCGGTACACGTAGTAGCCTACACTTAGTACTACACACGTGACTTCACAATAGATCGTTCGTATCATTCCTATTCCGAAGGCTCAGCCGGGAAATTCCTTACTTTCCAATATGTTACAAATTTATTCATAGTCTTTTTTTTTCAATTTGTAATTTACAACAAATAATCATTCTATAGGCAGCCACATTCTATATGATAACAAAATATAATAAAGTAAAAAGAATCGATGAGTTATTTACGTACAAACTTACATACTTTCCCATTTCCATGTCGAATTAATATTGAATATTTAAATCATCATAATTATACTCACTTTCAACACCTCGGCAATCATAGTAAATATATAAATTTTACATTGAAACATGCATAAATTAATGCTTATTATACATATGAACTTACCTCGAGACTAAAATGGCCATTTTACCAACTTTCCCGATTTTTGATTTTTCTCCCATTCCAGGTTCAAATCTCATTTTTCGGGTTCTAAAACATCATATTTTACTTATTTAATTAATGTACTATTCAAAACAGTCCTTAACTCAAACTTTGGAAAAATTACAATTTTGCCCCTAAACTTTTGCATATTTACACTTTTGCCCCTAGGCTCGGGAATTAAACTTCATCCCTTATTCTTATGTTTTATGACATGCTGATCATTTTTACCTTCTATGGAAACATCAAATTCTCACTCTAACACATAGTTATGAACAATAACAACTTTTACCGATTAAGCCGTTTTACTCATTTTTACTTAAAACCACTTAGTAAAAGTTGTTTAACATAATTTCAGCCTTCATATTCTACCATAAAACATCAAAATAAACACATTTCACCTATGGGTATTTTTCCAAATATGAACCCTAGCTTAAATTATTGCTAGAATAAGCTTAATCAAGTTACCGGGATTCCAAAAACGTAAAGACTTGAAAAACGGGGCTAGAACGGACTTACTATTGAGCTTGGAAAGCTTGAAAACCCTAGCTATGGATTCCCCCATGCTAATTTCGGCCTCCATGAGAAAGATGAGTCAATTTTGGCTTTATTTTCCCTTTTTATTTCTTTTAATTACCAAATGACTAAAATGCCCTTAAGGCCTTTCTTTAAAATTTTGTCCTATTCATGCCCATTTTTGACCAAAAAAAAATAATGGTCTAATTAACATTTAAGGACCTCCTCTTTAAAACTCCATTTCAATCAAGTACTTATGAATTAGAACACATATTTTGCAACTTTTGCAATTTAGTCCTAAAAGTCCAATTAAGCACTTTATCAGTAAAATTTCTTAACGATATTTTTACACAATATTTTAATCAATAAATAAACCTTAAAACTTAATCGGAATAAATTTTTTGACTTCAAATTCGTGGTTCTAAAACTATCATTCCGTTTAGGCCCTAAATCGGGCTGTTATAGCAACTTCTGCAGATAAGCCCTAATAGGCAAATTAAACATGCAATCTATAAAATTTCTTATCAATACTCTAACACATGCATCTAATCACTCGGTAAATCATAAAAATTAATCAAAATAAACTTTTCTATCTCAGATTTGTGGTTTCACAACCACTATTCCATTTAGGCCCTATTTCGAGATGTTACAATAAAACCTTAAATACTTACCTTCAAAATTGAGATCCAGATAATATAAAAGATTATATAATTCATTTAAAAGAAATGTGAATGGCATCTACATGTCAATTCAAAACAACTGTAAGCAGTTTAGTACAATGAGAACATACAAGTAATTTCATTGAATGACTTACGTATAAGTTTATATCATGCCATAATCAATTTATTCTCATAAATCAGAGTTAGTTAACTTCAACCCTTAGTATGCCTAGAAAATAAATATAGGATGCTTGGGACTAATTATCTAAAACTATAATAACAGGAGCGCTGAAGCACAGGTGTCTGAAGACCAAATCAAGATTGCATTGAAGTACTAGAAACAGGAGCACCAAAGTATGAAAATAGGAGTCCCTTATTGGCATGCCAATTGTATCCTAACCATTTAACTAAGCTACTAAGGCCTTATTTTAGAATTTCCATAATGTCAGTATTAGCATCATGAATCAAGTTTACAAGTTTAGAACAATATCCTAGGCAAAAATGACTACAATACGAAATCACAATTTCATTCATAATATTAAATCATCAAATCAAGATTCAACTCCCATTAACATCTCCAGACTTAACTAGAAAATCATTTATAAATTTATGTTTTTGCCATCAACAACATTTTCAAGATCATAGAACATTAATATAGTATAATATATATTCTGTTAAATATGACTCCTATTTTCAGTCAAATTTGAAAAATAATCTTTCAGTTAAACTCTGTTTACTTGTTTTAATCAAACACTTATTAGTTTAGATTATTTTATTGTTATTTGACCTATGAATTTAGCCTATAAATAGGATCTTTTACAACCTTAGAAAAATACACCTATTAGAGATTAGAACTCATAACACATTTAGAGAATTTTGTGTTTACGTTTTGAGGGTTCTTTGTTTTCGGGTTTTCAGGGTTTAGTCTTTATCTCCACTTTTGTACTCTTCGTTCTTTTGCCATTATAATAAAATTATCATTGCCCGTGGTTTTTTACCCTCTTTGGAGGGGTTTTTTCACGTTAAATTTGTGTGATCTATTTCTCAATTTTTCTACTATTTTTCTTGTTCGTTGCTTAATCGGGTCGATCCTAACAAGTGGTATTAGAGCTAGTTCAATTTTCATAGATCAGCCCATTCAGATATGGCAGCAACAAGGTTTGAAATTGAGAAGTTCGATGGTGAGACAAATTTCAATTTGTGGCAAGTTCGGATGATGGCAATTCTAGTACAATCTGGTTTGAAAAAGGTTGTTACAGGGAAAAAGCCTGAGAATCTAAATAAAACAGAATGGGAAGAGCTTGATGAAAAGGCTTTGTCTGCAATCCAGTTGTGCCTCGCAAATACGGTATTACAGGAGGTATTGATGGAGAAGACCTCATCTGCCTTGTGGAAAAGGTTAGAAACTCTTTATGTGACTAAGTCTCTGGCTAACCGTTTAGTGTTGAAACAACGCCTATTTACGTTTCGCATGAGCGGATGTGAGCTTCTTAGAGTTCACATCAGTTAATTCATTACTCTTTTAAATGATTTAAAGAACCTTGAGGTTCATATTGATGATGAAGATCAAGCTATGCTATTATTGTGCTCTTTACCTCCTTCATACAAGTCTTTCAGGGAGACTCTGATTTATGGCAGACATCGTTTGAAGATGTGAAGGGTCATTTGTTGAGTAGAGACAAACTCGACAATGAGTTTCATTTGGATAGCAAGACAGATAGGCAAGCTTCCATTTTGGTAGCATCAAAGAAACGAGACAAAAGGTGTCGCTATTGTAAAAAGTTAGGTCACGTCAAAGTAGATTGTTATAAACTGCGAAATAAAAGAGCTGCTGAGAATAACGAGGAAGATGTAGCTGGTGCTAATTTGGCCGATGAAACTGGTGATGATTTCTTGTTAGTGTCAACAAGCGATAACTCCAAGCTCACGTCCGAGTGGATCCCAGGTTCAGGATGTTCTTTCCACATGTGTCCCAATAGAGAATGGTTCTCCACATACAGTTTGGTTGAAGGTAGAGTTGTATGCATGGGAAACTATTCATCTAGTAAGGTAATTGGTATTGGTACTGTTAAAATTAAGATGCACGATGGGACGATTAGGACACTCTCAGATGTCAGGTATGTACCTGATTTACGAAAGAATCTCATCTTTTTTAGTATTTTAGACTTGAAAGGATGCAGAATTAAGATCGAGTCGAGCGGCATTAAAGTATCTCGTGGAGCTCTCGTTTTGTTAAAAGGTAAAAGCACCAGTAGTCTTTATATTCTAGAAAGTTCTATAGTGACCGGTGAAATCGGACGTCCCTCGTCCGTTACGGAGTTGAAGTCAACTCGTTTGGAGCGGAGGCAACTTGGTCATAGGAGGGAAAAAGGTATGACCATTTTGTTGAAGAAAGGTTCTCTTTTGGATGCAGGTTTTGAAAAGTTAGGGCACTATGTTCGTGAAAATCAGACTCGGGTTAGTTTTGATTTGACAGTGTACAAGTCGAAGGCCAGAAGTCTTCCAGTTTCTAAGCACAAATTCGACTCAATTAATTCCCTGCATAGTTCAAGATAGGCTCGTGGCAGGCTTTGGCAAAAATGACTTTGTGGAAATATGAGTCAATGTGGAGATTTATTAAATATGGCTCCTATTTTCAGTCAAATTTGAAAAATAATATTTCAGTTAAACTCTGTTTACTTGTTTCAATCAAACACTGATTAGTTTAGATTATTTTATTATTATTTGACCTATGAATTTAGCCTATAAATAGGATCTTTTACAACCTTAGAAAAATACACCCATTAGAGATTAGAACTCATAATCTATTTAGAGAATTTTGTGTTTACGTTTTGAGGGTTCTTTGTTTTCGAGTTTTCGGGGTTTGGTCTTTATCTCCATCTTTTGTACTCTTCGTTCTTTTGCCATTATAGTAAAATTATTTTTGCCCGTTATTTTTTATCCTCTTTGGAGGGGTTTTTTCACGTTAAATTATTGTGATCTATTTTTTAATTTTTCTGCTATTTTTCTTATTCGTTGCTTAATCGGGTCGATCCTGACATATTCAATAATATTAATTTCAAATAGGAGTTTTAATTGGCTTTCAATATATCTTACCACATAAAAAGTATTCAAAAGAGTTGGAGAAGCTTAAATCAAGCTTAATCGACTAACTTTTCCCTTCCTTTGTTAGCATTCTCCTTTCCTTCTTCAATTTTTTTCATAAACGATAAATACTCGTTAACACATAATCAATAAATAGCCATTAATATGGTTCAAAATCTCAATACCTTAAAAAAAACATTAAGCATGTAGATGATGTAAACTATAAAAACTCATACCTTGATTTTATCTAGTCAACTCTCTAATTCAGTTTCTCATATAAGTGCTCAAACTCAGGCCTTTTAGAAGATGGAGATGATGAAGGGAGAAAAATTAAATAATGGTTTTGGGATGAAGGTTCTACAAGAAATTTGTATAAAATACTGGAAAAAAAGTAAAGATGAAGGAGAAAGAAAGAAAAATGGTGTGCAGGTTTTTTCTTCAATGGTCGGCCATAATAAGATATTTCTTTTCTTTTCATCATGTTTTATAATATATTAAACTATTAGTTTGGTGAATTAGTCAAACAAAGTTTTTGTCAAGTTATTTTAGCAATAAAGTTAAGTAAATGGGTTCCAGTATCATCTTCTCACCAAAACTCGCGATTTACTCTCCTATTTAATTTCCCCTATATTCTAAATGTTAAAAATACCTTTTAGTAGCAAAATTATCGATTTATTCTTAGGCTTGTATTTTTACTCTATTCGATTAAGATTAGATGAATTAATCAAAATTGTCTTTTAAAGGCTACTTCAATAATTTCAAATTTAATTTATTTCATAAAAAGGAAAAAATTTCATATCAAAATTCTACTAAATTTCTCGATTTATCAAGATAGAGTAAATATTTTTGGGGTGTTTAATACTTCCAATACTGCTCTTAGAAAACCAAAATGCCAGGCAAGCCGCAGTCCAATAAACGCTCCCCATAGCTCTGTTTGTAGCACGCAACACGTTCCAATTCCCTTTGAAAATCCCAATCCCTAGCATCCCGCAAAATTAGTCTTTAATTATGACATTTGCTATCAATATTTGCTCTATTAATTGCTAATTACCGAAAAACTGAATTAATAAAAGGTTTGTAATTTTAAAAACATATAATTTAATGATATACACTTGTGAGCTAAATTGAAATTTTGATATAAATTAAAGTCTAAAAGTTGTTTTCTTGTATAAAAAATTTTATTTTTATTAATAACTTAAAGCAATTTTCAAATTTTTAATGATAACATTTATAATTATTGTGTTATAATAATTTATGTTTTTCATTATTTATTACAATATTATTATTAATATGTCACTATAATATTTTTAATTATTTTCTAATAAATAATCATTGCTTTTTTTTTTTATCAGTACATATTGTAGGAAAAGGGATGGGGATAGGAATTTAAGCCATCTAATCATTAATTGATGAATGATTAAACATTCAAATTTCAACTCAATGAATTACGCATGATATTAGAAAAAAAAAAAACAAATATTATACAAAAACATTCTAAACGTAAGTTTAATAATATTTTTTTCTCTTAAAAGCAAAATTTATTTTTATAGTTTATATTGATAACTTTTATAAAATTTTAAAATTATATATAATTATTGCTTCATACATTTATTTAGTATAACTTTATCCATAAATTATAAATTGGTAAAAATTTCTTGTAATTAAAAAAGAAAAAATCAAATATGATTATGATTATGAGGTGGAACATTAAGACAAAAACTGGTGTAATAAAAAATGATTAACTATTGATAGATTCCTGAAAACCAGCAATAAAATGAATACTATCCTTCCTATAATATAAAAGTTAAACAGAAAACTAAGAAAAATATTCCATAAACCTAAAAGCCAGAATATGGTGCATTAGGCCCTTTATCCCCACCAACACTTGCATGTTGCAGTTGCAAATATTATGAAGGGGGGGCTTCAATACAATTCAATTGACAGGTGAGCTTTCTCTGTCATGACTGGATTCCATGTCACCATGAGACCCAGCACATCCCACACCTCACCTATGGACCAAAGTTAGATAGGGGATTTAGTAAAATTTCTTACGACTATGTATATGGGATAAATTAGAAGATTTGGCACCACCACCAAATTGCCACCGTGATGATTCCGAATATGTAGGTGGTGACCCTGAATGGTGATGCCTCACTTTCATCTAAGAACCCTTCGTACATGATTGTGTTGTCGACAAGTGGTGAGGTTGGCATCGCCGTTGTTGTCGTTTCTGTGTTCTGCCCTGGCGTTATCGCCTCTTGCGATGATTTCTGGCTGCAAATTACCAGCCGTTAAAAGAACTCTGGATAATTAATTATGTTGACAACAATGGTAATGTGTGGTGAAAGTAAAGTGGAGGTTTCGTATTAAGAATCAAAATGTATTTTGACTCTTTTATTTAAATAAATAAATAAAATAATTATCAAAAAGTAAATTAATCTTTTTAATTAAAATTTTAATTTATTTTTACGGTTAAAAATTAATATTATTAATAAAATAACTAAATATTGTATACGTAACGTGTCACATGTACTTCATTCTAACTTAAAAGGATCAATTTTTAATAATAAAAATAGATAAAAAAATTTAAAAATTATTTAATATTTAATATAAAGTACAAATATTAATTTTGTCAATTTTTAAATAAAAAAATAAAATATAATCCAAAACTAATTCTAAATAAAATAGAATCCAAAACGAGTTCTACCATACTTTTACCTTAAATGTGTTGGGATTGGAAGCATGTAGTTTATGGGCTTTTTTATAAAAGTAACCCTAAAAAATAAATTAATTATCAAAATAACCCATCTTTTTAATTATGTACAAAACTAATCTATTTTTTACAGTAAAAAGTAGTGGAGCCATATGATATAGCGCCACCACTTTGCCACGTCAGCCAGGGGTATTAAAAATTATTTTTTGGTGGAGCCATGTTGAATGGCGCCACTAGTATAAAATACTAGGGAAATACTAAAAATCTGGAAAAACGGGAGACTTAAAAAAAAATTCCATTTTTGGGTGGAGCCATTCTAAATGGCGCCACCACTTTTTTGATTTGTCAGGTCCTTATTTTTTTTTACTTTTTTTCTTATATTTTGTCTCTTTCTTAGATTTTTTTTTCTTTTTTAAGTTTTATATTATTTTCTTAATTTATTTTGCTTATTTAATTTATATTATTAATTTTAAAAAATTTGTAATATATATTAAAATATTTTATAATATTTTTTAAAATTTTAATTATTATTTTTAAAAATATTTTTTAACTTTATATATATATTTGTGAAATTAATTATTTATAAATTTTAAAAATGTATTTTTCAAAATAATTTTTTAAAATTTTAAAAAAAATAATTATTTTTTCTTGTTTTTCAGTTTTTTGAAGTCTAATTTTTTTTCTTATTTTATTTTGTTTATCTATTTTATTTATTTTTATTAAACATTTCAAATTAAATTTTAAATTAGTTTTTCATAGATTTTGTCTTTTTCTTTAATTTTTTTTCTTTTTTTAAGTTTTATATTATTTTCTTATTGTATTTTGTTTATTAGTGTTATAATATTTGAAATGTATGTTTAATATATTATTAATTTTACATAGAATTTTTAAATTAAGATTTTATAATTTTTTTGTTATTTTATTTTAGTTTATTTAATTTATTTATTTCTTATTATTAATTTTTAAAAGTTTGTAATGTATATTTAAAATGTTCTATAATATATATTTGTTAAAAATTTAAATATCAGTTTTAGATTTTTTTAAAATTTTAAATGTATATTTCTCAAATTAATTTTTGAAAATTATAAATATTATTTTTAAATATTAACCATATTTTTAATAATATAAAATATTAAAATAATTTAAAGATATGATCTTTCAAATTTATTATTTGTTTTTATTTTTAATAATATAAAACATTTAAACATTTAAATTTTTACATAAAATTTGTATAAAAAATTTAAAAAATGTTAAATATTTTTAAAAATAAATAAAAATTATAAATTTCAAAATTCTATATAAAATTTAAAAAATATTTAAAATCATTTAAACTATTAAAAAATATTTTAAATCATTTTAAATGTTTTATAATATTAAAAATATATTTAATATTTAAAAAATAATTTGAAAATATATTTTTAATATTTATAAAAATATATTATAAAACATTTTTAAAAAATACATTTCAAGTTTTTCGAAATAAATAAAATAAATAAGGACTTAAAAAAGAAAAAAGAAAGTCAAAACTTAAAAAAAAAAAAAAAAAAGGCTGAAACAAATAAGTTGGCTGTCAGACTTGAAAACTGGTGGCGCCAAATTATTTGGCTCCACTAGGAAATGGCATAATTGCTACCGGGCCCCCTAACTCTAAAAAATCACAGTATTTTGGCTCCACCTCTTGGTTCTTTTCTATATATAGAGTGGTGTAGTTGTTGTGTTAAGTGGAAAAGTTCAAAAAAATTGTTAAAAATGAATAATGAGGTGTTTTTGGTGTATGTTGTTTTTTATGGTGAAATTGTAGAAGGTGATATTGGCTGTGTATTTCAAGGCCAACAAAGAGTAGGTTTGCGATTCAAAAAAAATGTGAAGCTAGCAGAAATGAAAAGGAAGATCAGTGTGAAAATAGCTATCCGTTGTGGAAGGGCGATGTCCAAATTATTTTACAAGTTTCCAATCTCTACAGATCCGTTCAAATTTTGTGCGATGCAACTGTTAGATGATGATGACTTAGGCACTATGATGGAAATATGGGGGTCCAGTGAGAGTGTGAACCCCAACCGATTGAATTATTTCTTTGAGTTAGCGGACTTAGAGCCTGTTGAGAATGTTAGCCCAATAAGTCAACATCGCGAATTTGATTTTAATCTTAATGTTGGATAGACAGGCCAATTAGAATGCGGTGGAACGTCGCAGATACCCAAAATTCCTAATTATGGTAGGAGTTCGTACAACAACCCAACCCTCGGTCCCCGTCTACAAATACATCCGGAAGTGATAATAAGCACTGAGACAAATGTCAAAGAAATGACCAATAATGGTGAAGATTCTGATCAAGACGTTGAAGATTTTAGTGACCCCGATGTTGATGAGGTTTCGGACGATATCGATGATGAAGGCCCGGAGGAGGTTGAAGATGTTCACGGCCCTTCATTCTGTAACCCGAGTCATGGTATTATTTTACGAAATAAACCTGAGGGCAACATGTTGAACGTAGATCCAGATGCATTGCATGCATCCGAGTTCCTTAAGTACGCTAATATAGTATCTGCTCATAGATTGGCGTCAAATTCACAGTTCGACGAGTTGTTCGTTGGGCAACAGTAAGAGAACAAGGAGGATTGTGTGTTTGCCATCAAACAATACAGCATGAAGTTGTCGATTGATTACAAGGTTGCCAAATCTACACTGACATTATATGTTGAGGAATGTTGGAGAGCCGATGATGGGTGTGGTTGGCGAGTTCGTCTTTGCATTTATCTGAGAGGACTCAACTTGATGGCAAATACGAAAATTAGAAGGGCGTCATACATGTACTGTCGCATGCATGTCTCAAAACCACCGAAAATTGGATGACAAAAGTATTTGCAACTGCATCATGCCACTGGTGAAAGATAGCCCAATCATTCCTGTGTCGACATTGATTGTAGACATGCAAGCTTGATTTCAGTACAGAGTGTCATACAGGAAAGCGTGGTGGGCAAAACAAATGGCCATGCAACAATTGTACGGTGACTGGGATGAGTCATACAATGAACTTCAGAGTTGGATTTCAGCAATGGTAGAGTATGTCCCAGAAGCTCGCCGTGGACTTGCAAACGTTGCCTTATAGAGGCCCCTAATGGAGAATTGGCGGGAAAAGAGTGTTTGATCGATCATTGCGGACTTTCGATCCATGTGTTAGGGCCTTCTCCCACTGCAAACTGGTAGTGCAAGTTGATGGAACATGGCTTTATGGAAAATACACGCAGATACTTCTGATTGCGATTGCACAAGACGGTAATGGAAATGTACTACTAATCGCTTTTGCCATCGTAGAGTCGGAGAACTCTGAATTATGGGCATATTTCATTCAAAACTTACGGAGACATGTTGTCAGGCAAGACAACATTTGCATTATATCTGATAGATCAAAGGGTCTTGTTGCTGCAATTCGGCAATCGGAGGTTCCGTGGAGGTCTGTCTATTGTATTCGTCACATCGCTGTGAACTTCCACAATGAGTATAAGAACAAAGACTGGCGCAAACGAATTGTCAACATGGGTAAAAATATCGTATTTAAATTCATATTTGTAATTATTTCTAGTCTATTTCCTAATTTTAACGTATTTTATCAGAATATATACATAGGGTACGAACTGGAACCACACCGATTTACACATAAGTTGGCGAGGTTAGACTTTGATATGGCGGGCTGCAAACCTTCTCTTACACAGTGGTTGGGTAGCATAGAGCCGTGGCAATAGGCTCAATGTTTTGACGAGGGGTACCGTTATGGCCATATGACAACTAACCTTGTTGAGGCCGTTAACTCCGTCTTAAGGCGTACACGTCACTTGCTAATTTCAACTATTTTTTCAGCCACATTTTACAAGTTAGCAACCTTAATGCCAAAAATAGGGTTGAAACAAGCAAAACAGTTAGAGGCAGGACACGTGTACATCGAAAAAATCAGAAATGCCATGAAAGATAACACTCAAAGGGCTAGGTTGATCAATGTAGAACTATATTCTCGAAATTTGGAAACTTTTCGAGTGACAGAGTATATCAGTGGTTGGTCAGGTATCCCGCCACGGTCCTATGGAGTTGATCTCCGAAACATGCGGTGTGAGTGCGGGATGTTCCAAGCACTACGGTACTCGTGTGCGTATGTGGTTGCAGCTTGTGCTACCTATAGTTTGAATGTCAAACAATATATCGATGATGTATACACACTTGAACGTACGTTGCGTATTTGGGGTAACGAGTTCCCTGTATTAAGGGATATATCGACATGGGAAGTGCAATCGTCTGCATTCGAGATGTTGCCTGATCGGTCACTACGTAGGAGAGTCAAAAGTAGACCGACAATAACGAGGATTCAAAACGACATGGATGTAAGAGAACAAGTCGATCCAAAGCGTTGCACCATATGTAGAACAGTTGGCCACAATCGGAGCAAATGTCCCCATGGAAACGTCTACACTAGCCAATCTTCACGGTCTGAAAGAAATTAAATGTTATGGCGAGTCCATCTATATTATGATCTTTTAGAAATAAAGTTTGTATTATTTAGTGTTAAAATTATATTTAAAATGAATAGTTGCAACTTTTAATACTTTAAAAGATTTTATAATAGATTAAATAAAAAAACACTAATATCTAAGTTGTGAAACCTTAAACCAATACAACAAACATCACATAATATTTCAAATTTACATAACTTAAAATTGGAAAGAACCAGGAGTGGTATCATCGTTCGAGGTATAACAGTTTACGGGCTTTTGTTGACGGGGTAGACGTTGAGGTGTATTGTACACATCTGAAGGATTGGCAACTGGGTCGATCGTGGCTTGAGGCGGGGTGGAGTACATGTTATTACCAAATAAATCAATGGATGTCGGTGGTTACTCTAAGTCAAATAGACTCGAACCGCCTATATCTGGGTGATATGAACTCAAACCACCCATGTCCGGGTGATATGAACTCGAACCACCCATGTCCGGGTGATATGAACTTGAACCACCTATGTCCGGGTTATATGAACTGCTCTGGGACTCATCACAAAAAGTGTCAACCCATTGCTCCGATGTGTTTAAAACTTGGTCTTCCGAGTCGGGCTCCGCCATATGTTGATCCTCTACCTCCACCGTAGGTTGATTTCCACGTCTGTAGCCGTGACCTGGTACTATCATAAGTTGTCCACCATATAAATAAACTCGACGTCGATTCATGTAACACTGCATATATTCAGTCGAGGGACTGAAGTCAAACATGCAGGAGTGTATCTCAGGCCTCCTGTCGTACCGGGTATTCCATAGTGCTACATAACATTGATGTTCCACGCTCCAATCTAATGTATGTCTCCCCTGCATGGTCTTACCTTGGACATCAGCAAACTGTTGTGGCTCGACCGGCACAAATTGTTTTACACCTAATTTGTCGCAAAACTCGATCAGCGTTGTACCACTCAACGGTTGAGAAGTTGAGCACCAGCGAGTTAATGTACCACATACGAGCTTCAGTATGAACCCTCTGAGGAATAAGGGTTGCAATGTTTACTGCAGAATACGGCATCCACAAGAACTGCACAATATAACATAATGAGTCCATTCACATCACATACTGTAAGTGGATAAGTTAAATAAACGTTACTTAAACTATATTAATATATATTACTTTCTCTCCGGCGTACACCTTTATCATTTGACGGTAAATGATTAATGCCTGGCTCGCATCAATTCCCGTAGACGTCGCCCATCTGAAATTGAAACAAACACGTTGGCAATTAAACTTTGAAAAATATTATCCACACTTATGAATCGTTAAATGTTAAGTATAATTTTATTTTTACCTATTTATAAGTGGCCACGAATATGGTTGGTGCCTAACAGCCGCTAGAAACGGCATCCTATATATAGCCTAAGATGCGATGAGCCCGGACAACTAGCCATATTACTAACCCCCATTTTTTTGTTGCGACAGAGCTCATAGTATAATCATGACCAACACACTGCAGATCCCAGTGTAACTACGATCTGAGAAAAATCCTCCAATAAAGGCAAGTACTTTAAATGGACTCTATTAGACGTGTTGTTCGGCAGAAGTACCCCCCCAATCAACTGCATAATATAGGCTCGAGCAGCATACATCACCTCCTACTCAGTGGCAGTGCTCGATAATTGCTTAAAATTTGCTCTCAACCATGCTAATGTCAAGCATGTGAAATTCTGTTCCCCATCAGGAAGGGACCGTCCAAGCAGTCTGTGGCATACTATGGAAGGTTCCAACACTTTGTTTCGACCCGTGACTACAGCACCGTCAACTCGTAACCCAAGTTGCATAGCGACGTCTTCTAATGTGATAGTGCACTCCCCGCACGGCATAATGAAGGTGTGGGTCTCCGTATACCACCGCTCAACCAAGGCGGATAGTAAGTTTGGCCTCAAGTCAAACCTCCGGATCAATGCGACGTCCCCAAATCCGGCCAACCGTAAGTATGGCATGATCCGCTTGTCTGGATCGTACTTGGAAAAATGACACCGCAACCTCAAAACCCGATAACCATCCTGTATGGTAATTTTTTTATAAAAATATGATAAATCAATTATCTATATAATTTAAACATAAAAAAATATATTCAAGAGTAAAATTGAAAGGTTGAGAAAACAAAAACATCACACTTATATTATACCAACGTAACCATTCTAAGTATTTTTTTTATTTAAGTTAAATTGAATAAGTAATAATATATTAATAATAGAATGAAAATTTGTCACAAAATGTTAATAATAACACGTAGAAATCAAATGTGATTATTATATCCTAACCATAGTTAAGCATTAAATTAATTAAAATAAATATATTAATAATAAAAGAATGGGAGAAATTACAGGAATATGAACTGGGGACTAGTAAAATTACAAGAAAAGAGAAATTCATTGAGCAGCAACTCATACTCCACCAGTGTAAAAAATAAGTCCAAACCAGAAAGCAACCCAAGAGAAGATGATTGGTTCAAGCAAGTTCAATTTGACACCAATGGCTACAATACGTATATATTTCTAATTTTAAAATTTTATGATATCTTATTCAAATTTTAAAGTGAGTAATAGCGAAAAATTGTTTTTTAAGGAATACTAATATTTTTTTATATGATAAAATTTAAAAACATAAAGTATTTTTTAAACAAATACTTATGTTTTCTAGTTATTTATAAATTAACTAGTAAATAATCAAATATATTCACTTTTATTATTATTGTTTCAATAATATATATTAAAACTGAAAGAATTTTTTTTCATAAATCGAGCTCGTCAAGTAATAGTTTTGCGTATTAATCCCTACACACCGTCTAATAAATTAAGTATGAAATTAGTAAAAATAGAGTAAAGTTTTAAGTAAGTCGATTTTAAGGGGTAGTTATTTAAAAAAAATGAAAATATCCTAATTTATTTTTATAATATATCTATTCTATTATAATTTGTGTGATTAAATTAGATGTTTAGATGTGAGTGCTACTAACTTTTTTTTAAAAGTATACAAATACAATTACAAATAATGTATATCTAAATCAATTATAACAAAAATAAAGTATTACAAAGTATAATCAAATTAATAATCTAAAATGTTCAACAGAAGCTAAATAACAACTAATTAAAGATATGTATTTTAAAGCAGTCAAAACATGTTCAACAGAGTAGCGATTAGTCAAAAAAATTGGAAAACTAAACCGATTTTTTTTAAATTTATAATAGATTTTACTGTTTCGTGGATCATCGATGAAGTGTGATTCGTATTTGCTCCAGAAGACATCTTCAAATCTGTATAATATAAAAAAACAAACATACAATACAATTATTTATTATATTACATTAACTATAAAATATAAATATAAAAAAATAAAATTTTAACAGACGTACCTTTTTTTTTTCCTCACTCAAGTTCTTCATCTATACAAAGGGGGACCAAGCCCCACCCATATATATAACAATTTTTAAAAAAAAAAAAACAATAAAAAGAGTCAAAATAATAATAATATATTTTTAATATATTTTTTTAAAATTTATATTTATATTTAAATTTATTAATAGTCACATCACTGACATGATGTGACAAGTTATAATAAATATATATATATTTTAATTTAAACTTTAAAATTTAAATACATATATCTAATGTTAAAAAAAAATTTAAAAATAATATTTAAAATTGTAAAAAATATATTATAAAACATTTTAAATATACATTACAAAATTTTTAAAATTACTAATAAAATAAATAAACAAAATAAAATAAGAAAAAAACATAAAATTTCAAAAAAGTAAAAAAAAGGAAAAAGACAAAATTTTAAAAAAATATTTAAAATATTATGATTTCTTATATTATTAAAAAATTATAATTTTTAAATGTATTTAAAAATTTTATTTAAAATTTAAAAAAAAAATCTCAAAATACATATCTAAAATTTACAAATATATATATTAATAAAATATTTTAAATTTTTTAAAGTTAATAATAATAATTAAACATAAAAGAAAAAACAAAACAATAAAAAGAGTAAAAAAAGAAAAAAAATATTTAATATTTTTTTAAAATTTATATTTATATTTAAATTTATTAATAGTCACATCATTAACATGATGTGACTAGTTATAATAAATAAATATATATTTTTTAATTTAAACTTTAAAATTTAAATATATATACCTAATGATAAAAAAAGAATTTAAAAATAATATTTAAAATTGTATGTAAAATTAATAAAATATTAAACATACATTTCAAATATTATAAAACTAATAATTTCAAAACTAATTTGAAAAATACATTTTTAAAATTTATAAAAAATTAATTTCACAAATATATATATAAAGTTAAAAAATATTTTTAAAAATAATAATTAAAATTTTTAAAAAATATTATAAAACATTTTAAATATATATTACAAATTTTTTAAAATTAATAATATAAATTAAATAAGCAAAATAAATTAAGAAAATAATATAAAACTTAAAAAAGAAAAAAAATCTAAGAAAGAGACAAAATATAAGAAAAAAAGTAAAAAATTACAAAAATATATTAAAACCTGACAAATCAGAAAAGTGGTGGCGCCATTTAGAATGGCTCCACTTAAAAATGAATTTTTTTTTAAGTCCCCCGTTTTTCCAGATTTTTTAGTATTTTCTTAGTATTTTATACTGGTGGCGCCATTCAACATAGCTCCACCAAAAAATAATTTTTTAATACTCCTGGCTGAAGTGGCAAAGTGGTGGCGTCATATCATATGGCTCCACCACTTTTTACTGTAGAAAATGGGTTATTTTTGTACATAATTAAAATGGTGGGTTATTTTGATAATTAATTTATTTTTTAGGGTTACTTTTATAAAAAAGCCTAGTTTATGAGTATCTCCTACTTCCCGTTAGCAACGATGCCAATTATAGAACTTCAGAGTTCAGTGTGTCAGAGCATTTAGCTTAATTTGCGGGACTGAATCCGGTTCCATGAGAGATCGATGCGCTAAATTCAGATCCCCTGGAGCCTAGTTTTCAGGCTTTTTTATAAAAGTAACCCTAAAAAATAAATTATCAAAATAACTCACCTTTTTAATTATGTACAAAAATAACCTATTTTCTACAGTAGAGCCATATGATATGGCGCCACTACTTTGCACGTTAGCCAGGGGTACTAAAAAATTATTTTTTGGTGGAGCCATGTTGAATGTAGCCACCAGTATAAAATACTAAGAAAATACTAAAAAATTTGGAAAAACGGGGGACTTAAAAAAAATTTTCCATTTTTGGGTGGAGCCATTCTAAATGGCGCCACCACTTTTCTGATTTGTCAGGTCCTTATTTTTTTTTTACTTTTTTTCTTATATTTTCTCTCTTTCTTAGATTTTTTTTTAAGTTTTATATTATTTTCTTAATTTATTTTGCTTATTTAATTTATATTATTAATTTTAAAAAATTTGTAATATATATTTAAAATGTTTTATAATATTTTTTTAAAATTTTAATTATTATTTTTAAAAATATTTTTTAACTTTATATATATATTTGTGAAATTAATTTTTTATAAATTTTAAAAATGTATTTTTCAAATTAGTTTTGAAATATTAGTTTTATAATATTTGAAATGTATGTTTAATATTTTATTAATTTTACATACAATTTTAAATATTATTTTTAAATTATTTTTTTTATCATTAGGTAAATATATTTAAATTTTAAAGTTTAAATTAATATATATATATATATATTTATTATAACTAATCACATCATGTCTGTGATGTGACTATTAATAAATTTAAATATAAATATAAATTTTAAAAAATATATATTAAATATTATTTTATAAATATTAAATATTTTTTTCTTTTTTGACTCTTTTTATTGTTTTGTTTTTTCTTTTATGTTTAATTATTATTATTAACTTTAAAAAATTTGAAATATTTTATTAATATATATATATTTGTAAATTTTAGATATGTATTTTGAGATTATTTTTTTAAATTTTAAATACAATTTTTAAATACATTTAAAAAATTATAATTTTTTAATAATATAAGAAATCATAATATTTTAAATTTTTTTTTTAAAATTTTGTCTTTTTCCTTTTTTTTACTTTTTTGAAATTTTATGTTTTTTTCTTATTTTATTTTGTTTATTTATTTTATTATTAATTTTAAAAATTTTGTAATGTATATTTAAAATGTTTTATAATATATTTTTTTACAATTTTAAATATTATTTTTAAATTCTTTTTTTAACATTAGATATATGTATTTAAAGTTTAAAGTTTAAATTAAAAAATATATATTTATTATAACTTATCATATCATGTCAGTGATGTGATTATTAATAAATTTAAATATAAATATAAATTTAAAAAATATATTAAATATATTTTTTTATTATTTTGACTCTTTTTATTGTTTTTTTTTTTTTTTTAAATTTGTTATATATATGGGTGGGGCTTGGTCCCCCTTGTATAGATGAAGAAGTTGAGTAAGGGAAAAAAAAAAGGTACGTTTATTAAAATTTTATTTTTTTGTTTTTATATTTTATAGTTAATGTAATATAATAAATAATTGTATTGTATGTTTTTTTTTTTATATTATACAGATTTGAAGATGTCTTCTGGAGCAAATACGGATCACACTTCATTGATGATCGACGAAACAGTAAAATTTATTATAAATTAAAAAAATTCGGTTTAGTTTCCAAATTTTTTTTGCTAATCGCCACTCTGTTGAACATGTTTTGACTGCTTTTAAATACTTATCTCTAATTAGTTGTTATTTAGCTTCTGTTGAACATTTTAGATTATTAATTTGATTATACTTTGTAATACTTTATTTTTGTTATAATTGATTTAGATATACATTATTTGTAATTGTATTTGTATACTTTAAAAAAAAATTAGTAGCACTCACTTCCAAACATCTAATTTAATCACACAAATTATAATAGAATAGATATATTATAAAAATAAATTAGGATATTTTCATTTTTTTTAAATAACTACCCCTTAAAATCGACTTACTTAAAACTTTACTCTATTTTTACTAATTTCATACTTAATTTATTAGACGGTGTGTAGGGATTAATACGTAAAACTATTACTTGACGAGCTCGATTTATGAAAAAAATTCTTTTAATTTTAATATATATATTATTAAAATAATAATAATAAAAGTGAATATATTTGATTATTTACTAGTTAATTTATAAATAACTAGAAAACATAAGTATTTGTTTAAAAAATACTTTATGTTTTTAAATTTTATCTTATAAAAAAATATTAGTATTACTTGAAAAACAATTTTTCGCTATTACTCACTTTAAAATTTGAATAAGATATCGTAAAATTTTAAAATTAGAAATATATACGTATTGTAGCCATTGGTGTCAAATTGAACTTGCTTGAACCAATCATCTTCTCTTGGGTTGCTTTCTGGTTTGGACTTATTTTTTACACTATTGGAGTTTGAGTTGCTGCTCAATGAATTTCTCTTTTCTTGTAATTTTACTAGTCCCCAGTTCATATTCTTGTAATTTCTCCCATTCTTTTATTATTAATATATTTATTTTAATTAATTTAATGCTTAACTATTGTTAGGATATAATAATCACATTTGATTTCTACGTGTTATTATTAATATTTTATGACAAATTTTTATTCTATTATTAATATATTATTACTTATTTAATTTAACTTAAATAAAAAAATACTTAGAATGGTTACGTTGGTATAATATAAGTGTGATGTTTTTGTTTTCTCAACCTTTCAATTTTACTCTTGAATATATTTTTTTATTTTTAAATTATATAGATAATTGATTTATCATATTTTTATAAAAAAATTACCATACAGGATGGTTATCGGGTTTTGAGGTTGCGGTATCATTTTCCCAAGTACGATCCGGACGAGCGGATCTTGCCATACTTACGGTTGGCCGGATTTGGGGACGTCGCATTGATCCGGAGGTTTGACTTGAGGCCAAACTTACTATCCGCCTTGGTTGAGCGGTGGTGTACGAGACACACACCTTCATTATGCCGCAAGCGGAGTGCACTATCACATTAGAAGACGTCGTTATGCAACTTGGGTTACTGAGTTAAGCCGGTCGTGGTCACGGTGTCGAAGCAAAGTGTTGGAACCTTCCGTAGTATGCCACAAACTGCTTGGACGGTCCCCTCGTGATGGGGAATAGAATTTCACATGCTTGACATTAGCATGGTTGAGAGCAAATTTTAAGCAATTATCGAGCACCGCCTGCGAAAGCAGAGGTGATGTATCTTTGCTCGAGCCTATATTATGCAGCTGATTGGGGGGTACTTCTGACGAACAACACGTCTAATAGAATCCACTTAAAGTACTTGCCTCTATTGGAGGATTTTTCTCGCGTCTTGCAGGTAGTTACAATTTTGGGACTGCGGTGTTGGCATTATACTATGAGCTCTGTCGTACAACAAAACATGGGGTTAATAATATGGCTGGTTGTCTTGGTCTACTACAGTCTTGGGCTCTATACAGGATACCGTTTCTAGTGGCTGTTAGGCACCAACCATATTCGTGGCCACTTATAAATAGGTAAAAACAAAATTATACTTAACATTTAACGACTCATAAGTGTGGATAATATTTTTCAAAGTTTAACTGCCAACGTGTTTGTTTCGATTTCAGATGGGCGACGTTTTCGGGAATTGGTACGAGCCAGACATTAATCATTTACCGTCAAATGATAGAGGCGTACGCCGGAGAGAAAGTAATATATATTAATATAGTTTAAGTAACGTTTATTTAACTTATCCACTTACAGTATGTGATGCGAATTGACTCATTATGTTATATTGTGCAGTTCTTGTGGATGTCGTATTCTGCAGTAAACATTGCAACCCTTATTCCTCAGAGGGTTTACGCTAAAGCTCGTATGTGATGCATTAACACGCCGGTGCTCAACTTCTCAACCGTTGAGTGGTACAATGGTGATCGAGTTATGTGACAATTTGGGTGTAAACAATTTGTGCCGGTCGAGCCACAACAGTTTACTGATATCCACGGTAAGACCATGCAGGGGAGACATACATTAGATTGGAGTGTGGAACATCAATGTTATGTAGCACTATGGAATACCCGGTACGACAAGCGGCCTGAGATGCACTCCTGCATGTTTGACTTCAGTCCCTCGACTGAATATATGCACTCCTGCAACCACATGCGCACACGGGTACCGTAGTGCTTGGAACATCCCGCACTAACACCGCCTGTTTCAGAGATCAACTCCATAAGACCGTGGCGGGATCCCTGACCGACGACTGATATACTCTGTCACTCAAAAAGTTTCTAAATTTCGAGAATATAGTTCTACATTCATTAACCTAGCCCTTTGAGTGTTATCTTTCATGGCATCTCTGATTTTTTCGACGTACACGTGTCCTGCCTCTAACTGTTTTGCTTATTTCAACCCCATTTTTGGCATTAAGGTTGCTAACCTGTAAAATGTGGCTAAAAAAAAGCTGAAATTGGCAAGTGACGCGTACGCCTTAAGACGGAGTTAACAGCCTTAACAAGGTTAGTTGTCATATGGCCATAACGGTACCCCTCGTCAAAACATTGAGCCCATTGCCACGGCTCCATGCTACTCAACCACTGTGTAAGAGAAGATTTGCAACCCGCTATATCAGTCTCTGACCTCGCCAACTTATGTCTAAATCGGTGTGGTTCCAGCTCGTACCCTATGTATATATTCAGATAAAATGCGTCAAAATTAAGAAATGGACTAGAAATAATTACAAATACGAATTTAAATACGATATTTTTACCCTTCTTGACAATTCGTTTGCGCCAGTCTTTGTTCTTATACTCATTGTGGAAGTTCACGATGATGTGACGAATACAATGATTGCGGACTCCACGGAACCTCAGATTCTTTGAATTGCAAAGCAACAGGACCCTTCGATCTGTCAGATATAATGCAAATGTTGTCTTACCTGACAACATGTCTCCGTAAATTTCGAATGAAATATGCCCATGATTCAGAGTTCTCCGACTCTACGATGACAAAAGCGATTGGTAGTATATTTGCATTACCGTCTTGTGCAACTGCAATCAGAAGTATCTGCGTGTATTTTCCATAAAGCCATGTTCCATCAACTTGCACTACCGGTTCCAATTCTCCATTAGGGCCTCTATAAGGCAACGTTTGCAAGTCCATGACAGTTCTTGGGACATACTCTACCATTGCTGAAATCCAACTCTGAAGTTCATTGTATGACTCATCCCAGTCGCCGTACAATTATTGCATGGCCATTTGTTTCGCCCACCACGCTTTCCTGTATGACACTTACTGAAATCGAGCTTGCATGTCTGCAATCAATGTCGACACATGAATGATTGGGCTATCTTTCACCAGTAGCATGATCTAGCTGTAAATACTTTTGGCATCCAATTTTCAGTGGTCTTGAGACATGCGTGCGACAGTACATGTATGACGCCCTTCTAATTTTCGTATTTGCCACTATTGAGTCCTCTGTATAAATGCAGCACAAACTCACCAACCACACCCATCGTCGGCTCTCCACCATTCCCTAACGTATAATGTCGGTATAGATTTGGTAACCTTGTAATCAATCGACAACTTCATGCTGTATTGTTTGATGGCAAACACACAATCCGCCTTGTTATCGAACTGTTGCCCAACGAACAACTCGTCGAAC
The DNA here is from genome assembly GCA_025698475.1 of Gossypium anomalum. Lineage (NCBI taxonomy): Eukaryota > Viridiplantae > Streptophyta > Magnoliopsida > Malvales > Malvaceae > Gossypium > Gossypium anomalum. The sequence goes on along the minus strand of CM046958.1, from coordinate 31,235,639 downwards.
TGTGAATTTGACACCAATCTATGAGCAGGTACTATATCAGCGTACTCAGGGAACTCGGATGCATGCGCTGCATCTGGATCTACGTTCAACATGTTGCCCCCAGGTTCATTTCGTAAAATAATACCATGACTCGGGTTATAGAATGAAAGGTCGTGAACATCTTTAACCTCCTCCGGGCCTTCATCATCGATATCGTCCGGAACCTCATCAACATCGGGGTCACTAAAATCTTCAACGTCTTGATCAGAATCTTCACCATTATTGGTCATTTCTTTGACATTTGTCTCAGTGCTTATTATCACCTCGGATGTATTTGTAGAGACGGGACCGGAGGGTTAGGTTGTTATACGAACTCCCACCATAATTAGAATTTTGGGTATCTCGCGACGTTCCATCGCATTCTAATTGCTTCGCCCATCCAACATTAAGATCAAAATCAAATTCGCGATGTTGACTTATTGGGCTAAATTCTCAACAAAGCTCTAAGTCCGCTAACTTCAACAAATAATTCAACCTGGTTGGGGGTTCACACTCTCAGTGGACCACCATATTTCCATCATAGTGCCCAAGTCATCATCATCTAACAGTTGCATCGCACAAAATTTAAACGGATCTGTAGAGATTGAAAACTTGTAAAATAATTTGGACATCGCCCTTCCACAACGGATAGCTATTATCGCACTGATCTTCCTTTTCATTTCTGCTAGCTTCACATTTTTTTGAATTGCAAACCTACTCTTTCTTTCTAGGCCTTGAAATACACAAAACAAGATCACCTTCTACAATTTCACCATAAAAAACAGCATACACCAAAAACACTTCATTATTCATTTTTAACAAATTTTTTGAACTTTTCCACTTAACACAACAACTACACCACTCTATATATACTGAGATTTTTTAGAGTATAGGGGGCCCCATAGAAATTATGCCATTTCCTGGTGGTGCCAAATAATTTGGCGCCACTAGTTTTCAAGTCTGACAGCTAACTTATTTGTTTCAGCCTTTTTTTTTTTTTTTAAGTTTTGACTTTCTTTTTTCTTTTTTATGTCCTTATTTATTTTATTTATTTCGAAAAACTTGAAATGTATTTTTTAAAAATATTTTATAATATATATTTTTATAAATATTAAAAATATATTTTCAAATTATTTTTTAAATATTAAATATATTTTTAATATTATAAAACATTTAAAATGATTTAAAAAGATTTAAAATATTTTTTAATATTTTAAATGATTTCAAATATTTTTAAATTTTACATAGAATTTTGAAATTTATAATTTTTATTTATTTTTAAAAATATTTAACATTTTTAAATTTTTATACAAATTTTATTTAAAAATTTAAATGTTTAAATGTTTTATATTATTAAAAAATAAAAACAAATAATAAATTTGAAAGATCATATCTTTAAATTATTTTAATATTTTATATTATTAAAAATATGGTTAATATTTAAAAAACAATATTTATAATTTTCAAAAATTAATTTGAGAAATATACATTTAAAGTTTTAAAAAAAATCTAAAACTGATATTTAAAATTTTAACAAATATATATTATAGAACATTTCAAATATACATTACAAACTTTTAAAAATTAATAATAAGAGATAAATAAATTAAATAAACTAAAATAAAATAACAAAAAAATTATAAAATCTTAATTTAAAAATTCTATGTAAAATTAATAATATATTAAACATACATTTCAAATATTATAAAACTAATAAACAAAATACAATAAGAAAATAATATAAAACTTAAAAAAGAAAAAAATTTAAGAAAAGACAAAATCTATGAAAAACTAATCTAAAATTTAATTTGAAATGTATAATAAAAATAAATAAAATAGATAAACAAAATAAAATAAGAAAAAATTAGACTTCAAAAACTAAAAAAAGAAAAATAATTATTTTTTAAATTTTAAAAATTAATTTAAAAATACATTTTAAAATTTATAAATAATTAATTTCACAATTATATATATAAAGTTAAAAAATATTTTTAAAAATAATAATTAAAAATTTAAAAAAATATTAGAAAACATTTTAAATATATATTACAAATTTTTTAAAATTAATAATATAAATTAAATAAGTAAAATAAATTAAGAAAATAATATAAAATTTAAAAAAAGAAAAAAGTTTAAGAAAGATACAAAATATAAAAAAAAAAGTAAAAAAGTAAAAAAAGTAAAAAAAATAATATAAGAACCTGACAAATCAGAAAAGTAGTGGCGCTATTTAGAATGGCTCCACCTAAAATTGAAAATTTTTTTTAAGTCTCCCGTTTTTTCAAATTTTTTAGTATTTGCCTAATATTTTATACTGGTGGAGCCATGTTGAATGGCTCCACCAAAAAATAATTTTTTTAATACCCCTGACTGACGTGATAAAGTGGTGGCCCCATATTATATGACTCCACTACTTTTTACTGTAAAAAATAAATTATTTTTATACATAATTAAAAGAGTGAATTATTTTAATAATTAATTTATTTTTTAACGTTACTTTTATAAAAAAGCCCAGTTTTCATCTTCCAGGGACCATTAATTAGACAGCTATTCATTTTATTATGTCAGAACGCCTAAAAGGACCCTTATACCCCCAGCCTATCTTCAGATGGGTTTGAGTCTTTTGTGTCTTGACTCTACCCTCAACGGTCAGATGTGCAAATTATTGTTGTTCGTCCCCGAGCCACGTGAAAAATTGGGCTGAGCTGACAGACCCTTCAGGCCAACGTTCTTTTCGGGACAAAAGGCACTATTTAAGATTTTTTAATAAAAAACACCACTCCAGACCCTTTTAATTTTAAAATTAAATAAATTAACTCCTCTTAAAAAATTTAAACAATTTAATTCAACTAATTAAAATATTAATATTTTTATCAATTATACATAATTTTGATTATGATAATAAATTTAATGTTTAAAATTTATATATTCTTTCAAATTTGATCTTAATTTTATAAATTTATCTTGTAACAATTATTTAAATATATAAATATTGAGGTTAAATTTGTTAAATTTTTTAAATTGAAGTCAAATGAAAAAAATATAAATAAAATTAAATTATTAAATCAATCAAAATTATGTATAAGTAAGGAAATAAATTAACGTTGTTGTCTTTATTTACTCATTTTTTAAATTAATAGAGAATAAATTAATTTAATTTTTTCAGAAATTTTTTAAGAGAGATAAATTTACTCAAATTTGAAATTGAGAGAAACCGAAGAATATTTTTGCCGAAGATTTTCGCTTCATTTTTAAATAATAATATATTTAATTGTTTTTAATTTTGCGAGTTTATATTAGCAAGCAGGTGACATGATTAAATATTGTAAAAAGAAAAAGAAGAATAAATAAAATGTTATCATTCTGTAGTAAAAGAAAATTTACCTGGTGTTCGGTGAAGGACAGAAAGTAATGGAGTAATCGGCACCATTGGCACATGTGAAGGTGCTGGTTTTATCATCATAGGCATAGCTGTAGGCGCGTGGGCAAGCCGTCTTAAAGACTTGGGAGTCGGTAGAAGGCTTGCAAGTATCGGGTGTGGCATACGCGCCGCTGCAACAGTACTGAGGCTGGCGGAAGGCCTCGCAAGCACTCTTGCATGCGATGCCACCCCCGCCGTTACTGCTCATTATCCGAAGCTCCGAAGGACACAAGCCATTGAGATCCTCAACGCAGCCGGTGCTGCTACAATTTTGACCTTTGCCACCCTGAGGAACCACTAACATAGGAATGTTGTAACCGTCCACCAAACTCACATCAAAGAAATCAAGCCCACCAGCACCGTCCAAAGTAAATTCAGCCAAAGTGGCAGGCGGAGCAGCTCCATTCCCAGAACATTCAAGCTTCCCAGAGCCACAATCACTGGTGAGACATGAGAATTTTCCGTCGGAATCTTGCGAGCAATGGGTTCTACCCCAAAAGCGACCGCCCCATGACGTGGGGGCGGTAATGGTTTTGGTTTCACCTCTTTGGAGGGTGAAACCTGTTGTAGCAAGTGTTGGAACACCAGCGTTTGAGAGAATTCCAGGCCATACCACATAATCGCATTTGTTTACTATGGTAAAGGTTGTTGCTTGAACTACATGGGACAGAGTAAGAACACAAATAGCGGCAATCAATGTTGGTTGGGCCATAAAAGTTGGGAAGAAGAAGTGGAAGGTGTGGTGGATGGCCAAAACCCAGCAGATTGAGATTTCTTGTATTTGGGGGGTTGGGTTGGGAAAGACTGAGTTCATGCAACGGCTATTTATAACGTCATATACAGATGAAAGGTGGTCCAATTAAGTAGAAGTTGCTATTGGTACCGGCTCTATGTCTGTCTAACCCTACAGGATTTCCTTATTACATGGTAAAATCCCAATAATATGGGAAAAGATATGGGTGTAAAATTAATTATTCTTTGCTACATGAAAATAAAAAATTGGATTCATGGAGGTCCATATCGAAATTGTGGGTCTCGATTTAGGTCTTAAATTATGTTGAAATTTTGAGTCATTGATGAATCCAAGGGCGAGTATAGGGAAAGCCCGAGTCGCACCATTATTTACAATTTCATTCAAAAGTCATGCTGTCAATACCGGTCAAAGTAAAAAACAATTTAAATTTTAAACCTAACCCACTCATTAATCTTTTAAAACCCCAAACCAAACAATCTCCGCACACAATAAAAATCATACATTCATCGGCCAAAAATGAAATCATCCCCCCTATAAAATTTCAAAAATAAAAAATGTCCCCAAAATATCTCCAAATTTTGAAAATTAACCCACAAGATCATCAAAATTTTAAAGAAATTTCCAATTTTAGGTAAGCTCCATCACTTTATTTTTAATTTGTTAAATAAATAAATTATGTATTCTAAGCAATATGTTATTTTTAATTTAAATAATACATTTGTTTTTGCAGGTTTTAGCGTGATTATTAGAAAATATTAGTAAGTATATGTGAACTCCAAATTTTAATGTCTTATGTTTTATTTTATATATTGACTATAAATATTTAAAATTTATCCACATTTATTTATTTTCTTTATGTTAATATAAGATTGATTATTAGTGTACAAATTAACACACTTTATTTTTAAAATCCAAAAGTATTCACAATTTTACCTTACTAAAAAATCACACAAATATAAGTTCAAGTTCCATGCATGTTGATCTGCCATAATTTGATATGGCAAATTAGGCTTTCCCAGTATACTTAAGGAATTTATTTTCGAGCAAAGTACGTCTTTTTCATAGTTTTTCGTAATTTTTAGATTTTAAATTTATAAGTGTAAATGTCTCATTTTTATTCATTTTAAGCGGTGTAGGGACGTGTTGAAGGTTGGAAATGAGCGAAAAATGGCACCAAAGGAAAGGGTATCACAATATTCATACCTTGAAATTGCGATACCTCTAACAGGCTTGAAGATTGGAGACCACCTTTCAGTGCTATCGCAGTATCGACCCTCAAAGAAAACCCCCAAGTTCGAGACTGACTAGGGTATCGTGACACTAACATTGTGAGAGGGACAAGATTGGACAAAAAATGTAGTCTTTGTCCACCCTATCCACCAATCACCCAATGCCTATGTAGGGGCAATTTGGGCAATGAAATTTCATCAACATTCAGCCTAAAACAGCCAATTTTGGTTAAGGAGGAGAGACATATACATTAGTTTAGTTTTTCGCTTTAGTTTCTCTATGTTTTCTCTTAGTTTTTCTGTAACTTTTCTAGGGTTTCTATTTTCTCTTCTTCTTTCTTAGTTTTAGAGTTTATTTTCTTGCACTTACTTCTTGTTCTTAGTGTTAGTGAAGTTAGTTATCATTATATCTTAGGTTTATTTGCACTTTCAGTCTTTGTACCTTGGTTGTAAGACGTTTCTAATTTTAGTTTAACGTATTTCAATTTCTTTTACTTTAAATCAGCTAAAGTTTGTTCCTTTTATATTTGTTACCTTAGATTTTCTAGTTGAATGCCCTTAGTTTCATGTTCTTTAAGTTTTCTGGTGTAAAAATCCAAACTTTTATATTTTTCTTAAGCTTTATTTTGATGGTTTCTTTGCTTTTCATTTACATGTCCGTTATTTTTATTTTCAGCATGAGTAGCTAAACCTCAACAGGGGTTGGTTGATGGATATGTGAGTAAGCTGACTTTTTGGACAATGATCTAAATCGTGATAAATTGGACTAAATTGAATAGACCTAAAAACTTAGGAGTTGACACCCTAAGGGAATATCTAGACAAGTGAGACCGAGAGGTAATCTTGTTGTGCACCAATTCATTAGTCCCGAATTAGCCGATGAGATCGAGAGATAAGTCAGATTAATTTGTCTAAGTTGGTAAAATTGAGATCGAGAGGTAAAATAGAGTCACTTAGTAGTTTAAGCGATTTAAGCCCGTCATTTGAGGACCAGCGAACCAGATGTGTCACTACATAGTAAACATCTATCTTTAAAATTGTTTTCGGCGTAAACCTTATAAAATTGTAGTGTTTAAGTTATCTTCAATACAATGGAAGAAATAAAGTATAAGACAAATGGAGAACAAGTTATTGTAAGATATCTTCATCAATCCAAATATGATACTTTAAAATCATTCCATAACTTTAATAAAACTTCATAAAAACATAGTTTGTCAAACATAAGTTTATATTCAAATCATTCTCAAAATACAACTATCATCACCCCCTATTTATCATGCATAGATTTAATAAACGGATATTTCATAGAAGCAGATGTCCTCTGGCGTAGTCCTACAAAAAGTCATCCTTCAACAAAAAGCCTAATATGGAAAGGGGTAACTTAGTAAGTTCGAAAGAACTTAGTGGGTTCCATGGAAATCTTAAGTAAAAATACTAATAACACAGTTCAATTGTGCAAAGGAATCACTTATAACCATAGAGTACGCCCATTGGCGTGTACAAAACTCAAATAGACTCAGTACGCCAATTGTGTGTCACATGGGCGAATTCTATATGCCAACACAATCATAACACAGACATTCCATTTTCAGGGCAACCACATACCTAAAATTCAAAGTTAGATTCATATTATATGTTTCCGTTTCATTCATATACATTCTCTCCTTATAGCTCCCCATTTCAGAATCATTCAGTAGCATGTTTAATTGTCTTATGTCAACCCGGTTTGCAATATATATCTGCCATACCAGAGGCTACACAACATATTTCCTTTAACTCTATTTCCATAGATCGGTTCATATCATATCATTCATTTCAGAAGTAGATAGTAGTGGTTTAACATGAAAATTACTCACACTTCTTATCCCAGACATACAAAACTCAAACTAATGACTCTGGATACACAACCATTATACACACACATATATTGATCATCCTTTACAGAGTAAGAATACTTACCTTACAATATTATAAAATAAATATAATCATAATTCATAGATGTAAGCATATGTGTATGTGTATGTTTGATACGACTTCAAGGTTACCTTTTCAAGCATCGTCTAAGGATTCAACTTATTAAATTATTAAGTATAACAAATGTTTATGTCAACAACTTAGTATTTTAATAAGTAAAAAAAAAACAGATTATGTAAGGTAACAACAATATTTCTATACTGAAATAGTTTAATCACATAAATCCCAAGATTATGCAAGGTAACAATATTCTTTCAAATTAATAAAAACTTTAACTCAATTTTCTCAAATATAGATTACACAAGCACCATTCAGATATTGTGTCAATTAATTACAGTCCAATTAGGATTTAATAATTAATTTAATTGCATCATTACATTAATAATGCATGAATAACATAATCATAATTTTATCTGAATGCATAAACAACCAAGGCACCTGACACCATTAACAACATTAATAATCTATATTATGGAAATTAAATTGTTCTAACACTAGAGGAATTAAACAATTATGATTATATTAAAAACATAAACTTCAGTTGCAAAAATGTTTTTTAAATTGAACAACAAGAAAATAAAAGAGTAAGGGAAAGAAAAGCAAAGTCGTTAATGGACGGGCTGCTCATAGCCGGATTTAGGCTCCTTCTTCCTTAATGAACAGTTTGGCTTCCAAAAATAAATAGCAGGCTTGCCCCTTTCTACGATCCAATTACGAGTTGGGTCAAATCTATCACATGATCCATAAATTAAATTAAATAAATTTGGATGTCTATAGCTAATTAATTATCAGCCCTTATCTACATGACAAGTGTAAAATGAATGTTGTAGCATTTGTCCTTCAAAAAGGTAAGCTTCGAGATTATTTTTTCTCCTTTTACACCAAACTACTTCAAATTTAGCAAAAACATGTAAGTTTAGCATATAAATAATTTAAAATGGAGATTTGTTATTAATTTTGTCCATCTTGGTAATGTTTTAATAAAATCACAAAATTTGCTATAGAAATGCTCAGAATTTACACGAATTACTAATCAAAAGGTGATAAAAAAGTATATATAATTTAGAGTTATCAATTTTACAAATAAAATCAAGTCAAAATTGAGCTTACGAAAGTTCTAAAGCTGACTCAGAATCAAACAGGGACTATTTTAAAACTTTTACAAAAAGAAGGGCAAAAGTGAAAAACAGGGGTCACATGGTCGTGTAACTTTCTATAGTCATGTAGCCAACCCATGTGGTACAAAAATAGGCCATTTGGAAAATTTTCAAAGTTAACCCTTAAAATTGACTTCAAATTGTATTTTAACATTTATAAACTTGTTCAAAACATATTAAATCCATGTCAAAACATAACATATAATCACCTAATCAAATCACAACACCAATATGCCACATTTGGCACCATTTCATAACAAAATGTATATGAATTCTTCCAAACCATTTCATCTACTGGAACTATTCTATATCACTTAACCTTTTAAAATAATAAGTTGAATCAAACAAACAAATTATTCATATTTACCAATTCATATAATCATGTTAAGATACTAAAGCTATAAAGATGTACTAATCATATTACCATAAGTTATTTAAGTCATCCAAGTAAGTTTGTAGCATTCCTTACCATTCATGCATTTAAAACATACTATTTACATCACCTATTTGAACATTTTATACCATATCCACTAACCTACAATTGTACCTCATCTGGTACTTAATTGAAATCCACACTAACACCTTTCATACCATTGATCACAATGCAAAAGTTCATTCAAATTCTAGCCACAAGCTAGAACCACAATTTCACCATTCAAGTGAACATAGACACTTAGCAAGACTTATAAACATACCATAAGTTAGTTTATAAGCACACAACTCAATAATTGCCCAACCATTTGTGCCATCATAATACCAACTATGAATATGAGCAATTAACATTTAATCACATTTAAAAAGTTTCCACAAGTGTTCAACCTTAATATACCACAAACATACTTAATATTACAACCCTTTGACACTCCGTACATGCCATATATAAACAAGTTCAAGTGATCAAAAGACTATTGAATTGTCGATAGGATAGTGTAAGCTTCATGATGATCCACTGATCGACTGCATGTATGTGCACTAAAACACTGAATTTATGAAACTAGTTATTAAAGCTCGATTTTACTGCAAGTGTAACAACCTATTTTTCAGTGAAATCAAAATAGTGGTTTCAGGACCACAAATCTGATCCGAAAATAAAGTTTATTTTTATTTTATAATATGGTTCGTATTATGATAGACATGTAGTGTGAAAATTTTAATACAAAAATTTCATCGATTGAGTGCTTAATTACGGGAAGGACTAAATCGCATAAAATATAAAAGTTGAACTCTAGTAGCTATAAGGATTATATAGCTATGCAATATAAATATAGATCTCCTTAAATGGTAATTATACCATTAAAGAAAAGTATGTAGATTTTGGCGACTCATCCATGAAAAAATTAGAAAAGAGTAGGGACTAAATTGGAAATTAGAATAATTAATTAATTAAAAGATGATAAAAAGAAAATATCATCTTATTTTGTCATCTTCAACCCCAAAATTATATGAAAACCCTAGGAGAGAGAGAAAAAATTTTCAAGGCTTAATTGGGTAAGTTTCCTTGTCCCGTTTTTAGTAATTTTAATATTTTTGAAATCAGGATAGCTTAAACTATCTATTTGGGGGATTAATTTGAAAAGTTATCAAAATATAAAAATGGGTCATGGATGTATATGCTTAAAATTAGAAATTTATGGTAGAAAATGAAAGGTTGTTGACAGGTAAACAACTTTTACAAAGTAATTTTTGATGAAAACATGATTTAGGGACTAAAATGTAAACTTGTGAAATTGAAGAAAAAATTTTGAATTTTTATGAATACATGTGCTGTAAATTTTGTAATGGGATTTTGGTTAGGCTTGGAATAGGGAGTAAATTGTACAAGTTTCATTTTTCGAGCCTAGGGACAAAATTAAAATTTATGGAAAAGTTAAGGGCAAAATGGTAATTTTACCTAGGATGTAAATTGAGTCCAAATAAATACGAAATATGTGAAATTGATTATTAAAGCTATTTATATAGATTCGAACAACACAAATTCGAGGTTAGATCAGGGAAAAGAAAAGGTTTCGGATTAGTAGATTTTATACGCAAACAAGTATCGAGGTAAGTTCGTGTAACTTAATTGAGCTTGTAAATATGTTTAATTGAATGTTGTGTTTGTATGGAATATGAATTATATTGATGTACATTATTTGTATTCTATAATGAAAAATTTAATACATGCTTGAAATGGTGAAAAAGGGTTAAGTCCCGATTTAATATTGGATTCCGATGATTATATGCACTTTCCCGAAACAAAAAGGGTCCTGCATTTGTTGTGAACGGGATTTAGCTTGGACAAGTAGCCCTATTGACCTTGTTATAGAAAGGATTTAGCTCGGACGGGTAATCCTGATATAATACCTCTCGAGTATACATTATGATTAGGGTTTAGCTTGGACTGGTAATCCTAATTGAACTCTTCTGAGCATACATTACATAAAGCATTTAGCCTGGACTGGTAATCCTGTTATACGATATATGGCTCGAAAGTGTGTTCCTTGATTAAGTACCCTAATGGGTACCCTTAAATAAGAATTGATGGATTATGGAACAATACACCTCGAGTGTACTACTTGAGCATCCATTAGAATTTCAATGATTCAATGGACATAAAACTCTTGACATGGTATAAGAATTATGAGATGAAATGATAATGACTTGAAAAGAAATATTACATGATGAGCTCATCTATGTTTACTTGATTGTTATGAGGATTTTTGGTGACTAACATGTTTGATTGAAAGCATGTGTTTAGGCAATATTACTAATGGATGGTAAGCATGATGTTGTATGCTTATATTTAATAAACGAGATTGGTAAGTTTAGTTTCCGTTATACGAACTTACTAAGCATGTAATGCTTACTCCGTTTTATTTTCCATGTTTGATAGTGCTCGAAAGCTCGCAAAGGTTGGAAGATCATTGGAATGGCTAATAATGGTTATTTTGGTATGATTAAGTAGGTTATTATGATATAATCGTATGTGATATGTTAAGCACATGTGATCAAATGATGTTGCCTAAGTTAATCCAAGGTAAGTTTATAAACGCATATGCATGTAATAGTATGCCATGATGAATGATGGAATTGTTTAATTTGAATGCTTGGAATGGTTGGTATTGGATGTGTGTTTCAAGTGCAGGTATTGGGTGAAATTTTGGGTGAGAAATGAAGCTAGAAATGGCTTTATTTTGTCCACATGGGAAAACACACGGGCATGTGTGACATACGACCTGGTAACATTGGCATGTGGTTAGGCCATGTATCCCCTGCACCTAAATTTTGAGAAACAGAATGCTTAGAATTGAGCACATGGGCAGAGACACGGGCGTGTGTCTCAACCGTGTGTGCTACACGGCCTAGAACACAGGCGTGTGTCTTGGCCGTGTGAAACCTGCACCTAATTTTGAAATTAATTAATTAACCACACGGCTTAGCACATAAGCGTGTGGCATGGCCGTGTGCACAAGTCAGAGAGTTACACGGGGTCGATCACGGCTTGCAGTATGGGCGTGTCCTAGTGTCACATGGGCGTGTCCCTTAGACCATACAGGTGTGTGAGCCCTGCACCTTGAAAAAATTTTAAAATATTGCGAAAAATTCTTAAAGTTCCCAATTAGGTCCTGACTCGACTCTAATGCTCGTATTGAGCCTCGAGGGTCTAATTAAGGGGCATTTTGAATGATCTCGGTTAGTGAATAGTAATTTACATGAAATATTTGAAAGTGTTTCGAAAGTTTCTTGTAACGCTCCGTAACCCTATTTTAATGACGGACACGGGTTAGGGGTGTTACATTTGGTGGTATTAGAGTACTAAATTGGATTAGAAAGGATTTAGCCCGGACAGGTAATCCTGATATAATACCTCTCGAGTATACGTTATGATTAGGGTTTAGCCTGGACTGGTAATCCTAATTGAACTCTTCTAAGCATACATTATATAAAAGATTTAGCCTGGACCAGTAATCTTGTTATACGATATGTGGCTCGAGAGTGTGTTCCTTGATTAAGTTCCCTAATGGGTACCCTCAAATAAGAATTGACGGATTATGGAACCGTATACCTCGAGTGTACTACTTGAGCATCCATTAGAATTTCAATGATTCAACGGACATAAAACTCTTGACATGGTAGGAGAATTATGAGATGAAATGATAATAACTTGAAAAGAAATATTGCATGATGAGCTCATCTATGTTTACTTGATTGTTATGAGGATTTTTGGTGACTAACATGTTTGATTGAATGCATGTGTTTAGGTAATTTTACTAATGGATTGTAAGCATGATGTTGTATGCTTATATTTAATAAACAAGATTGGTAAGTTTAGTTTCCGTTATACGAACTTACTAAGCATATAATGCTTACTCTATTTTATTTTCCCTATTTTATAGTGCTCGAAAGCTCTCAAAGGTTGGAAGATCATTGGAGCATCGTCACACTATCAACTAGCTTGTTTTGGGTATACATAGTAAAATCATTTTGGTATAATGGCATGTATAGGACAACTTGGCCATTAGTGGCATGTTAATGATACTTGTAATCTAGCCATTGGAATGGCTAGTAATGGTTATTTTGGTATGATTAAGTAGGTTATTATCATATAATCGTATGTGATATGTTAAGTATATGTGGTCAAATGATGTTAATGCCTAAGTTAATCCAAGGTAAGTTTATAAACGCATATGCATGTAATAGTATGCCATGATGAATGATGGAATTGTTTAATTTGAATGCTTAGAATGGTTGGTATTGGATGTGTGTTTCAAGTGTAGGTCTTGAGTGAAATTTTGGGTGAGAAATGAAGCTAGAAATGACTTTATTTTGTCCACACGGGAAGACACACTGGTGTATGTCTAGACTGTGTGTGACACATGGCCTGGTAACATGGGCATGTGGTTAGGCTGTGTGTCCCCTGCATCTAAATTTTGAGAAGCAGAATGTTCAGAATTGAACATATGGGCAGAGGCATGAGTGTGCGTCTCAACTACGTGTGCTACATGGCCTAAAACACATGCATGTGTCTTGGCCATGTGAAACCTGCACCTAATTTCGAAATGAATTAATTAACCACACGGCTAACACACCGGCATATGGCATGGCCATGTGCACAAGTTAGAGAGTTACACGGGGTAGAACACAGCCTGCAGCACGGGCGTGTCCCTTGGACCACACAAGCGTGTGAGCCCTGCACCTTGAAAAATTTTTAAAATGTCGCGAAAAATTCTTAGAGTTCCCGATTAAGTCCCGACTCAACTCTAATGCTCGTATTGAGCCTCGAGGGTCCAATTAAGGGAAATTTTGAATGATCTGGGTTAATGAATAGTAATTTACATGAAATATCTTAAAGTGTTTCAAAAGTTCTCAGTAACACTCCGTAACCCTGTTTCAATGACAGACACGGGCTAGGAGTGTTACAGTAATGGTACAGGTCAGTTTTAATATTTATAGTGTTACAATGGAATACCAGAGTATTCCAAGGATCGAACCCAAAGGAAGAGACGATTGAGAAATAACTAACATACACAATAGAGTCTAAGTGGCTACTAATGTGATTTTATATTATGACTGTTCATAAAAAGATGAGGTTGTAAGAAAATGAAATATTCTACTCTAAGGATTAAATTGCAAGGAATGTAAAACTAGAGGGACTATCCAGCAAATAACTAATGGGGTTGGTTGAATTTGATGTGGTTCACCAAATCTCAGACTAGGGACATAAATCACATAAATTACCAAGGGGCTCTGTTTTATCTTCCGATCTTAATTTTACCGACTTTGACGAATTAGTTCTGGTTTATCTTCCGATCTTGCCAGTTAATCTAGGACTAATGAACGGGTACGCGGCAAGATTACCTTTTAGTCTCACTTTATCTTAATATTCCCATAGGGGCGTCACTACCTAAGTTCTTAGTTCTATTCAAATTAGTCCAATTTGTTACGATTTAGTCTGTTTTCCAAGGAATATTAGTTTACCCACATCTCCATCAACCAACCTCCTTTGAGGTTTAGCTACTCACACTACAACAAAACATCCCTAAGATGACACTTCTGGGCCAACACTTTCTTATGTGTTGGGATAGAGTTGCAGACATACGCTTTGATCAACTATTTGTATAAGGTTTAGGATATGCATGCCTAAGGCAACGTTTAAGTAAGAGTCAGTTTTGTCCAACACTAAATTGACTTTTCTTATACCTTTCCTAACTATATAAAAGTGTTGTCATATGAAAAGCCTAAGACGACTCTTTTTGGACTATGCCGGCCCTTTTTTAGGTTATTTAAATTTGTACCTTTAAGCAACCATTTTGGGTGTTGGCAAAATCTAATCATATTCTAACTTTTTAGGAAAAGTTGAGAAAATATTAACCTATCCCAACTTTTATTTTTCGTTGAAAAATATTTTATCTAACACAACCTTTTTTTTGTTGACTTTGTCTGCTCATGATTTATCCCAACCTTTTTTTTCGTCGACAAATATTTGGCCTAACCCAACGTTTTTTATGTTGTTTTTGCCTACTTTCGATCTTCAGCAACATGTAGTTTAATTTTTAAAACATCTCAATTTAAAAGAAACAAAAGAAGGAACCAATTATTTAAATTATAATTTTATTTTGTTAATTAAAAGTAACACTATCAACTCCAAATAAAAGAGAGTGAGTCTTACTTGCACTGGTGTAAGTTAGTATAATAAAAAAGATTTTAAAATTGAATTACAAAAAATTATATAAAATGGATATTTAAAAAATATTTGGTTCAAGATGTTTTAGACCAAATTATTTTGAAAACACTTAAAAAAAGAAGATATTATTATTTAATCAAGTTGATTCAAGTTGTTCCAAAAACAGGTCACCGTAGACCTGTTTTGTTGTAGTAGTTTAATTTTATACGAATATTAAGATGATATTCCAACAAATTAAATAATTCGGAAAGTAACTTTCCATGATATCAAAAGTGGATAAATTACCTTAACAACGTAGTTTTTTTAAAAAAATTGGTTTTATTTGAATTATATATTAAAATGAGTTATTAGGGTTGTTAAAGAATAATAAGTAATTTTCCATCCTTTTTTCTCAAAACCCATTCACTAAAAGCCTCAATTTTTTTCCTTCCAAACCATTTGGTTTCTTTTCCTTCAAGAATAAGGAAAAAAATTTTCCCCTTTCAATTTTGATGCCACCACCACCCCTCCCTGTTGGATTCTGGCACCGTTCAAGGTGGATGCTAGTAGGCAATGGTAGCCTTCATCCCCTCCAACTTTATTGGTTCAAATCTCCCCAAAGCAAATAAAAAAGCCCTTGGAAAGGTAACCAAAGCCAAAAACTTCACCTTTTCCGGTTTGCTTCGTTGGCGACTACGTCAACCTCTGGTTAGAGATCAATGCTTCCCTTAGCCTTTTCTTAGCTACCACCGCTCAGATTTTCAATTTTAATTTTTGCAAAATAGTAGAGAGAGATGGTGTCGAACGATCCTAAACAAAGCAATGGTTTCTTTGTGTCCATCGCTAGCGGTATATCTAATTTTGGTAGTGCCATGACTAAATTAGTCAACGAGTATTAAGATCCCTCTTTTAATTTGAATTTTATTTTATTTATTCTTCTTGGATATTTTTGAATTTAAAATTCATTTGGTTGCTTTGATCTCCAAGTGGGAATAACTTTTTGTTCAATTTTAAAGTTGTTATTGATTTCATGTTCTTTAAAAGGAATTTGTTGTATCAGATCTATGATTTTGTTCAGAGATGACTAGAGGGTTTAGCTAAAAATAAAATTATTCGAATGTTTTAAGAAAGGGTTTCTAACTTGATAGGATTTACGATTGTTTTCCTGTTTGAACAGTTTATTGGGATATAAAGGGCTTGAAGTGGTTAATCTAAAAGGCAAGATTGAAAATGCCTGTAACACCTCAAAATCAGCTTAAATGTTATGGCCGAATTCGGAAGTGTTACGAAGAAGGATTTTGAAACTGTTTTAATTTCGACAAAAACCTTATAAAGTTACTTGTTATAAAGTGCCAAAAATTTTACAAAACATATTCATTTACTTGTTTATTACCGAAACCGTCATGAGTTTATTCATTCTCCAAAATATAATTTACAGCGGAAATCTTAAAAGTCATTGTATCTTAGAAACCCAATTCATGTTTCCAGAAAAACTTTTGTTTATGTAAAATCGTTGTTTTGATAAATCATTTTGTCAAGCAATGCAGGATATAAAATAATCAAAACCAAAACCAATTGTTAAAACCATACAGTCCAGAGAGTCTCAAAAGTTACAAACTCTCAAACAAATCCAGAATTTTAAATATACCAAAAACTCAAAGGCAGTTTTAACTAGTGGTCACCGTTGAGCCTCTGTCGCACCGACTTGCCTATGTCTGAGGGTTACCTGTACAGAACAGACAAACAAATGTGAGATTTCATGAACTTAGTGTGTAACCCAACAGAGATAGTCATGCCAAAAATATATACATAGTATTCTTATATGCAGAACAGATACAAACATGGACCTAAGTCCTTAGCAGATACATATATCAGAATCAGATAACCTAGACAGATATACAGAATCCTACCCTCATCCTCTACACATAATCTTCATCCATCCCATCATACCATGTGGGGTTAAAAACACCCACCCGTCCCTACGCACTATATAGTGTCGATGCGACACATAACAGATAATATGCAGTCAAGCTGCCAGATATAGGTGAAAGGTTGCCTTACAGATCACTTCCCCCGCATATACAAATCCCACCCCAATCACAGGTACAAATACAGAAATAACAGATTTAACATGCTTAATATGCTCGTTTATAGATAACATACATACTTAAACAGTACAGTCAAACACACTTATCAGCTTCCTACTCAAATCAGACTATCACAATATCAGATCACATGAAAAAGGGTTTGATCAGCCTTTACTGACCCTATGGTAGGCCCACAGTCGATTGGAACGACCCATGCGACCCTAGGGAAAATTTCAAAATCCTGGGCCCACATACCCGTGTGGGCCTACACGCTTGTGTGGCTTACACGCCCAGATTGGCCTTACCCGTATAGCCCACAGGTTTGACCCAAAACCCACACGCCTGTGTGGCATATCCGTGTGGGCCCACACGTCTAACCTGGCCTAACCCGTGTATCCCACACAGCTACACATTTGCCATCACATGGCCATGTCTCGCACACGACCACACCTACGACATTCACATGGCTGCGTCTCGTACATGGCCTGGGACACGCCTGTGTGGCATCGACAGTGCCCTTTTTCAGCTTTTGCCGAACATCAATTTTTCGTGTTTAGGGTATACACCTGGTACGATTTTGATGCTACTGTAATCTCGAGCCCATTAGAACCTAAAGACAATATTCCAATGACCTATTAGCAACCAATTTACGATTTCGACAAAACTAAACTGACCAACGCTCATAAACTTACCATCGTAAAAATGATCACACGCATAAATAAAACCGTAGAAGCGAAAATCACAGTTTCACTATCTTCTCTTACATAACAGTTTGTAGAGATCAAATTCCGTACAATCATCATTATGCCATTACGACGAGAATAAATCGAAAAGCTTACCGAAATCGCACAAAGAACAGAAAAAGTGTGAACATATTTGAAGGGAAACGAAAGAAAAAGAAAACAAAGAAGTAGAGGAGGGACAAAAAAGATGAAAACGATAGAACCCAAGAGGAAAGGCAGAAACTGATGTCAAAAATTTAGAGGAGAGGGAAAAAATAAAAAATAAAAAAAAATAAAATTGATACTATCCAAACTTCCCATAAAATCCTCCCCACTAACCACTTCCAACCACTTCAGTCTCCCAACTCCACCCAACCTCTAACAGACAACTAGAATAAAAATTATCACCTTCGCTCACGTAAGGATTCAAACATAAGACCTCCATGAAGCTAACTCCTTACTACTCAAACCAGCAGGCTCATTTTGATATGGATTTGTAGACAATTTTACATAAGCCCACCCAACAGAGATAAAGCTTGGATAAAAAATAACAAAATTTCCAATTGTGGGACTTGAACCCAAGACCTTATACATACATACCGAAGAAGATACACATTTGTGTTAGATTTCACAAAAACAAACTTAAATTATTCCGAGCGTTACAACCCTACCTTCCTAAAAGAAATTTCAGCCTCGAAATTTTCATGATCCGAACAGATAATGATATTGTTGACACATCGAGTCCTCAGGTTCCCACATAGCTTCCTCAGTGCCATGATTCTGCCATAGAACCTTTACCAACGATATGGACTTCCTCCTCAAAACCTTAATATCTCAATCTAACATATGAACCGGCTCCTCTTCAAACGTCAAGTCTGATCTAACCTCGATCTCCTCAATAAAGACAACATGAGATGGATCAGCCTGATACCACCTCAATATCGAGATGTGAAACACATCATGGATATGATCCAACTCTGGAGGTAGCTCTAACTGATAAGAAATCAATCCCACACGCTTCAGAATCCAATACGGTCCAATGAACCTAGGGCTTAACTTGCCCTTACTACCTAACCACAGAACCTTTTTCCACTGGGATACCTTAAGAAATGCAATGTCCCCCACAGAGTACTCTATATCTCTACTTTGCAGATCTACATAAGACTTCTGTTTACCAGAAGCTACCTTCAGACAATCCCGAATCAGTTTAACCTTATCTTCAGTCTCGAAAACCAACTCAGGGCCCAAAACTCATCGCTCACCCAACTCAGTCCAACATAGCGGAGTACGATACTTACGACCATACAGAGCTTTGTAAGGTGCCATCTGGATGCTAGACTGGAAACTATTATTGTAAGCGAACTCAACTAACAGCAGAAAATCCTTCCAACTACCTCGAAAATCAATTACACAGCCCCGAAGCATATCTTCTAGTATCTGAATCACCCTCTCAGGTTGACCATCGGTTTGAGGATAGAACGCAATACTAAAGTCCAGTCTCGAACCCAGAGCTTTGTAAAATTTCTTCCAGAAATGAGAAGTGAAGCGTGGATCCCTATTAGAAATTATCGAAACTGAAACCCTATGTAGTCTTATAATCTTAGAGATGTAAAGCTTCGCTAACTTCTGCAGAGAATAGTCTATCTGAACTGGAATAAAATGGGTAGACTTAATCAATCGATCCATGATGACCCAAACAGAATCATTCTTAGTGGGTGCAAAGGCAACATACTAACAAAGTCCACCGACACTCATTCCCATTTCCACAAGGGAATCTTAATAGGTTGTAACAAACCCGAAGGCAATTGGTGCTTAGCCTTAACTTGCTGGCACATCAAACATCGAGCAACAAAATTCATCACCTCACATTTTAAACCTGGCCACCAGTACAGCTCACGAAGATCCTGATGCATTTTATTACCATTGGGATGCATAGCCTGAGGAATACTATGCTCTTCCCTCAGAATCGACTGTCTTAGATCAGAATCATTTGGTATAGAAACCCATCCTCGAAAACACAAAACCCTATCCTTATTCAGTCCAAAATCAGAAGTACTGCCACTTTCAACTTGACGAAGCCGTAGAACCAAATACTTATCCCTTAGTTATTTTTCCCGAATCTGCCCAATCCAAGTCGGCTTAACCTGCAACTCGGCCAATAGACCTCTATGATTAAACAAACTGAGACGAGCGACCATCACCATCAAATTAGTCATCGCTTTTGACTGAGAGCATTGGCCACCATATTGGCCTTACCGGGATGATATTCTATTGTACAGTCATAGTCATTGAGCAGCTTAATCCATCGACGCTGCTTGAGATTCAACTCCTTCTGAGTGAGGAGGTACTTGAGGCTCTTGTGATCGGTATAGATGATACAGCTCTCACCATACAGATAATGACACCAGATCTTTAATGCAAATACCATAATAGCTAACTTGAGATCATGCATTGGATAATTTCCCTTGTGTGACTTAAGTTTTCGAGATGCATAAGCCACAGCCTTACCGTCTTGCATTAGAACACATCCCAAAACAACGTGCGATGCATCACTATACACTAGAAACTCCTTATCAGATTCAGGCTGTATCAGAACAAGAGCTTGAGTCAAAATAGACTTGAGCTTCTCAAAGCTCGATTGTTACGTATCAGTCCAGACGAAAGGAACACTCTTGTGCAGAAGCTTAGTCAAAGGAGCTACAATCAGTGAGAACCCCTCGACAAACCTCCAGTAATATCCTGCCAAACCCAGAAAATTGCGGATCTCAGAAACGTTCTTAGGTTGTTTCCAATCAAACACAGCCTCAATCTTTCTTGGATCAACTTGGATCCCCTCAACAGAAACTACGTGCCCCCAAAAAGTTATCTCTCTCAACTAGAACTCACATTTACTCAATTTAGCGTAGAGCTGTTTCTCTCAGAGTATTTGAAACATTACTCTAAGATGCTCATCATGCTCACCCTCAGTCTTAGAGTACACTAGAATATTGTCGATGAAGACCATGACGAACTGATCCAAATACGGCTAAAAAACTTGATTCATCAGATCTATGAACGCAGTTGGAGCATTCGTAAAACCAAAGGGCATAACTAAAAATTCATGAAAACACTTCTTCATGAACCTTCATGCAAAACCTGAACCAAAAATATTAATTTGTACTTACCCTTTTTAAGTGGTCCTGAATTGTACGAATTTAGACGTCTGACCATACGTATTGAAGGTTAAGTAGATACATCATGGCAGATTTTGTAAAATTAGAGTGAAATGGGAATTAGTGTGATATAGTGATTATAAGTTAGTCAATATATACAAAATAAAAGAAAACTAAAAAAAATTCAAAACGAGTAGAAAAAAAGTGCATGAAAAGCAAAAGCATTATGAGTTAGATGTATTGAAAAAGAACAAATATAACAAAGTCACAAAAGTAGAAAAAATCAATCATTACTGTACAAAAACTCGTAAGCTAACCATGGTCGCCTTATTATGTTGTGATTCCTAAGTGGAGAAATATGGAAGGTGAGAGAAGGAGAAATAAGGCGGTAAGCGGCCAAGGGTTATTAAGGGGAAGAATAGGGAACAATACAATGTGCCAAAATACTTTTGTGCATGAAATCGTTTTAATGCTTCCTATTTTTGATTTCCATACATGTCTCAAGCCTCAGAACATTACAAGCCGAAAAGCCCTAAGTGACCTAGGTAAATCTACTCATGAAATGACATCATATTAAGTAATTACAATAACAACTATTTGTATTCTGCTAGGATAATCAATTTACCTATACAATTTATTGATGGATCCCTATATTTGAAGACTTTATTGTTTGTATACTTTGTAATCTACTGAACTTACGTGTTTGATATTGAAAGTGGTAAGTCATTTATATATCATGCCAGAATTATGTGTAGATATGAATACGCCTAATTATGTACTCCAAAGCCAACCTTTGTATCATACTTGCTTAAAGGTCATTTTTTATTTTGTTTTTAGTTTTCCTTATTTGAAGGCAAGAAATGACTTAAGTGTGGGGGAGTTTGATCTTTCATAATTTGGTGTAGCAGATTAAACTAGTTTTTATACTTAAGGAGCTTAAATACCAGTAATTCTATTATGTTTTAGTTAGTCTTTCTATTTTAGTTTTAATTTAATAAAAATTGTAAATCAAGTCATTTTATAACCTTAGGGGCCGAATGAGGCCTAAGGGTGAGCTAACGTGCTTAGTGAGTGCGTAGGACACCATTCAAAGGCATAAAATCTCAAAGGTGGTCGCCGTGTTGCAACACGGGAAGTCCAATTTCACAATATAGGGAGCAGAATACAAGTGTGACAACCCGAATTAGGGCCTAATCGGAATAGTGGTTTTGTGACCACAAATCCGAGATAGAAATAATTATTTTATAATTATTTTATATTTATTTTGAGGTTTATGATATGATTTCATGATTTCGTGAAAATTTCGTAATGAAATTCTATGCATTAAGCGCTTAAGTTGAGATTAGAGACTAAACAAGAATAAATTGCAAAACTTGCATTCTAGAAGTTTTTAGTATGAAATTGCATTGAAATATTAATTAGGAGGTCTTAAATAGCAATTTGACCAATTTTAGGTTCATGGACAAAATTTGGACATGGAAGGAATTTTTGAAAGTTTAGTAGTAAGGGCATTTTGGTCATTTGTATATTAAATGAAATAAAATGGGAAAAATAACACAAAATTTGGTCATCTTCATCACTAGTTGCTGCCGAAATTTACTCTCCTCCATAGCTAGGGTTTCTTCAACTTTCAAGCTTCATAGTAAGTGATTTCAAGCCCCAGTTTTAATGTTCTTTACATTTTTGAAATCCTCGTAGCTCGATTTACCTATTTCTACTATTATTTGAGTTAGGGTTTATGTTTAAAAATTTACCCATGAATGATAGGCATGTATTTTGATTTTTATGGTAGAATATGAATGTTTGAAGTTAGGAGAATGATCTTTTCTAAGCGATTTTTAGCGAAAACGAGCAAAACTAAGCATAATCGATAAAAATACCTATTGTTCATAATTATGTGTTAGAATGAGAATTTGATGATACCATAGAAGAAAAATGATCAGCATGTTATTAAACATAAGAATAAGGGCTGAAATTAAATTTACGAGCCTTGGGGCAAAATCATAATTTTGTAAAAGTTAGGGGCAAAAATGTAATTTTTGCATAATGTGATTTTGGATTGAAATAAATAGTTCGAGTGTTAATTGAACTAAATGTGTTGTTATAGATCAAGAAAGGCATGGAATCGACCTCGAGCGGGGAAAGAAAAAGCTTTGGACTAAATTGCAAAATTTCTATATTTTGCACCGAGGTAAGTTTGTACGTAAATAAATCATCGATTTCTTTTATGTTGTTGTATTTTGATAACATGTGGAATATGGCTGCCTATCAAATGGTTATTTGATGTAAGTTATGAATTTAAATTGATTTCGGACAATTTAGTAAAATGTTGGAAAAGTGAGAAATTTCTGTTGAACCTTGAATAAAAGCGATACTGAGATGAACTATTGTGTGGTCACGTGTGTAGTACTAAGTGCGGGCTACTACGTGTACAGATTATTGGTCGCATGTGTAGTACTAAGTGCAAGGCTACTACTATGCGTACCCAAAAGCGTGGTCACGTGTGTAGTACTAAGTGCGAGCTACTACACGTGTGCAGATTATTGGTCGCATGTGTAGTACTAAGTGCAAAGCTACTATGCGTATCATATAGCGGCTACACGTGTGGAAATGGGAAAATGTTCAAGTAGTGGTGTATATCTGTTGTTATTCGATAAGTTCAACGGAAATTGATTTAAATGAAGATACACGTGAAAGTGATTATGTGATGAATAAGTGTAAGTATATGTTTATTTGAATTTATGAGCAATATGCTCGATAAGTGAGCGAACCTCAGTAAAATGGAAAGGATTGAGATGAAATATGTAAGAGTGAATTTTTGTAGTAAAACAATGTTGGACAAAGTGAGTTGTATAATTTTGAAAATTCACCAAAAATCATGAAAGTAGAATTAAATCTCAAATAAATTATGGAATTAAATATTAATGGGTATACTTTCATATAAAAGAAACAGGGGAAATAAAAGACTTCTATATTATGTGATAATTGAATTCTTGTGAAACAGGTTCTGAATGAAATTAAGATCCCCTGTTCTGACTTTAGAAATTCACCATAAATTGTACAAAAATTATTAAGAGTCATACCATACATGCATGCATTCCTTATTGAGTCTATTTTTAAGGGAAATAAACGGTATGGTCGTTGGAATCTTGTACAGGGAGAAATTTTGTTCGTAATGCATAGGTGTCAGAGTAGTCATACCCTGAAATAGGGGAGACTTTAACTAATAAAATGTATTAATTGGCCTGACCAAAAATTCTAGAAAAAAATTAGTAAACAGACTTATGAGTCTAGTTTCAAGAAAAATTCACAGAATTTAATTTCAAGATATGTAGCTCAAGATATGATTTTTCTTTTAACTGGGACTCTAGAAAACAGCCTGTCATCAATATATGTAACCATGTACTAGTATGATTGTTTTACTTTGATAAATTATATATCAATTTAGTACTTACTTACTAAGATATATGCTTACCATCTTTTCTTTTTCTTG
This sequence comes from Gossypium anomalum, assembly GCA_025698475.1. Taxonomy (NCBI): domain Eukaryota; kingdom Viridiplantae; phylum Streptophyta; class Magnoliopsida; order Malvales; family Malvaceae; genus Gossypium; species Gossypium anomalum. The sequence continues at coordinate 31,210,989 of CM046958.1, read as the reverse complement.
TTTTATAGAATTATTAAGCCAGCTCGGGATTTTGGAGATCGTCGGAGACTCATCTACACTATCAATACTTTTTGGTATTTTGTAATCACTACTTTGGAATTATGGCATGTATAGAGAGAGACTAATCATTTTGTTATATGTCATAATTAATTTGTTTTAAAGTATCACTTTTTTTAATTTTTAAAATCTACATGTATCTATGTATATCATTAATGCTATCAACTTTAGTCTAAGCTAAAGTAAGTAAATTGAGTAAGGTCGAGTTAATATGTGAATTCATGTTTTCGTGAATGGTAATACTCAAGTACCTTATTTTGGTCTAGAATATGGGTATGGGGTGTTACATTTATTGGTATCGAGCACAGTTTAGGCGGTTCTCGGATCTACGTCATTGTGTGTGGAAGTCTATCTGTACATGCCATAATTATATTATGATAGTGGGATGACTCGACACTTTAAATCATTTTTATAGTAAATGGATCCAGACCAAGTCAGAAGTGATGATGTAGAAAGTAATCGCGCTGGCTCCCACGCAAGGGGCTGCGTCGATGGAGAGTAGACATGAGACACATGATCGGGAGATAGGGCAGGAAGCCTTTCTCCGTATGATGAGTAATTGGTATACTGAGAATTTGTTGGGCAAATCAATGCTCACCTCCTCGGCTCCTCCTATTCCTCAACCAGTTCCGTAGTTCCTCAAGGTGCCGAAATGGTAAGATCGAGCAAACCCAGATTGATAAAATTCGAAAGCAAGGGGTCAAGAAAGAATTTAGGGCTAATATAGATGATGATCCCGAAAGAGCGAGTTTCGGCTTGAAAATTCTACTGGGGTATTCGATGAGCTTTCTTGTACTTAGAATAATGTTTGAAGTGTGCCGTATCATTGCTAAAGGATTGGCATATCACCAGTGGAAGACATTGATATCGGTGGTTCCAAAGAAAGGATTACATGGGATTTCTTTCAAGAGGAGTTTAGAAAGAAGTATATAAGCGGCGGTTTATTGATCAAAAACGGAAAGAGTTCCTTGAACTGAAACAAGGCAAAATGTCTGTGGCAGAATATGAACGTGAATTTGTCAGACTTAGCAAGTATGCTCAGGAGTGTGTGTCCACCAAAGCTATTATGTGTAAGAGGTTAGAGGATGGGTTAAATGAAGACATCAAACTACTAGTTGGGATTTTAGAATTGAAAGAGTTTGTGGTATTGGTTAACCGAGCTGGTAAAGCTAAAGAACTGAACAACGAGAAGAGAAAAGCTGTGAGAGAAGCCAGAGACGCAAGAAAGAGGCCAATTAGTAAGTCATTCCAATCTCAGCCAAAGAAGTCTAAAGAAATGAATCCTCGGTTGACTGTTTCAACTGAACATTTGTATCGGGATCGTGGAAGATCATATTTAGATTCTAAAGCCCAAGCTACTTCAATAGCGAGTGTAGGTAATGTGAGATCTAATAGACCCGAGTGCAGCCTTTGTGGCAAACAACATTTTGGGAGTGTTGGACGATTAGCGGGCTTGTTTCAAATGTGGTTTTGAGAACATTATATTAAGGATTGTCCAAACAGGTTGAAGAAGAAAAATTTGAGTACAGACATGGACTAGTGTTGCTAATAGAGGTAGACCTCAGAAATCTCGGGAGTGGAGCTAGCGAGTAAAAGTGTGACAAAGGAATTAAGCGGGAGGCCAGGAAGCTAGAGTACTGCTAGAGCTTACGCCATACTTGCTCGGGAAGAGCGCGTCATCTCTGATGTGATCACCGGTACATTTTCTCTTTATGATACTATTGTTATTGCAATCGATTGATCCCTGGATCTACTCATTCTTATGTTTGTGTGAATTTAGTATCTAGTAAGAGCTTGCCCAGTAGAATCTCTCGAATTTGTGATTAAAGTGTCAACGCTTTAGGCAAATATGTATTAGTAGATAAGGTTTGCAAAAATTGTCCTTTGATGATTCAAAGTCAACTTTTTTCAAGCTAATCTAATGTTACTACCATTTGACGAGTTTGATGTCATTTTGGGTATGGATTGGTTGATATTACATGATGCTAGAGTAAATTGAGATAGAAAACTCTTGAGTTGAAATGTAAAAATGGTGAAATTCTTGGTGGAAACAAATAAATCAAATAAATTGCCTATGGTGATTTCATATATATATCCTTTCAAACGATATATGCGAAAAGGGTGTGAAGCTTATCTTGCTTACGTATTAAATACTAAAATGTCCGAGTCGAAGCTTGAATCAGTCTGCAGTAGTCTGTGAGTTCTCGGATGTATTTCGGAAGAATTACCGGGGTTGCCTCCGATTAGAGAGGTAGAATTTTCTATTGATTTGTTACTTGGAACTGCACCAATTTCGATCTCTCCATACAGAATGGCTCCTACTGAATTAAAAGAATTGAAGGCTCAGTTGCAAGAGTTATGAGATAAGGGATTTGTGAGACCGAAGTTTCTCTCCCGAGATGCTCTGTATTGTTCAGTAAAGAAGAAGGATGGTTCAATGAGACTTTGCATTGATTACCGAAATCACTCAATAAGGTGACTATAAAGAACAAGTACCGTTCTGCGAGGATTGATGATTTATTCGATCGATTTAAAAGGGGGCCTGATGTGTTTTCAAAGATCGATTTGAGGTCCGGTTATTACCAGTTTGAGAGTTAAAGAGTCGGATGTGCCGAAAACCACTTTTAGAACGAGGTATGGACACTATGAATTCCTTGTGATGCCTTTCGGTCTAACAAATGCTCCGGCTATCTTTATGGATTTGATGAATCGAATCTTTCGACCATACCGGATATGTTTGTGGTTGTGTTCATAGATGATATCTTGATTTATTCTCGGAATGAGTCAGAACATCTTTGAACATTTAAGAATGGTATTACTGATTTTAAGAGAAAAGAAATTGTTTGCAAAATCGAGTAAAAGTGAATTTTGGCTTCATGAAGTTGGATTTTTGGGACATGTAGTTTCGGGTGATGGTATTCGAGTTGATCCGAGCAAAATTTTGGCAATTGTTAATTGGAAACCGCTAAGGGATGTATCTGAGGTTAGAAGCTTTTTGGGCTTGGCTGGATATTATCGACGCTTTGTCGAGGGATTTTCGATGATCGCCTCTCTAATGACTAAGCTGTTACAAAAGAATGTTAAGTTTGATTGGACTAAAGAATGTCAACTAAGTTTCGAGAAGTTAAAAGAGTGGTTGACCAAAGCACCCGTGTTAGTGCAACCGAAGTCGGGGAAAGAATTTGTGATCTATAGTGATGCGTCATCAATTGGTCTTGGTTGTGTTTTAATGCAAGAAGGTAAAGTAGTAGCTTATGCCTCACGACAGTTGAAACCGCATGAGAAGAATTACCCGACACATGATTTAGAGTGGCCGCCATTGTCTTTGCTTTGAAGATTTGGCGTCATTATTTATACTGGTGAGAAGTGCCGAATCTTTACCGATCACAAAAGTTTGAAATATTTGATGGATCAAAAGATTTGAATTTACATCAACGGAGATGGCTTGAATTGTTAAAGGATTATGAATTAATAATTGATTATCACCAGGAAAGTGAATATAGTCGCAGATGCTTTAAGTAGAAAATCTTTGTTTGCTTTGAGAGCTATGGGTGCAAATTTAACTATGTCTGATGATGGTTTGCTTTTGGCCGAATTAAGAGTTAAGCCGCTATTTCTTCAACAAATTCGTGAAGCTCAGAAGAATGACAGTGAATTACGAACAAAGCGAGCTCGGTGCAGAATTGGATTGTGACTCGATTTTCGAATCGGACTAGAGGATTGCTTAATGTTTCGTGATCGAGTATGTGTACCGAAAGATACTGAGTTGATTCAGAAGATTTTACATGAAGCACACAGTGGTTGTTTGCAAGTTCATCCTGGTAGTACGAAAATGTACAACGACCTGAAGAAAATATATTGGTGGAATGGTATGAAAAGAGATATCTCTGAGTTTGTAGCCAAATGCTTGATTTGCCAGCAAGTGAAAGCTGAACACGTGTACCTTTGAGTTTACTTCAACCGATGATGATTCCCGAGTGGAAATGGGATGTAATTACGATGGATTTTGTGACAGGGTTGTCTCTAACTCCAAAAAGGAAAAATGCCATCTGGGTTGTGGTTGATAGATTAACAAAATCAGCTCACTTTATACCAGTACGTACCGATGACTCCCTTGATAAGTTGGCTAAAATATATATTTCTGAAATTGTGAGATTACACGGAGTACCTATATCTATTATTTCGGATAGAGATCCGAAATTTACTTGAGGTTTTGAAAAAGTTGCAAGAAGCTTTGGGTACAAAATTGAATTTCAGTATCGCATTTCATCCACAAACGGACGGTCAATCTGAAAGAGTAATTCTGTACTCGAGGATATGCTCAGATGTTGTGTTTTAGAGTTTCAAGGTAGTTGGGAGAAATATTTAGCCTTGGTTGAATTTGCCTACAACAACGCTTTTTTGATTGAGCATACAGATGGAACCGCATGCGAAGCATTGTATGGTCGCAAGTGTCGAACTCCTTTGTATTAGACCGAGCTTAGTGAAAAACGGATTCACGGAGTTGACTTGATAAAAGAAAGCAAGAGAAAGTGAAAGTGATTCGTGATTGTCGAAGAAAAGTCGCTTGGATCGACAAAAGTCATACTGTGATTTGAAGAGAAAAGAGATCGAGTTCCAAGTGGGTGATAAAGTTTTTCTAAAGGTATCTCCGTGGAAGAAAATTTTAAGGTTTGGCCGAAAAGGCAAGTTAAGTCCACGTTTCATTGGGCCTTATAAGATTATTGAAAGAGTTGGACCGGTGGCTTATCGGCTAGCCTTACCAAGCGAGTTGGAAAAGATTCATAACGTGTTTCATGTGTCGATCTTTGCGACGTTACCGTTTTGATCCTTCACATGTAATTCCTCGTGAAATTGAAATTCGACCAGGATATGACCTATGAGGAGGAACCAATAAAAATTTTGGCTCGGGAAATTAAGCAGATTAAGAAATAAAAATATAGCCTTAGTGAAAGTATTGTGGCACGGACATGGAATGGAAGAGGCTACGTGGGAACTCGAGGAAGCTATGAGGAAACAATATCCAGAATCTCTTTTATTGGTAAGATTTTCGGGGACGAAAATCTCTAAAGGGGGGAGAATTGTGACAACCCGAATTAGGGCCTAATCGAAATAGTGGTTTCGTGACCACAAATCTGAGATAGAAATAATTATTTATAATTATTTTATAATTATTTTGAGGTTTATGATATGATTTCATGATTTCGTGAAAATTTCGTAATGAAATTCTATGCATTAAGCGCTTAGGTTGAGATTAGGGAATAAACCGAATAAATTGCAAAACTTGCATTCTAGAAGTTTTTAGTATGAAATTGCATTGAAATATTAATTAGGAGGTCTTAAATAGCAATTTGACCAATTTTAGGTTCATGGACAAAATTTGGACATGGAAGGAATTTTTGAAAGTTTAGTAGTAAGGGCATTTTGGTCATTTGTATATTAAATGAAATAAAATGGGAAAAATAACACAAAATTTGGTCATCTTCATCACTAGTTGCTGCCGAAATTTACTCTCCTCCATAGCTAGGGTTTCTTCAACTTTCAAGCTTCATAGTAAGTGATTTCAAGCCCCGTTTTTAATGTTCTTTACATTTTTGAAATCCTCGTAGCTCGATTTACCTATTTCTACTATTATTTCGAGTTAGGGTTTATGTTTAAAAATTTACCCATGAATGATAGGCATGTATTTTGATGTTTGATGGTAGAATATGAATGTTTGAAGTTAGGAGAACGATCTTTTCTAAGCAATTTTTAGCGAAAATGAGCAAAACGGCATAATCGATAAAAATACCTATTGTTCATAATTATGTGTTAGAATGAGAATTTGATGATACCATAGAAGAGAAAAATGATCAGCATGTCATTAAACATAAGAATAAGGGCTGAAATTAAATTTCCAGAGCCTTGGGGCAAAATCGTAATTTTTAAAAGTTAGGGCAAAAATGTAATTTTTGCATAATGTGATTTTTGGATTGAAATAAATATTTCGAGTGTTAATTGAACTAAATGTGTTGTTATAGATCAAGAAAGGCGTGGAATCGACCTCGAGCGGGAAAGAAAAAGCTTTGGACTAAAGCGCAAAATTTCTATATTTTGCACCGAGGTAAGTTTGTGCGTAAATAAATCATTGATTTCTTTTATGTTATTGTATTTTGATAACATGTGGAATATGGCTGCCTATCAAATGGTTATTTGATGTAAGTTATGAATTTAAATTGATTTCGGACAATTTAGTAAAATATTGGAAAAGTGAGAAATTTCCTATTGAACCTTCGTAATAAAAACGATACAAATGAACTATTGTGTGGTCACGTGTGTAGTACTAAGTGCAAAGCTACTACGTGTACCAGATTATTGGTCGCATGTGTAGTACTAAGTGCGAGCTACTATGCGCACCAAAAAACCGTGGTCACGTGTGTAGTACTAAGTGCGAGCTACTACGTGTACCAGTTATTGGTCGCATGTGTAGTACTAAGTGCGAAAGCTACTATGCGTATCATATAACCTTCGCTACACGTGTGGAAATGGGAAAATGTTCAAGTAGTGGTGTATATCGTTGTTATTCGATAAGTTCAACGGGAAATTAATTTAAATGAAGATACACGTGAAAGTGATTATGTGATGAATAAGTGCAAGTATATGTTTATTTGAATTTATGAGCAATATGCTCGATAAGTGAGCGAACCTCAGTAAAATGGAAAGGATTGAGCGAAATATGTAAGAGTGAATTTTTGTAGTAAAACAATATTGGACAGCATCAGTTGCATAATTTTGAAAATTCACCAAAAATCATGGAAGTAGAATTAAATCTCAAATAAATTATGTAATTAAAGCTTAATGTGTCTACTTTCATATAAAAGAAACAGGGGAAATAAAAGACTTCTATATTAAGATCCCCTGTTCTGACTTTAGAAATTCACCATAAATTGTACAAAAATTATTAAGAGTCATACCATACATGCATGGATTCCTTATTGAGTCTATTTTTAAGGGAAATAAACGGCATGGTCGTTGGAATCTTGTACAGGGAGAAATTTTGTTCGTAATGCACAGGTGGCAGAGTAGTCATACCCTGAAATAGGGGAGACTTTAACTAATAAACTGTACTAATTGGCCCGACCAAAAATTCTAGAAAAAAACTAGTAAATAGAATTATGAGTCTAGTTTCAAGGAAAATTTATGGAATTGAATTTTGAGATATGTAGCTCAAGATATGATTTTTCTTTTAACCGGGACTCTAGAAAATAGCCTGTCATCAATATATGTAACCATGTACTAGTATGATTGTTTTACTTTGATAAATTATATATCAAGTTAGTACTTACTTACTAAGCTATATGCTTACCATCTTTTCTTTTTCTTGTTTTATAGAATTATTAAGCCAGCTCGGGATTTTGGAGATCGTCGGAGACTCATCTACACTATCAATAATTTTTGGTATTTTGTAATCACTACTTTGGAATTATGGCATGTATAGAGAGAGACTAATCATTTTGTTATATGTCATAATTAATTTGTTTTAAAGTATCACTTTTTTTAATTTTAAAATCTACATGTATCTATGTATCTCATTAATGCTATCAACTTTAGTCTAAGCTAAAGTAAGTAAATTGAGTAAGGTCAGGTTAATGTGTGAATTCATGTTTTCGTGAATGGTAATGCTCCGTACCTTATTTCGGTCTAGAATATGGGTATGGGGTGTTACAACAAGAATACCAATACTTCCTTTGGTGTTATGACACAGCCAATGGATGTCGCTACACACCCTTGAAGCTGAACACGAGCTAAGGTAAACTGCCTTCGATGTCGCAACATAGGCACTGGGTGTCGCAACACCAGTCTTGTACGAGAAGAATTACAAGCGAGGGGCATTTTGGTTTACAGAATAAAAATTAACACAAAAATGTCAGCCAACCTAAGGCTAAGGACGATGATCAACCTTAACTCTATAAATAAGCTCTTTAGACACTTGTTAATGGACAACTTTTCATACTTTAAGATTTTCTCTGTAAATTTTAGTTCCAATTTTCCTTTCTTTTAGGCTTTAGGTTTATTTCCAGTTCTTTTCTATTTGTGTTCTTTAGAGTACATGAGTTGTAAACATAATCAAATTATTTTGGATTATGTGCTTCATTCAAATACATCTAAAGATTCTTCTTAAACTATTTCTTGACTTGTTTTTAATGTTCATCTTATTTATCAAGTTCATTATGTTTATGAGATCCATGAGGAACTAATCCTTTTATAAAGGATTAGTGAGTGGAGGTACGATTGATTAATTATTATTAGGGTTTTCTTAGAAGATCAGCTATTTTGTAACACCCTCTACCTGACTTGGTCGCCAAGCCCAGATACGGGATGCCACACCACCGTCTCGTTTTATGTTCATCAAATAGGAAACTAGATCTAAGGAAACAAATCTTCTTTTTTTAACTCGTCTAAGTTTTAAGTCATCCAATTAGTTAATTAACATTATTACATGCAAATCATTCATTAATCGGTCTTACATACAGAAAAAATCATGCAAAAGGGCTATTTAGCAAAATTCCCTAAAATATTTCTTAGGTATAGATATTGACATTAAAGTATCGATATTTTCTTCATGTGGTATTGATACCACTTGGAAAAATGATATCGAATAAGCATACTATTTCTCGGCCAAAATCTCAATTGTCAAAAATTATCAGTTCTTGCTGTAAATTATCGATACTTTAGTCCTGAGTATCGATACTTGAGATAAGGTATCGATACGAAATACCTATTATATTTTCATGTATGTTTTAATTCATAGAAGTATCGATTTTCATAGCCAAATATCGATACCTCTGCTACTGAAGCTAAAAGTGAAGCATAAAAGAGCAAATAGTTCATTTTTTATAATTCCTAACCAACATGCTTCAAGTACTTTATTTATTTCATCATTTAACTACTAATTTTATCAGTCTAAAACATCAAATCATCTAAACAAGAATCATCACACCAATATCTATGCCTATTATTCTAGCATAATAATAACATGAAGACCTTATAAACCAAACTAAAATGTTTAGAATTCAACATAGTTATAATAATTCTACCACATTGCCTGTTTCCCCAATACGAATAAAAAAATAAAACACCTACGATGAATAACTAGTCTTCCTTGGATCACTCCCTTGTAACCACACTGCCCACACCATGGTGTCAATAGTTTGCATATGTTGAAATGAGTGGGTGAACTTTAACAAGCTTAAAGAATGCAAAGAATTTCCATAATGCAAACATAACATTATGCGACACAACCAATCATTTACTCACAAGTATCTTATTCTTAAGTCTAACATCATATAGTAAAATATTATGCATCATCTAATAGTTCATTCTCATAACACATACATACTCATTCAAGCATAGAACATATCTCATACAATTACAGAAATTATGATAAGATGGCACTTGGATTATGAAACATATAGTGAGCTCTATCATCATACATTGGATACACGGATCTCCATTACACAACGTAGACTCATAGAGTCAAACATGACCTAAATGTGAAGCATTTAGCTAACACTCTCCTTATTTCCCCTTATATGTCCCATTGAATAGAGCTTAGCTCTCATTCCCTTCCCTCCAAACATGTCCCAGGGCCTCAACGCTTTTAACCACTATACATGTAAATGAGTACTCATAATCCTATGGCAGGCCAACTATATCCTATGGTTCCAAGATCACAAGGCCAAAATATCTTAAAAAACACATATTACTTACCGATTATCCATGCACTATCACTGCATATTAGTATATTTTGCAAAACACTAGCATAGTCATATAACATATATATAACACATTCATTTCATGTATATAACTGCACCTTACACAATAATCACCGTACTTACTTATCACATTTCATGTACAATACATAACCACAAGATAATTATAGATTCAAGAAAACTTACGCTCGAAACTTAGAGTAGGGGTTTTGGCTATATTTAAATTCCTAAATTATAATAGCCCATTTTTGGGTAAAATTAGAATAGTGGTTTTGGGACCACAAATCTGAGGTAGAAATATTTATTTTATTATTTCTTTAAGGTCTACAGCATGATGAATGATTGTGTGAAAATCTCGTTAAGAAATTTTATTGATTGAGTACTCAATTTGACTAGAAGGACTAAATTGCAATAGGTGCAAAATTTGAGTTCTATAGGCTAAAGGTAGTAATTGTTATGAAATTATAAATTAGAGGTCCTTAAATGGTAATTAGACCATTATACTTTAGGATGGACAAATGGACATGGGGTATAAAATTTTAAAGTTTAAGTGAGGGGTACATAGGTAATTTGGTACATAAAGCCAAAATAACTAAATAAAAGATGTCATCTTTTTTAATTTAGTCCCTTATAGCTGAAATTTTGGGGGACACCATAGCTAGGGTTTTGGCCAAGCTTTCAAGCTCGATTGTAAGTCCGTTCTTGTCCCGTTTTTTAATGATTTTTACATTTTTGAGATTGTAGTAACTTGATTTAGCTATTTCAAGGACTAATTTGATAGAAGATTGAAGTTTAAAATTTTTCCCATGTTGAATACGCTTGTATTTTGATGTTTGATGGTAGAAAATGCATGTTTGATGTTTGTTAAACGACTTTTATAAAGTGATTTTCGATAAAAAGGTCAAATAGGGACTTATTTGTAAAAGTCTATAAAATATGTAGAAAAGTCTGAATAAATGAAAAATGTGGGCTTTTAGGAGTACAAGCAACATTCAGCTAGGCTTGAGTTGTGAAGAAATTAAATAAAATTCATTTTACGAGCCTAGGGACTAAATTATAAAATCTTGAAAAGTTAGGGGCAAAAATGTAAATTTTACCATAATGTTTTTTTGGGCTGAATTGAATAATGTGATGATTAAATAAGTTAAATATGGTATTATAGATCAAGAAAAATGAAGTTCGGGTCTAGATAGGGGAAAAATAAAGTAATTGATTAATAGATCTCTTTGGCCGTTTTTGTAATCGAGGTAAGTTCATATGTTAAATAAGCTTTACTTTAAATGTATTTTAAATCTTTTAATCTATACATGAATTGTGAAATCGACTTTACGGACATATTTGACGACGATTTGGCAAGCGAGTAATCCCAATCGAACCTTAGGAATAAATTAAGATACAAGTGACATGTCACTAGGGTTTTATGTTATGTGATTCCCCGGGTGCTAGTCCTGTACGTCCTACCGGTGGCTGAGTATACCGGCATATGTTGCAGTTACTTGACAACTTGTGTAAGCAGCATCATGTAGCTATGTCTCGACTGACAACTTGTGTGAGTAGGCCCGTTAATGGCTTGAGAGCGAGCATAAATGTGATATGAGATAGAGGTAGCAATGACTACATATATGGCACTTTGTGTGCAAGGTTTTCTCGAGTATCCAATTTTATTATTCCAAGTGGTTCATTGGGTATAACAACGATGATACTAAGTATGAAATTATTACGATATGGTACAGGTATGTACTTTAATCTTATGATTATTAATTTGTGAAATGACGATTTCAAGGTAAGCTTGTGATGGAATGAATTATGATCATGAGATTTTGGTAAATTACATTATCTTATGTTATATTACTTGCATGTTAATGTATGACAAGATTAGCTTATTTCTTTCATACGAGCTTACTAAGCTATATAGCTTACTCCGTTTTATTTTCCATGTTTTATAGTGTCACCAAGCTAGCTTGATTTGGAGATCGTCGGAGATCACATCACACTATCAAACTGTTATTTTAGGTACTGATGATTTTAAACATTTTAAGAATATGACATGTGTAGAGACTTGGTCATTTTGTTATATGTGTCATTAAGAATTTTGCCAAATGTATTGGCTTGTAATTGTCAAGGCTTGATGTAGTATTTGACCATGAAACTTGGCTTATTTTGGTTGAATTGGTTGTAAGCTTATTTATATTTATATATGCATGCATGTGCAATTATTTCTTGTGTGATGTGGTTTACAAATGCTTGGTAAATGGTTGAATGTAGCTTAATGGTTTTGGATGTTAAATGGTTAAGATTGGCTCATTAGTATGCTAGGAAAACTAAGTAAAATTATGCATGTTATTGGTAGCCATATTGAAACTTGTAGAATGTGATTTGGTATGATTTGGTTTGAAAAAATATGATGTTGTAAAAATGTTGAGTGTGGATAATTAAATGACATGAATTGGCCTTGTTTTGTGGATGTATTGGTTGTCCAAGTGTGCTATGAATTATGCCTTGAACTTGTGCATGTGTAAGTGTAAATGAGGGTGACAAATGGCTTGGTAAATGACCTTTATCTTGTCCACACGGGTAGACACATGGGCGTGTGTCTAGGCTGTGTGTGACACATAGTCTGTCCCATGGGCATGTGTTTCGGCCGTGTGTCCCCTGCACCTTAATTTTGAGAAACAGAATGCTCAGAATTGAGCACACGGGCAGAGATACGGGCGTGTGTCTCAGCCATGTGAGGGACACAGCCTCAGGAACGGACGTGTGTCCCGGGCGTGTGAAGTCTGCACCTATTTTATGAAAATTAAATTAACTACATGGCCTAGCACACGGGCGTGTGACTTGGCCATGTGACCTCAATTTGTTCATGCTTTGCAAAACAGAGAGTTACACGGGTTAGGGACACGGGTGTGTGTGACCACACGGCCTGCCCACACGGGCGTGTCCTAAACCACACGGGCGTGTGACTCTTGTGCATGGCAAAAAATTTCCAAGTTTTTTTGTAAAATTTTCCTAAGTGCTCGGTTTAGTCCCGAACCACTTCCAAAGCATGTTTTGGGCCTTGTAGGCTTTCATTAGGGACTTTATGTTTGAATGAAAATAATTTTAATTTGGATGAAAATTTATGACTCAGAATTGTATGTTTGCTTGTGATGTGAGTCTGGTAATGCCTCATAACCTGTTCCAGCATTGAATACGGATAAAGGTGTTACATTTAGTGGTATTAGAGCTACGGTTTAGTCGATTCTCAGACTAACGTAGCGTGTATGAGAGTCTAGCTATACATGCCATATATAATTTGTGATAGTGTGACGACTCCTAACAATTTAAATTGTGTTTTCATCTAGTAAATGGATCCCAACCGAGAGGTAGCTGATGATGTTGAAAGTAAGCGCCGGTTCCCGCCCAAGGGACAACGCCATCTAAAAGTAGACCAGTAATGATTAGTCAGGAAGGAGAGGCTAGGGAAGCCTTCTTTCAAAGGATGAATGAGTGGTTTGCCAAGTTTGTTTGAACAAATCTAGCTGCCCAACATCCTCCACTCCTACCTAACCCCCAATCGGTTCCCGTAGCTCCCCAAGGTGTGGAATTGTTAAGACTGAAGAAGCCTCCAGTTGATAATATTTAGAAACAAGGGGCTAAAGAATTTAGAGCCAATGTTGACGATGACCCTGAGAGAGCTGATTTTGGCTTGAGAACACTATCAAGGTATTTGATGAGCTTTCTTACACATCAGATGAGTGTTTGAAATGTACTATATCACTTCTGAGGGACTCAGCGTACCAGTGGTTGAATACTCTTGTATCTGTGGTACCGGAAGAAAGAGTTACCTGGGGTTTCTTCCAAGAAGAGTTCAGAAAGAAATATATCAGCCAGCGGTTTATTGATCAGAAATGCAAAGAGTTTTTAGAGCTGAAACAGGGCCATATATTTGTGGCTGAATATGAGTGAGAGTTTGTTAGGCTCAATAAGTATGCTCGGGAATTTTTTTCCACCGAGGCTATCATGTGCAAGAGATTCGAAGATGGGTTGAATGAGGATATCAGACCGTTAGTTGGGATTTTAGAGTTGAAGGAATTTGTTGTGCTAGTCGACCGATCTTGCAAGGCCGAAGAGCTGAGTAAAGAAAATAGAAAAGCAGAGTCTGAGGCTAGAGATTCAAGAAAAAGACGATGAGTAAGTCATTTCAATCTTCGTCAAAGAAATCGAGGGATTTTTATACTCGATCAAATGTTTCAGCTGGATATCCCAACAGAAATCGTGGGAAGCAATATTCGGGTTCCAAGGCCCAAACTACGTCAATAACAAGCATTGCTAATGCTAGGTCTAATAGACCTGAATGTCAACACTGTGGTAGATGACATCTCGGTGAATGTAGGATGAATAACTGGGCTTACTTTAAATGTGGCTCCCAATATCACTTTATTTGAGATTGCCCTGAAATGATTGAGAGAGATAATTTTCAGAATGTAAGACTGAGCAACACTGCCACTAGAGGGAGGCCACCGAGAAATATGGGAAGTGGGAATAGTAGCAGAGGTATAATGAAAGATTTAACTGTGAGATCAGAAGTTAGAGCACCTGCTAGAACTTACGCTAATCGTGCTCGCGAAGATCCGTCATCCCCTGATGTTATCACTGGTACAATTTCTCTCTATGATATTAATGTAGTTACATTGATTGATCTTGGATCGACCCATTCTTATATTTGCATGAATTTGGTATCTAGTAAGAATTTTTCTGTTGAGTCTACTGAGTATGTGGTTAAAGTGTCGAACCCCTTAGGTAAATATGTTCTAGTTGATAAAGTTTGCAAGAGTTGTCCTTTAATGATTCGGGGTCACTATTTTTCGGCTGACTTAATGGTCTTACCATTTGATGAGTTTAATGTAATTCTTGGAATGGATTGGTTGACCCTACATGATGTCGTAGTGAATTGTAGATGAAAGATTACTGAATTGAAATTTCAAAATAATAAAATTCTTCAGATTGAACCGGCTGAGTCGAATGAGTTTCCTATTGTAATTTGGTCAATGTCAGCTCAGAGGATGTAAGAAAAGTTTGTGAGGCTTATCTTGCGTATGTACTGAATACGAAAGTGTCTGAATTGAAGATCGAATCTGTGCCGGTAGTTTGTGAATACCCGGATGTGTTTCCAGAAGAGTTGCTTGGATTACCATCGATCAGAGAGGTTGAATTTACTATTGATTTGGTACCGGACCGATATCGATAGATATGTATAGAATGGCTTCAACCGAACTGAAAGAATTGAAGTCTCAGTTACAAGAATTTACAGATAAGGGTTTTGCAAGATCGAGTTTTTCGCCCTGGGGTGCACCAGTGTTATTCGTCAAGAAGAAAGACGGATCCATGAGACTTTGTATTGATTATCGTCAGCTTAACAAGGTCATGATAAAGAAGAAGTATCCTTTACCAACAATTGATGATTTGTTCGATCAGCTGAAAGGGGTAGCAGTGTTCTCGAAGATAGACTTGAGATCAAGCTACTATCAATTAAGAGTTAAGGATTCGGATGTGCCGAAGACCGCGTTCAGAACGAGGTACGGGCATTATGAATTTCTTATTATGCCGTTTGGGTTAACTAATGCTCCTGCAGTTTTTATGGAATTGATGAATCGAATTTTTCGTTCGTATTTAGATAAATTTATGGTTGTTTTTATTGAGGACATTTTGATTTATTCTCGAGATGAGTCTGAGCATGCCGAACATTTAAGAATTATCTTATAGAATTTGAGAGATAAGAAATTGTTTGCTAAATTCAGCAAAAGTTAGTTTTGGCTCCTAGAAGTCAGATTTTTATGACACATTGTTTCAGCGGATGGTATACGGGTTGATCCGAGTAAGATTTTGGTAGCTGTTGATTGGAAACCACCGAGAAATGTATCCTAAGTTAGAAGCTTTTTAGGTTTGGCTGGTTATTATCGATGTTTTGTTAAAGGATTTTTTATGATTGCTACACCTATGACAAGACTGTTATGAAAAGCTATGAAATTTGAGTGGTCTGAAAAATGTCAACAGAGTTTTTAACAGTTGAAAGCGTTGTTAACTAAGGCACCAGTGTTACTGCAACCTGAGTCTAGAAAAGAGTTCGTGATTTTTAGCGACGCGTCCTTGAACGGTCTTAGTTGTATGTTGATGCAAGAAGGTAAAGTGATAGCTTATGCCTCGAGACAGTTGAAACTGCAAAAGAAGAATTATCCGATGCACAATTTGGAATTGCCTACTATTGTGTTCGCTCTAAAAATTTGGAGACATTATTTATTTGGTGAGAAGTGTCACATCTTTATTGATCACAAGAGTTTAAAATATTTGATGACTCAGAAAGATTTGAATTTGCGACAATGAAGATGGCCCGAATTGTTGAAAGATTATGAATTAGTGCTCGACTATCACCCGGGGAAAGCGAACGCAGTCGCAGATGCTTTAAGTAGAAAGACTTTATTTGCTTTGAGGGCGATGAATACGTGGTTAACTTTATCTGATGATGGATCGATACTGGCCGAGTTGAAAGCTAGACCGATATTTCTTCAGCAAATTTGCAAAGCTCAGAAGGGTGATAATGAGTTGCAAGCTAAAAGAGTTCAATGCGAAGTGAACAGTAATTTAGAATATCAGATTGGATCCGATGATTGTTTGAGGTTTCGAGATAAGATTTGTTTACCGAGAGATACTGAACTGATTCAGAAAATTCTTCATGAGGCACATAATAGTTGTTTATCTGTTCATCCTGGGAGTACAAAGATGTATAATGATTTGAATGAATTGTACTGGTGGTCAAGCATGAAACGAAACATTTCAGAGTTTGTAACGAGATGTTTGATTTGTCAACAAGTGAAAGCCGAACATCAAGTGCTTTCGGGTTTGCTTCAGCCTGTGACTATACCCGAGTGGAAATGGGATAGATTTATGATGGATTTCGTAACGGGGTTACCCCTAACTCCGAAGAAAAAAAATGTTGTATGGGTCGTTGTTGATAGATTGACGAAATTGACTCATTTTATTTCGGTACGTACCGATTATTTACTTGATATAATAGCTGAATTGTACATTGTTGAGATTGTAAGATTGTGTAACAGCCCGATTTAGACCCTAGTAGGAATAGTGGTTGAGATTGTAAGATTGTGTAACAGCCCGGTTTAGACCCTAGTAGGAATAGTGGTTTCGAAACCATAAATCTGAGTCAGAAAAATATTTTATATTATTTTTTGTGCCTATTATATGTGAATTAGTATGTGCGAAAATTTCGTATAAAAATTTGATCGTTTGTGTGCTTAATTTGATAAAAAGACCTAATCGCGTAAAATGTAAAAGTGGCTTTCTAATTGTTAAAGTGCCTATTTGCTATGTCTTCTTAAATGAGAGGTCCTTATGTTGCAATTAGACCATCGAAAGGGTAAATGGACATTAAAGACCATTTATTATGTGTTTATTATATGATTAAATAAAGGTTAAATTTGTAATTATGTAAATAAACTTAATATAATAAAACAAAACATGCAAAACATGTTAATGGATGATTTATTCATCCATGCTTGCCGAAAATCAAAGAAAAAGAGAAGAAATAAAAGCTTTTAGGGTTCAGTTAAGAGATTTGATGATTAAGGTATGGATTTTGTTCAGTTTTTGATAATTTCTACGTTTTTGTGATTGTTGCTTTGTGTTTTACTAAGCCCATGCCTCAATTTCTGATTTTGTTGATGATTTTAAGTTATAACATTGATGAAACTATGAGTTTTATGAAGTTTGATGATAGTATATGAAAGATATGTGTTGGGTTAGTATATTTTATCTTTGAATTTTTGATAAATTTGAATAATTTGGGCTAAATTGTAAAATTGATATTTTGAAATGTGAAATAAATAAAATATGTGGACTTATATGAGCACTATGAATATTCGGCTAGGCAAGTGTGCAAAGAATTTTTTTGTATTTTATGATTTTGTGAATTAGGGACTAAAATGTCAAAATATGAAAATATGAGGGATAAATTGTAAAATACCCTAAATATGTATATATGGATTTATTTGAATGAATGTGTGATTGAATAATCAAATTTGAATTTATATAGATCAAGAACAAAAGAAAACAGAATTAGATCGGGGGAAGTCGAAAGTCGTTGAGTAGTCGGCTCCGTTCGTTCGAATCCATACGAGGTAAGTCAATATACAATAAACGTGTTTAATTTGATTTATTTATGTTATGTAACATTGAATTGTGATGAATGGCTATATGAGAGCTCAATATGTGATATCCGAGAAAGTTCTGATAATGTAAAGACGTCCGAAAAGCCCCGTACGAACCATAGGAATAGTTAGGATACATATGTCATGACATAGGATCCGATATGTGTGTTTTAATGTAAGACCACGTCTGGGACATTGGCATCGACTTATGATTTATGTGTAACACCATGTCTGGGACATCGGCATCGTATTTGATTTCGTGTAAGACCTTGTCTGAGACAGTGGCATCGATATTTAATTACATGTAAGACCACGTCTGAGACGTTGGCATTGTACGAGCTTTTTGAGCTATTCGAGTATCCTTATTTATTCCGAACGGTTCAACGGGCATTCTGAGGAATAAGACACTATGTGGTTGTGTATCGACTCAGGTACGTTTGAATTGTATATCATGATTAAGAATAAAAGTTAAGCATTTGAACATATGTGGACATATGAAATATGTATGAGTTATATGAGACTTATAAATATGTGGTTATGCTTTGCCATGATCTATATGATTGAATTGAATTTAAATTATGTCATTTGCTTACTTTGTGTGTGTTTGCATTGTTTTATAGATATCGTAGCTACCGAGAGCTCGGGGATCGTTGAAGATCAACACCACACTGTCGAACTTTATTTTGGTACATTTTGAAAGTGTATATCTTGGAGTATGGCATGTATAGGCTAGAAGTATGTGAATAGGTTTTGTGAAGTGTATATTTAACCATGTGATATGGCTTAATTATGGTTGAACTTATGGTTTCATTTTGGTATATAATATGTGATGCAAATTATGCCAAGTGATTTAGTCAATTTGGTAAGTTTTGGTGTGTGATTATTTGAGGATTTGGTATGAGAATGAATGAATTGAAGTGAGGTTATGAAACAAATGTTTAGATATGATTTTGTCTTATGATTTAGCATAATTTGGTATGGTTATTAAGAATGAAATTGGTTGATAATGATATGGTATGATTGATGTATGTTTTTTATTGTAAATTGGTTGAGAATTTGGTATAAAATGCTTGGTTTTGGTGCTTGTAGGTTTGACCCAAAAAGGGTAGCAAAATTGGCCTTGTAAATAGCCTATTTTTGCCCACACGGGCGTGTGTCTCAGCCGTGTTGCTCAATGGCGATTTCAAAGTGAGCCTAGGTAGACCACACGGTCACACACATGGGTGTGTGCTAGGCCGTGTGGCCAAGTCAGTTTCGAGCACGGGCTAGACACACGGGCGTGTGACTGACCGTATGATCCAAGTTAGTAGCCTTCCCAATTTTCACACAGTCTGGCACACAGGCGTGTCATGTGGCCGTGTGGACAAGTCCGTATGTATCCCTGTTTTGCCACGGCCTAGACACATGGGCGTGTCTAATGCCGTGTGAGGTACACGGCTTGCTCACACGGGCGTGTGACCTTTATAACTTTGAAAAATATTTAAGTTTTGAAAAATTTTGTATGAGCTTGATTTAGTCCCGACCCTTTTCTAAAACATGTTTAAGGTCTCGAAGACCTATATAAGGGAAAATTGTGAATGATTATTATTATATGTTTGATTATGTTATGCTTAAGTATATATGAATGTTTCGATATGTTCAGTAATGCTTCGTAACCCTATTCTGATGACGGATACGAGTTAGGGGTGCTACAGATTGCACAGGGTGCCTACTTCTATTATTTCGGATAGAGATTCAAGGTTTATGTCGCAATTTTGGAAGAAATTGCAAGAAGCATTGGGTACGAAGTTGAATTTTAGTACCACATTCCATCCACAAACTGACGGTCAATCTGAGAGAGTGATCCAAATTCTCAGAGATATGCTTCGTTGTTGTGTTTAAGAATTAGAAGGTAGTTGGGAGAAATATCTACCGTTGGTCGAATTTGCTTATAATAACAGTTATCAATCGAGTATTAAGATGGCACCGTATGAAGCATTGTATGGTCGCAAGTGTCGAACTCCACTATACTGAACTGAGCTTAGTGAGAAACAGATTCATGGGGGTTGGTTTGGTCAGAGAAACTGAAGAGAAAGTGAAAGTAATTCGTGATTGTTTGAAAGTAGCTTCGGATCGGTAGAAATTGTACGCGAATTTGAAATAGAAGGATATCGAATATCAGGTTGGTGATAAAATTTTTCTGAAAGTGTCTCCGTGGAAGAAAATTCTTAGATTTGGTCGCAAAGGCAAGTTAAGTCCGCGTTTCATTGGGCTATATGAGATTATTAAAAGAATAGGGCCAGTGGCATAACTACTAGCTTTGCTGTCGAAGTTGGAAAGAATTCATAATGTGTTTCATGTATCGATGTTGCGACGATACCGGTTAGATCCTTCGCATGTAATTTCCCCAACAAAGATTGAGATTCGACCCGATATGACATATGGTGAAGAACCATCAAAGTTTTAGCTCGAGAGGTTAAATAGTTGAGAGCATAGCTCTAGTGAAAGTTTTGTGGCAACGACACAGGGTCGAAGAGGCTACGTGGGAACTCAAGGAAGCTATGAGAAAATAGTACCCTAACATCTTTTTTGGTAAGATTTTCAAGGACGAAAATCCCTAAAGGGGGAGAGTTGTAATAGCCCGTTTTTGGGTCAAATCGAAACAGTGGTTCGAGACCACAAATCTGAGGCAGAAATGTTTATTTTATTATTTCTTTAAGGTCTACAACATGATAGAATGATTGTGTGAAAATTTTGTTAAGAAATTTTATCGATTGAGTACTCAATTTGACTAGAAGGACTAAATTGCAATAGGTGCAAAATTTGAGCTCTATAGGCTAAAGGTAGTAAATTGTTATGAAATTCTAAATTAGAGGTCCTTAAATGGTAATTAGACCATTATACTTTGGAATGGACAAAAATAGACATGGAGTAGGTAAAATTTCAAAGTTTAAGTGAGGGGTAAATAGGTAATTTGGTAAATAAAGCCAAAATAACTAAATAAAAGATGTCATCTTCAACAATTTAGTCTCTTATAACCGAAATTTTAGGGAAAACCATAGTTAAGGTTTTGGCCAAGCTTTCAAGCTCGATTGTAAGTCTGTTCTTGTCTCATTTTTTAACGATTTTTAAATTTTTGAGATCGTAGTAACTTGATTTAGCTATTTCGAGGACTAATTTGAAAGAAGAATAAAGTTTAAAATTTTTCTCATGTTGAATACGCTTGTATTTTGATTTTTGATGGTAGAGAATACATGTTTGATGTTTGTTAAATGACTTTTGTAAAGTGATTTTCGGTAAAAAAGGTCAAATAGGGACTTATTTGTAAAAGTCTACAAAATGTGAAGAAAAGTGTGAATAAATGAAAAATGTGGGCTGTTATGAGTACAAACAACATTCGGCTACGCTTGGGTTGTGAAGAAATTGAATGAAATTCATTTTACAAGCCTAGGAAATAAATTGTAAAATGTTGAAAAGTTAGGGGCAAAAATATAAATTTTGCCATGATGTGTTTTTGTAACTCCCCCACGCCCGAAACCGTCACCGGAGTCAAGCTTGAGGTGTTACTAAACTTATTTTACCTTTTAAATAACTCTAAACCACTGATTTTAATTTTTGGAATAAACTATTTTTTTGCGTCATGGTTGCTTAAAAATTTATTTCTCGAGTTTCAAAACTTGAAATTAAGATCTGTAAATTCTTCCTGAAACTAGACTCATATATCTATCTACTAATTTTTTTCTAGAATTTTTGACCTAGCCAATTAGTACAGTTTATTAGTTAAAGTTACCCCTATTTTAGAATTCGACTGCACTGACCTCTAATTACTACAAACCACTTTTATCCCTCTACAAAATTCATATGACTATACCGTTTATTTCTATTAAAACTAGATTCAATAAGGATTCTAACCATATAAATTAAACCACCTAATTATTTTTGTAAAATTTATGGTGAATTTCTAAACTTGAAATAGGGGATCCAAAAATTGCTCTAGCCCTATTTCACTAAAACTCAGATATCTTACAAAATACAAAACCTTTACCTGTTTTGCTTATTCCATATGAAAATAGATGCAATGAGTTTTAATTTCATATATTATTAACCATCAAACCATGTCTCTACGATTTTTACTGATTTTTCAAAGTCCCATTATTTCTGATACTTGAATCCGTTTTTAAGTTACTTTCACATTTTTCATAGTTTTCATGTGATAGTTACTACTTAATCATACATACTATTAAACATGTATATCATCAGCCATTCTATTAGCTAATCACTAGCAAGTATTTACACATCATTCATTGATCATATCATATCAAAAGAAACCAAGTTCCTATACATGCCATACACAAAACGAAACGTCTAACTATACCAATGTGATTCTTTCGATAGTGTGATCGGGTCTCCGACGTTTCCTTCGATCCCCGAGTGGCTTGATAAAAACTATAAGAAAAAGAAAATAAAGAGAGTAAGCACTAGGCTTAGTAAGCTTACAAGCAAATAAATTACAACATTCAACATAATGAATAATTATACATAATGTCACCTAGCCTCATAAACTTTCTTTACTTCTCATTTTCTACCTTCTTCTTTACTCACATACCTTCTTTCTTACCTGACCTTTCACTATTCATAAATATAATCTACCTTTCCTTTTGCTGATAATTCACTATAATTTAATGTGTACAATGACCCGTTGAACCACTTGGAATACTAAGGATACTAGGGTCGTTCCTGCCTATCAATATCCTGCCAATGCCATGTCTTCGACATGGACTTACATGAATTTTTCCTGTCTCCAATGCCATATATATATCTAATATGGGCTTACATGGCTCATTCCTGTCTCCAAAGCCATATATCTGATATGGACTTACATGGCTCATTTCTGTCCTGTCCTATCCTGTCAACCCCAATATCCTAACATTCCTAAGGTTCAAACGGGGCTTCTTCGCCTTTAATTCGACTTCAAATATTCTCATAAAATAATTATATAAATGCTGAAAATTTACAATAATAATGTAAAATAAAAGAATATTGCATTTATTTTCATCAAACTTACCTCGATACAAAATGTGACTAAACTTTACAATTTAGTCCTTTACTTTTTCTTTTCCCGATCTACTCCCGAATTTTGCTCTTCCCGATCTATAATAGAAAATTTAATTTATTTAATATTCACATTTATCAAAACAGTCCTTTACTCAAACTTTGGAAAAATTACATTTTGCCCCTAAACTTTGCATATTTACACTTTTGCCCCAAATCTAAGTAAATTAAACTTCAGCCTATTTTCTTATGTTTTATGACATGCTGATCGTTTTTATGTTCTATAGCAAAATCAAATTCTCACTCTAACATATACTTATGACTATTAGGTATTTTTACCGATTAATCCCTTTTACTCGTTTTTACCTAAAACTGAGTAGCACAAGTTGTCTAACATAATCTAAGACCTCATATTCTATCATAAAACATCAAAATAAACACTTTTCACTTATGGGTATTTTTCCAAATATGAACCCTAACTTAAATTATTGCTAGCATAAGCTTTATCGAGCTCAGGGACTCAAAACGTAAAGAACATTAAAAGCGGGGCTTGGAATCACTTACTATGGAGCTTGAAAGCTTGAAACAAACCCTAGCTATGGAGAACCCTTGAAATTTCGTGCTAATGAAGAAGATGATGAATTTTGTGTTAATTTTTTCCTTTTTATTTCATTTAATATCCAAATGACAAAAATGCCCTTCCTTATTAAACTTTCAAAAATTCCATCCATGTCCTATTTTGTCCATGAACTTAAAAATTGGTCAAATTGTTATTTAAACCCTCCTAATTAATATTCCAAAGTAATTTCATACTAAAAACTTCTAGAATGCAAGTTTTGCAAATTATTCGATTTAGTCCCTAATCTCAACTTAAGCACTTTATGCATGGAATTTCATCACGAAATTTTCACACAATCATGCAATCATATCATGAACCTCAAAATAATAATAAAATATAAATTTTCTACCTCAGATTTGTGGTTTCGCAACCACATTCCGTTTAGGCCCTATTTGGGATGTTACATTTCTCCCCCCTTTAGGGATTTTCGTCCCCGAAAATCTTACCTGTGAAAAGATTTGGGTACTATTTTCGAATAGCCTCTTCGGGTTCCCATGGACCCTTGTCTACCCCATGTCTATTCCATAGTACTTTCACAAGTGCAATACTTTTGTTCCTTAATTGCTTTACCTCTCGAGCTAGAATCTTTAGGTTCTTCACCGTAAGTCATGTCCTGGTGAATCTCAACCTCTCTCCGAGAAATCACATGTGACGGATCTGAACGATAACGACGTAGCATAGACACATGAAATACATTATGAATCTTCTCTAGCTCAATCGGCAAAGCTAACCGATATGCTAATGGTCCGACTCTCTCAATCACTTCAAACGGTCCAATAAAACGTGGACTTAGTTTGCCTTTCTTGCCAAATCTGAGAACTTTCTTCCATGGGGATACTTTCAAAAAAACTTTGTCACCAACTTGATACTCAATCTCTTTTCTCTTCAAATCGCATACGACTTTTGTCATGTCTCAAGTCGCTTTCAAGCAATCTCGATGATTTTTACTTTCTCTTATTTCCTTAACTAGATCAACCCAGAATCTGATTTTCCTTAAGCTCTGTCTAATACAAAGGTGTGCGACATTTACGTCCATACAAAGCTTCATAAGGTGCCATCTTCAAACTCGACTGATAACTATTATTGTAGGCAAACTCTAATAATGGTAAATATTTTTCCCAATCGCCTTGAAATTCCAAAGGCACAAGATCTAAGCATATCTTCAAGTACCTGAATAACTCTCTCTGACTGACCGTCGGTTTGAGGATGGAAAGCTATACTAAAACTCAACTTTGTGCCCAAAGCCTTCTGTAATTTCTTCCAAACCTTGAAGTAAATCTTGGATCTCTATTTGAAATGATCGATAATGGTACCCCGTGTAGTCTGACTCTCTCTGAAATATACAACTCGGCCAACTTGTCAAGTGAATAATCCATACAAACTGGGATAAAATGAGCCGACTTCGTTAACTTATCAATCACAACCCATATTACATCTTTCTTTCTCGGTATAAACGGCAATCCTGTCACAAAATCCATAGTAACTAGATCCCATTTCCACTCAGGGACTAGCACAGGCTGCAATAAACCTGAAGGTACCTGATGTTCGGCCTTTACCTGCTGACAGATCAAGCATCTAGAAACAAACTCTGAAATGTCCCTTTTCATTCCTACCCACCAGTACATTTTCTTCAAATCATTATACATCTTTGTACTACCTGGATGAATAGACAAGAAACTACTATGTGCTTCCCGTAAGATCTTTCGAATAAGCTCACCATTCTTCGGTACACATACCCTGTCTCGAAACATCAAACAACTGTCAGAACTGATCTGAAAATCTAACTCTATATCCAACTCACACTGATCTCTTTTGGCTAACAACTCACTGTCATTTTTTTGAGCTTCAAAAATTTCTTCAAGAAACATCGGTTTAGCTCTCAACTCAGCTAAGATAAAACCATCATCTGATAAGGCTAGACTAGTGTTCAAAGCTCTTAATGCAAATAAAGATTTCCTACTCAAAGCATCAGCAACAATGTTTGCCTTACCTGGGTGATAATCGATCACTAGCTCATAATCTTTAATCAACTCTAACCATCTTCTTTGCCTCAAATTCAAATCTTTTTGAGTCCTCAAATATTTCAAACTTTTGTGATCAGTGAATATATGGCACTTCTCACCGTACAAATGATGTCTCCAAATCTTCAACGCAAAAATAATGGCAGCTAGCTCTAAATCATGTGTCGGATATTTCTTCTCATGTGGCTTTAGCTGTCTAGAGGCATAAGCAATTACCTTCCCTTCCTGCATAAGTACACAACCAAGTCCATTCATGGACGCATCACTGTAAATCACAAACTCCTTACCTAGTTCTGGTTGTCCTAAAACATGAGCTTTAGTCAACAATGTTTTTAACTTGTCAAAACTCTGTTGACACTTCTCAGTCCATTCAAAATTGATATCCTTTTGCAGCAATCTTGTCAGCGGGGTAGCTATCATGGAAAATCCCTCTACAAATCGTCTATAATATCCGGCAAGACCAAGAAAACTTCTAACTTCTGATACATTTCTAGGAGGCTTCCAATCAACAATGGCTGAAATCTTGCTCGAATCAACCTTAATACCTTCACCTGATACAATATGTCCAAGAAAACCAACTTCTCGTAACCAGAACTCACTTTTGCGTTGAACTTGGCATACAACCGATTATCTCTCGAATAATGTAGAAATCGTTCTCAAATGCTCGCATGCTCGGTCTCATCATGAGAATAAATCAAGATATCATCAATGAACACAACTACAAACTTATCCAAATACGGTCTGAAAATTCGGTTCATTAAGTCCATGAAAATGGCAGGAGCATTAGTCAAGCCAAATGGCATCACAAGGAACTCATAATGACCATACCTAGTCCGGAAAGCAGTCTTCAGGACATCTGACTCTTTAACTACAACCGATAGTATCCGGATCTCAAATCTATCTTGGAGAACACAAGAGCTCCTTCAATTGATCAAGCAGATCATCAATTCTAGGCAATTGATACTTGTTCTTTATCTTGTTACCTTGTTAAGTTGTTGATAATCTATGCACAATCTCGTCGATCCGTCTTTCTTTTTCACAAATAGCTTTGGTGCACCCCATGGTGAACTACTGGGTCTTACAAAGCCTTTATCTGTTAATTCTGCAATCGAGCTTTCAATTCTTTCAATTCCAACGGAGCCATTCTATAAGGAGCAATAGAAATGGGCATGGTACCGGAATCAACTCAATACCAAACTCAACTTCTCTAACAGGAGGTAAACACAGTCGTTCTTAGGAAACACATCGGAAACTCACATACCATGTGCACTCGATTCAATTTTCAATTACGGATCTTTAGTGTTCAACACAAAAGCAAGATAAGCTTCATACCCTTTTCTCAAACATTGAAAGCGGACATAACGAAATTATGGGAAATGAACTATCGACTCTTACAGAATTAACCCAGAAGAATTTTACCATTTTCACACTTCAACTCAATGAATTTCTTTCCACAATTCACTATCACATCATGTGTAGTCAACCAATCCATACCAAGAATCACATCAAACTCATCAAATGGCAATAGCATGAGATCGGCTGGAAAACAGTAGCCTCTAATCATCAAAGGACAATTTCTACATACTTTATCTACTAATACATGCTTGCCTAATGGATTCGATACTTTAATCACAAATTCTCAGAGATTCTATAGGCATACTTATACTAGGCATTAATTTCTTGCAAACATATGAATGAGTTGAACCCGGATCAATCAAAGCAATGACATTAATATCATGTAGAGAAAATGTACCCGTAATCACATCGGGGAAGGATGCCTCTTCGCGAGCACGGATAGCATAAGTCCTTGCAGGGGCTCTAACATCTGGTCTCACAGTCGAATCTCTTGAGGTACCTCTATTACTTGCTCCTACCCCCGGTTGCCTCGGTGATCTGCCTCTAGTAGGAGCATTTCCGGATCTAGCACTCTATGTTACCTCTCGGTTAGCCACCTCTGGACATTCTCGTACAAAATGATTTGGAGCACCACATTTATAACAAACATTTTCGCCTGCCCGATAAGGACCATAATGAAGTCTACCACACTGTGGACACCCTGATCTACCCTGTCCAACATTTCCTACACTCGCAGTCGAGATGGTCTGAGCCTTCGGATCCTTAAATCTGCTGCCTCTATTCTGACTAGAATACCCAGCTGAGAAACTAGATCT
The DNA here is from genome assembly GCA_025698475.1 of Gossypium anomalum. Taxonomy (NCBI): domain Eukaryota; kingdom Viridiplantae; phylum Streptophyta; class Magnoliopsida; order Malvales; family Malvaceae; genus Gossypium; species Gossypium anomalum. Next base: position 31,183,140 of record CM046958.1, on the reverse strand, counting down.
GGTAGAAAACTCCTTTGGCCTTTTGGATGTAGCCTGGAATGACCTGCTCATCTGTCTCTTCTTTGTATCTTGTGTCTCTGTCACAACTTTGCCTTTTCTTTTTAACAGCTCCTCTGCCTTACAAGCTCTCTCAACTAAAATAACGAACTCTTTTATTTCTAGGACACCCACTGATAGTCGGATATTATCATTTAACCCATCCTCAAACCTTTTACACATGATAGCCTCTGTGGACCTGACAAATTCGTGCTCATAATCAGTCACCGTCATATTACCTTGTTTCAATTCCAGGAATTCCTTTCTCTTCTGGTCAATAAACCTCTGACTAATGTACTTTTTACGAAATTCCTCCTGAAAGAAATCCCAATTGACCCTCTCCCTCTCATTTGGTACAATTGATACAAGTGTCTTCCACTAGTGGTAGGCTGAGTCTCTAAGAAGTGATACTACATATTTCATACATTCCTCGGGTGTACAAGATAACTCGTCAAAGACTCTGATAGTATTTTCTAACCAAAATTCTGCTCTTTCTGCATCATCATCTTTTGTTGCTCTCGGAACTCTTCCCCTTGTTTCTGATTCTATCAACTGGTGGCTTTTCTCTTATCACATGCACTGTGATTGGGGAGCTTGAGCTACATGGGTAGCCCGAGAATCATGGGGGTGGAGGTCTAATCGCGAATTCGCACGAACGAACTCGGCAAACCAATCATTCAAAGCTTGGAAGAGAGCTTCTCGAGTCACTCCTCTCCGATCAATCAGCATCGCCTATTCTCGGATGGCGTTGCCCCTTCCGTTGGAGCAGCGCATTACTTTCTACATCATCATCACCAGCTCGCTCGGGATCCATTACTATAAAACAAAATATTTAATAATCGTCAGGAGTCGTCACACTATCAAAATACAGGTATGGCATGTATAGCTAGACTTTTACTCACACTAACTATTTTGAGAACAGACTAAACCTACTCTGATACCAATAAATGTAACGCCCCCACGCCCGAAACCATCACTGGAGTCAAGGTTGAGGTGTTACTAAACTTATTTTACCTTTTAAACAACTCTAAACCACTGATTTTAATTTTTGGAATAAACTATTTTTCTACATCATGGTTGCTTAAAAATTCATTTCTCAAGTTTAAAAACTCAAAATTAAGATCCGTAAATTATTCCTAAAACTAGACTCATATATCTATCTACTAATTTTTTTCTAGAATTTTTTACTTAGCCAATTAGTACAGTTTATTAGTTAAAGTTACCCCTATTTTAGAATTTGACTGCACTAACCTCTACTTACTACAAACCACTTTTCTCCCTCTAAAAAAATCATATGACTATACAGTTTATTTATATTAAAACTAGATTCAATAAGGATTCTAACCATATAAATTACACCACCTAATTATTTTTGTAAAATTTATGGTTAATTTCTAAACTTGAAATAGGGGATCTAAAAATTGCTCTGGCCCTATTTCACTAAAACTCAGATATCTTATAAAATACAAAACCTTTACCTGTTTTGCTTATTCCATATGAAAATAGAAACAATGAGTTTTAATTTAATATATTATTCACCATCAAACCATGTCTCTACGATTTTTAATTATTTTTCAAAGTCACGTTATTTTTGATACTTGAATCTGTTTTTAAGTTACTTTCACATTTTTCATAGTTTTCATGTGATAGTTACTACTTAATCATACATACTATTAAACATGTATATCATCAGCCATTCTATTAGCTAATCACTAGCAAGTATTTACACATCATTCATTGATCATATCATATCAAAAGAAACCAAGTTCCTATACATGCCATACACAAAACGAAACGTCTAACTTTACCAATGTGATTCCTTCGATAGTGTGATCTGGTCTCCGACGTTTCCTTCGATCCCCGAGTGGCTTGATAAAAATTATAAGAAAAAAAAAATAAAGAGAGTAAGCACTAGGCTTAGTAAGCTTACAAGCAAATAAATTACAACATTCAACATAATGAATAATTATACATAATGTCACCAAGCCTCATAAACTTTCTTTACTTCTCATTTTCTACCTTCTTCTTTACTCACATACCTTCTTTCTTACCTAACCTTTCACTATTCATAAATATAATCTACCTTCCCTTTTGCTGATAATTCACTGTAATTTAACGTGTACAATGACCCGTTGAACCACTTGGAATACTAAGGATACTAGGGTCGTTCCTGCCTATCAATATCCTGCCAATGCCATGTCTTCGACATGGACTTACATGAATTTTTCCTGTCTCCAATGCCATATATATATATCTAATATGGGCTTACATGGCTCATTCCTGTCTCCAAAGCCATATATCTGATATGGACTTACATGGCTCATTTCATCTGTCTCTGTCTGTCTGTCAACCCCAATATCCTAACATTCCTAAGGTTCAAGCGGGGCTTCTTCGCTTTAATTCGACTTCAAATATTCTCATAAAATAAGTATATAAATGCTGGAAATTTACAATAATAATGTAAAATAAAAGAATATTGCATTTATTTCTCAGAACTTACCTCGATACAAAATGTGACTAAACTTTACAATTTAGTCCTTTACTTTTTCTTTTCCCCGATCTACTCCCGAATTTTGCTCTTCCTGATCTATAATAGCAAATTTAATTTATTTAATATTCACATTTATCAAAACAGTCCTTTACTCAAACTTTGGAAAAATTACATTTTTACCCCTAAACTTTTGCATATTTACACTTTTACCCCAAATCTCATAAATTAAACTTCAGTCTATTTTCTTATGTTTTATGACATGCTGATCATTTTTCCCTTCTATAGCAAAATAAAATTCTCACTCTAACATATACTTATGACTATTAGGTATTTTTACCGATTAAGCCCTTTTACTCGTTTTTACCTAAAACCGAGTAGCAAAAGTTGTCTAACATAATCTTAGACCTCATATTCTATCATAAAACATCAAAATAAACACTTTTCACCTATGGGTATTTTTTCAAATATGAACCCTAACTTAAATTATTGCTAGCATAAGCTTTATCGAGCTACTGGGACTCTGAAAACGTAAAGAACATTAAAAACAGGGCTTGGAATCACTTACTATGGAGCTTGAAAGCTTGAAACAAACCCTAGCTATGGAGAACCCTTGAAATTTCGTTCTAATGAAGAAGATGATGAATTTTGTGTTATTTTTTTTCCTTTTTATTTCATTTAATATCCAAATGACCAAAATGCCCTTCCTTATTAAACTTTCAAAAATTCCATCCATGTCCTATTTTGTCCATGAACTTAGAAATTGGTCAAATTGTTATTTAAACCCTCCTAATTAATATTCCAAAGCAATTTCATACTAAAAACTTCTAGAATGCAAGTTTTGCAAATTATTCGATTTAGTCCCTAATCTCAACTTATGCACTTTATGCATAGAATTTCATCACAAAATTTTCACACAATCATGAAATCATTTCATGAACCTCAAAATAATAATAAAATAAATTTTTCTACCTCGAATTTGTGGTTTCGCAACCTTTGCTCCCGTTTTAGGCCTATTTGAGGATGTTACAGATTTTAAATGAATTGAATAATGTGATGATTAAATAAGTTAAATGTGGTATTATAGATCAAGAAAAATGAAGTTCGAGTCTAGATCGGGGGAAAATAAAGTAATTGTCGAATAAATCTCTTTGGCCATTTTTGTAACCGAGGTAAGTTCATATGTTAAATAAGTTTTACTTTAAATGTATTTTAAATGCTTTAATCTATGCATGAATTATGAAATTGACCTTACGGACACATTTGACGATGATTTGGCAAGCGAGAAATCCCAATTGAACCTTAGGAATAGATTAGGATACAAGTGACATGTCATTAGGGTTTTATGTTATGTGATTCTGGGTGCTGGTCTTGTACGTCCTACCAATGGCTGAGTATACCGGCATATGTTGATGTTACTTTTGTGTGAGTTGCATCGTGTAGCTACGTCTCGACTAACAGCTTGTGTGAGCAGGCCCGTTAATGGCTCGAGAGCTAGCATATATGTGATATAAGATAGAGGTAGCAATTGCTACATATGTGGCATTTTGTCTGCAAGGTTTTCCCGAGTATCCAATTTTATTATTCCGAGTGGTTCATTAAGTATGACAATGATGATACTAAGTATGAAATTATTACGATATGGTACAGGTATGTACTTTAATCTTATGATTATTAATTTGTGAAATAACGATTTCAAGGTAAGTTTGTGATGGAATGAATTATGATCATGAGATTTTGGTAAATTACATTATCTTATGTTATATTACTTGCATGTTAATGTATGGTAAGATTAGCTTATTTCTTTCATACGAGCTTACTAAGCTATATAGCTTACTCCATTTTATTTTCCATGTTTTATAGTGTCACCAAGCTAGCTCGGATTGGAGATCGTCGGAGATCGCATCACACTATCAAACTATTATTTTGGGTACTGATGATTTTAAGCATTTTGAGAATATGGCATGTATAGGGACTTGGTCATTTTGTTATATGTGTCATAAAGAATTTGACCAAATGTATTGGCTTGTAATTGTTAAGGCTTGATATGGTATTTGGCCATGAAACTTGGCTTATTTTTGTTAAATTGGTTGTAAGCTTATATATATTTATATATGCATGCATGTGCAATTATTTCTTGTGTGATGTAGTTTATAAATGCTCGGTAAATGGTTGAATGTGGCTTAATGGTTTTGGATGTTAAATGGTTAAGATTGGCTCTTTGGTATGCTAGGAAAACTAAGTAAAATTATGCATGTTATTGGTAGCCATATTGAAACTTGTAGAATGTGAGTTGGTATGATTTGGTTTGACAAAATATGATGTTGTAAAAATGTTGAGTGTGGATAATTAAATGACATGAATTGGCCTTGTTTTGTGGATGTATTGGTTGTCCAAGTGTGCTATGAATTATGCCTTGAACTTGTGCATGTGTAGGTGTAAATGAGGGTGACAAATGGCTTGGTAAATGGCCTTTATTTTGTCTACATGGGTAGACACACGGGCGTATGTCTAGGCTGTGTGTGACACATAGTCTGCCCCATGGGCATGTGTTTTGGCCGTGTGTCCCCTGCACCTTAATTTTGAGAAACAGAATGCTCAGAATTGAGTACACGGGCAGAGATACGGGTGTGTATCTCAGCCGTGTGATGGACATGGCCTTAGGCACGGACGTGTGTCCCGGGCATGTGTAGTTTGCACCTATTTTATGGAAATTAAATTAACTACATGGCCTAGCACACGGGCGTGTGACTTGGCCATGTGACCTCAATTTGTTCATGCTTTGCAAAACAGAGAGTTACACGGGTTAGGGGCACGGACGTGTCCCAAATCGCATGGGCGTGTGACCTCTGTGCCTGGAAAAAAATTTCTAAGTTTTGTAAAATTTTCCTAAGTGTTAGGTTTAGTCCTAAATCACTTCCAAAGCATGTTTTGGGCCTCGTAGGCTCGCATTAGGGGCCTTATGTTTGAATGCAAATGATTTTAATTTGGATGAAAATTTATGACTCAAAATTTTATGTTTTCTTGTGAGTTTGGTAATGCCTCGTATCCTGTTCCGGCGTTGAATACATATAAGGGGTTACAAAAATAACACATGACTCGTGTTTACAAGTAGCAATTCTATGCACTGACCACTTTATGCTTTTGCCAAAAAGCCGAAAGCACAACTAACTCTTCCCTAGCTCGTAGCAAGCTCTAACGAATCTGGGGCTTTACACACAAAAAATTATACAATAAAAATAGTCAAGTAACAACCAAAAATTCACTCAAACCAACTAAAACACAAGCTTTAAGCTAAGTTCTCTTGTAACTCAAACTATTAACACAACAAATTTTAAATTCTAATATCTCAGTCCACATTCAATATTTTTTCCTAAAATTAGTTCTGTTCATCTAATTAATCATCTACTCTTAATTCGCAACCTTCAAACTAGACAAATATATTCAATTCATGGTATCAGAATTTTTTGACATCTTTTAAGCAATTTTCACAAAATGCATTAAAACATGAGAAATCATTAACGAAACTTCAAGTTCAGTTTAAAAACCTTCTAATCATACTGAAACAAGTTGAAAAACATTTTGAAACCATATTTTTATGCAAAACCCTAAAATTTACCATTAATGGCTCGATTTTTTGCTTTTATTTAAAACATGCAATTTGAAGTCTAATTATTCAGTCTTGAGGTCTAAATAACATTAAAAACCAATGGTGACATGAATGATTACCTTTATTGAGAGAATGAATGAGTTTTGATGTAAATCCAAAAAATCCACGTTTGGAGAAGATGATGAAATCTATGGAGTTTTTGGTGTTTTTCTTAAATATTTATGATGGTAGATTACTTAGGAATGATAGGGAATCATTGTATTGTAGTTTGCCAATAAAAAATCGAGTTAAGGTTTAAGGGAATGGAAAAGGGCGACACAAGGGAGAGGAGAGGAAGAAGCTATCGTGAAAACTGTGGGTAGGGGTATTTTTAGGTTCAATTTTAAAAACTGGTAGAATTGCCACATAAATGCCCACTATTTTAACTTCATTACAAATTAGTCCTTTTTCAAAATTAAGAATTTTTAGAACACTTTTCCAAAAATTGATTTAACAGTTAAGATATCATGGTCGAATGCAATCTCGATTTACCATGCTATGAAATTCTGAGCACTTTATGACTAAAATTCGTAAAGCACCCTTAAACTCCTAGGCCCTATTTTGGGGTGTGACATATTTGGGATAGGAAGGACTTAAACACTAGGTTTGATGTGTAACGCCCTAAAATTTTTATTTCTGTTCCTGGGAAATTTTGACACAAATATCTGTTTGCTTTAGTGGCTAAGTGTTCTGGGTATGGGGTAAGAGGTCACAAGTTCAAGCTTTGCCTTCGGTAGATCTTGGTTTTTTTTCTGACTGAAGCCTTATGCTTGTTCAGCGGGCTTATATTAAGTTATTGGTAAAACCACATCAGAATGAGCATGCTGGTTCGAGTGGTAAGGGAGTTAAAGTGTTGGAGGTCCTATGTTTAATTCCCTGCGTGAGCAAGGGTGTTAGTTTTTGTACTGTAGACTGAAAGAGTTTCAGTATAGCTAAAATTTTGTAGTGGTTGTGAGTAATAGGGATTATGGGAGTGAATTTAGGGATATGGGGCATTGCCGGGATCACTTTTGACTGGTTCTTGATTCTTTTTGAAAATTTGTTGTTCTCCCTCTCTTCTTAAATTTTTCTGGTGCCATTGTGCCATCTTTCCCTTCGTTTATACTGCTACTTTCTTTCTGTTCTCACCCACTTCAATTTCTTTTTCTGTTCCTCAGTTCTTCCTATCAGATTATTCTTCGTTACTATCTTTCGAGGGTTTTGGTAAGTCTTTCGGTTTATTCTCTTTTTTTTTGGCGTGATATAGTGATAGAGAGGCTAATCTCTACGGTTTATGGTGTAAGAGGAAGAGGAGAGCAGTGAGTTTCACTTCTTTCATTTAAGAAGTGGCAACTAGGCTTTTCCATTGGCGGTAAGTCGAGGTTCTAGTAGTGGTTGTTATCAATTTCATTTGATTATTTCGCTAAATTAGTATGGGGTATTTTGGTTTTAGGTTTCAGAAGGCTCAGGGGTGTGCTTGCATCAAACAGTAATAGGTGTGTACCCGAAAACACAGAAAACGAGGTTTCAACAAAAGCCAAAATCCCCACTGTCGATGCCACATGAGCGTGTGGTTGCCCGCGTGGTAGGCCTTGTGACATAACACGGGCGTGTGATTGACGAGGCCAGGCCGTGTGCGCAAGATATGGTTGTATGATGGCCAGGAAGGCCATGTGCGACACATGGGCTAGACTGATTTGGGCCGTGTGGGCCACACGGGCGTGTGAGATTTGGGCCAGGCCGTATGAAGGCCAAATTGGGCCGTATGGGCCGCATGAGCGTGTGAGCCCATTTAACTGAAATGTGTTCTAAGGTTGCATGAGTGGCCCAAGTCGACTGTGAACCTACCATTGGGTTAGTAAGCACTGCTTAGACCCTTAAATGTGTGAACTGTATGTATGATGTATGTACTGAGCATGATAATTATATGGATGAATACTGAACTATATGTGTAACTGATATTCATGTATTAGCGTGTCATATACTGTATATGGCGTTGCATTGGGTTGGAATGTTGGTATTTGGAGGAAGTGTACTGAAAGGCTCTTATTATCTGACAACTCAACTGCAATTTATTGATTATGTGCCGCATTTGGTACTACTTGGAGTGTAGGGATGGGTGGGTGTTTTAAACCCCACATGGAGTGTAAGGATGGACGAAGATGGTGTGTAGAGGCTGGTTGGGTAGAACTCTGTTTACTGGATAATGCATATCTGATACTGAAACTAAAATGGGCTTAGGCCCAGATTGCATTTGACTGTTTGTTGCATTTGACTATATGCTTGTCTTCTGTGGGGATTACGTACTGAGTTTACGTAAACTCACCTCTCTCTATTTTATCTGTCCAGGTAATCCCCACACTTAGATGGATCGGTGCGGTGGAGGACTCGACGGTTACCATAAGATTATTGAACTATTTTAATTTCAATTATGGTATTTATTTCCTATTTATTTTATGGGTTATTTTTTTATGTAAATTGGACTTTTGGACTGTTGCTTTTACTTGGATTTTCACTATTTCAAGGATTTTTAAACTGCAAAGTCAACTAAAGCTCGGTTTAAATCAAAACAACATTTTTCTAAACGAGAACGATTCTTTTTAAATATCACAAATTTAAAAGCTTTCGCTACAAACTATGGTTTTAAATGAATCAAATTAACGAGGAAATGATTTTGAAATTTACAATAGATAAATTTAAGATAATAAACGGAGATGGTTTTAACTTGATAACTTCGATTTCAAATCCCATTCCATTTGATTTTGCCAGATTCGGCCATAACGTCTAGGCCAGGTTTTTGGTGTTACATATAGTGGTATCAAAGCCAGGTTGCAAAACTTGGCTGTAGATTTTGGGTTTTAAAACTTGGTTTTGATTTTCAAATGACTTGAAATGATTTGACTGAGAATGTGGTACACCGAGTCTTCAGCGCCGATCCTGTATGTATTCTTATAAACTGTTATGATGTTATAGATGGTTTGTTCTAAAAACACTCTAGTTAGTGTATACTGAAACTGTAACTGATAGAGACTATACTAGTGAAAAACAAACTCTGAATTTATGATATTGCTTTACATAAAATATCTGTTAATAAATACTGAAACCATAATTGATTCATAAAAATACGTAATATAGATAAATCTGAATAGACATGACTGCGTAAGGTATCCGTGGATGGGGTACTAGAAGCTGAGGTAGAGGCCGTAGAGGGGCTCGAGTTGAGTCCTCTTCTCTGGGCAACATGCCGAACCTGGATACGAGTGAGACGCCGATGTCACCTGTTACTGAGACTGAGTCTCAAGATCGCTTGGCTGGGGATGACGTATTGTCCTAGGCTATGTTAAGGATACTAGAGAGGGTTGCTAGGCCTAACACTAGATCTGGAGGCCGAAGGTTGGTTACGAAACGACTCCGGTCCAATGGAGCTGAACATTTTAGAGGTGTCACTGGAGTCACCCCTAATGTGGCTGAGTATTGGGTAGAGGATAATGGATGATTTAGACTATACCCTTGAGCAGAAATTGAAAGGTGAAGTCTTATTGGTTCGCAATGAGGCTTATCAGTGGTGGCTGACCGTTGAGGGCACTTAGCCTGATCGTCTATCTTGGGAGTTCTTTAAGACTGCCTTTCAAGGGAAGTATGTGGGATCAATTTACATAGATGCTCGTAGGCGTGAGTTTTTGAACCTTACCTAGGGTGACCGATCAGTGGCTGAGTATGAGGTCAAATTTCTAAGATTGAGCCGCTATGCATGAGGTATGGTGGCGTCTGAGTATGAGAGCTGCGTCCGTTTTGAGGACAGCTTTAGAAATAATTTAAGGGTACTGATAGCTCTACTAAGGGAGTGAGAGTTCTCTGTTCTGATAAAGAAGACAAAGATCACCGAGGAGGTTAAGCGCGCTGAGTGCCAAAAAAGAGACCGTGAGAGGGGTAAGAACAAAAGGGATTCAGAGCCCTTGAGCTCAGTATAGAGGCCTAGGAAAAAGGTCAGGACTGTTTGGCCAGTTAGAGCTAGGCCCCCTGTTGCTTCTACTGGATTGCAGCTGTGTAGAGATTGTGGTAGACGCCATCAAGACAAGTGTTGGAGGAGGACTGGGGCGTGTTTGAGGTGTGGGTCATTAAAGCACCATATTCGGGAGTGTTCATTGAGGGCTGACTAGATGCAAGCTCTGGGTTTTGGTATTGCGCGACCACAGAGGGTAGTTCAGCAACCATCGAGGGGCCGTGGTCAGGCCAGGGGTGGTAATGGTATAGGTCGTGGATAGAGAGCACCAAGCAGAGGTGCTAGACAGTCTGTAGGGAGACAGCCTGCTCTTGTTTATGCTGCTCGTCGCCGAGAGGACAGAGATGCTCTAGACATCATTACCGGTACATTCTTAATTTATGATGTACCTTACTTTGCTTTGATAGACATAGGTTCCACACATTCCTATGTTGCTAGCACTGTGTCTAGAAACTTGGGGATTTTGGTTGAGAGTACTTCTAGTGAGGTAACTGTACTGAGTCCACTGGGGTAACCGGTTCAAGTTGGCAAACTGTATAGAGATGTTCTGCTAGAGGTTCAAGGGTCGGTATTTTTGGCTAATCTTATGGAGCTTTCATTTGGGGAGTTCGACTTGATTTTGGGTATGGACTAGTTGGTCAAGCACCGTGTTAGTCTGAACTGTGCGACTAAGAGGGTCATCTTGAGAACTGAAGGGGATAATGAGGTAGTTATGATTGGTGAACGTCAGAATTATTTGGCTAATGTGATCTCTGCACTGGTGGCAGAGAAACTGGTTCGTAAGGGATATGAGGTGTTCTTGGCCAATATTAGTGTTTCCGTTTCTAGGGGCCCTACTGTGAAGGACATCAGAACTGTAAGGGATGTTTCAGACGTCTTTCCTGAAGAGCTATCAGGTTTACCTCTGAATTGAGAAGTGGAATTTGGGATTGAGCTTCTTCCTGGTATAGCTCCGGTGTCTATCGCTCCCTATCGTATGGCACCGAAAGAGTTTACTGAGCTTAAGGCTTAACTTCAGGAGTTACTGAATCATGGTTTCATCCGTCCGAGTGTGTTACAGTAGAAAGTACCAATTCTGTTCGTTAAGAAGAAGGATGGGACCATGAGGATGTGCATAGACTATCGGCAGTTGAACAAGCTGACCATTAAGAACAAGTATCCACTTCTGAGGATCGGTGACTTATTTGATTAGTTTCAAAGGGCTTCTGTGTTCTCTAAGATAGATATTCATTCTGGGTACCATCGGCTTAGAGTTAAGGATGTGGATATTCATAAGACTGCTTTTAGGACTTGTTATTGGCATTATGTGTTCTTAGTTATGCCTTCTGGGTTGATGAATACACCAGCTGTATTTATGGATCTTATGAACCAAGTGTTTCAGCCCTATATGGATCAGTTCGTCATAGTTTTCATCGATGACATATTGGTTTACTCTAAGACGGAAGATGAGCATCTTAGAGTTTTGCTTCAGATTTTGCGTGAGAAATAGCTCTACGTTAAATTCAGTAAGTGTGAGTTTTGGCTTTATGAAGTCACCTTTCTAGGGCACGTAGTTTCTGCTGAAGGGATTTGAGTTGATCCTCGAAAGATTGAGGCTGTACTGGATTGGAAACAGCCTAAGAATGTGCTAGAGATCCGTAGTTTTTGGGTTTGACGGGTTATTATCCGCGATTTCTGGAAGGTTTCTCACTGATTGTAGCGCATTTCACTAAGCTATTACGTAAGGGTGTTCCGTTTGTCTAGACTGATGTACACCAGGATAGCTTTGAAAAGCTCAAGACTGTTCTGAATGAGGCTTCTGTTCTGATACAAACTTAACCTGGGAAGGAGCTTGTGGTTTATAGTGACGCGTCGCATGTGGGTTTGGGTTGTGTTCTGATGCAGGATGCTAAAGTTATGGCATATGCATCTCGTCAGCTCAAGACACGTGAGGTAAACTATCCGACGCATAATTTGGAATTGGCCACCGTAGTCTTCGCCTTGAAAATCTGGAGGCATTATCTGTACGGTGAGAAGTCCACTATCTACACTGATCACAAAAGCCTTAGGTACCTCCTGACTCAGAAGGAGTTGAATCTTAGGCAGCGTAGATGGATTGAGCTGCTTAAGGATTATAACTGTACCATTGAGTACCATCCTGGCAAGGCCAATGTAGTGGCCAATGCGTTGAGCCGTAGGGCGATGACTGATCTAAGAACGATGTTCACTCGACTTAATTTGTTCGACGATGTAAGATTGTTGGCGGAGCTACAAGTTAAACTGGCTTGGATAGAATAGATTCAGGATTGGCAGTTAGAGGATGAATCGTTGGGTCTTCGGTTCCGTCTCAGTAGCACTATAGACTTTGGACTAAATAAGGATGGGGTACTCTACTTCTGTGGTCAGATTTGTGTACCGAATGATACTGATCTGAGGCAGTCTATTCTAAGAGAGGGGCATAGTAACCTTTATGCTATACATGCCGGTAGAAATAAGATGTATCGAGATCTTTAAGAACTGTACTGGTGGCCAGGTTTGAAGCGTAAGGTTACTAATTTCGTGGCATGATGCCTGACATGCCAGCAGGTTAAGGCTGAGCATCAGTTACCTTCGGGTTTGCTACAGCCAGTTAAGATTCAGTTATGGAAGTGGGAGCGAGTAACGATAGACTTCGTTAGTAGGTTGCCCTTGACACCCACTAAGAAGGATTTTGTTTAGGTTATTGTGGATCGATTGACCAAGTCTGAGCACTTCATTCCGGTTAGGACCGACTATTCTCTTCAGAAGTTGGCAAAGCTTTATATTTCTAAGATAGTGAGACTACATGGGGTACCGGTCTCAATCATTTCTGATAGGGATCCTCGCTTCACGTCTCGGTTCTGAAAAAGTTAATGAGACTCTAGGTTCAAGATTGGACTTCAGTATTGCGTTCCATCCTCAGACTGATGGTCAATCTTAGAGGGTGATTCAGATATTTAAGGATATGTTAAGGAGCTGCGTTATCGATTTTCAAGGCAGTTGAGAGGATTATTTGCCATTAGCCGAGTTCGCTTACAATAACAATTTCTAGTCAAGTATTCAGATGGCACCTTACGAGGCTCTGTATGGTCGTAAGTGTCGTACTCCTTTGTGCCGGACTGAGTTGGGCGATCGACAAGTTTTGGGTCCTGAGTTGGTTTCTGAGACTGAGGATAAGGTGCGACTGATTAGGAATCGTCTGAAGGTGGCTTATGATAGGCAGAAATCGTATGAAGGTTTGAAGAGGCATGAGATTAAGTATTTTGTGGGGGACTTCGTGTTTCTTAAGGTCTCTCCGTGGAAAAAGGTTCTGAGGTTCAGTCGGAAGGTCAAGTTGAGCCCTAGGTTTGTTAGGCCTTACCGAATTCTAAAGCGCGTGGGACCGGTTGCTTATCAGTTAGAGCTACCTCCAGAGTTGGACTGCATCCATAATGTCTTTCACATCTCAATGTTGAGGCGTTACGGCTCTGATCCTACTCATATTGTCCCTGTTGAGGAGATAAAGGTTAGGCCAAATTTGACCTTCAAGGAGGAGCCGGTTCAGATTTTGGATCGCGATGTAAAAGTTCTTCGGAAGAAAATGATTCCTTTGGTGAAGCTGTTGTGGTAGAATCATAGCACTGAGGAGGCCACGTGGGAGCTTGAGGATACGTTGCATCAGCAATATCCTCATCTGTTCTGATCAAGTAAATTTCGATGTCGAAATTTTCTTTTAGGGGGTAGAGTTGTAAAGCCCCAAAATTTCTATTTCTGTTCTTGGGAAATTTTGGCACAAATATCTGTTTACTTTAGTGGCTAAGTGTTCTGGGTATGGGGTAAGAGGTCCCAAGTTCAAGCCTTGGCTTTAGTAAATTTTGTTTTTTTTTTTTTACTTAAGCCTTATGTTTGTTCAGCAGGCTTATATTAAGTTATTAGTAAAACCACATCAGAATGAGCCTGCTGGTTCGAGTGGTAAGGGAGTTAGAGTGTTGGAGGTCCTATGTTTGATTTCTTACATGAGCGAGGGTGTTAGTTTTTGTGCTGTGGACTGAAATATTTTCAGTATAGCTAAAATTCTGTAATGGTTGTGAGTAGTGGGGATTGTGGGAGTGAATTTAGGGATATGGGGCATTATCGGGATCACTTTTGACTAGTTCTTGATTCTTTTTGAAAAATTTCCGTTCTCCCTCTATTCTCAAATTTTTCTGGCGCCATTGTGCCATCTTTCCCTTCGTTATTATCTTCACGAGTTTTGGTAAGTCTTTCAGTTTATTCTCATTTTTTTGGTGTGATGTAGTGATAGAAAGGTTAATCTCTATGGTTTATGATGTAGGAGGAGGAGGAAAGCAGTGAGTTTCACTTCTTTCGTTTAAGCGGTGGTAACGAGGTTTTTCCAATCGGCGGTAAGTTGGGGTTCTATTAGTGGTTGTTATCAATTTCGTTTGATTATTTCGCTAAATCGGTATGGAGTAATTTAGTTTTAAGTTTCAGGAGGCTCGGGGGTGTGCTTGCATCAAACAGTAATAGGTGTGTCCCTGTAACACCCCAAACCCGGCCTAGACGTTAGGGCCTTATCTGAGATGTCACAGTGGAGTGAATTGTAAAAACTGCAAATTAAATAGAAAAGTTCGCTAGTTTTAAACCTTGTTTGTGATCTTTTGAAAAACTAACTTGTTTAATCCGATTGCCAAATTACAGGTTCATTTAGTAAAACATGTCTCATATTAGGTCGATATTACAATTTAAAACATTGACTTTGCGAAAGCTTTTAAATCCAGCTATGTGGCATGATAGTTGAAAATCATTTATTTTTCCCTTTTTAAAAGAAAATCGAATCCTACTGCTAGCAGATATAAGTCAATTTAGGAAAAATCCCCAATTAAAAATAAAAACTTAAAACGGCCTTATTACATCAAAAACCCCAAATAAAGCTACTTTTACTAAAAGTAAATGAAATTATAAATAGTAGTGTGGCCGTCTTCGGGTCCCTTGCAGCATCGACCCGCCTAAGGATTACCTGCATAGTTAAGCAGAGATGGTGAGTTATGAAACTTAGTGTGTAATCCCTAAATAATAAGCAGTCAATCATACAAGATTGAACAGTCTGAGTTTAAGCCCATATCAACAGTAATATTAGTGCAGGCCTTAGCCCATTACAGTGGCAGTAACAGTGTGGGCCTAAGCCCCAATCAGTACAATGTCAGTTATGCATAAAAAGATCCTACCCAACCATCCTCTATACTCCACTCCATCCAGCCCTACACTCCATGTGGGAAATAAATCGACCCACCCATCCCTACACTCCAGAATAAAGTACCAGTTTCGGCACTAACAATATTTGCAGTAGAGCTGCCAGTAATAGGCTTATAGCCTTTCAGTACACTTCCTTCAATAATATATCCCATCCCATCCCATGCAATGCAACATAATATAAATGAACATACAAAAATATGGCATGCTTAAACAATCATACACTACATAGGGGTATTTTTGTCATTTACCTCATAGAGGTAAAACAATCATTTCATAAGTTAGGGTTTAGGCATACATACTGACCCAACAGTAGGTTCACAGTCATCTCGTACGACCCGTGCGACCCGTGTGACCCGTGCAACCTTAACGGTCAAACAGCAAGAATGGGCCCAAGCCCAAAATACGACCCAGTTCGGCCGAACGTGGCCCAAAACCACATATGCCCACGTGATTACTCATGGCGGTTTCTACAGTTACAAGCTCATATTTGTACGCTTAGATAACCACACCGGCGAATGTACGCCCGTGTGGAGTCGTCGGTAATGGTTTTCTGGCTTTTGCCATTTAATAATGGAAGCAGTATGATTACACACCTTTTTGAGGAAAGAACGCCAAACTCCACACGTCCCAACCTAGATCCAAGTATAACCCAATGTTAGTCCTTAAACCATTAAAAACTCCAATTGTACCATTCACTTACCCTGATTAAGCAAGTAGAGTTCACTCCTTCCTTAACCTAGCGATCACCACTCCTTGTCAAGGATCTGCACTACCCAAAGCGGTCTATTAAATGATGGTCTCATATACACACTCAACTAGAATCAAAACAGCCTTATAGAACATACTAGATGAAATACAGGGAAGTAGGACATTCGGCCAACACCCTCTACTACCAAACACACACGAAGTGCACCACAAGATATTTAAGGGTTGAGTTATCTTTAGCCGAATGATGGCACAAGATCTTGAATGCCACAAAAGTCCCTTGAGAATCTCTTCACTCCTTACGTAAAATTGAAATGCAAGAACACTATGAATGAGGGAAAAAAGGTAGGAACCAAGGATGAAGGAACACAATAGACTTACAGACACCAATAGGCCAATGCACCAAATGTAACGGAAGGGTGAAGAGAGAAAAGAAATAGAGGGGAAGAAGAGACTAGATAATCAGCCAGAGAAAACAAGGGTTGAGGGAGAATGTTGATAGAAGAAATTAATCTAGAAAGAAGGCTCAGAGGGACAGAAAGGAACAATCAGTTTCAAGAAGAACCAAATGGTCAAAAAGAACAAGTACGAACAATTGAGAAAAACAAAACTGAGTCACCCGAATGACAAGCAATATTTGGCTTCTACCAAAAAGTGAAGGGAAATAAAAAAGAAAAGTTTTGGCCAAAAATTGAAAAGGAAGAGCAAACCCCAAACAAATTTGGCACTTACTTGCCTATGACCAAAATTCGGCACTAAGGAGTTCCACATTCGGTGGAACACTACTCATCCCCTAACTCCCCTAAAATCTCTCCCCTTATCTCTCCCCAAATCCCTCAGATACCTATTCAAACTTCATTCAAACTCCCCCCAACAACCGGCCACACACCACTCTCCCTTAAACACTCCAACCCTCAAAGTTTCAGTCTAACATAACCACCTACCTTGCGTGAGCAGCAAAATAAGACTCCCTTGCGCAAAGGGTAGCTTGAACTCAAGACCCCTAGGTTTTCCCCTCACGCCATTACCAACACGCCAACAGGCATTTCATTGCCATGTTTTACTTATTTCAATTTAAAAGTCCACCATCAACAGGCAAGGGTTTATTCAACAATAAGATAAAATTTTTGCTACAGCCTAGGTTTGAACCCAGGCCTTCTTACACTACTCAAGACCCTTAACCATTACAACAAGCAAGTCAACATGCCACAACACGTAATTAAAACACTAACTAATTAAGCGTTACAGTACTCGAAAACACAGAAACGAGGTTTTAACGAAAGTCAAAAACCTCACTTTCGATGCCACACGGGCGTGTGGTCGCCCGTATACCATAACACCGGCGTGTGATCGATGAGGCCAGGCCATGTGCGCAAGACTCGGCCGTGTGATGGCTAGGAAGGCTGTGTGCGACACATGGGCTAGACTGATTTAGGTCGTGTGGGCCACACGGGCGCGTGGAATTTTGAGCCAGGCAGTGTGATCTTCACGACCAAGGCTAAATTGGGCCATATGGGCCACACGGGCATGTGGGCCCACACGGGCAGGCCACATGATTGTGTAAGCCCATTTAACTAAAATATGTTCTAAGGTTGCACAAGTCACCCAAGTCGACTGTGAACCTACCGTAGGGTCGGTAAGTACTACTTAGACCCTTAAATACGTGAACTGTATGTATGATGTATGTACTGAGCATGATGATTATATGAATGAATATTGAACTGTATGTGTAACTGATATTAATGTATTAGCATGTCATAAACTGTATGTGGCGTTGCATTGGGTTGGGATGTTGATACTTGGAGAAAGTGTACTGTAAGGCTCTTAAGCCTATTATCTGGCAGCTCAGCTGTAATTTACTAATTATGTGCCGCATTCGGTACTACTTGGAGTGTAGGGATGGGTGGGTTTTTTAAACCCCACATGGATTGTAGGGATGGACGGATATGGTGTGTAGAAGCTAGTTGGGTACGACGCTGTTTACTGGATAATGAATATTTGATACTGTTATTGTGATGGGCTTAGGCCCTGACTGCATTTGACTGTTTGTTGCGTTTAACTGCATACTTATCTTCTATGGGGATTACACACTGAGTTTACATAAACTCACCTCTCTCTGTTTTATCTGTCCAGGTAATCCCTAGATTTAGACAGATCGGTGCGGCGGAGGACTTGACAGTGACCACATGATTATTGAACTATTTTAATTTCAGCTATGGTATTTATTTCCTATTTATTTTCTGGGTTATTTTTTTATGTAAATTGGACTTTTAGGCTGTTGCTTTTATTTTGGATTTTCACTATTTCAAGGATTTTTAAACTGCAAACTCAACTAAAGCTCGGTTTAAATCAAAACAACGTTTTCCTAAACGGGAGTGATTTTCTTTAAATATCACGGTTTTAAAAGCTTTCGCTATAAACTACAATTTTAAACGAATCAAATTAACAAGGAAACGATTTTGAAATTTACGATAGATAAATATAAGATAATAAACGGAGACGGTTTTAACTTGATAACTTCGATTTCAAATCCCATTCCATGTGACGTAGCCAGATTTGGCCATAACGTCTAGGCCAGGTTTGGGGTGTTACATGATGACCTTAGGAAGTAATTTAGGTGGGAATTAACCCAAAATTGGTATGGCCTATTCATGAAAACCTTAGCCCCGAAATGATCTAGACGGTAAGGTCGAAAGATAAGTAGTTCTTACCGACTCATTAGTTTAGTGGAAGATCGAGAGATCCTGCTAGAGTAACGACTAGTTGATTGAGTAAAAACCAAAATGGGAATTAGTTATAATCACCGAAACGAGCTAATCACCCATACCTAGATTTGATTAAGTCAGAATTCATTCAACTGAAGTTCACTTTATTTCTGCTAATTTTATTTCATTATTATAAAAACCAAAATTCTTTCCCTTATGTTTCATTGTAATATAGTTTATTTAAACTACTAATTAATTCTATTTTGGTTTAATTTAAGTTTAATTTAGTACTCACCTCTCTTGGGTACGATCCTCTGAACTCACCTATTCTATTGTAAAAACTATATTACAACCTAACCCGTAGACTTGCGAACACCGCCTCAGTATATATCTTTAGTTGTGGTATTCACACTCTTGACGTTAATATATTTGAAGGCGGTCAAGGAGAAAACTAAATCAAGCTACAATGATCTCAAAAATATAAAATTTATTAAAAATGAATTTCAAAAACCTTACCAAGCATGAGTTAAAGTTTGGCTGAAGTTTTCCTTAGTCTTAACCACAGAGAAACGGTGGAGATGATAGCCAAATGAAGAAGAAAATGATTTTTTTTTCTTTTTGTTATTACTTATTTTTAACATAAAATAAAATAAATATTTAATATTTAACTAAACATAACATCATTTATAAAAACATCATCATTCCACAACCAATTAACTTACAAAAATGTCAAATTGCCATTTCAAACTTCAAGAATTTTCTAATTTAATCTTTTAACAAATAAAATTTATAAATATAAACCTTTTTTATTTTTACGATTCTATTCTTGTATCTTAATTAGTTATTAATTCAGTAAAATTTCCTATTAGAAATTCAATTCATCCATATAACATAAGTGTTAAAATTTGTTATAAAACTCCAATGTTAAAATATATCAATTTTTTTATACATTTTAGTTTCTTTTTCTTTACCTTCATCTATATACTTTCTTTAAAAAGTATTGAATAAATAAATAAATATATGAAAAACTCAATCTTGTTATAAGGAGCTTCAGACAGTTTCCCTATAAAGTGTTGAAATATGTAAAACCCATATATTTCGGGGATATATTTTAAATTTATTTAGATAGATAAATCTTATTTATGTAGACAAATCTTAAAATAAATCATTAGAGATATTCTAGGAATATTTTATTTTATCTTTTAGTAGTTTATTAAAATAAGGGAATTATTTTCCCTTATCTTTTAGTAGTTTACTAAGATAAGGGAATTATTTTCCCAATTAGGTTATGACTCTTTTCTCTATTTAAGTTTAGTTCTTTAGTTAATAAAATACAAAATAGTTTTATTAAATACTCTTTTGAAAACTTTCATGGTATTAGAGCTAGGTTAAATATCTAGTAATATCATAGTTAAAATAGCCTTCACTGGAGATAAGAGATCTAGTAATCAAACAAAAGAAGAAAGTTCTATCGTTGAAACAACTACCGAGAGTATAATGACTCAAGGGATAGAGGCGTCTCACCTTTCTTTTCAGCTGACATCTCACAAGTTGAATGGCAAGAATTATCTGAAATGGTTGCAGTCCATAAAATTAGCAATTAATGGGCTCGACAAGCTAAGTCATTTAATTGGAGAAGTCAGGCAACCACAGGTGGGCGATCCAAAGATGAGTAAGTGGAGGTTAGAAAATTCTATGATAATTGCGCGGCTTATTAATTCCATGGAAGCATCTATAGATAAACCTTTTCTTTTTCTTCCGACTATTAAAGATGTTTGGGACGCTATGAAAGACACCTATTCAGATTTAGAAAACGCTTCAAAGATTTTTAAGTTAAAAATAAAACTCTGGAAAGGTAGACAAGGGGAATAGGAAGTTACTTTTTATTATAACAAGATAATGTCTCTTTGGCAAGAACTAGATTAGTGTTACAATGATGAATGGGAGTGTCCCAGAGATGGTGTAAAAGCTATGAAAAAAAGAAGAGAATGAACGAGCTTATTTGTTTCTGGCTAGTTTAAATAAATAATTTGATGAAGTGAGATCTCGGATCTCAGGAAAAAAATCACTTCCAAAACTCTATGAGATTTTTTTCTAAAGTTAGAAGAAAAGAGACAAGGAGAAAAGTAATGTTAAGGCCAGGGTTTGAAGCTAATAATGATAATTCTGCTCTAGTAACTATTAAAAATAATAATGATAGTGAAAAAAAGGAAAAAACCTTGGTGTGATCACTGGAAAAAAATATTGGCACACTCAAGAAACATGTTGGAAGCTCCATGGAAAATCGACGAATGGAAGAAAAAAGAGTGGAAATGGCTGTGGTTCACAACCAAAGGATAGCAGAGGTTTTCAAACAACTAATGAAAATTATGAGGGCCAAATTTTTCTATAAGGGTCTCCATTCACTAAGGAACAATTAGAGCATCTACACAAAATTTTTCAATCACCATAGTTTCGAATGAATTCTTCTGTTCCTAACTCATCCAATAATCCCTTTTCTTCCTTTGCCCAATCAGGTACTGATTTTTCTATTTTTTCAGTGTCAAGCCTTGTAAAACAAACACGTGGATCATTGATTCTGGAGCTAGTGATTACATGACTAGTAGTCATTTTCTTTTTTTCAACTTACACACCTTGTGTAGGAAACAAAAAGATTAAAGTAGCAGATGGGTCGTTCTTAGCAATAGTCAGGAAAGGCACTATTAAAATTTCGTCTTCCTTGGTTTTACATAATATTTTACATGTGCCAAATCTAGCTTGTAATTTCAAATCAGTCAGTAAATTATCCCAGTCCTCGAATTGTCATGTTATTTTTAACTCCTCTATGTGTAAATTTTAAGACATGGTCTCAGGGAGAATGATTGGCAATGGTAAAGAATCTGGTGGAATTTACTTTCTTGACGACGAACAGCTAAGTCAACCAACAAGTACTTTATGTTTAAATTATGTTTCTGGTTTTCGTATGATTATGATTTGGCATTATAGGCTTGGACATCCTAATTTTTACTGTTTAAAATATTTTTTACCTGATCTATTTAAAAATAAAAGTCATTCTTCATATCACTATGAATTTTGTGAATTGGCTAAACATCATCGGTCATTCTTTCCACCTCAAAAATATAAAGCTTCCAAACCTCTTTCATTAATTCATAATGATATTTGGGGACCTTCAAGAGTCTCAACTATTTCAGGAAAATGTTGGTTTGTCATTATTGATGATCATACTCGTATTTGTCGGGTGTTTTTATTAAGAGATAAGTCTGAAGTTAAAAATGTGTTTCAGTCTTTTTATGGTATGGTGAAAACACAATTTGGTGTGAAAATAGAAGTATTTAGGAGTTAACAATTAGGTGTTTTCTTAACCAAACATGGAATAGTCCACCAAAGCTCTTGTACAAATACACCACAATAAAATGAGATTGCAGAAAGAAAAAACCGACATCTTTTGGAAGTAACTAGAGCCTTGATGTTCACTAGTCAGGTACCATGTTATCTTTGGGGTGAAGCCTTGATAACAACTACATTTCTTATTAATAGAATGCCCAGTAAAACTCTAAACTATAGAACTCCTTTTCGCCTCTTTAAAGATAACTTTCCTAACTCTAAATTGATCACAGATTTATCCCTCTGAGTTTTTGGATGTAGTGTTTTTATTCATCTTTACAACCAAGGTAAACTAGATCCTAGAGTAAAAAAATGTGTCTTTATTGGTTATGCTTCTAATAAAAAGGGTTAAAAATGTTATGATCCAATTGATGGAAGATTATTGTTACCATGGATGTTACATTTGTTGAAACGCAATCTTATTTTGATTCTAATCTTTAGGGAGGACATTATAGTAAGGAAGATTCTATAATTGATCAAAAAATATTAGGAATATACAACATAGGGATTCTAATAATGGGGAAGGCAAATTTATGATTCACACAGAAATTAATGATGTTAATGTTGTTAAAAAAAAGGAGTATGAAGGTGTAGAGTCTGATTATGAGAATAAAGAACTGTAACAACCCGATTTAGACCCTATTCAGAATAGTGGTTTTGAAACCATAAATCTGAGGCTAGAGTGAAAATTTTATGTGTTTACAGTATGAGGTTAAGCATGAGTGAAAATTTCGTATGAAAATTTGATTGAATGTGTGCTTAATTTTGAAAAAGGACTTAATCGCGTAAAATGTAAAAGATGTGTTCTAATTGTTAAAGTGCTTAATTACTATGTCTCTTTAAATGTGAGGTCCTTATGTTGTAAATGGGTGGAATATAAATGAAATTAAAAAGGTTATGTTAGTAATTTGATAATTAAATGTTGATTTAATAAAACAAATACATAAAATTTGTCCATTATCATCTTATATTGCCAAAAATTCAAGAGAAAGAAGAGAAAAATAGCTAGATAGGGTTTCGACACTTTGATCTTGAAATTAAGGTATGATTTTGATTCAGTTTTTGATAATTTTTATCTTTTTGAGATTGTTGCAGTGTAATGTACAAAGCCCATGCTTGAATTTCTAATTTTGATGAATATTTTGAGTTATGCCATGGATGAATTCATGAGTTTTATGTTGTTAAATGGTAAAATATGAAAGCTTGATGTTAGTTTAATATATTTGGTCTTTGGATTTTTGATGAATTTGAGTATAAAGGGCTAAATTGTGAAAATGAGAAATTAAGGGACTAAAATGTGAAATAAATAAAATGTGTGAGCTTGTATGAGATAAGTGAATATTCGGCCTAGTAAGTGTAAAAGGAAATTATGTGTATTTTGTGTTTATGTGAAATAAGGACTAAAGTGTCAAAATGTGAAAAAGTGAGGGCTAAATTGTAAAATGCCCTAAATGCATGTTTGTGGGTTGATTTGAATGAATTGGTGAATAAAAGGATTAATTTTGAATACGTATAAATCAAGAAAAGAGGAATTCGGACTTAGATTGAGGGAAGTCGAAGGTTATAGAGTAAACAATCCGAGTCGACAACTTTGAGTACGAGGTAAGTTCGTACGTGATTAATAATGTTACAAGCATGTTTTAATGCTTTCATAGTGCATAATTTGTATATATAATTGACTATGGTTTGAGTAATATGGTAAATCGAATATGTCCGGCACTAAGTGTGCGATTTGAAATAGCTTTGGCTATAAATAGCACTAAGTGTGCGAATCGGAATAGCTTCTTCTATACGTGGCACTAAGTGTGCGATATCGAGATAGTTTCAATTTAAAGTGATGGCACTAAGTATGCGATAACTTATAGCTTCGGCTAAATTGCTGGAAGTAAGTGTACGATGTCCTTGTGCGTTGTAAGATAATCTAACGAATTAGTGCATCGAGCACTGAAGTGGTAATGTAATAGATAAGTACGAGATAGTGCAGGTATGTAATGAATATTTGTAGTTTGATGCTTGTACGTTTGACCCAAATGGTGTGGAAAATTGGCTATTCAAATGGCCTATTTTTGTCCACACGGGCAGAGACACGGGCGTGTGTCTCAGCCGTGTGCAACACACGGTCATGTTGCACGGCCGTGTGTCCCCTAAGG
Organism: Gossypium anomalum; assembly: GCA_025698475.1. NCBI lineage: Eukaryota > Viridiplantae > Streptophyta > Magnoliopsida > Malvales > Malvaceae > Gossypium > Gossypium anomalum. The sequence continues at coordinate 31,158,812 of CM046958.1, read as the reverse complement.
TATCCTATGATTTTAAGTCAGGCTCGAGCACAGCCAAGGCACACGGGCGTGTGGCTAGCCGTGAGACCCAAGACAGTCTCAACCACTGCCAAGGCACACGGGCGTGTCTTGTGGCCATATGTGCAAGTCAGTATGTATGCCCTGTTTTGACACGATCTAGACACATGGGCGTGTCTAATGTCGTGTGAGGCACACGGCCTGTTCACACAGGCGTGTTACTTGTACATCTTAGAAAAATATTTAAGTTTCAAAAAATTCTATATGAACTCGGTTTAGTCCTGACCCTTTTCTAATGCATGTTTAACGTCTCGATGACCTATGTAAGGGACTTAATATTGATGGTTGACTATGTTTGTGAATGATGGTGTTGAATTGTTGCGAATTGTTTCAATTTTTCGGTAATACCTTTAATCCTAATCCAATGACGAATATAGGTTAGGGGTGTTGCAAGAACAAACAAAGGAGTTAATTGTTTACTCAAGAAGAAAACAAAATCAAGAAAGTGGAATCCACTAGATTCATCAGCAAGAATCCGACCAGCAACATCTTGTCAAATGTCCAGGTAAAGCTCATAATCCAACCAATGAATTTTCTGATTTAGATATTCCAATTGCTAAAAGAAAAGGTGTTCGAAATGTTGTCAAATATCCCACGTCTAACTTTGTATCCTATAAAGCCTTGTCTTCGATATTCTCAGCCTTTGTTTCATGTCTCAATACTGTGAAAATACCCAAAAATATGAAAGATGCTTTACAGGTTCCTGAGTGGAAGGAGGCTATTTTAGAGGAGATGCACGCTCTTGAAAAGACAGGTACATGGGAAACAGTGGAATTACTTATAAGAAAAAACAGTGGGCTGTAAATGGGTGTTCACAACCAAATTCAAACCGAATGGATCTTTAGATAGATATAAAGCCCGGTTGGTGGCTAAAAGGTACACTCCGACATACGGGATAGATTATCTTGAAATATTTGCTCCAGTAGCCAAATTAAATTCCGTTAGAGTTCTTTTATCAATTGCTGTTAATCTTGATTGGTCTTTACAATAGCTAGATGTGAAGAATACTTTCCTAAATGGGAAACTTGAAGAAGTTTACATGGATCCTCTTCTAAGTTTTGAAGAAAATTTTGGAACTCAAGTATGTAAGCTCAAGAAATCTTTGTATAGTCTAAAGCAGTCTCCTCGAGCTTGGTTTGAACGTTTCACTCAAGTTGTTAAAAAATAAGGTTACTCACAAGGGCAAGCTAATCACACAATGTTCTATCGACACTCACAAAACGGTAGAATAGCAATTATTATAGTTTATGTTGACGATATCATTCTTACAGGAGACTATGTGGATAAAATAAGGCGTCTTAAGGAGCATCTAGCATTGGAGTTTTAGATCAAAGACTTGGGTCCTTTGAAATACTTTCTTGGAATGGAAGTTACTTGATCAAATAAAGGTATTGTGGTCTCTTAGAAAAAATATGTGATTGATCTTTTAAAAGAGGTTGGTATGAGTTGTTGCCGCCCAGCTAACACACCAATTGATCCAAATGTAAAATTCAGAAATAAAAAAGGTCAATTATTTGATAAAGGGTAGTACCAAAGATTAGTTGGTAAGCTAATTTACTTATCACATACAAGGCCAGATATAGCTTTTGCAGTGAGCTTAGTGAGTCAATTTATGTACTCCCCAATGGAGGAACATGAAGCAATGTTTCGGATTTTGAGATACTTGAAGAGTTCACCTGGAAATGGCTTATTCTTCAAGAAATATGAACAAAGAGGAATTGGAGCTTATACAGATGCAGATTGGGCAGGCTTAATAATAGATAGAAGATCTACATTAGGATACTTGTAACACCCCTTACTCGTATCCAACGCTAGAATAGGGTACGAGGCATTATCAAACTTATACACAAGAAATCATACAAAACTGAGACATAAATTTCCATTCGAATTTAAAAATTTTCATGTACATTCATATCGTCCCTAAAACAAGCCTACGAGCCCCAAAATGTACATTGGAAGCAGTTTGGGACTAAACCGAGAACTTTAGAAAATTACACAACACTTAGAAAATTTTTCATGTGTTAAGAGTCACAAGCCCATGTGGCTTGGGACGCGCCCGTGTGGGCAGACCGTGTGATCACACACGCCCGTGTCCCTAACCCGTGTAACTCTCTGTTTGTCACCCAAGAACAAATTGAAGACACACGGCCAAGTCACACACCCGTGTGCTAGGTTGCGTGGTCAATTTAAATTTTCATAATTTTTCATAAAATAGGTGTAGACTTCACACGCCCAGGGCACACGCCCGTGCCTGAGGCCATGTCATCCACACGGCTGAGACACATGCCCGTGTGCTCAATTCTGAGCATTCCGTTTTGCAAAAATTAAGGTGTAGGGGACACACGGCCGGAACACACGCCCATGGGGCAAGCCGTGTGTCACACACGGCCTAGATACATGTCCATGTGTCTACCCGTGTGGACAAAAACAAGGCTATTTACCAAGCTATTTTGTCACCCTTTAATGCACACACCTACACAACAAAACATAACACTAATCCAAGCAATTACATTCAACCAATTCAGCCACAATCAAGACATCCACACATCATTCACATGCTACCATTTATCACATACGAACATCACATACTTATCAACTTAAACCATACAAATTTCCACATCCATGAAAACATCATCATATGCATATACACTTAAACCAATATTAGCCCATTTCAATGGCCATTTACAAAATGAATTATCAACCAACATAAGCCAACACATTTGGCCAAATCAATTATGACTAAATTTTGCTTTTATTTTGCTTATTTTGTCTTTAATTGACAAATTACCAAAATGCTCTTTTTATAAAACATGAAATTTCTCTTACCTCATGCCTATTTTTTTCCACTAACTTAACAAATGGTATAATTGCCATCTAAGGACCTTCAACTTAAAATTTCATAACAATTAGACACCTCTAGCATGTAGAACTCAAGTTTTGCACTTTTTACAATTTAGTCCTTTTTACTAAATTGAGTGCTCAAACGTCAAAATTTTCAAACAAAATTTTCACGAAATCATTCCATAAAACTGTAGACCATGAAAATGTAATAGAAACAAGTCTTTCTACATCAGATTCGTGGTCTTGAAACCACTGTTCCGACTAGGCCCAAAATCGAGCTGTTATAATACTGTACATTTTTTGGGGGAAACCTTGTGACTTGGCGAAGCAAAAAACAAAGTGTTGTAGCAAGAAGTAGTGCAAAGGTTTAGTTTAGATGAATGGCTCAAGGAATTTGTGAAATGATGTGGTTAAAAAGAATTATGAAAGAGCTAAGGAAACTAATAACTTCACCAATGAAGTTGTTCTATGATAGCAAAGCTGCCATTAGTATTGCTCACAACCCAGTCTAGCATGACAGAACTAAACATGTTGAGATTGATAGATACTTTATCAAGGAGAAGATTGAAGAAGGCCAAGTGTGCATGTCATTTGTTCCTTCAAAACAACAGATTGCTGACATACTCACCAAAGGCTCTCTAAAACAAGCTTTGATTTTCTTATAAGCAAGTTGGGCATGATTGATATATATGCATCAACTTGAGGGAGGGTGTTGAAATATGTGAAACCCATATATTTTGGGGATATATTTTAAATTTATTTAGATAGATAAATCTTATTTATGTAGATAAATCTTAGAATAAACCATTAGAAATATTCTAAAAATATTTTATTTTATCTTTTAGTAGTTTATTAGAATAAGAGAATTATTTTTCCTTATCTTCTAGTAGTTTACTAGAATAATGGAATTATTTATGACTATTTTCTCTAATTAAGTTCAGTTATTTAGTTAATAAAATACAGAACAGTTTTATTAAATGCTCTCTTGAAAACTTTCATAAAGCTAATGAGACAACCATCATATAATGCAATAGTAACAAACATTGCATTTTCAATGAGAAAATCCATGTGTAAACCTTGAAGATAATATTGTTGAGAGGGGAAGCAACAAACCTCAAACATAAATTATAAAACCAACATAAGAATATCAAAAAAAATATAATATGAGATCAAATGGCTTTTTTTCCTTAAAATAAAAGAGATTCTTGAGTAGCCTCAACATGGAAACAAATACTTAGTTCAATCCCTTAATAGTTGCCACTAAATAAAAATTTGATGCTAACCAGAAGTTTCATTCTAATTTCAATTATTCTTACTTATATTCTACATAGTAGACCTACTGAAGTTTTTATTCTAGTTTTCCTGGATTGGTACTATTCTAGGGGATGCCATTGTTGTCATCACTCGATTGTTGTTGACATTGGAAAATCCTTTTGTTGTTTCTACTTGGGGTGGATGTGGCTCTAGTTTTATCATACATGACTCCTCATGTCTTGATTTATAAATCCAATTAGGTTCTTGATTTCGTGAGGCCAATGATGTTCCCATAATCGGCTAGGATTTGAAAGAAAGGTTTATGAGTAACACCATTGCCAGTTCTTCCAAGAAGTTGTTAGGCTACCATAAAACACCTGGATCATAAAAAGAAAGACACACATAAGGACAGTGTCATGCATCTTGCATCGATTACTAAAGCTAGGTGTTAGAATTGTTAGCTTTATGCATCATTTACAATTAATGTTAGTTATGATCCTATTCCCATGACACAAAAAATAAGAATCATGTATTGCATAAAAATGAAGTTACATGAAAATGTGATAATTTTCATGGTTAACTTAAATGAAAGGTTCCTTGAGTTTGCATGCCTTCTGAGAATGAACCAAGAACAATGTTACTTGCTTCCAATAGTTGCATGAAGACGAATGATCAACTCTTCTTCCTGTGGTGTAAAGCTTTCATCTTTAAGATTGGGTCTAAGCCCCAGAGACCACACTCAAATATGGCATGAGGTCCATATGGAAGCAACAAAGTGGTTTGTTTCTTAGACTGACAAATTAAGCATAAATGTAAAATACATAAAACTTTTAATAAACTAACCTGCTTTTTTTGGAACAATAGTCCAATTGCCAGTTCTATGTTTCGATACATAGGCAAGTATCCTTACATTTTCTACTTCAGTCTATAAGCCTTTCTTCACATTTAGCTTGTCACAACAAGGAGGTCTAACCATTTTATCCATTGGTTTTAGAATTAAACATGAAATCTACAAGGTGTTAAGAAGAGAAAAGAATGTTGATGATAGAAGAGATAATAGTGAAGAACTATTTGAGAAAAGAGAAAGTTTAGAAGGTATAAATGACAAGGCATGGAAAGCATGAGAGTTGGATACCATTCTCTCTCTATGCTCATACATATGCTTTACTTCCAAAAGTAATAGAGTTAGGTTAAATTTAGAAAATATCCAAGTAAAATAATATAAAATTTATCATTTGTTTACATTAATCCATTCCTTATGTACTTTCCTAGTGTACTTTCCTAGTTGTCAATAGCATTTCTATATGAATACAAACATTGCTAAAAATGGTCTAAATCTACAAATTCTTAACAGTTGATATTAACTTTTTTCCTTTTATTTTTTGGATCATTGAGTAAATTCTTTTATTATCCAAAGAATCAAACTTTTGCTACCCTAACACAATTCAGTTGTCATTGATGTTGTTAAACAAGAAAATCATAATAAAAGATAAGTGCCTGAAATCCGAAATCATAATACAGTGTCAGACTCTCTAGACTTTCTCCCCCTAATCAAGTATTACACCCCTCAACATCCCCACACTGTAACTAGCAAGATAGTTCATGTCAGAAAAAAATTAAAATAGACAACAATTTTCAAATTCTATAAGTTGTTTCGACCCAATTTACTTTAGATAAGATTAAACAACAGCAATGATGGACAAAACGAAGAACATGTCTATATTCTTGCAGACAAACTAGAAACTTATCTAGTTGTAGTTCAAGGTAGATTACAGGTTCCCTGGAAACTGAAAACAACTATCCACTACTTACCATCCATTTACATGTTGTCCACGTTATCCCATCCATGGTTTTATAGATACGGAATTTTCTAGATAATCTATGGTCCCTATCCTTTCTATAGTTTATATTTCCAACTTCTTTAGGAGTATTTGGAATTAATAGGAGCTACAATGATATTTTAGTTTAATTTTTTAAAACCATTATTTTAAAAAAAAAATTTGGTGTAAAAAACCTAACTAAGTAAATGACCTAAACTTAATATCCTGCTATCCTATTATTCTAGACTTGTAACAGCCCGTTTTTAGGTCAAATCAGAACAGTGGTTTCAGGACCACAAATCTGAAGTCAAAATATTTATTTTATTATTTTAATAAGGTCTACAGCATGATAGATTAATTATGTGAAAGTTTCGTAAAGAAATTTACTGTTTAAATGCTTAATTCGGTAAAAAAGACTAAATCGCGTAATGCGTAAAAGTTGAGTACTATTGTTTAAACGTATTATATGGCTATAGCTTGAAATATGGGAGTCATTGCATGTCAAATAGGCCATTATAAGGGTTAGCGGAAGTTGTTATCTTGGTAATTTTGAAATTATTAAAGTTTATTAAGGTTAATTTGGTAAAATGTAAATTAATGTTAATAATAATAAAACAAAATAAAAATCACATTATTCATTCATCTTCCCAAACCGAAATTGAGAAAGAAAATCAACCATTTTAGGGCTAGACATTCGACCAAGCTTAAGGGAGCAATTAAGGTACGGTTTTGACTTGATTTTTAATGATTTCTATGTTTCTGAGCTCGTTGCAGCTTAATCTAGCTAGCCTGTACCTTTGTTTTTAAAACTGTTAAAGATTTTGAGATATGCCATTGTTGAATATGTAACACCCTTTACCCGTACCCGAGATCGGTACCAGGTATGAGGCGTTACCAGACGTGTATTCGAACATTTCCATAAAATACGGGTTATAAAATTTCGTTCCAAGTCAAAAGCATTCAAACAACATCTTAGTGAGCCTATTATGGGCCTACGAGGCCCTAATCAAACATTGAGAACTGTCCGGGACTAAACCGAGGACCGAAGAAAATTTTTAGGTTAATGCCTCACACGCTCGTGTGGAGACATTGCACATGCCTGTGTCCCGTATCCGTGTGGAATTAATTGATTTTATTTTCTATTTCGAACCTACAGGGGTTTTCACACGGCCGAGCACACGCCCGTGTCCCTAGCCTGTGTTCTTCACACAGCCTAGACACGCCCATGTGGTCGCCCATGTCCAAAAACTCGAACATTCTGTTTATGACGTTAGCATGCAATTAGGGACACACAGCCAACATACAAGCCCATGTGTTAGGCTGTGCCCTCCACACGGTTGAGACTCACGGCCGTGTCTCTGCCCGTGTGTTTACTACCATGCATTCTGACTTTAAATTTTAGGTGCAGGGGACACACGGCCATACCACACGCCCATGGGGTGATCTGTGTGTCACACACGGCCTGGAGACACGCCCGTGTGTCAACCCGTGTGGGCCTTGTTAGGCTATCTCCCAAGCTTTTGATCACCCTCTAATATCCACTCACACTCATAAACTCCAATAATACCTAACATGGCCTAAATATGCTCAAGATCTACCATAACTAGTCAAATGCATGTTAACCTCATATCATTGGTTTTGCACATGCTAGGTTATCCTTTTTGAATTAAGGACTACAGCTTCATCAATCACATTTTGGACTTGGCTCATTTTATAACTCATTACCCATTTGTGACCCAACAAATCCCAAGTGATTTGGCCACATTTCACATGTCTATTCATAATATTCTACAATTAACCATCACATGAACATTTCCAAAATATAAACTTGCATGATTAGTAGGATTACAACCTACAACAATATAGGCCATATCCCAAGGCCATATACAAAATGAATAAACATATCATTCAAGCCCTTACATTGGCTAGCAAAATGACACATATAACAAAATGACCAAAATACCTATACATGCGATTATCATAAAATAAAAGTTTCTATATACCAAGTAGGACAAGTTGATAGTGTGTTGACTCTCCAACCGTCTTCCAATCTTTACAAGTCCTCGAGCTCCGCAAGACAGGGAAAGGAGAGGAGTAAGCATTTACATGCTGAGTAAGCTCGAGTAACTGAAAAGTAAACTTACCGATTAATTAGCATACAACCATATTAGGCAATAAAACTAACAAGAATGGAATGATTTCCCTATCACATGCACTCAATCAACAAGTTAGTCATATAACAATCCACCATGTAATTAATCCTAGATGAGCTCATCATTCAACATTCCCATTTATACATATTTCATATTATCCCGTTAAGTTTCTTAGAAATCTCGATGGATTATCCATTTACCATCAAGTCATAAGAGCGATCATTTCATGTATGCACTCCCGCGAACCTCACATCTTACGGTGGGATTACCAGTCTAAGCTAAATCCCCCGTAATATTAACTCATGGAGTGATGTCAGGATTACCAGTCCAGGCTAAATCCCTTATAGTGATAAACACCCTTAATGAGCTCAGATCTGAATTACCAGTCCAGGCTAGATTCAAACCCTAATCGGATTACCCGTCCCGGCTGAATCCAAAATGCACACATATTCTTTGGGAGGCTCGATCACTCAAGGAACACCCGTCTGAGCTAGATCCTTTCTGTATTTGAGATCAACGGATTACCCGTCCGGGCTAAATCCTTTCTATAACACATGCAGGATCTCAAGCCACATGTAAATCATGGTTTATCTATCGAATTTCCCTTTTTAACCTCAACCGAGACATTTATCAACATGTCATTATTAAGGATACATTTCATGGATTTTCATGCCATCATCAAATGCAAATATTGTACATTCATAAATCATGCAATTAGGCATATTATGAGTTTACTTTAAGTTATCCGAACTTACCTGGTACTCGTTCCGGTATTGTGTTTTGGTTATTCTAAAACCTTTCATTTTCCTCGATCAACTTTCGAAATTTGTTCCTTGGGGTCTATAACAACAAAAATGAATCATTAATACCTTACATTATTCTTTTCGAGCCTAAATTTCACCTTAGACAAAATGACTGTTTTGCCCCTAACCTTTCACATTATTTACAATTTAGTCCTTAGGCTCGTATAATGAAATGCATGCAATTTCTACCTTACCCAAGCCTAGCCGAATGTTCTTTTCTCTTATGGCAGCCCACATTTTTCCATTATTCCTCAACTTTCTACCCATTTTTACAACTTTTGCAAAATGGTCCCTAAAGCCATTTCCATGAAAAATCACTTAGTAAAAGTTGTTTACCATTTTTTAAACTTTCATATCCTCTATAAAACATCAAAAAATTAACATGTCACACATGGGTCATTTTGCAAACATGAACTCTAACTCAAAATATGGGTAGAAATGGAAAGAGTAAGCTACCAGGATTTCAAAAATATAAAGAACATTAAAAATGGGGCTTGGGAGCACTTACTATTGAGCTTGAAAATGTTGAAAACCTTAGCTATGGAGACTCTTCAATTTTCGGCTGGATGAGGGAGAAGAATGGCTGATTTTTGGCTTATTTTTCCCATTTTATTTCATTAATTAGCCAAATGACCAAAATGCCCTCAAGCCCTTTCTTTCAAATTTCATCCATACATGCCCATTTTTATCCAAAAACTTAGAAATTGGAAAAATTTCTCTTTAATACCTTCTAATTAATAATATAAAGCAATTTCATACATATTGCTTCTAGAATCCAAGTTTTGCAATTTATTCAATTTGGTCCCTATTTTCCAATTGGACACCTTATTCATAGAATTTCTTCATGAAAATTTAAAACATGCATATTCTCATATTCTAGACCTCATAATAATCATAAAATAAATATTTCAATGTCGAATTTGTGGTCTCGAAACCACTATTCTGACTAGGCCCTATTTTGGATATTACAGAATATTTGAGTTCATAGTAGTTTAATGATAGATTATGGAAGCTTGATGATAGTTATACAAGTTTTATAAAGTGATTTTTGATAAAAATGTCAAATAGGGATTAAATTGTGAAAATGTAAAATATGGTAGTTATAAGTGTGAAATAATGAAAGATATGGGCTGCTAGTAGTACATAGTAAATTCGGCTAGGCATGGGTTAAGGGTAAATTGTATAAATTTGTCATTTTGTGTATAAAGAACTAAATTGCAAAGTAGTCAAAAGTTTAGGGGTAAATTTGTAATTTGGCCAAAAATGAATTTTTTAGGCTAAATTGAGTTGAATGAATATTAAATGAGTTAATTTGATATCATATAGATCAAGATAAGCAAATACCAGAAGTAGATCGGGGGAAACGAAAAGTAGACGAGTAAACGCTAGTTTTTATCCGACCAACTCGAGGTAAGTTCGTATAATTAGAATCGAACTTTACTATACTTGCAATGATTGAATTGAATTATTAGAGATATGAATGCTTTAATGATATATCGAATATGTTACCGAGCCTTAGTTGAACTATGTGAATTCATTGGATACGAGTGACGTGTTACTGGAATTACTAAAATGGTCGAGCTCTTGCATTTGTTGTGGACTCACCATAGCTCGTATGAGCTCACTATTTCAGCTTATTGGAGCTTACTAATTCAGCTCGAAAGAGCTTACTATTCAGCTCAATAGAGCTTACCATTTTCAGTCAATAAAGCTTACTATTATCAGCTAATGAAAAGCTTACTAGAGCATGTATGATGATGAATTGACGAATTTATTGACAGTGTTCACTCGATTATCCTTTAAAGTTCTAATAGATTCAACGGGCCTAAATAATGTTATATGAACAAGCTATGATTTATGTATTAGTTAAATGACTAATATGTGATGATTATGTGTGATTAGGTGATGGTTATATTGAACTGTTGGCATGTTATTATTGCATTTGATTACTTTAAATGGTAAGTTTAATTTTGAATTATACGGGCTTACTAAGCTTAGAAGCTTACTCTGTTTCTGTTTATATGTCTTATAGAGGTCCATTAGCTAGCTCGTTCTGGACAAGTCGGAGTTGCACGTCACACTATCCAAATTTCTGTTTGGTATTTTGAACTTATGAACTTATGTAAATATGACATGTATAGGCTAGTTGATAGTAAAAGTTATATTTTGGAATCTTGGTTTGAGTATGAACTTGTATATAAGTTAAGCCATGTGATTTGGCTTATTTGGTACCATGTTTTGGTTGTATATATATGTGTTTGAATATAGCATGTTTTGGTATGATAATGTTTGAATGAAATTATGCAAAGGTAGTCTTGATTTATAGATGTTAAATAGATGAATTGTATATGTTGTGGTATAGGTATATGGACATGTAAATGGTAAGTTTGGATATGGCTTATAAAGTGTATCGAATTGGTTCACTTGGTTGTAAATTGAGTTGTTTAAATGTGGTCAAATATGAATGTATATGCTTATGTTTTAAGGTGGCAAATTTGGCTATTCAAATGGCTTATTTTTGTCCACACGGGCAGAGACACGGGCGTGTGTCTCAGCCGTGTGCGACACAAGGTCACGTTACACGGCCGTGTGTCCCCTGGGGTACCTTACGAATTAAAGTCGGTATACCCTTCAGTTTTGACACGGCCTAGACACATGGGCGTGTCTATTGGTCGTGTGTGGCACACGGGCTGGCACACGAGCGTGTGGTCGACCGTGTGGCCAAGTTAGTAGCCTCCCTAATTTTCACACGGGCGTGTCTTGTGGCCGTGTGGACAAGTCAGTATGTATGCCCTATTTTGCCAAGGCTTAGACACACCGGCGTGTCTAAAGCCGTGTGAGGCACATGGCCTGTTCACACAGGCATGTGACATTTGAAAAGTTAAAAATTTTCTAAGTTTCTGAAACTTTCATACGTTACCGATTTGGTCCCGAATGCATGATTTAGACCTTGTATGCTCGATTTAAGTTCATATTATATATGAATGATTTGTAATCATTATAATGATATGATATTCAATATATGATTGTTTTGAACTGAGTCACAAGTTCGGTAATGCCTCTTAACCTATTCCAGCGACGGTTACAGGTTAGGGGTGTTACAAGTCTCGTCCTAAATAACTACAGGCTCTACCAAACTTCCTCTTATCGGGGTCACTTATGCCGAACTGCCTAGCCCAACTTAGAGATATTTTAATGGTTTCTATGAAATTTCAAGATAATCCTTGAAATACAAAGAGATTTTTGTTCTTTCATATACGCCATACTAACTAACCGAAAAAAGTAGAACAAGGGATCCTATTCTTCATTATCCCTCTAGAGTTGTCCAATTTTGTCTCTATCCATTTTGAGAGATTGCTAAATAAAAACTGTGGCTAATGGTTTCTTGGCACAAAATATTTCCAAACGTTGCTACTAGCTAAACAATCTCGAAGAACATACAGAATATCTTCTGTCTCATGATGGCAAACTGGGCAAGCCATACTTTGTCCAATTACCCTCTGTATACGTTCCTAGTTAGTAAGCAATCTTTGTTTGTACACAAGCCATAGGAAGAAACAAAAGCGATGTGGACCTTGCTATTTCCAAACTGCCTTTCACTTATTCTTCCTCTCATTCCACGTAGCTGCTTTCAATAGGTGATACGCACTCTTAACTGAAAAGCTACCATTAGCGGTGTGTTTCCAATATATTTTATCGGGGCTAGCTAAGGGATACAGTGGAAGAATGTTGGTAATCTTTTTAACTATATCCTCCGGAAGTCATTCCTTGAAAGCCTTTATATTCTGTGCTCCATCTTCTTCTGTCATATCCTTAAAAAATTAATCTGAGTGACCTATCTATGTGTGATACATATGTTTTTAATGGCCCTATCTTTGGGACCCACTGATCCTCCTAGCACTGTATTGATGTTCCTGGACCTATGGTCCAACATAGATTTTCTTTCAACAACGGCTAGACCTTGCCAATCCCTCTCCAAATAGCTGAACAACTTTGTCTCTTAATATCCTCAGTGAACATCTCTTTTATCCTATACTTTGAACGCAGCACCCTAACCCATAGATCCTCCCCTTTGGTGACTAGGTTATAGCCTAGCTTCAACAAAAAGAAGGCATTTTAATCTTCTAAGTGTCGGAAGACTAAACCACCATTTAGATGAAGTTGGCATACAAAGTCCCATCCAACCAATGCTAGTTTTCATTTCCTTATACTAGATCCCTTGATAAATTGTCTAACTAATTGTTCAATTTCCTTACAAACCCCTTTCGAGATTCGCATAGACTGCATAAAGTAGTTTGGGGTAAAAAGGAGAATTGATTGTGCCAATGTAAATCTTCCTACCAGGGAAAGTTGCTTCGCATCCATATTACAGAGCTTCGCTCTAACCTTTTCAATCAGAAACCTTTGGGTAACGTTAGTGGCTCTTTTATAGAGAAGAGGTTCTCCAAGGTAGAACCTGTTGGAAGCCTAGTAGCCTGCTTAGTCTATTACTAAGATCATCGTTGACTCCTTGAGAGAAGAACATATTAGTTTTTCATGCATTAACCTGATGTCCTAAGTAGCTACATAATTGATCTAGAATACTTTTGAGTAGTGGCCCATGCTTCATATATGCTTTTGAGAAAATTACCAAGTCATCTGCAAAAAATAAGTGAGATATGGTTGGTCCTGCCTTGCAAGCTTAATGGGAATCCAAAAGCCAGCAGTTTCAATTTCTTTGATGTTGTGTCCTAACCACTTCAAGCATAGGACAAATAAATAGGGTGACAAAGGGCATCATCATAGGACAAATAAATAGGGTGACAAAGGGCATCATTAGCGGACACCTTTCGCAAGTTTGAATTTTGTTATGGGTACTCCATTCCACAGTATCTGCATAGTAGACTTTGAAATGGTTGACATAATCACTCTTCATAAAAAGTCTAGTATGCCTGTTGCCTATATAGAGCTATCAATAAAGTCCCATCGAATTTTATCATATGCCTTTTGGAGGTCAATTTTAACAGCCATCCATATTTTACTTTTCCTTTGCATAAAATGAATAACCGCTTGGGCAATGATAATATTGTCAGTTATATTCCGTCCGATGATAAACCCAACTTGTTCTTGTGCAATAATCTTAGGGAACATTGCTTTGATTCTATTTGCGATGACTTTCATAATCAATTTATAGAGTATGGAGCATAGACTAATGGGCCTAAATTGGGAAATCTCCTCGGGCTGAGCAATCTTTGGGATAAGAACAATGAGAGTGTTGTTTAAATCTTGATCTATGGGCCTTCCGCTAAAGAATTCTTTAACCCGCTTGCAAATTGTGTCCCTAATATTGTCCCACTGACTTTGAAAGAACATTGCATGGTATCCATCACTTTCGAGGGCTTTTAAGGGAGCCATGTCAGACAATGCTTTTTTAATCTCATCATCCTAGACTTTCTTACTTAGGAAATCAATATCACTCTGTTCTAATTAGGGAAATTGACTGGGAGGTAGAGATCCAATCGAACTTGGCTTCTCCCAATACAACTGCTGAAAGCAATTAACTACTTCTGACTGAATCTTGTTTGGATCATACAACCAATCTCCATTTTTATTACGTAAGGCATTAATGCGATTGATTTTCCTTCTATGCATTGTACGACTATGAAAAAATTGTGTTTCTGTCCCTCAAGTTAAGCCAATCACACCTCGATTTTTATTTCCATAGTAATTCCTCGTGATTTAAGCACCTCCTCGAGCTCTTCTTTTACTTTCATCTGTCGTCTGACTATTACATTTGAATTTGACCTTTCCATTTGCCTTTGGATTTGGTTTAAGGATGCAATAACTTCCATTTACGAGCCTCAATGTGCCCATAGACGTCCTTATTCCACACTTGAAGACCTATAGTGAGGCTTTTAAACGTATCAGACATATCCCCATTATAATGCCACAAATTTTTAACAATTTCTGAGAAGTTATGGTGTTGTATCAAATTATGTATTGAAGAATAATTTTAATATTTATTCCTTCAGAATATGATAATAAATTCTTTAATTTGAGCGAATAAGAAATAGGTCAAAAAAGAGAAAGGGATATGTTGTGTAAGTTTTTTTTTTATTTTTATGTATTTATAAAAGCCTACCTCTTCAGGTAAAGATAGTATGTGGTGGTAGAAACATAAAGGATATCATTCCTAAAATTGATGTTCACAATATACATCATAAGTGTTCAAATTTGTTATAAAACTCCTTTCAAATTTTTTTTATACATTTTAGTTTCGTTTTCTTTACCTTCATCTATATGTATTGAATAAATAAATAAATGTTTGGATGTATTGAACTTGAGAGCAAAAATTGGATGTCTTTCCTATGCACTCATCAAATATTTGTATCTCTTGAAAGTTGGCCTCAATAAAATAATTATATTTGCATTTAATTATTGAAAGAAATCTAATAATGAGATTCATGTGTGACTCTAATATTTAACTTAAATGTATGTAACCGCTAAATCCAACATGTAAATTAAATCTAATTCTGGATTATTTGTTGCGACATTTTTTTATTTATAATCATAATAAGAATTATATTTAAATTATTAAATAAATTTTATTGTATATTTGACCAACCATCCATATTTTATATATAAATAAAAAGTTGTTGAGAAAGGAGAGAATGATTTGAATTGTTGTAATAGTTGTATTTTTTGTATTGCATTAGATATATTAGGTTTAGAAGTTGTTTTCCAATAAAGGGGAGGTTGTTGTGAGAGTAAAAAGAAATGAGAATCAAGTTGCCTTTATTTGAACCTCAAAACTCAATTAAAGAATAAAAGAACTCATTATTTATTGTAATTCATGTTTGGACCCTCCATTAAATCGATCTTTTGTTCTTTCATTTTGAATAAAAAATTTCAACCAATTGATGGAGCACTCTGTTTGATTTATACTGGTTTGTTTCAATAAAGATTATTATGAATTTTTCAATAAAGATTATTATGCACTATCCATGCAAAAATTAAATGAAATTAATCGTACTCTATTCTCCCACTTTTCATCATGCATTATTTTTAATATATATATAATTGGAATATATATATGATGGTTATATTTAAAA
This sequence comes from Gossypium anomalum, assembly GCA_025698475.1. NCBI lineage: Eukaryota > Viridiplantae > Streptophyta > Magnoliopsida > Malvales > Malvaceae > Gossypium > Gossypium anomalum. Next base: position 31,142,793 of record CM046958.1, on the reverse strand, counting down.
AATTTACACACACTATATTTATATTTCATGTCATAAAAAAATGGTTAGTATTTGGTTTATTGACAATGAATTTTTTATTATTCTACAAGTAATATTAAAAAAATATCACGTCTCTTTTTTTTTAAATATTTTATTATACTTATATAAGACACTTGTCAACTCCCTTACTCTACTTTTGGAGTCTAAAAACTCCACTGCAGTGCAGCAAGTATTTTTTCCCATAAAAAAATATTTAATATTTGGTATACTAGCAATGTATTTTTTTTATTCCACGAGCAACTTTAAAAATTATCATACATCACTTTTTATTTAAATATTTTACTACATCCTTATAGGACATTCGTCAACCTCCAAACCTTACTTGTGGAGTCTAAAAACTACACTGACAATGTACCAAATATTTAAACATTTTTGTAGTCAAATAAAAATATAATATAAAATAATGATTTTAAAATTTATCAAGTAAAATATTATTCTTGTTATGAAATAAAATAATAGAGTAAAAATAAGATAAATATGAGAGCAAAAGAGAAGTGCGTATTTTATTAATCAATAAGTATGTTTACAATACTTTCCCAAAGTCTATATTTATACATGTAAGAAGTATACATGATATAAAGCTCTACTTATGATAAACATTAAAGTCTTAATGTATATTAACCTTATCTTGATCTTGATGGACATCCACTTAATAACAAAATATTCATAACACTCCTCCTTGGATGTCCATTGATAAATTATGTGTCTGTTAAAACCTTACTAAGATAAAAACCTTATGGGAAAAAATTCATGGAGAAGAAAAAAGAGTACACTTATCTAGAATACGCACAACATGTTACCTTATTAAAAACCTTACTAGAAAAATTCAGTGGGACAAAACCTCGGTTAAGGGAGGAGTACAACGTGTATTTACTGCCCCTCATGACAACTTATATAATATTTCATGTTCTAGATATTCAATCTTGAATACTAGCTTTCAAATAATCGCTGAAACGAGTTTAATAAATGTCCATATCATCATTCTTCTGAATGTCATGGGTGAGGAAAGTTTTTTATTTCTTTGAGAGTTCCAACAATAATCATAACAAACCTTGATCACGATCCTTCTATAAAAATACATATAGATATTTTAGATAATTTTATAATCTTCTTTCAACAATTATTTGTTGAGTTGAATTTACTACACATCTTCAAATCAATTTAATTCATATAAGTAAATCTCAAACATTTCAAACAATTTCTCAAAAATTTCTATATGCTTTCAACATTTTAAATCCTTCAAGCATTTTAATATAAACATTCAATATTTATTTGTGAGCTTTTAAACCAAAAAAAATACTGTTAAAATTTTAAAATATAATAATAATGTTTTAAATAATTAATAATATTGGTATCACATACGGTCATAAAATTTATTAAAAATATAATATATTTTAATTTAAGCATAACACGGATAAAAAAAAAACTAATATATATATTATAAAAGAAGGTATAGAAGCAAAAATGGAAACTTTAAATTTCAAAATACTTCCTTTTTTTTAATTATATTTAAAGTGAATCCTATTTTTAAATTAAGTGTTAAATATAGCTTTCTTGCCATTAATAATAATAATAATAATAATAAAGTTTTCAATAATTTCCTTTTTTTTATTTCTCAATCATGCTTTTATGAAATTATATAATTATTTTTAAAAAAAATTTAAAAAATTTAACATGCATTTTTTTCAAATTTTATAAAAATTTACATAAATGTTTGAAAGATGGATAAATTATGTTAAAAACACATTACAATTTGTTAATTGTGAATTAAGAACATTACAATACTAAATTATAAAAGAAAAGATTGACGAATATCAATTAATTGTAGATCCTCCTTTTTGGCAAAGGCTAATTTGGCTAGAAAATCCTCGCTTTGATTATGCTCTTTAGGAATTGACATATTATCCATTGACTTTCTTGAGACATTATACGGTGTATTATTCTAATCAAAGTAAAATCTGAAATCTTCGAGGCACTCCCATGAATGGCTTTAATAACCTCCAAATTGTTCGATTGGATTATCACCTTGTCATGACCTCTTTGTTGGATGAGTTTTAGACCATCTAAGATGCCCCAAAGTTCGGCATCAAAAACTGAGCATTTTCCTAGGAATTGATTATAGCCAAAGACCCAATCTCCATTTTCATCATATATAACTCCCTTAACAGCTGCATTTCCTGATTCTATTTGAAGAACACCATCAATATTGAGAAAAGTCCAACCCCATGACAATTGTTCGCCAAAAGATAATTCATAGGCCTCAATCAACTCATTTTTAAATATTGAAGAGAATTATTTGGCCCAACTAATCAATACTTTGATTATCTCACTTGAGTTTCAAGCTTTCCCGTGAAAGATGAATAGATTACGATTTTTCCATAAGCGCCAAGCTAATAAGCCGAAAAGGCACAACCAACTAACTCCACCCTTCATGAAGCTTTAAAATGTCTTGCAAGATAAGAGAAATCCAATCGTGCAAATTAGTAAAGAAAAAAAATTTAACTGTTGATTACCCAGTATGACCTGTTTCCAGACTTCCTTGGCTTTTATACAATCTTTAGTGATATGCAATATATCCTTTGAAGCGTGACCACAAATAACGCAAGAAGGATCCACCGCTAAACCCTACAAAACTCTTTCCGCATTCGTGAGTAATCTTTGCTTAAAAATAGTTCAGAAAAAGTAGCGAACTCTCTGTAGTCCCAGAAGCTTCCACACCTTCCTCCATATCTCGTCTCTAGAATTCCATGAGTCCTCATTCAACATCTTATAAGCGCTTTTAATGGAGAATGCACCAGTTGAAGTGTGACGCCACAAGAGTCTATCAAGCCCCTTAAAAGGGTGTGGAGGGGGAATTCCCATAATATGACGAATAACCTCCTCTAGTATCCAAACTTGCAAAAGATCGAGGTTCCATGTGCCCTCTTCTGTAATCAAATCACTAAGCAAACAGTCAGAACCAATATTAGCATTAAGAGGAATATAATTAATCAAAGGTCCTATATTTAGTATCCAAGAGTCCTTCAAACAACAGATTTTATTCCCATTATCAACGGACCAAATAAGGTTTTCACGTAAAAGAGTCCAAACTTTTGAGAGCGACTTCCAAAGAAAAGAGTTCTTATCTTGCGTAATGCTATCTGGAATAGTTTCATCCAACCCATATTTTGATATGATAACGCGTACCCATAAGGCATCATCGTCAGCCACCACTTTATAGCCAAGCTTCAGTAGAAAAGAAATATTTTGATCACATGATTTTCTCATACCAAGACCTCTACACCACCTGAGTTGACATATAGAACCCCATCCTACTAAGGACATCTTATTTTTGTTAATGAACGCTCCCCAAATAAACTACCTTACTAGGCTTTCAATTTCGTCGCAGATTTTCCTAGGGATCATCATGGATTGCATAAAATAACTAGGAATAGAAAGTAGAACCGATTGCGCTAAAGTACCTCAACCAATAATAGATAATTGCCAAGCATCCCAACTCTGCAGCTTTATGTGGATTTTATTAATCACAAAATATATGGTGCTATTTGTAACCTTTTGATAAAAAAGGGGAACTCCAAGATAATATTCAATATCTTTTACCTTTTGAAAATCAAGCAAGCTACTGAGCATATTGGCCATTAACTCATCAACTCTTTTAGAAAAAAACATATTGGTTTTCCTAGCATTAACCTTATGTCCAGAGACATTACAAAAATTATCTAGAATCTCCTTTAGTAATCTGCCATGCTTCACATCAGCTTTGCTAAAAATAACTAGATCATAAGCGAAAACAGATAAGAGAGAGTTGATCCTAAATGGGACAATCATATGGTACTCCACTACCCATTAGACAAAGTTGAGTTAATAGAATGACCAAGCTGCTCCATACAAAGCACGAATATATAAGGCGAAAGAGGACATCCCTGACAAATTCCCCTAACAAGCTTGAATTTAAACGTTAGAATGCCATTCCACAGAACCTGCATGGTAGAATTAGAAATAGTAGAAATAATAATGTTTCTGAGATAATTAGGAATACTTGGCGCCTAAAGTGAAGCATTGATGAAGTCCTATCTCACTCGGTTATATGCTTTTTCCAAATCAATTTTGATCGTCATCCACTTCCATTAGCTATTACCTTTCATGGAATGAATAACTTCTTGTGCAATGACGATATTATCGGTAATATTTCTGCATGCAATAAATCTTACTTGCTCTTGTGCAATAATTCTTGGAAAGATGAGCTTAAAGCGATTAGCTATTACCTTAATCACCAATTTGTAAAGAACTGAGCAAACTTGTGGGCCAAGATTGAGTAAACTCTTCTAGATTTTGGACCTTAGGAATGAGAACAGTCAGAGTGTTATTAAGCTCAGCATCAATAACACCTCCATTGAAAACCCTTTTAACCCATTCACAAATAGGCCAACTATACCCCACTGCTTTTGAAAGAAAAGTGCATGAAAGCCATCACTATCTAGAGCTTTGAGCAGTGTTATGTCAAGTAGTGTTGTCTTAATTTCATCATTCGTGACCAATTTTCCCAAAAAATTGATATCACAAGGATCTAGCAAAGGGAACCTACTTGGAGGCAATTTCTCCATGGGCCCAAGATTCTCCCCATATAATTTTTGGAAAAATTCGTCGCCTCCTACTCAATGGCCTCCGGGTCAAAAATCCACTCACTAGAGGAATTACGAATAGCGGTAATAGGATTATTTTTCCTCCATTGTAAGGTGCGAGCGTGAAAAAACTTAGTGTTGCAGTCTCTCAAGTTTAACCAATCATATCTTGCCTTTTGTTTCCAAAGGATTTTTTTCAAAATGCAGCACATTCTCCAATTCTTGTCTAATCCCCCTCTCTAATTAAGCTAAACTATTTGAACCAGAAAATTCCATACGTCGCTGCAAAATCTGTTAATTGGCTAAACAGCTTCCTCTTGCAGGTAGTTATATGCCCATAAACGGATTTATTCCACTCCTTTAAACTCTCAGTAAATTTTGCTAAAGCTTCTGACATAGTCCCACCAAAACTCCATTTATCATTCACAAAATCCCCAAACTCAAGGTGCTCAACCCAACCCATCAAAAATCGAAAGGGCCTACCTCTATGCAAAGAAATTTCTGGGTTAAGGCTAAGAAGGAAGGGTCTGTGGTCTGACTTAATCTTGGGGAGATTAGTAATCAAGCTATTCATGAAACTTTTGATCCATTCCTCATTCCCTAGTGCATGATCCAGTCTCTCAAAGTGCCTACCTCTATGCCAAGTAAAGGAGGGAACCCTAAAACCCAAATCATGAAGCTTGGTCATACCAATAAAATCACCAAATTGAGAGCATCTCCTACCAGGCAAAAGACCACCCACTTTCTCATTATGTGATAAGATTGCAATGAAATCCTCGATAGCCACCCAAGGAAAATTTCCTACAGGAATAGCTAAACTAATATCTTTCCATAGATCCTTATGCTTTTGTTGATTTGGGCTCCCATGCACAAAAGAGATAAAAATCGGCACCGAAGAAGAAACAAACCAAACTCGGGAAAGAATAAATTGTAGGTGATTATGAACCACCTCAACCCGAACTGAATTTTTTCAACCAATCCATATACCCCTAGAGTAGCAAATTGCTTCTACGTGATGAAAGTACTGGAAACCCAACTGTGCAATAATTTTGTCTGCTTTGGTCCCACTAACTTTGGGTTCAAGCAAACTAATGATCTCTTACTTGTATTCCATATTATATTCTCAAAAAACACGATGAAATTTAGCACTAGCACAACTCTAACAATTCCAAGAAAAAAATTAAGAAATTCATGAAAAATAAAAATAAGGTCATACCATTAGTGTCAAGAATCATCAACACCATCTAAATTGGAAGTTGCCTCATTTTGCACCCTATTTCCAGTCTCATTCACCATTTGGGACGAAATAAGATTAACCACAGCCTCCATAGATTCACCTAGAGGAATACAAAAATTTCCAATAGATTTGAAACGACTTCTACGTCACCTTAAAGAATTGTTTAATTTTTGGCCTCCCCAACCAAAACCAACCTTGCTACTATTTTTCTTTCTATATTCCTTAAGCTACTTGCTCCCAAGGCCTCAAATTTTCGTCTCACAGCATGTTCATGAAACTTTGAGTGCAAATTTTCTTTGAAAATTACAGCAGAGTGTCTATCAGGATCTAAAATGCCATCTGTCAGTTGAACTCCAAACCGCCCCCAACGGGACCTTCGGAAGTTGGATTAAAATGCGCTTTAATTCCATCACATTCCATGGCCTGAATATTTTGTTCCATTCCCGATGCAATCTCACTTTTTGCGGAAAAAAACAGGAAAATTTTCAGAATTAACATATTTAACAACAATAGTGGATTGAACCTGGATATGTTCTTCTTGGGTCGACGCATGATGGATTTGCCCTGCTCTTTCAGACACTGGATTCGCATCTTGAAAGGCTTGCTTCCCCAAAGGCAAATTATTTGAACCGCTCCCAGTATCCGTCAGCTGAATTGGGCCCTTCAATGCTTTATCAGCCCAACTGGCCTTACTGAATTGGGCCCTCTGAGCGCTGTTTCCTTATTATTAATCTGGGCCTGAGCAGGATTGAAATCTTGGAGCGTGGGTTCTGTCATCACGCTATTCATTTTTTGTTGAAAATAATTTCCTCCATTCGAATTAGAAGTGGGCACACTTATTGGCCCAGCATTTAAGCCAATGGACAACCCATTTCCAGCTTTCAAGGACCCACGTTGATCATTTCCAAACGTGGCCTGGCTCGCAGCTCTTGAAAAAATATGCCCATCATTTTTCCGCCCATAATTATGAGAATTATCCCTGCTAACCCCATCTTTAATCTTTAAAAATTACCTCTTTTAAAGATGACCCCCGAAAAATCTGCACCCATCTCCCCATTTTCAATGCTCTCTGATTGTACCAAAGATAGGGCATTAAATCGAGATCCTTATCCATTTTTTCCCTGAAATTTAGCAGCCAAAGAAGCATTAGAGCCTTGATTTCGCCGTGATTTTCTCTCGACGAGCATCCATGGTCTGAAGGATTCCGACGCCTCCACTGATTTTTCCTTCTCTGGAGCGACCGCCGTTGAACCCTCTTTACTCTCGCCGCGACCCTTCTCCGGTCCATTGGAAGGACAGAGGTCACGCACATGTCCATACCTGTCACACGAGAAATATACAGCGGCTAAAAATTCATATTCAATTCTCTATTGCTTACCGTTCATCGGGATTTGAGAAATTAAGGGTTTGTCCAAGTTGACAAAAATCGCCATTCGGGCGAACCGTCCCCTCGATCCACTAGACTTGAAGTTTGGGCTCTATTTTGTTTATTTTGACTTTGAATAATAATTGGTTCATTATTTAGATTTTAAAATACGAGAATTGAGTTTATAAATTTAATAAAAAAAGATAAAAATTATTTAATTATCAATATAATATAATAAATAATATAATATATTTTTGTTAATTAATATATGTCACTTAAAATTTTTACATAAAATTAACAATTTAATTATTTTATATAAAAACACTCTATTAAATAGATATAATTTATGAATCAAACAGTTAGTAAAGATAATAATATATTTTTGTTTAATTTGTAATTGATTTCTAAGAAGATGGTAAAGATTGTTGAAATATATCCACTATGAGATTATTTGTTTTAAAATAAAGATTGCCCTCACTTTTAGTTTATAAAGATTTATATTTTTATCTTTTTTATCGAAATCAAAATATCCTTCGTCAACATCAGTGACTAATTCTCTCATCACATATGCTATTAAAAAAATAAATAACTGTATAGCATGATTAAATTCTCAACCACATTATTAGAAATCCGTGGTGACACCTCTTTATTGTTTTATACTAGGCATTTTTGAGATTGAAAAAGAAATAGATAGTGAGGAGTGGGGACAAAATAGGTTAAAAACTCAAAAGGGCCGGTAAGCTAGTCTAATGTGTAAAACCCACATTGCATAGGACGGGAAGCAAGGACTGACATCTCCTATAAAATAGAAGGGTCCCCAAAGACTATAGCCTGATACTTTAGGCACTTGAGTGGTCATTACTCGCAAGCTTTGCCAACACTTGGGCACTCCCACTTCGATCTTTACCGCCTGATCCCTATCTTGGAGGGAAAAAAACATATCAATAATTCTAGTTTCGAAATTAAGTTTGTCATTCTTTTGGTAGGATACAAAGCAAATTGAGAAACTCTGCTGAGTTGTTTGTGGATTATTGAAAGTATTTTCTGGAGAGCACTATTGGATTACTATCTCCAAAACTACGAGATTTGAATAGTTACTCTTTGTAATTTTATTTATTTGTATTATTAAAAGTTAACTTAATTGATAGAATAACGAGACAGTATCATGTAATGGCTTACGTGTGTACTTCATGCTGACTATAGGGACCAATTTTTGATTTAATGTACAAAAATTAATTTGTTCATTTTTTAAGTATAAGATTAAAATGCAATTTGACTCTTAATTAGACCTGTTCATGGGTTGGGTCACCTAATGTGGGAGGGTTTGGGCAAAAATATAAGCTCGAAAAATGGGTTTGGATAAAAAATAATGCCAGTTTAAAAAACAGGCCGAGCCTCAAGTAAGATGTTTTTGACCCGGAATTAATTTGTTATTCGAATTATTCGAATTGTAGAATTCAAGTCGACTCAAAACTTGAATTATTTATTTGAGTTGACTCAAACAACTTAATTCAATTAACTAGAAATTTGAATTTTTATTTTATTTTTTCGAATCAAATCGAATTTTGTTCACTCCTAAACTCAAATTTGTTTGGGTTGACTAATATCATACTGTTTCAATACGAAATTAAGTTTCATTTCGATTAAAATTAGATTTTACAAATATTGAAACATGCTAATATCAATATATACCAATACCAAAACAAAAACAATATATCCACTTGTTAAGATGACTTGAGAAAAAAAATACCAATATACAATATATGGAAGGTATTATGTACACTCTGTAATGAATCTCACATATGTTAATAATAGAATGAGAAGAATGGGACTGTTAGGAATGAGACAAGAAGTGACATTCAAGTTGCGAGGTCCAAACCATCCATCACATCCAATATATTTGTTTTTGAATGCTTGCAACTCTTTCTTGCCCTATCAGGAGAGTTCCCAGCACTTCTACTTAATGCCCAAACTTTGATCCCTTTGTTTTTGCCTAAACGAAATTCCTGACTTTTGCTGATTCCAGGAACCAATCTCCTCCCACTCACCTTGCTTAACAACTTCCTGTCTTGTTCCGACAGTTCAACCTTGCGGGGTTTAGTACCACTATTCAAGGATAGAAATTGCCGCTGCATCTTGGAGTGAACAGGAGATCGAAATGTCTGAGGCTTGAACCCGTGATCTCTTTGTTTCACTAAGCTGATCAAATGATGAAGCAATGCGACCAATTCAAGGACGTATGCATCTGTTTTCGCTTTATCAGCATGATAAAGCGTCTGAAGGCCGGTGAGGGTAATATTTACCGCTGCGCTTCTTCCAAATTCATTGCTGTCAAACACCAGGAAACAGAATAAGTCCATTCACATGTGACAATGTGCACACAGAGAGATAAAGAAAAGCCTTTCACTAACCCTGTGCTCGCCCATTCTCCAACCCATCCAAAACCTTGATGTGCTCTGTTGCAAAAAAAAGAACAAATATTACCTAGGAATTTTGGCTTAATTTCTCAAATAAATCAAATCTAAACAAGCATAACATAACATACTTGGTTGTGTTTGTGGCAACTGGAACAAGCCACTGTAGTGTCTTTTCCATTTCATCCTTGACCTGTGAAATTGAGCGCTACAGAAAAAAGAAAGCAATTAAGTGATACTGTTCAAACAATAGATGAACTCAAGCAATGATAATCGAAGTCTATAGGAGTATGGATGACAGTTGAACTATTACCTAAACAAAAAGAAAAGAATGTGTACCTCTTCCTTGGTGTCAATGGACTGCAATCGAGACCTTAAAGCTTTCTTAACAGTGGGTGGCAATCCATGATATAATGTGTCCCTGATATTAGGAGGAAGCGAGGCTGGTCGAGCTGCCTATAACATTGAGATTCAATTTATAATCCAAGCTGATGGATGGCAGGACTGCTAGTGGAAATAAGGAAAAGAAGAGCATGGCATAGACTTACAATGTTGTCAATCTGATGAATTACATTAGCATAGTGTAATGCAAGTCCACAAACACCTAATTTTTGAGAATTTTCAGGAGTCTCCTTTTTGACTGATGATGCTGTTTCTGCCACGAATTGAAAATTATTTTGATAAGACATAGTGAAAAAATCAATTAAAGCGCATGATATTACCCGCATAATAATTTGATAGATTTGTATATACATGAATTACCTCCCAAGGCTTCGAAGATTGCTTGATGCATGTAAGTAACAGTATCAACAAGCTTCTCCATGATCTGCAATGGAAGAAAAAAACCATTCGTCAAGAAAGGTTGCATAATGGTTCTCTGCCAATGCAAACATTTCTTGCTTTATATATAAATGCCAAAACTGAATCATGTTGATACTCATAAAAAGCAACCACCATTTCTAACATCTTAAAAACCATTGGAGAAGCTTCACGGATAACTATAAAGCAGCTTGTAGTTATGTACCTCCTCCAAAGTTCTAGACCAAAGAGATTTCTTTTTCAAACTCCTTACAAGCTTTCTTTGTTGTTTTAGCTCACTTTGTAGAAGCATGAGATTCTCTCCTACAATTTGAAACATTTAGCTGTTAATAAAGTAGCTACACTCAATAGCAAATATCAGACACACGGAAACGATAACATCGGAATGAACTAGGAGCTGTTAATAAGAAAAAATCAACCGTAACAAGTTCTGTCAAAATGAGAAACAAAAAGAGCAGCATTGCAGACTTTAGTAACTAGAATGAAATCATGAACAAATAATGACGAATGCAGTGACAGATAAACAAATAGTATCAAAACGAGAATAATATTTACTCTAACGTTAGCATATTTAAAGTATTTAGGATTAGTAATTTTCATTTTGGTGGTGTTCAATCACCCCATAAAATGACATTACAAAATCAACAACGGATCAAACTTTTGCCTACATCCGTAGGCAGATAAAAGAAAAATGGAATGAGAAAAGAATCATCCATGCCTAACCTCTTTTAGGGAGATTTAAGGCCTCCACTTCTTCCGACTTCAGCCTATATTCTTGTTCAAATCTATCCAGAACATTCAATTCATGGTACAGTTCCTACAAATATAAACATCCGTTACAATCTTAAAGCAGATTACGTAGATTAAAAACTTCTCTAGAATCAAGACCCAAAACCAATATACAGCAAAAAGAATATTCACAAATATGGACAACCCTTATGTTAGAGCTTGAACATAACATTGAATGCAGGATAAATTTCAAAGGCCTCAAACAAGCTTCTTAAAATTGAGATACTTACGACTCCACTAAAGTGTCAAAATTTTAGTCCAAACCAGTTTTTTTATAGAACATACTGTGGCATTCCACACAATTCATTCAATAAAAGCATCCAAAAAGCCTAATGTATGAAGTAGGAACAGCATCTCAAATAGAAAGGCAAAGCTTAAAATTAGTGGATAAAAACTTACAGAGGTATGCTGGGCAAGAGAAGTTAGTTCTTTCATTGTCATTTCAGCCTCAGCTCTAGCTTGTTTATGAACTGAATTGTCTATATCTAGTCTGACAGATTGGTGACAGTAGCAAGAGATGTATAACTCCATTAGTAAACATCACCAATATAAGCTGAAAGTAAATGATCTAAAATAAAATCTACCTTACTTTGAAAAGTATCGTCCAAGATTATGCCATTGTGGATCTTTACATAGATCTCCGAACCTAAATACTTCACGCGAGAAAATATCCAATTCATCCCTATATATCCCAAAGGACCTTAGAGTGTTATAATGGGATGTTAAAGTACAAGAAATAGCATAGCATCGCCTGCATCAAGAATAATTTAAAGTACGTAAGCTACCTCTTGTCTTCTCCAGCAATACTTAGCAACTCCTTCATGTTTGTAGAAACTAGCTTTTGTACTCCTTCGGAATGTAAGACAACTTTTTTGAGGAATTGGATGTTTTGTTCCGAAAGCGACCGCAACAAATTCGCTCCTTTACCTATTGTATTAGCCACTTCAAATGCCAATATAGATATTGTATTCCCTCTAGAAGCCAGGCCAGTGACAAAGCCACTTCCGGCATTCAAATTCGACATGCTACTTCCGAGTGTATCTAGAACGTCGACTGCCCTCTCTAGGCCTAAAATCCCAGCTCTTCCCAGAAATGAGCTCCTGTGAGAAACCTACATAAACAAAATTATGTAAAAAGTTCAATTCTAGATGATATGATCATATGTGTTGTATGAAGACGCGTTCATTTGGAGTCTATCATCAACATTGTTCCTTCAAACTGTTCCTTAATCCATTGAGTGTTCTTCCATTCAATGTTTACATCAAATTTCTATGAGCTCGAATAATGGTTAAAGCAAAGGTATACCTTGGAAGCAGTAGTATTTGCAGGGGTTGATGGCTTCAATTCCCGGGAAAATTGCAGTCCAAAATCACCAGAATCGTGTCTTTGCGGTGCTTTGTCGAGACCTCCGCCATAAGCATAGGAAAGCGAATTGGAATTTCCGTTTTGCTTAGAAAAGCGCTTTTTTGACTTGAGCTTCCCTGGCAATCCTCTACTGGTCGTCTTTTGTTCACGCTTTATAGTTAGCTCTTTTGTTGCACCAGAGCAAACACCTCCCATTATTCTTCAAATGTTTAAATTAATCGCAAACAATACGCCCAATTTATACCAAAAACAAGAATTTAACTGAAGAAAACAAAAAGAAGCAGCGTTAACTCGGCTCTGTAAAGATTTTCCTTGTAAAAACCAGAATACCAAAGTTGCAAAACAAATATCAATATTCAAAATCAGATGCAACTTTTAATCAGTAAACGTGAAATCAATCCAAAAATTCATAATAATAAAAAGAGAGAGAGAAAAGTTTGGCAATGTATGGTTTTAGAATCAGAAGACGAAAGGGCAAATCAAGAACACACCTGCTAAACAGATTGGGTGAATTCAGGTGAATCAACTTAAGAAGATTAAATCAAACACTAAAGAAAAAAGGACTGAGTCAGATTGAGTTAAAGTGAAGGGTGAGGCTCAGCTCAAAAGAAATTTAGAAATTGAAAGTAAATTTTTTTTATATAAAAAAAGGGGGGGTTGGATTGACCAAAACAACAAAGAGATGCAATTATAGAAATCTCGTGGTGTTTGTAAGAGGAGATTTATTTGACTTTGAAGAAATTGAATTTTTTATTTATCATGTTTTGTGAAATGTAGTTTAGTTTCAGAGTTGTGTGAAACATGAAGGAACCGAAGACATTGAAATTTCAAGTCACCCCGCCCACCCGCCGCCCTTTCTGAGTTTCTTTTCATTCTTCATTTCCTCTTCTCCCTCAAATTCTTTTTCGGAAAAATCAATTAAACGCTTTTTACATCCAATTAAACTAAAGAATTAATAAAACTACTCAAATACCATTTAATTAATATTGACCGTTGCAGTACTGATCTGCTCGTTAATGGTATTCACCTAGTGCTCTATGTTAGCCACAGTTGCTAAGGTGGTTCATTTGTTTCAAAACTTAATTTCTTTTAAAATTTAAAAAATATTTTTTAAATAAAATTTTAAAACATTCTTAAAATTATAAAATATTAAATAAAGTTTAAAAGTTCAAAAAATTTAAAATTAATTTTAAAAATCACTCAAAAATTAAGTCTAGAATGAATTTAGACAACCATGTGTTCAAAATCATTAAAGATAATTTTTCTAAATTATATAAAGTTTAAAAAAATTTAGATATTAATTTTCTTTAAAAAAAAATTGATATGTGTACCATGTTTTAATTCTATTGCTACCTTTTAAGATTATAAAAAATAAATATAAATAATTTTAATTTTAAAAATCATATGATTAATAAAATTAAAATTATTTATATTTATTTTATTTATCAAATATTTTTTTATACATATCAATTTTTATTTTTTAAGGCTTTTTAAATTTTATATAATTTTAAAAAATCATTTTGAATGAATCTGTATTGAATTTAAATAACTATATCTCTAAATTCATTATGAGCTTAACTTTTTAAAGGTTTTTATTAGTTTTTGTTTTTATTTTTTAACTTTATTTTTTTATCAATTTTAATAATGTTTTACAAAATATACAAAAATTAAAAATAATTTCTTAAATTTCTTAAAAGAAATTAAGCTTTGAAATGAATGAACCTGGATAACTATATGTCCAAGTTCATTCTAATAAAAACAATTAAATATTCCTTTCAAATTTTTTAAAAAATTAACTTTTTAAATTATTTATTAACATGGCACAATCAATCAACAATTGTAGGTGACATTGAGCATCACATCAACGTCACCATGTCATCGTTATTTAACTAGTTTTGTTAGTTTAAATGCTCAATTGGATGTAAAAAAAAAATTGTAGGAGCTTAATTGAATTTTTTTTAAAAGTTTGAATGCCTTTTAAATCATTAAACCTTAAATTAATAAAATAGTAATTCATTTCCCTCGTTTTTTTCCTTTTTTTCCAAAATTTACTTTTAATTAATTAATTAATTAATTCCAATGTTGTGACTTTCTTTTCTTTTTTGGTTATTTATTTAAATACGATTTTAGCAAGCAAATTGAAGGCGGCTAAAGAAATTACGACATCATCTTTGCATGAGTTTTTGAAAGGCACTCCAAATAGAACTCGAATTACACCTAACAATAATAAAAGTTAAAATTAATGATAAATTTATTCTTTAATATTAATATTAATATTTATTTTATTTTTTATTTTTTATTTAAATTTGACCCTTTACTTTTTTTTAAAGTCAAATCATTTTTAATAAAAATACTTATTAAAATATTATTTTTTAATTATGTTGGTGTGACAACTTAAATGACAGTCTACGGGTATTTATATTGATATAATACTATTTATCTTATATGAACGTTGATAAATACAAAAAATAAAAAATTCAAAAAAATATAAAAAATTCATAAAAATTTTAAAAAATTATCATAAAATGCATGTGGATTGCCATGCAAGTTATCATGTTTATAAATTAATGTTTTATACAGTATTTTCGTTTAAAAAAATAATTTGACTCTTTTTAAAAAGTTGATGATTAAATTTAACTTTTTAAAAAAAAATTAAGATTCAAATTTAATTAAAAGAAAATCAAAATAACAAAAAAATGTAAACATTAAAAGCTAAATTTATCATTGTGCTAAAATAATATATGTCTGAAATTTATAAAATGTATTTTTTTAAGAAAAAAACATAAAATAATAAATGGAATTAAATTATTACATTATTTTTTTTATTGTTTTTAATATTTATTTAAGTTAAATGTTTCCTTTGACTTAACAAAAATGGGGACATAGGTGATGTGATGCGACTTCTCATTACCGACCACCAAACAATGAGATTAACCATGTTATTTTTTTAGAAAAGTAATACCATACTATTACTAATATTTTAATTATAAATGTTTTTGAGATTGGAGATTTTAAATGGAAAAGTCATAGTTTGCTGCTAACCGGTTAGGCAATTGAAGTGGAAAGGTGCCTAATGTTGGGTGAATTATAATAGCAACACCTCTTCTACTCAGATCAACATACGAAATTCTTAACTCACACCAAAACTTATCATATAATAATAACATCGTATATTGCATTTTAGAATAAAATATTATTAAAAAGGGTAATAGAAAATGGGATCAATCCAATATGAAAAGTACCAAAAAAGAAAGGTGCAAAAAGCCAAAATGTTGGTGTCAAAAGCGTTTGTTTGGCGGCTATGTCTGTGCTTTTTGGATTAAAACTGACTAGGTCTTTTAATTATATGCATTATAAAAACAAATTTAAACTATCCGGGTCCTCACCCACTCACCTCACCTTTAACACAAATCTTGTTTGAAACAGGAATTTATTTTGTGCTTGTTTTGCAAATTTATATTTTTTACATTTTTTTTATGTTTGTTTATTGAAGAATGGTTTGGAAAAATTAGGTATATATGTTATTTTTAAAACGAATTTTAAAAAATTAAAGAAATAAATCGATTTTGAAGAAAGAAATTAAAAACACTTCTTGTAAGAATTGTTTTTATCTCATGTCAGATGAAAACGCTTCCTGTAAAAAGTATTCTCAGCTTCTCTCTCCTGTCATATTAGTATAACCATTTTAACCGTTGAATTCCAACGAAGGCATTAAATTTAATATTTAAAAGCTTGTTGAAAAAAATATATTTACTTGCTTATATGATCCTAGTTCAACTTTTTATTTTTATTATTTTTAGCAAAAAAACATATTTTTATTTTTCAAAAATCACTTTTAAAATTTGTAATAAAACACTTTTTTTATTTTTTTATTTTCTAAAAAAATAATTATTTGTATTGGTTGAAAACTTGAAATATCTCTAATTTTTTTAAAAATAGAATTGAATATTATAGATAATTAAATCAATTTGAATTAAATTTCATAAGCTTAAGCTTTTTTTTTTAGGAATCAGCTTAAATATGTTGGATTTATTTTATTTTATTTTTTAAAAAATATCTCTTTTTTGTTATAGTAATAACAAAAGAATATCTCTTATATCATAAAAGTTAATAATTAAAAAGCAACACCTAATTTAGAATTCAAATCCTAAAAACTTGAGTAAATTTTTATACTAGAAGTACTCATAAACCAAATTAGATTGTTGTTTGATTTTTCTAAATAAAAATTATATCAACCTTCAACTCAATCTATTCAAATGATTTGTTTAGAAACGGGATAAATATTAAATTTATACATGAACTTCATATCAATGTGCAATTTGATACATAAACTTTAATTTGGTACAATTATACCTATTAAACTTGAATTGGGGTTTATATGTATATTTGAAACTTTGATTTTGATTCAATTTTACACATCTAAAGAAATAAACAGATACGTTTATTTTCATATTGGATTAATATATTATCTGTCTATACAATATATCAATGTAAAATAATGTTAGTTCAATAACTGTGTTAGTGATTTGTGAAAACTAAATCAAATCAAAATTTCATGTATATAATTGTACAAAATCAAAATTCGCGTATGACATTACACATTGGATCAAAATTCATTTATAACTTTGGTATTTATCCCTTTAAAAATTAATAAAATTTTTAAATTGAAAAAAACCAAAACGATTATGTTGATGTGGCAGGAGAGAGAAGGTGAAAACGCCTCTTGCAATAACCATTTTCAGTTGAGATTCATCATGTATCCCTTTAATAAAATTTTAAAATAAAACTAAAATTTTATTGAAAAGATATAATTGTTGGCTTGCGAAACAAAAATCGGCTTCGAGAGTATAGTTACGCATAAATATCTTTACAACGTTCATATCTATTATCCTCAATTTTGAAATAATAAAATTAAATTTGATATTTAAAAGTAATTCCTGACATAAAGATCAATTTATTTTGAAATTTTGTTTTAAGACAATCACTTTTCATTTTTGAAAAAATGATAATTAATTATCGAGTGTTCTCTCTATAGAATATTACCTCATTTTCTTAAAACATGACTAACAAAGAAATGTAATTATTTCTAGGCATGCAACCATAACATTATTTTGCACAAATATGTATAAAACAAAAAACCAACAAAATTCTAGCTTGAATTTATTAATAAACCTTAACATAATTTATTCTAATCAATAACAATAATTTCATAGAAAATAAAAAATTTGTTCAATTATTTTGAAATTTTATATAAATGATTGAATCAGCGGCTAAATTAGCTAAGTAAGCTAATTTTTTTAATTAGACCTTTAGGTTGTTTTTAACTTTAATTAAGGAAATTAACTGTTTTAGGAGAGAAAGCTGGGTGCGCTTTCACTTTCTCTTTCCAAGGGTAGGGTTTTAATTAAGGAAATAAACTGTTTTTAACTTTAATTAAGGAAATCGACCGTTTTAGGAGGAAATAGCTCGGAATCCATGGTTTGTATTTCTATAATCTGAACCTAGTTGTTAATTATTGTATTTTGAGTTAATGCATATGGTAAGTGGTTGAGATGAGTATTTTGACACTTTGATAGTGAATTGAAATTATAGTTGATTGAAATGGATTGAATTGATATATGATTATTTGAATTGAAATGAATATATGTGTAAATGTGATAATGTGCAAATATGAAAATTGGATATTGGTTGTATTTAAAAAGTGAAATGAAACCCTATTAACTGTATCGGGCTGAGTCGGATATAGATGGCATGCCATAAGATAGGAAGAGTTCAGGGATTTCTTCGACTTCGAGTTGATGAGGCACTAGGTGCCAATTTGCTTCGGTTTAACCGATGAGACACTGGGTGTCAATTTATATAATGCTGGGTGCAGTTATTACTTGGGACTTATCCGATAAGGCACTGGGTGTCAAACTGGTGTGTTGGTTGGATCTGTGTGTTCATTCGAGTCCGAGTCATGTTAATAGGGGTAAATAAATAATAAAGTTCTATAATTGATATTGAAATGACATGGTATGTGAAATTGAAATGAGATAATGAATTGAAAATCAGATGTGAAATATGTTGTAAACAAATGGAATGTATGAGTTATGTACTCATGAATTGAATATGGAATGGATAATGCCATTGTTTAAATGAAATGTGGATTGATATGTGAAAAGATATTTATATAGCAAGTGATGTGAATTGAGATATTTGTTAAACAAATCAAATATGATAGCATGTGAAAATTTAGTATGGTATGAAATGATATGGTAATATGCATGAATTTGAAATGATGGTATATGGTAATCGTAAGCTTAGACAATAGTATGTTCGTATAATTCAAATTATGCATTCTTGTATCGTTATGTCTTTATTGTTCGAATTATAGAAATATCATTGAGTTTTACTTAGCGTACGGTTTTGTTTTCTGTGTGCAGGTTAGGTACTTCTCTTTTGATCGCCAACTCAGCATCCAACAACGATCCTGATCTCAAATGTGGTGAAGTTACCTTTTGTGATGAGATGTACCTAGGATTTCTTAAGTTGATAACTATTTTGTAAATGGCTTGTCATAGAGTTAAAGTATAATGTTGGTTTGAGTATATATAGTATATATTTGTGTTTGAAGCCATAAATTGGCATTTTGGTTTGAACCAAGACTTGTTAGGTATATGTGAATTTTAAGTTTGATGTGTTAGGTAGTTAAAAGCTAGGCTAAATTGATTGATTTTGGCATGTTTAAAACTTTGATTTGAATGATGCATGGATGATATATTTTGATGATATAACTTGTGGTACCAATGAAGGTACATTGGTTAGGCACCTAGGATGATTGTTTTGGCATGTTTTGAGTATGTTTGATCATGTTCTGAATATGTTAAACGAATATTTTTTAAGTTTCTTAATGCCCAAGCAAGTAAGAATTGGTAAACTTGAGTTGTAAGGTACTTTTGGCTGCACACGGCTTGGCCACACAGGCATGTGTCACACATGGGCAACACACATAGGCGTGTGACCCAAGTCAGAGAGTTACACGGCCTAGCCACATGGGTGTGTGACCCCTGCAGTTGAATTTTTTTAACTTTTTCCTTAAATTTTTAAATTTCCCAATTTAGTCCTGAATTATTTCTAAAATGATTCTAAGGGCTTAAGGGCTTGAATAAGAGACGATATGCATGTTTAATGATGGATTATGTTATGATTATTGAAATTTTTTGAAATAAATGATTTAGGTTATGTTTATTAGGTAATGCTCTAAAACCCTATTCTAGCGACGGATACAGGTTAGGGGTGTTACACGGGGAACCCACGAATCTTACAATAATCATAGAATTTGCAAGATTAACAATTGATTAAAAATACTAAACTTTGTGTTCCAAATCTAAGACTTAATACTTCCCAAATCCGATTCTAAACTACTTACCACGAGAATTACAACTACCAAATTGTTCCTAATCTGCCAAGGGGTTGTTAAGCACAATCTGATTATCTCCTAATAACATAAGAACAAAAACCAGTGTCAAACATCAAATAATTCAACAAGAACCTCTACTTAAATATTGAGAACCATCACAAAACAAAATAAAAATGACCATAACAACATGTAACAACCCAATTTCGGTGAAATCGGAACAGTGGTTTTGGGACCAAAAATCCGAGCCGAAAATAAAAATTTATTTTAATTTTATTATATGGTCTGTATTACATTAGAAATGTTGTGTGAAAATTCTGATAAGAAAATTTCACCGATTATGTGCTTAATTAGGGGAAGGACCAAATTGCATAAAATGCAAAAGTTGAATTATAGTAGCTAGAAGGATTAAATAGCTATGGAATTCAAAACTTGAGGTCCTTATATTGTAATTAGACCATTAATAAAAAGTTAGTATATATTTTTGGATGATTCATCCATGGAAAATTAGAAAAAGGCTAATGACTAAATTGGAAATCAAAATTATTAAAGATGATAAATTAATTAAATAGAAATATATATAATTTTTATCATCTTCTTCCCCAAAATATTCCATGAAAACCCTAGGAGAGAGAGAAGAAACTTTCTTGGCCAAATTGGGTAAGTTTTCTTGTCCCATTTTTAGTAATTTTGATATTTTTGAAACCGAGATAGCTTAATTTATCTATTTGGGGGATCAATTTGAGAAGTTATCAAAGTATGGAAATTAGATCATGGATGTATATGCTGGAAATTAGAAATTTATAGTAGAAAATGAAAGGTTGTTGATAGATAAACAACTTTTACAAAGTGATTTTTAATAAAAAAAACATGATTTAGGGACTAAAATGTAAAGTTGTGAAAATTGATGAAAATTTATGAAATTTATAGAAAATATGTGCTGTAAATTCTATATTGAAATTTTGGTTAAGCTTGGAATAGGAAGTAAATTGCACAAATTTCATTTTCCGAGCCTAGGGACG
Organism: Gossypium anomalum; assembly: GCA_025698475.1. Lineage (NCBI taxonomy): Eukaryota > Viridiplantae > Streptophyta > Magnoliopsida > Malvales > Malvaceae > Gossypium > Gossypium anomalum. Next base: position 31,121,721 of record CM046958.1, on the reverse strand, counting down.
AAATGAGAATTTACGAAAAAGTTAGGGCAAATGGTAATTTTTCCTAGGATGTAAATTGACTCCACTTGAATATGAAATGTGATAAATTGTGTAAAATTTACTCGTATAGATCTGAATAGAAAAAATTCAGAGCTAGGACGAAGAAAGAGGAAAATGTCGGATTAGTTAGTGTAACTAAATTGTAAATATTTATATGCTTGAATTAAATGTTGTGTTTGTGAATTGTATAAATATCATATATATATGACATTGAAAATATATCTGAAAAAGCCCGATCAATAATAATGCTTGATAAATGATAAATGATAAAAATGTTACTTATATGCTTGAAATGAATGTGGACTGTGTTTACTTGAATTATATGAATGTTATGGATGTATGAAATAATCACATGCCCGATAATGCTTGAAAAATGTTTAAATCTCGGTTGAATAAATAGAAAATTGATGGTTATGTGATTTCCCGAAATGAATGAGGTTCTGCATTTGTTGTTGACAGGATTTAGCTTGGACAAGTAATCCTATTGACCTCATTACAGAAAGGATTTAGCCCGGACAAGTAATCCTGATTTAAGTCCTCTTGAGTATATGTTATGGATTGGATTTAGCTCGGACGGGTAATCCAGATCAAGCTCCTTAGAGTATATGTTATAAAAAGGATTTAGCCTAGACTGGTAATCCTGTTGTATACATGTGTGGCTCAAAAGTGTACTCTCTAAAATAGTACCTTATGGGTACCATTGAATATGAATTGACGGATCCTAATTTGTACACCTTGAGTGTACTACCTGTGTATTCATTGATATTTCAAATAAATTCAACGGACATGAGAAGATATGAATAATAAAATGAGTTATTACGCGTATCCGTTTGAAATACAAGAAAATGATGATACATGACAAGTGATATATGAAAGTATGAGGTGATGATATTTGTACATGAAAATTATTTAATAAGAATGTTCATCCTTGATTATAGACTTGTACACCTTGTGTGTACTACTACTTGTGTGACCTTGATATTTCGAATGATATGAGTAAAAATCTGACATGAAATAATCTGAACTCGAGATGAACTATTATGAAATTATACTTGTAATATAAAGATATGATTTATACATGTTAAATGAATACATGTTGTGGAAAGCATATGTGCATGAAAACTTGATTTTTGTTGAGCCCATATATGTTTTGACATCATTATGGAATATATGACTAACAAGGGCAATGAGGATGTGTGTAGGGCTTGAGGTCAAATTGATTGAATATGCCTTACATAGTTACCTCAAAATAGACCGAATGGTAAGTTAAGTACCACATTATACGAACTTACTAAGGATTTTATGCTTACTTAGTTTTATTTCCCTATTTTAGAGTAAATCGTAAGCTCGTTGGATTGAAAGCTTGGTAGAGATCACGTACACTATCTATCGGCCCATGTCGGTACAATATGGTAAAGCAATTATGGTTACAATGGCATGTATAGGTTATATTAGTCATATTGGCATGTAAATGTAAATGACTATTGTAATCTAGCCATTGGAATGGCTAGTATGTTTTGGTACATGTATATATATGTATTTAAGTTTACTTTATGGAGATAACATAAGTGTTTCTTATTGATTGATTGAGAAAGATAAGATTTAAGCATGAATGCATGTAATAATATATCATGTTAGATGTTATAAATTGCTTGAATTCAATGCTTGAAATGGTTGGTATTTGGATGTAAGTTTGGTGCAGGACATGGGTGTGATTTTAGGTGCGAAATGAAGCTAGCAATGGCTTTATTTTGTCCACACGAGCAGACACAAGGATGTGTGTCTAGACCATGTGTGACGCACAACCGAGTACATGGGTGTGTGGTTAGGTCGTGTGTCCTTTGCACCTTAAATTCAAGAAAACAGAATGCTTAGAATTGAGCACACGGGCAGAGACACGGGCGTGTGTCTTAGCCGTGTGTGCTACACTGCCTAGAACAAAGGCGTGTGTCTTGGCCGTGTGAAACCTGCACCTAATTTTGAAAGAATTTAATTAACCATACGACCCAGCACACGGGCGTGTGGCATGGCCGTGTGCACAAGTCAGAGGGTTACACGAGGTCGAACACGGCCTATAGCACGGGTGTGTCCCAGGGTCATACAGGCGTGTCCCTTGGACCACACGGGGGTGTGAGCCTTGCACCTTGGAAAATTTTTTGAAATTTTGCAAAAAATTCTTGAGTTTCCGGTTAAGTCCGAATTGATTCTAATGCTCGTTTTAGGCCTTGAGGGTCCATTTAAGGGATGATATGAATAATCTCGGTTAATGAATAGTAAATTACGTGATTTATCTTTAAATGTTCTAAAAGTTTTGGTAATGCTTCGTAAGTCTATTCTGACGACGGATACGGGTTAGCAGTGTTACATTTAGTGGTATCAGAGCTACAGTTTAGTCGGTTATCAGACTGAGCGTAGCATATGTGTAGTCTAGAAATACATGCCATATATATTTTGTGATAGTGTGATCTTTCCCAACTTTGATGAAAATTGTTTCACAAATAGACAGATATGCTTTCCAATCGAGCTAATTCCAATGATTCCGAAAAAGATACTCAAGTATCTGAGTAAAATGTTACTTATGATGAAACAAAATTTGAAAAGGTATGGATAAATGTTTTATAGTACACGAGAATGATAGATGTTATGTTATATGAGTATATATATGAAAGTTAAAATTTGAGGCTTATGATCTCCACCCCTTCACCAGTACAGTTTTATACAATGAAATTTGCAAGATTTATATTAATTAAGTTCATAAGTGTGAAAGAAGGGTTCAAAGGCTGAATGATTAATAATGTAGTCAAAAATTGAGAATGGGTTAATAAGTAAAGACGGTATTAAAAGAGATATCAGAATTTTCTGATGATTATTCTGAATATGTGATGTCATTATTAAAGAAGAAGTTATTCATGAGTAAATGACTTATCTAGATATGATATTTTGTAACACCCCTTACCCAGGTCTGAGGCTAGGACTGGGCACGAGGCATTACCTAACTTAAACAGATGCATACAATCATTTTGATGTCATAAAAACTCGATCGAATTTAAAACCTTTCAATCTTACTCTAGAAATTCTTAATATGGGCCTACGAGGCCCAAATCACACTTTGGGAACGATCTGGGATTAATCCAAACACCTTTGAAAAACTTTGAAAAAAATGTCACTTGAAAACAAGGGTACACGCCCGTGTGGCCATTATGACATGGCCGTGCTAAAGGTCTGTGTAGTTCACATGGCCTAAGCACGAGGGGACATGCCCTTACCCTGAGCCCGTGTGAAATAAATTCAAAATTCGAACCTACAGGGGTTTTCACACGACCAAGACACGCCCATGTGTAAAAAACTTGACATTCTGTTTCTGACGTCAGCAACCAATTAGGGGCACACGGCCAAGGCACACGCCCGTGGCCAGAGGCCGTGTCCTCCACACGGCTGAGACACATGGCCATGTCTTCACTCGTGTGTTTACTACCATGCATACGGACTTGCAAATTTTACGTGCAGGGGACACACGGTCGAACAACACGCCTATAGGGCTGGCCGTGTGTCACACACGACCTAGACACATGCCCGTGTGTCTACCTGTGTGGACAAAAATAAGGCTATCTGCGAAGCCCTTTTGCCACCCTTATTAGCACTAACTTATACCACATTAAAACAACCAATTCAAGCACAACCACATAGCTAAATCATTCAATTTACTTGTTCCCAAAAGAAGAACATCATTTGCATTTATCAATAACAAACATTAGCCACCATCCATGGCATTATACAAAATGACTCAATAGCTATGACAAGCCACTAGTTTGACCCAAAATAATGTAACCATTACAAAAAGACTAGTTCCTATACATGTCATAATCAAAATGATAAAACTAGCTATACCAAATGCTTCAAGGATAGTGTGACCAGCTTCTTCGACGTATGGCAACCATCCAATACAATTTATGTGGCATATATTGAGCCCACGTCTCATACATTTCAAGTAGGTACCTGTACCACTCACCACATGGTCATAACTTTTCTCTTTTTAATATAAATTATGAATCTTCCGATGAACTATTTGGAATACTAAAGGATACTCAATAGCGCTCAACATGGGATAAAATGCTGACGCCATGTCCCGGACATGGTCTTACACTGGCTAGCACATCAAAGTCGATGCCATATCCCAGACAAGTCTTACACTGGCTCTCATCTATCGGTGTCGATGCCATGTCCCAGACAGGTCTTATACTGACATGCAACAAGCTGACGCCATGTCTCAGACAGGTCTTACACTAGCTTGCATATCTCGAGGCCGATGCATGTCCCAGACATGTCGTACACTAGCTCTCATCTCAATACTGATGCGTGTCCCAGAAACGTCTTACACTGGCACATATACCCTCCAATGTTATGTTATAAATATCCAAGTCTATTCTAAATATTCAACTGGAAGTCTATATTACAATAGTTTCTCAACATGCGTTCTCATATTCACAATCAAAACAATTTATTCAATATCAATTCAGTCACACACTATAACAATATAGTTACATTATTAACATACAACTTACCTCGGTATTCAAAATGTGGCGACTATTTTGGCTTAGTCCACTAGCTTTGCTTTTCCCCGGTCTAGGCTCAGATTTTGTAATTCTTAATCTATAATGAATAAAATTCACAAATTTAATCATTCTATTGATCTAGATACTCAACAATTTATAATTGGGCAAAATGACCATTTTGCCCTTTAGACTTTCACAAATTGACCATTTTGCCCCTAGACCCAAAAATCGATTTTTATCGAATTTCTTCGAATCTTAAGCCTCACCAAACCCTTTTTACTCTTATGGTGACCCAAAATTTCTATTATTTCACAACATTACAACCTATTTCATAACTTTTACAATTTGGTCCTATTAGGGGTTTTCATGAAAAATCCTTTCACAAAAGTTATTTATTTAAGAAACAAGGTTCAATTTTTTCCATAAAAACTTAGAAAACATCATAATCCTATTCATGGTAAACCCCTAGACTATCAACCATTTTACAAAATGGTCCCCTCATTAGCTAGCTCATGCTACAAGGGTTCCAAAAGTACAAAAATTATCAAAAATAACCTTCAAATTGACTTACTTGTAAGAGGATAGCTTGGCTGAAATTTTAAAGCTCTAAGAACCCTTATTTTGCTGAGAATTTTGGTGAAGAAGAAGATGTGAAAGGGATGATATCATTCTTTTTCTATTTTATTTCTTTTTAGTCAATTTAGCCACCTAATTTCACCTAACACTTTGACTATCTAATTCCTTGTCTCCTATGACCGGTCATGCTCTATTTTAAGGGTCTATTTGCCCTTTAAAGACCCCCAAATTTGGTTTTCTAGCTATTTGACACCTTATCTATCAAAATAGGGCTTTTTCACTTTATACGATTTAGTCTCTTTTTTCGCAATTAAGCATGAAATCGCTAAAATTATTTCACCAAAATTTTCATGCAATCATACAATCATGCCACAACACATAAAATAATATCAAAAATAATTTCTCCGACCTCGTGTTAGTGGTCCCAAGACCACTGTTCGGACTAGGCCCAAAATTAGGCTGTTACATATTTACAGAACGGATTAGCCAAAAATTCTTCCGAATTGACTCTTTTAGTAAACTAAATAATGTAAGATTATTGATAACTTTATTAGTCAGTGGAATAGTGATGAAATTGCACAGATATTCGAATGTAGGTGTTATAATCAGGGATATTATAGTAATATCTTCTGGGTACTCTATAAGTTATGTTATTCTCAGAGGCATATGAAATTGTTCATGTTTAGATGCAATATCTATCATATTTGAAAGCTGACTAATTATATTAGATGGAATTACTGTAAGTCTGGTTGATTCATGAGCGGTCTTGCTCTATCTTACTTGGGCTTTCTAATTTATCATGATTGATATAAGATTGGATGATAAGGTTCATATGATATCATTTTCAACTTATACTGATTGAAGCCCTGGATTGTGAATATGCAAAATTATATTGTCTTTGTCACAGTTGTTTCTACTGAGTATGCGTGATATTACTCTTCTGAATTTTCTCTGAGATACCATCAATCTCTTTATTATTCAAACACAGTTTATCTGTGAAAGATATTCATTGGTCAGTGGTAACTATACTTACTACTGTTATGAATTCTGACTTGAGCATGGGAATTTGGTAATATGGAACACAGATTATAGAAACTGTATTATTGCACTAGTTGATATTGGAGCTACCCTTGATTTTCCTCATCTATTTGAAAAATATTATTGAGGTTGAGGTATTCTTCCATTTATATTGTGGAAACGTCAGATCTATTATAGTATTATGGTTTTAACCTATCTGATGATTGTGACCTCGGAATAATTTAAAGCTTCGATATCCTTTTTAATTTTTAATTTATGTGAAAGTGTTTTCTATGATAGCTACATCAATGTTGTGGATATTATAGAAATATGTGAGATTTGAATGGACTAACAAATGTTAGTAAAGTTTTGATCAGTTGGAAGCCCTGATGACTGAAGCATCAGTTAGTTCAGTCTGAATTGGGTAAGGAGTTTGTTATCACAGTGATACATCATTGAATGGATTAGACTATATTTTGAGGAAGAAAGGTAAAGTAATGGTCTATACTTTCAGCTAGATAAAGCTACAGGAAAAAGAATTACCCGATATATGATCCTAAATTGACAAATATTGTGTTTGCACTGAGAATTTGGTAACAGTATCTGTATGGTGAAAATATCATATATATACTAATCATAAATTTTAAAACATCCGATGGTATGGAAAGATTTGAATCTGACATAGAATGATGCGATCCCGGTTGCATCATGTTTCGATACACCTCGACGACATTGAAATTGGCCCAAGCACAAGGGGCCTTAGTGCAAAATGAAGTTTTTAATTTTAGTTTGTTAATTTGGTTGCTGGAAAATAAGGACATTGATTCATTTATTTTAATTACTTTAGTTATTTTAGTTTGTATCTTTAGTTATGTCATAGTTTGAACATCATTAGTATGAGTATTTGATTATGTCATAGTTTGAACATCATTAATATGTGTTCTGCATTTAATAAAGTCATGCATTATGTAACTCCCATGTTAGTTAAAGTTTGCATAATTAAATTAAGTCATGCGATAAGTAACTCATTTGTTCATTTAGTTTACATCTTAAACCATGCATTTAAGCATCTTAGATGTTAAATATGTTTGAGTTTGTTTATATAAGTATGTTATTTAATTGGCTGTTACTTTTTATTGCATAAATTAAAGTGTGTTTATTTTCATTTTAAATAAGGTGATTTAAGCTACATGTTCATTAATAAATTTGTGTATGAGTGTTTATAGTGTGTTGATTCTTATGAGTGTCTTTAATGCTTAATTATCTACCTTGTAAGTGACTATTCATATGCTTAATTAACAAGGAGCCTTGTGTTGGAGTGGCAAGTAGCGTCACATGTGGGGCTTAGAGGTGGCGTCACATGCATGGCAAGGAGGTTTGGGGTTCAAATCCCTCCTTGCTCAAAAGAAGGACTTATTTTTGCTCAATAAATGGCCAGTAGTGGCATTGGATGTGAACTCTGAAGGGAGTGATCAGAGGAGAAATTTAAGGAAGGGATTAAGGAGTTATCAAGGCGAAAAGTTAGGAGATGAGGGGTGTAGAGAAGTAGAGCTGAATTGGGAATTTAGGGATAGGCAAATTCGGCTATAGTATGTATAGGTGTCGATTTTGGAGATTCTAGGTAATGCAAAAATTGCTTCTCTTCCTTTAGCCGAATTTCTCATTTTTTTTTGTGTTGCCGGAACACTTTTCTCTCTAAGTGCTCAGAAGCTGAATTCCTTGTTCCTTGTTTGTCGATTTTTCATTCTTTTTCTTCTCAAATTCTCTTTTGATTCACCTTTGGTTTTAGCCGATTCCTTCTTCTCTTCTTCTTATTTGTGCCGAATAACCCTTTCACCATACAAATCTCAAAAGCCGAATACCTCTTTGGCTGAAGACCCTCTGTGCCGCCGCTACTCCCTCTACTTCGGTCGATTCTTGTGGGGTTAGTATCAAATCTCATATTTCATATCTGTGTCGAATTGCTCTTTAGGCATTTTAGGGTTTTAGATTTAAGGAATACTCGTGATTGGTGATAAGGAAGGGTTGTTAAGGCTTGTCGTTCAAGGTAAGGCAAAGGTAAGATTTTCAACTTTTGGTGATCGTATTTGATAAGTGTGTGATTAATCGTTGAGTGACATCATTTGGAGGTTCGTGGCTAAGGAGATCGCAGTACGTTTTAGTACCAGGTGTGTACGTGCACTGTACACACACAGTAGATCGGTAAATCCCAAAATGCCGAAAAGTCGAAATGCCAAAAAGTCGAAAGTTTAGCTACAATAGACTTGCGAGTGCGCGAAAACTCGTACAGGGAAACCAATAGGTTATCAGAGGCCCTATGAGCGATTCCATGGACTTGGTTCGTGTATTGGCCAACCGGGCCAGTATGGGCTAAATGGGTCCGATGGGCTATAGGGCCCATAATAGGTAAAATTGGCAATTTGTTACTAAGTGATGAAAAATCATATGATTGCATGACTATGAATGTGATTGGGCTGATGGGCCATATGAATGTGATTTGGGCCTAATGGGCCATACGAATGTTATTTGGGCCTAATGGGCCATATGAATGAGATTGGGCTGCATGTATGTAGACTCGTTTGGGCTTTATAAGGGGTTTTGGGCCTAGTATCTGATAACTGCTTAAACAGAAATAAAACCTCAATAATTAATTAATTGTGACCATGGACAAGCCATAAGGTTAAAGTGTGGCAATGGGTATATGCATGTCTAGGATTGGATCTAGGGAGAGCTTGGTACTTAAGCGATCTTATTGACCCACCTCCTCTTCTCTGGATTCCTACCTGGTGCATAGTATCTGTTCGCTTTAGCCAACGAGGACTTGTTAATGGGCTAAGGTAAGTAATAACCTATAATAAAGAGAAATTACCGAAAAACCCCTAAGGGCAAAAATGACTAAAATACCCCTTTGTGTTGAATGTAAGGTTTATGGATGTTACGTGTATACCTGCTGCATTCATATGATATTATGTTTAGGTTGCATATGGGTTGAGAATTATGAAACGGAGGAAGTACATGAGGATCGCATGGTTGCTTGACGACCGTGGATCCACCGATGGCTTTTTAAGCCCAATATATGATTAGTAGCTTTGCTGCAATGTTAGGTAGTACCACAACTGGACTACCATTGGAGTGTATCGGATGGGTGGGTCGATATTTATATCCCCACATGGTATGTATCGGGGGATGGAGATGGTGTGTAGCGGTTGGATGGGTGGGATCCGTGCATATTTGATTGCCTTACATCTGTTTTGATATTGAATTAGGCTCAGGCTCGAAAAGACTTGCTATTGCATGCTTTTCTGTTTGCCGAGGGTTGTACACACTGAGTTTTCGAAAACTCACCCCCTCTTTTATTTTTCTCAAGTGATCCTCAGTAGGTGGTTCGATGGTTGGAGGGACTCCGAGGTGGCCAGCTAGCAAGACTGCTTGGAGTGGTTTTCTTAAGCCTATAATTTCTAGTATTTTAAGTTATTTCAGTCCGGATTGTATTAAGGCCTTTCCTCTGGTTATTATTTTAGATTAGGATTATTATTATTATTATCATGCTTTATATTTATTAGAAGTAGAACATGGGTTTCCTAATCCATAACTGTTTTTAAATACAACGTTTCTGCAACTCAATTTTTAAATGACAAGTTTTCATAGATCATCTGTTTTAAATAAAGCTTCCTCAACTGAAAAGAGATTTTACAAAGTAATTATTATCATACAAGAAGGAATAGTTTTCTTTAAATACACCTCGCTTCGAAAGCAAAAAATACGAAATGAATGTTACTTAATTTTCTCCTTTGAAGGGTTTCCAATGAAAACAAGGTTTTCGATAAAACACTTCAATGTGACACGCTAGATCTGGCCATAACATCCGGGCCGGGTTTGGGGTGTTACAAATCAGCACATTAAGTTTTCATTAAGTCATCAACAAAATGAAGAGACATGCCTTTTCATCTACATCAGAATCAAGTGAAGAGCCATAACTATTGGCTTCCCTACATGAGTTTAAAATGAAATTAATGCTTGTAATAACCTTAGTTAATTGCTGAAGATAAAAGGTCTCACATAGGCATTCGAATAGTCATAATAATGCCTATAAATAGTTTGTAAGAAAACATTGTTTTGGTTAGACGACTTTTGCTCAATTTATGAATTATTTGATACTTGTGAGAATTCAAATCTCCTTGTTTCTCTCTAGGACTAATCTGACTTATCAAGCTAAGTCTTGTGGCGTCATTTCCATCATTGTTTATCTAACTTATCACTTCTAAGTGCGGCGTTCAACATACCTCTGGTTCCTATCTAGTTAGATAGTGGGTTAAGGTTTCTTTGCTATATTCCCAACCATTTTCACCTAAGAGCTGTTTAAGACTCGAGTCAACAATTTCTTATATTGTTCGTTCTATTTTAGCCCTTAGTCGATCCTCATCCATCTTTCATCTAAACCATCTTTGTTACCTTTGTTTGAACCTATTTCTCAACCTCTTCCAATTTATTTCGAAAAACAATCCAAGCCTTACTTAATTTCACGATCGAGCAATCTAAACGACTCGAATCAACACCGAACCGAGTTCGTATCAAAGAGTAGATGGTTTGAATTATTGAAAGACCCTGATTTCGTAATTTATTTTCATTTAGGAAAAATGAATATAGTTGATGATATGTTGAGTAGAAAATTCTTTGCTTGTTTTATGAGTAATAAATACTTGATTGCTATTGTCTGATGAAAGAATAATTTTAGCTAAGCTTAAAGCTAAGCTGATGTTTCTACAATAGATCTGTGAAGCCCAGAAAAGTGACAGTGAGTTGTAAGTTAAACGGGTATAGAATGAGATAATTATTGAATCAAGATAGTAGATTTAAATCTGATGATTGTCTATTATTCTGAGATAGAGCCTGTGTATTGAAGAATTTGGAACTTTTACAGAAAATTTTACATGAATGATTACAGTGGTACAATGTCTGTTTATCTGGGAAATGATTAGATGCACAATGATAGAAGATGTACTAGTAGCCCATAATGAAATGTGGTATTTCTGAATCTATGTTTAAATGTTGGATGTATCAGCAAGATAGAGATGATACTTTCAAGATGGTTATAGTAAGTAAAAATACCGAAATGGAAATGGGATAAAGTTATTATGAATTTTATATCAAGATTCTCCCTATCTATGAAAAAGAAAAAAAAAATATTTTTTGCGTAATTGTTGATTGGTTGAGAAAGCCTGCACATTTTATCTTGGTATGAATGGATTTCTCGCTTAATAGATTGTTTGAATTACCTGCTTTTAGGATTGTCAGATTATATGATGTGCTAGTTTCTATTATTTCTGGTAGAAATCTACAGTTTATATTCTGATTCTGAAATAATTTACAAGAAACTCTGGGTATATGGATACATTTTAGCACCGTATTTCGTTCTCAGATGGATGGTCAATCTGAACATATGATTCCGATTTTTGAAGATATGTTTTGGTGCTGTACTTTAGAATTTAAAGGCAATTGAAAAAGAAAAAATTGTCGTTAGTTGAATTCGTATATAGTAACTGTTAACATTCAAGTATAAAATTTTACCATATGAGGTTTTATATGGTCACAAGTGTAAAACTCTGGTGTTTGACTGAGTTCAGTGAGAAAAGATACATGCAGTTGGTTTGATTCTTTAAAACCAAAGAAAGATGAAAATGATCTGAGACAATTTAAAAGTAGTATTTGATCGTTCGAAATTCGATGTGAATCTAAAATGAAAAGAAATAGAGTTTCAGATTGACGACAAAATATGTTTGAAAGTTTTGCCATGGAAGGAAGTTCTCTGGTTTGGCCGTAAAGGCAAATTTAGTCTGTGATTTATCGGGTCATATAAGATTATTGAAAAGAATTGGGCCTGTTGCGAATTGATTGGTAGTATTATAAGAGCTCTATAGAATTCACAATGTTCTTATGTGTATGTGTCATGACAGTATCGATCAGACCCATCATCTGTTATTACTTCAATAAATGTTAAATTCAGCCTAACACGACTTATAGTGAGAGATTGATTGAAATTCTAGCACTTGAAGAAAAAAACTGAGAAATAAAAAGTAGCATTAGTAAAAGTTCTTTGACAATGACATGATATAGAAGGAGCTACCTAAGAATTGGAGGAAACTATGAGAAAGTAATATCTGAATCTCTCTACTGGTAAAATTTTCGAGGATGAAAATTCCTTAATGGGGGAGAGTTGTAATAGCCCAATTTCGGTGAAATCGGAACAGTAGTTTCGGGACCACAAATCTTAGCCGAAAATAAAATTTATTTTAATTTTATTATATGGTCCATATTATGTTAGAAATGTCGTATGAAAAATTTGATAAGAAAATTTTACCGATTATGTGCTTAATTACGGGAAGGACCAAATCGCATAAAATGTAAAATTTGAATTCTAGTAGCTAGAAGGATTAAATAGCTATGAAATTCAAAAATTGAGGTCCTTATATGGTAATTAGACCATTAATAAAAAGTTAGTAGATATTTTTGGATGATTCATCCATGGAAAATTAGAAAAAGGCTAAGGACTAAATTGGAAATCAAAATTATTAAAGATGATAAATTAATTAAATAGAAATAAAAATTATTTTTATCATCTTCTTCCCCAAAATATTCCATGAAAACCCTAGGAGAGAGAGAAGAAACTTTCTTGGCCAAATTGGGTAAGTTTTCTTGTTCGATTTTTAGTAATTTTGATAATTTTGAAACCGAGATAATCTATCTATTTGGAGGATCAATTTGAGAAGATATCAAAGTATGGAAATTAGGTCATGGATGTATATGCTGAAAATTAGAAACTTATGGTAGAAAATGAAAGGTTGTTGATAGATAAACAACTTTTACGAAGTGACTTTTGATAAAAACATGATTTAGGGACTAAAATGTAAAGTTGTGAAAGTTGATGAAAATTTATGAAATTTATAGAAAATATGTGTTGTAAATTCTATATTGAAATTTCAGTTAGGCTTGCAATAGGGAGTAAATTGCACAAATTTTATTTTCCGAGCCTAGGGACAAAATGAGAATTTATGGAAAAGTTAGGGGAAAAATGGTAATTTTTCCTAGGATGTAAATTGACTCCACTTGAATATGAAATGTGATAAATTGATGTAAAATTTACTCATATAGATCCGAATAGACCAAATTCGGAGCTAGAACGAGGAAAGAGGAAAATGTCGGATTAATAGATTTTATGTACACGAACATTATCCAGGTAAGTTCGTGTAACTAAATTGTGTATATTTATATGCTTGAATTAAATGTTGTGTTTGTGAATTGTATAAATATCATATATATATGACATTAAAAATATATCTGAAAAAGCCCAATCAATAATAATGCCCGATAAATGATAAATGATTAAAATGTTACTTATATGCTTGAAATGAATGTGGAATGTGTTTACTTGAATTATATGAACGTTATGGATGTACGAAATAATCACATGCCTGATAATGCTTGAAAAATGTTTAAATCTCGGTTGAATAAATGGAAAATCGATAGATATGTGATTTCTCGAAATGAATAAGGTTCTACATTTGTTGATGACGGGATTTAGCTCGAACGAGTAATCCTATTGACCTCATTACTGAAAGGATTTAGTCGGGACGAGTAATCCTGATATAAGTCCTCTTGAGGATATGTCATGGATTGGATTTAGCTTGGACGGGTAATCCAGATCAAGCTCCTTAGAGCATATGTCATAAAAAAGATTTAGCCTGGACTGGTAATCTTATTGTATGCATGTGTGGCTCTAGAGTGTACTCTCTGAAATACTACCTTATGGGTACCATTGAATTGAATTGAAGGACCCTGATTTGTACACCTTGAGTGTACTACCTGTGTATCCATTGATATTTCAAATAAATTAAACGGGTGACAATCCAGACATGAGAAGATATGAATAATAAAATGAGTTATTACACGTATCAATCTAAAATACAAGAAAATGATGATACATGAAAAGTGATATATGAAAGTATGAGATGATGATATTTGTACATGGAAATTATTTGATGAGAATGTTTATCCTTGATTATAGACTTGTACACCTTGAGTGTACTACTACTTGTGTAACCTTGATATTTCGAATGATATGAGTAAAGTTTTGACATGAAATAATATGAACTCGAGATGAACTATTATGAAATTATAATTGTAATATAAAGAGATTATTTATACATGTTAAATGAATACATGTTATGGAAAACATATGTGCATGGAAACTTGATTGTTTTTGAGCCCATATATGTTTTGATGTCATTATGGTATATATGACTAACAAGGGCAATGAGGATGTGTGTAGGGCTTGAGGTCAAATTGATTGAATATGCCTTACATAGTTACCTCAAAATAGAATGAATGGTAAGTTAAGTACCATGTTATACGAACTTACTAAGCATTTTATGCATACTTAGTTTTATTTCCCTGTTTTAGAGTAAATCAGAAACTCGTTGGATTGGGAGCTTGGCAGAGATCACTCACACTATCTATCGGCCCATGTCGGTACAATATGGTAAAGCAATTATGATTACAATGGCACGTATAGGTTATATTAGTCATATTGGCATGTAAATGTAAATGATTATTGTAGTCTAGCCATTGGAATGATTGGTGATGATTATGTTTTGGTACATGTATATATATGTATTTAGGTTTACTTTATGGAGATAACATAAGTGTTTCTTATTGATTGATTGAGAAAGGTAAGATTTAAGCATGAATGCATGTAACAATATATCATGTTAGATGTTATAAATTGCTTGAATTCAATGCTTGAAATGGTTGGTATTTAGATGTAAAGTTTGGTGCAGGACATGGGTGTGATTTTGGGTGAGAAATGAAGTTAGCAATGGCTTTATTTTGTCCACACGGGTGTGTGTCTAGACCGTGTGTGACACACGGTTGAGTACGTTGGCGTGTTGTTAGGCCATGTGTCCCCTGCACCTTAAATTCTAGAAAACAGAATGCTCAGAATTGAGCACACAGAAAGAGACACGGGCGTATGTCTTAGCCGTGTATGCTACACGGCCTAGAACATGAGCGTGTGTGTTGGTCGTGTGAAGCCTGCACCTAATTTTGATAGAATTTAATTAACCACATGGCCTAGCACAAGAGTGTGTAGCATGTCCGTGTGCACAAGTCAGAGAGTTACATGGGGTCGAATACGATCTGTAGCATGGGTGTGTCCCAGGGTCACACGGGCGTGTCCCTTAGACCATACAAGCGTGTAAGCCCTGCACCTTGGAAAATTTTTTGAAATGTTGCGAAGAATTCTTGAGTTTTCGATTAAATCCAAAATTGATTCTAATGCTCGTTTTGGGCCTTGAGGGTCCATTTAAGGGACGATATGAATAATCTTGGTTAATGAATAGTATATTACGTAATTTATCTTTAAATGTTCTAAAAGTTTTAGTAATACTCCATAACTCTGTTCCAGCGACGGATACGAGTTAGGGGTGTTACACAACAACTTACCAATCTCGTCGCAAACTCTTCAATAAGAAAGAACAAAAGTGGAATGAAACAATAGGGTCACCAAAAGAAAAAAAAAAGCTTTTTGATGCACTAAAATCTTGAAGAAAACAAAGAATGAAGAAAATGACTGAATAAAAACGATAGGGAAAAGGGAAACAACAAATAAAAAAAAGGAATATGGGAGTTTGTTTGAACGTGCAAAAGGGGAAAAATTAGGGGGATTATTCTTTTGATAAAATAAAATATAAAATAAAAATGATATTATTGTTACGCCATTTATCCTACAAAATGCTATCAGCTTAAAATTAGACTCCAAATTGAATTCTACCCCCTAAAGATTATCCTAAAACAAAAATACTCCTCACTTGCACATAATGGGATTCGAACTCAAGACCTTAAGCATACTTCCAAGGCACTTAACCAACACACCATATCAGATCATTTGGCCTATTTGTACAAATTAAAATAAAAAAATTAGGGCGTTACATTGGAAGTTGATGTCAGAGCACACACGCTATTGGTTATTCAACTCGCTAGAAGTTTTGGTCATTTTGATGTTGGGTTATAAATGGCATGTACGAGGAGCTTTTAAGGTCTTTTGTTATGGTAATATTGTTTAAACTTTGGTTTAAGCATACTTGTGGATGTGTATATATCTTCTTCTTTTTTTGCTTGTATATGTCCATATATATATGCCTTTGGTTATTTGGTTTATGCTTCTTGGAAGTGGTTGAGATTTGGTAAAAATGTATGTGAATGGAATGGATGAATTGGTATGTTTGGCATGTGTATAAGGTAAGAGCTTGTGATATTTTAATGTGAATTTAGTTTGGTGTATGAAATGTGGTACCAATGAGAGAATATTGGTTAGACACTTAAGTTGAATGTTTTGGTATGTTTTAAGCATGTTTGAATGTGTTTTAAAGGTGTGAAATTGGTTTGGATTAGTACCTAAGAAATGAGTGATAAATTGCCTTTTTTTAGAAGTCATTTTAGGTGCACACGGGCTGTCACATTATCATGTGCCACACATGGTCACTCCAAATGGCCATGTGGCCTATTGAATTTTGGTGCAGGTTTTTCCCACACGGTCATAAGTTGTGTAACAACTCAATTTTCAATGGTGTCGGAAACAGTGATTCAAGATCACTAAATTCGACGAGTGAGTTCAAAAATTTTATTAGTTACTATTTATGAGTCAAGTGTGATTTTAGAAATATTTTTGAATTAGTGATTTATGTTTTAGAAGAAGTTATTAGGTAAAATGGTTTCGAAAATGAGGAATTGAGACTTCAATTTCATAAAACGAGTCATAAATATTTTTATAAATATTTACGAAGTGTCATTGAGATAGTATTAAAGTTTCATTAGAAAATTTTAATGTTTGGTAGTTAATTAATTAAAAAGGACTAAATTGAAAAAAGGTGCAAAATTTGCTAAAGTGATTAAGTAGCTTAAATGTTAAATAAGGGAGGACTAAAAGGACAAATTAACTAAATAGGAAGGCTTGGGCGGCATAAGCAGAAAAAAAATCAAAGAATTAGTGTGAACAAGGGGTAAAATTGGAAATTTTATAAAATTTGTAACACCCCTATATCGTAAATCGTCGGAATAGGGCGAGGCGACGTTAGAGTAAATTAGAATCGGATCAGTAATAAAGTAAAATTTTGAACCTTTTCTTAAATAAAAGATCATTTATTTATATAACTAATAGACACAAACAAAGATCGAATTTAAAACTTATAAAAGTAAACTTCTATAAGATGCCATATTCGCATGGCTTATATACAATAGTCAAAATATCATTCTACTTATAGTCTAACCTATACATGCCATAAGCTAAGTCCAAATCACATGATTACCACAATAGTAGATAGTGTGACGAAGTGCTAACGATCCCCGAGATAATGGTAAGAGTCAACGATCTACAAAAATAAATAGAGAAACATAACATTCAAAGTAAGCTTTCATAAGCTTAGTAAGTCTTAAGCAATTTAAACAGTTGAACTTAAAAACAAACCAAATGTTCGAAATCACATAACACTTTCTAAGTACAATACTATTTGGCCGATTATGCACAAACACATATCATTTTACTCCGTTTATACTCAAACTCATATAAACATAGTATTTACAAGCTTCCGGATTAACTTTAATTCTTTAAATTTCACTAGTGTATCATTTCTTACCCACACTTACTTTCAACATTCATAGTTAAATGACATATCGAAAACTATCTTGTAACTTTGCATAATGACTGAATGCACACATATACAAATATACATATGGATTTACAACATCTTTTCATATGCTTCTCATTACACATTCTTAATTCCCGTAAGATCAATCTCACATATATAATATATATATCACATACCTGAATCACTTAATGTGTAATACGAGTTCAATTTATCATCTAAGCATAGGATCTCGTAGTCATATACTTTATCGAATTCACTAGCATTTGGCCTGCGAGGTATAAAACCCGAACATAACACCAGCACGAAGCCTACGGGACTTTAAACCTGGATACAATCTCAGCACAATTTATTTTATATACTTTTTACTAACTTTGGCCTCATCAAATATCTAATAATACCCACTTTTCACAATTGGTCATTCGGCCACATTATATACACATAAGCACATATATAAGATAATGCTTTTATCATTACTTGCTAATACATCATATACTTCGCTTTCATTTAAATAACTACTCAGCCATATTACATTTCTAAGTAACCATTCTGCCTCACTATACAACTAAGATAGCACACATTTTCATAAAGGCCATTCAGATAACTTGCACACATTTAATGTTAGCCATTTCGGCCTCACCATATATACATATCTTGTACATCAATTTCATCATATCCAAACCACTTATATATCATTTCCTAACGCCACAATTCAAAATTCACATATGGTTTTAATCAATATCTTATAAGCAACTCA
The DNA here is from genome assembly GCA_025698475.1 of Gossypium anomalum. NCBI lineage: Eukaryota > Viridiplantae > Streptophyta > Magnoliopsida > Malvales > Malvaceae > Gossypium > Gossypium anomalum. Next base: position 31,103,083 of record CM046958.1, on the reverse strand, counting down.
AACAGTTTTATCAATGTTTACAACATAATCACAAATTCACTACAAGCTATCTTCCTGAGCAATAGTCATTAAATTATTTGTAACTGGAGCTAAGAAACTCCAAATCAAGTGTCGTTAATTTTTCCTGAAAATAGACTCATATATCTTTCATCCATAAAATTTTCAGAATTTTTGGTTTGGCTAATCAATACCAGATTTTTCTTAAAGTTTCTCCTGTTTCACTATATGACTAATCTGACCACTCTTCACTTCGAATCAAATTTCTCATTGTACAGAATTCAAAATATGTTCTCGTTGATTTCATTTGAAACTAGACTCATTAAGATTTAACTACATAATTTTTTTAGCCTCTAACTCAACTCCTACAATTTATGGTGATTTTCTAAAATCACGCTATTGCTGCTGTCCCAAGCAGATCTGTTACAATTTACTCTTAAATTTCCAAAAGTTCAAACAGTTAAGAACTTACTAAGATCTCAACTTCCCTTCTTCAATTTCCTAATCACATTAGTAATTTCACTTTGTAACATTAATCCACAATTCATCTCATAATTCATGTGGTAATTTCATCACATAATTTATTAAAATACCATTTCCTTATATTGATTTCAAATACACTCAAGAATTTGAAGCATAATTTCATAGCCAAATGTAATCACTATTCGGCATTTACAAGAAATTCATAGTATTTTATTCGTGTCTTAACTCATGATGCTTCCTGTTATTCCATCTTATTTCATGTATTCAAAATACCATTCACACATATTAGTCCATAAGACATTTGGCTATCACACAAAGTCCTCACTAAATTCATACTCATTCTATTTACCATTACTTAACCGAAACACAGAGATCATATATCATTCTCTAAAACTCTTTTAGCATATACCTCATTTCCATGCACAATTCAATCGAGAAAGTTAGCCATTTTTGGCTCATATTATGAACATTATTAATCATTCGAAAATATATATATATTTATATATCACATATACTAAAACTTTATTCTATATTCATTTAATCTTGACACACATAAGTTCAACTTAATCGTTTAAGAGCTTACCTCAAAAGTTATCGTACGGCTATATCGACTACACGACTACCTTCGTTTTTTTCCTCGATCCGAGTTTGTCCCCATAAGCTCTTGATGCTCAGTCAACAATTTTTTACTTCAATTTGCAAACGGCAATGTCATCACTTTACATAACAGAAATTAAATTTCATTACTTAAACTATCCACGGTAATCACCTTCCGAGCACCTTAATTTTTCTTTAAGCTAAACCACCTCATAGCATACATATACACATTCGGCTAATTATAAAATAAAATCAGCACTCATAACCAAATCATTAACTAAAATCACATTTGGTAATATGCTTAAATAATCTTCAATATTTAATAACATCTAAAACTAATTTGCTTGAGGTGCCATGAATTATTCAAATTGGCCGAATATCATTGAATTTTTAAAATCATGCTTATAACCACTTGGCTGAATTTCACATATCAAAGCCACTTATATATACTATTCAAAGTATTTAACAACACTTAAAAATCCAAAACCATAAAACACAATTCATATAAAACCTTCAAAGACACTCAAACAACCCATATATTTCAAAATTTCACATTTTAACCACTAAATTTTCACATTTCACAATTTAATCCAAAATTGACATTTTTACCAAAATTCACTTAACAAAACTTATTAATCTAACATCAAAGATTTATTTTCTATCATTAAACATCAAGATAATGAAACATTCAATAATGGCATCATCCAAATACTTTAACAATTTTAAAATTAGAGGTACGGGCTAGCTAGAATACGAAGCAACGATCTCAAAAACATAAAAATTATCAAAAATCGAACACAAAACATACCTAAATCACTTCATGCAAGTGCCGAAACTAAGGAAGCTTCAATGGCTTTCTTTTTCTCCTCCATATTCGGCCAAGAAATAAAATTTGCATGGCCATTTTATGTTTTATTTTTATTTAATACATTTTAATATTCCATTTACCTTTTTGTCCTTTATAATAAAACATAATTTCATATATGCCAAACCACCAATCTCCACTATCATAAAGTAATGGTTTAATTGATAAATAGAGACTTCTACTTTAGTAAAACATGGAAAATAAACACTTAAACAATTAGAATGCAACTTTTGCATTTTACGCGATTTAGTCCTTTTTGCTTAATTAACTATCGAAACGATAAAATTTTTCAATGAAACTTTAATACCATCTATTTTCCACTTCGTAAATATTTATAAAAATATTTACGACTTGGTTTATAGAAATGAGGTCCCGATACCTCATTTCCTAAGCCCACTTGACCTTAGAGTCATACCACTTGAACTTAATAAATCACTTATAAAACAAATATCACAGTATCAAAAATATTTTTAAAATCACAATTAACTAGTAAATATTAAATATAATATTTTTGGTGACCCCGAAACCATTATTCCGGTTAATCCTAAAAACGGGTTGTTACAACTCTCCCCCCTTAGGGATTTTCGTCCCCGAAAATCTTAGTAGCGACTAAGTTAGGATAACGTCCTCTTATTGAATTATGTCCATATAAACATTAGCTCATCAATAACAATTGTAATTCATTACTGCTTTCACATCGATCTATAAAATCACTTTCTTATCTTAAAACAAATACATAAACATTTCTACAAGTATACACATACATCTCATTTTCTTGATTTCAAAAGCAATAATCACTTAATTGAATTTATACTTGCATTTCAAACACATATAAATCACATATTAACATGTATAATACATAACATCAACTCACATATTCATAACCCACATTTTCATTCATGTATAAGCTGTAACCTGGCCGAAAGTATACATATTGTCAAACATCCCAATGAATATCCTTTATAACTTTATCACATCTCAATATTCAACTTAACTTATTTCCAAAAGAAAAGTCAACTTCCATGTACCTGAACATTTAGTTCATTTAGTACATTCAATCATAGTTAACTTTACCCGTATACAGTCGAATAGGCATAAAGCCTAATATAATACACTGGCATGAGATTTATTCTAGCGCATATCTCATATATCCAAAATTATCAGCATTCATCAAAAATTCTTACAGATTTTTGAATGTCGAAACTCAATCAAAATAATTTCTTGAGCAAGATTAGCAAAATAGTGTCCATTCAGCAATAGCACATATAACTTCATATACCGAGAATCTCATAGACTAAATCCATAACACATTTTCAACTAAGCACTTAAGTGTACATATAACATAAATCCATTCCTTAACAACATATCCACCATTTTTTTTCACGTATCCACTTATAACAAAATTACAGCCGAAATAATAATCAATCATCAATTTATATCTATTAATCCCCAATTCAAACTCAAATACCGAATATCAATTATCTAATTAAAATTCAACATCTAACTTCAATTCTACTTCCTAACATTTGTCAATTTAAAGAGCGTCGTACTTATGCGAGTATGTCGTTTACTTAAAGCCATAGTCCAACCATGGTCTTACATGTTATCACATATCGGTCGATGCCATGTCCTAGACATGGTCTTACACAACATCTCAAATCAATGCCTTCGCATTCGCACGCGAGGTCTTACATGAATCTCATTTCACACACTTAGTGCCTCATCGACCGATCTCGCGCGCACATAGTGCTCGGTTGAAGAACTCGCACACACAGTGCCTCAATTACCAATCTCGCACACATAGTGCTCGGTTAAAGGAATTTGCACACACAGTGCCTCAATTACCGATCTCGCACACATAGTGCTCGGTTAAAGGAATTTGCACACACAGTGCCTCTAATCATTCGCACACTTAATGCCCATATTCATTCGTTATTTCACATTGAAATGACTTAACCAAGTCTATAAAACGTCATATATGTACAGTTTAAACGTATTCTTTCATTTAACTTTGAATTCATATAGTAATGAACACTTAAACCTTGCTCGAATCACCGGTATTAAGCCTACTAGGCACGAAGACCCGAATACACATCACCGGCATGAAGCCTGCTAGGCACGAAGACCCGAATACACATCACCGGCACGAAGCCTGCTAGGCACGAAGGCCCGAATACACATCATCGGCACGAGCTCGCTAGGCACGGCGTCGAATACACATCACCGGCATGAAGCCTGCTGGGCACGAAGGCCGAATACACATCATCGACGACACGAGCTCGCTAGAGGCACGAAGGCCTGAATACACATCACTGGCACGAAGCCTGCTAGGCACGAAGGCCCGAATACACATCACTGAGTTTCATGAATATTTATTCACATTTTAATACATTTCATATAGCATATCATATTTGAAATTCACTTACTTCGTTTCAATATATACATATCATATACACCTTGACATTATATCATAGATATCATTTACATGTAGGCTCATTCCAAATACATTATTTTCTCTTCAAAGTTCTCATTCACATATTTAAAACATAACATCATATATAACATTAACAAAGCATAAAATACACAGCAATTCCATCTCTAATAGATGACATATATATGTATATATTTCGCCCATTTACATAAAATCCTGAACCAAAACATAACTTCTCATGCATACAATATACATCACTATTATCCTAATATACTTTTCCATATTTATTTCATAACACATTCAGCAAAAATTACTTTGCATTTCAATACTTCAAATGTATATCATACTTCTATTCATACCTTTCTCAATTTTGACACATCATAAGCATGTTTCAATCCTCTCAATACCATCTGCTACAGCTTGATCGGGATCGGAATTCATTATATTACGAAAAATACATTTTAACTGTCAAAAAACATCACACTATCATTTTATCACTTTATGGCATGTATAGCTAGACTCACACGTGCTACGTTAGTCCTAGAATCGACTAAATCGTAGCTCTGATACCAATAAAAATGTAACACCCCTATATCGTAACCGTCGCCGGAATAGGACGAGACAAACCAGAAATTAGGAATCGGATCAGAACAGTAAAATTTTGAACCTTTTCTTAAATAAAAGATCATTTATTTATATAACTAATAGACACAAACAAAGATCGAATTTAAAACTTATAAAAGTAAACTTCTATAAGATTCCATATTCGCATGGCTTATATACAATAGTCAAAATATCATTCTACTTATAGTCTAACCTATACATGCCATAAGCTAAGTCCAAATCACATGATTACCACAATAGTAGATAGTGTGACGAAGTGCTGACGATCCCCGAGATAATGGTAAGAGTCAACGATCTAAAAAAATAAATAGAGAAACATAACATTCAAAGTAAGCTTTCATAAGCTTAATAAGTCTTAAGCAATTTAAACAGTTGAACTTAAAAACAAACCAAATGTTCGAAATCACATAACACTTTCTAAATACAATACTATTTGGCCGATTATGCACAAACACATATCATTTTACTCCGTTTATACTCAAACTCATATAAACATAGTATTTACAAGCTTCCGGATTAACTTTAATTCTTTGAAATTTCACTAGTGTATCATTTCTTACCCACACTTACTTTCAACATTCATAGTTAAATGACATAAAACTATCTTGTAACTTTGCATAATGACTGAATGCACACATATACAAATATACATATGAATTTACAACATCTTTTCATATGCTTCTCATTACACATTCTTAATTCCCGTCAGATCAATCTCACATATATAATATATATATCACTTAATGTATAAAACCCGTAGTCATATACTTAATGTGTAATACGAGTTTAATTTATCATCTAAGCATAGGATCTCGTAGTCATATACTTTATCGAATTCTCTAGCATTTGGCCTGCAAGGTATAAAACCCGAACATAACACCAGCACGAAGCCTATGGGACTTTAAACCCGGATACAATCTCAGCACAATTTATTTTATATACTTTTTGCTAACTTTGGCCTCATCAAATATCTAATAATACCCACTTTTCACAATTGGTCATTCGGCCACATTATATAGACATAAGCACATATATAAGATAATGCTTTTATCATTACTTGCTAATACATCATATACTTTGCTTTCATTTAAATAACCACTCAGCCATATTACATTTCTAAGTAACCATTCAGCCTCACTATACAACTAAGATAGCACACATTTTCATAAAGGCCATTCAGATAACTTGCACACATTTAATATTAGCCATTTCAGCCTCACCACATATACATATCTTGTACATCAATTTCATCATATCAAAACCACTTATATATCATTTCCTAACGCCACAATTCAAAATTCACATATGGTTTTAATCAATATCTTATAAGCAACTCAACTCAGCAGTTTTATCAATGTTTACAACATAATCACAAATTCACTACAAGTTGTCTTCCCGAGCAACAGTCATTAAATTATTTGTAACTGGAGCTAAGAAACTCCAAATCAAGTGCCGTTAATTTTTCCTGAAAATAGACTCATATATCTTTCATCCATAAAATTTTTAGAATTTTTGGTTTCGCTAATCAATACCAGATTTTTCTTAAAGTTTCCCCTGTTTCACTATATGACTAATCTGACCACTCTTCTCTTCGAATCAAATTTCTACAGAATTCAAAATATTTTCTCGTTGATTTCATTTGAAACTAGACTCATTAAGCTTTAACTATATAATTTTTTTAGCCTCTAACTCAACTCCAACAATTTATGGTGATTTTCTAAAATCACGCTATTGTTTCTTGTCCCAAGCGCAGATCTATTACAATTTACTCTTAAATTTCCAAAAGTTCAAACACTTAAGAACTTACTAAGATCTCAACTTCCCTTCTTCAATTTCCTAATCACATTAGTAGTTTCACTTACTTTGTAACATTAATCCACAATTCATCTCATAATTCATTCGGTAATTTCATCACATAATTTATTAAAATACCATTTCCTTATATTGATTTCTAATACATTCAAGAATTTAAAGCATAATTTCATAGCCAAATGTAATCACTATTTGGCATTTACAAGAAATTCATAGTATTTTATTCATGTCTTAACTCATGATGCTTCCGGTTGTTCCATCTTATTTCATGTATTCAAAATACCATTCACACATATTAGTCCATAAGACATTTGGCTATCACACAAAGTCCTCACTAAATTCATACTCATTCTATTTACCATTACTTAACCGAAACACAGAGATCATATATCATTCTCTAAAACTCTTTTAGCATATACCTCATTTCCATGCACAATTCAATCGAGAAAGTTAGCCATTTTCGGCTCATATTATGGACATTATTAATCATTCGAAAAAATATATATATATATTTATATATCACATATACTAAAACTTTATTCTATATTCATTTAACCTTCACACACATAAATTCAACTTAATCGTTTAAGAGCTTACCTCAAAAGTTATCGTACGGCTATATCGACTACACGACTACCTTCGTTTTTTTCCTCGATCTGAGTTTGTCTCAATAAGCTCTTGATGCTCAATCAACAATTTTTAACTTCAATTTGCAAACGGCAATGTCATCACTTTACATAACAGAAATTAAATTTCATTACTTAAACTATCCACGGCAACCACCTTCCGAGCACCTTAATTTTTCTTTAAGCTAAACCACCTCATAGCATACATATACACATTCGGCTAATTATAAAATAAAATCAGCACTCATAACCGAATCATTAACTAAAATCACATTTGGTAATATGCTTAAATAATCTTCAATATTTAATAACATCTAAAACTAATTTGCTTGAGGTGCCATGAATTATTCAAATTGGCCGAATATCATTGAATTTCTAAAATTATGTTTATAACCACTTGGCTGAATTTCACATATCAAAGCCACTTATATATATTATTCAAAGTATTTAACAACACTTAAAAATCCAAAACCATAAAACGCAATTCATATAAAACCTTCAAAGACACTCAAACAACCCATATATTTCAAAATTTCATATTTTAACCACTAAATTTTCACATTTCACAATTTAATCCAAAATTGACATTTTTACCAAAATTCACTTAGCAAAACTTATTAATCTAACATCAAAGATTTATTTTCTATCATTAAACATCAAGATAATCAAACATTCAATAATGGCATCATCCAAATACTTTAACAATTTTAAAATTAGAGGTACGGGCTAGCTAGAATACGAAGCAACGATCTCAAAAACATAAAAATTATCAAAAACTGAACACAAAACATACCTAAATCACTTCATGCAAGTGCCGAAACTAAGGAAGCTTCAATGGCTTTCTTTATCTCCTCCATATTCGGCCAAGAAATAAAATTTGCATGGCCATTTTATGTTTTATTTTTTTAATACATTTTAATATTCCATTTACCTTTTTATCCTTTATGATAAAACATAATTTCATCCAAACCACCAATCTCCACTATCATAAAGTAATGGTTTAATTGATAAATAGGGACTTCTACTTTAGTAAAACATGGAAAATAAACACTTAAACAATTAGAATGCAACTTTTGCATTTTACGCGATTTAGTCCTTTTTGCTTAATTAACTATCGAAACGATAAAATTTTTCAACAAAACTTTAATACCATCTTTTTGCCACTCTGTAAATATTTGTAAAAATATTTACGACTTAGTTTATAGAAATGAGGTCCCGATACCTCATTTCCTAAACCCACTTGACCTTAGAGTCATACCACTTGAACTTAATAAATCACTTATAAAATAAATATCACAATATCAAAAACATTTTTAAAATCACAATTAACTCGTAAATATTAAATATAATATTTACAAACCTACTCGTTGGATTTGGTGACCCCAAAACCATTATTCCGGTTAATCCTAAAAACGGGCTGTTACAAAATTAAACTTAGAAATTGAAATAACAAGAGAATTCTAGACAAATTGTCATAAAAAACTTCAACAAAACACCATAGGAGGGTTTCTTAAGCTGAATTTCTTACTTTTGTTCCAAGTGAGTTCAATTCTTGCCTTTTTCTTGTAATTTTTGTGTTTTTAAGACTTGTACAATTAATGCCAACTATCTAACTCATTAGTTTTTTATTCTATGGGTAATTTTGAAAGTTACCATTGATGAGTACTGGATTTTTATGATGAATTAACATGGACTTGAAGTTTTTATTTTGTTATATGATGATTTTATCAAGTAATTTCAATAGAAATTGATTTTAGGACCAAATTGTGAAAAGATTTAAATCTTAGGTTTGGTATTAAATTCTATTTATCAAAAGCTGTGTAATAGCTTAGAATATTTAGATAAAGTGTTAATTGAGAAAAATTAGCTCATTTGATAGGCTAATTGATAAGGGACTAAATTGTAAAAATTGTAAAAATTCGGGTAATTGTGTAATTTTAAAAATTGAAGGGTATAAATTGTGAAGTGAATTAGAATTGAAATATGTGCTAATGAATGAATAATTTTACATTTTAGATCAAGAGCCCGTAGATCAACGAGAAAAATAGAAATTAGCAGAATAATCTCTAACTACTACAAATTCCACAATTTAGTCTAGGTAAGTTTATAAGGTTAAACTTTAATGTTCATTTATTACATTGATGAATGTTATTATGTATTTATGCATATCTAATGTTGAAAATAAAATTATCGATGAATTATGAAATTGAAATAAATGTTCAAAACGAGTGGAATGCGGGATTGAGTACATTCGTTCTGTGATAAAGGACAAATTGACGGATAAGACCATGGTTGGACCATGTCAGTGTTTATATGTAAGACATTAGCTGGATTATGTCATTAATGTAAAGGATGAATTGATGGATAAGATCATAACTGGGTTATGGCACTATAAACGTAAGATCATTGTTGGACTATGGCAGTGTTTATATGTAAGATCATGGCAGGGCAATGACAATGCATATGTAAGACCATAGTTGGACTATGGTACAAAAAAACGATGTACTCAAATCCGTAAGCCGTTCTTCGATTCAATAAGAGTTGGTAAAAGACTTATGTGATTGAAATTGAAAATTTTATTGATTGTTATCGATATTGATTTGAAGGAAGTGTGTTAATCGATTTATATTGTGTTGACAGGGAGAATGTATGATTTATTTACAGTTTAATTTATTATATTAAGTTCGGTAAGATCCATGTTTAACTTAATGAACTTACTAAGCTTCATAAAGCTTATCAGTGTTATTTAATGTCTTTATAGATTAACGTGAAATTGGAGGATCGAATTAGCACATCGGGTCACACTATCTAGATTGCTCCAATAGATTTTGTTATACATTTTATGGTTTATATAACATGTATAAGGTTGGTGTGGAAAGAACTAAATTTGAAGTATGGTTGTGAATGACATATTTATATTTATTTTTATATGCATTTAATTAGTAGTAAATTTTAGTAAATCAATGAATTGAGTTATATTTGTAAGTTTAGATGATAAATTTTATGATGTTATATTATGTATAAAATGTGAATTTGCCTTGTTTTGGTTTCTTGATTGAGGCTATTTGATGTATTGAAATGTTATGTATAGGTTGATATCAAAAAGGCTGAGAAATGTGGCCTTAAAATGGCCTATTTTCGTCCACAAGGGCGTGTATCTCAACCGTGTGTGACACACGGCCTAGCACATGGGCGTGTAGTCTGGCTGTGTGTCCCCTGCACCTTAAAATTTCAAAAATAGAATTCCTAGGTTTTGACACATGGCCTAGCACATGGGCGTGTGGGTTGTCCGTGTGACCCCTGCACCTTGCACACGGCCTAGCACACGGGCGTGTGGTTGGCCATGTGACCCAAGTTAGAGAGTTACACGGGTAAGGACACGGGCTGGGACACGACTATGTGCCTCACATCAAATACCCGCACGGCCTAAGACACAGGTGTGTCTCTTGGACGTGTGGCTCAGACGGTTGGCCACACGAGCGTGTGTCCCCTGCTGATAAGAAAATTGTTTAGATTTTACGAAAAATTTTCTGAGTATCCAGTTTAGTCTTGATTCACTTCTAAAGTGCATATTGGGCCTCGTGGGCCCATCTAAGGGACAATATGAGTGTTATATGATTGATTCTTGATTTGTATAATAAAGGTAATGAAATATTCGTAGTTGATAAACCGTAATTTATACATATTTTTACCCCATGCTTAACGCATTTTTATGAATGATTTTTCCTTAGAATTAGTGAATTCGATGCTCCTAATGCCTTAATTTCATGTTTTATACTTAGGTAAGCATAAGAGAGCGAAAGGAATGAGAAACGGGCCAAAAACAGAGAAAATAGGCCAAAGAGCGAAATCAACACGGCCTGGACCTCCTCACACGGGCAGCTCACACAGCCGTGTCAATTTGGCAGAATCGAAGCCTAACTCACATAGGTAGAACACATGCCCGTGCCAATCTAATAGGCTCGAACACGGCCTGAAGTAATCGCACATGGGCGTGTCACACAGGCGTGTCCCTGCCGAGCCTAAATTGAGTCCAATTCGGAAAAGGCCACTTTTGAGGGTTCTTAGGCATTCCAAAGCCTATAAATACACCCCAGAAGAGGAAGAAAAGGGGGACAGAGAATAGGGAGTAAGGAATTACTCCAAGGAAGCCGATTGATCCATCTTAGAAGCTGGATTCACCATCAAGACTAAAGATCTCTCTTCAATTTCCCTTTTCAGGAGTTTTGGGCTTTCTTTATGTTTTGTATTCTTTATTATTCTGAGATTTTTTATTATTTAGTTATGAACTAAAACCCTTAAATACCTAAGGGGGATGAAACCTAAGACAAATCTTGTTATTAATTTCTGAATTGTATGATAAATATTTGACTTGTTCTTAATTATGTGTTCTTAATTCTTGCTTTGGTATTTCAGGATATCACTTCAAGTTAATGCTCTTAGTTGGAGGATGAATAGTCCCTGGCTAAGAGTGACTTTGTCATAATTAAGCGGAGTTGATTGTGCACCTAGAGATAGGGTGACAAGATTTTGCCGGATTAGGGTGAAACCTAATAAGAGAGTCCATAGATCAAGTTAATGCAACCCTAGGGTGTTAATTAGAGAAAAATCTCGGTTATTCAACCTAGGGATTAGACATTATTAGTCTTAAATAGGGATAATAACATAACTTAGGGATTTCTACGGAACAAGTTAAATGAATAAATCGTCCGATTCGGATCCAGAATAACAAGTAAAAGTCTAGGTGGATTTTTCCTTAGGTATTGTCCTTAATCAATCGTTTTCCCAGAAGTACTTTCCCAATTCTATTTTCTGCAACTTCTTAGTTTAATTAATTAGTTAGTTAAAACAAACCCCTTTATTTCTTAGGATAGATAATAAAAAAAACAATCATTACTAGTACTTTTAGTGCTTTGGGTTCGACAATCCGGTCTTACTAAAGCTATACTACTGTTCGAGAGGTACACTTGCCTACGTCACGATAATAGTTAGTTTCAAGAGCGATTAATTATAAATTTATAAAACTTATCACGGAAAATCACGATCAAGTTTTTGGTGCCGTTGCCGGGGACTAAAATATTAGGAACACTCAATTTTTATTACTTTAGCCATTTATTTTTCTTGAAATTTAACTTTATTTTTATTTTACTAGTTTTTTTTCTTTCTTCTGATAGGTTCTTATAGTTTATGACTAGAAGAAACCTGTTGGGACCACTGCTTTTTGATGAAGAGACCGATCGCACAACTCGTAGAAACTGACGAGAAATAAGGCGAAGCTTAAGATACACAGAGGAAGAGCAAGAGGACGATATCTCAACTACAACCGATGAGATGGCTAAAAATCAAGACAATCAGCTACCTCCAGCAAGACCCGCTGAATTAGCAAATCAGAATCCTGCTCCTCGTACTATGTATGATTATGCTAAACCTAATTTAACAGGAACTGAGTCAAGTATAGTTAGGCCTGTTATTGCTGCAACTAATTTTGAACTGAAACCTAACACGATTCAAATGATACACAGTTTGTTCAGTTTGATGGTTTGAAGGATGAGAATCCCAACACTCACTTGGCGAGTTTTCTGGAATTTTGCGACACTTTCAAAATTAATGGCGTTTCTGATTATGCCATTCGCCTTCGGTTATTCCCTTTTTCATTGAGGAACAAAGCTAAACAGTGGTTGAACTCATTACCACGAGGGTCCATCACTACTTGGGAACAGATGACCGAAAAAATTTTAGTAAAATATTTTGTACCGGCTAAAACGGCTAAGTTACGTAATGATATCTCTTCTTTTGTGCAGATGGACTTAGAAACACTTTATGATGCATGGGAGAGATACAAGGACCTACTGCGAAGGTGCCCTTACCATGGGTTACCCCTATGGCTGCAAGTTCAAACATTCTACAATGGTGTGAATCCCTCGACAAGACAGATAATTGACGCAGATTTAATCTTTGGAACCATCAACAAGAAACACCAAGAGGCTTACGAATTTATTGAGGAGATGTCACTGAATAAATATTAGTGGCAAGTCATGAGGACTAAGCCAATGAAAATAGTAGGTGTTTATAATATCGACTCGGTTACTATGCTGTCAAATCAAGTAGAACTTCTAAATAAAAAGATAGATGGTTTACTTGGTTCTACGCAGGTTCACCCAGTAATGCAATGTGAAACGAGTGGAGGTGGATCTAGTAATCCAAAATATCAACCCTATGGCCACACCATGGAGAACGAGCAATTAAATTATATGGGTAATAATCCTTGATCTCAAAATAATCCTTACAGTAATACCTATAACGCAGGTTGGAGGAATCACCCAAGCTTCTCATGGGGAGGACAAGGAAATTAGAGACCACCACCACCCTCAGGCTTCCAACAGCCACCTTATCAACATGAGAAAAAACCGAACCTTGAGGAAATGCTATCCAAATTTATCTCAGTGTCAGAAACCCATTTCCAGAATACTGAGACAACATTTAAAAATCAACAAGCATCGATCCAAGGGCTCGAAACTTAGATAGGCTAGCTTTCCAAACTAATCTCTGAACAACCACAAGGTAGCTTGCCAAGTAATACTGAACCTAACTCAAGGGAATAGCTCAACGCAATTAGTGTTCAAGAAAAAAAAGGATTCATTGAGCCTGAGCCAGAATTGATGCAAGAAACTGTAGTGAGCAAAGGTAAAGGTGAGGTAAGTCATAATGAAAACAAAACGGTGAATGTAGAATATAAACCTCGTGTCTCATACCCTAATGCGGCGAGGAAAAATCGTTCAGACGAACAATTCAGTAAATTCCTTAAACTTTTGAAAAAATTACGTATTAACTTACCGTTTATTGAAGCTCTGTCGCAGATGTCGAATGCAATGAAATTTTTAAGAGAGCTTTTAGCAAACAAGAGAAAGTTGGACGAGGCGTCGCATATGAAGCTAAACGCAGTTTGCTCAGCTATTCTATAGAATAAGCTACCCCACAAATTGAAAGATCCAGGGAGTTTTACAATTCCTTGCTTAATTGGTAGTTTAGATGTGAATAATGCATTAGCTGATTTAGGGGCTAGTATTAACGTCATGCCTTACAAAATGTTTAAGTAACTAGGTCTTGGGAAACCTAAACAAACTAGGATGAGCATTCAATTAGTAGATAAAACTATAAGATTTCCTAGGGGTATTATTGAAGATGTACTAGTTAAAATAGATAAGTTTATATTTCTCGTTGACTTCATTGTTCTAGACGTAGAGGAGAATAACAACACCCCTTTGATTTTAGGGAGGCCCTTTTTAGCAACTGCCAAAACAATTATTGATGTTGTCACAGGTGAGCTCACACTTCGTGTGGGAGACGAAACGATCACCCTTCAAGCTCGTAATTCTGGCAACACATCAAATATTGAAGGTAATTGTCCGCACCAGTCAACTAAAACTGACAATATGACACAACCTAGTTTGTAGAAATTGAGTTTGAAAGAAGTTCACGAGCCATGTTCCAGCAACAATAAAGGACCCATTCATGAAGAACGAAGGCTACAAATAGAGGAACTAGACGAATGACGAGCACATAAATTGAGAACACACGATAAACCAAAACTATGCCAGAACGAGCTCGATACCTCTCCAATCAACTTAAGGTTGGATATAAAGTCTTACTAGATGCCGCAGATCCTCACATTGTCACTACCAACCCGAATGAAGAAATCCCTCTTACAGTACTTAGTATTTTCCCATTCTGTACAGTCGAGGTCAGTCACCCTAAGTTCAGGACTTTTAAGGTAAACAACACACGTCTAAAACCTTATTTTAATGAGACTGATAGCAGAAATGAGACGTATGAACTCCTCAAACCACCATGACCATTCAACAGAGAGGTAAGCCGAGCTTAGACTATAAATAAGCGCTTCTCGAGAGGCAACCCGAGTACTAACTGTATTAACTTCTTTAAATTTTAGTGTTTAACACCTGACCTACTAACGGAGCTCTTAAAACAAGGTTCACCACAAAGACATGGCCACGTACACGGCCGTGCTTAAGACCGTATGGAAACAGGGCAAAGATTTCCCCAAAACACGGGCTACGATAAATCACCACGGTTGTGCGATATGGCCGTGGATGAACCTGTCAAAATAACACGGGCGTACGACACGCTCGTGCCTTAGGACCATGGGTGAAACTGAGAAACTAGCACGAACATGCGACACGCCAGTGTTTAACACCCGTGGTCGAACCTGTACAATTAACACGGGTGTGGGGCTTGCATACACGGGCGTGGGAGAAGCGAACGAAGCTAGACACGGTCGTGCGACATGGCCATGTTCACCAACACGCCCGAGGTACACGGGAGTGGGACAAATTTTAGACGCACCAAAATAGGAAAAATGCGAAACACACGGGCTAAAATTGGGGCACACGGGCGTGTCCCCTGGCCGTGTGGCCCAAAATCTATAAATACCCTGGACTATTCATTGTCTTCCCCACTCAAAAAACCCTAACTCTAGCTGTTGCAAGTCTACATGGCCTCTCTACCATGCCCGTGCGCCGCCTTCAACTCTATTTTTGACGCTCAATCTTCTCTTCCTAGCGTTTGTTTACTTCTTCCTTGTCTATTTTACTGATTTCTAGGGCTTTTTATCATAATAATATGCAGGTTTTCATGTTCCTTTCATATTTTTTATCATTTAAATGTCATAATCTAGAATACCTATCATCTTTTTCATATTAAATATCTCACCCATTGCATGATTCTTTTACTCCATTTGATTAGTTAGAAGTCAATATGCATGATTAGGGTAGTTTTACTTTTCATCCTTTTTGTGTTGCCATTCTCTCATACATATAATAGGTTGCATGCTAGTCTTTGTCATTTTTACTCACACCACAATGTTCATGCTACAAAAATATGTTATTGAACTTAGTATTTTTAGTAATTGGGGCTGAACATATTCATGGTTTTTTCCCTTTGATTTTAGTTGCATTTTACCTTGTCCACTCTTAAAGACGACTTAATGGTTCAAATTTCAGGTTCACTATGTCATCTTCACGAGGGAAGAAAATCGTCGTCCCCGCCTAGAAGAAATGAAAGGGAGCGTCATCTTCCTCGGGCCCTACCGCAGAAATTCGCCACCCTTTCTTACAATTCCCCAATAGGCCCTAAGAAGAACTTTTCCAAATACTACGGGCCCGACCATTAACAGTGGGCTGCTGCATCGACTGGGATGCTGTCGAACAAGTGCAGTTGGCTGATGCAACCCGGTCCCTCCTTACCAGCGATTCGTAGGAGCTATTCTTTGGGATCATCGAGCTGACATACTCAGAGCTAACAATGGAACTGTGCTCTACATTCCATCTTCAAATGGTAATGACGAACTACGATGATCCCAGCACAGTCCAGTTTCGCTTAGGCGGGTTAGTTTGCCAACTAAGCATCCTAGAATTCGGCACTGCATTACGTTTATATACCGAGCAGTTCAGAGAGGAGAATGACTTACATGCTCTCGACCGCCACATACATTGTTCTCCCTCACGTTGCTGGGACGCACTTGTCCCACGTTTGGCTAGTTACGACCCTAGTCGCACCAAGGCATCATCTCTCCCTCTGTCCGTAAGGTATCTACATTCTATTCTATCTCACACTTTGACAGGGCAGAGAGAGAGCACTGGGGTCGTCACTACCCACGACGTCTATTACTTATGGTGTATGTCAAACAGACATGTCTTCGATCTCGCATACTTTATAGCCCTTGCCATTCTCCACCAGATGGAGCGACATCGAAGGGGTGTCATCTCCATTGGCCCTTATGTGACTCGACTGGCCCGTCACTTCGGACTCCTCAACACCACAGTCTAAGAATCATCCCTGACCCTCATTGGTCAAATGTCTCCACAAGGCATCTCAAGCATGTTTAGCATGAGGATGATCGAGAGGCACCGAGGAACCTACCCTCCCAAATATCGTCTCGTCCAATCTACCGAGGAGGAGGCTTCAGAGGACATTACTGATGATGTCCCTACCCAGCACGAGGACCCACCTTCCCAGCCACCACCACCTTCTCGTCCAGTTCATGCGGCGGCTTCATATGCTAACATCTCAGAGCGCCTTAATCGATTCGAGTAGCAGTGTTTTCAAAGACTTGACAACATTGATGCTACTCTATAGCAGATTTGTCAGCATCTC
Source organism: Gossypium anomalum (assembly GCA_025698475.1). Taxonomy (NCBI): domain Eukaryota; kingdom Viridiplantae; phylum Streptophyta; class Magnoliopsida; order Malvales; family Malvaceae; genus Gossypium; species Gossypium anomalum. Next base: position 31,085,478 of record CM046958.1, on the reverse strand, counting down.
CGCGTCTCATCGCCAGTCCCGCCTCGCGAACCATCCAGCGATGAAGATGTTTAAAAAAACTTTTATTTATTATTTTATGTTTCTACTTTTATTTTCATTTAAGACTACTTTTTATTTTTCTTTCATCTTATTAGGATTTATAATTTTTATTTAACAAGTTTTAATCTCGTCTATTTCCTTACGAGTAATTATTCTTCCTAATACCCCCTAAACAGTTCCTGCTTTTATCACAGTTATAAAGAGCTCCAAAGCTCACAATCACTTAGGAACTTCAAACTCCATTGGAAAAGATTCTCCACGACTGCCATGCCTTGCTCAATGATGAGATATAATATTCTTTTGGCACAACACTTGTGGTACCTAACCCCTACCACCACTGGAGTATCCTCTTCCACCTTCATAACTCCAAACTAGGGAATTCATTCATTCAACACTCAGGAAGTTTCAATTCTCTCCCTATCTTATGATTTTATATTTTCTTATATATCTATCTTTGTACATTGAGGGCAATATACATCTTAAGTGTGGGGGGTAATCATTTCATTATCCAAAAAATCCCTGAATATTACTTTGTTCTCTTGTAAATCTCTCATATCATGTTTAGGATGAATTTTGATTGACTAATAAGTTCTATTGATATATCTTGAACTAAAACATAGGCATGCATGCATTGATTATTTAAACTTTAAAACGTTAGAAAATCAAGCATGATAAGTTGATTTTTAAGAATTTAAAATTTTAGGTTGTTTCCCCAAGTTTAGGTATTATTTTGAATTGAATCCCACAAGTTTAAACATCAAAAAGCCATAATTTTTATGAGGTTTTTGAGCCTTTTGAGCATCTATTAATTCTTTCATGCTCACTTTTATTATTGCTTTGAGTGTGTCAGTATTGATTTGTTATTCTAGAACTTGCTTGATTATGTATGTCAAGACCACACTATTTGATTTGATATGTCAAGATGATAGAGGCACTTAAGATTAACTCACTCATGCCATGAAAAGCCTACCTCCACGATTAACCCTTAGTAAACCCCTTTGAGCCTAACAAGATATTCCTTGTATGGCCCTCAATATTAACCCTTAACCCATTATTGTTGAAATCCCCTTAAATTAATTTGATCCCTATTTTTGTCGAGATTGGAGTTGAACAATTTGCTTAGCTATGTCTTGTTCTTAATAGTTAGTCTATGTTATTTGACTTGTTCTTAATTAAAAAAAAAACATGAATACATATTAGTAGTTATCTTTTGTTTGTAAGCTTCATTATTCAAATCTAATAGTCAGAGAAGAATCTATGTTGTACGCAAGTGATGATTAAATATTTTTCTAGTTAAGTAGTTTTTCAAGTCAATCTCGATTCTAACCTTTTCTTTCAGCTTGTGACCACACCCCCTCACCAAGCCTCGTTACAACCCTCTAAAGACCTTTTGATTGATGTATCATCTCAATTTATAGTGGTGGAGATTTGATTTTCATGCAAGCCTATGGTAATAACTTTTCATATTGACTGATGAGTGCTAATTTCATTGTCCTTAAACACTTCGAGTGATTTGAGTGAATCCTTCAGTGAGGATGTTAAACTCTGTGCAATTTTGAATCAATGATAACTACTTAGATGAAGGGAGGTGCCTAAGTTTTTCATGATTAAATATTCGACTTGGAATGTTTGAAAATTTAATGTTCTTTTAGTTAAATTATCAATGTATAATTACTTATGAGATAGTTTGAGATATTATTGAAAGGAGTTATAAGTTGAGAAAAAGGAATTTTTAATTATGATTTGAGGATTATGCTTGAGGACAAGCAAACGCTTAAGTGTGGGGGTATTTGATAAACCGTAATTTATACATATTTTTACCCCACGCTTAACGCATTTTTATGAATGATTTTTCCTTAGAATTGGTGAATTCGATGCTCCTAATGCCTTAATTTCATGTTTTATACTTTGGTAAGCATAGGAGAGCGAAAGAAACGAAAAACGGGCCAAAAACAGAGAAAATAGGCCAAAAAATGAAATCAACACGGGCAGCTCACATGACCGTGTCAATTTGGCAGAATTAAAGCGTGACTCACACGAGTAGAACACACGCCCATGCTAATCTAATAGGTTCGAACACGGCCTGAAGTAATTGCATACGGGCGTGTCACACGGGCGTGTCCCTGCCGAGCCTAAGTTGAGTCCAATTCAGAAAAGACCACTTTTGAGGGTTCTTAGGCATTCCAAAGCCTATAAATACACCCTAGAAGCGGAAGAAAAGGGGGACAAAGAATAGGGAGTAAAGAATTACTCCAAGGAAGCCAATTGATCCATCTCAGAAGCTGGAGTCACCATCAAGACTGAAGATCTCTCCTCAATTTCCCTTTTCAAGAGTTTTGGGTTTTCTTTATGTTTTGTATTCTTTATTATTCTGAGATGTTTTCTTATTTGGTTATGAAATAAAACCACTAAATACCTAAGGGGGATGAAAACTAAGACAAATTGTTATTAATTTCTAAATCGTATGATAAATAATTGACTTGTACTTAATTATGTGTTCTTAATTCTTGTTTTGGTATTTCAGGATATCACTTCAAGTTAATGCTCTTAGTTGGAGGATGAATAGTCCCTGGCTAAGAGTGACTTTGTCATAATTAAGCGGAGTTGATTGCGCGCCTAGAGATAGGGTGACAAGATTTTGCCAGATGAGGGTGAAACCTAATAAGGGAGTCCATAGGTCGAGTTAATGCAGCCCTAGGGTGTTAATTAGAGAAAAGTCTCGTTTATTCAACCGAGGGATTAGACATTATTAGTCTTGAATAGGGATAATAACATAACTTAGGGATTTCTATGGAACAAGTTAAATGAATAAATCATCCGGTTCGGAGCCAGAATAACAAGTAAAAGTCTAGGTGAATTTTTCCTTAGGTATTGTCCTTAATCAATCGTTTTCCCAGAAGTGATTTCCTAATTCTATTTTCTGCAACTTCTTAGTTTAATTAATTAGTTAGTTAAAGCAAACCCCTTTATTTCTTAGGCTAGATAATAAAAAAAAACAGTCATTATTAGTACTTTTAGTCCTTTGGGTTCGACAATCCGATCTTGCTAAAGCTATACTGCTGTTCGATAGGTACACTTGCCTACATCGTGATAATAGCTAGTTTCAAGAGCGATTAATTATAAATTTATAAAACTTATCACGGAAAATCACGATCAGTAATTAGTCCATTAAGTCCGGCAATGCTCTGTAACTTGTTCTGGCGACGGATAAGAGTTAGAGGCGTTACATTTATTGGTATCAGAGCCAAGTTTAGCTGATTCTCAGAACGAATGTAATATGTAAAGTGTCTAGAAATACATGCCATATAAATTTGTGATAGTGTGATGTGTATGATCCGATCTAACCCTTGTTTTTTCTTATAGATTGTAAAGATGTCAGATAGATCCAAACATGTTGAACATGATGAGGCTAATAGTAGAGTATAGATGTAACACCCCTAACTCGTATCCATCACTGGAATAAGGCTATGAGGCAACAACTTACAGCACACAACATACATTTCCCATACATGAATCCATTATCACATAAACATCGATCAATCATAATTACATTATCCCTTATAAGGCTTTACGAGACCTTAAAACATGCTTGGAAGAGGTTTTGGACTAAACAGATAACATTTGTAAACTTTGGAATAACTTAGAAAATTTTCATGCATACATGGATCACATGCCCGTGTGAACAGGCCGTATGCCTCACACGGCCACGGACATGCCTGTGTGGAAACAGGGCATACATCCTGACTTGTATAACACGGCCAGAGACACACCTATGTGCCATGGTCATGTGAAATAAGGAGGGTATGCTGACTTAGGTCACACGGCTGGCCACACGCCCATGTGGCAGCCCGTTTGCCACACATGGCCAGTAGACACGTTCATGTGTCTAAGTTACAGCAGGCACACGGTTGAGTTACACGCCCATGTGCTCAACTGTGTAGGGCGAAATTAGGCTTGATTTAAGCTATATTTCTCACCCTCTCTAAAGCATACCTAAACCACATCATTTTTTACCAATTCAATACATATATAGGCAGCCAAAACATGCTATTTCATATACATTTCATGCCATTTAAAATCCATCCATTCAACAACCAATTCATAACCAAAAACTTACCAATTCATCATCTTAAAACCAAGCCACAACATGCCATTTTTCAAACAATAATACATCAATTAACAACTAGCTAATTGAGCAACTATATAACCATCACAACAACTATACCAATCATGCCAAAACACAAGGCAATTTATACATCACATATCACTTACCAAACTCATAAATTAAGTCAACCTAATTAGCCAAATACACACCAACATTTACATCATTTACAAGCCAACTCTCATGGCTAATATCATAACTCAAAACATATCATCATAACACTAGCCTATACATGCCATATACCATATTTACAAAGCATCAAAAGTACCAATAAGTTGATCTATAGTGTGACGATGTTTCCTGATGATCCCCGAGCCCGAGCTAGCTTCGATATAAAACAGGGAAATAACACACAAAGTAAGCTTAAAAATCTTAGTAAGCCATAAACAAATAAATTATCTTGTGAAACATTGTCATTTCCATCATGTAGACAAATTATGAATAAGCACATATAAATTCACAAACCTTTCTCATTGTATATCTATTCAAGAAACACATGTAAATTCAACAAATACTTCTCTTTTCAATACCCGTATAAATCTCATACGTACTTGTAGTACTTAATTCAATCACACATTCTTTCTCGTCTTGACATTGCCTGTTGAACCTTTTGGAATCGTTAAGGATACTTGAAAATCACATATAGCTCATACAATGTCATATCCCGGATATGGTCATACATGTTATCACATATCGATGCCAATAGCCCAACTATGGTCTTACATGAAATCAAATAATGATGCCAATGTCCCAGACATGGTCTTACACGTAATCACATAACGATAATCCTAATGTCATGACATTTGTATCTTATACTATTCCTGAGGTTCGTACGGGACTTTCAGATATTGTAACCCTGTCGATTCTTGCTTGTATTTGATCATTCGATATTCAATGGAGTTCAATGACAAATAGACATATATAATTCAAATTAAAGGCATTTATTTGCTTATGAACTTACCTCGTATTCGGGATAGACGGACCGGATCGACTATTCGATAACCTTTAATTTTCCCCGATCTAAATCTGATTTCTTTCTTTCTTGATCTATATACATTCAAAATTAACTCATTTATTCATCAATTCATTCAATTCAGTCCACAAACTCATATTTAGAAATTTTTACACTTTAGCCCCTAAAGTTCTACATTTTACAATTTAGTCCCTAATTCACAAATACACAAAATTCATGAAATTTCATTAAACCCAAACCTAGCCGAGTTCTCTATAAGTCCTTAACAACCCATTCTTTTCATTTATTCACACATTTAACCACATATTTTACACCTTTCACAAATTAATCCCTAAATTGCATTTTTACCTAAAATCACTTTACAAAACATTTAAATCTATCAACAATTAATCATTTTCCATTATCAAACATTTAAAAGCACAAGCATTCAACAATGGCACTTCATGAAATCATTAACAAATTCAAAATTTAAGGCACGGCTAGCTAGAATACGAAGTAATGATTACAAAAATGTAAAAATCATAAAAAACCGAGCAAAGAACATACCTTAATCAAGAACAATAAGGGCCGAACCCTAAAACAACACCTTTGGCTTCTTTCCTTTTGATTTTCGGTTATAGATGAAGAAAATAAAGATGAAAATGGTGTTTGTTTTATTTATTTTACTTAATAACCAAATTACCATACTAACCCTTAATAATAAAACATTTAAATCATCTAATGTAAGGCCATCTATGTCAAATTCCACTATCAATGGTATAATAACATCATAAGGACCTTTCATTTAGTAAATCATAGCAATTAGACACCTTTAACAAGTAGAATGCAACTTTTGCCTTTTACGCGATTTAGTCCTTTTTCTCAAATTGAGTTATTAAACGATAAAATTAACTCACGAAATTGAGCTATCATGCTGTAAACACCAAAAATAATATTAAAATAATTTTTTGACAATTGATTTGTGGTTTCAAAACCACTATTTTGATTTAGCTAAAATCGGGCTGTTACAACTCTCCCCACTTAGGGATTTTCGTCCCCGAAAATCTTACCAGTGAATAAGTTAGGGTATTGCTTTCTCATATCATCCTCGGGTTCCCATGTAGCTTCTTAAATACTGTGCCAATGCCATAATACCTTTACTAATGTGATTGTCTTATTTCTCAGCGCTTTGATCTCACGAGCTAAAATTTGAATCGGTTATTCAGCATAAGACATATCAGACTGAGTTTCAACCTCGGTCGGGGAAATGACATGCGAAGGGTCTGATCGATATAGTCGAAGCATCGACACATGAAACACGTTATGTATTTTCTCTAACTTAGATGGTAAAAATAGTCGATAAGCAACTAGCCCAATTCGCTCAATCACCTCATACGGTCTGATGAATCGCGGACTCAATTTCCCTTTTTGACCAAACCGTAATATCTTGTTCCACAGTGACACTTTCAAAAACATTTTATCCCCGATTTGAAACTCAATATCTTTCTATTTCAAGTCTGCATATGATTTCTGTCAATCTGACGCCGCTTTCAAACTATCGCGAATTACTTTCACTTTTTCTTCAGTCTCTCTGATCAGATAAACCCCGTGAATCTTATTTTCGCCGATCTCACTTTAATACAATGGTGTTCAACATTTACGACCATATAGAGCTTCATACGGTGCCATCTTTATACTCGATTGAAAGCTATTATTGTAATCAAATTCAATCAACGGTAAATATTTCTCCCAGCTACCTTCAAACTCAAGAATGCAACAACGCAACATATCCTCAAGTATTTGTATAACTCTCTGGGATTGACCATCTGTTTGCGGGTGAAATGCAGTGCTAAAATGCAGCTTTGTACCTAAATTTTCTTGCAATTCTTCCAAAATCGTGATGTGAACCTCGGATCTTTACCTGAAATATTAGATAGTGGTACTCTCTGCAATCAAACAATCTCTGAAATATACAACTCATCCAATTTATCAAGTGAATAATTTGTACGTACAGGAATGAAATGAGTCGATTTCGTCAATCTGTCAACAACAACCCAGATCGTATCTTTCTTTCTTGGAGATAAGGGCAAACCCGATACAAAATCTATTATTACTCTATCCCACTTCCACTCAGGAACCATAATAGGCTGTAATAAACCTGACGACACTTGACGTTCAGCTTTGACTTGCTGACAAATCAAACATTTTGAAACAAATTCTGAGATATCTCGTTTCATACCATGCCACCAATAAAACTGTTTCAAATCATTATACATTTTTGTGCTTCCCGAATGTACTAATAAACGACTACTGTGTGCTTCATTTAAAATCTTCCGAATAAGCTCAAAATTTCTTGGTACACATATTCTATCACGAAAAGCAAACAGTCATCAGGCCTTATTCAAAACTCGAAATCAGAAATTGACTCACATTGAACCTGTTTTGCTTGCAATTCATTATCAAATTTTATAGCCTCACAAATCTACTGTAGAAATAACAGTCTCGCTTTCAACTCAGCTACTATCGAACCATCGGTAGAAAAAGCTAATTGTGTGTTCAAAGCTTGTAAAGAAATAAAGACTTTTGGCTCAAAGCACAAACGACTACGTTCGCTTTCCCTAGATGATAGTCAATTACTAATTCATAGTCTTTTAACAATTCTAACCATCTCCGTTGTCGCAAATTCAAGTCTTTCTGAGTCATCAGATATTTTAAACTTTTGTGATCAGTATAGATATGACATTTCTCACCGAATAAGTAATGACGCCAAATTTTCAAAGCGAACACTATCGCCGCTAACTCTAGATCATGCGTTGGATAATCCTTTTCGTGCGGCTTCAGCTGTCTCGAGGCATAAGCTATAACTTTTCCTTCTTGCATCAAAACACAACCTAGACCATTTAACGATGCATCACTAAAAACTACAAATTCTTTATCCGACTCAGGTTGAACTAACACTGGTGCCTCTGTCAATAATGTTTTCAACTGTTCGAAGCTCTACTGGCACTTTTTTGACCACTCAAACTTAACATCTTTTTGAAGCAATTGCGTCATCAGAGTCACAATCATCGAGAAACCTTTCACAAATCATCTATAATAGTTAGCTAGTCCCAAAAAACAACAGACTTCAGATACATTTCTTGGAGGCTTCCAATCTATAATTGCAGATATTTTGCTCGGATGAACACCGATACCTGCGGCTGAAACTCTATGTCCTAGAAAACCAACCTCTCGTAGCCAAAACTCACATTTACTAAACATTGCAAACAACTGTTTATCTCTCAAAGTTTGTAATACGATTTTCAAATGCTCGGCATGTTCAAATTCATCATGAGAGTTGATCAAAATTTCATCAATGAATACTACTACAAATCGATCTAAATATGGCCTGAAAATCTGGTTCATCAGGTCCATAAAAATAGTAGGTGCATTTGTTAATTTGAAAGATATAACTAGGAATTCGTAGTGTTCGTACATTGTTCTAAATGTAGTCTTTGGCATATCCTAGTCTTTAACTCGCAACTGGTAATAACTCGATCTTAAATCAATTTTCGAAAATACTGTTACCCCTTTTAACTGATCAAACAAATCATCTATTCATGGCAAAGGGTATTTATTCTTGATCGTCCCTTTGTTGAGCTGTCGATAGTCTATACACATTCTCATCATGCCGTCTTTCTTTTTCACAAATAACACCGGTACACCTTAAGGAGAAAAACTCGGTCTAGCAAAACCTCTATCTGTCAATTCTTGCAACTGAGCTTTTACTTCTTTTAACTCTATCGAATCCATTTTCTACGGAGCTATTGATATCGGCGTTATATCCGGTACTAATTCAGTACCAAATTCAACTTCTCTGATAAGTGGTAGACCCGATAACTCTTTGAGAAATACATCTGGATACTCGCACACAACTGGTAGTGATTCTATCTTTGTTTCTATCACTTTCGTATCAAGTACATAAGCAAGATAAGCTTTACACCCCTTTCCCACAAATCTCTGAGCTAACATAGATAAGATCACAACTGGCAAACTATTCAGATCATCAGATTCAATTTTAATAATCTCATTGTTCTGACATTTTAGTTCAATCATCTTTCTTCTACAATCCACTATAACATTATGCATCATTAGCCAATCCATACCCAAAATCATATCAAATTCATCGAATGATAACAACATCAGATTAGCAGGAAAACTGAAATCCTGATGCATTAACGAACAATTCTTGCAGACTTTGTCAACCAAAACACATTTTCCTAAGGGTTCGATACTCTAATCACAAATTTAGTAGACTCTACAGGCAAAGTCTTACTAGATACTAAATTCATACATATATAAGAATGAGTTGATCTTGGATCTATCAATGTAATCACATTAGTATCATAGAGAGTGAAAGTACCGGTGAAAACATCTGGAGATGACGCTTCTTTCGAGTGCAAATACGTAGGCTCTGGCAGGTGCTCTAGCATCGGATCTCACAGCAGTATCTCGAGTTACACCTCTACCACCACTCATATTTCTATCATTACAGAATGATCTTCCTCTCACAGCAGGGTTGCTCGATCTTACATTCTGAGACTTATCTTTTTCATCAGGCTTAGGACAATCCCGAATGAAATGTTCATGCGAGCCACATCTAAAATAGGCTTTACCATTCAATCTACACTCTCCAAAATGTCGTTTTCCACATCATCTATATTCAGGTTTATTTGTTCTAACATTACCCACACTTGCCACTAACACAGCTAGAGTTTTTGAACTCGTAACTTGCTTCCCACGATCTCTACTAGAGTATTCTATTGGTATATTTGATCGGCAAAAAAAAAATCTCGAGATTTCTTTGATGAAGAATGATACGGCTTACTCATTGATCTTTTTCTCAAGTCTCTAGCTTCAGAATCTGCCTTTCTATTTTATTTGTTAAGATCCTCAGCTTTACAAGCCCTTTCAACCAGAATGACGAATTCTTTCAACTCAAGAATTCTGACTAGTAGTTTTATATCTTCATTCAACCCGTCAACGAGCCGTTTACACATAATTTCCTCAGTTGACACATACTCTCGAACATACTTGCTTAACCGTATGAATTCTTTTTCACATTCAGTGACAGTCATCTGACCTTGTTTCAACTCTAGAAACTTTTTATGCTTCTGATTAAGAAATCTTTGACTAATGTACTTCTTTTAGAATTCAGATTGGAAAAACTCCCAAGAAACTCATTCTTTAGAAACCACAGATATCAATGTTTTCCCCCAATGGTATGCATTATCTTTCAGCAAAGATACGACACATTTGATACATTTATCAGGAGTACAAGACAATTCATCAAATACTCGGATCATGTTTTCGAACCATAACTCAGCTTTCTCCGCATCATCATCAACAGTAGCCCAGAGCTCATCAGCCCCATGTTTCCTAATCTTATCTACTGGTGGCTTGTTTAACTGTACCAGATCTACAAATTGAGGAATAACAGGGGTTTGTTGAGGAACAGATGGGGGTGGAGGGGTTTGAGCAGCCAGATTTGTTCGAACAAACTCCGTGAACCACTCACTCATCATCTGGAAAAAGTCTTGTTTAGCTTCTCCCTCATGGCTACTCGTTATAGGTCTAGAGTCGGATGGCGCAGCCTCTTGAGCAGGAGTAGGAGCGTTACTCTCTACATCGTCAGCTACAGCTCTTTCAGGATCCATTACTATACGAAAACACAATTTAAGCTGTCAGGAATCATCACACTATTGCAGAGTATATATGGCATGTATAGCTAGACTCTCACACACGCTACATTAGTCCTAGAATCGAATACACCGTAGCTCTGATATCAATGAAATGTAACACCCCTAACCTGTATCCATCACTAGAATAAGGCTATGAGGCAACAACTTACAGCACACAACATACATTTGTCATACGTGAATCTATTATCACATAAACATCGATCAAACATAATTGCGTTGTCCCTTATAAGGCTTTACGAGACCTTAAAACATGCTTGGAAGAGGTTTGGGACTAAACTGATAACATTTGTAAACTTTGGAAAAACTTAGAAAATTTTCATGCGTACAGGAATCACACGCCCGTGTGAACTGGCCGTGTGAGGACGGACACGCCCGTGTCACAGGCTGTATGGAAACAGGGCATACATCCTGACCTGTATCACAAGACCGGAGACACGTCGGTGTGCCATGGTCGTGTGACATCAGGAGGGTAAGCTTACTTAGGTCACAAGACTAGCCACACGCCTATGTGCTAGCCCGTGTGCCACACATGACCAGTAGACACGCTCGTGTGTCTAAGCCGTGTAGCTCACTGACTTGTTTTCACTAAGTTACAACAGGAACACGGTCGAGTCACACGCCCATGTGCTCAACCATGTGGGGAGAAATTAGACTTGGTTTAAGCCACATTTCTTACCTTTTCTTAAGCGTACCTAAACCATATCATTTTGTACCAATTCAATACATTTGTAGGAAGCCAAAACATGCTATTTCATATACATTTCATGCCGTTTAAAATCCATCCATTCAACAACCAATTCATAACCAAAAACTTACCAATTCATCTTCTTAAAACTAAGCCACAACATGCCATTTTTCAAACAATAATACACCAATTGACAACTAGCTAGTTGAGCAACTATATAACCATCACAACAACCATACCTATCATGCAAAAACAGAAGGCAATTTATACATCACATATCACTTAGCAAACTCATAAATTAAGTCAACCTATTTGGCCAAATACACACCAACATTCACATCATTTACAAGCCAACTCTCATGGCTAATAACATAATTCAAAACATATCATTATAACACTAGCCTATACATGCCATATACCATATTTACAAAGCATCAAAAGTACCAACAAGTTGATCGATAGTGTGACAATGTTTCTTGATGATCCCCGAGTCCGAGCTAGATTCGATTATCTATAAAATAGGGAAATAACACAAAGTAAGCTTAAAAGGCTTATTATGCCATAAACAAATGAATTATCTTGTGAAACATCATTATTTCCATCATATAGACAAATTATGAACAAGCACATATAAATTCACAAACCTTTCTCATTGTATATCTATTCAAGAAACACATGTAAATTCAACAAATACTTCTCTTTTCAATACTCGTATGACTCTCATACATACTTGTATCGCTTAATTCAATCACACATTCTTTCTCGTCTTGACATTGCCCGTTGAACCTTTTGGAATTGTTAATGATACAATGTCATATCCCAGATATGGTCTTACATGTTATCACATATCGATGCCAATATCCTAACTATGGTCTTACATGAAATCAAATGACGATGCCAATGTCCCAGACATGGTCTTACACGTAATCACATAAAGATAATCCTAATGTCATGATATTTGTATCCTATACTATTCCTGGGGTTCGTACAACACTTTCAGATATTGTAACCCTGTCGATTCTTGCTCGTATTTGATCATTCGATATTCAATGCAGTTCAATGACAAATAAACATATATAATTTAAATTAAAGACATTTATTTGAATGGCTATTAATAAAGATTTGTGAAAGGCTTCTCAATGATTGCGACACCAATGACTCGATTGTTACGGAAAGATGTTAAGTTTGAATGGTCAGAAAATTGTCAACAGAGTTTTGAACAATTGAAAGCACTGTTAATAGAACCACCAGTTTTGGTTCAACCTGAATTGGATAAGGAATTCATGATTTATAGTGATGCATCATTAAACAGATTGCGCTGTGTTTTGATGCAAGAAGGAAAAGTTATAGCTTATGCTTCTCAACAGTTGAAACCGCATGAAAAGAACTATCCAATGCATGATTTAGAACTGGCTGCCATTGTTTTTGCATTAAAGATTTGGAGATATTTATATGGTGAAAAATGTCACATTTTTACGGATCATAAGAGCTTGAAATATCTGATGTCACAGAAGGATCTGAATTTGCGTCAATGAAGATGGCTTGAGTTATTAAAAGATTATGACTTTGTGATTGATTATCACTCGGGAAAAGCTAATGTAATTGTTGATACCTTGAGTCAAAAATCATTGTTTATGTTACGAGCCTTGAATACTCAGTTGATGATTTGTGATGATGGATCTATTTTAGCTGAATTGAAAGTTAAACTGGTATTTCTGCAGCAAGTTTATGGAGCTCAGAAAAATGATCGTGAACTGCAAACTAATCAAATTCAATGTAAATATATTTCTGATTCAGAATTTCATATTGGAAATGATGATTGCTTAATGTTTTGAAATAGAATTTGTGTACCGAAAGATACCGAACTCATTTAGAAGATTCTTCATGAGGTACACAGTAGTCGCTTTTCTGTTCATCCAGGTAGCATCAAAGTGTATAACGATTTATAATAGTTGTATTGGTGGTCAAGAATGAAACGGGATATATCGGATTTTGTATCGAGATGTTTAATCTGTCAACATGTAAAAGCCGAACATTAAGTACCGTCAGGTTTATTACAACCAGTGATGATTTTGGAATGGAAATGGGATAGAATTACAATGGATTTTGTATCGGGATTGCCCTTGACTCTAAAAAAGAAAAATGCAATTTGGGTTATCGTTGATAAACTGACGAAATCTGCTCATTTCATACCGGTACGTATGGATTATTCTCTTGATAGAATGGCTGAACTATACTTATCTGAAATTGTACAATTGCATGGTGTACCACTGTCTATTATCTCCGATAGAGATCCGAGATTTACGTCAAGATTCTGGAAGAAATTACAGGAAGCTCTTAGAACGAAACTGAATTTCAGCATAGCTTTTCATCCCCAGGCGGACGGTCAATCCAAAAGAATTATAAAGATACTTGAGGATATGTTGCGTTGTTGCATTCTCAAGTTTGAAGGTAGCTAGGAAAATTACATGCCTCTAATTGAATTTGCTTATAACAACAATTTCCAAACAAGTATAAAGATGGCACTATACGAAGCTCTTTACGGTCGTAAATGTCAAACACCATTATACAGGATTGAATTAGGTGAGAAAAGATTTACGAGGTTGAATTGATCATAGATACAGAAGAGAAAGTAAAAGTGATTCGCACAGTTTAAAAGCAACTTCAAATAAAAAAAATCATACACAGATTTGAAAGTAAAGAAATAGAGTTTCAGGCCGGAGATCATGTACTCTTGAAAGTGTTACCATGGAAGAGAATTTTTCATTTCGACCGTAAAGGAAAGTTGTAACACCCCATGCCCGTAACCCATGCTGGGGCGGAGTACAAGGCTTTACCTAACTTGATCTCATGCACACAAACAATCTCATGTCACCAAGACACGGTCCAAATTAAAACTTTTTCAATTTCTACTTTAAACTTCTTTTTATGGGCCTACGAGCCCTAAATCGACCATTAGAACCTATCCGAGACCACTCTGGGTCCTTAAATCAACTATGAAAATTTTTGTCTTTTAAACGGGGCACAAGCTCATGTGGAAGGGCAACATGCTCGTATCCTACACCCGTGTGGAATTAATTTCCAATTCGAACCTATAGGGGTTTTCACATGACCAGACACACGCCCGTGTCTCTCACAAGGCCATGACACGCCCGTGTCTTAGTCCGTGTGAAAAAGCATAGACATTCTGTTTCTGATGTCAGCATGCTCAAAAAGTCACACGGCCAAGGCACACGCCCATGTGCTGGGCCGTGTCCTTCACACGGCTGAGGCACATGGTCGTGTCTCTACCCATGTGTTTATTACCATGCATACTGACTTGAAATTTTTATGTGTAGGGGACACACGGCCGGACCACACGCCCATGAGGCTAACCGTGTGTCACACACGGCCTAGACACACGCCCGTGTGTCACACACAGCCTAGACACATGCCTGTGTGTCTACCCTTGTGGACAATATAGGGCTATTTACCAAGCCTCATTGCCACTCTTACATATATAGTTCCATCCAAAACCAACCAATACCAAAATGAACATAACTCATACAACCAAATCAGCATAATAGACATTAATTCAACCATGTAAATGCATCTTTTATAAAATCAAAATGAATATTAACCATCATTCAATGCTTAATACAAAATGAAGGGTTTCCAACCCAAGCCAACACATTTGGCTAATTCTCAATGACACAAAATAATAAATTCTAAGCCCTATACATGCCATTTTCAAAAATATAAATCCAGCTATACTGAATGCTTCGGTGGATAGTGTGATCGATATATCTAACTTCCAGTGATCCTTGAGCTAGTTAGGCGGCACTATAAGGAAATGGAAAGAAAAGGGAGTACGCATATAGCTTAGTAAGTTGCATATAAATAAATATACAACAACTACTTAACCATTCATCAATGAACTCATGATACAAAGTGGGCATAAGCATTACTTACTCATCAACATCCATACAATTCACACATCATATATATATTGAGCTCACATCTCATGTATAACAAATTTGGTACCTGTACCACTCATAACACAGTTATACTTTCCTTATTAACTCAAAATCATAACTTTCACCGTTGAACCATTCAGAACACTACTCGATATTCATTAAGCCTCAAACATGGGGTAAGGTGCCGATGCCATGTCCCAGACATGGTCCTATACTGGCTCTCATAATGTGGCCGATGCATGTCCCAGTCATGTCTTACACTAGCTCACATAAGTGACTCAAATGGCATGGCATGAATATCCGATTTACTTCCTAAAGTTCCAACGGGAGTTCTACTATCTCGATTATCATTATACATTCTCAATTCCACAATCAAGAAATTCATGCTATATCAATACAATGATAATTCAAAAACATATAAAACAATGTAGTTGTATTATTTACATACAACTTAGTTCGTATTACAAAATGTAGACAACTCGTCAATTAATCTACTTGCTTGGCCTTCCCCTAGTCTAGGGTCAGATTTGGTAATTCTTGATTTATAATAGAAAAATGCACTCATTTAGTCACTAAATACAATTAGGCAATTGAAAATTCACATCTTCGGTAAAATCACCATTTTGCCCCTAGGCTTTGACAAAATGACCATTTTACCCCTCTGCTCGAAAATTAATTTTTACCAAATTTCTTCGCGTCTTAGGCCTAGCCAAACCCTTTTTAATCTTACAACAACCCCAAATTCTCACTATTTCACACATTTATCACTTATTTTACAAGCTTTACAAAATAGTCCTTTTAGGTTTTTTTCATGAAAACTCCTTCACAAAAGTTGTTTATAACACACCCAAGACTCATATTCCTCGATAAAATTTCAGAAAACACACTAAATACTCTCATGAAAACACCCTAGACCTTTAACCATTTTGCAAAATAGACCCCGCATTTGAAAGCTCATGTTTCAAGGGTTCTAAAAATGCAAAAATCATCAACAAAGGATAGGAAAATCACATACTTGAGGGAAGAATAAATGGCTAAAATTTTTGAAGCTTTCAAACCCCTACAATGGCTGATTTTTGGTGGTGAAGAGAGAAAATATGATAGCTTTTTCGTTTTGTTTTATTAATAATAAAACTAGTCAAAATGGGTAACCAAATTTCACCTAATTTTGACTTTCCTTTCAATTTGTCTCCTATGGCCGACCACCCTATAGAAAAAGGGTCTAATTGCCCTTTAAAACCCCTCAATTTTGATCCTCTAAAAAATTAACACCTTTAGCTATCAAATTAGGAATTTTGCACTTTATGCGATTTAGTCCTTTTTCGCAATTGGGCTCACAAACGTTAAAATTAACCTACCAAATTTTTCATGCACTAATATAATCATGCTAGAACATCAAAATCATAATAAAATAAATTTTATAACTTTGGATTTGTGGTCCTGAGACCACTATTCTAACTAGGCCCTAAATCGAGCTGTTACAAAAGTTAAGTCCGCGATTCATTGGGCCGTATGAATCTATTGAAAGAATAGGACTTGTAGCATATCTAGTTGCCTTACCGTCAGAGCTTGAAAAGATACATAATATTTTTCATGTTTTGATGCTACGTCGATATAGATCAGATTCGTCACATGTAATTTCTCCAATTGATGTTGAGATACAGTCTGATTTATCGTATAACGAATAACCGATCAGGATTTTGGCTTGAGAAATCAAAGAATTGAGAAATAAACGTATAGCACTTGTGAAGGTTCTTTGGCATAAACACAGGATAGAGGAAGCTACATGGGAACCCGAGGAAGCTATGCGAAAATAGTACCCTAACCTTTTTACCGGTAAGATTTTCGGGGACAAAAATCCCTAAAAGGGGGAGAGTTGTAACAACTCGTTTTTAGGTCAAATCAAAATAGTGGTTTTGAAACCACTTAACCGAGTCAAAATATTTATTTTATTATTTTATTAAGGTTTACAACATGATAGAAAGATAGTAGAAAAGTTTCGTACTGAAATATTATTGTTTAAATGCTTAATTAGGCAAAAAGGACTAAATCGCTTAATGAGTAAAAGTAGAGTTCTATTGCTTAAAAGCATTATATGGATATATATTGAAATATAGGTTAGTGGAATTCATGGCTCGGTAATTTGGTAAATAAAATTATTTTTAAAGGTTGGTTAGGTAAATTTAATAATAATAGATAAAATAAATAAAACAAATACAAAAAAAATAATGGAAAATATGCTTCATTCTTGCCGAAATACAAATAAAAGAGAAGTAGAAAAGAGTTCTAGGGTTCGGCACTCTGGAAGCTTAATTCGGGTATGGTCTTTGTTCGGTTTTTGATAATTTTTACGTTTCTGATATCGTTGCTTAGTATTCTATCAAACCCATACCCTAATTGATGAAATTGTTAATGTTTTCATGAGATGATGTTGATGAATATGTGAGCTTCATGATGTTTATTTAGGATTATGAAAGCTTGGTAATGGACAACTATGTTTTGTATTTGGATGTTTAATGATTTTGCTAATTGTGGATTAAATTGTGAAAATGAGAAACTGGGGGGTTAAAATATGAAATTAATGAAAGATGTGGGTTTATATGGAATACATGAACATTCAGCTAAGCATGGGTATAAGGAAATCTTGTGTATTTTGTGTATTTGTGATAAGGACTAAGTTGTAAAAAATTGAAAAATATAGGGGCAAATGTGTAAATTTTCCAAAATATGACTTATGGACTAAATTGAATAGCTTGAATACTTAATATGTTGAATTTGATAATATATAGACCAAGATAAGACGAGTTCAGGTTTAGATCGGGGAAAGGAAAAGATTAACGAGTAGCCGTTAGTTGTTATCCGAGCAACTCGAGGTAAGTTCATTTAATTAGAATCGAACTTTAAATTTGTTGTATATATTTGAAATGAATGTATTTAGATTCAATATATTTTATTAATGGAATTAGGATGCCAAAATAAGTGCTGACCGTGAAATATGATTCCCGTTTGAACCGTAGAAAGTTGTAGGATACAAGTGACATGTCACTAGTGTTACCGTTTGGTCGAGCTCTTGCATTTGTTGTAGACTCACCATAGCTCGTATGAGCTTACCGTTTTAGCTTTATGGACTTACCATTCAGCTCTTTGGAGCTTACTGTTTATCAGCTTGGAAGGAGCTTACCGATCATGGCTCGAAAGAGCGAAATTGATGATGAATTGACGAATCTCCGATTTATACACTTAATGTGTATCACCCGAGTATCCCTCGATATTTCAGTAGGTTCAACGGGCATTATACCAATATGATATATGAAGATTATATGATACAAGAGCTATAAGATTTATAGGAATTATAAGTTACATGAATTACATGGATTTTATGATATATGAATGCAATGATACTTGGTTTACATGAAATGTTAGATGACTAACTTGTGAATGGTGATGTAAATAGGCATTATGAGCAAATGGACTGAATTGTAATTTGTTATAATGCTTTTTGTCATTTGGTAAGTTTAATTCTATATTATATGTGCTTACTAAGCTTAATGCTTACTCTGTTTATTTTCTCCTGTTTTATATATTCGCAAGCTTGCTTTATCCGGAGAAAGTCAGAGATTATTATCACACTATCCAGACGAATTTTTGGTACTTTTGGAACTCATGGAAGATATGTAAATATGTCATTTATAAGCTAGTTTATAGGTTATGAAGCATGATCATCTTATGTTAATGATTTTTTATGTGAACTTGGTATATGAACAAGCTATATAATATGGCTTGAAGTAGTAATGGTTGTTTTGATTGTATATAAGTGATTTCATATGATATGTTTTGGCTTATAAAAGATGGAATGGATGATGCAAATGTTTTTTTGAGATGTGGTTTATACATGCTTGGTTCATGAATACAAAATTGGCATATTTGAATGATATCAAATGAGGTATGTGTGCATGAATATGTTGGTAATGACATGATACATATTAAGTTGATATGAATTGTTTGAAATGCCTATTATGTTATTGAATTGTTTGAGATTTGGGGCATGTTTGGAATTGGTATTATATATTATAAAATGTATATGAAATGGTTGCCTATTGATGTGTAAATGTGGTACAAATTGCTTGTGTTTTAGGGTGGCAAAATGGATTTACAATTAGCTTAATTTTGCCTACACGGGTTAAGACACGGGCGTGTGTCTCAGCCGTGTTGCTCAAAGGCCATTTCGAAATGAGCCTGAGCAGGCTACACGGTCACACGCACACAGGCGTGTGTTAGGCCGTGTGGCCAAGTCAGTTTCGAGCACGGGCTAGACACACGGGCGTGTGACTGGCCGTGTGGTTATGTAAGTAGCCTCCCTAATTTTCACACAGCCTGGCACACGGGCGTGTCTTGTGGGCGTGTGAACAAGTCAGTATGTATGCCCTATTTTGCCACGGCCTAGACACACGGGCGTGTCTGATGCCGTGTGAAGCACACGGCCTGTTCACATGGGCGCGTGATAGTTGAAATGCTGAAAACTTTCTAAGTCTCTGAAATTTGTAATATGTTACAGTTTGGTCCCTAATGCTTGATTAAAGTTTGATATGTTTGTTTTAAATATATAATGGATGTTAATGAATGTTAAAGATTGAATTATGATGTTTCTGAATAAATAATTGTTCTGAATTGAATTACAAGTCTGGTAATACCTCTTAACCTATTCTGGCGACGGTTACAAGTTAGGGGTGTTACACTTCCTCTCACAGCAGGGTTGCTCGATCTTACATTCTGAGACTTATCTTTTTCATCAAGCTCAGGACAATCCCGAATAAAATGTTCACGTGAGCCACATCTAAAACTGGCTTTATCATTCAATCTACACTCTCTAAAATGTCATTTTCTACATCATCCACATTCAGGTTTATTTGTTCTAACATTACCCATACTTGCCACTGACACAGTTGGAGTTTTTGAACTCGTAACTTGTTTCCCACGATCTCTACTAGAGTATTCTACTGGTATATTTGATCGGCTAAACAAATCTCAAGATTTCTTTGATGAATAATGATACGGCTTACTCATTGATCTTTTTCTTGAGTCTCTAGCTTAAGAATCTATCTCTCTCTTTTCTTTGTAAAGATCCTCAGCTTTACAAGCCCTTTCAACCAGAACGACGAATTCTTTCAACTCAAGAATTCCAATTAGTAGTTTTATATCTTCATTCAACCTGTCAACGAGCCATTTACACATAATTTCCTCAGTTGACACATACTCTCGAACATATTTGCTTAACCGTACGAATTTTTTTTCATATTCAGTGACAGTCATCTGACCTTGTTTCAACTCTAGAAATTTTTTATGCTTCTGATCAAGAAATCTTTGACTAATGTACTTCTTTCAGAATTTAGATTGGAAAAACTCCCAAGAACCTTATTCTTTAGGAACCACAGATATCAATGTTTTCCACCAATGGTACGCATTATCTTTCAGCAAAGATACAACACAGTTGATACATTCATCAGGAGTACAAGACAATTCATCAAATACTCGAATCGTGTTTTCGAACCATAACTCAGCTTTCTCCGCATCATCATCAATTGTAGCCCAGAGCTGATCAGCCCCATGTTTCCTAATCTTATCTACTGGTGGCTTGTTTAACTGTACCAGATCTACACCTTGAGGAATAGCAGGGATTTATTGAGGAACAGATGGGGGTGGAGGGGTTTGAGCAGCTAGATTTGTTCGAACGAACTCCGTGAACCACTCACTCATCATCTGGAAAAAGGCTTATTTCGGCTCTCCCTCGTAGTTACTCGTTATAGGTCTAGAGTCAGATGGCGCTGCCCCTTGAGTAGGAGTAGCCGCGTTACTCTCTACATCATCAACTACAGCTCTTTCAGGATCCATTACTATACGAAAACATAATTTAAGCTGTCAGGAATCATCACACTATCGCGGAGTATATATGGCATGTATAGCTAGACTCTCACACACTCTACGTTAGTCCTAGAATCGACTACTTTGTAGCTCTGACACTAATAAAATGTAACATCCCTAACCTGTATCCACCACTGGAATAAGGCTATAAGGCAACAACTTACAGCACACAACATACATTTCTCATACATGAATCCATTATCACATAAACATCAATCAAAAATAATTACATTGTCCCTTATAAGGCATTACGAGAACTTAAAACATGCTTGGAGGAGGTTTGGGACAAAACTGATAACATTTTTAAACTTTGGAAAAACTTAGAAAATTTTCATGCATACAGGGACCACACGCCCATGTGAAAAGGCTGTGTGCCTCACACGGCCACGGCCACGCCCGTGTCACAGGCCGTGTGGAAACAGGGCATACATCCTGACTTGCATCACACGGTATTTTTCATATAGATTTCATGCCATTTAAAATCCATCCATTCAATAACCAATTCATACCCAAAAACTTACCAATTCATCATCTTAAAACCAAGCCACAACATGCCATTTTTCAAACAATAATACACCAATTGACAACTAGCTAATTGAGCAACTACATAACCATCACAACAACCATACCAATCATGCAAAAACACAAGGAAATTTATAAATCACATATCACTTACCAAACTCATAAATTAAGTCAACCTATTTGGCCAAATACACACAAACATTTACATCATATTCAAGCCAACTCTCATGGCTAATATCATAACTCAAAACATATCATCATAACACTAGCCTAGACATGTCATATACCATATTTACAAAGCATCAAAAGTACCAACAAGTTCATCGATATGTGATGATGTTTCCTGATGATCCCCGAGTCCGAGCTAGCTTCGATTATATATAAAATAGGGAAATAACACACAAAGTAAGCTTAAAAGGCTTATTAAGCCATAAACAAATGAATTATCTTGTGAAACATTATCCTTTCCATCATATAGAAAAATTATGAATAAGCACATATAAATTCACAAACCTTTCTTATTGTATATCTATTCAAGAAACACATGTAAATTCAACAAATACTTCTCTTTTCAATACTCGTATGAATCTCATATGTACTTGTATCGCTTAATTCAATGACACATTCTTTCTCGTCTTGACATTGCCCGTTGAACCTTTTGGAATCGTTAAGGATACTCAAAAATCACATATAGCTCATACAATGTCATATCTCAGATATGGTCTTACATGTTATCACATATCGATGCCAATAGCCTAACTATGGTCTTATATGAAATTGAATGACGATGCCAATGTCCCAGACATGGTCTTATACGTAATCACATAATGATAATCCTAATGTCATGACATTTGTATCCTATACTATTCTTGAGGTTCGTACGGGACTTTCAGATATTGTAACCTTATCGATTCTTTCTCGTATTTGATCATTCAATATTCAATGCAGTTCAATGACAAATAAACATATATAATTCAAATTAAAGACATTTATTTGCATATGAACTTACCTAGTATTCGGGATAAACGGACCGGATCAACTATTCGATAACCTTTGATTTTCCCCGATCTAAATCCGATTTCTTTCTTTCTTGATCTATATACATTCAAAATTAACTCATTTATTCATCAATTCATTCAACTCAGTCCACAGACACATATTTAGAAATTTTTACACTTTAACCCCTAAAGTTCTACATTTTTATAATTTAGTCCCTAATTCACAAATACACAAAATTCATGAAATTTAATTAAACCCAAACCTAGCCGAATTCTCTATAAGTCATTAACAACCCATTCTTTTCATTTATTCACACATTTAACCACATATTTTACACCTTTCACAAATTAATCCCTAAATTGCATTTTTACCTAAAATCACTTTACAAAACATTTAAATCTATCAACAATTAATCATTTTCCATTATCAAACATTTAAAAACTCAAGCATTCAACAATGGCACTTCATGAAATCATTAACAAATTAAAATTTAAGGCACGGGCTAGCTAGAATACGAAGCAACGATTAGAGAAATGTAGAAATCATCAAAAATCGAGCAAAGAACACAACTTAATCAAGAAAAATAAGGGTTGAACCCTAAAACAACACCTTTGGCTTCTTTTATTTTGATTTTCGGTTATAGATGAAGAAAATAAAGATGAAAGTGGTGTTTGTTTTATTTATTTGACTTAATAACCAAATTACCATATTAACCCTTAATAATAAAACATTTAAATCATCTAATATAAGGCCATCTATGTCAAATTCCACTATCAATGGTATAATAACATCATAAGGACCTTTCATTTAGTAAATCATAGCAAGTAGACACCTTTAACAAGTAGAATGCAACTTTTACATTTTACGTGATTTAGTCCTTTTTCTCAAATTGAACTATTAAACGATAAAATTAACTCACAAAATTTGCACACATATATACTATCATGCTGTAAACACCAAAAATAATATTAAAATAATTTTTTGACAATTGATTTATGGTTTCAAAACCACTATTTCGATTTAGCTAAAATCGAGCTATTACAACTCTCCCCCTTTAGGGATTTTCGTCCCCGAAAATATTACCAGTGAATAGGTTAGGGTATTGCTTTCTCATATCATCCTCGGGTTCTCATGTAGCTTCTTCAACACCGTGCTGATGCCATAATACTTTCACTAATGTGATTCTCTTATTTCTCAGCTCTTTGATCTTACGAGCTAAAATTCGAATCGGTTCTTCAGCATAAGACATATCAGACTGAATTTCAACCTCGGTTGGGGAAATGACATGCGAAGGGTCTGATCGATATTGTCAAAGCATTGACACATGAAACACGTTATGTATTTTCTCTAACTCAGATTGTAAAGATAGTCGATAAGCAACTGACCCAATTCGCTCAATAATCTCATACGGTCCGATGAATCGCGGACTTAATTTCCCTTTTCGACTAAACCGCAATATCTTGTTCCACGACGACACTTTCAAAAACTTTTTATCCCCGATTTGAAACTTAATATTTTTTCGTTTCAAGTCTGCATATGATTTCTTTCGATCTGACGCCACTTTCAAACTATCGCGAATTACTTTCACTTTTTTTCTGTCTCTCTGATCAGGTTAACCCCGTGAATCTTATTTTTGCTGAGCTCACTTCAATACAAGGGTATTCGACATTTACGACCTTATAAATCTTTGTATGGTGCCATCTTTATACTCGATTGAAAGTTATTATTGTAAGTAAGTTCAATCAACAGTAAATATTTCTCCCAGCCACCTCCAAACTCAAGAATGAAACAACGCAACATATCCTCAAGTATTTGAATAACTCGCTCGGATTTACCATCCGTTTGTGGGTGAAACGCAGTGCTAAAATGCAACTTTGTACCTAAAGTTTCTTGCAATTTCTTCCAAAATCACGATGTGAACCTCGGATCTCTATCCAAAATAATAGATAGTGGCACTCCTTGCAATCAAACAATCTCTAAAATATACAACTCAGCCAATTTATCAAGTGAATAATTTGTACGTACAAGAATGAAATGAGTCAGTTTTGTCAGTCTGTCAACAACAACCCAAATTGCATCTTTCGTTCTCGGAGATAAGGGCAAACTCGATACAAAATCCATTGTTACTCTATCCCACTTCCACTTGGGAACCATAATAGGTTGTAATAAACCTGATGGCACTTGATGTTCAACTTTGGCCTGCTAACAAATCAAACATTTTGAAACAAATTCTGAGATATCTTGTTTCATACCATGCCACCAATAAAACTGTTTCAAATCATCATACATTTTCGTGCTTCCCGGATGTATTAATAAACGACTATTGTGTACTTCTCTTAAAATCTTTTGAATAAGCTCAAAATTTCTTGGAACATATATTCTATCACGAAATATCAAACAGTCATCAGGCCCTATTAGAAACTCAGAATCAGAAATTGACTCACACTGAACCCAATTTTGCTTGCAATTCATTATTAAATTTTTGAGCCTCACAAATCTGCTGTAGAAATAATGTCTCGCTTTCAACTCAGCTACTATCGAACCGTCAGCAGACAAAGCTAATTGTGTGTTCAAAGCACGTAAAGTGAATAAAGACTTTTGGCTCAAAGCACAAGCAACTACCTTCGCTTTCCCCAGATGATAGTCAATTACTAATTCATAGTCTTTTAATAATTCTAACCATCTTTGTTGTCGCAAACTCAAGTCTTTTTGAGTCATTAGATATTTCAAACTTTTGTGATCGGTATAGATATGACATTTCTCACCGAATAAGTAATGATGCCAAATTTTCAATCCGGACACTATCGCGGCTAACTCTAGATCATGTGTTGGATAATTATTTTCATGTGGCTTCAGCTGTCTCGAGGTATAAGCTATAACTTTTCCTTCCTACATCAAAACATCTAGACCATTTAACAATGCATCACTAAAAACTACAAATTCTTTACCCGAATCAGGCTGAATTAACACTGGTGCCTCTGTCAATAATGTTTTCAACTATTCATAACTCTGCTGGCACTTTTCTGACCACTTAAACATGACATCTTTTTGAAGCAATCGTGTCATCAGAGTCACAATCATCAAGAAACCTTTCAAAAATCGTCTATAATAGTCGGCTAGTCCTAGAAAACTACAGACTTCAGATACATTTCTTGGATGCTTCCAATCTATAATCGTAGATATTTTTCTCGAGTTAACATGGATACTTGCGTTGAAACTATATGTCCCAAAAAACCAACCTCTCGTAGCCAAAACTCACATTTACTAAACTTTGCAAACAACTATTTATCTCTCAAAGTTTGTAATACGATTCTAAAATGCTCGGCATGTTCAGATTCATCACGAGAGTAGATCAAAATGTCATCAATAAATACTACTACAAATCGATCTAAATACAACCTAAAAATCTGGTTCATTAGGTCCATAAAAACAACAGGTGCATTTGTTAATTCGAAAGGCATAACTAGGAATTCGTAGTGTTTGTACCTTGTTCTAAATGCAGTCTTTGGCATATCCTAGTCTTTAACTCGCAACTGGCAATAACCTGATCTTAAATCAATTTTTGAAAACATTGTTGCCCATTTTAACTGATCTGACAAATCATCTATTCATGGCAAAGGGTATTTATTCTTGATCATCACTTTGTTGAGCTGTCGATAGTCTATACACATTCTCATTGTGCCCTCTTTCTTTTTCACAAATAACACCAGTGCACCCCAAGATGAAAAACTCAGTCTAGCAAAACCTCTATCTGTCAATTCTTGCAACTGAGCTTTTAATTCTTTTAACTCTGTCGGATCCATTTCGTACGAAGCTATTGATATCGGCGTTGTACCCGGTACTAATTCAATACCAAACTCAACTTCTCTGTTAAGTGGTAAACCCAGTAACTCTTCAGGAAATATATCTGGATACTCGCACACAACTGGTACTGATTCAATCTTTGTTTCTGTTACTTTCATATCAAGTACATAAGCAAGATAAGCTTTACACCCCTTTTTCACAAATCTCTGAGCTAACATAGACGAGATCAAAACTGGCAAACTATTTAGATCATCAGATTCAATTTTAATAATCTCATTGCTCTCACATTTCAGTTCAATCGTCTTTCGTCTACAATCCACTATAACATTATGCGTCGTTAGCCAATCCATACCCAAAATCATATCAAATTCATCGAATGGCAACAACACTAGATTAGCCAAAAAATAGAAATCCCGATGCGTTAACGGACAATTCTTACAGACTTTGTCAACCAAAACCCATTTGCCTAAGGGGTTCGATACTCTAATCACAAATTCAGTAGACTCTACAGGCAAAGTCTTACTAGATACTAAATTCATACATATATAAGAATGAGTTGATCTTGGATCTATCAATGCAATCACATTAGTATCATAGAGAGTGAAAGTACTGGTGATAACATTTGGAGATAACGTTTCTTTGCGAGCGCGAATACGTAGGCTTTGGCAGGTGCTCTGGCATCGGATCTAACAGTAATATCTCGAGTTGCACCTCTACCACCACTCATATTTCCAGCATTACAGAATGATCTTCCTCTCACAATAGGGTTGCTTGATCTTACATTCTGAGACTTATCTTTTTCATCAAGCTCAAGACAATCCCGAATGAAATGTTCATGCGAGCCATATCTAAAACAGGCTTTATCATTCAATCTACACTCTCCAAAATGTCATTTTCCACATCATTCACATTCAAGTTTATTTTTTCTAACATTACCCACACTTGCCACTGACACAGCTAGAGTTTTTGAACTCGTAACTTACTTCCCACGATCTCTACTAGAGTATTCTACTGGTATATTTGATCGGCTAAACAAATCTCGAGATTTCTTTGATAAAGAATGATATGGCTTACTCATAGATCTTTTTCTCGAGTCTCTAGCTTAAGAATCTGCTTTTTCTTTTCTTTGTAATGCCCCGTACCCGAGACTGTCGCTGGATTCGAACACGAGGTGTTAATAGACTTAATTCATTACTTAAACCTCTCAAACAATTTATTTTTTAAAAATTTCCAGTCAAGCTAGCAATCTGCATCATAGTCTCTTAAAAATTCATATCTCGAGTTTTGAAACTCAAAATCCAATTCCGTAAATTTTATCTAAAACTAGACTCATATATCTATTTACTAATTTTTTTTCTAGAATTTTTGGTCAAGCCAATTAGTACAGTTTATTAGTTAAATTCTCCCCTTTTGTGGTTCGATCGCTCTCGACTCTCTGTGTATTACGAATCAGATATCTCTCTGTAAAGAATTTAATGTCTATGAAATTTGTTTCTCTTAAAACTAGACTCAATAAGAAATTTATACATATAAATAATGACTTCTAATTACTTTTTTACAATTTATTATGAATTTTTAAATTCAGAACAGGGGATCCAAAAATCACTTTGACCCTGTTTCACAAAAATTCAAATATCTCATAAAATATAATTCATATACATGTTTTGTTCAATCCATATGAAAATAGACTCATTAATATTCAATTTCATAACTTAATCATCATTTAATTCCATTTCTACTATTTTTAGTGATTTTTCAAATTTACATCACTGCTGCTGTCAGATTCTGTTTTATGGCAAATTTCACTTTACTAAGGATTTTCATGGACTAAATATCATTTTAAACATACATAACATCAAATATGACTTAGATTGGCCATTCCAATGGCTAATCATTTAAAAACCCTTTTCTTACCAAACCATAGCCATATCATAAGATCATTTACACAAAGTGAGTATTTTACCATACATGCCACATTCAAAACACACAAGCCATTTTACCAATTTAGGCCTTCAGATAGTGTGAACGAGTCTTCGACCTATCCCGATTCTCAAGTCGGCTTGTCAAAACTACAATGAAAGAAAAGGAGGGAGTAAGCACAAATGCTTAGTAAGTTCACATGCAAATAGCAAGTAACATAATCACACAATCCCACAAAAACATTATTTGCATAAACAACACCAAGACATTCATGTTTCATTTGTATTTAATATCTTTCTACGATTTCATCATACCAAGTTTTCAACCCGAGGGTTTAAGCACATACCTGTCAAAATTTCTCATTTACCACACTTACCAACATGTCACCTTCATTTTAGGTCTTCTCCTTATTCACTTAAGATTCACCCGTTGAATACATCGGAATATAATTCGAATACGCGGATCTAATGAACATAAGAGCCATACCCGCAACTAGACAAACTCAATAGCCTGCGGAACTTATGTAGCCAAGCTACCATGTAACCCGCCCATAAGTGAACTCGGACTCAACTCAACGAGCTCGGGCGTTCGCATCCATAAGTGAACTCGAACTCAACTCAACGAGCTCGGATGCCTAGTCACATCTCACGAACTCGGACTCAACTCAACGAGTTCGGAACTCAATATCCTAGTGACATGTCACTTGTATTCTAATCTATTCCCAAGGTTCAAATGGGCTTTTTCCTCAATCACACATCTTTGCCGTCTTCCACAGAATATCGAAACCGATACTCGGTAGCAATTCATATTTAACAAGTAATAAACATAATTTGCATATTACTCAATAATAACCACAAAGCATAATATTTCATAATAATAATCATCATATCATATAAATATCATTAAGTTAATTAAAATGACAATTATGTTACTACATTTACACATGAATTTACCTCGGTACAAAATTATTAGCAATCGAGCCTATTCTTCGTAAACTTTGTTTTTTCCCTCGATCGCGACTTGAATCCTGTTTCTCTTGATCTATAATGCCAAATTAATCTTATTTAATACATACATTCATCAAAACAGCATTTAATACAAACTTTGGCAAAATTACATTTTTGCCCCTAAACTTTTCTTTTGCCCCTAGGCTCGGGAATTAAACTTCATCCCTTATTCTTATGTTTTATGACACGCTGATCATTTTTCGCTTCTATGGTAACATCAAATTCACACTCTAACATGTACTTATGACTATTAGGTATTTTTATCGATTAAGCCCTTTTACTCGTTTTCACTTAAAACCGAGTAGTACAAGTTGTCTAACATAATTTAAAACCTCATTTTCTATCATAAAACACCAAAATACACAAATTTCACCTATGGGTTTTTTTCCAAATATGAACCCTAGGTTGAATTATTGCTAGCATAAGCTTAATCGAGCTACCAGGATTTCAAAAACGTAAAGAACATTAAAAACGGGGCTTGGAATCACTTACTATGGAGCTTGGAAGCTTGAAACAAACCCTAGCTATGGAGAACCCTTGAAATTTTAGCCTAATGAAGAAGATGGACAAAAATTGGCTTTTAATTTTGTTTTTAATTCATTTTAATAACTAAATGACCAAAATGCCCTTACTACTAAGCTTTCCAAAAATTCCATCCATGTCCAATTTTTGTCCATAGACTTAGAAATTGGTCAAATTTCTATTTAAGACCTCCTCATTAATATTCCAAAACAATTTCATACTAAAAACTCCTAGAATGCAAGTTTTACAAATTATTCGATTTAGTCCCTAATTTCAATCTAAGCACTTTGGGCATAGGATTTGTGACAGTCCTAATTAGACCCTAGTCGGAATGTGGTTTCGGGACCACAAAACCGAGTCACAAAAATTTATTTTTGTTTTTAATTGCATATATTTATGTGTGATAGAGTATGTGTGAAAAAAAATAATTTAATTAAATGTTTAAAATTAGACTTAGGCATGAAAATTTTCTTGAAAGGACTTAGTTGAGAAATTTAGAAAAGATGATAGGTAAATTGAAAGGAATTAATAACAATAAAGTGAGAAGGCATGGATTTGCATGTCAAAATGCCCATTTTTGCACCTAGTGGCCGGCCAAGTAATGATGCATTCTACTAAGTTAAATTCAATTAGTATATTTAATTGTTAAGGAAATAAAATATTCATAACATAAAGATTAATAAAATAAAAAGGTGAATAAAAAAAAAGAAAAAGAAATGTTCATCTTCTTCCTTGGGAGAAAACCGAAACAAAAGGGGAAGAAAAAGAAGAGGGGAATTCCATGAGAGCAATTCGGCACCCTCTTGGTTAGTTGAAGGTAAGATTTGAAGTGTATTTGGAAATTTCTCTTTAAATGTTTAAGTAAATTTGAAATGCACCTCTTGGCCATGTCTAAAGAAATCAAGTTCTATGGTAGTTGGGCACTAAGCCGTATATCAATGTAGTAGAATTGGGGGTTATTTTTCATGTTGTTTTAAATTTTTAGATGAGAGAATGAAGTTGAACTTGTTGAATTTTTAGATGTGTAGCACATTGTGTATTCGGCCATATGTGGATTTGAATGAAATATTCATTGTGTTTGCTATTTTATTGTATGAGAGATGGCTCAATGCAAGCCGAATGAGTCATAATAGATGAGTTAAAAATGCAAAATTCAAGATTTATGGAGTAACATGAGTAGTTGACTGAAATATGAAAGAAGGAAATAGATTATTATTTTTATGTTTTGAGAGTGAAAAACATAATAAAAACATAGTAGTTTAAGAGAATACTTTAGTTTAAGTGATGAGTAGAATTTAGTTAAAATAGCTTGTTATGATATATGTGTGTGTGTTTGCCGATTTTAAATTAGATAGATTGAGTAATTACAATGGACATTAAGGTGTTGAGTTTATGGAATTAAAGAAATATGAGTTTGATAGATTTAAATGAATACTACCCGAAAACAAACTTAACTAGTAAAAATGTTAAAATATGAATTGCTGAAAATGATCTTGTGGTATATTAAAATATTGAAGTAGATGAGAAGCATGTCGGATAAGCATTAAATTGAAGATTATTTGAAGTCTATGTTTAAGCAAATACCGAATCTTTGTGTGTGTGTATATGAGATAGAAGTATAATTGGGGCCATGATGATTTAATTATTTTATTTGTTTAGCCGGAGTTGGAGCTCAAGATCAAAGGGAGCCAAGTTCAGCAAAAGGAAAAAACAAAAGTAGTGGAGTAGTCGACCGGAGTTGTTCATCCAATTAAAAGGTAAGTCCTTAAGTAAACGAAGTCATAGTAAACTTTGAACAATGAGGGCACAAATTAACGTAGATAAGATATTATGGTATATACGAATTCTTGGACATCAAGGGTGAAATTACTAAATAATCTATGATAATGTAATGATTGAAGATAGGAAAATATTGCACTATGTGTGCGAGGCTTTGTGGCACTATGTGTGCGAGAAAATATTGCACTATGTGTGCGAATAAATAAGAGCACTATGTGTGCCAACTATTCAATCGAGCACTAAGTGTGCAATGGCGATCGTGGAGTACTATTTGTGGCAATTAAGGATGCAATTAAACAATAAATTGGAAATTTGATTGATAAATGATGTGGCTAGGTTTGTGCTCTAAATGTATTTTCAGCTTCGTATATTATATATTCATATATATATATATATATATATATATGTATACGTCAATGGTTGTGTATGATATCGCCATGGTATTTAATTGTGAATATTCAAAGTAGGAGTACTTGGTGTGTTTGGGTAAATATGTAACAAATGCATATAGTACGTTTGTGATATAATATATCCTTGTGAGATCATGGTTGAACTCGAATAGTATTGAGTTAACTATTCATAATAAATATAAATCATTATTATAATATTGAAATTTCTTAGGACTTACTGAGTTAATAACTCACTCGGTGTGTTTTGGTTTTGGTATAGATCATCTTATCGAGGAAAGCTTGGAACCATCACGAAGTCATCACAACTTTCATCAAACTTTTTGGTACTTTTGTTTTAAACTTTAGTAGACATTATGGCATGTATAGGAGAGAAATTTTGGGAGGTTTGCTAATCCGATATATTTGTATATAAAGCCATACGAATATGGCTAAAGTTTTATCTATATGAATTTGGAAATGTTTTGGTTATAAATCCTATAAGTTAATCAACTTGAATTAAAATTTCATACTTGTGATATGTTTAAACTGTACTTCTTATGTATGGATATTCGGTCAATAAGGGTTAAATCATTGCATGAATAGAAGGGTTTTAATCGGGTAATGGTATTCGTTAAGCTTACGTGTTTTATCGAAGAATTGAGTAGATTATGTTATATGAACCTACTTTAGTAATCACCATGGATGTTTGAGTGTTACATTTTATTGGTATCAGAGCTACGGTTTAGTCAGTTCTAGGACTACCGCAGCGCGTATAAATCTAGCTATACATGCCATAATGTTAGTATATGATAGCGTGATGACTTCTGACGGTTGAAATTATTGTTTGAATCAGTAAATGGAACCCAATTTAGAGAGAGCCTTAGCGGATGATGTTGAGAGTGTAGCGGCTGCTCCTGCGCAAGGGACACCGCCTGTTGAACCTCAATCATCTGCGAATCATCAAAATGATGGGGCAAAACAAGCCTTCTTACCATGATGAATGAGTGGGTCGCACAGTATGCCCAAACTAACCCGGCTGCTCAACCATTCCTGAATTTAAATAATCTGCCTCAGGTGCCCATAATACCAGCAAATACTGATTCGTTAAGGCCAAGTAAACCTCCTGTAGACTTGATTAGAAAGTGCGGGGCCGAAGAATTTCGAGCTATAGCTACTGATGATGCTGAAAGGGCCGAGTTTTGGCTTGATGACACCATCCGTGTTTTTGAAGAGCTGTCTTGCACACCTGATGAGTGTCTAAAGTGTGCCATATCCTTAATGCGGGATTCGGCCTACTATTGGTGGAGAACCCTGATTTCTATTGTTCCAAAGGAACGAGTTACTTGGGATTTCTTTCAGGCGGAGTTTCGTAAGAAGT
Organism: Gossypium anomalum; assembly: GCA_025698475.1. NCBI lineage: Eukaryota > Viridiplantae > Streptophyta > Magnoliopsida > Malvales > Malvaceae > Gossypium > Gossypium anomalum. The sequence goes on along the minus strand of CM046958.1, from coordinate 31,051,704 downwards.
ATATTAGTCAACGATTCATTGATCAAAAGCGTAAGGAATTTTTGGAGCTCAAACAAGGTCGTTTGACAGTATCTGAATACGAACGTGAGTTTGTAAGACTCAGTAGATATGCCCGGGAGTGTGTAGCTGATGAAGTCGCCATGTGTAAAAGATTCGAAGAAGGATTGAATGAAGATTTAAAGCTACTAGTGGGTATTTTAGAAATAAAAGAATTTGTAACTTTAGTGGAACGGGCTTGCAAGGCTGAAGAGCTTGGAAAGGAGAAAAAGAAAGCTGAATCTGAAGCCAAAGATTTTCGAAAAAGATTGGCGGGTAAAACTCCTTTCTCGGCTGGAAAGAAATTCAGAGACGACAGTAATAAATCGAAGGCGACTACAGGAATTTCTATTAGGGAGCGACCATCAATGGACTCTCGAGCTACTTCGATAGCTAGTGTTGGTAGCGATCGGCAAGAAAAACCTGAATGTCCACAATGTAGAAGACGACATGTAGGTGAATGCTGGGGTAAGTCTATCAACAGAGCCTGTTATAGATGCGGGTCGAGAGATCATTTCATTCGAGATTGCGTGGAACCTGACAAGAGAAGTAAGATACAAGGTGCAAGATCGAGTGGTACAGCGACTAGAGGTAGACCACCAAGAAACACAGAAGGTAGGGGTGGTAGTCAGAGGGGGACTTCTGATACGGCTGTTCGATCTGAAACTCGTGCTCCTGCCAGAGCTTATGCCATTCGCGCGCGAGAGGAGGCATCCTCCCCTGGTGTTATCACGGGTACTTTCACTCTTTTTAATACTGATGTGATTGCATTGATTGACCCTGGTTCTACTCATTCTTATGTATGTGAGACCTTAGCATCCAGTAAGACTCTACCTGTTGAGTCTACTGAGTTTGTAATTTGAGTGTCAAATCCCCTGGGTCGATTTGTACTGGTTGACAAAGTGTGTAAGAAATGCCCTCTGATAATCCGAGATTCCTGGTTTCCGGCCGATTTGATGCTTTTACCTTTCGACGAATTTGATATTATCCTCGGTATGGATTGGTTAACTGTACATGATGCAGTTGTGAATTGCAAAAGAAAACCCATTGATTTGAGGGGCGCAACTAACGAGATTGTCCGAGTTGAGTCTACTGACTTGAACAGAATGACAACAGTAATATCCTCGATGATCGCTCAGAAATATGTGAGAAAGGGGTGTAAAGCATATCTTGCGTACGTACTTGATAGCAAGGAGTCAGAAAAGAAAATTGAATTAGTACCAGTAGTTTTTGAATATTCAGATGTTTTTTCGGATGAGTTACCGGGATTACCACCTGTTCGAGAAGTAGAATTCGGCATTGAGTTTGTATCTGGTACCACACCAATTTCGATAGCTCCATATCGCATGGCACCAACAGAATTGAGGGAATTAAAAACTCAGTTGCAAGAGTTGACGGATAGAGGTTTCGCTCGACCGAGTTTCTCACCTTGGGGTGCACCAGTATTGTTTGTGAAAAAGAAAGACGGAACCATGAGAATGTGCATCGACTATCGCCAATTGAATAAAGTGACAATAAAGAATAAATATCCGTTACCACGTATTGATGACTTGTTTGATCAGCTAAAGGGAGCCTCAGTCTTTTCAAAGATAGATTTGAGATCGGGTTACTATCAGCTGCATGTTCGAGAATCAGACATACCTAAAACTGCCTTCAAAACGAGGTATGGTCACTACGAGTTCTTAGTGATGCCGTTTGGGCTCACTAATGCCCCTGCGATATTTATGGACTTGATGAATCGAATCTTTAGACAGTATCTGGATCGGTTTGTAGTGGTATTTATAGATGACATATTGATTTATTCACACGATGAAGTCGAACATGCCGAGCACCTGAGATTAGTGTTACAGATTTTACGAGATAAGCAGTTGTATGCTAAATTCAGTAAATGTGAGTTCTGGTTGAGAGAAGCCTCGGGTATTAGAGTTGATCTGGGCAAAATATCAGCAATCCTTGATTGGAAACCCCCAAGGAATATCACTAAAGTTCGGAGCTTTTTGGGACTTGCCGGTTACTACAGACGATTTGTAAAGGGTTTCTCGATGATAGCCACCCCAATGACGAAACTACTTCAAAAAGATGTTAAGTTTGAATGGTCGGAAGAATGTCAAAAAAGTTTTGATCAATTGAAAACTTATTTGACTGAAGCCCCGGTGCTAGTACAGCCCGAATCCGGTAAAGAATTTGTCATTTATAGCGATGCATCCTTACTTGGGTTGGGTTGTGTGCTGATGCAAGAAGGTCGAGTTGTAGCTTACGCGTCGAGGCAATTGAAGCCACATGAGAAAAACTATCCGACCCATGATCTCGAATTAGCTGCCATCGTATACGCTTTGAAAATATGGCGACACTACTTGTTTGGAGAGAGGTGTCATATATATTCGGATCACAAAAGTCTCAAATATTTGATGACTCAAAGAGATTTGAATCTGCGACAAAGACGTTGGCTTGAGTTGTTGAAAGATTATGAGCTTGTTATTGATTATCACCCGGGAAAGGCTAATGTGGTTGCCGATGCTTTAAGTCGCAAGTCACTATTTGCCTTACGAGCAATGAATGTACACCTGTCTGTTTCATCTAATAGTGTGTTAGTAGCAGAATTGAAAGCCAAACCATTATTGCTTCATCAAATACGTGAATCCCAGAAAGTCGACGATGAATTGGTTGCTAAACGGGCTGAATGTGTTTCTAATGTGAAATCTGAATTTCAAATAGATGACAATGATTGTTTGAGGTTTAGAAGTCGATTGTGTGTTCCAAGAAATTCAGAACTTATTTCGATGATCTTGAGCGAAGCCCATAGTAGTCAAATGTCTATCTACCCGGGTAGTACAAAAATGTACAATGATTTGAAACGTCAGTTTTGGTGGCCTGGTAGGAAACGAGACATTTCTGATTTTGTTTCGAAGTGTTTGATATGTCAACAAGTGAAAGCGGAACATCAAGTGCCTTCAGGATTACTTCAGCCGATCATGATACCCGAATGGAAGTGGGATCGAGTCACGATGGATTTTGTATCTGGGTTGCCATTGTCGTCAAGCAAGAAAGATACGATCTGGGTTGTTGTTGATAGACTGACAAAGTCGGCTCATTTTATTTCTGTACGTACAGATTATTCCCTTGACAAGCTAGCTGAAATATATGTATATCAGATTGTAAGGTTACATGGAGTACCTACTTCTATTATGTCTGATAGAGATCCGAGATTCACATCGTAATTTTGGAAGAAGTTGCAAGAAGCTTTGAGTACCAAGTTACATTTTAGCACCGCTTTTCACCTCTAGACTGATGGTCAATCTGAGCGGATAATTCAGATACTCGAGGATATGTTGAGATGTTGCATTCTTGAGTTCAGTGGTTCATGGGAACGGTATTTACCTTTGATTGAATTTGCTTACAACAATAGTTTTCAATCAAGTATTAAGATGGCACCTTACGAGGCTTTGTATGGTCGTAAATGCCGTACACCATTGTTTTGGACCGAGCTTAGTGAAAGTAAAATCTTTGGGGTTGATTTGATTAAAGATGCTGAACAGAAAGTAAAAGTAATTAGTGAGAGTCTGAAAGCAGCTACAGATCGTCAGAAATTGTACGCGGATTTGAAACGAAATGACATTGAATATCAGGTCGGAGACAAAGTGTTTCTTAAAGTTTCACCTTGGGAAAAAGTGCTCAGATTTGGCCGTAAAGGCAAATTGAGTCCGAGGTTTATCGGGCCGTATGAGAGATATCGACAATTGGGCGACCGCACACTGATTAATTTTACCCCCTGAAATTGAAAAGATTCACAATGTTTTTCATGTCTCGATGCTTCGACGTTATAGATCTGATCCTTCGCACATAATTAGTCCATCAGAGGTTGAAATTCAAGCTGACTTGAGTTATGAAGAAGAGCCAATTCGTATCCTAGCTCGTGAGGTGAAAGAGTTACGAAACAAAAAGGTTCCTTTAGTAAAATTGTATGGCTCAAACACGGGATTGAAGAAGCTACTTGGGAAACCGAGAACTCTATGAAAGAACGCTACCCGAATTTATTCACTGGTAAGATTTTCGGGGACGAAAATTCTTTAAGTAGGGGAGAGTTGTGACAGTCCTAGTTAGACCCTATTCGGAATGTGGTTTCGGGACCACAAAACCAAGTCACAAAAATTTATTTTTGTTTTTAATTGCATATATTTATGTGTGATAGAGTATGTGTGAAAAAAAATAATTTAATTAAATGTTTAAAATTAGCCTTAGGCATGAAAATTTTCTTGAAAGGACTTAGTTGAGAAATTTAGAAAAGATGATAGGTAAATTGAAAGGAATTAATAACAATAAAGTGAGAAGGCATGGATTTGCATGTCAAAATGCCCATTTTTGCACCTAGTGGCCGGCCAAGTAATGATGCATTCCACTAAGTTAAATTCAATTAGTATATTTAATTGTTAAGGAAATAAAATATTCATAACATAAAGATTAATAAAATAAAAAGGTGAATAAAAAAAAAAAGAAAAAGAAGTGTTCATCTTCTTCCTTGGGAGAAAACCGAAACAAAAGGGGAAGAAAAAGAAGAGGGGAATTCCATGAGAGCAATTCGGCACCCTCTTGGTTAGTTGAAGGTAAGATTTGAAGTGTATTTGGAAATTTCTCTTTAAATGTTTAAGTAAATTTGAAATGCACCTCTTGGCCATGTCTAAAGAAATCAAGTTCTATGGTAGTTGGGCACTAAGCCGTATATCAATGTAGTAGAATTGGGGGTTGTTTTTCATGTTGTTTTAAATTTTTAGATGAGAGAATGAAGTTGAACTTGTTGAAATTTTAGATGTGTAGCACATTGTGTATTCGGCCATATGTGGATTTGAATGAAAAATTCATTGTGTTTGCTATTTTATTGTATGAGAGATGGCTCAATGCAAGCCGAATAAGTCATAATAGATGGGTTAAAAATGCAAAATTCAAGATTTATGGAGTAACATGAGTAGTTGACCGAAATATGAAAGAAGGAAATAGATTATTATTTTTATGTTTTGAGAGTGAAAAACATAATAAAAACATAGTAGTTTAAGAGCATACTTTAGTTTAAGTGATAAGTAGAATTTAGTTAAAATAGCTTGTTATGATATATGTGTGTGTGTTTGCCGATTTTAAATTGGATAGATTGAGTAATTACAATGGACATTAAGGTGTTGAGTTTATGGAATTAAAGAAATATGAGTTTGATAGATTTAAATGAATACTAACCGAAAACAAACTTAACTAGTAAAAATGTTAAAATATGAATTGCCGAAAATGATCTTGTGGTATATTGAAATATTGAAGTAGATGAGAAGCATGTCGGATAAGCATTAAATTGAAGATTATTTAAAGTCTATGTTTAAGCAAATACCGAATCTTTGTGTGTGTGTATATGAGATAGAAGTATAATTGGGGCCACGATGATTTAATTATTTTATTTGCTTAGCCGGAGTTGGAGCTCAAGATCAAAGGGAGCCAAGTTCAGCAAAAGGAAAAAACAAAAGCAGTGGAGTAGCCGACCGGAGTTGTCAATCCAATTAAAAGGTAAGTCCTTAGGTAAACGAAGTCATAGTAAACTTTGAACAAAAAGGACACAAATTAACGTAGATAAGATATTATGGTATATACGAATTCTTGGACATCAAGGGTGAAATTACTGAATAATCTATGATAATGTAATGATTGAAGATAGTAAAATATTGCACTATGTGTGCGAGGCTTTGTGGCACTATGTGTGCGAGAAAATATTGCACTATGTGTGCGAATAAATAAGAGCACTATGTGTGCCGACTATTCAATCGAGCACTAAGTGTGCAATGGCGATCGTGGAGTGCTATTTGTGGCAATTAAGGATGCAATTAAACAATAAATTGGAAATTTGATTGATAAATGATGTGGCTAGGTTTGTGCTCTAAATGTATTTTCAGCTTCGTATATTATATATTCATATATATATATATATATATATATATATGTATACGTCAATGGTTTTGTACGATATCGCCATAGTATTTAATTGTGAATATTCAGAGTAGGAGTACTTGGTGTGTTCGAGTAAGTATGTATCAAATGCATATAGTACATTCGTGATATAATATATCCTTGTGAGATCATGGTTGAACTCGAATGTATTGAGTTAACTATTCATAATAAATATAAATCATTATTATAATATTGAAATTTCTTAGGACTTACTGAGTTAATAACTCACTCGGTGTGTTTTGGTTTTGGTATAGATCATCTTATCGAGGAAAGCTTGGAACCATCACGAAGTCATCACAACTTTCATCAAACTTTTTGGTACTTTTGTTTTAAACTTTAGTAGACATTATGACATGTATAGGAGAGAAATTTTGGGAGGTTTGCTAATCCGATATATTTGTATATAAAGCCATACGAATATGGCTAAAGTTTTATCTATATGAATTTGGAAATGTTTTGGTTATAAATCCTATAAGTTAATCAAATTGAATTAAAATTTCATACTTGTGATATGTTTAAACTGTACTTCTTATGTATGGATATTCGGTCAATAGGGGTTAAATCATTGCATGAATAGAAGGGTTTTAATCGGGTAATGGTATTCGTTAAGCTTACGTGTTTTATCGAATAATTGAGTAGATTATGTTATATGAACCTACTTTAGTAATCGCCATGGATGTTTGAGTGTTACAGGATTTCATCACGAAATTTTCACACAATCATGCAATCATATCATAAACATCAAAATAATTATAAAATAATTATCTCTATCTCGGATTTGTGGTCACAAAACCACTATTCCGATTAGGCTCTAATTCGGGATATTACATTCTTTGTTAAGATCCTCAGCTTTACAAGCCCTTTCAACCAGAACGACGAATTCTTTCAACTCAAAAATTTCGACTAGTAGTTTTATATCTTCATTCAACCCGTCAACGAACTGTTTGCACATTATTTCCTCAATTGACACATACTCTCGAACATACTTGCTTAACCGTACAAATTCTCTTTCATACTCAGTGACAGTCATCTGACCTTGTTTCAACTTTGGAAACTCTTTATGCTTCTGATCGAGAAATCTTTGACTAATGTACTTCTTTTAGAATTCAGATTGGAAAAACCCCTAAGTAACTAATTATTTAGGAGCCACATATATCAACAATTTCCATCAATGGTACGCATTATCTCTCAGCAAAGATACAACACATTTGATACATTCATCAGGAGTACAAGACAATTCATCAAATACTTAGATCGTGTTTTCGAGCCATAACTAAGCTCTCTTCGCATAATCATCAACAGTAGCCTGGAACTCATCAGCCTCATGTTTCCTAATCTTATCTACTGGTGGCTTGTTTAACCGTATTAGATCTACAACTTGAGGAATGGCAGGGATTTGTTGAGGAACAGATGGGGGTGGAGGGGTTTGATCTGCCAGATTTGTTCGAACAAACTCCGTGAACCACTCACTCATCATCTGGAAAAAGACTTGTTTAGCCTTTCCCTCATGGCTACTCATTATAGCTCTAGAGTCGGATGGCGCTGCCCCTAGAGTAGGAGCAGGTGCGTTACTCTCTACATCATCAGCTACAGCTCTTTCGGGATCTATTACTATATGAAAATACAATTTAAGCTGTCAGGAATTATCACACTATCGCAGAATATATATGGCATGTATAGCTAGACTCTCACACACGCTACGTTAGTCCTAGAATTGACTACTTTGTAGCTCTGACACCAATAAAATGTAACATCCCTAACCTGTATCCATCACTGGAATAAGGCTATGAGGCAACAACTTACAGCACACAACATACATTTCTCATACATGAATCCATTATCACATAAACATCGATCAAACATAATTACATTGTCCCTTATAAGGCATTACGAGAACTTAAAACATGCTTGGAAGAGGTTTGGAACAAAACTGATAACATTTTTAAACTTTGGAAAAACTTAAAAAATTTTCATGCATACAGGGACCACACGCCCGTGTGAAAAGGCTGTGTGCCTCACACGGCCATGGCCACGCCCATGTCACAGGCCGTGTGGAAACAGGGCATACATCCTGACTTGTATCACATGACCGGAGACAAGCCTGTATGCCATGGTCGTGTAAAATCAAGATGGTATGCTGACTTAGGTCACATGGCTGGCTACAAGCCCTTGTGCCAGCCCGTGTGCCACACATGGCCAGCAGATACGCCCATGTGTCTAAGCCGTGTAACTCACTGACTTATTTTAACTAAGTTATAGTTGGGACACGGTCGAGTCACACACCCGTATGCTCAACCGTGTGGGGTAAAATTAGGCATGACTTAAGCCACATTTCTCACCCTTTCTGAAGCTTACCTAAACCACATCATTTTGTACCAATTCAATACAATTATAGGCAGCCAAAACATGCTATTTCATATACATTTCATGCCATTTAAAATCCATCCATTCAACAACCAATTCATAACCAAAAACTTACCAATTCATCATCTTAAAACCAAGCCACAACATGCCATTTTTCAAACAATAATACACCAATTGACAACTAGCTAATTGAGAAACTATATAACCATCACAACAACCATACCAATCATGCCAAAACACAAAGTAATTTATACATCACATATCACTTACCAAACTCATAAATTAAGTCAACCTAATTGGCCAAATACACACCAACATTTACATCATTTACAAGCCAACTCTCATGGCTAATAACATAACTCAAAACATATTTTCATAACACTAGCCTATACATGCTATATAACATATTTACAAAGCATCAAAAGTACAAACAAGTTGATCGATAGTGTGACGATCTTTCCTTATGATCCCCAAGTCTGAGCTAGCTTCGATTATTTATAAAACAGGGAAATAACACACAAAGTAAGCTTAAAAAGCTTAGTAAGCCATAAACAAGTAAATTATCTTGTGAAACATCATCCTTTCCATCATATAGACAAATTATGAATAAGCACATATAAATTCACAAACCTTTCTTATTGTATATCTATTCAGGAAACACATGTAAATTCAACAAATAGTTCTCTTTTCAATACTTGTATGAATCTCATACATACCTGTATCACTTAATTCAATCACACATTCCTTCTCATCTTGACATTGCCAGTTGAACCTTTGGAATCGTTAAGGATACTCGAAAATCACATATAGCTCATACAATGTCATATCCCGGATATGGTCTTACATGTTATCACATATTGACACCAATAGCCCAACTATGGTCTTACACAAAATCAAATAACGATGCCAATGTCCTAGACATGGTCTTACACGTAATCACATAACGATAATCCTAATGTCATGACATTTGTATCCTATACTATGCTTGAGGTTCGTACGGGACTTTCAGATACTGTAACCCTGTCAATTCTTGCTCATATTTGATCGTTCGATATTCAATGCAGTTCAATGAAAAATAAACATATATAATTCAATTTAAAGACATTTATTTTCATATGAACTTACCTTGTATTCGGGATAAACGGACCGAATCGACTATTTGATAACCTTTGATTTTCCACGATCTAAATCTGATTTCTTTCTTTCTTGATCTTTATACATTCAAAATTAAATCATTTATTCATCAATTCATTCAATTCAGTCCACAAACGCATATTTAGGCATTTTTACACTTTAACCCCTAAAGTTCCATATTTTTATAATTTAGTCCCTAATTCACAAATACACAAAATTCATAAAATTTCATTAAACCCAAACCTAGATGAATTCTCCATAAGTCTTTAACAACCTATTCTTTTCATTTATTCACCCATTTAGCCACATATTTTACACCTTTCACAAATTAATCCCTAAATTGCTTCTTTACCTAAAATCATTTTACAAAACATTTAAATCTATCAACAATTAATCATTTTCCATTATCAAACATTTAAAAAATCAAGCATTCAACAATGACACTTCATGAAATCATTAAAAAATTAAAATTTAAGGCACAGGCTAACAAGAATACGAAGCAACGATTACAAAAACGTAGAAATCATTAAAAATTGAGCAAAGAACATACCTTAATAAAGAACAATAAGGGTCGAACCCTAAAACAACACCTTTGGCTTCTTTTATTTTGATTTTCGGTTATAGATGAAGAAAATAAAGATGAAAATGGTGTTTTTTTTATTTATTTTACTTAATAACCAAATTACCATATTAACCCTTAATAATAAAACATTTAAATCAATAATATAAGGTCATATATGTCAATTTCCATTATCAATGGTCTAATAACATCATAAGGACCTTTCATTTAATAAATCATAGCAAGTAGACACCTTTAACAAGTAGAATGCAACTTTTGCATTTTATGTGATTTAGTCCTTTTTCTCAAATTAATCTATTAAACGATAAAATTAACTCACGAAATTTTAACACATATATACTATCATGCTGTAAACAAAAAAAATAATATTAAAATTATTTTTTGACAATAGATTTGTGGTTCCAAAACCACTGTTCTAATTTAGCTAAAACGGGGCTGTTACGATAGATATCTAAGTAAGGGACAAGTAATATCGTCCCAATTTCTCCGTTTCAAGAACAAGAACTTATATACATGTTATATGGGTTTATGAACCAATAGTTTAATTAATTTATACAAGAGAGAAATCAGGCTCAACAACCTCCTCCCTCTACTGCACCATCTGTAGAGCCTTCGATTGTACCTGCACCTCCTCCGGCAACTGAATCTAGTAAATGTACTCCGATAGAAAAACTTAGAAATTTTGGGGTCAAATAATTATGGGTTAGGTTAGATGATGATCCTATGAAAGCTGAATATTGGCTTCAGAACACAATAAGAGTTTTTGAAGAAATAGCTTGTCATCCTGAAGATTGTTTGAGATGTGCTGTGTCGCTATTGAAAGAGGAAACTTATAACTGGTGGATGACTATAGTGGCTGTGGTGCCAAAAGAAAAAATCACTTTGGAATGCTTTTAGAGTTAATTTAAAAAAAAATACATTGGTAAAAGGTATTTCGATAAAAAGAAGAGGGAATTTCTTAACTTACGATAAGGGAACCGATCGGTAGCTGAATACGAGAGGGAATTTGTATACCTAAGTAAGTTTTCTTGGGAAATTGTACCCACTAAGAAAGAGATGTGCATTCGATTTGAAGAAGGGCTAAATGATGAAATCAGAATGATGATTGGGGGTACGAAAATTCAATATGCTCAAAAGATGGAGGAAGTGTATGATAGAAAGATGCAGAGAGATAGATGAAATAAAGAATCCTACAAAAGAAGCTCCTCCAAATCATTTTTAGTATTTCCAACTAAAAAGTTGAAAGATGATTTTAGTCGAGCCATTCTAATGCTAGAACGATCAAATAAAAATAAGGTGGCCCAACCTGATTATGGGATATCTATTAGACCCACTGCTAGTGTGGGTAGTGTGCAAAATGTTCTTAAGCCAAAATGTAAATATTGTGGGAAAAATCACTTCGGTGAATGTAGAGGTAAGGAAAAAGCTTGTTACAAATGCGAGGTCACTAATCATTTTATTCGAGACTATCCTCAACTGCAAAAAGAGGAGGAAGAACAAAAAGAAAATCAAACAGCCACTTCCCAAAGAAGTAAACATTCACGTCAAAACAGTGCTACTTGGGCTACTCGTTCAAATATAAGAGATAAGGCTGCTCGGTTAGAGACTAAAACGTTGGCACGTACTTATGCTATCTGAGCAAGGGAAGAAGCTACAGCTCCAAACATAATTGCTGGTACATTCTATCTTTTTGATGTTACTGTACATGCATTGATTGACCCTAGGCCTACACATTCTTATGTTTGCACTGCATTAGCATCAGAAAAGAAATTATTCGTTGAACCTACTAATTATGATGTTCAGGTTACTAATTCATTAGGCCAAAGTGTAATAGTTAATTTAGTGTGTCATGACTGTCCACTGAAAATAAAAGGTTGTAAATTCCCTGCTAATTTGATGATACTACCTTTTTGGGAATTTGATGTTATTTTGGGAATGGATTAGTTGATGAATCATGATGCTGTAGTAAATTGTAGAGAAAAATAGATTGATCTAAAATTTTAGACAGGTGAAATGATTACTATTGAATCTGAGAATCAGAAAGAAATTGTTAGAATTATTTCATCCTTTTCAGTTCAGAAATTAATACGAGAAAGGTAATGAGATATTTTTATCTTACATTATTATACTTGGGGTTCTGAATCGAAGTTTGAATAGTTACCAATTGTTAATGAGTTTGCTAATGTGTTTCCTGAGGAGTTTTCGGGTTTACCACATGATCATGAAGTTGAGTTTGGGATTGATGTAATTCCGGGAACAACTTTGAGTTAAAAGAATTAAAGACACAGTTGAAAGAATTACTAGACAAAGGGTTCATCAGTCCTAGTATGTCTCCTTGGGGTGCACCTGTTTTATTTGTGAAAAAGAAAGATGCTTCTTTGAGACTGTGTACAGACTACAGACAATTGAACAAGGTCACAATTAAAAATAAATATCATTTTCCTCGTATTGACGACTTGTTTGACCAACTGAAAGGTGCTGCAGTATTTTCGAAGATAAACCTCAAATTTGGGTATTATTAGTTGAAATTTAAAGAGTGTGATGTGCCGAAGACTACTTTCAGAACTCGGTATGGTCATTACGAGTTTTTAGTAACACCATTCGGCTTAACTAATGCTACTGCTGCTTTTATAGATTTAATGAATCAAAATTTTCAACCTTATTTGGATATATTTATGGTTCTGCTTATAGATGATATATTGATCTATTCCAAGACAGAATCTGAGCATGTGCAACACCTGAGAATCTTAATTTAGGGTCTAATTAGAACAGTGGTTTCAAGACCACAAATTTGAAGTAGAAATAATTATTTTATGATTATTTGATGGTCCATGATATGAATGCATGTTTGTGTGAATATCTCATGAAGAAATTTTATGCCTAAAGTATCCAAATTGAAGTTAGGGACTAAATTCAATAAGTTGCAAAACTTTGTATTCTAGAAGCTTTGAGCATGAAATTGCATTGGATCATTAATTAGAGGTCCTTAAATAGCAATTTGATCAAGTTCTAAAATTTTGGACAAAAATGGGCATGAATAGGAAATATTTGAAAGAAAGGCCTTAAGGGCATTTTAGTCATTTGGTTAATAAAGGAATAAAAAGGGAAAAAGAAAGCAAAATTTGTCCATCTTCTTCTTGCTTGTGCCAAAATTTAAAAGGTCACCATATCTAGGATTTGTTCATCTTTCAAGCTCAAAAGTAAGTGCATCTTAGTGTCGTTTTTAATGTTCTTTATCTTTTTGAAGTTGTCATCAACCGATCTAGCTATTTTTACCATTATTTTGAGCTAGGGTTCATGTATGAAACTTGACCCATGTGTGACATGGTTGTATTTTGATGTTTAATGGTAGATTATGAAAGTTTGATGTGTGTTTAACATCTTTTACTAAGTGATTTTTAGTGAAAATGGTTAAAAAGGACTTGTTTGTAAAAAATGAAGAAATGGGTAATAGAAATGTGATTTAATGAGAAATAGGGGCTGATATGAGCTAGAATATGAATCAGTTAGGCTTGGGTAACCAAGAAAATGCATGTATTTCATTTTACGAGCCTAGGGACCAATTTGTAAATAAGTGAAAAGTTAGGGGTAAAATAGTAATTTTACCAAAGTATGTGTTATGGGTCGATTTGACCAATGTATGTATTGAAGAAGTTAATTTTGGCATTATAGATCAAGAAAAATGTGATTCAGGTCTTGATCAGGGGAAAAATAAGGTTTACGAGGATTAGACTCGTTTCTATCATTTTGTACCGAGGTAAGTTCATTTGCAAATAATGCAACCTGTACCATACTTTAAATGCCTTAATATTGCATGTATGGTAAGTGTATACATATTTAATATGATGTTGTATCATGTGTTTATTGCCTAAGTTTTATCATGAATTATACCTTGATTATTCCATGAATAAGTGATTGGTACTATGGGTATTGAAATCGACGTTACGACCAAGTTCGACAAAAATATGGTATCAAAGAATCTCATTTGAACCTTAGGAATAGTTTAGGATACAAGTGACATGTCACTAGGAACTATGTGATCTGAACTCATTGAGTTGTGGTTTGAGTTCATGATATATGTGACATCCGAACTCATTGAGTTGTGTTTGAGTTCGTGATATATATGACACATGTTTTGGCATCCGAGTACTGGTCTCGTATATTCTACCGATGGCGGGGTAGTCCAGCATGTGTTGCGAATACTTGACAGCCTATATGAGCAGACCCGTGAGTAGCTCAAAAGCAAGCAACATGTGATGTGAGGTAGCATTGGCTACATATGAGGCACTTAGGTGTGAGATTCCGATGTATCTGATAGTATTCCGAGTGTTCAACGGGTAGTTCTAAAGAAAGTTCAATGAGTAATCTTGATGGTTACGTAGAAGACGAGAAAGTAAGTTATTATGTGTAAGTGGGCATAGGTATGTACATCAAACTCGTGAGAATAACATGAGGTATGATGAACGTGTGGTTTGAACATGTATATTTAGATGTATATGAAGAAAAAGTTTAAGAGATTTGATAAAATGCAATATTATGTTCATTATGTTAAATGTATGACTAATGCTTGTTTAAGTTGCATTTTATTTGCATGTGAACTTACTAAGCTTTAAAGCTTACCCTCATTTCCTTTTCTTTTCTTATAGTGTCGCCAAGCTAACTCAGGGATCGTAAAATGTTAGAGATTCGATCACGCTATTAATTGGATAATTGGGTATAGTTAGATTTATCATTTTGAGTATGGCATGTATAGGGACTTGGTCTTTTTGTTATGTGTCATATTGATTAGCCAAATGTGTTAGCTCATGATGGTATTATGATTAATTTGTATATGGCCATGAGAGGTGGCTCAGATTGATTATTTGGGTTGTAACCTTAATCATTTATGCATGCATGCAAATGTGTTTATGTGTTGATGTGGTTTGGTTGCTTGTGGATGATATGTGAGATGAGTAGCATATGTATTTAATGGATGAATAAGGACTAATAAGTATGACCATATTTATGGTGTAATTGAGTAATTTGAATGAAGAATTATAAAGATGGTTAAGTATGAAATTGGTGTGGTATGTCATATAAAAGTATAATGGTGTCTACTTGTGTAAATAAATGTGCCATGATGCATGTTATGAAGTAGAATTAAGTGTGTAAATATTTAAGGGTGGCAAATGGCTTGGAAAATAGCTTCAAAGTTGTCCTATGGGCGTGTGACCTGGTCGTGTGTCCCCTACACCCTAATTATGCAAGTTAGTATGCCCAGTAGTAAACACATAGGTAGAGACACGGTCGTGTGTCTCAGCCGTGTAAAGGACATGGGCGTGTGCCCAAGTCGTGTGAAGTCTGCACTTAATTTTTGGAATTTAATTTGCCACACGGCCTAAGCACACGAGCGTGTGACTTAGCCGTGTAGCCTTATTTGATTGATGACTTCATAGTCAGAGAGTTACACGGGCTGAGGGCACGGGCATGTCTCAAGCCACACGGGCGTGTAGGACTACACGGCCTACCCATAGGGGCGTATGACTCTCCAAAACAAGAAAATTTTCTAAGTTATCCTGAAGTTTTTAAAGTTCTTGGTTTAGTCCCAAAACACTCCTAATGTATGTTTTGGGCCTCGAGGACCCATATAAGGGATGATCTGCATGTGATTGGATGATTTTAAATTGGGCCAAAATTTAATGTCTAGGATTTAGATGATTGTTTAAGTCCGGTAATGCCTCGTACTCAGTTCCGGCGTCGAACACGGGTAAGGGGTGTTACAGCAGTTGTATGCAAAATTTAATAAATGTGAATTATGGCTTCATGAGGTCAGATTTATAGGTCATATTGCATCAGCCGAAGAGATTCGAGTGGACCCGAGTAAAGTATCTGCAGTGGTGAATCGGAAAACTTCAAAGAATATAATAGAAGTGCGAAGTTTTCTTGGTTTAGAAGGATATTACCACCGATTTGTCAAGAATTTTTCAATGATTGCTTCACTGATAACCTGACTACTACAGAAAAATGTTAAATTTGTTTGGTCTAAAGAGTGTCAATAGAGTTTTGATCAGTTGAAGAAGATGTTGACAGAGGCTCTAGTTTTGACCCAACCAGAATCTGGTATACCGTATGTTGTTTATAGCAATGCGTCTCTGAATGGATTCGGTTGTGTATTAATGCAGTCAGGAAAAGAGGTGGCCTATGCTTCTTGGCAATTAAAACCACACGAGAAGAATTATCCTACGCATGATCTTGAATTGGCTGCAATTGTATTTGCTTTGAAAATTTGGAGACATTATTTGTACGATGAGAAATTTTATGTGTACATAGATCATAAAAGTCTGAAATACTTGATGACTCAAAAAGAGCTAAATTTGAGACAGAGACAGTGGTTAGAGTTATTGAAAGATTATGATTTGGTTATTGACTACTACCCGGGAAAGGCTAATGTGGTGGCTGATGCACTTAGTCAAAAGCAGTCTTTGTTTGCACTTCGAGCGATGGACGCTCATTTGTCTCTTAATAAGGATGGTTCTGTATTAGTAGAGCTAAAAGCAAAACCTGTGTTCCTTCAACGAATTTAGAAACTGCAAGATGATGATCCGAAATTGGTTCTGAAAAGACAAATGGTTCAAGACAATCTGAGTTCGGAATATAGCATTGATGATAATGGTGTATTATGTTATCGTAATAGATTTTGTGTTTCGAATGATTTAAATTTGAAAAATGATATTCTTTCTGAAGCTCATAGTAGCATGTATTCCATTCATCCGGGTAGTACGAAAATGTATTGTGATTTAAAAAGGATGTATCGGTGGCCGGGTATGAAAAGGGAAAATTTTGAGTTCGTAGCAAAATGTCTGATTTGTCAACAAGTGAAAGCAGATCATCAGGTACCAATAGGTTTGTTACAACCTGTCATGATTCCTAAGTGGAAATGAGAGCACGTCACGATGAATTTTGTATCTGGATTACCTATAACTCAGAGAAAGAAAGATTCAATCTGGGTAATTGTTGATAGATTGACTAAGTCGGCATGTCAGAATAGACTTTTCGCTTGAGAAGTTAGCGAAATTATATATATAAGAGATTGTCAGGTTATATGGGGTTCCTACATCCATCATTTTAGATCAGGATCCGAGGTTTACATCGAGATTTTAGAGTAAACTACAAGAAGCCCTGGGAACAAAGTTGAATTTTAGCACAGCGTTTCATCCTCATACTGACGAGTAATTAGAACGAGTGATTCAGATTCTAGAAGACATGTTGAGATGTTGTATACTCGAGTTTGGAGATAGCTGGGAAAGGTATTTACCCTTGGTTGATTTTTCCTATAATAATAGCTATCAATCTAGCATAAAAATGGTACCATTTGAAGCTCTTTATGGAAGAAAATGTAAGACTTCATTGTATTAGTCTGAATTGAGTGAATCCAAGTTAGTGGGAGTCGACTTGATTAGAGAAACTAAAGATAAAGTTCGAATCATCCGAGATAGTTTGAAAGTTGCTTCTGATAGTCAGAAATCATATGCATATTTAAAAAGAAAAGAGATAGAATTTAATGTGGGTGATCAGGTATTATTAAAAGTTTCACTGTGGAAGAAAGTATTGCAGTTTGGTAGAAAAGGGAAACTGAGTCCAAGATTTATCGGACCATATAAAATTGTAGAAAGAATTGGCCCTGTGGCTTATCGATTAGCTTTACCTCTAGAACTTGAGAAAATTCATAATGTGTTTCATGTATCAATGCTAAGATGGTACAGATCTAATCCTTTACACATAATTCCTCACAATGAGATTAAACTGCAACCAGGTATGACATATTCGGAAGAACCGGTAAAGATTTTAGCTCGAGAGGTTAAGGAATTGCGAAATAAATGGGTACCACTGGTAAAAGTATTATGGCGCCGTCATGGTATGGATGAGGCTACTTAGGAAATAGAAGAATCAATGAGATCACAGTATCCGAACTTATTCTCAGGTAACAAATTTCGAGGACAAAATTTCCTAAAGGGAAAGAGTTGTAACAACCCAATTTTCAGTGGTGTCAGAAACAGTGATTCGAGATCACTAAATTCAATGAGTGAGTTCAAAAATTTTATTAGTTACTATTTATCAGTCAAGTGTGATTTTAGAAATATTTTTGAATTGGTGATTTATGTTTTAGAAGAAGTTATTAGGTAAAATGGTTTCGAAAACGAGGAATCGAGACTTCAATTTCATAAACCAAGCTGTAAATATTTTTATAAATATTTAACGAGTGCCATTGAGATAGTATTAAAGTTTCGTTAGAAAATTTTAACGTTTTGATAGTTAATTAATTAAAAAGGACTAAATTGAAAAAGGTGTAAAAATTTTGCTAAAGTGATTAAATAGCTTAAGTGTTAAATAAGGGACGACTAAAAGGGAAAATTAACCAAAGAGGAAGGCTTGCGCGGCATAAGTAAAAAAAAAATCAAAGAATTAGTGTGAACAAGGGGTAAATTTGGAAATTTTATAAAATTAAACTTTGAAATTGAAATAACAAGAGAGTTCTAGAAAAATTCTCTTCAAAAACTTCAGAAAAACACCATAGGAGGGTTTCTTAAGCTAAATTTCATACTTTTGTTCCAATTGAGTTCAATTCTTGCCTTTTCTTGTAATTTTTGTGTTTTTAAGACTTTTACAATTAGGTCCAACTATCTAATTCATTAGTTTTTGATTCTGTGGGTAATTTTGAAAGTTACCATTGATGAGTGCTGGATGTTTATGATGAATTAACATGGATTTGATGTTTTATTTTGTTATATGATGATTTTATCAAGTAATTTCAATAGGAATTGATTTTAAGACCAAATTGTGAAAAGATTTAAATCTTAGAGTTTGGTATTAAATTATGTTTATCAAATGCTGTGTAATAGCTTAGAATATTTAGATAAAGTGTTAATTGAGAAAAAAATAGCTTATTTGATAAGCTAATTGATGAGGGACTAAATTGCAAAATTGTAAAAATTAGGGTATTTGTGCAACTTTGAAAAATGAAGGGTATAAATTGTGAAGTGAATTAGAATTGAAATATTTGCTAATGAATGAATAATTTTACATTTTAGATCAAGAGCCCGTAGATCAACAAGAAAAAGAGAAATTAGCAGAATAATCTCTAATTACTACAAATTCCACAATTTAGTTCAGGTAAGTTTATAAGGTTAAACTTTAATGTTCATTTATTACATTGATGAATGTTATTATGTATTTATGCATATCTAATGTTGAAAACAAAATTATCAATGAATTATGAAATTGAAATAAATGTTCAAAACGAGTGAAATGCAAGATTGGGTACATTTGTTCTATGATAGAGGATGAATTGATGGATAAGACCATGGTTGGACCATGGAAGTGTTTGTATGTAAGACCATAGCTGGGTTGTGGCATTAATGTAAAGAATGAATTGACAGATAAGACCGTAACTGGGTTATGGCACTATAAACGTAAGACCATAGTTGGACCATGGCAGTGTTTATATATAATACCATAGCTGGGCTATGACATTCTGGTAATAAGACCATAACTGGGTTATGGCACTACAAATGTAAGACCATGGTAGGGCCATGGCAATGCATATGTAAGACCATAGTTAGACTATGGCACAAAGAAAACGATGTACTCAAATCCGTAAGCCGTTCTTCGATTCAATAAGAGTTGGTAAAAGACTTATGTGATTGAAAATGAAAGATTTATTGATTGTTATTGATATTGATTTGAAGGAAGTGTGTGCATCGATTTATGTTATGTTGGCAGGGAGAATGTATGATTTATTTACAATTTAGTTTATTATATTAAGTTTGGTAAGATCCATGTTTAACCTAATGAACTTACTAAGCTTCATTAAGCTTATTGGTGTTATTTAATGTCTTTGTAGATTAACGTGAAATTGAAGGATCGGATTAGCACAGCAGGTCACACTATCCAGATTGCTTCGATAGATTTTGTTATTCATTTATGGTTTATATGGCACGTATAGGGTTGGTGTGGAAAGAACTAAATTTGAAATATGGTTGTGAATGACATATTTATATATATATTTATATGCATGGAATTAGTAGTAAATTTTAGTAAATCAATGAATTGGGTTATATTAGTAAGTTTAGGTAATGAATTTTATAATGTTATGTTATGTATAAAATATGAATTTGGCTTGTTTTGGTTGCTTGATGTATTGAAATATTGTGTATAGGTTGATATAAAAAAGGGTAAGAAAAGTGGCCCTAAAATGACCTATTTTCGTCCACATGGGCAGAGACACAGGCGTGTGTCTCAGCCGTGTGTGACACACGGCCTAGCACATGGGCATGTAGTCTGGCCGTGTGTCCCCTGCACCTTAAAATTTCAAAACAGAATGCAAAGTTTTTACACACGACCTAGCACACGGGCATGTGGTTGGCCATGTGACCCAAGTTAGAGAGTTACACAGGTAAGGACACGGACTGGGACACAGCCGTGTGCCTCACATCGAATGCCTGCACGGCCTGAGGCACGGGCGTGCCTCTTGGCCGTGTGAGCCACACGGGCGTGTGTGCCCTTCTCCTAAGAATTTTTTTTAGATTTTACGAGAAATTCTCTGAGTATCCAGTTTAGTCTCGATTCACTTCTAAAGTGCATATTGGGCCTTGTAGGCCCATCTAAGGGACAATATGAGTGTTATATGATTGATTCTTGATTTGTATAATAAAGGTAATGAAATTTTCGTAATTAGTCCTTAAAGCCCAATAATACTCTGTAACCCTATTTTGACAACGAATGAGGGTTAGGGGTGTTACAAGTTGTTACATGGCTTGATGACACAACTGTGTGACCCTATTTTCAAATTGTACAAGGCCATGTGGCCCTTGTTTTCAGTTTTTTCTACATTTTTTTTGTTTTGTTTTAGATTAATCCCTAATTGTTTCTAAATTATTTTTAGGCTCCGTATACTTGATTTAAAGCTTGTTTTTGTAAAAATGCCATGAATGATGATTGGTTAGAATAAATATAATTTAAATTAATATTTTTTGTAATGTTTTGGTATTCAACATGTTCTGTAATTCTCCATAACCCTAATTCGATAATGGAAATGGGTTAAGGGTGTTACACTTCGCTTACTCCAAGTAGAACACAACTCACATTTCTGTTATCGAACTTGGTTATTCTTTCATTAGAAATATGGACATGAGAGACACATTCAACTTTGAAGTATTGGATTGATGACTTTATCCCACTCCATGCTTCTTCTGGAGTCCTATCTTTCACTGCACGTGTTGGACACTGATTTAGCACATGGATTTCCCAATTTGCCACTTCAGGCCAGAAAGTCCTTGGTAGTTTCTTTTCATAAAGCATGCAAAGAGCCATATTCATAATGGTTCTATTCTTCCTTTTCGTGACCCCATTTTGTTGTGTACCTTTGTAGGTTGTTCCATGTACCTTAATAATATGTATGCATGTATGTTATTATATGGTTTGGTAATGTTTCACAAGTTTTATGATGTTAAAGCATGTCACTATTTTGTTATTAATATTGATCGCATGATAAATCATGTTCACTGAGACTAATAAATCTAATTACATAGTGAAAACATGTCACTATTTCTGTTAAAATTGATTACATGATAAACATGTTTACTGATACTGAAATACTGAACGCATGATAAATCATACTTACTATTTCTGCCACTGATCGCATGTTAAAAATCATGCCTATTGAACTAGTTCGTTATTAATATTGCATGTCATACTACATTGCATGGGGTTGGGTCTATTATGGACGGAGGAATTCTCGCGGCTTATGCGCACATCGTAGCTTGTCCACAATACTAGTAGTTTATCTCAGACATCGGTGACTTGTCCACACATCTTGGCGGTTTTATCTGCATTCTTCGGAGGCTTGTCCACAAACTGGTGTGCTATTGGTTGGATAAGTTCAGGGGAACTCTTATTATGGTGTGTAATGGAGTTGGGTAGGAACTTTTCTGAAAATATTGCATTGACATATTCATGCATGACGTAAACTACGACTTCTGTACTGTTTTTAATACTCTGTATGTTCATTAGCTTGAGTGTTATATTTATTGTCTATTACTGTTTACTGGAGTTATGACTCACACTGAGCTTATTAGTTCACCATTTAGTTTCTTGATTTAATTTCAGATAATCCTCGATGTTAAGACTTGGTAGGCTTTTGGAGGAGCAACTCGGATGTTTTTGTTATTAAAGTATTTTAAACTTATTTATGTTATTTGTTTTGGGACTGTAATAAAGTTTATTAGGACTATGGCATAGGACTTTATTTTGGGATTATTTGATGCATGACATTAGAGTTTTTAAATTGCTTAAATTGATATTTAAAATGTTTATACATAAATCTCGATTTTTAAATAAAATCTGTCAACATCACATTTTTCTATTGCAATACTGAAAAACAAGTTTGTAATAAAATCCAAATTAGTTTTGAAAAATGATTATTCTTTACAAAGGATACTAAATCAACCGATTTATAAAATTTCCATGTTTTTGCAAAATTAAAATGAACATTTGATTTCACTAGTTTTTAAAAAATAAGCCAATGGTTTTAAAATATGTTTGAAATTACGAAAGTTTAATTTAGACAATTTTTATGGTTAATGTAGCCTTCAGAATTCAACCATGTCGGGCTAGGGAGGTACATGGGCCTAAAGAACTTAGCATTGTTTCTTTTAACATGTTTTCCTTTCCCTTTAGAGGAAGAGGCAACGACTAAGTTTGCTTTCTACTTTTCAGACCGGCTAACTGCCATTCAATATCAACTCATATGATTGTAATTCTTTCATGAGTTGTGTAAGTATCAGATTCTTGTTCCCAAGGTTATATGCGGCCCGAAAGCTTGTAAAATCCTTGGACAAGATTTTGAACACCATTTCAATATATGTGTTTCGATCTAGATTAACCTAATTATCCACGGTCTCGACAAAGTATCCCATAAGAGTAATCATATGGTCTTTGACCGGAGTCCCGATCTTTTGCTAAGCATTCATTATACTAGTAATAATTGACTGTCGAGCCAAGGAAGCTTGGCCTGCAAACAAGTCTTCTAGTTTGTTATGATTATATAACATGTTGTAATTATGTTGAGATTATAGTTGCTCCGGCAACAAATGTGGCATCCTATAGCTCGGACCCGATGACTGGGTTAGGTATGGGGTGTTACAATGAAAAATACCAAATTCTAACCCATAATTAAGGTTTATTTAAGTTAGACCGCATGCCTACACTACATAGATAACCATACAATCGTCACAAATATTAGAAATCAATTGAATAATTAATTATCTAATTGACAAAGCAATCATTCTGAGCTATCAAATATCGGTTGAATATTTAACAAACCTAAACAATTGTAATTAAACTAGAAGACATGGAAATACTAAAGACCAAAGAAAATTAAGAAGTAATTCGATCTCACAAATTTATAGAATCAAACTTCGAATATTACTTCAACTAGAAAAGAGGCTTAGAAACCAATAGAGAAAAGAAAACAAAATAAAACAAAGAACGACTAGGTCTTTAACACCCTGAATTTGGGCCTAGAAGTTTTGGGCCTTGAGCATGGGAGCAGTTGAAAACAGCTTATAATATTTTGTTGTACATGTAAATTTCGTTAATGAAGGCTTGTTTTAGTGGTTAAGTGTGCTGAGAAGTGTTGGAGAAGTCTTGGGTTTAGACCTAAACTCTAGCAAAATTTTTGGTTTAAGGTGAATCAAACCCTGGGTGTAGTAGGTAGGCCTTAAGAATATTGTTGGAGAAAATATGACACAAAAAGGAGTGTAGTGTAGTGGCAAGGTGGCGCCACTTAGGGGACAAGGAAGTGACGCCATAGAGGAAGCAAGGGGTCCAAGGTTCAAGTCTTGGCTTTTGCAATATATTTTGGTTTTTCTTTTCAATAAATCTGGAAGCAAGTAGGTGCGCTTTAAAGTTTAATGTGTTGGATTTATGACACAGATGAGTTGATGGCCTAATGGTGGTGGCGTGAGTTGGCATGTGAGAGGACTTTGGTTCGAGTCCCTTGGCACGTAAAGGTTGATTATTTTGCTATGTTGGGACAGCAAGAGTTGGTGTTGGTTTTAAACTCTGGTGATGGAGGGATCCCACATCGGGAAGCTAGCATAGGAGTGGATGCGAAGCTGGCTTTAAATAGAGAGAACCGTGAGGAGAATAAAGGTACCTTTCTTGGATGATCCCTTTCGCTTTATGGCGTGCTCGTTTGGGTTGGGCGTCGGCTAAGAGTGCTCGGAGCGCGGATTAACTCCGGTCTCCTATCAAGTGTGTATTTCTCACTACTCTATCTGTAGGATGGCTACTTTGGGCCGCAATGGGCCGAAAGGGGCCATGTGGGCCAATGGGCCTATGGGCCCAATTGGATAAGTTGTTTGATTGTGTAGTAAATATTGGACTAGGCTAGGTGAATCTCATATCTGTGGCTAGATTTGGGCTAAAAGGGCCACACGAGCGTGTGGGCCTATTTGGGCCGAGAAAGGGCTTTAGGCTCATTCGTATTGTTATCCCTGTTTAGAATACTTTAGTTTACCAAATTACCGAAATGCCTTCGATTTGTAAAATTACCAAAATACCCCTGGTTTGCAAAATTACCAAAATACCCTTGGTTTGTAAAATTACCAAAATACCCCTGGTTTGTAAAATTACTGAAATACCCCTGTAGGGTAGAATTACCGAGATACCCTTGCATGGTAAAATTACCATTTTGCCCTTAGGGTGATAAATGACTGTTTTGCCCTTGTGGGCAAGTGACTGACTTGGACTGTGTGGTTGATGGATTTGATTGTGAATATATGTTGGTGATATGAATGACTTAACTGTGATTGTTTGATTCAAATATGGGCATGATATTCTGATTCTGTATACGTATGCCATGACATATTATTTCTGTTGCATGGGACATGGGTTTATATTGATGGAGGAAGCGTTCTGGCAGCCTCGCTGTAATCTGGTGGCCTCGCCATATATATTTGTTATGGTGACTTCGTCACAATATCATGACCTCATTTTGCAATCAGTAACCATACATACATATATATATATATATATATATATATATATATATATATATATATATATGTTCAGTAGCTCTGCCACAATATCTGTATCTGGTGGCTCTGCCACAATATCTGTATCTGGTGACTTTGTCACAATATCTGGCAGCCTCGCTGCAATTTCTGTGGTGTATAGCGGTTGGGTGGGTCGAGTAGTCTCCCCACATGGTGTAAGGCTAATACGGGGGTGTATACGGATGGATTGGCTTAAGATTGCATTCACATTCTAATTCTGATTCTGTCACCTGATTCTGATTCTGATTCTGATTCTCATTTTGATTCTAGTTCTGATAATGTTTCCTATTCTGTAATGGGCTAAGGCCCTTCTGGTACTGTCTGTTATAATGGGCTAAGGCCCAATTGATACTAAAACTGTAAGTAGGGCTGGGGCCAGACTTTTAATTCTTTTATATGACTGACTGTTACTTTTATAAAGTAGGGGATTACACACTGAGTTTTCGTAAACTTACCCCGTTTATTAACCTTTCAGGTAATTTCCAGCCTTAGACAGATCGGAGCTGCGAGGGGCTCGGAGGGAGCTACATACACTGTTTATGTTACAGTTTTGATTATTGCTTTTAAATGTTTTTATGTGAGTTGTAGTAAAGCTGATGTAATTTTCTAGATTTCTAATTTGGAATTTTATTTATTGTTCTTATAATTGCTAGTATTAGAACACGGGTTTTCCAAAGCAACTACTGTTTTCAAAACATCACGTATCCGCAATTGTTTTAAATTAAGCTTCCGCAACTGCCAAGATTTTTTACAAAGTTATTAAGAATGTTATTCAGCTGAGGTTTTCTAGCAAGGTTTAAAAAGGGTATAACTTTTTAATAATTAAGAAGGGTTTTTAATGGAAACATGATTTTCGAAAAATACTTCAATGTGACACGCCAGATTCGAGCCAAACTTCTAGGCCTAGTTTGGGGTGTTACAAGGTCAGTCTCCCTAATCTTAACCTAATAATGGTTTATTTATAGGACAAAAAATAATATAATGGAGAAAATAAAAAAAAAAGTGTCATTAATTAAATTGAACATAATTTTTATGGTTTCTTAGATATTTTCGCGTCAAACTTCTAGATTGTATTTGGATGTCTTTTTGACGTTTTTGGATTTTATCCATGAAATAATTTTAGATAGATCTTTCAATTTTCCCTTTGAATCGATATATTATGGGCCCAAAACGGAGGTATGTAACTTAAGTTATGGTCAAAATACTGAAACTGCACTTTGTTGAAAGTTTAAACTACAAAAACTTGTTAAAATAAACTTTAACTTTTTTTCTCTAATTATTCCCTAAATAAATAATAAATAGAATATAAATATAAATATAAATAATGAAATTAACATAATTTAAGAAAAAAATATCACAAATAAATAAAAAATACATACTTATCCTTTATCCTTCTAATTTTCCATTTCTTTCAAATTTTCATCTTTCCAATTTCTTTCTACTCTAATAAAGTTGCTTTATTTTTAAACTATAGTAAAATTAATAATACTAGTATATTCTCAAGGCAAATTTATGCATTCCAATGTGGTAGCATCATCATCATCATGAATGTGGTGGGCTTAGCCATGCTAAAGCTGACACAAGCCATTCACTTTATTGGGGGAGCATCAACCAATAAGGGAAATGCCCCAAATGATGCTATGGAATTATAGGCGATGCGCCTCAAACGTCTAGGTGAAGAGGTAATCAATGAGCTCAGCTTCTACCTGCCTTTTAATATGGTAAGTAACAGCCTATTCCTTTTCCAGCACAAAATTTTATGGAAATAATTAAATTTAACTAATTTACATTAGTCTATCACAACCCCTTCCTTCATGAATTCTCTTGTTTCAAAGTCTTCACCATTTTCATGCTTCCACTTTGATCTCCATGCATTGCTCCAAGTTAATACACTGACTCAACTCATTCGACCCCCTTCTTTTATAGTCGATTACCAACAATTATTAAAAAATAAAGAAACAAAAAGCCAACTCATTGGTTTCACTTAATTATTCACTCGAGCCAACTAGAAATTGACTCAAAATCCCTACATAAGAATCCAAGGCTTTCCTTTCTATTCCACTATATCATTCTTTACCAGCGAAGCCATGAAGTAAAGGTTGAGATTCGGTGGTGAAATCAAGCTTACTTATGATTCCCAGAAATAAGTTGGATCACTTGTTCGACAATCGACTCATCGCAGGGGATAGCTAGCAAGCCTTGGTTACTAAACCCATACTCTTCCTCGGCTTGGATAAGAAGGAGTTTCCTAAAGACGCGCACCACAAATCTCCTGCCACTTGTCCCGACGTAGATCACCACATGACCTACCGGCACATCAAAGAGGATGCGGCGGGCTGACATGCGGGCCTTGTTCCTCCGCCGCTGCAACATTTTTCGAAGCCTCACAATGTGGCGGATTTTGGTGTATTTTCCAAGCCCTGTCGACATTTTACCAGAGAACCATTCGCTTTTAGAATGGGAAAGAGGGAGAGGATTTTATAAAGAAAAAAGGATCATAAGAAAGAACCCTTATAGTTTGATATAATTACAATTTTGTATATGTTGAACCAATTTCATGTTGCTCCTATTGTTTTTTTTTGCTTTTACCTTTACTCTTTCAATTTTATCAAATAAGTTGGATATTAACGGACAAATTATTCTAACTTTCCAATGTTGTTGTTGTTTTTTAATTATATTCAAATAATAATAATTAGATTAAATATTACTCAACAACATAAATTATCATAATATTTAGGGTAATATTAAAACGAGTTAATCACATCAAATATTCTCATTTTAAATTGGTCTCTAGACTTGAAATTATTTAAATTATCAAAGCTATGTTAATTAGGTTATTTTATTATTAAAATCGTTAATTTAATTATTAAATGACTAATTAAATTTTATGTGACATAATTTTAAATGAAATATATAAGAGAAAATGAATATTGTAACAGTCTTAATTTTGAGGTTTCTGAAACTTTTGCAGCTTTATCCTTTACTCCTTTTTATCTTTAGTTTAATTTTTATTTTTAAAAGTTATGCGATTTTTTTATATTTTGAAATGAAATATTGATAATTGGAAGATGTAAGTATAGAGAATAGTTGAGAAATGTACTGTGCAAGTGACTGCATTGAAACTAGAGCTGTTTTCGAGATTTTGCGGAGTTGGATCAATCTACTCGAAACACAACCAATCAAACCTCCACTCCAAATAAATCCGTACTGACCCAAAGAGCTCAAAGACCATAACCCCCAAGCTTCATACACCTTACTTTGCCTGCAATTATCACTATATTTTATGAAAATCTGAAACCATAATCTCACAGCACTGCACATTTTGTCCAAACATCACTCTCTCAAATAATAGTAATGCTATGCTAGCTGTCTTAGCATTTCCTGGATTCTCTTTTTAGAAGAGAGGTGTTGATAGTGGAACCTAAACTAACAACTAATACTCCATTATGATGATATAGATTTAGTGACCCTTTTCACCTTATTACGGAACAATACCATCTTTTCTTTCTTCTCTCATGTTGTTTATTTATGTTTCCAATCTAAACTCATACAATTTGATTTAGTTAAGTCTATAATATTTGTTTTTCTAAAACCATTATCATACCCCTAATAAAAAAATAGGGGTCAATGTTTGGTTAATATATCATAAATGTATTTGTATTAAGAATTAGATTGCATTTTTTTTCTCTACTTAGAAAATGGGTAATTAGTATCTTTACATTAAATTAAAGAACAAATTGGTTCTTTTTGCTAAAAATTTCATCAATTTGGTGTGGATGATGGAATAGCGTACCATGTGTAATTTATATTGACATATAATAATAAGTTTTTAATATTCAAAGATTAATTTGCTCTTTTATTGATTGTACAAAGACTAATTTACTTATTTTTTGAACTTAAAAGACAATAAAATCCGACTCCTAATGTAATATCTCCATAATACTTTAATGGACAATTTTATCATCATCTTTTATATTCTGCAATTTAAAATAATGAGAGATTACATGGATGTTTGATGAACAGTGAGAATCATGTAAAGGCCCAACATTACATCAATCAACTTATTCTACTCTTTCAATCATTGTTGAACCTACAAACATGGGTCCCGGAATGGATTTTTTTTTCTAAAAGAAACTCCAACCTGATAATGGAGCATGAATAAATGAATACATGATTTTCAATTTTCAACAGCTAAAAGAGGATATCCATTTGTATATCGAATATTTGTTATGTAAATCTAGCTGCAATTCCAATCATTAGTAGTAGCGTATGGTGCAACAGGGAATGTATTTAGTTAGTTCAACTTTGAAAACTCAGAATCCATCATTAAAATGATCCACAAAACCAACACAGATCTCCTCTACTTTTTTTAATATATTGGTATGGTTCCATACCCAAATCAACAAATGATTAGATTTACACAAATCTCATTGAAATGTGTCCTAGCTAGGTGTAGATTATTTATGAACAAGAAAATAAATTCATTCAACAATAGAGGTGGGTAGAGTTGAAATTCATAAAAGTTTTAAGTTAGGAAAACAAAGATCATACTCAAAGCCATGATTTATCTTTGATCATTTGTATATCTCAACCATTAGAATTCATTTATTATGTTGACGGTGGATATGGCTTGTTTACATGATGTGGAAGATCGACAAATGCATAAATCAATTACATCACTAAAGCACAATAAAAAAAAGCTATGAAAAAACATATAACTCCTCCAAAAAAAGAGAAAACATCCTTCTTCACCATCGAAAGCATCAAATCATGAAAGTTTCTTCCTTCATGGGTATTTGAACCAAAGAGGAAAGAACACTCTATAAGAAATGACAGTCAAAACTAAGTCAAAGGTAAAGGAATCAAAGATTGCAAAGGAAAAATAGTGAGAAAAATCCACCTTCACACAAGTAAGAGGTAAAAAAAGAGAGCATACTTTTTACACTAGAGCGTTTGACTATACAAATATCAAATAAATTTTAAGTTGAAACTATATTTAAAAATTTCTTCTCTACTTTATATATTACCCAAAGCAATTTTCGTATTGGGTGATCAAGCAAATGTATTACCCCGAGTACTTTTGGTCAAGCAAAAGAAATTTAGTGATGCCAATGGAGGTAAAGCTTTATTGTAATGTGTTGAACGAAAAATGAAATTTATTGTAACGTGTAGGTTTAGTTTAACTTTTCGAGTCACTGCATATCGGCTACGCAGGTCTTCGTGCCCACTTGTCAAAAACATATATTTCGTTACTAAACAAATTTTGATTCATGAAATTCTTTGCAAATTGTCAATGGCAAAGATCTTGTTCGAAACCAAATCTTGGATTCAAAGACAACCCCTCCCTCCTCACTTATACAAAAAAATGAAAATTGATTCATAATAATTGGTAATAAAATAAGCAAAAGGTAAATTCTTTGTTCTTTCTTAGTGTTGTTGGCTAATTAGATAATTGTAGCAAAAGTTCATGAGAATCCACCATAAATCCCAAGTTCAAACTCCCTGCCAGTTGAATTCTTTTCTTTTTCCAAATTAAAAACATAAATTCCCCTAAATAAGAAAGAAGAAGCATTGGCTGGCATAATTCTAGAAATTGGTTCACTGCAACACAAAGACACAGGCAGCCGGAAAATATGCAAAACTGTTTCACCAATGAACATGATAAGTGTATCATGGAAGTTCCTGTACTAAGTCAAATTCTATTTTGCTCCCTTTACTAAAAAATGGAGAATTAGTCCCTATACATTAAATCAATGAGTAAACTAGTCCTTTCTATTAAAATTTCATCCATCTATACTATTAAAAAACTAAAGTAACTGACGAAATAACCAAATAGTTACACGTGACATGCCCAATTTTAAACAGCAGAAATGAACAAAATTTTTAACAAAAATGACCAGCTTGCTTTTGGATCTAACCTACAGGGATTAATTTATCCATTTTTTTAATGGAGGGTAAAATACAAATCGACTACTTTTACCTAGTAAACATTGGCATAAATCGAAAGTGCACAAAAGATGATGTGAAGCCATCATGAGACAAGGGGACAAAGCATTTCCTTTTGCTAAATTTGATGTTAACATATTATAGATATACTTGTACAACGTACAAAAAAGCCACTCAACATACATCACTAGGAAACAAAAATCGGCTACTTCATAGGAAAAAAAAAAATTGCAATCTCTTTTATCAACTTGGGAATCTGGAATTTTCAATCTTGGTCACATACAAAACAACGACCACAAAAATTTAAGGGAAGATTTCAAAATTTTAGCAAGCTTCAACAGCAGAATAATTCCTTACCGAAGCAATCACCAGAAGCAATATATATTCATCTACATGGACCTTCAGCCCACTACTCCCCACTACCTGCACTAGCGCATATTTTGCAGTACACTTGTAATTATAAGCGATTAATGTATAAGACTAAAGTAGGCAAAAAAGTTAACATCAAAAGGTTCTTATATAAGATGTAAGAAAAGCAAATAGATGAACATAAAACTAAAACAGGTATTATGTTTTATGCATAACTCATCAATACTACCAACAGTTCACAAGTTTGATTACTCTAAACAGATGATCCAAAAGTTATTTAGGAGAAGAATACTTCAACACTGATAAAACATTAGCAGTACTCATGGTGAGCAGAAGAATTGGTCAATGAATTACCTGACAATAAAAAATCTCCTTATATAATTAGTAATTTGAAGCAATCATCACCATCATTCTGTGATTCTACGCTTTTTGGACATTTTAATATGATTATCGTAGCTCATGGGAGTTGCTTCCTCATCAAAAGTTTTATCCCCAAGCCATTCTCTATCTCTACTCTTCATAGAACTCCTATAGGGTTATACAACATTTACATTAAAACTTTCGCAAGTTGAAATACAGAAAGGTTGCTATATAAAACTTTTGAGTTTATTGAAAGACCTATCAGATTCTGAATCTTCCTCTAAATGTCTATCCAACCAACGAATGCTTCATGTGTGAGCTGATATCAGAGATCCAATGATATGAAGTATTTCCTCATCAAAACTGCAATAAAAGAATCAGTATGAACATGTCATTAACCACCGCACCTTCCCTTTCTCTGAGGGAAAAATAAAAATACAAGAAATCAAAACTTCAAATAAGTTGTAAATCTCCAATACATATCAACTTGACTTGATGAACCACAATGAAACATTATTGAGTGGAAAAGCATGCAGAACAGAGGTATAAAGAAGCAACAAGATTATATGATCCACTGGTTCGTAATGGATTAAAAATTAAACAAAGGAAATCACAAAAGTAAGGAGGCAAGATATCAATAGGCATAATGAAAATCTAGACTATAAATATATATATTATCAATAAGCAGGGCAAATAAACTTCTCCGCAATCTCAATTTACAATTTTAGATGGTAGAAGAAAATAACCCCAGTAACCATAAAGAATACCATTTTTCTCCAGCTTACAATTAACTATTGATGGTAACCAGAAAAATACAACAATGAAAAAACATATTCCATTCCTAAAATTAAAAGGATAGTTTCTTTTGAAAGGAAATTGTCACCTCTTGACTAAAAATCGGATCATGGTTCCAACCTTTATGATATGTTGCTTGTGAGATTTGTTGGCAAATAGTTCCTCTTTGTCTTTCTATGATACAATAAGACACTAAAGTTACTACAGTAGTACATGTAGTCCCTTGCCATATACACATACCCAACACACAAAGAAAATAAAAAAAATTAAGAACAAGGTAGAAAAGTGTTACGGTTCTATATTTAAATTCTCCACGAATGTTTTCAGCTGTTATGATGGCAGACGAGAAACCGAGAACAATGACATGAATAGATTCTTGAGAAAGCTTCACTACCTTCCCCTCTGAATGTAGCAAAGAAAATTAGTTTAGACAATATCTTAGGCATGCAGATCCATAAATACATATAGCAGTATGATATCCACTACATGAAAAAAAAAAAAAACTAAATAAATAACCTGAAATATCATGAAAAAATGGTACCTAAGAGCATATCTGGCTTTGGTGAAAAAAGTAGGAGATTTGCTTTTAGTCTAAGACCAAAATAAGGTTGAACACCAGAAAGAATCTTCGCCTATTTATCCAGAAAATTAACATCATAGGCCAATAAAACACCATCAAATGTTTTATTGAATCTACAAGAACAGAATCACTTCATATTATAACAGGACAAAAGGAAGCAAATATTCGCACATCATTTCATTCTTATAATCAACATTACTAGTGAAGTGCATCATTACAAAACCTATTGATTTAGAATTGATCCCAACGGAGTCAAAAGAATCACACTACTAGATCCTGACACTGCAGTTAAATTTAGCCTGTTTAAAAGCTTATATTCTAAACAGTAATAAACTTCTCCATTTGATTAAAAAGAGCCACAGTATCATTAGCTTCATCATCAGAAGTTAAATTTTTAGCTAAATTAGAAAACAGACCAAACTAATTTAAGGTATACTTTATTTCAATCAAAAGCAATATCAACACAAAACCGCTTTTGGTGAAGAAAAAATAATAAACAAAAACAAGAGTTTTGAGTTATATGAAAAATTAAATTTAAGTGAAAGTAAAAGAACTAACTTGAATAGCAAAGAGCCAAGCTCACGGAGAATCGACTGAGACACGTTCCTACTCTTTGATGGGTGTAAATACATCACCAAATTAGCATCTGCTATGCTTAATCTTTCCATTTGAAGCTGCAATAAGTATCCAAACTTAATAGCAAGTCAGAGTTTCAAACAGCGGTGATGCAGCCGCTAATTCGTAGTGGCGAACGCAAATCCGCTATTGCCGCTAAACAGATAGCTTTAAAAAAAATTCTCCTTCTCAACAAAGTAAACAGACAGAATAACGAGCAGTGTGATCGAAAACAAAAAATAAAATATAGCAGCAGAGACAGAGATCAGATAATTCAAAATCTCTTTACTCAAAATCTTCAAATTAGGTTTAGGGTTTGAAAAACTACCTTAATAAATTTCCTAGTCTATTGGAAACTTGAACGCGAGAAGAGAAAAGGGAGGCTGGGATAGAACGGTGGTGAGAGGCTTGTTTGGCGGCGGGATAGTTAACGAGATGAGAGTTATGTTCAAAATTTTTAAAGGAATTTTTCAAATATATATATATAAATTTAATATATAAATTTAGGCTATGAAAAAACATTTTTGAAAATATGCAATTGAGAAAATATATATTTTTTAAATGCATGCATTTAGTTATTTTCAAATATTTAGCATTGTTGTCAAAAATTGTACTTGAAAGTTAAAATATGTAACAACCTATTTTCAGTGAAATCGGAACAGTAGTTTTGGGATCACAAATTTGAAGTTAAAAAATTTATTTTATTATTATTTTATGGTCTCCAGCATGATAGTATCACCGTATAAAAATTTTGTTAAGAAATTTTACCGTTTACATATTCAATTTGATAAAAATGACTAGATTGTGTAAAGTGCAAAAGTTGAGTTATAATAGCTAAATGTATTAAATAGCTATAGGACTTTAAAGTGGAGGTCTATATATGGTAATTAGACCAATTTTATTTTAGTGGATTATAATTTTTTGGCAATATTGAAATTTGAATGAATTATTAAGGTTAATTTTGGAAATTAGTAACTAAAGTTCTAATTGATTAAATAAAACAAAAAAATTAACATCCATTATCATCATCTTCCACCGAATTTGAAAAGAAAACCTAGTCATGGAAGTTTGAAGTTTCAGCAAGCTTATTTTGTTCAATTTGGTATGTATTTTAAATCTATTTTTTAATGATTTTTATGTTTCCGGGATTGCTGTAGCTTAATCTAGCTAGCCTAGGGACTAATTTGTGAAACTGTTAAACTATTAGGATTCTACCATGGATGAAATATATGAGTTTTGAAGTTTGATAATAGAAAATGAATAGTTGTTGTTAGATAAACAACTTTTGTAAAAGAATTTTTGATGAAATTATCAATTAGGGGCTAAATTGAAAAATATGATAAATTCGTGGTAAAATTTATGAATTTGTGAAATATATGGGCTGCTATTAGTATATATAAAAATTAGCTAGGCTTGGGTAGGGGTAAAATGGTATGAATTTCATATTTCGAGCCTAAGGACTAGATTGTAAAGAAATTAAAAGTACAGGGGCAAACTAGTAATTTTGCCAAAAATTATGTGTTGGACTAAATTGAATGAAATATATATTAAATTGATTTAAATTTATCCGTATAGATCCAGTTAGACCTCGTACGAAATTAGATTGAGGCAAAAAGAAAATCTCAGATTAATCGCCTCTGTATCTACGTATACTCGTCGAGGTAAGTTCATGTAATTAAATTGAGTATTTATATGTTTTAATTGAATTATATGTATTGATTTGTATAATTTCCATGTATAAATATTGATCGCATATCTGATGACGTACAACGATTACCGAGTCCCGTTTAAACCTTAGGAATTTGTAGGATACAAATGACATGTCATTAGGGATTACCGATTCTCAGCTTGTATGAGCTTACCGATTGCAGCTCGTGAGAGCTTATCAATTCTCAGCTCGTATGAGCATACCGATTTACAGCTCATTAGAGCATACCGATTCATAGCTCGTATGAGCATACATGTATAAGAATTGATGGATTACAGCTTATCACACTATGTGTGAGCTATCCCGAGTATCCAACGATATTCTAAATGGTTCAACAGGCAATGTTCTGATATGATATGACATGAGTTCGATATGAACTATTACAAGTATACATATGAATTACATGGAAAATGATATTACGTGGTATATAGGTATATGAAATGGATGATACATGTATATGAAATTTGATTAATTGTTGAGCTCATCCGTGACTTGGTTTATATATGTGTTTACATGACTGACATGGTTGATGTATATGTGCTTAGGTATTTGGCCAATATATGTTGGGATATGCTTTGTTTAGTTACCTTATATGTGAATACGTGGTAAGTTAAATTCTATGTTATACGAACTTACTTAGCTTAAATGCTTACTCTGTGTATTTTTCGTGTTTTATAGTGAATCAGAAGCTCGTTTGGGTTGGAAGCGTGTCGGAGCTCTATCACACTATCCATCAGTTCTTTCGATACTTTCAGCTGTTTAATTTTTGTTATAATGGCATGTATAGGTTATTTTGGCTAATGTTGGCCTATATGTGTTGTTGTGATTGTGGCCATATGATTTGGCTTGTATTTTGGTATATTTTGGTATGTATATAGGTAGCCTTATCATGTTGATGTGTAGCTTGATATGGTAGAATGATGGAAGGTAAAATGGTGGTTTGAATATGCATTTTGTATAAGCTTTGAAGCTTGATAGAATTTTTGTGAATTGGTACTTGTTTGAATGACTTACTTGGTGTTTTTAGTGTACAAGTTATAAGTGAATTATATGACCATTTGATGCTAGTGATTAAGTGGTATAATTGGTACCAAATGGTATGTTTTGATAATTGAACACATGGTTTGTCATGTTTATAAATTGTCATTTTGAGGTGCCTAAGGGCATATTGGTTGTATGTGAATATACCATATGTTTAAGGTTTGTTTATGCTTGATTTGGATGCCTTGCTATGGCTAGTAAGCATGTGTAATTGTGGTTGTAGGTTTATGCCTATTTGGGTGAGAAAAATGGCTTGTAAAATAGCCTATCTTCGTCCACACAGGCATAGACACGGGTGTGTGTCTCAACTGTATGTAACACACGACCAAGTGACATGGCCGTGTGTCCCTTGTAGTTTTCAAAGGGTTGCAAGTCAGGTTGTTACATAGGCCTAGCACACGGCTTGGCACACGGGCGTGTGAGGTTACTTCGAAGGGTACACGGCCTAGCAAACGGGCGTGTAGCTTGGCCGTGTGGCGTAAGTTAGTGAGTTACATGGGCACAGACACTGGTTGGGACACGACCATGTGTCCCTATTTTGAATGCCCAAACGGCCTAAGACACGGGCATGTCTCTTAGCCGTGTGAATCACACGGCCTGGTCACGCGGTCGTGTGACCCTTGTGGCTTTGAAATTTTTCAATATTTTTTAAAAAATTCTCTGAGTTCTTAATTTAGTCTCGACTTGTTTCTAATGCATATTTTGGGCCTCGAGGGCTCGTATATGGGACAATATGAATGATTTTGATCCATTTTTTATATGAATATTGATATGTTTTGAAATGTTCAAAATTTTGTTTGTTTGTACTGTAAACTCCAGTAATCCTTGTAACCGTATTTAAGATGGATACGGGTTAGAGGTGTTACATTTATTAGTATCAAAGCTATGGTTTAGTCGATTCTCAGACTAAACATAGCATGTATGAGTCTAGATATACATGCCATTATATAACCTCTGATAGTGTGATATCTCCTGACCGTTTTAAACATGTTTTCATATAGCAATGACATCCAATTGAGCTGACTCCGATCAAGTAGAGAGTAACGCTAAAGCCTCCGTTCATGGAGTAGCATCGAGCGGTACAAGGCTCGTATCTGAGGGCTGGGGAGGAGAGGCTAAAGAAGCCTTCTTCCAAATGATGAATGAACGGTTTATTGAGTTTGTACAGACCAACCCGATTGCTCAACAACCTCCACCCCTCCTATTCCCCAACTGATTCCCATTAGTCCTCAATGTATGGAACCAATTCTAGTTAGTAAGCCTCATGTTGATAAGATATGTAAGTACAGGGCTGAAGAATTCCAAGCTATAGTCGAGAATGATCCTAAGAGAGCTGAATTCTGGTAGAGAATACAATTAAGGTTTTTGATGAGCTATCCTGTAAACTGGCTAAATGTGTTAAAAGACGTGCTGATTTTGAAGCTAAAGACTCAAGCAAGAGATCGATTGAGAAATCCTATCAGTCAGTATCAAAGAAATCAAAAGAACATCACAACCATTCGACATCTAATGTGGGTTATTCTAATAGAGACAGAGGTACTCGATGCTTCAGTCCAAAACCTCAAGCTACATCTGTATCGAGTGTGGGTAGTGTTAGAGATGCCAAACCCGAGTTTAAGTACTATAATAGACTACATTATGGTGAGTTTCAAGTGAAGGACGGAGCGTGTTTCAGGTGTGGTTTCTTAGACCACTATCTTAGAGACTGTCTAGAGAAATTCGAGAAAGAGAAAGCTCAGATCATGAGGCCGAGCAATACTATTGCGAGAGATAGACAGTAAAAGGGACCACAAATATGAAGTCAAAATAGTCATTTTACTATTATTTTAATGTCTACAGCATGATAATATGTTTGTGGGAAAGTTTCGTTAAAGAATTTGATCGTTTTTATCGTTTGAATGGTTAATTTGACAAAAAGGACTAAATCATGTAAAGTGTAAAAGTGGAGTTCTACTAGTTCAAAGTATCTAATAGCTATGGATTATTAAAGTAGAGGTCCTTATGTTGTAATTATACCCTTATTAAGGTTAGTGGACATTTATGTACATGGCTTATGTGAATTTTTAATGTTTTATTAAAGGTTAAAATAGTAAATTATGGAATAACTTAAGTAAAAATAACATAAAATGAATCATCATCTTTTTTTTATTCATCTTCAACCGAAAACTAAAAGGGAGGAAGCCATTTTTAAACATTTAGGGTTCAGTCACTTTTAGGCTAAATTGGTAAGTGATTTTGACTCAGTTTTTAGTGATTTTTATGTTTTTGAGATCATTGCAGCTAGGTCTAGCTAGCCCAGGGACTATTTTGCAAAATTTTTAAAGATTTAGGATGTTTCCATTGATGAATAAACATGTATTTTGATGTTTAATGGTAGATTATGAATGTTTGATGTTAGTTATACAAGTTTTGTTAAGTGATTTTTAGTGAAAATGCAAATTAGGGATTAAGTTGTGAAATGTGAAAACTTTGTGGTTAAAATGTGAAATAAATGAAAAATATGGGCTGCTAGGGACCTAATTGAAATTATGCTAGCATGGGTTGTGGTTAAATTGCATGAATTTGAGTTTTTATGAAATAAGGACTAAATTGTAAAAGTTGTGAAATACTTGGGGCAAAATTGTAAAGTGACTTTAAAGTGTATTTTGGATTAAATTGAATAGAGTAATGATTGAATAAGCTAAATTTGATATTATATAGATCAAGAAAAATGAAGTTCGGATCCAATTCGGGGGAAAAACAAAGTGCTCGACTAATCGACCTATTTCACCGTTTTTGCGTTCGAAGTAAGTTCGTATGTAATAAGTTTAATTGTAAATATATTTTAAATACTTTGATTTGCATAAACTATGAATACGAGACTACGAACATGTTCGACGATGATTCGACAAAAGTGAAAATCCCGGTTGAACCTTAGGAATAGATTAGGATACGAATGACATGTCATTAGGGGTTATTGTGATATTGTGATTGGGGTGCTGGTCCTGTACATCCTACTGGTGGTTGAGTATACTGGCACGTGTTGCGGTTACTTAACAGCTTGTGTGAGTAGCACCGTGTAGCTACCTCTTGACCCACAGCTTGTGTGAGCAGGCCCGTTGATAGCTTGAGAGTGAGCATGTATGTGATATGAGATTGAAATAGCATTGGCTATGTATGTGGCAATTTGGTGTGAGTTTCCCGTGTATTCGATAGTATTTCGAATGGCTCAAAGGGTAAATGAAAGACGTGGTTGAGTATGAGATTGATACAAGATGGTATAGGTATGTACATGAATCGTATAAACTTTAAATAGAAGAAATTTGTGAAAGATACTTATAATCTTATGATTGAGTATATAAAAGTTTCGTTAGTTAATATGAGTTACATATTGATACATTCAATTTGTTGAATTGTATATTTATTATTAAGTTGAGTTTATTTCATACTAGCTTACTAAGCTATAAAGCTTACTCTGTTTATTTTACTGTGTTTTATAGTGATTTCAAAGCTAGCTTGGATTCGGGGATTGCTGGAGACTTCATCACACTACCCAACTATCACCTTGGTATTTTTGAAATTAAGTATTTTGAGTATATGGCATGTATAGGATTATGGCTATTTTGGTTACGAGTTGATAATGATTTTGGTCATTTGAAATGACTTGTAAATGTTAAATGTTTTGGTTTGTATATAGCCATGAGAGTTGGCTTATTTTGGATGATGTGGTGATGGATATATATGTGTAAATGGTCTCTGCTATGAGGTTTATATTTGCTTAGTGAATTCCTAGATGAGATATAGTAATGAAGGTAGCAAATTGCTTAGTGTATGCCTTATTGCGGATTGGTATATTGAGTACTATATGAATGCATTAAGAGTTATGATAGACATGTGGTTTTAGGTAAGGTTGTGCACAATTGAAAGTGTCAAGTTAGGTGTTTTGAGATTATGAGAATTGTATGCTTTGAATTGGTATGTTTTGGTCTTAGTTGTGCTTGAATTGGATGCCCATATATGTTATGTTTTGTGCCAATTGAGTTTGGTGTAGGTATGCACAAGTTCAGGCGGTAAATTGGCTTGGTAAATAACCTATTTTTGTCCACATAGGTAGAAATACAGATGTGTGTTTTACCAGTGTGTGATGCACGGTCATGTACACGGCCGTGTATCCCCTAGTGTTGAAATAGAAACCAAGTTAGTGTGCTCCACACGGCCTCACACACGGGCGTATGACTTGGCCGTGTGGCATAAGTCAATATACCCTACAGGTTTGGCACGACCTAGCACACGGCCTGGTACACGGGCGTATGTGGCCACTTTTAGGGCACACGAGCTAGCCTCACGGGTGTGTGTGTTGGTCGTGTGACCCAAGTCAGAGAGTTACACGGGGTTGGACACGGGCTGGAATACAGCCATGTGCTCCTATTTCGAATGTCCACACGGCCTGTGATACGGACGTGTCTTTGGCCGTGTGAGACACATGGTCGGGCCACATGGGCGTGTGTCCCCCGTTTCTAGCAAAATTTTCTAAGTGTTCTAAAGTTTACAAAGTTATCAGTTTAGTCCCGAACCACCTTGAATGCATGTTTTGGGCCTCATAGTCTTGTATTAGGGACGATGTGAATGAATGTAAATGTTGATTATATGAAATTTGAAAATGTATGTGGAATGAATGTTTAATTGGATAATATGTTTGGTAATGCTTCATAACTCTATTCCGGCATTGAATACGGGTGATGGGTGTTTCATTTATTGGTATCAGAGCTATGGTTTAGTCAATTCTAGGACTAATGTAGTGTATGTGAGAGTCTAGCTATACATGCCATATATAACCTGTGATAGTGTGATGTGTAACAACCTATTTTTCAGTGAAATCGAAATAGTGGTTTCGGGACCACAAATTTGACCCAAAAATAA
The DNA here is from genome assembly GCA_025698475.1 of Gossypium anomalum. Lineage (NCBI taxonomy): Eukaryota > Viridiplantae > Streptophyta > Magnoliopsida > Malvales > Malvaceae > Gossypium > Gossypium anomalum. The sequence goes on along the minus strand of CM046958.1, from coordinate 31,010,203 downwards.
GGTTTATTTTATTTCATTATATGGTCCGTATTATAATAGGCACGTCATGTGAAAATGTTTATACGAAAATTTTATCGATTAATCGTTTAATTACAAGAAGGACTAAATTGCATAAAATGCGAAAGTTGAATTCTAGTAGCTATAAGGATCAAATAGCTATGGGAATAAAAAAATAAAGTGTAACACCCCAAACTCGGCCTAGACGTTATGACCGGATCTGACGTGCCACATCGAAGTGTTTAAAACATTTCGTATTGCTTAGTTTAGAAAACTTAGTTGGTGTTTTAAAAGATACCTTTTAAGTAGATTAAAGTGAATGGAAGCTGTGCACCAGGTAGGAAACCGGAAAAGAGGAGGTGAGTCCATCGGACTGCTTAAGTACCAAGCTCCCTTCGGATCCAATCCTAGACATGAACACCGCCATTGCCACACTTTAACGTCATGTATGTTTTTAGGAAAACAGTTTGATTAAGTCCGTTCAAGAAAAAGTGACTATCTTTGGAAAACATTTTCTTAGCGGAAGTCTTGCTTGTAGTCGTGATGTTTTGAAATCATTTATTATTTTTTGAAATCGCGCCCTAAAGCTAATCAATTTTGATAGTTATAATGTATCATTTTTATCATGTTAAAACATAAATCAAAACCATAAAAATAAAATAATTAAGCGGCCTTATTACATTTAAAAACCCAAAATTGTAAACGAAAATAAAAGGACGTCTAGTTCATCAGAAAGAAATCGAGTTTGTAGAAACATGTGGCCACTCCGAATCCCTCACGACTCCAAGCCCACTATGGTTGGGGTTCACCTGCGTGGATAAAACAAAGGGGGGTGAGTTTTGGGAAACTCAATGTGTAAATAAACCCAACCATAGCCTAAATCAGTTCAAACCACAGAAACAGAATAAATTGGCCTTAGCCCAGAACAGAATTCAGAATAAAGCCCATAGGCCCATAACAGAACAGAACATATATCACATGATTATGCAGAAACCCAACCCATATCCAACCATATGCACCCCTATACCAGCCTTAAGCCATATGGGGAGACTACTCGACCCACCCAACCGCTGCACCCCATAGAAATATGCAGCATGGCTGCCAGAACAGATAGTGTGACAGAGTCACCAGAAACAGATAATCGTGGCAGAGCCACCAGATCAGATAATTTGTGGCATAGCCACTAGGACGCTTCCACCATAATATAACCTATGTCCCCATGCAACAGATATTCATTCATGGCATACATCATACATATTTAAATCATCATGCTTTTCAGACAAAATTAACCCTAGGGGTATAAAGGTCATTTTACACCTAGGGTATCATGGTAATTTTCCATACATAGGGGTATTCTAGTAATTTAACTTTTTAGGGTTTTCATGCATATTTCTATCGTTTACGTACAATCAGAAACACATACCGCACATACTTACCGAATTGGGCCCGTTGGCCCATTATCCCAACTTTGGCCCATCAAGCCCAAAAATATCGAAATGCATGGATTCGTGCACTTTGCAGTCTTAATACTTTATTTTACCATATACATCACTTTCCATCTCACGAGCATTCGCACACTCGCAAATTCCCAAAATACCAGCTTTTCAGCATTTTGGCTTTTCGGCTTTTGCCGATCTAGTCTATGAGAGGGTGTCAGTTACACACTTATTTTATGATGATTCGCTGACGAGATCCACGCACGAACTACCTACAATTATATCATTGCCACGTTAATCTAACTACCGAAACGAACTACATATTAACCACTTACCATATTCGGCCAACCACATCTTAGGCACTAGCGATCCTACCTTTGTCGAAAATAGCGACTAGATCAAGATTCGATTGTTCCACTTGTCCAAGCCCTTGATCAGCAGCCTCTAATTCCCACTATTATCAAAATAGAACAGTTACCACAACCCCTTAGGGCTACAAGTCCAAATCGACAGCCTCTCTAACCTTTAGGGATTTTGGATTTTCTTAGAATACGAAATAAAGACTAGGTTGGAAAGACTTACCACTGGTTCCTTCGGTCAATGATCCCAATTAGTTTCTACTCAAATCTGATGCCGCTCTAAGCCCTCAAATGATCACAAAAGTCGAGCCTTCAGTGATCTCAATATTCAGCTAAGTCCCTATGAGTGTGGAGTTTTCGGCTCTTTGCAACAATGTAGAGAAAGATGGAATAGGAGGGTTTTGCTGTGGTCTTGTCGACAGAAACTTGGGGTTTAGAGAACTAGAGAATCGGTCAAGGATGATGAAAAGAAGTAAGAGGTTTTGGCTATAAGAATTCGGCACAAAGAAAGTATAGCTTTCGGGATTTCGGCTTTTTATGGCAAATGGCTATAGGCTTAAAAATAATGGAAGGAAAGTGATGTTGAGTAGAGTGATAAGAGGATTCAGCTATGGAGAGAAAGAAGAAGAAAAGAATAGCAAATGGAGAGAAAAAAGAAAGGAAAAAGAGAGGGGAAGGATGATCAGAAAATGACTTACTTACCCCCTAATGCCGAATTTATACTGACACTAACCCTAGCCGTATTTTGCCTCCCTAAAGCTCCCCTTGGCCGGCCAACTCTTGCTCCTCAAGAGTCCACCATTCGGCCAACACTGCTCTCCCTAATCAGCTCCTAAATTCTCTCCCTTATCCCCTCCTTGCTTAATCTCCTGAACAACTCAAACTCCTCCTGCCAGACTTTTACTTGAGTTCCATCACTTCCCTTTTCTGTACATAAAAATTAATTCCCTTAATATGCTGTCATTGTGACTTGAACCTGGGTCCTTCCTAACATCCCCACGCCACTTATAGCCTTCCCAGTGGCGTCACATGCTACTATGCCACTTGCTTCCTTGTATTTTATTTTACACAGTTAATACTTAAAAGCCCAGCTTACCAGAACCCCTTTTTCTTATGGAATTAAAATTAACTAAAACTACCGGGTTTTAACTTAAGCTTGGGCCTTCTAGAGGCCCACTAACATATTTAATCCTACGCCAAGCAGACAAAACACAGAATATTAAATTTTACCAACATTTTCAGAATTCCCAAAAATTGGGGCGTTACATAGAGGTCCTTATATGGTAATTAGACCATTAAGAAAAATATGTAGATTTTTCTCGGTGACTCATCCATGGAAATATAAAAAAAGGGCAAGGGCTAAATTAAAAATTGCAAAATACTTAATTAATTAAAAATATGATTTATTTTATGTCACTTTCAATCTAAAACACATGGAAACCCTAGGAGAGAGTAAAGAAACTTTCAATGCCTAATTGGGTAGGTTTCCTTGTCCCATTTTTAGTAATTTTAGTATTTTTGAAACTGGGATAGCTTAATCTCTCTACTTGAGGGATTAATTTGAAAAGTTATCAAGGTATGAAAAATGGGTCATGGATGTATATGCTGGAAATTAGAAATTTATGGTAGAAAATGAAAGATTGTTGATAGATAAACAACTTTCACAAAGTGATTTTTGATGAAAACATGATTTAGGGACTAAAATGAAAAGTTATGAAATTTGATGAAAAATTCTAAAATTTTATGAATACATGTGCTGGAAAATTTGTAATGGGGCTTTGGTTAGGCTTGGAATAGGGAGTAATTTGCACAAGTTTCATTTTCTGGGCCTAGGGACAAAATCAGAATTTATGGAAAAGTTAGGGGCAAAATGGTAATTTTGCCTAGGACGTAAATTGAGTCCATTTAAATATGAAATGTGTGAAATTGATGGTTAAATTTCTTTATATAGATATGGAAAACACTAATTCGAGGTTAGATCGAGAAAAAGAAAATGTTTCGGATTAGTAGATTTCTATCGCGAACAAGTGTCGAGGTAAGTTCGTGTAACTTAGTTGAGCATGTAGTTATGTTAATTGGATGTTGTGTTTGTATGTAATGTGATTTACATTGATGTGCTTTACTTGTATACTATGATGAAAAATATGATACAATGCTTGAAATGGTGATAAAAGATTAAGTCCCGATTGAATGTTGAATTCCGATGATTGTATGCGCTTTCCCGAAAGTAATAGGGTCCTGTATTTGCTGCAGACGGGATTTAGCTCGAACGAGTAATCCCAATGACCTTGTTATAGAAAGGATTTATTCTGGACGGGTAATCCCGATATAATACCTCTCGGGCATACGTTATGATTAGGGTTTAGCCTAGACTAGTAATCTTAATCGAGCTCATCTGAGTTTACGTTATATAGAGGATTTAGCATGGACTAGTAGTCATGTTTATGATATGTGGGTCGAGAGAGTGTTTCTTAGTTAAAAGCCCTAATGGGTACCCTTGAATGAGAAATTGACAGATTATTAAATCATACACTTCGAGTGTACTAATTGAGCATCTATCAGAATTTCAATAATTCAACGGACTTGAAACTCTTAACATGGCATGAGAATTAAGAGATGAAATGATAATGTCTTGAAAGAGTATTGCATGATGAGCTCATCTATTCTTACTTGATTTATACGTAAACTTTGTGACTAACATGTTTGATTGGATACATGTGTTTAGGAAATTTAGCCAAATGGATGAAAAACTTGTTATTGTATGCTTAGATTTAATAAACGGGATTGGTAAGTTTAGTTTCCGTTATACAAACTTACTAAGCATGTAATGGTTATTCCGTTTTATTTTTCCCTATTTTATAATGCTCGGAAGCTCGCGAGGGTTGGAGATCACTAGAGCATCGTCACACTATCAACTAGTCTTTTTGGGTGTAATTAGTAAAAATCATTTTGGTATAATGGCATGTATAGGACAACTTGGCCAACAGTGGCTTAAAATGCTATTGTGTAATCTAGCCATTGGAATGGCTAGTAATGGTTCATTTTGGTATGACTAAGTAGATTATTATGATATATATATATCCACATTTGTGATGTTAAGAACATGTGATTAATGTTGTGAATGCCTAAGTTAATTAAGGTAAGGCGGTGATCATGTATGCCTGTAATGATATGTCATGTTAAATGATGAAATTGCCTATTTTAAATGCTTGGAATGGTTGGTATTGGTTATGTGTTTCAAGTGCAGCTCTTGGGTGAAATTTTGGGTGAGAAATGAAGCTAGAAATGGCTTCATTTTGTCCACACGGGCAGACACACGAGCATATGTCTAGACCGTGTGTGACACACGGCCTGTTAACATGGGCATGTGGTTAGGCCGTGCGTCCTCCTGCACCTTAATTTTGAGAAACAGAATGCTCAGAATTGAGCACACGGGCAGAGACACGGGTGTGTGTCTCAACCGTGTGTGCCACATGGCCTAGGACACGAGCGTGTGTCTTGGCTGTGTGAAACCTGCACCTAATTTCAAATTGAATTAATTAACCACACGGCCTAGAACACAGGTGTGTGGCATGCCCGTGTGTGCAAGTCAAAGAGTTACACGGGGTCGAACACAGCCTCCAACACGAGCGTGTCCTAGGGTCACACGGGTGTGTCTCTTAGATCACATGGGCGTGTCAGCCCTAGACCTTGGAAAAATTTTGAAAAGTCGTGAAGAATTCTTAAAGTTCCCGATTAAGTCCCGACTCGATTCTAATGCTCATATTGGGCCTCGAGTGTAACAACCCAATTTCGATGAAATCAGAATAGTGGTCTTGGGACCACAAATTTGAGCCGAAATAAAATTTATTTTATTTTAATTATGGTCCGTATTATTATAGACATGTCATGTGAAAATTTTGATAAGAAAATTTTACCGATTATGTGCTTAATTATGATAAGAACCAAATCGCATAAATGCAAAAGTTAGATTCTAGTAGCTAGAAGGATCTAATAGCTATGGAATTCAAAACTTAAGGTCCTTATATGATAATTAGACCATTAGTTAAAGTATATAGATATTTTGGTATGACTCATCTTTGGAAATTTTAAAAAAGGGTAGGGACTAAATTGGAATTAAATTAAATTAAATTAATTAAAAAGATGATAAAAGAATTATCATCTTATTTTTCTCATATTTTTTCCTAAATAATACATGAAAACCCTAGGAGAGAGAGAAAAAATTTCATGGCCAAATTGGGTAAGTATTCAAGCCCTGTTTTTAGTAATTTTGATATTTTTGAAACCAAGATAGCTTAATCCCTCTATTTGAAGGATTAATTTGAAAAGTTATCAAGGTATGAAAAATAGGTAATGGATGTATATGCTGGAAATTAGAAATTTATGGTAGAAAATGAAAGATTATTGATAGATAAACAATTATTACAAAGTGATTTTTGATGAAAACATGATTTAGGGACTAAAATGAAAAGTTGTAAAATTTGATGAAAAATTCTAAAATTCTATGAATACATGTGCTATAAAATTTGTAATGGGGCTTTGGTTAGGCTTGGAATAGGGAGTAATTTGCACAAGTTTCATTTCTCGGGCCTAGGGATGAAATTGAAATTTACAAAAAAGTTAGGGGCAAAATGGTAATTTTGCCTAGGATGAAAATTAAGTCCAGTAGAATGTGAAATATGATAAATTGATGTTAAATTTACTCGTATAGATCTGGATAGACCAAATTCGGAGCTAGAACGAGGAAAGAGGAAAATGTAGGATTAGTAGATTTTAAATGCACGAATGTTGTCGAGGTAAGCTCGTGTTACTAACTTGTGTTCATTTATGTGCTTGCATTGATTGTGTTTATGTAAATTGAATAAATGTCATAAATATGTGAAAATGATTACATATCCGATCAAGCTCGATAAATGAAAATGTTTGAATTAAATGGTAATGCCCAATAGATGTTAAAGGATAAGCGATGAGAATGTCATTTATATGCTTGAAATGGATGTGGAATGTGTTTATTTGAATTATATGAATGTTGTGGATGTATGAAATAATCACATGCTTGATAATGCTTGAAAAATGTTTGAATCCCGATTGAATAAAATGGAAATTCGATGGATATGTGATTTCCCGAAATGAATGAGGTCCTGCATTTGTTACTGACGGGATTTAGCTCGGACGAGTAATCCTATAGACCTTATCATAGAAGAGGATTTAGCCCGGACGGGTAATCCTGATATGAGTCCTCTCAAGCACATGTTATAGATTGGATTTAGCTTTGACGGGTAATCCAGATCAATCTCCTTGGATCATATGTCATAAAAAGGATTTAGCTTGGACTGGTAATCCTATTGTATACATGTGTGGCTCGAGAGTGTACTCTTTGATATAGCAGCTTATGGGTACCATTGAACATGAATTGATGAATCCTGATTTGTACACCACGAGTGTACTACCTGTGTATCCATCGATATTTCAAATACATTCAACGGGTAAAAGTTCTTAACATGAGAATATATGAATAAGAAATTAGTTATTACACATATCAGTCTGAAATACATGAAAATGACGATACGTGATAATTGGTATATGGAAGTATGAAATGATGATATTGTATGTGGAATTTATTTGATGAGTATGTACATCCTTGATTATAAACTTATATACTAATCGTGACCTTGATGTTTCGATTAATATGAGTAAAGTTCTGATATGAAATGATCTAAACTCGAGATGAATTAGTATGAAATTATACTTGTAGCAATGAGATAAATTATGCATGTTGAATGAATACATGTTGGGGAAAGCATATGTGCTTGGAATCTGGATTGTTGTTGAGCCCATATATGTTTTGATTTTATTATGGATTATATGACTAACAAGGGCAAAGAGTATGTGTGTAAGGCTTGAGGTCAAATTGATTGAATATATCTTACATAGTTACCTCATAATAGAATGAATGGTAAGTTAAGTACCATGTTATGCGAACTTACTAAGCATTTTATGCTTACTTAGTTTTATTTCCCTGTTCTAAAGTAAACCGAAAGCTCGTTGGATTGGAAGCTCAACAGAGATCACTCACACTATCCATCGGCCTATGTTGGTATAGTATGGTAAATCAATTATGGTTGTAATGGCATGTATAGGTTATATTGGCCATATTGGCATGTAAATGTAAATGGTGCTTGTAATCTAGCCATTTGAATGGCTAGTAATGGTTTGTTTAAATATACTTGTAATGTCAAACTATGGTAGCTACATAAATGTTAAGTAGTTGATCAAATCATGTTTAATAAATGGATTGAACTAAGGTAAGATTGTAGACATGTATGCATGAAATGATATGCCATGATGAATGATGGAATTTGCTAAATTTGAATGCTTGAATTGGTTGGTTTATTGATGTGAGTTTAGGTGCAGGTCATTGGTGTGAATTTGGGTGAGAAATGAAGCTAGAAATGGCTTTATTTTTGTCCACACGGGCAGACAAATGGATGTGTGTCTAAACCATGTGTGACACATGGCAAGGTACATGGGCGTGTAGTTAGGCCGTGTGTCCCCTGCACCTTAATTTTGAGAAATAGAATACTCAGAATTGAGCACACAGGCAGAGACACGGGCATGTGTCTCAATTGTGTGTGCTACAAGGCCTATCACACGGGCGTGTGGCACGACCGTGTGCACAAGTCAGAGAGTTACACGGGGTCGAACATGGCCTATAGCACGGGCGTTTCCCTTGGACCACACTGGTGTGTGAGCCCTACACCTTGGAAAGTTTTTGAAATGTTGCGAAAAAATCTTAGAGTTCCCGATTAAGTCTTGACTCGATTCTAATACTCATTTTGGGCTTCGAGGGTCCATTTAAAGGGACAATATGAATAATCTCGGTTAACGAATAGAAATTTTATAGGAATTATCTAAAAATGTTCTGAAAGTTTTGGTAATGCTTCAAAACCCTGTTCCGACGACGGATACGAGTTAGATGTGTTACATCGAGGGCCCAATTAAAGGACGCTATGAATGATCTCGGTAAATGAATAGTATTTATATAAGTTATTTGTAAATGTTTCTAAATGTTTTGGTAATGCTCCAAAACCCTATTTCGGTGATGGATACGGGTTAGGGGTGTTACAATTTGAACTGTGTTTTCATATAGTAAATGGATCCCAATCGAGCTGTAGCTGACGACGTTGAAAGTAATGCGTTTGGTTCAGTTCACGGAGTAGCGCAGTCAGAGTCGATACCCATATTGGGTAGCCAGGGAGGAGAGGCTAAAGAAGCCTTCTTCCAAATGATGAATGAATCACACAAAAACCTCTCAATCACAATCCACTATCTTAATAAATGTTTTAATTTCCATCTAAGTCCCCTAAATTAAAATTTCATAGCTATTTAACCCTTTTACCTAATAGAATTAAACTTTTTTCATCATTTACAAATTAGTTATTTTTACCTAATTAACCATCTAAACTTTGAAATTCCTTAACAAAAATTTAATACTACCTTAAATTAACCCTATAAACATTAAATAAATAATAAAATAATAACTCACTTATCGGAGTCATGGTCTCAAAATCACTGTTTCCGACACCATTGAAAATGGGCTGTTACACTTAATGTTTTCTTTATATTTATTTGGAAACTAATAAAACTAAATATATATACCTAAAAATGAAAGTATATTAATATAGTTAAAATCTGGTTTGATGATTTCTTTATCTAGAAGTTCATACTTAAGTATTTAAAATCTAACAGAGTGTTCGCCATATGTAAAAACATGAAATTATCAAAATTGACTAACTTATATAGAGTTCGTCGATGTTGTTGTGATGTGATAGGGGTTTCAAATTATGCTAAGTGTGAACCCCAACGATTGGTGAACTGCTACCTATGAACCTTTAATAATTATTGACACACGGAATACGAGAGACCTTGCGAAACATGTTCCAATGGGGGTAGTTCGTGAAGACTTAGAGTGCGAACCCCAATGCTAGATAGTGGAGCTGTTGTGTTCCATGGGGTATATGTTTTTCAAAAAATAGAGTTCGGATTTTCTTAATTCCTTTCATCAAATATTTATGTATTCAATGAAATAGTAGTTCGGCTCTTGCAAGCGGTGTAGGTTCGTATGATTCCGCTGTTGTGTACCATGAAGCAAGCAAAGTGAGTTTACGAGCTTGTGTTTTCTTAAATCTAAATATGTTTTATGTTTTAACTTATGAAGTGTTGGAGGTTAGGTTATGTTTAAACGGAGAGTCACTTAGATGGCTAATGTGGTGTTCTGTAGCTCAAGCCCGACGATTAGACTATGTATGGGGTGTTGCATTTTATTAGTATCAGAGCTTGCTAGGTTTGTTGGTTAATTTGCTAGGTTCGCTAGAAATGTAAATTATTTTAAGTAATAAGTATGATTGTTTGATGTTGGGGTAGGATTGGAAAAAATACATTGCCTCGGTTCAACTATTTCTTTTACAAGATTATACTTCAGATCACTTTTCGCTACTTACCTACCTAGTGGTTGTGCTGACAGATATGCTTGGCAAGCTGTGCTCGTAGATTTGTTTTGGTGAACTATGTTTACAGATGTGTTTTTGCGAACTACGTTCACAAATGTGTTTGTGAAGCTTAGGACACATAATAGAACATGCTTATTGTTCTTGCTTAAACTTGTGTCTTATGTACGTTTAGAGTTAGTAAAATTCCTTCTAAAAGAGTAAATGTGACTCTAAACCGTGTTAATGGAGATGTGGACCCTCCAAAGTGTGACAAGCATCACTTGTACGACCTCGCACAGTAAATAATCTAGATGGGAATGTTGAACCATTGGTACAAGCCATGACTGGGGCTTTCCAATGTGTTGTTGGTAACAATGCTATTCTAGTCAATCAAGGATTTCCATTAGAGCGTTTGCGAGCTCTCGGTGTTAAGTAATTCAGTGGTTTCAGGGGAGCTGATCTTACTAAGGCAGAATATTGGCTTGAGGAAGATCCTTGAACAAATAGCTTGTACTAAGGAAGAAAAGTTTGGATTTACTGTGTCTTTACTCATTGAAGAAGCCTATGACTGGTTGAACACTATGAAGTAGGAAACTGCTGCGAACCAATTGACTTGGGACTTCTTCCTAGAAACATTTAAGAAGAAGTTCATGGGCGAGCAATACATGGAAGCTCGCAAACACGGATTTATTAACTTGGTGCAAGGGAAAATGTCTATAGTTGAGTACGAGGCACAATTTGCACACCTAAGCCAGTATACAGCTGAGATGGTCTCTTTGGAAAGGGACCGCTGCAAAAGGTTTTGCTTTAGATTGCATCACGACATCCAACTCTATTTGGTAGCACATGACATGAAGAACTTTGATGAATTGGTGGAAAAAGCTAAAACTACTGAGAAAGTTAAAACAGTGGCTTTATGAACTGTAACGGTGTTAGGGAAACAAATGTCTGGACAATTTAGATGAACGTCCAATATGAATCGTGAATTTAATAAATCATCTAGAAACGATAGACATAGTTACCAATCAAACCATTAGCGGCACTTAGGATGAAAAAATATTTTTGCACAAACTATTAAGTTGGCCACTCTGTGAACACTGTGAACGCAAACATCCTGGTGAATATCATAAGTTGACAGGAGGATGCTTCAAGTGTAGGTCCAAAGAACACATGTTAAGGGACTGCCCAGAACGACTAGAGAGATCACAAACTCAGAACTCAACCCCCACACCAATGTGAGTAGGTGTTTGCGATCGAGGTCAAGGTAGAAGCAGTGACACAAGACAAGTTGGACAATTAACCCTAGTGCAAACTGTTGCCACTGAAGCTAAGACAGGAGGGCTCACATGAGTATATACTGTGAAGGAACAACAGGATCAAGGTATGCCTAACATCATCATAGATACCTTCACACTATGAACTATTTTATTGTTTTCTTTGATTGACTCTGGTTCTACACACTCATACATTTTGTGCGAACTGGCCTGTGAGTTGGGTATTCAAGTAGGAAACATTGATAAGGTTATAATTGTCACTAGTTCATTTGGTGAAAGTGTACTTGTAACAGCCCGTTTTTAGGTCAAATCAGAACACTGGTTTCAGGACCACAAATCCAAAGTCAAAATTTTTATTTTATTATTTTAATAAGGTCTACAACATGATATATTTATTATGTGAAAGTTTCGTAAAGAAATTTTACCATTTAAATGGTTAATTTGGTAAAAAGGACTATGTAACATCCCGAAATAGGGCCTAAACGGAACAGTGGTTGTGAAACCACAAATCTGAGGTAGAAAAATTTATTTTATTATTATTTTGAGGTCTATGATATGTTTGCATGATTGTGTGAAAAGTTCGTGAAGAAATTCTATGCATAAAGTACTTAATTTGAAATTAGGGACTAAATTGAATAAATTGCAAAACTTGTGTTCTAGAAGTATTTTGCATAAAATTGAATTAGAATATTAATTAGGAGGTCTTAAATATAATTTGACCAATTTTAAGTTCATGGAAAAAATTAGGACATGGAAGGAATTTTTGAAAGTTTAGTAGTAAGGGCATTTTGGTCATTTAGGGGTAAAATGAATTAAAATACAAAATTAAAAGCCAATTTTGCTCATCTTCTTCATGGAGGCCGAAATGAGCATGGGGGAAGCCATGGCTAGGGTTTTCAAGCTTTCCAAGCTCAATAGTAAGTGATTCCAAGCCCGTTTTTAATGTTCTTTACGTTTTTGGAATCCGAGTAGCTCGATTAAGCTTATGCTAGTAATAATTCAACCTAGAGTTCATATTTGGAAAAATACCCATAGGTGAAATTTGTGTATTTTGGTGTTTTATGATAGAATATGAGGTTTTAAATTATGTTAGACAATTTGTACTACTCGGTTTTAAGCAAAAACGAGTAAAAGGACTTAATTGGTAAAAATACCTAATAGTCATAAGTGCTTGTTAGAGTATAAATTTGATGCTGCCATAGAAGGAAAAATGACCAGCATGTCATGAAACATAAGAAAATAGGCTGAAGTTTAATTTACGAGCTTTGGGGCAAAAGTGTAAATATGCAAAGTTTAAGGGCAAAATTGTAATTTTGCCAAAATATGATTTTGACTCAATTTGAATAATGTGAGTCCTAATTAGACTATATTTTAAATGATAGAGCAAGGAAAACTGAAATTCGGGCTAAAATGGAGAAAATACCAAGTTGTGGACGAAATGGTAAAAGTAGCTATTTTTGCATACGAGGTAAGTTTACAGTAAATAAATGCAATGTTCTTTTATTTTACATTATTATTGTTAATTTCAGAATTTATATACTTATTTTATGAGGATATTTAAACTCGAATTAAAAAGTAAGTGTGAGAGAAAAAGCATTAGGAAGCCCCGTTTGAACCTTAGGAATATTAGGATATTGGGGTTGTGAGACGGAGACAGATAGATAGAAATGAGCCATGTAAGTCCATATCAGTTATATGGCTTTGGAGACAGGAATGAGCCATGTAAGTCCATATTATATATATATGGCATTGGAGACAGGAATAATTCATGTAAGTCCATGTCGAAGACATGGCATTGGCAGGATATTGATAGACAGGAACGACCCCAGTATCCTTAGTATTCCGAGTGGTTCAATGGGTCATTGTACACGTTAAATTACAGTGAATTATCAGCAAAAGGGAAGGTAGATTATATTTATGAATAGTGAAAGGTCAGGTAAGAAAGAAGGTAAGTAAGTAAAGAAGAAGGTAGAAAATGAGAAGTAAAGAAAGTTTATGAGGCTAGGTGACATTATGTATAATCATTCATTATAATCGAATGTTGTAATTTATTTGCTTGTAAGCTTACTAAGCCTAGTGCTTACTCTCTTTATTTTCTTTTTCTTATAGTTTTTATCAAGCCACTCGGGGATCGAAGGAAACGTCGGAGACCCGATCACACTATCGAAGAAATCACATTGGTATAGTTAGACGTTTAGTTTTGTGTATGGCATGTATAGGAACTTGGTTTCTTTTGATATGATATGATCAATGAATGATGTGTAAATACTTGCTAATGATTAGCTAATAGAATGGCTGATGATATACATGTTTAATTGTATGTATGAATAAGTAGTAACTATCACATGAAAACTAAGAAAAATGTGAAAGTAACTTAAAAACAGATTCAAGTATCAGAAATAATGTGATTTTGAAAAATCACTAAAAATCGTAGAGACATTGTTTGATGGTGAATAATATATGAAATTAAATCTTATTATGTCTATTTTCTTATGGAATAAGCAAAATAGGTAAAGGTATTATATTTTATGAGATATCTGAGTTTTAGTGAAACAGGGTCAGAGAAAATTCTAGATCCCCTGTTTCAACTTTGGAAATTCACCATAAATTGTAAAAAAATAATTAGGTGGTGTAATTTATATGGTTAGAATCCTTATTGAATCTAGTTTTAATATAAACAAACAGTATAGTTATATTAATTTTGTATAGGGAGAAAAGTGGTTCGTAGTAAGTAGAGGTCAGTGCAGTCGAATTCTGAAACAGGGGTAACTTTAACTAATAAACTGTACTAATTGGCTAAGTCAAAAATTCTAGAAAAAAAATTAGTAGATAGATATATGAGTCTAGTTTCAGGAAAAATTTACGGATCTTAATTTCAAGTTTTGAAACTCAAGAAATGAATTTTTAAGCAGCTATGACGCAGAAAAACAGTTTATTCCGAAAATTAAAATAAGTGGTTTAGAGTTGTTTAAAAGGTAAGATAAGTTTAGTAACACCTCAAGCTTGACTCCGGTGACGGTTTCGGGCGTGGGGGCGTTACAGACTAAATCACGTAACACGTAAAAGTAGAGTTCTATTGTTTAAAAGTATTATATGGCTATAGCTTGAAATATGGGAGTCCTTACATGTCAATTAGACCTTAAATAGCATAGTGGAAGTTGTTGGCTTGGTATTTTTGATATTATTAGTTGTTTTAAAGGCGAAAATGGTAAATAGGTAATTAATGTTAAAATCAATAAAACAAAACTAAAATTTTCATTTCATTCATCTTCTTGCTGAAAATTAGGGTCAATAAACACCATTTTTGCTTCATACATTAGGCCAAGCTTGAGTGAGCAATTAAGGTATAGTTTTGACTTGGTTTTTAATGATTTTTACGTTTTTGAGCTCGTTGTAGCTTAATCTAGCTAGCCCGTACCTTAGATTTTGAAATGTCTAAAGATTTTGAGATATGCCATTGTTGAATACTTAGGTATTTTGAAGTCTCTTATTAGATTATTGATGGTTGTTAATAGATATACAAGTTTTATGAAGTGATTTTTGACAAAAATGAGAATTAGGGATTAAATTGTGAAAGATAGAAATGTTGTGGTTGAAAATATGAATAAAATGAAAATATGAGCTGTTAAGAGGTTATATGAAATTTGGTTATACATGGGTTATGGGTAAATTGTTTAAATTTGCCATTTTGTGTAAAAAGGACTAAATTGCAAAGTAGTTAAAAGTATAGGGTAAATTTGTAGTTTAGCTAAAATGAGTGTTTTAGGCTAAATTGAATTGAATGAAAGTTTGAATGAGTTAATTTGATATCATATAGATCAAGATAAGCAAATACTGAAATTAGATTGGGGGAAACGAAAGGTAGACGATTAGACGATAGTTTTCATCCGAGTAACCCGAGGTAACTTCGTATAATTAGAATCAAACTTTACTATACTTGTAATGGTTGAATTGAATGTATTTAATTGAATTATTTGAGATATGAATGCCTCGATGAGATATTGAAATTGTTACCGAGCCTGGTTTGAACTATGTGAATTCATTGGATACGAGTGACGTGTTACTGGAATTACCGTAATGGTCGAGCTCTTGCATTTATTACGGACTCACCATAGCTCGTATGAGCTTACTGTTTTAGCTCATTGGAGCTTACCAATTTAGCTCGATAGAGCTTACTATTCAGCTCAATAGAGCTTACCGTTTTCCGCTCAGTAGAGCTTACTGTTCATCATCTCAGTAAGAGCTTACCAACCATGACTCGAAAGAGCATGTATGATGATAAATTGATGGATTATTGACATTGTTCACTCGATTATCCTTTGAAGTTCTAATAGTTTCAACTGGCCTAAATAATGTTATATAAACAAGTTATGGTTTATGTATTAGTGAAATGACTAACATGTGATGATTATGTGTGATTAGGTGATGGTTAAATTGAATTGTTGGCATTTTATTATTGCTTTGATTACTTAAAATGGTAAGTTTAGTTCTAAATTATATGGGCTTACTACGCTTAGAAGCTTATGGGCTTACTACACTTAGAAGCTTACACTGTTTCTGTTTCTATTTCTATGTCTTATAGAGGTTCGTTAGCTCGCTCGTTCCGGACAAGTTGGAGTTGCACGTCACACTATCCAAATTTCCGTTTGGTATTTTGAACTTATGAACTTATGTAAATATGGCATGTATAGGCTAGTTTGATAGTAAAAGTTATGTTTTGGTATTTTGGTTTAAGAATGAATTTGTATATAAGTTAAGCCATTTGATTTGGCTTATTTTGGTGCTATAATTGGATTGCATATATGTGCTTAATGATGGTATGTTTTGGTATGGTAATGTTTGAATGAGATTATGCAAAATAAGTCTTAATAAATGGATGTTTGATGATTGAATTGTATATGTAGTTATATAGGTTTATGTACATGTAAATGGTAAGTTTGATTATGGCTTATAATGTGTATTGAAATGGTTGATTTAGTTTCCAATTGAGTTGCTTAAAAGTGGTCAAATATGAATGTATATGCTCATGTTTCAGGGTGGCAAATCTGACTTTTCAAATGGCCTATTTTTTTCCACATGGGTAGAGACACGGGCGTGTGTCTCAACCGTGTGTGACACACGGTCATGTTACACGGCCATGTGTCCCCTAAGGTACCCTAAAATTGTAAGTCAGGCTTGAGCACGGTGAAGACACACGGGTGTGAGGCTAGCCGTGCGACCCAAGTCAGTTTCGACCACGACCAAGGCACACGGGCGTGTCTTGTGGCCGTGTGAGCAAGTCAGTATGTATGCTCTGTTTGGCCACCGCTTAGACACATGGGTGTGTCTAATGCCGTGTGAGGCACATGGCTTATTCACATGGGCGTGTGACACTTTAAAAGTTGAAAATTTTTTAAGTTTCTGAAACTTTTATATGTTATCAAATTGGTCCCAAATACATGATTAAAGCTTTGTATGATTGACTTAAATACATTTGAATGTGATTACTGAAATGAGATGAAATTTGTTAAATGAATGTTTTGAATTGAGTTACAGGTCTGGTAATGCCTCTTAACCTATTCCGGTGACGGTTACGGGTTAAGGGTGTTACAGTACTGGTCAACAGAGTGTTTCGTAGGTGTACCTTAATGGTCCAAGGACATGTCTTCTTCACTAATTTGATGGAATTACCTTTTTATGGTTTCAAAAAAATTCTGGGAATGGACTGGCTAGCTAAGCATAAAGCCAAGATAGATTTTGAGCTGAAAAGAGTGACTTTGTGTAGTGGTGAAAAGGTAAAAATTGTGGTTGTAACACCCCTAACCCCTATCCATCGCCAAACTAGGGTTAAAGGCATTACCGGACAAATCAAAATAATTCACAAACATTTCATAATCATCATATTAACATAATCACACATCATTACAGAGTCTCTTATATAGGTTATCGAGACCTTAAACATGCATTAGAAAGGGGTCGGGACTAAACCGAGCTCATACAAAAATTTTTGAAACTTAAACATTTTTCAAACTTGAATAGGTCACACGCCCGTGTGAACAGGCCGTATGCCTTACACGGCATTAGACACGCCTGTGTGTCTAGGCCGGTCAAAACAGGGCATACATACTGACTTGCTCACATGGACACAAGACACGCCCGTGTGCCTTGGCCGTGGTCGAAACTTACTTAAAATCGTAGGGTACCCTAGGGGACACACGGCCGTGCAACATGACCATGTGTCGCACACGGCTGAGACACACCCCCGTGTCTCTGCTCGTGTCGACAAAAATAGGCCATTTGAAAAGCCAATTTGCCACCCAATTTAGGTTAAACCTACAAACACCAAAACAAGCACAATTGCATATCAAATTCAGCCAATTTTCAATACCAAATCTTACATCATTCATGCCATATTATTGACAATAATTTCATGCTTATAACATATATCAAAACATGTCATGCTATAAGTCCAAAAATCATACCAAAACATATGGTTTCATAATCTCCAAACGTACAATCGAATCTAATGCAAAAACCTTACCAATTTCTATAATAGACACATTCCAAAAACTTACCAAATTGACCAATTCCCTTGGCCATTAAAAGCACTTTATATAAGCATAATTTGCATCACATATCATATACTAAAATCAAACCATAAGTTCAACCACAAACTGGCCATATCACAGGGCTTGATATAAACATTACAAAACATATCCATATACTTCTAGCCTATACATGCCATATTCTAAAATATACATTTTCAAAAGGTACCTAAATATAGTTCAATAGTGAGGTGACAATCCTCGACACTCCTCGAGCTCTCAGTAGCTTTGATATCTATAAAATAGTTGAAAAACACACAGAGTAAGCTTTCAAAAGCTTAGTAAGCCATATACAAATAAACTTATGAAATAAGCATACAAACATCATCTAAATACATATACTCTATTGTCAAATACTATCACAAACCACATAATTCATGTACATTTCTCATATACTCAATTCATTTGCACAAATAACATATTTTCTCATACTTATAACTCATATCATCACTTGTATATATACTTACCTTGGTTCTCAAACGTAGTATACATTTCAAACGTACCTGAATCAAATACACATCTCATATATTCATTCGTTTCTCAGAAGGCTCATTGAACCGTTCGGAATCATAAGGATACGCGGATAGCTCGGAAAGCTCGTACAATGCCAACATCCCAGACGTGGTCTTACATGTAATCAAATATCGATGCCACTATCCCAGACAGGGTCTTACACAAAATCAAATATGATGTTGATGCCTCAGACATGGTCTTACACTTAAATCATAAGTCGATGCCAACTTCCCAAATGTCGTTTTACATGATAACACATATCGGATCCTATTTCATGACATATGTATCCTAACTATTCCTAAGGTTCGTACTGGACCTTTCAGACGTCGAAACTTTGTCGATACTTTCTCGGATATCTCATTCTCAACTCATATAATCATTCATTATTGTTCAATAGCATATAATCAATAGTAATTCAATTCAAAACACATTTATTTGTATATAGACTTACCTCGTACGGATTCGGACGAACAGAGTCGACTATTCAACGGCTTTTGACTTTCCCCGATCTAATTCCATTTTCTTTGGTTCTTGATCTAAACATATTCAAATTTAACCATTTTGTTCACCAAATCATTCAAATTAATCCATATACATGTCTAGCTGAATTTTCATATAGTTCATACAAGCCCACATATTTCATTTATTTCATATTTTAGTCCTTCAAAAACTCATTTTTACAATTTAGTCCAAATTATCAAATTCATCAAAAATTCAAAGACAAAATATGCTAACCCAAAACATATCTTTCATTTATCAACAACTAACTTCACAAAACTTACAATTTCATCAATTTCATATTTCAAAATCATCATAAAAATCAGAAATTTAAGTATGAGCTTTATAGAATAACAAGCAGCGATCACAAAAACGTAAAAATTATCAAAAACAGAACAAAATCCATACCTTAATCACCAAATCAAAGTGCCAAACCCTAGCTTGTATATTTATTTCTTTTTCCTTGTTTTTTTTTTTTTTTATTATGAATGAACAAAAATGAGTTAATTTTCATGTTTTGTTTACTCAATAACCATTAATTCATCATTTACCATTTTACCTTTCATTAGTAACATATAAAATTTCATTAACCAAAGGCATTTATGTCCATCCATTATCCAAATGGTCTATTCTCAACATAAGGACCTCTCATTTACAAATACATAACAAATAGACACACTTAACATATGGCAAGCAACTTTTACATTTTACGCAATTAGGTCCTTTTATCAAATTAAACATTCAAACGATTAAATTTTCGTACGAGATTTGCATTGTAAATGATTTTCCTAATATGTTTCTAGATGAGCTACCTGGTTTGCCCCCAGATTGTGAGGTTGAGTTTGACATTGAATTATATCTTGGTAGTTCACCAATGTTAGTTACACCCTATCGCATGGCACCAAAAGAGCTCAAAGAGCTGAAGATACAACTACAAGAGTTGCTTGATAAAGGTTTCATTCGACTAAGTGTATCTCCTTGAGGATCACCAGTTCTGTTTGTGAAGAGGAAGGATGGTAGCTTGAGGATATGTATCAACTATTGACAATTAAACAAATTGACTGTTAAAAATAAGTACCCACTACCACGAATTGATGACCTATTCGACCGACTGCGAGGTGCCATAGTTTTCTCAAAAGTATATTTGTAATTAGGGTATTATCAGCTTAAGGTGAATGAGTCAGATATTTTGAAGTCAACATTTAGAACAAGGTATGGGCATTATGAATTTTTGGCCATGCCCTTTGGATTAAAAAATGCACGTGTTGTATTCATGGGCTTGATGAATTGAGTGTTTTATGAGTATTTGGATTAGTGTATGATGGTATTCATAGATGATATTTTGGTGTACTCGTGAATCGAGGAAGAGCATGATGCTCACCTGCGATCTATGCTACATATCTTGTGAGAGAAAAAATTGTTCACTAAGCTCAGCAAGTGTGAATTTTGGCTTAAAGATGGAGCATTCTTTGGTCTTGTGGTTTCAACAGAAGGATTTCACTTAGACCCTAAGAAGATCGAGGCAATTTTATAATGGATGTCGTTGAAAATCATTATTAAAGTGTGAAGCTTTCTGAGGTTAGCAAGATATTATCGCAGGTTCATTGAAGGGTTCGCCACCATAGAGACACCCCTAACAAAGTTATTGTAGAAGGATGTGGAGTTCACATAGACAAATGAAAGACAGAAAAGCTTCGAAAAACCTAAAGTGATACTCATTAAAGCACTTGTATTAATTCACCTAGAATCTGGGAAGGACTTTGTAGTTTACAGTGATGCTTCGACCATAGGACTTGGTTGCGTGCTAACACAGGAAGGCAACAAGGTAGCTTATGCCTCCAGACAAGCCTTATGAGTTAAACTATCCAACTCATGATCTAGAGTTAGCAGTGGTAGTTTTCACACTAAAAATTTGGTGACACTACTTGTATGGCGAGCGATGTACCATCTATACAGACCATAAGAGCCTCAAGTTTCTTCTTACGTAGAAAGAACTAAATTTATGACAGAGAAGGTGGATGAACTACTGAAGGACTACGATTTTATGATAGAATATCACCCGGGAAATATAATGCCCCAAAATATAGGTACTTATTTTCTGTGTGTTGTGTAACTCAAATGCATGCTTGTCTCAATGGTTAAGTGTCCTGGGAAGCGCCTGAGAAGTCTTGGGTTCAAGCTTGGGCATTTGCAAAAAACTTTGTTTTTAGGAAATTAATCCTTGCCATTAGTTAGTAGACTTTTAAATTAATGTGAGTAGAGCATGACATCAAGGGCCTGCTGGTCAAGGGGTAAGTGGCGTGTCTTTACTGCTCAAGGTCTTGAGTTCAAGTCCTGTGTTGCACAAGGAGTGTTTTATTTTGTTGTTGTGCCGTGTAGGAAGTTGAGTATCAATGGTACTCTGAAGCTAATGGGTGGTTGGAGTGTTTGAGGGGGAGGGGACTATGTGGCTGAACTTTAGGAGGAGTTTGAAAGGGATTTGAATTGGTTGGTTAAGGGACTAGAGGAGAGATTTTGGGAGAGATTTGAGGAGTGGATCAAGGGGTAGGGGAGAGGTGGTGCCAAAGTGGGATTCTCCTCAACCATTCAGCTTGTTGTGGATTCTCATTAGGTAAATTCGGTCATAGGCTCTTAGTGCCGAAATTGTGTGGTTTTTGCTCTCCTTTTTGCTCATTTTCTTCTTTGAGTTGAGGTTTTGTTTGGTAGCCGAATTCTGAGTGTGACCATTCGGGTATTTTTTTTTTCTCTTTTTGTATTCTTTCTGACTTTTCTTTCTCTTTTGACCATTTCTCTATTGTTAGCCGAATCTCTTTTCTTTTACTATCCCTCCTAACGTGTTCATCCTTGTACCCTTAACTGAATACCATTTTTCCCCTCTCAATCAGTTCTGTGCCGTCATCATCTTCTTTGAGTAGTGGCCATATATCCCTTTCTCTTCTCATCTCCATTCCTTCAGCTTTTGTCAAGTGTTCCCTTTCGCATTGTTTAAACTGAATACATCTACTCTTCCCCCTCATTTTTGCCTTTCGGTTCTCTTCTCCTTCCATGTTTTTGGGTTAGCTGAATTCTTCAGCCCTTCTATTCTTTTATTTTATTTTTGGCTAGTAAGGGTTCTCTGACGAATCGGTAAGTGCTCATGATTCCCTCTTGTTTCTCTATATCGTTGTGATCTTTCTTCTAACATCTTCCTATATTACTGATTCCTGGTAAAAGTACAATCGTTTCGTTTTGCCTCTATTATCCTAGGTACTTTCGGCTCTTGTGTGGATATAGGCCGATTTCTTCTATCAACAGTTCTTAGTTCTACGTGGTGGTAAGTTGTTGTTCATTTGGTTCTAGTTATTTTCGTTCATTGTGATAGTTAACGAGATTAGGATGCAATGTAGATTTTACCAAGGATTTGGTGATCACTGGTTTATGGGGGGATTAAACCTTACTTGCTTAACCAAGGCAAGTAACATGTACCATATTGGGGATTAAGTGTTAATAAGAGGGTGTTTAACCCTGACGATTAAAGGACTGACATTGGGTCATGTTTGAATCTAGGTTGGTGTACGTGGAGATTTACGCTCTTCTCATAAACAGGTGTGTAATCACACTGTTATAAATGTAGAACGACAAAAGCCGGGAAAGTATGACTATTGACGCTACACGAGCGTACGCTCGCTTGTGTGGTAGTCTAAACGCATAAAACGTGGGCATTTGATTGTAGAGGCCACCATGAGCGATTTCATGAGCTTAGGCCGTTTTGGGCCGCATGGGCCGAAATGGGCTGTGTAGGCCCTACTGGCTCGTGGGCCTTGCATGGGCAAACCACACGGACATGTGGAGTTTATTGGGCTAGGTTGTGTAGCTTACACGACCAAGGCCATTTTTAGGCTTTGTGGGCCACACGGGCGTATGGGCCAACATGGGCCCGCATTATGGGCCTTGGGCCCATTCTCACTGTTTGACCGTTAAGGTTGCACGGGTTGCCTGAGACAAATGTGGACCTACTATTGGGTCGGTAAGTACCCTTAGACACCATACTAATGAAATGACTATTGTACCCCTATGAGGTAAAATGACTGATATACCCCTATGATATGTATGACTATATTCGAGCATGACATTTTTTGCATACACGTATGATATTATGACATGAGATGTTGCATGGGGGTGGGTTTGATATATTTGGAGGAAGTGTACTATACTAGCAGCTCTGCTACAAATACTGTTTAGTGTCGAAACCGGTGCTATATTTTGTAGTGTAGGGATGGGTGGGTCGATTTTATCCCCACATGGAGTGTAGGGTTGGACGGAGTGGAGTGTGGAGGATGGATGGGTAGGACTTCTGATTGTATTTCTGTTACTGTTACTATAATGGGCTAAGGCCTTCACCATCATCGTCATCAGAATGGGCTATGGCCCCAATCGATCATTGGATCACATCGAAATGGGCTTAGGCCCAATTTATAATTGTCTACTGTTTGACTGACTATTGTAAAGATTACACAGTGAGTTTTCATAAACTCACCCTTTTGCTTTCTTGTGCAGGTAATCCTTAGGCAGATCGGTGCTGCGAGGGACTCGATGGTGGCCACACAACTGTTTTTGCTTCTGTTTTAAACTTTTAATCTTTAAGCCATTTGATTTGGGCATTTGTTATGTAATAAGGCCTTTTAAAGTTTTATTTTTTATTTGGGTTTTATTTTTCTTGGATCATATCTGTTACAAGTAGGTCACGGTTTTTCATAAGAATAAATGTTTTCAAAACACCACGCTATTGCAACATATTTTAAAAAGCTTCCGCAACTATAATGGTTTTTAAAATGCAATAACAATCTAATATGATTAACACTTTGCTAAACCAACTTGAGTTTTATCAATGAACAAGATATTCTAAGTTTTTCGTAAGGATCACAACGAGGTTTTAATATAGAACGGA
Source organism: Gossypium anomalum (assembly GCA_025698475.1). Taxonomy (NCBI): domain Eukaryota; kingdom Viridiplantae; phylum Streptophyta; class Magnoliopsida; order Malvales; family Malvaceae; genus Gossypium; species Gossypium anomalum. The sequence goes on along the minus strand of CM046958.1, from coordinate 30,986,126 downwards.
TTTTTCAAACGGGACTATATTTTTTGAAGTACACTTCAATGTGACACCGCAAATTCGGCCATAACGTCTAGGCCGAGATTGAGGTATTACAGGAAAGACAAATGTGGTTGCAGATGCCTTAAGTAGGAAGTTAATGAATGAATTGCGAGCTCTATTCGTATATTAACAAGTGATGGGGGACTGTTCACTAATAGCAACAAAAACCAACCCTCTCACAACAAACAGACCACGTAATTCTATTTAGTATTAGTTAAACATTAAAAAAAGAGCAACATTTGCTTCCATTTTGCTTTGCATGCAAAACCATTTGAGGAAAATAATACAAAGTATATTAATCGTAATAAATGAATTTATTTTATTAACCAATCTGTTCAAAAAGTTACAAGTGTATATCGATGAAAATACTACACTTTGGGCACCAGATCTTCACTGTTTCCTCGAGTCTCACAAGTTCATCACTGCACTTATGGGACAAGATTGGGGCAGCTACCATGTACTGGATGAACCATTGTCCCATCACATGATCTATCATCTCCATTAAGGTCTCTTTAGCCTCTATTCCCAAAACTCTCCTTTAGTGTTTCTAGATTTTATTGACATTCTTCCTTCTTTCTTTTTTTCACTACAAAACATAAATTTAGTTAGCAATACTATGAGGAATCCAACTAGATTTATGTAACATGTATTGCAAGGTTTCTAATTGATAGTAGTTTCTGAGAACTAGCTAAATCGAAGCACTGATACCATTCAAACTGTAACACCCTACGCCTGATCTAATTATCAGATCCGGGAATGGAGCGCCTCAAGTCAAACCGTTGAAAGCACTAAACTTTTCTTTTTTTAATTATTTTAGTTTTGCGAGTATTTGCCAAAACGGTGTACCGTTAATTTGAAAATATATATAAGTAAAGGCAAAAATTAAAATGGTACCACACCACCTTAAAGATTAAAGGTACAAATAAATAGCCTTTGACGGTAGTAAAAAAATATCTATAAGTTCGTACGAAATACTCTTTCAAATTATTACTTGAGCTATAGCTTAAAACTCAACTCTATTTAATCTGATAACACCACAAACCATATTTAATAATAAACCAACAAGTGTATGAATAAATATTCAAAGTACAAAATATAGATTTCAAAATATAGTTTGTTGACTTTTAATGGCGGCATCTAACAATTTTCCTAATACCCCTGACAAAGACATGTTACCCGCGCAAAAACAAGAAAGCTCACAAATGGCCCCTATTTTGGTTGATTCCTAGCTAGCACGACACTTAATTTAAGAACCTGAAAATATGAAGAAATAGTTGGGTAAGTTCATGAGAACTTAGTGACTTCCCAGGAAATGCTTCCCTCGATAATCATCATTAGACATTAAAAGGTTAACCTCAAATTAACAGACTAGCATGTCACATTTGGTAGATACAACTCGTTGATCCGAAGTACCAGCTAGCGGATACTATTAAGATCAGACTCAACCTATCGGCGAACTCTGACTGGTTGGAATCTCATATGTGACAAACATGACATAATTTCTACACATGTACGCCACTTGCACGGACTACTATTTTAACTATCAGGCTTACTATTTACATTCCATGCAACATGCATTTCTTATTTTACACTCATGCACTCTTTTTCCCGCATACTCCCTTTCTTGTGCTAGTTTCTGATCCTAGTTCCAAAGAATTTCCTCTATCTTCATATTGCTCATCAGAGATATTTACTAGTCACCACATTTGTATCCTCTAGTATTCCTCCTTGTTTTTAAACACATACGTGTTCCCCAAAAAGGTCGAGTTTTCACCAGTCACGATTTGCACTAGAGTGCCATACCAAAGGTAAAACATATTATCCAGTGTCTTCTTTTCATCATCATATGCAACATCCTTCCATTGCCTCCTTACACCAATCTGAATACAAAGCTTGTGCACTAAGGAAGGAGTATTTACACTGTGAATATATCAAAATTTTGGGTCTATTTATACCCTTGCATGCACAAACTCTTTAAACACATTTCCTTAGACACGAACACTAGAGTCAAAAGACAAGCCACTTACCTCGCTGTATAGTGATAATGGTTAAAAAAAATAATGTAGATTAGAGACTCAAGGTAGGAAGGAACTCACCAAATTTCTTTACTCAGAGCTCTCTCTACTCTACAGGTTCTTTCCTTTTGGTACTGGGACCTTATCCTATTTCTTTGGCTAAAACAATAAAATGACTTCTTTAAACATCAAATATAACCAAATCTTTATGAAATAACATGAATTTGTAGACATGCAAATAGTTTCTAGATAAACATTTTCTTTCCTATCTAGTGAACAAAATGAAAGTCCTACTAAACCTCTCTCACAATAGCTCCTTATGTCTGGTAAAACTTAAAGAAAGTTTTAAGAGTTTTCCAGTTTACCAACAGACAACTTAAGATAGAAGCTCTTGTAAGGTTCACAAATAGCACTTTCGTTAATCAATGAAAAACTCTTCTGGTTTTTCTTTGATGATAACAAAGTCTAGCAAAGAAGATGAAACAATAGTCTTCTCTCCACTACCAAGCTATCCTATTTATAGCTAACATCCAAATCCCACTCAAGATTAACTCTAATCATTATTCATTCTCACACACTTTCACTAATCAATTACATCCTACGAGGCTCCCCAAGTGTCCTAATGACTGACATGTTACCTCCACTAGGATGATAGATGACTTAAACGTATCCCACTAACTATTACATTTACATTAGCAGCGACACAAAAAATAGGTGGTAGACTTATTAACAGGAAAGTCCACCTAATAAGGTTCTTGCCACAACCAAGAACTCACCATCCCGCGAAGTGGAACGCCGTAGTATTGGCAAAGTTTTACAAAGTACTTAGCCATGAAGTTACCAATCTTATCCTGTCTAAGTCTCGTGACTTAGTTGGTCTTCGCCAGCGTAGTCTCCCAAACCAAACTAGCTTGCCAAATGAGGGTGTGACACATCATATGTCATAAGACATTACATCCCTTCAGAACATATCAAGGTCTCCGTAGAGACAAAACTTGATAACCCGTAAAAATATGTTGGATTCCAGTTTATACAGTAAATTCTCTATACATTAGCGTCATGTCATACCATATCCCGTACAGTGTGAAAATAACCAAATTGGTATGCCAATTGTATCCTATCCTTTCATATGTTCATCCGGGCACCTTAGATTATTTCTTTACAGTTCAATCCATTTCTCACCTTTTTGTACTAATTTGCATACAATTCAAATCAAATTTGAATTAAAACAATTCACAATTCAAATGCACACATCGGATTTACATATGCAATTATACCATATGAACTTACCTACAAAAACTGCTAGCGAGTTGAAGTGTAGGGACTAATCAGCATTTTTTCATTTTCCTCGATTATCTACAAATTGATTCAAGTCTTGATATATATGATAATTCATTTCAATTTTCAATTTAAGATGTCTTATAATAGTTTATTTCATGCATATGATAGTCCAATTTCATTCTATATAAATTCCTTAGAGTTTTGCATTTTATTTAATTTAGTCTTTAAAACTGAAACAATCATAAATTTCACATTTAAGCCCTATTTTTAAAGCCGATTTCAATCTCATCCATCTACAGCCCTCTAGCACCTATATTTCTAGAAATTTTAAGCTAATTTTGAAATATTTACTCTTTACTCCCTATACTTAAAACTAATAAATTTCTCTTTATAAATGAGTCCTTTAACACATCTAAGCTTACAATCAAGCAATCTAGCACCAAAAGTTTCAAAAACCATCAATGGCATCATTTCAAAACTTTAACATTTTTACAAAATAGTACCCGAGTTAGCTAAATTGAGTTACAACTATCTCAAAAGCATAAAATTTACGAAAAACGGGTTTTGGTTGGACTTATATGAAAGGGCCGAAAGTGAAGCATTCAACAATGGCTATTCTCCTATTCTTTTCTTATTTTTGGACGGTGAAAAGAAAAATAATGATGGTAGCTTCTTCTTTTTTATTTGTTTTATTATTATATCATATTAACATAATTTAATTAAAATTTAACATATAATTTACTCAATTAAAAACACATGACTATCCACCACCAATTAAAATAGCTTTTTTTCCATTAAAATCCCAAAAAAAATACTATTTAAACCTTTTCACTAATTAAAAATAATAGCAATTCACTTTTACAATTTTTATGATTTAGTCCTTGTACTTTAATTACTAATTGTTCAATAAAATTATCAGAATAAAAATTAAAATAACACTATAATAGAATATTAAATATTAATAAATAATATTTACAGACTTGATAATCAAAAAACGGGATTTCAAAAATGTCGTTTCCGGTACCACTGAAAACGAACTGATATATGAATAGGTTAAATGAAATATGAATTGGATTGATATCATGATTTGATGATTCAAATGTAAATTATGATATATGAATATCGATAGCATGCGAAAGAACATGAGAGCCGGTTAAACGAGCCTGAGGTGTTGATATGGAAAGATAGCAAATGAATTAATTTGATTTGGAAATGAAATACAATTTTGGATTGAATATGTTAAATTGAATAGAAATGTGAACATTAATAACATTGGCATGGTATGTTCAAATAGCTTGTGAATTGTGGTAATGTAGAATTGATTCTTTTGGCATGAATGGTACACTTGTAGCATATAATTGATATGTGGATTGAGAATAAGTATGAATTGTATATGTATTACTTGATGTTAGAATTTGATATTGAATATATATACAAATTATATAAACTCTTTTATATTGTTTTGAATCATAGAAATACCATTGAGTATTATCGCTCAGCGTATGATTTATTTTCCTATGCGTAGGTATAAGTTCATTTCGAGGTTCTAAGAAGTGATTCCAGCATCCAGGAAGAGATCTATGACTCAATAATGTTTGTATGGTCTCTTTTTGTTCATTATATGGCATGTACCTATGTTGAGTCGGTTTTTGGTATAATATGTGATCATGTGAACTTGTGAAGTTGGAATTGGTATTTTGGGAATGGTCGTATGTTTAAATATATGAAATTGAGAATGTCACAATATTTGATTAATCATAACTTATGGTATGTTAATAAGTTATATGGTAATGTGTCTAAATACCTATATATATGTCAATTAGCTTTATGAAGTGCCTTAATGAAATGATTGTGAAATTGAAGGCATTGGTTGTGATGGATGAAAACTTAAATGGTATGTTGACTATGTTGAAATTCATTGGATATGGTGTTTTTGTTTGAGATTATTTTGCAAATGAATTTGAGGATTTATAGATGAGTAAACAGGTACTAAAACTTGACCATTTGAAATCAGTATGTCATGTCGTGACATTAAACATTTGTCGTTGTGACGAGACCAAGTTTCCATGCCACAGGACGATGCCAAGTATTAAATGTTGCCACAAGACCTACTCAGCATGTTGTGTCGCAATGAGGAACCACCTGACATCATGCATCAACCCGGTGTTTTGGAATCTTCAAAATTTGGTCCCAATTCGATCTTAAGTTAGCTTTAGAGCTTTCGTAAGCTCGTATAAGACCCACTAACAACTATATATCATATTATATAATTGTATTGGTTGAAATCAATTATTTAAAAGTATCAATTGAATATAGTTTGATTGTAGTTGTTCTAGCAATGAATGTGGCACCTCGTAACTCAGACTCAGCAAACAGGTTGGGTAATGGGGTGTTACAGTACTTATACCTACTCACGGGAAAAACAAACTGTGTGCTGAGTAATAATTCTCAGTGGTATTTCCATGACATAAGTCCATATAACATAAATTACAGTCATTTGCATACAATCAATTTCAAATCTAATGCCAACCAATATATATACAACTAATTCCAAATTTAATTCAATGAATTAGCATATATGTACATATATAAGTATGTCACCAAAGTACCAAATGCATCATTTGAACTATCTAACATTACTTCAAATAACTAAGTTTATTAAACTTATCACACCAACATATCAAGTTATTAATGTTTACAAATCTATTCAATATTTGATTATAACACATTTCCTTTCCAAACTGAATTCGTTCGTTCGTCATTTATCTATATCGACCCTCAAGCCCATTTAACCGGTTCGCATGATCTTTCACATGCTATTGATAATAAATTATCGCATATAGGTACCTGTAGTATAATTCAATAAAATTTAATCATTTCCAAGCATAATATAACAAATTCATAATTTATATCCTTATTAATAGGAGTTGAATTTTAAAACAGATACACGGATTAGTCAACCTGCAACTCAATTTGGCACCACAATGCATCATCAAATAAACTGAAAAAAATATACTGGCACACATAGTGCATCATTGGGCAAGTTGAAGGAATTATACTGGCACATGACGTGCATCATCGCATTTAATTGAAGCAATTATCTTTGGCGCATGCAAAGGCATCATCTGTAACAACCGCCAATAAAATCGGAATAGTGGTTTCGGGACCACAAATATGAAGTAAAAAATTTTATTTTATTATTATTTTATGATCTATATCATGATAGAAATACCATATAAAAATTTTGTTAAGAAATTTTACAATTTACATGTTTAATTTGATAAAAAATGACTAAATCGCGTAAAGAACAAAAGTTGTGTTCTAATAGATAAAGGTGTTAAATAGATATAGAACTTTAACGTGGAGGTCCTTATATGGTAATTAGACAATAAATGAGTTAGTGGAAGATGTTGGCTTGGCATTTGTGTAATTTTTAAAGTTATTAAAGGTTAAATTAGTAAAAAAGGTAATTAACGTTAAAATAAATAAAAACAAAACAAGTTATCATCTTTTAGCTTCTTCTTCAACCAATTATAACTTAGAGAAACCATACCTAGGTTCAGCCAAGCTTGCAAGCTCAATTGGTGAGTCATTTTTAATTCATTTTTAATGATTTCTATGTTTCTGGGAACGTTGTAGCTTAATCTAGCTATCCTGGGCACTAATTTGTAAACTTGTTAAATTGTTAGGGTTTAACCATTGATGATCATGCTTGATTTTTTAAGTTTGATGATAGAAAATTAATGGTTATTGTTAGATAAACAACTTTTGTAAAGGAATTTTTAGTAAAATTGTCAAATAGGGATTAAATTGAAAAATATGATAAATTCTTGGTAAATTTGTGTATTTGTGAAATATGTGGGCTGCTATAAGCATGTGTAATAATCGACTAGGCTTGGATAAGGGTTAAATTGCTTGAATTTTATTTTTCGAGCCTAGGGACTAAATTGTAAAGAAATTAAAAATATAGGGGCAAAATGGTAAATTTGCCAAAAATGTGTGTTGGACTAAATTGAATGTGAAATATATTGAATTGGATTAAATTTAACCATATAGATCCAGTCAGACCTCGTACAGAGTTAGATCAAAGCAAAGAGAAAATCTCAGATTAATCGCCTCCATATCTACGTATACTCGTCGAGATAAGTACCTGTAATTAATTTGAGTATTTATATGTTTTAATTGAATTATATGTATGTGATTTGTATAGTTTCCATGTTTAAATACCGATCATATATCCAACAACATACGACGATTATCGAGTCCCATTTGAACCTTAGGAATTCATAAGATACAAATGACATGTCATTAGAGTTACCGATTTGGTTGAGGTCCTATATGTGTTGCAGACACACCATAGCTCGTATGAGCTTATCGATTTGCAGCTCGTGAGAGCTTACCAATTCTTAGCTCGTATGAGTTTACCAGTTTATAGCTCATAAGAGTATATCGGTTCATAACTCATATGAGCTTACTGATTTACAGCTCGTAAGAGCATACCGGTTCATAGCTCATATGAGCATAAATGTACAAGAATTGACTGATTATAGTTTAGCACACTATGTATGAGCTATCTTGAGTATCCAACAATATTCTAAATGGTTCAATAGGTAATGTTCTGATACGATATGTTCTGAGTTCGATACGAACTATTACATGTATAAGTATGAATTACATGGAAAATGACATAACATGGTATATAGGTATATGAAATGGATAATACATGTATAAGGAATTTGATTAATTGTTGAGCTCATCCATGACTTGGTTTATATATGTGTTTACATGACTAACATGATTGATGTATATGTGCTTAGGCATTTGGCCAATATATGTTGGGATATGCTTTGATTACTTACCTTATTTGTGAATAAATGGTAAGTTAAATTTTATGTTATATGAACTTACTAAGCTTAAATGCTTACTCAGTGTATTTTTTATGTTTTATAGTAAATCGGAAGCTTGTCAGAGCTATATCACACTATCCATCGGCTCTCTTGGTACTTACGGTTGGTTTAATTTTGGTTATAATGGCAAGTATAGGTTATTTTGGCTGGCCTATATATTTTGTTGACATTATAGCTATTTGATTTGGCTTGTGTTTTGGTATACTTTGGTATGTATATATGTGTCCTTAGTTTGGTTGATGTGTGGTTTGATTGATGGTTGAATGATGGAAGGTAAAATGATAGTTATATGTGCATTTTGTATAAGTGTCTTGTGAGTTATTGAAATGGTTGTGAATTGGTACCTTGTTGTGTAAGACATATATGTCTAATTATGTGAGAAATTGAAGGGCATGTTTAACATCAATTGGTATGTTTTGGTAAAGTGATCTACATTATATGTATTGATGCAAATATGCAGATAAGTTAGCTGAACATTTGGTTATACTGGATACATACTTAAACATGTTTATGTATGTCATTTGAGGTGCCTAAGGGCATATTGGTTGTATATAAGACTTGATTATGCTTGTGTTGGATGCCTTAATATGGCTGTTTATATGCACAAAGTTGAATGTAGGTTGATGCCAATTTGGGTGAGAAAAATGGTTTGTAAAATAGCCTATTTTCATCCACATGGGCAGAGAAATAGACGTGTGTCTCAGCCGTGTATGACACACGGCCAGGTGACGCGATCGTGTGTCCTCTGTAGCTTTCAAAAGGGTTGCAAGTCAGGCTGTTACATGGCCTAGCACACTGTAACGCCCAGTTTGGACCCTAGTCAAAATAGTGATTTCAGGACCACAACTTCGAGTTAAAAAATATTTTAATATTATTTTCTGTGCTTCTAATATGTGAATTAATATGTGTGAAAGTTTCGTATAAAAATTTGATCGTTTCTGTGTTTAATTTAGAAAAAGGACCTAATCGCAGAAAATGTAAAAGTTGCATTCTACATGTTTAAAGTGTTTAAATGCTATGTAATATTAAAGTAAAGGTCCTTATGTTGTTATTATACCAATATTAGATTGAGTGGACTATTATGGGCATGAATTAAATGGATTTCATGTTTTATAATTAAGGTTATAAAGGTAATTTAGTATTTAAATTAATAAAATTAAAACAAAACAAAAGATATTCATTTTTTCATCTTTGTTGACCAAAAATTTAAGAAGGAGAAGCCATTAAAATACCTTGAAGCATTCGGAGCATTCGGCCATTGCATGATTCATTAGTAAGTCCGCTTTTGCTCAATTTTTGATAATTTCATTCTTTTTGTAATCATTTTCAAGTATTCTATCAAGCCCATGCCTCAATTTTAGAATTTGATTATGATTTTAAGATGTGCCATTGTTGATAATATGATTTTTATGAAGTTTGATGATATAAAATGAAAGATATGTGTTAGATTACTTTGTTTTGTATTGGAAATTTTGATGAATTTGAGTATTTTGGACTAAATTATGAAGATGAGAAATTGAGGGGCTAAAATGTGAAATAAATGAAATATATGGGCTTATATGAGCTACATGAATCTTTGGCCAAGTATGTGTATAAGGAAATTGTGTATTTTGTGATTTTGTTAATTAGGGACTAAAATGTCAAAATATGAAAATATGAGGGCTAATTTGTAAAATGCCCTAATTAAATGTTTTTGGATTTAATTGAATGGTTTGGTGAATAAAAGAGTTAAATTTGAATATGTATAGATCAAGAACTAAAGAAAACGGAATTAGATCGGGGAAAGTCGAAAGTAGTTGAATAGCCGTTCGTTTCCGTTCATTCCAGTACGAGGTAAGTCTATATACAAATAACTGTGTTTGAATTGATTTATTCATGCTTATATGATATTGAATTGTGATGGATGGTTATAAAAGCTGAATATGTGAAACTTAAAAAGTTTCGATAATGTGACGACGTCCGAAAGCCCCGTATGAACCATAGGAATAGTTAGGATACGTATGTCATTGTAACACCACAAACTCGACCCAGACGTTATGGTCGGATCCGGCGTGTCACATTGAAGTTTTTAAGAAAACCCATGCCTCTTTCAACGTCCTTCTTAGTGTTTTAAAAGATAGTCTTTGCTAAGTTAATAAAGTGAATGGAAGCTGTGCACCAGGAGGTATTCGAAATAGAGGAGGTGAGCCATGAAGGCTGCTTAAGTACCAAGCTCTTGATTGGATCCAATCCTAAACATGCCCACAACCATTGCCACACTTTGGCGCGAGGTTAGGTTTTGGAAAAAAAATCGAGTTGGAATTCATTTAAGTAGATATTTTTGATAAACCGATTAAGTGTACCGTTGCGTTATTTTGGAAACAAGTATCATTTTGAAAATGCGCCCTAAGTCTAACCCATTTTGAATTATTGTCAGTAAAATGTAGAGTATAAAATAAAATAATCCCAGAAAAATAATTAAAATAGCCTTATTACAACCCAAAACCAAATAATAATAATAATTTAAAAAAAACCTGGTTACTTATTGCAAAGTTCGGAAGCGATCACCATGGCCACTCTGAATCCCCTCCGGCTCCAAGTCTCCACATCAAGGCTCACCTGCAAGGTTAAAGAAAGGGGTGAGTTTGGAAACTCAGTGTGCAACAAGCCCCTTTCAGAGCCCAACTAATATCAGCATACTGGGCCTAAGCCCTAATTCAGTCTCGACATATACTGGGCCGAAGCCTTTACTGTAAACGGTATGGCCCATAGGCCCATTTCAATTTCACATGAAATACCAATGAATGTATGCAAGCCCATTTGGGGAGACTGCTCAACCCACCATCCACTACTCTCCACCCGTACCAACCAAGCTCTCCATGTGGGGAATAACTCAACCCACCCAGCCAAACTCTCCACTGGCAGCATAGCTGCTTTATCATATAACTAGAGGCCTAGCCTCTTTTAATAACTGGGGCAAAGCCCTTTTCGCACTTCCTCCATTTATATAAAACCCAACCCATGCATATAATGAGTATATCATAGCATATCATGTGCATCTCATAACATATCATGCGCATAACAATGTCTCATGCATCATATTCATAATTAAACCCTAGGGGTATAATGGTCATTTTTACCTAAGGGCAAAATAGTCATTTTTCATATTATAAGGGTAATTTTGTAATTTTACCAAATATCATGGATTTTCCATGTTCCTTAACTATTATCAATATTTCCGAGTGTTTAAACAATGATCTTTAACCCATTTTATCAAATTCAGGCTTTTGGGCCCAAAACCCCTAATGGGCCCTACGAATGCCGATTTAGCCCACTAAGCCCACTTAACCCAAATTTTACCACAGTACTAACTGTGTTATCATGCAACTTTTCCAAATTCCATTTTCTATCAATTTTACCCAAATGGCCGAAAGCCCATTGGGCCCAATTCTAGCCCATTGAGGCCCCACTTACCATCGTGCACAAAATTGCACTCTTACCTGTTCCATCGATCCACACACCGATCATATCGTATTTACCGCATCTATAACCAAATGCAAAATCAAAAGTTCCCGAAATGTCAGAATTTTAGCATTTCGGCTTTTCAGCGGATATTAATCTAAGCTACTAATGGGGTTATTACACACCTGTTTTGTGACGTTTGCTAACAAAGTCTCCCACGACAACTTGCAATTAATCATCACCATTCTTAGTTTACAATTCATGCTTATCAAACCCAAAATCCACCTTACCATAGTTAGCCAAAGAACCTCTAATGGCCATAGATCACTTACCTTCACAGGGTCCGATGATTCGATCTAAGTTTATCCAAACCGATACTCCAAGCCTTGCTGCTCCTCCAAAGTTGTCTATATCACTACACAAATCATAAAAGTTGAATGAAAAGGCCCAGTGAGGCCTAAACCTCAAATTAATAACTCCCTAAACTATAGGGGGTTTCGAATTTTCTTAACATTTACACTATTGAATCGATTTGGAAAACAAGTACTTACCATAGTCTTCCCTTCTGCACTGTTTAGACCCAAAATAGACTTAGCACTCAACCACCTAGCAGGCTTCGAACCCTAGAGGTCTAAGAAAAGAAGGATGCTAGTCTAAAAGAAATCAGCACAACCAACTTCAAGAGTTTCGGCTCTTGTGGCTATTCGGCAAGGGTGATGAAAAGAAAGGGAGTAGTAGTTTTGGTTTGGCCAAAAGAAGAGAAAGAAAAATGGATGAAAGGAGTGGTGATTTCGGCTAGAGAAGAAAAGGAAGAAAAGAAATAACCCTATGATATTTAAACAAAAGAAAACGGCACAACTAAAGCCCCTAATGCCGAAATACTAACCTAAAACCCCTAAGCCGATTTCTCCTCCCTAAATTCCCACTATTCGGCCAACACTAAGCCTCTATTCAAATCCCCAAAATCTCTCCCCTTATCACTCCTAAATTTATGCATTTGACTGATTCAAACTCTCTCCAACAGAGTTCCATTTGACCTCAAACTCCTACATGCTCAAGACATAAAAATAACAACACAATTGCCAGCTTAGTGAATCAAACCTTGGCTTTCCCCCATGCAACCGAGATGTAAACCTTGGGTTTCGGTCAGAAATTATTGATACTGGCACCCCATGCAACTGCACTATCTCTGCCACATACAACTTGGCCAACCTCTGAAGTGAGTAATCGGTACGGACAGGTATGAAATGGGCAGATTTTGCTAGCCTATGAACAATCACCCAAACTGAGTCCTTCTTGAAAGGTGTCAATGGTAGACCACTCACAAATTCCATGGTTACCCTTTCCCATTTCCAAAGTGGTATCTTCACTGGCTGTAACAATCCTGAAGGCAGTTGATACTCGGCCTTTACTTGTTGACACGTCAAACATTTTCCCACAAATTCGGTCACTTCTCACTTAAGCCCAGGCCACCAATATATCTCTCGCAAGTCTTGATACAACTTATTCCCTCTGGGTGCATAGCACAAAGTCCACCATGCGCCTCTCTCAAAATCATCAATCTAAAATCAGAGTCCTTTGGCATACAAATTTTTCCTCGAAAACAAAGAACCCCATCACTATTTAATCCAAAGTCTAGATTCTCCCCCTTCTCAGCTTGCTAAAACTGAGAAACCAACGACTCATCCACAAACTGCTGCTTCTTAATCTGCTCCACCCAAGTCAGTCTCACTTGTAATTCTGCCAATAAGCTTTCATCGTTATACAAGCTTAAACGAGCAAACATTGCCTTCAATTCTACCATAGTATTTAGACTCAACGTATCAGCCACGACATTTACCTTAGCTGGATGGTACTCAATTGAGCAGTCATAGTCCTTTAACAACTCTATCCACCTTTGGTGTCTAGGATTCAGCTCCATTTGACTCAGCAAGTACTTAAGACTCTTATGATCCGTATAGATAATGCATCTCTCCCCATACAAGTAGTGCCTCCATATCTTAAGCGCAAAGATCACCGCTGCCAACTCCAAGTCATGAGTAGGATAGTTTACCTCATGAGGCTTAAGCTGTCGTGAAGCATAAGAGACCACTTTACCCTCTTGCATCAACACACAGCCCAAACCTACATGTGATGCGTCACTGTACAAGGTGAAATCCCTACCAGACTCTGGCTGAATCAATACTGGTGCCTCAGTCAGAACCTTCTTTAACATCTCAAAATCCTATTGCTGCTTATTTGTCCAAACAAACGGTGCTCCCTTCCTTATAAGTTTCGTTAATGGCGCTACCAACACAGAAAATCCTTCCACAAATCTTCGATAATAACCTGCCAACCCTAGAAAACTTCAGTTTTCTGTTACTGACCTCGGTGGCTTCCACTCCAGAATCGCCTCAATCTTCCGAGGGTCTACCTTGATCCCCTCAGCAGACACAACATGCCCTAAGAAAGTTACTTCACTCAACCAAAACTCGCACTTACTGAACTTTACATAGAGTTGCTTTTCCCTTAGTACTTGCAGCGCAATACGAAGATGCTCATCATGCTTCTCTTCTGTTTCCGAGTACACCAAGATATCATCGATAAAAATGACTACGAACTGATCCAAGTACGACTGAAATATCCGATTTATCAAATCCATGAATGCTGCCGTTGCATTAGTCAAACCAAAGGACATAACCAGAAACTCGTAATGACCATATCAAATTTTGAATGTCGTCTTATGAATATCCTCTTCTTTGACTCTCAACTGATGATATCCTGACCGAAGGTCGATCTTAGAAAATACTGAAGCTCCTCTCAGTTGGTCGAACAGATCGTCGATTCTTGGCAAAGGATACTTGTTCTTGATCATCAATTTGTTCAACTGCCGATAATTAATACACATCTGCATGGTCCCATCTTTCTTCTTTACGAACAACACTGGTGCGCCCCATGGAGAAACACTTGGTCTTATAAACCCTCTATCCAATAGTTCTTGAATCTGAGCTTTTAGTTCCACCAACTCTTTTAGTGCCATCAGGTAAGGTGCAATGGACACTGGAGCTGTTCCAGGTAACAAGTCAATTCTGAACTCGACTTCTCTGTTCGGAGGTAGTCTAGGAAGCTCCTCAGGAAAAACATCTTAAAATTATTTGATGGTCCTGACTGACTCCACAGTCATCCCCTCAGGCTCAGCTTGACTCAGGAATGCTAAAAATGCCTCACAACCTTTCCAAATCAACTTCTCAGCCCTTAAAGCTGAGACAACATTGGACAAATAGTTCCTGCGCTCCTCTATGACCATTATCTTCTCATCCTTAGCAGTTCTTAGCACCATTCTCTTAACAGCGCAATCCAACGTCACCTTATGCTTAGTTAGGCAGTCCATTCCCAAAATAAGATCAAATTCCTCAAATGGCAGCTCCATCAAGTCTTCTACGAATATCCTATCTTGTGTCTCTAAAGGCACCTCCCTAAAGAGTTTATCTACCTTAACCGAGTGTCCTAAAGGACTTATCACTGATACCCCACTTACAGTCTCCTCAGGAAGCACACCCAACGCCCCAGATACATTACAGGCAATATACGAATGAGTGGAACCCACATCAATCAAAGCAGTGTAAGGTGTGCTATGAATGAAGAACGTACCGGTTATAACATCAGGAGCATCACCATCCTCACGACGTCGTGCAGCATAAACCAACGCCTGCTGTCGAGCTTCAACATGTCCAGTACCCCTGCCAGGTGCCCCACGTCCTCGTCCATTACCATTGCCACCTCTACCTTGCCCACGGCCTCTCTATGGAGGTGGTCCTCCTCGCAGCTGTTGGACACCTCTTTGCTCCGCAACTTGATCCTAAGCTGCTCTCCGAGGACACTCTCTGAACTTATGTTCCTTTGACCCACATCGAAAACATGCTCCAGTTCATTTCCAGCACTCCCCCATATGCACTCTGCCACAATCCCTGCAAGCCTGCGGTCTAAAGGTATTCACCAGAACTGATCGAACCGGTTCCTCCATTCTAGCACTTTTAGCATTTCTATATGCAGCACCCGAGGGTCTAGAATCCCTCTTGAATCTGGGTCAATCCCTCTCACGGTTCTGTTGCTCAGTTCGTTTTACTTCCTCGGCTATCTTAGCGTTCTCTACCAACGCGGTGACATCACGCTCCCTCTGTGGAGCTATCAGCACCCTAAGCTCATCGCGGAGGCCATCCTTGAATCGAACACTGCGCTCATATTCGGTCGCAACTATCCCGCTAGCATATCGACTCAGCCTCAAGAATTCCGCCTCATACTCTGCAACAGTCTTATTACCCTGAGCCAGATTCAAAAATTCCTTTCGACGGGCATCCACATAACTAGCTCCAACATACCTCCCCTTAAAAGTAGTCTTAAACAGTTCCCTGGTTACTCGCTCGATCGAGGTACTTTCCCTTACAGTGATCCACCACTGGTATGCCTCATCTCGTAACAACAACACGGCCCCCTTCAGCTTTTGCTCCATAGAGCAATCTAGGTCGTCCATAATCCACTCTGTTGCCTCTAGCCAATATTCAGCCATGTTTGGGGCTACTCCAGATACGCCCCTAAAAACCTCTGCTCTATTAGCTCGGAGTCGTTCAGTGATGGATCCCCTATTCACTGTCCCAGTGCTAGCTCCAGCAACCCTTTCCAAAACCCTTAACATCACTTGGGACAAAGCATCGTCCCCCGCAGCCCGATTATGTGACCCAGTCTCAGTTGCCTGTGGTACGAATGCCTCATCAGCTGGCCTATGCCCTGAGGATGAAGATTCAGCTTGCACCCTTCCGCGACCATGTCTGCGGCCTCGTCCACGAATTCCTCTTGTACTTATATCGAATTATCTGTTTACGAATTTTATGACATTATTTTAATATTTTAGTTGTTTATTACGAGATGTCTTATGGAAATATAACAGTTCAGGGATTGTTTTCGCAACATCGTAGCCTAGCTACGGTCTCAATCCTACTGTTTTACAGCTCTACCCTATCTAAAGTATCATAGTAGTGTCTCAGTTCTATCTATAGCATCATATCAATATCACACGGTGTAAAAGAAAGTATACTTACAGACTTGGTGCTGGGGATTAAGTTTGCCACTTCTTTCTCCAAACCATTTAAAACTTAAAAACATGTATTTGGTTACAGAAAAGGTTTCTTTTTTAGAAATTCATAGAAATTGATAGCTTTGTTTTGAATTTCTTAATTTTAAACCCGTTTAGAACCCACAGCCGAGTTGTTGCAACCTCGCTCTGATACCACTAAATGTAACACCCCAAATACGGCCCAGATGTTATGGCTAGATCCGGTGTGTCATATTGAAGTTTTTAAGAAAATCCATGCCTCTTTCAACGTCCTTCTTAGTGTTTTAAAAGATAGTCTTTGCTAAGTTAATAAAGTGAATGGAAGCTGTGCACCAGGTAGGTATCCGAAACAGAGGAGGTGAGCCATGAAGGCTGCTTAAGTACCAAGCTCTTGATTGGATCCAATCCTAGACATGCCCACAATCATTGCCACACTTTGGCGCGAGGTTAGGTTTTGAAAAAAAAAATTGAGTTGGAATTCATTTAAGTAGATATTTTTGATAAACCGATTAAGTGTATCGTTGCGTTATTTTGGAAACAAGCATCGTTTTGAAAACGCGCCCTAAGTCTAACCCATTCTGAATTATTGTCAGTAAAATGTAGAGTATAAAATAAAATAATCCCAGAAAATAATTAAAATAGCCTTATTACAACCCAAAACCAAATAATAATAATAATTTAAAAAAAAACTAGTTACTTATTGCAAAGTTCAGAAGCGATCACCACGGCCACTCTGAATCCCTCTGGCTCTAAGTCTCCACATCAAGGCTCACCTGCAAGGTTAAGGAAAGGGGTGAGTTTGGAAACTCAATGTGCAACAAGCCCCTTTCAGAGCCCAACTAATATCAGCAAACTGGGCCTAAGCCCTAATTCAGTCTCGACATGTACTGGGCTGAAGCCTTTACTGTAAACGGTATGGCCCATAGACCCATTTCAATTTCACATGAAATACCAATGAATGTATGCAAGCCCATTTGGGGAGACTACTCAACCCACCATCCGCTACTCTCCACCCGTACCAACCAAGCTGTCCATGTGGGGAATAACTCAACCCACCCAACCAAACTCCCCACTGGCAGCATAGCTGCTTTATTATATAACTGGAGGCCTAGCCTCTTTTAATAACTAGGGCAAAGCCCTTTTCGCACTTCCTCCATTTATATAAAACCCAACCCATGTATATAATGAGTATATCATAGCATATCATGTGCATCTCATAACATATCATGTGCATAACAATGTCTCATGCATCATATTCATAATTAAACTCTAGGGGTATAATGGTCATTTTTACCTAAGGGAAAAATAGTCATTTTTCACATTATAAGGGCAATTTCATAATTTTACCAAATATCATGGGTTTTCCATGTTCCTTAACTATTATCAATATTTCCGAGTGTTTAAACAATGATCTTTGACCCATTTTATCAAATTCGGGCTTTTGGGCCCAAAACCCCTAATGGGCCCTATGAATGCCGATTTAGCCCACTAAGCCCACTTAACCCAAATTTTACCACAGTACTAACCGTGTTATCATGCAACTTTTCCAAATTCCATTTTCTATCAATTTTACCCAAATGGCCCGAAAGCCCATTGGGCCCAATTCTAGCCCATTGAGGCCCAACTCACCATCGTGCACAAAATTGTGCTCTTACCTATTCCATCGATCCAAACACCGATCATATCATATTTATCGCATCTATAACCAAACGCAAAATCACAAGTTCCCGAAATGTCAGAATTTTAGCATTTTAGCTTTTCAGCGGATATTAATCTAAGCTACTATGGGGGTTATTACACACCTGTTTTGTGACGTTTGCTAACAAAGTCTCCCACGACAACCTGCAATTAATCACCACCATTCTTAGTTTACAATTCATGCTTATCAAACCCAAAATCCACCTTACCATAGTCAGCCAAAGAACCTCTAATGGCCATAGATCACTTACCTTTACAAGGTCCGATGATTCGATCTAAGTTTATCCAAACCGATACTCCAAGCCTTGCTGCTCCTCCAAAGTTGTCTATATCACTACACAAATCATAAAAGTTGAATGAAAAGGCCCAGTGAGGCTTAAATCTCAAATTAATAACTCCCTAAACTATAGGGGGTTTCGACTTTTCTTAACATTTACACTACTGAATCGATTTGGAAAATAAGTACTTACCACAGTCTTCCCTTCTGCACTGTTTAGACCCAAAATAGACTTAATACTCAACCACCTAGCAGCCTTCGAACCCTAGAGGTCTAAGCAAAGAAGGATGCTGGTCTAAAAGAAATCAGCACAACCAACTTCAAGAGTTTCGGCTCTCGTGGCTATTCGGCAAGGGTGATGAAAAGAAAGGGAGTAGTAGTTTGGCTTTGGCCAAAGAAGAGAAAGAAAAATGGATGAAAGGAGTGGTTATTTCGGCTAGAGAAGAAAAGGAAGAAAAGAAATAACCCTATGATGTTTAAACAAAAGAAAACGGCACAACTAAAGCCCCTAATGCCAAAATACTAACCTAAAACCCCTAAGCCGATTTCTCCTCCCTAAATTCCCACTATTCGGCCAACACTAAGCCTCTATTCAAATCCCCAAAATCTCTCCCCTTATCACTCCTAAATTTATGCATTTGACTGATTCAAACTCTCTCCAATAGAGTTCCATTTGACCTCAAACTCCTACATGCTCAAGACATAAAAATAACAACACAATTGCCAGCTTAGTGAATCGAACCTTGGCTTTCCCCCATGCAACCGAGATGTAAACCTTGGGTCTCGGTCAGAAATTATTGATACTGGCACCCCATGCAACCGCACTATCTCTTCCACATACAACTTGGCCAACCTCTGAAGTGAGTAATCAGTACGGACAGGTATGAAATGGGCAGATTTTGTCAGCCTATGCACAATCACCCAAACTGAGTCCTTCTTGGAAGGTGTTAATGGCAGACCACTCACAAATTCCATGGTTACCCTTTTCCATTTCCAAAGTGGTATCTTCACTGGCTGTAACAATCCTGAAGGCAGTTGATGCTCGGCCTTTACTTGTTGACACGTCAAACATTTTCCCACAAATTCAGTCACTTCTCGCTTAAGCCAAGGCCACCAATATAGCTTTCGCAAGTCTCGATACAACTTATTCCCTCCTGGGTGCATAGCACAAGGTCCACCATGCGCCTCTCTCAAAATCATCAATCTCAAATCAGAGTCCTTCGGCATACAAATTCTTCCACGAAAACAAAGAACCCCATCACCATTTAATCCAAAGTCTGGATTCTCCCCTTCTCACCACTTTTGGCGAGAAACCAACGACTCATCCACCAACTGCTGCTTCTTAATCTATTCCACCCAAGTCGGTCACACTTGTAATTATGCCAATAAGCTTTCATATTTATACAAGCTTAAACGAGCAAACATTGCCTTCAATTCTGCCACAGTCTTTAGACTCAACGCATCAGCCACGACATTTGCCTTAGCTGGATGGTACTCAATTGAGCAGTCATAGTCCTTTAACAACTCTATCCACTTTCCGTGTCTAAGATTCAGCTCCATTTGACTCAGCAAGTACTTAAGACTCTTATGATCCGTATAGATAATGCATTTCTCCCCATACAAGTAGTGCCTCCATATCTTAAGCACAAAGTGTAAGAGTATGCCCAAAGATCAATCACGAGATGGTTGTAATAACATACTTGGTTTATCATGTTTATTAATATAAGGCGTTGCCATTATGATTTCAGTTTCTTTTCTGTGTACATAAATAAACTGTTTTATAATAATGTCCTGAGAATAATATGATTATTTTTCAAAGATCCTTAGTCAAGTATTATTGTTGGCTAGGACAATAATAATGCATTAAGACTAACATGTAGTTGATTGATGATAAAGAGTTGTCATTGATATGGAGTGTCAGGATCAATGCATGAATATGTGTGAGAGAACAACATATTGGACTGACCCGCTATGAGTATGTTTCTTGGATTATTATGTAATTGTCACAACATTACTCATAGTGATTAATATGTATATGATCATCATACTTGAGATCATCTTTATCCCAACATCGTGAGTTGTATATTTTGATACAGTCAAACAAACACCGTAACTAGTTGTTCTATAAAGACTGATGTTGGATATACCACAATCTATGTTGAGGGATATAGTTGATCAATATAGGATAAGTCCCTCCTACATAGTGGGAGTAATATCGCCGGCCACTTGATTGAGTGAGGCTAGAAATGCATGGCCATGTTCAAATAAGTTGATATGAGATGTCAGACTTATTTGTGTATCATAGTCTACTCAAGGTATCAAGAAACATGGGATGGACTATACAAGTGTGACTATTCCATGACTTGTGTCCATTTAAAAGATATAGGACTTAAGGATTAATGCATGAAAGGTTAATCACAAAAGGTTATGTCGAATCATGACTTCTTGTAACTTAGGTAGCATTGATGCATTGCTAGATGCCACTCATTGTTTGTAACATTAGAATCGTTCTAATATTACTGCTAACGTTACAAGAACCTATAGGGTCACACTCTATGGTTGAAATGAACGAGGTAAAACATAGTTGGTATATTGCTTGGTTGTCACATGAATTAAATTAATTATAGAATTAATTTAATTGGGCAATCAAATTGTTGAACATACTATATGTACAAGGATGTTGTACACATAATCAGAACATAATTTTATTGATATATGAATTTAGTTTGTATATAAGTTTAAATAAATATAGTTTACCGAAATATTTATTATAATTAATGTAATTATAATTTTTCGGTTAAACATTATTATATTTATTTGAATGATAATTATTATATTCGGATTAATTTTAATGAATTAAAATTCGTTATAAATATATACCAATTAAGAGGGAGTTATATATAGCAAGGGTAAAAACCCTAAAAAGGATATATAAAAACTAGCCCGAAAATATGCAAGGGGGTCTAGTAGCCGTTTAGCAAAATACTCTCTGAAAATAGTTTTTTGGGATTTCTACCGTTCATTGTCAATCGGGTGGACTACGTAGAGGCCGACATCGAAAAAGGTTGCAGCTTGGTTCGATAGTGGTTCAGTATTCCTGTTGCCTAGGCGTCACTGTCTACTCAGATTGAAGTTTCAGTAATTTCAAAACCTTTTTATCACCCCGATTCGTTCCTTACACATGGATCCTTGGTTTGGATCATCGGTTTTTTTTATTTTTTGCTGCGCCTTGGAGGCACCGGTATTCCAATAGTGGTATCAGAGCCACTTGTGTAATACGGACTCGGGCTTAAATACTTGGATGATGCAATTGTATGAGATGCATGTTTCAATTTTATTATGTTATTCCAGTTTAAATCATTTAAATAAAATCTGATAATTGTTCCTTTCGATAAGTGATTAAATGTTAATCATGATGTTATGGCCTATTCGATTTTATGTTTTTACTGTTAACTTTAAGAAATTTGTGATGAAGCAGGGGTGGCATTTACAATTTCCAGTAATAGATTACTGGCCAGTGGAACAAGGGTTGTTCCGATATGAAACCTCAAGGATTAAAATCCTAAAAACACGATTTTGTTGATAAAAGTTATCAAATCGTGAGGTTTCATTTGACTGGGGTTCGCGGTTCAGATCCCCATCATTTTCCAGTATGTTTTGTAATAGATAAACTTAATGGGCCATAAAAGGTTGAAAGGATATATTATAATTCATTTAGTAAAACGTCGTATAAAGTATGCTATTTTTTAAAATGCACGGTGTTTGAAATGCATAGTTATAGCCCGATGACCAATTTGATAAAAGGTTGTAATTTTATAAATACGGCTTGCGTGTCGTGCCTTACTACTATTCTTCTGTATTTCTCTTCTCATCTTACTCCCTCGTATGTAAAACGAGTTTCTAAATTTTGTAATTTGTAAAAGTTGCTGAGGACTAGACGAGAAGGAAGATGGGCCGACCAGTGTGGATCGACATCTTGTGAAATGGCTTACACGTTTAGGTTCCCTTTTGGTTCTCCCATTGGCTTGGGTTGAACCACCATAGTTTATGGGCTATAACTATTGCATTTATTTATTGCTTTACTTATTCATGTATGAGATGCTATGGATGTTTAAAGCATGCAAATTTGGTAATAATAAACCCCATTAATTGATGAGATCAATTAAAAGATTAAATGGACTAAAGTAGACCATAATTGGTGAGATGTAACACTCTAATAAAATCCCTCTATTAAAATATTAAGTTAACATGGCCTTCCAATTTATACCGTCGTTAAGGCCTCGATCAATACTATGTAGGTTTTGCCAAAGTGAAGTACTAGTATTTATCTTGGTTAAATGCGAAGAATAAACAAGTGATATTCGCCGGTTAAAAATTGGTTAATGACTTAACTAGGTTACTCTAATAGGATTAGAAACCTAGAGGCAAGTAATTTGGATAAATCATAATATGATTAGAACAAGAGTTGTTCACCAAATTGTAGGAGTTACATATGATGTAATTAGCAAGTGTTGCTTACCTAAATAACCGTAATCTTGAGAGTAAAGCCAAAGCTGACTTAAGAGGAGGTGAAATATGGATCCTTAACCCATTATAAATACTTTCAAGAAAGTCTTTTCGAAATTAATATATGAGGGTTATTAATTTTGACATAAAATAGTGGGAACATCATTTAATAAAGTCCTTTTAATGATTGATATAAACTTGGTAAATTTATTCACACGCATATTTTATTATTGTAGATATATTATGGCTGCAAACACTAATACACTCTTATTACGATCGGTCTTTGAGAAGGACAAATTGAATGGTTTGAATTTTCTTGACTGGTTCCGTAACTTGAGGATTGTCCTCAAATAAGAACGAAAATTATATGTCATTGAAAAACCACTTCCTGATGAACCACCGGCTAATGCCTCAAGGGCTGATAAAGATGCTTACAAGAAGCATCTCGATGAAATGGTAGACGTTGGATGTCTTATGCTTGGCACTATGAATCCTGAGCTTCAAAAGCAACATGAGGATATGGTTACTTATGATATGATCGAGCACCTAAAAGAACTATATCAAGGGCAAGCAAGGCAAGAGAGGTTTGATTTCTCTAAGGCCCTATTCCAATATAAGCTGGCTGAAGGAAGCCCAGTAGGACCTCATGTTCTTAATATGGTTGGTTATATTGAAAGCCTATTTAAGCTTGGGTTTCCACTGAGCCAAGAGTTGGCCACTGATGTTATTCTGCAATCGTTCCGGATAGTTACAGCCAGTTTATCCTCAATTTCAATATGAATGAAATTGACAAGACTCTACCACAGTTGCTCAGTATGGTACGAACTGCTGAAGGCAACATGAAAAAGGTTGGACCCAAGCCCATACTGATGGTCCATAACAACAAGGGCAAGGGAAAGGCTAAAGTCCCAACAAAGCCCAAGGCAAAGGTAAGCCCAATCTTGGAAAGGGAAAGGCTACATTGAAACCTAAAGGTGGGGTGTCTAAGGAAGGAAACTGTTTTTATTGTGGTGTGACTGGACATTAGAAGCGGAACGGCCCTGTCTATCTTGAGGAAATGAAGAAGGCCAAAGCAAGCGGGAACGTGCGCTTGTGTATTTATGTTATTGATATTAATTTATCAACTACTACTTCTTGGGTATTAGATACTGGTTGGGGTTCTCATATTTGTACTTCTGTACAGGGACTACAAAGGAGTAGGACTTTGGCTAGAGGAGATGTGGACCTACGAGTTGGAAATGGAGCAAGAGTTGCTGCATTAGCTGTGGGAACATATACGTTATCTTTTCCTAGTGGACTTGGTTTAATTTTAGAGGATTGTTATTTTGTGCCCAATTTGACTAAAAACATTATTTCAATTTCTTGTTTAGACAAAATTGGTTTTGAGATAATAATTAAGAATAATTTTTGTTCCTTTTATCTCAATAATGTTTTCTATGGTTCGGCACAATTGATTAATAGCCTCTATATTTTAGATCAAATGGATCCCATTTACAACATAAATACTAAAAGATCTAAAATAAATGACTCAAATCAAACTTATCTTTGGCATCGTCGTTTGGGCCACATAAGTGAAAACGCATATCCAAACTCCATAAAAATGGTCTCTTGGATTCATTTGTTTTTGAACAATTTGAAGTATGTGAATCTTGCTTATTAGGAAAAATGACTAAATCTCCTTTTACTGGTAGAAGTAAATGAGCTAGTGATTTATTGGGCTTAATACATTCAGATGTATGTGGACCAATAAATACACAAGCCAGAGGTGGATTTCACTACTTCATTACTTTCATTGATGATTTCAGTAGATATGGGTATGTTTATCTCATGCGCCATAAATCTGAGGCCCTTGAAAAGTTCAAGGAATTCAAAAATGAAGTACAAAATCAACTAGGCAAAACTATTAAGACACTTCGATCTGATCGAGGTGGAGAGTATTTGAGCCTAGAGTTTGATGATCTTTTGAAGGAATGTGGGATTGTCTCACAACTTACTCCTCCAGGTACTCCTCAATGGAATGGAGTTTCTGAGAGAAGAAATCGAACTTTATTAGACATGGTTCGATCCATGATGAGTTATGCTGATCTACCGACTTCCTTTTGGGGACATGCACTTGAAACAGCTATTTTCACACTAAATCGTGTTCCATCTAAATCGGTTCAAAAGATGCCATATGAGATGTGGACTGGGAAATGTCCCAGTATGTCTTTTATGAAAATTTAGGGTTGCGAAGCTTATGTTAAACGTCTGACGTCTACTAAGCTTGAACCTAAATTTGAAAGGTGTATCTTTGTGGGGTATCTAAAAGAAGCCAACGGATATTATTTCTTTAATCCCACTGAGAACAAAGTGTTTGTTGCTCGGACTGGTGTCTTTCTAGAGAGAGAATTTATTTCTAGAAAAGGAAGTGGGAGAAAGATTGAACTTGAAGAAATTCAAGAATCACAAGATACCACTGAACCAGAGATAAAACAACAGCAAATTCCACAAGAAATTGAGGAACAAGTAACTGCTGTAGAAACACAACCACCGCGTAGATCTTTAAGAGAACACCATGCACTTGAGAGATATGGATTTCTCATTACAATGCATGGTGACATTCTTCTTATAGATCAAGATGAGCCTAGAACTTATCAAGAAGCAGTGGTGAGCCCAGACTCTGAGAAATGGCTTGAGGCCATGAGATCTGAGATGGATTCCATGTATGAAAACCAAGTTTGAACTTTGGTTGACCCACCCGAAGGGGTTAAACCTATAGGGTGCAAGTGGGTTTTCAAAAAGAAAACCGACATAGATGGTAATGTACAAACATACAAGGGGCGATTAGTCGCTAAAGGTTTTCGCGAAATTCATGGTGTTGACTATGATGAAACCTTTTCTCCTGTAGCTATGTTTAAATCCATTAGGATCTTGCTCGGCATAGCTGCATTTCATGATTATGAAATCTGGCAGATAGATGTCAAAATAACTTTCCTTAATGGGAAACTTGAAGAGGATGTGTATATGACACAACCTGAAGGTTTTGTCGATCCAAAGGATGCTGAAAAGATATGTAAGTTACAAAGATCCATTTATGGATTAAAGCAAGCTTCTCGAAGTTGGAATATTCGTTTTAACGATGCAATCAAAGAGTTTGGTTTTATCAAAAATGAAGATGAGCCATGTGTTTACAAGAAAGTTAGTAGGAACACAATCACATTCTTGGTACTATATGTGGATGACATACTTATCATGGGCAATGACATACCTACCTTACAGTCTATTAAGACTTGGTTAGGAAGTTGTTTTTCTATGAAGGACTTGGGCGAAGCCACTTACATCTTAGGAGTCAAGATCTATAGAGATAGATCAAGACGACTACTAGGTCTAAGTCAAGGTACATATATAGATAAAGTATTGAAAAGGTTCAATATGGAAGAATCTAAGAGAGGATTCCTACCTATGAGACATGGTATTTCACTCTCGAAGGAAATGTGTCCTTCAACTCCACAAGAGAGAGAATGCATGAGTAAAATTCCATATGCTTCTACTATTGGATCTATCATGTATGCCATGTTACGTATACGTCCAGATGTCTCATATGCCTTAAGTATGAAGGTCATTGGACCACAGTCAAGAATATCCTTAAGTACTTAAGAAGAACTAAGGATACGTTCCTAATATATGGAGGTGGGGAAGAGTTAAGTGTAAAAGGTTACACTGATGCCAGCTTCCAAACCGACAAGGATGATTCTCGATCGCAATCAGGTTTTGTGTTTTGTCTTAATGGTGGTGCTGTGAGCTGGAAGAGTTCAAAGCAAAAAATCTGAGTGTGATTCTACAACAGAGGTGAGTATATTGCAGCTAGTGAGGCAGCAAAAGAAGCGGTTTGGATAAAGAAGTTCATTACTGAACTAGGGGTTGTGCCTAGCATATCAGATGCTATAGAACTTCGATGTGATAACAATGGAGCCATTGCACAAGCAAAATAACCCAGATCTCACCAACGATCCAAACATATACTTAGGCGCTATCATCTTATTCGAGAGATTACAGATCGAGGGGATGTAGAGATATGCAGAGTACCTACAGATGATAACATTGCTGATCCCTTGACCAAGCCTCTGACACAGCAGAAGCATGATCGTCACACTAAGTCACTTGGTATTAGATATATAAGTGATTGGTCTTAGTGCTAGTGGGAGATTGTAAGAGTATGCCGAAAGATCAATCACGAGATGGTTGTAATAACATACTTGGTTTATCATGTTTATTAATATAAGGCATTGCCATTATTATTTCAGTTTCTTTTCTGTGTGCATAAATAAACTATTTTATAATAATGTCCTGAGAATAATATGATTATTCTTAAAAGATCCTTAGTCAAGTGTTATTGTTGGCTAGGCCAATAATAATGCATTAAGACTAACATTTAGTTGATTGATGATAAAGAGTTGTCATTGATATGGAGTGTCAGAATCAATACATGAATATGTGTGTTAGAGAACAACATATTGGACTGACCCGCTATGAGTATGTTTCTTGGATTATTATGTAATTGTCACAACATTACTCATAGTGATTAATATGTATATGATCCTCATACTTAAGATCATCTTTATCCTAACATCGTGAGTTGTATATTTTGATACAGTCAAACAAACACCGTAACTAGTTGTTCTATAAAGAATGATGTTGGATATACCACAATCTATGTTGAGGGATATAGTTGATCAATATAGGATAAGTCCCTCCTACATAATGGGAGTAATATCTCAGGCCACTTGATTGAGTGAGGCTAGAAATGCATGGCCATGCTCAAACAAGTTGATATGAGATGTCATACTTATTTGTGTATCATAGTCTACTCAAGGTATCAAGAAACATGGGATGGACTATACAAGTGTGACTATTCCATGACTTGTGTCCATTTAAAAGATATAGGACTTAAGGATTAATGCATGAAAGGTTAATCACAAAAGGTTATGTCGAATGATGACTTCTTGTAACTTAGGTAGTATTGATGCATTGCTAGATGCCACTCATTGTTTGTAACAGTAGAATCATTCTAATATTACTGCTAACGTTACAAGAACCTATAGGGTCACACTCTATGGTTGAAATGAACGAGGTAAAACATAGTTGGTATATTGCTTGGTTGTCACATGAATTAAATTAATTATAGAATTAATTTAATTGGGCAATCAAATTGTTGAACATACTATATGTACAAGGATGTTGTACACATAATCAGAACATAATTTTATTGATATATGGATTTAGTTCGTATATAAGTTTAAATAAATATAGTTTACCGAAATATTTATTATAATTAATGTAATTATAATTTTTCGGTTAAACATTATTGTATTTATTTGAATGATAATTATTATGTTCGGATTAATTTTAATGAATTAAAATTCGTTATAAATATATACCAATTAAGAGGGAGTTATATATAGCAAGGCTAAAAACCCTAAAAGGAATATATAAAAACTAGCCCGAAAATATGCAAGGGGGTCTAGAAGCCGTTTAGCAAAATATTCTCTAAAAATAGTTTTCTGGGATTTCTACCATTCATTGTCAATCGGCTGGACTACGTAGAGGCCGACATCGGAAAAGGTTGCGGCTTGGTTCGATAGTGGTTCAGTATTCCTGTTGCCTAGGCGTCGCTGTCTACTCAGATTGAAGTTTCGGTAATTTTGAAACCTTTTTATCACCCCGATTCGTTCCTTACAGACGGATCATTGGTTTGGATCGCCAATTTTTTTTTAATTTTTCACTACGCCTTAGAGGCACCGGTGTTCCAACACAAAGATCACTGCTGCCAACTCCAAGTCATGAGTAGGATAGTTTACCTCATGAGGCTTAAGCTGTCGTGAAACATAAGCGACCACTTTACCCTCTTGTATCAACACACAGCCCAAACCTACATGTGACGCGTCACTATACAAGGTGAAATCCCTACCAGACTCTGGCTGAATCAACACTGGTGCCTCAATCAAAACCTTCTTTAACTTCTCAAAAGCCTATTGCTGCTTATTTGTCTAAACAAACGGTGCTCCGTTCCTTATAAGTTTCGTTAACGGTGCTGCCAACACAGAAAATCGTTTCACAAATCTTCGATAATAACCTGCCAACCCTAGAAAACTTCAGTTTTCTGTTACTGGCCTCAGTGGCTTCCACTCCAGAATCGCCTCAATCTTCCGAGGGTCTACCTTGATCCCTTCAGCAGACACAACATGCCCCAAGAAAGTTACTTCACTCAACCAAAACTCGCACTTACTGAACTTTACATAGAGTTGCTTTTCCCTTCGCACTTGCAGCGCAACGAAGATGCTCATCATACTTCTCTTCTGTTTCTGAGTACACCAATATATCACCGATAAAAACGACTACGAACTGATCCAAGTACGACTGAAATACCCGATTCATCAAATCCATGAATGCTGCCGTTGTATTAGTCAAACCAAAGGACATAACCAGAAACTCGTAATGACCATATCAAGTTCTGAATGCCGTCTTATGAATATCCTCTTCTTTGACTCTCAACTGATGATATCCTGACCGAAGGTCGATCTTAGAAAATACTGAAGCTCCTCTCAGTTGGTCAAACAGATCGTCGATTCTTGGCAAAGGATACTTGTTCTTGATCGTTAATTTGTTCAACTGCCGATAATCAATACACATCCGCATGGTCCCATCTTTCTTCTTTACGAACAACACTGGTACGCCCCACAGAGAAACACTTGGTCTTATAAACCCTCTATCTAATAGTCCTTGAATCTCAGCTTTTAGTTCCACCAACTCCTTTGGTGCCATCCGGTAAGATGCAATGGACACTGGAGCTGTTCCAGGTAACAAGTCAATTCTGAACTCGACTTCTCTATTCGGAGGTAGTCCAGGAAGCTCCTCAGGAAAAACATCTTGAAATTATTTGATGGTCCTGACTGACTCCACAGTCATCCCCTCAGGTTTAGCTTGACTCACAAATGCTAAAAATACCTCACAACCTTTCCAAATCAACTTCTCAACCCTTAAAGCCGAGACAACATTGGACAAATAGTTCCTTCGCTCCCCTATGACCATTATCTTCTCATCCTTGGCTTCTTAGCACCATTCTCTTAACAGTACAATCTGACGTCGCCCTATGCTTAGTTAGCCAGTCCATTCCTAAAATAAGATCAAATTCCCCAAATGGTAGCTCCACCAAGTCTTCTACGAATATCCTATCTTGTGTCTCTAAAGGCACCTCCCTAAAGAGTTTATCTACCTTAACCGAGTGTCCCAAAGGACTTATCACTGATACCCCACTCACAGTCTCCTCAGGAAGCACACCCAATGCCCCAGATACGTTACAGGCAACATACGAATGAGTGGAACCCACATCAATCAAAGCAATGTAAGGCGTGCTATGAATGAAGAACGTACCGGTTATAACATCAGGAGCATCACCCTCCTCTCGACATATACTGGGCCCCTCTTTTAATAACTGGGGCAAAGCCCTTTTCGCACTTCCTCCATTTATATAAAACCCAACCCATACATATAATGAGTATACCATAACATATCATGTGCATCTCATAACATATCATGTGCATAATAATGTCTCATGCATCATATTCATAATTAAACCCTAGGGGTATAATGGTCATTTTTACCTAAGGGCAAAATAGTCATTTTTCATATTATAAGGGTAATTTCGTAATTTTACCAAACATCATGGATTTTCCATGTTCCTTAACTATTATCAATATTTTTGAGTGTTTAAACAATGATCTTTAACCCATTTTATCAAATTCGGGCTTTTAGGTCCAAAACCCCTAATGGGCCCAATGAATGCCGATTTAGCCCACTAAGCCCACTTAACCCAAATTTTACCATAGTACTAACCGTGTTATCATGCAACTTTTCGAAATTTCATTTTCTATCAATTTTACCCAAATGGCCCGAAAGCCCATCGGGCCCAATTCCAACCCATTAAGGCCCAACTTACCATCGTGCACAAAATTGCGCTCGTACATGTTCCATCGATCCAAACACTGATCATATTGTATTTATCGCATCTATAACCAAATGCAAAATCACAAGTTCCCAAAATGCCAGAATTTTAGCATTTCAGCCTTTCAGTGGATATTAATCTAAGCTACTACGGTGGTTATTACACACCTGTTTTGTGACGTTTGCTAACAAAGTCTCCCAAGACAACCTACAATTAATCACCACCATTATTAGTTTACAATTCATGCTTATCAAACCCAAAATCCACCTTACCATAGTCAGCCAAAGAACCCCTAATGGCATAGATCACTTACCTTCACAGGGTCCGATGATTCGATCCAAGTTTATCCAAACCGGTACTCCAAGCCTTGCTGCTCCTTCAAAGTTGTCTATATCATTACACAAATCATAAAAGTCAAATGAAAAGGCCCAGTGAGGCCTAAACCTCAAATTAATAACCTCCCTAAACTATAGGGGGTTTCAGCTTTTCTTAACATTTAGACTACTGAATCAATTTGGAAAACAAGTACTTACCACAGTCTTCCCTTCTGCACTGTTTAGACCCAAAGTAGACTTAGCCCTCAACCACCTAGCAGCCTTCGAACCCTAGAGGTCTAAGAAAAGAAGGATGCTGGTCTAAAAGAAATCGGCACAACCAACTTCAAGAGTTTCGGCTCTTGTGGCTATTCGGCAAGGGTAATGAAAAGAAAAGGAGTAGTAGTTTGGCTTTGGCAAAAGAAGAGAAAGAAAAATGGATGAAAGGAGTGGTGATTTTGGCTAGAGAAGAAAAGGAAGAAAAGAAATAACCCTATGATGTTTAAACAAAAGAAAATGGCACAACTAAAGCCCCTAATGCCGAAATACTAACCTAAAATCCTTAAGCCGATTTCTCCTCCCCAAATTCCCACTATTCGGCCAACACTAAGCCTCCATTCAAATCCCTAAAATCTCTCCCCTTATCACTCTTAAATTTATGCATTTGACTGATTCAAACTCTCTCCAACAGAGTTAAATTCGACCTCAAACTCCTTCATGCTCAAGACATAAAAATAACAACACAATTACCGGCTTAGTGAATCGAACCTTGGCTTTCCCCCAACCACTTACACGCCACTCTTTTTAACTCATTAGTGGCATCACTTAACCACTTTACCAGGGGCTTTCTTGTGTTACAATTTACCCACATCTTTTAATATGGCCACCTATCCAAAGCCCCTAACTCCTTAAGTCCAAAATTCAAAAATTCTTCCAGGTTTTGGCCAATACATGGGCCTTCCATAGGCCCATTTACACACTCCAATTATGAATTTCACAACCAAATACCAAGTTTTAAAAAAAAATTACCAAATTCTCGAAAGTTATGAAAATCCCAAAAATTAGGGTGTTACAGTCATAACATAGGATTTTGATATGTGATTTCGTATAAGACCACATCTGGGACGTTGGCATCGATTTGAGATTTACATGTAAGACCATGTCCAAGACATTAGCATCGTATTTGACTTTGTGTAAGACCCTATCTGGGACAATGACATTGATCATTGAGTACAAGTATGACCACGTCTGGGATGTTGGCATTGTACGAGTTTTTTAAGTTATCCGCGTATCCTATTATGATCAAATGAGCTATATGAGACATATGGTTATGTGATTGTACTTTGCCATGACCTACAAGAGTGAATTGGTTTAGAATTGTATTATGTAATAAGTTTATTTGTATATGGCTTACTAAGCTTTCGAAAGCTTACTTTGTATGTTTTTCAATTATTTTATAGATTATCAAAGCTACTGAAAGCTCGGAGATCGTCGAGGATCATCACCACACTATCGAACTCTATTTTGGTATCTTTTGAAAATGCGAATATTGAAGTATGGCATATATAGGCTAGAAGTATTTGAATATAATTTGTGAAATGTATATCATGCCATGTGATATGGCTAGATTAAAGTTGCTATTTGGTTTGGTTTTTGGTATATAAGTTGTGTTGAGAAATGATATGATTTGATGTACATAAATGGCCTAATGAAAAATGGTCAATTTGGTAAGTTAGTTATGTGAATTAGTTATGGAAATGGTATGATATTGATATGATAATGGATGTGAAAAATTAGGATAATGACATGTATATGTTTGGTATGTGATTTTGGTATGTTTTGGTTTGGATGATAAGGATGAAATTGATTGGTGATTATATGACATGAAGGATGTATGTTTTATGATTGAAATTGGTTGAAATTATGGTGAAATTGTGCTTTGATTTTGGAATTGTAGGGATGACCATTAAGGGTGGCAAATTGGCTTTGTAAATAGCCTATTTTTGTCCACACAGGTAGAGACACGAGCATGTGTCTCAGTCGTGTGTGACACACTGTCATGTTACATGACCGTGTGTCCTTTGGGGTAGTCCTACAATTTAAACTTAATCCCGAGCATAGGAGTGACCACACGCGTGCGTGTAGTCAGCCGTGTGACCCAAGTCAGTTTCGACCACGGCCAAGGCACATGGGTGTGTCTCTGGCCGTGTGGTTCAAGTCAGTATGTACGCCCTATTTTTACACGATCTATGACACAAGCATTTCTAGTAACCATGTGAGACATACGGCCTGTTCACACGGGCGCGTGTCCCTTGAAATGTTGAAAATTTTCTAAGTTCTCGAAATGTTTATATGTTATCGATTTAGTCCTGAATGTATGATTAAAATTTTGCATGCTTGATTTGAATACATTTGGAATGTGAATGAATGATATTGACTGAAATATGAGGACTATTTGATAAAGGTTTTTTTTTAACTGAGTTACGAGTCTAGTAATGCCTCTTAACCTATTCTAGTGACGGTTACGGGTTAGGGGTGTTACATTTTATTGGTATCAGAGCCAGGTTTAGTAGATTCTAGGACTAAAGTAGCATATGTGAGTCTAGCTATACATGCCATATAAATGAACTATGATAGTGTGATGAATCCGGACAAACAAAATATGTTTTTCTTACAGTAATGGATCCCAAATGAGCAGTAGCTGGCGATGTCAAAAGTAATGCGCCTGCTCCCACCTAAGGGATAGCACCGTCTGATTCTAGACCCGTTACTAGTAGCCAAGAGGGAGAGGCTAAGCAAGCCTTTTTACAAATGATGAATGAGTGGTTGACTTAGTATGTTAAAACAAACCCGACTGCTCCCCAACCTCTGCCCCCGCAAGCTCCCATAGCTTTCCTAGTGGTAGATCTGATTCGTCTAAATAAGCCTTCAGTTGATAAGATTAGAAAATATGGGGCTAAAGAATTCCGTGCTACTACTGATGATGGTGCTGAGAGAGCTGAGTTCTAGCTCGAGAATACGATTCGGCTATTCAATGAATTATCTTTTACTCCAGAAGAATGTGTTTAATGTGTTGTTTCACTTCTGAGGGATACCGTGTACCATTGGTAGAAAACTTTGATATCAGTGGTCCAAGAGAACGAATCACCTGAGATTTCTTCCAAATCAAGTTCCGAAAGAAATACATCAATGAAAGATTCATATATCAGAAATGCAAAGAGTTTCTTGAACTGAAATAGGGTCATATGTCTGTTACAGAATACGAGCAAGAATTTGTGAGATTGAGCCATTATGCACGGGAATGTGTCTTGACTGAAGCAATAATGTGTAAAAGGTTTGAAGATGGTTTGAATGAAGATATCTGTCTGTTAGTCAAAATTTTAGAAATAAAAGAGTTCGTTGTGCTTGTTGAACGAGCGTGAAAAGCTGAGGAACTCGGGAAAGAGAAAAGAAAAGCTGACTCGAAAGTTAGAGAGGTACGAAAAATATTATTGAATAAGTCATTTTAGTCATTATCAAAGAGATTTCGAGATGATTCTAGTCGTTTAAAGGCTACTACGGGTTATTCGAGACAAGATCGAGATAGGCCACCTATGAATTCAAAAGCTACTTTAATTGCTAGTGTTGGAAATGTTTGATCTGATAGACCCGAGTGCAAATATTGTGGTAAACGACATCCCGACAGTTGTAGATTGAATGATTGAGCTTGTTTTAAATATGGATCCTTAGATCAATTTATTCGAGATTGCCCTGAGTCTATTGAACAAGAAATTGTTCAGAATCTAAAACTGAGTAGCATTTCAGCTAGAGGCAGGCCTCCCAGAAATATGAGAAATGTGAGTGGTAGCCAAAAAGCTACTAAAGATACAGCTGCTCGATCTAAGGTTAGAGCACTTGCCAGAGCTTATGCCATCCGAGCTCGTGAGGAAGCTTCGTCTCTGGATGTAACTACGGGTACATTTACTCTTTATGATACTTGTATAATTGCACTGATAGATCCAGGATCAACACATTCGTATATATGCATGAATTTAGTATCCAGTAAGACTTTACCTATAGAGTCTTCTGAATTTGTGACTAGAGTATCAAAACCCTTAGGCAAAAGTTTCCTAGTTGATAAAGTATGCAATAATTGTCCGTTGATGATTCGAGATATTTTTTTTCGACTGATCTGATGCTATTACCTTTTGATGAATTTGATATAATTTTAGGTATGGATTGGCTAACTTTGCATAATGCTATTGTGAACTGTAAACGGAAAACTATTGATTTGAGATACAAGAATGATGAGATAATTCAAACTTAGTCCAATGATTTAAATAGGTTGCTGGCTGTGATATCTGTAATGAAAGCTCAGAAATATGTGAAAAAGGGTTGTGAAGCCTACTTTGTCTATGTGATTGATTCAAAAGTGACAGAAAAGAAAATATAATCTATACCAGTTGTCTATGAGTTTCCTAATGTGTTTCCTAAAGAACTTTCGGGTTTACCTCTGATTTGAGAGGTTGAGTTTGACATTGATTTAGTATTGGGAACTACTCCAATTTCGATAGCTCTGTATAGAATGGCCCAGACCGAGTTGAAGGAATTAAAGTCCTAGTTACAAGAATTAACCGATAGAGGATTTGCTCGACCGAGTTTTTCACCTTGGGGTGCTCTGGTTCTATTTGTGAAGAAGAAAGACGGCACGATGAGAATGTGTATTGATTATCGCCAGTTAAACAAAGTGACTATCAAGAACAAATATCCTCTACCCAGAGTTGACAATTTGTTTGATCAGTTGAAAGGCGCTACTGTGTTTTCAAAGATAGATCTGAGATCGGGCTATTATCAGTTAAGAGTAAACGATTTCGATATTCCAAAAATAACTTTTCGAACGAGGTACGGACACTATGAATTCTTAGTTATGCCTTTCGGATTAACAAATGCACCTGTTATTTTTATGGACCTGATGGACAGAATTTTCAGATCATATTTAGACCAATTTGTTGTAATATTCATCGATGACATTTTGATTTACTCGCGTGATGAAAATGAGCATGCCAAGCATTTGAGAGTAGTGCTACAGGCTCTGCGTGATAAGCAACTATTTGCAAAGTTTAGTAAATGTGAGTTCTGGTTGCGTGAAGTTAGTTTTCTGGGCCATATTGTGTCAGCATCTGGTATACGAGTTGATTCGAGCAAAATATCCGCGATTTTAGATTGGAAACCTCCGAGAAATATTTCTGAAGTCCGTAGTTTTCTGGGACTTGCTGGTTATTGCCGATGGTTTGTAAAAGGCTTGTCGATAATTACAACTCCTTAACAAAATTGCTTCAGAAGGACGTTAAGTTTGAATGGTCCAAAAAGTGTCAGAAAAGCTTTGATCAGTTGAAAGCTCTATTGACTGAAGCTCCAGTGTTAGTACAACCATGGGAAGGAATTTGTGATATATAGTGATGCTTCGTTGAACAGTCTGGGATGCGTTTTGATCCATGAAGGCAAAGTTATAGCCTATGCCTCGAGACAATTAAAGCTACATGAAAAGAAATTTTTGACACACGACCTCGAGTTAGTTGCGATTGTGTTTGCTTTGAAGATTTGGCGTCACTATCTGTTTGGTGAGAAATGTCACGAATTTTTGGATCATAAAAGTTTAAAGTATCTAATGACTCAGAAATATTTGAATCTATGACAAAGAAGATGGCTAGAATTACGAAAAGATTACGAGCTTGTTATTGATTATCATCCGGGAAAATCAAATGTTGTTGCTAATGCTTTGAGTCAGAAATCATTATTTGTATTATGTGCTATGAATGCTCAGTTGTGTATATCTGACGATGGTACGGTTTTAGCTGAATTGGAAGTGAGAAATTTGTTCTTATAGCAGATTTATGATGCATATAAAGTTGATAATGATATAATAACAAAATGAGCTCAGTGTGAGTTGAATTCTAATTCAGAATTTCGAGTTGATAATGATGATTGTTTGAGATTCCGAGATCTAATTTGTGTTCTGAGAAATCCAGAGTTGATTCAGGTGATTTTGAACGAAGCTTACAATAGTCTTTTATCTATTCATCCGGGAAGTACGAAAATGTATAACGATTTGAAATGGCTATACTGGTGGCATGGCATAAAAAGAGATATCTCTTATTTTGTTTCGCGATGTTTGATCATCGACAAGTTAAAGTGAACATCAGTGTCTTACAGTTTATTCTGACCTATTATGATTCTCGAGTGGAAATAGAATAAAGTGACGATGGATTTTGTTTCGGGTTTACCCCTATCTCCGAGAAAGAAAGATGCGATTTAGGTTGTGGTTGACAGATTGACGAAATCAACCCACTTTATTCCCGACCGATCAGACTACTCACTTCAAAAGCTAGTTGAGTTATACATTTCTGATATTGTGAGATTGCGTGGGGTGCCATTGTCGATTGTGTCAGATAGAGATCCGAGATTCACATCGAGGTTTTGGAAGGAACTGCAAGAAGCTTTAGGTACGAAATTGTGTTTTAGTACTGCTTTTCACCCACAAACGGATGGTCAATCTGAGCAGATTATTTAGATACTCGAAGATATGTTGAGATGTTGCATTCTTGAATTTGAAGGTTCGTGGGAATATTATTTACCATTGATTGAATTCGCATATAATAATAGTTTTCAATCGAGCATTAAAATGGCACTGTACGAAGCTTTATATGGTCGTAAATGCCGAACACCGTTATACTGGTCTAAGCTTAGTGAGAATAAGATTCACAGGGATGATTTGATCAAAGAGACTGAATAGAAAGTAAAAGTGATTCGAAATAGTTTGAAAGTAGCATCAAATCGTTAGAAATCATACGCAGATTTGAAGCGAAAAGATATTGAATTTGAGATCGATGACAAAGTGTTTCTAAAAGTATCTCTGTGGAAGAAAGTACTTTGGTTTGGTAGAAAAGGCAAATTGAGTCCAAGGTTCATCGGACCATTTGAGATTATTGAGCGTATTGGGCCAATTGCATACAGATTGTTATTGCCATCTAAGCTAGAAAAGATCCACAATGTGTTTCACGTATCGATGCTTCAATGATATAGATCTGATCCCTCGCATTTAATTTCTCCGTCTGAGATAGAGATTCAGTCCGATATGACTTATGAAGAAGAATCGATCCGTATCTTTATTCAAAGGTTAAAGAATTGAGAAATAAGAAAATTTCATTAGTAAAAGTATTATGGCATCGACACGGAGTCGAAGAAGCTACGTGAGAACCCGAAGATGCTATGAGACAGCAATATCCGAATCTGTTTAACGGTAAGATTTTCGAGGACGAAAATCCCTAAGGGCGAGAATTGTAACAGCCCATTTTGGACCCTAGTCAAAAAAGTGGTTTCGAGACCATAAATTTGAGCTAGAAAAATATTTTAATATTATTTTCTGTGCTTATAATATGTGAACTAATATGTGTGAAAGTTTCGTATAAAAATTTGATCGTTTGCGTGCTTAATTTAGAAAAAGGACCTAATCGTAGAAAATGTAAAAGTTACATTCTACATGTTTAAAGTGTTTAAATACTCTGTAATATTAAAGTAAAGGTCCTTATGTTGTTATTATACCATTACTTGATTGAGTGGACTATTATGGGCATGAATTATATGGATTTCATGTTTTATAATTAAGGTTATAAAGGTAATTTAGCATTTAAGTTAATAAAATTTAAAAAAAAACAAATGATATTCATTTGTTTATCTATAACGCCCCAAAATTTGAATATGTATAGATTAAGAACTAAAGAAAATGAAATTAGATCGCAGAAAGTCGAAAATAATTGAATAGCCGTTCGTTTCCGTTCATTCCAGTATGAGGTAAGTCTATATACAAATAAATGTGCTTGAATTGATTTATTCATGCTTATATGATATTGAATTGTGATGGATGATTATAGAAGTTGAATATGAGAAATTTATAAAGTTTCGATAATGTGACGACGTCCTAAAGCCCCGTACGAACCATAGAAATAGTTAGGATACGTATGTCATGACATAGGATTCTGATATGTGATTTCATGTAAGACCACGTCTGGGACGTTGGCATCAATTTGAGATTTACGTGTAAGACCATGCCTGGGACATTGGCATCTTATTTTACTTCGTGCAAGATCTTGTCTGGGACAGTGGCGTCGATAATTGATTACATGTATGACCACATCTGAGACGTTGGCATTGTACGAGTTTTTTGAGTTATCCGCATATCCTATTTAATTTTGTACGGTTCAACGGGCATTCTGAGAAACGAATAAGTGTGTGAATGTGTATCCACTTTAGGTACGTTTAAAAAGTATATCATGTTTGATAATGAAAGGTAAGTATCTGTACATTTGTAGACATATGATATATGTAAGTGAATTATGATCAAATGAGCTATATGAGACATATGGTTATGTGATTGTATTTTGCCATGAGCTACAAGAGTGAATTGGTTTAGAATTGCATTATGTGATAAGTTTATTTGTATATGGCTTACTAAGCTTTTGAAAGCTTACTTTGTGTGTTTTTCAATTGTTTTATAGATTATCAAAGCTACTGAAAGCTCAAGGATCGTCGAGGATCATCACCTCACTATCAAACTCTATTTTGGTATCTTTTGAAAATGCAAATATTG
Source organism: Gossypium anomalum (assembly GCA_025698475.1). NCBI lineage: Eukaryota > Viridiplantae > Streptophyta > Magnoliopsida > Malvales > Malvaceae > Gossypium > Gossypium anomalum. The sequence goes on along the minus strand of CM046958.1, from coordinate 30,945,955 downwards.
AAGTATGGCATGTATAGGCTAGTAGTATTTGAATATAATTTGTGAAATGTATATCATGCCATGTGATATGGCTAGATTAAAGTTTCTATTTGGTTTGGTTTTTGGAATATAAGTTGTGTTAAGAAATGATATGTTTTGATGTATATAAATGGCCTAATGGGAAATGGTCAATTTTGTAAGTTAGTTATGTGAATTAGTTATGGAAATGGTATGATATTGATATGAGAATGGATGTGAAAAATTTGGATAATGACATGTATGAATGAATGAGTTTGGTATGTGATTTTGGTCTGTTTTGGTTTGGATGATAAGGATGAAATTGATTGGTGATTATATGACATGAAGGATGTATGTTTTGTGATTGAAATTGGTTGAAATTATGGTGAAATTGTGCTTTGATTTTGGACTTGTAGGGATGATGCAACCATAGCTAGGGAGATCACTTCCAAATCTATTGAGTTGCCACGAGGGCCTATAACTCGATCACGAGCTAAGAGATTTCTAGATGCATTAGCAAGCTATGTGAATCGAGCTTGGGGAGAAGAAGAGGCCAAATTCAACATTCATGCATGGGATGGTCCAATTGACGTTACTTGCAATTTATTGCAAGTTGAACTTAATTTTTAATAAACTCATCTTACTTTAAGAAATGAGTTGCTGGACTTTATTCAACTCATATTAGTTTAATTAATTAAGTATTTTTGTTGAACTTCATTTAATAAGTATTGCTCTTAATTAATCTAGTTCCTAGGATTATTTATTGATGCATGAGTTAAGTTTATTTAATGATGCTTCTTTAATTAACTAGTTGTTGGGATAATTGATGCATAGTTCATTTACCTAAGTTAAGTATTAATGTGTGTTATGTTTAATAAGTGTTTATATGTGTTTAATAAGCTCATTTTAATGTGTTTATTGCAGGAGACTTTTCAAGTCATAATCGTTACAATTAAAGGCTGTTACAAATTAAATAAAGTGGCTTTTCAAGTCATTTTCTGTTATAAAGTAAAAAGGATATTATAAGAAGAGTTATACATCATTTAAAGAAGGTTTAAGGAGCATTATATCATTGAAATTAATTTTGGTAGCAACCTTTTCCACTACCAGCCCTTTTTGCCACTTCAAAGGTTATATCAAGCATTCAAACACCAATTAAGGAGCTGGTTAAGAGTTAGTGTCCATTCGGCTGACCAAGGGCGAACTCAAGAGTCATTTTTCAAGAAATTAAAGTCATTCATTTAGCTGAATTGAATTGAATTCAAGGATGGAGTTATTTGGCTCAAGAATGTGAAAAGACTTGAGTTTAATTTCAGCTTTTAATTGGCACATTAAGTTGATTGTTTGTGACCATTCGGCTAGCCTATTCTTACATTATAAATAGATGAAATCAGCCTTTGTAAAGGGACTTTTTGCTGAATATATATGAAATATTTGAATTGTGAGTTATCCAATTCTCCTTGTTCTTACGGAATTGATTTGACTTATCAAGCTTAGCTTGTGGCGTCTATATTTTCCTTGTTATTGAACTTATTACTTTCAAAGTGTGGCATTCATTTATACCAAGGTTCTTATCATCCATTGATAAAGGGTCAAAGTTTATTTATACTGAGGTTCCTATCATCTTTGATAGTGGGTCGAGGTTCATCATATACTAAGGTTCCTATCATTCTTGATAGTGGGTCGAGGTCTTTTCTTTACTGTTTGTTTTAAAACCTATTTCCCTTCTTTCTTCAAGCCTTTTATTTGTTTAAACCTTGTTTGTTTTGAAACGTTCAACTCTTACTCAAATTCACGATTGGGCAACATTATGACTCGAATCATCTCGAGACTAGTTCGTATCAAATTGGTATCAGAGCTAGCAAATTTGGAGTGAGAATCGACGTGTTCGGCATCCCTGTATAGTATTTTACATTCGAAAAAAATTAAAAAAATTAAAAAAATTTATATATATATTCAACGAGTGAATATTAATTTTTTTTCAAAAAAAATCGTGAAAAAATTCATGTGCTTTGTTTTGATTTATCAATTTGCTACTCAAAGACACCCAATGAATCTTCTTACCATTCAGCCACACTTAATTTTTTTTCATTTCTTTTGTTTCTAGCCTATCCATTGTCCTACAATATTATCCTTTGTAACCCGAACATCAAGTTTGTAAGCCAACCTACAATAACAGCTTTGAAGTTCAAGTAATTTCTTAAGAACTTAGAGAAGTTGAGTGAGTGGAAAAACGCATGAGAGTAGTGAGACTATTTGAGAGGTATAAAAGCCAAGTTTGTGTGTGATTTGTTTTTGAGTGAATAGTGAGGTATTTGTTGTGAGTTTTCTTTTTAAATGTCACAAAGTCTGGTAAGAAATCCAAATGAAGGAATTGCAATCGACGAATTATGGTGGTGAGGGCCGACGGTGAAATTGAGTCTGAGGAAGAGAAAGAAAATGAATCAAAAGTACCATCCGATGATGAAGGAGAAGAAGTAGAATTGCCGGCTGGAGGAGAAATTCTTGTGGTAAAGCGAAGTCTTAGCGTTCAAAGTGTTGATTCTGATCAACAAAGGAAGAACATTTTTCACACCCGATGTTACATTCATGGCAAGGTATGTAGTTTAATTATTGACGGTGGAAGTTGTACTAATGTAGCTAGCAACATGCTGGTGGAAAAGCTTGGTTTAGCCACAACCAAACATCCAAATCCATACAAGTTACAATGGTTAAATGATGGAGGAGAGCTTAAAGTCACAAAGCAAGCTGTGGTGGCATTTTCCATTGGGAAGTACCAAGATGAAGTGGTATGTGATATAGTTCCTATGCACGCGGGACATCTACTTTTGGGACGTGTATGGTAGTTTGATAGGCGCATGATCCATGATGGTTACACAAATCGGTACACGTTCAAGCATCAAGGCAAAAATGTTACTTTAGCCCCGTTGACTCCTCGACAAGTGTATCAAGATCAATTGAAGTTGAAAGAAAAAGTACAAGAGAAAAAAAGTGAAAAAGAGAAAGACAAAAAAATTGAAAAAAAGAGAGGAAAAAGTGAGAGAGATGAGGTAAAAATACGAGAAGAAGAAGAGAGTCCAAAAGAAAATGAGAGTGGGAAAATGAGCATATTTGCGAGGGAGAAAGAAATTCAAAAGTCCTATTGATGCAATAGCCCGTGTTTGTACTTATGTACAAGGAGTGCTTGTTTGATACTAACGAACTTGATAACTCTTTACCTTTGTCTGTTGTTTCTTTGTTATAGGAATTTGAAGATATTTTTTCGGAAGAAGTTCTTAGTAAGGTATTGAGCATCAAATTGATTTCATTCCCAGAGCCACAATTCCTAATCGATCAGCCTACCGGAGCAACCCCGAAGAAAGTAAAGAGTTATAATGACAAGTTGCTGATTTAATGGAGAAAGGATACATACGGGAGAGTTTGAGTCCATGTACGGTGCCCATTCTATTGGTGCCTAAAAAAGATGGTTCATAGACAATGTGCATAGATTGTCGAGCTATTAACAAAATTACCGTCAAATACCGTTATCTAATCCCTAAACTTAATGATATGTTGGACGAGCTTAGTGGAGCAAAATTGTTTTCTAAGATCGATTTGAAAAGTGTCTATCATCAGATTCGTATGCGGGAGGGGGATGAGTGGAAGACCACGTTCAAAACCAAATACTATTTGTATGAGTGGCTAGTGATGCCATTCGGCCTCACTAATGCTCTGAGTACTTTTGTGAGGTTGATGAACCATGTTTTGAGGTCTCTTATTGGTCGTTTTTGCGTAGTTTATTTTGACTATATTTTGGTTTATAGTAAATCTTTATCTGATCATATTGAACATCTACGATCTGTTTTGGAAGTTCTAAGAAAGGAAGTTTTATATGCCAACCTTAAGAAATGTAACTTTTGTACTAACAAAGTTGCTTTTCTAGGTTTTGTTGTAAGCGAAAGTGGTCTCGAAGTGGATCAAGAGAAGATCAAGGCAATACAAGAGTGGCCACGTCCAACCAACATCAGTCAAGTTAGAAAATTTCATGGCCTTACAAGTTTCTATAAGAGATTTGTGCCAAACTTTAGCACACTTGCTGCCCCATTGACTGGTATTATCAAAAAGAATACACCTTTTTTTTGGTCTGATGAACAAGAATCTTCTTTTGTTAAAATTAAAGAGTGTTTAACTAATGCTCCCCTTTTATGTTTGCCTATTTTAACAAAATTTTTGAGGTGGCATGTGATGTGTTTGGAATAGGTATAGGTGCGATTTTAACTCAAGATGGGAGACCGGTGGCTTATTTCAGCAAGAAGCTTAATAGAGCTACTCTAAACTATCCTACTATGACAAGGAAATGTACGTGTTGATACGTGCATTAGAAACATGGCAACATTATCTTTGGCCTAAAGAGTTCGTAATACATACGAATCATGAGGCTTTGAAGCATTTGAGAGGACAAACCAAGTTAAACAAACGTCACGCAAAGTGGGTTGAGTTCTTGGAATCCTTCCCATATGTCATTAAATACAAACAAGGTAAAGAAAATATCGTTGCAGATGCTCTTTCGCGAAGGTACGCTCTTTTAAATTGTTTGGATGTTAAATTACTTTGTTTTGCTTATTTGAAGGAATTATATGTTGACGATTCTGATTTTGGAGAAATTTATAAGTTGTGTGTGCAAGGTGCGTATGATAGGTACTATCGGCAAGATGGATTCCTATTTCGAGAAAGTAAGTTATGCGTACCTCAAGGATCAACAAGAAATGTGCTGGTTCATGAAGCACATAGTGGAGGTTTAATGGGACATTTCGGCATAGCCAAAACTTTAGCTGTTTTACAAGAACATTTCTAGTAGCCGAAGATGAAACGAGATATGGCTAAAGTATGTAGTCGCTATATTGCTTGCAAAAGAGCGAAATTAAGAATTCAGCCACATGGGCTTTATAACCCACTACCGATCCCAGAAGCATCATGGATGGATATTTTGATGGACTTTGTTTTAGGCCTTTCTAGAACAAAGAATGAAAAAGATTCAGTTTTTGTTGTAGTTAATAGGTGTTCAAAAATGGCACATTTTATTGCATGTAACAAAACTGACGATGCTCTAAATGTTGCTAATTTGTTTTTTAGGGAGATCGTGCATTTACATGGTGTTCCCAGAACAATCGTTTCAAATCGAGACACCAAGTTTTGAGTCATTTTTGGAGGACTTTATGGGGAAAACTTGGAACTAAGTTGTTGTTTTCAACAACTAGTCATCCACAAACCGACGGCCAAATAGAGGTCGTTAATTGAGTTTTGTCAATGCTACTCTGAGCAATTATACGAAAGACTTTGAAGACTTGAGAGGAGTGTCTACCTCACATTGAATTTGCATACAATCGATCGGTGCACTCAGCTACTAAGTATTTTCCCTTTGAGGTAGTGTATGGCTTTAATCCTTTAACTCCCTTGGATTTATTGCCTTTGCCTTCTGATAAGTTGGTGCATGTAGATGGAAAGAAAAAGGCAAATTTTGTTAAACAAATACATTAGCGAGTTAGAGATAATATTGAGAGAAGAACGGAGCAAAATGCTCTTCAAGTCAACAAAGGTCGTAAATGAGTGATATTTGAAACCGGTGATTGGGTTTGGATTCACATGCATAAACAAAAATTTCCCGTTCAACAAAAATCAAAGCTTCTGCCACCAGAAGATGGACCTTTTCAAGTTGTGGAAAGGATTAATGATAACGCATATAAGTTGGATATACCTGGTGAGTATGGAGTTAGTGCGACTTTTAATGTTGTTGATTTATCCCTTTTTGATGTAGGTGACGATTTGGGGACAAATCGCCTCGAAGAGGGGGGAATGACGCAACCATAGCTCGAGAGATCACTTCCAAATCTATTGAGTTGCCGCGAGGGCCTATAACTCAATCACGAGCTAAGAGATTTCAAGATGTATTAGCAAGCTATGTGAATCGAGCTTGGGGAGAACAAGAGGCCGAATTCAACATTCATGCATGGGATGGTCCAATTGACATTACTTGCAATTTATTGCAAGTTGAACTTAATTTTTAATAAACTCATCTTACTTTAATAAATGAGTTGCTGGACTTTATACAACTCATATTAGTTTAATTAATTAAGTGTTTTTGTTGAACTTCATTTAATAAGTATTGCTCTTAATTAATCTAGTTCCTAGGATTATTTATTGATGCATGAGTTAAGTTTATTTAATGATTCTTCTTTAATTAACTAGTTGTTAGAATAATTGATGCATAGTTCATTTACCTAAGTTAAGTAGTGTGTGTTATGTTTAATAAGTGTTTACATGTGTTTAATAAGCTCATTTTAATGTGTCTATTGCAAGAGTTTTTTCAAGTCATAACCGTTACAATTAAAGGCTGTTACAAATTAAATAAAGTGGCCTTTCAAGTCATTTTCGGTTACAAAGCAAGGGGGCTATTATTAGAAGAGTTATACATCATTTAAAGAAGGTTTAAGGAGCATTATATCATCCAAATTAATTTTGGCAGCAACCTTTTCCACTACTAGCCGTTTTTTCCACTTCAAAGGTCATTTCAAGCATTCAAACACCAATTAAGGAGCTGGTTAAGAGTTGGTGTCCATTCGGCTGACCAAGGGCTAACTCAAAAGTCATTTTTCAAGCAATTAAAGTCATTCATTCAGCTGAATTGAATTGAATTCAAGGATGGAGTTATTTGGCTCAAGAATGTGAAAAGACTTGAGTTTAATTTCAGCTTTTAATTGGCACATTAAGTTGAGTGTTTGTGACCATTCGACTAGCCTATTCTTACATTATAAATAGATGAAATCAGCCTTTGTAAAAGGACTTTTTGCTGAATATATATGAAATATTTGAATTGTGAGTTATCCAGTTCTCCTTATTCTTACGGAATTGATTTGACTTATCAAGCTTAGCTTGTGGCGTCTATCCTTTCCTTGTTATTGAACTTATCACTTTCAAAGTGTGGCGTTCATTTATACCGAGGTTCTTATCATCCATTGATAAAGGGTCAAGGTTCATTTATACCGAAGTTCCTATCATCCTTGATAGTGGGTCGAGGTTCATCATATACCAAGGTTCCTATCATTCTTGATGGTGGGTCGAGGTCTTTTCTTTGTTGTTTGTTTTAAAACCTTTTTACCTTCTTTCTTCAAGCCTTTTATTTGATTAAACCTTGTTTGTTTTGAAATGTTCAACTCTTACTCAAATTCATGATTGGGCAACATTACGACTCGAATCATCCCAAGGGGAGTTCAGATCAAGGGATGACCTCTAAGGGTAGCAAATTGGTTTTGTAAATAGCCTATTTTTGTCCACACGGGTAGAGACACGGGTGTGTGTCTTAGCCGTGTGTGACAGATGGTCCTATTACATGGTCGTGTGCCCCTTAGGGTAGTCCTACAATTTAAAGTTAGTCTCGACCACGGTTTTGACACACGGGCATGTGGTCAGTCGTGTGACCCAAGTCAGTTTCGACCAAGGCCAAGGCACACAGGTGTGTATCCACTCGTGTGGTTCAGGTCAGTATGTATGCCCTATTTTTACACAGTCTATTACAAGGACGTGTCTGGTAACCCTGTGAGACACATGGCCTGTTCACACGGGAGTGTGTCCCTTGAAATGTTGAAAATTTTCTAAGTTCTTGAAATGTTTATATGTTATCGATTTAGTTCTGAATGTATGATTAAAGTTTTGTATGCTTGATTTGAATACACATGGAATGTGAATGAATAATATTGACTGAAATATGAGGACTATTTTATAAAGGTTTGTTTTGAACTGAGTTACGAGTTTGGTAATGCCTCTTAACCAATTCTAGCGACGGTTATGGGTTAGGGGTGTTACACACACGACCTGGCACTCGAGCGTGTGAGGTTACTTCGAAAGGTACATGGCCTAGCACACGGACTTGTGGCTTGGCCGTGTGACCAAGTCAGGAGTTACACGGGCATGGACACCGGCTGGGACATAGCCGTGTGTCCCCATTTCAAATACCCACTAGACCTAAGACACGAGCGTGTCTCTTGGCCGTGTGACTCCAGTAGCTTTGAAAAATTTTAATGTTTTCAGAAAAGTTCTCTGAGTTTTTGATTTGGTCCCAACTTGTTTCCAACGTGGATTTAGGGCCTCGGGGGCTTGTATAAGGAAAAATATGTATGTTTTGAATTGGTTTTGATATGAATATTGATATGTTATGACATGATTGAAATTTTTGTCTGTTTGCTTTGAAATCTTCGGTAATGCTCTGTAACCTTGTTTCGACGACATATTCAGGTTAGGGGTGTTACATCATCGAATAAACCAAAGAAATCATACTAGCACATGAATGCATCATCATATAAGCCGAAGTAATCGTCTGGCAGATAAGTGCATCATCGGATAAACTAAAGCCAACAAACTAGCATGTAAGTGCATCATCGGCTAAACCAAAGTATAAACCCGTACAGTTAATAGGGTAACCAATTTCCAATTTCATCACATAGTTCAATCTACATTCCATCATTCTCAATTCATCATCAATTTACCATTCCAATACAACATATAACATGTCTTAACTCAATTTCCTACCAGGTACCACATATAAACTAAATCATGTTAATTTTTATTTTATTCAATTTATCCCTCTATCTCAATATATCATATCAATCACAACAATTTAACTCATACAAGCATTATTGTAACACCCCACACCCGTTCCCCACGCTGGGTTGGAATATGAGGCGTTACCTAACTTAAACTTTTACATATAAACATTTTCATAACACCAAAACATGGTCAAATTTAAAACCTTCAATTCTATTTATAAACTGCTTAATGAGAGCTTACGAGGCTCAAAACATCCATTGGAACCCATTCGGAATCAATCCGGGTCCTTAAACAAACTCTAAAAAATAACACTTAACCTAGTGGCACACGCCCGTGTGGGAAGGGCAACACGCCCGTGTGACATTTCAACATGGTCATGCTATTAGCCCGTGTGGTTTACACTGCCTAAGCAATACAGGGACACGCCCGTGTCCTTTACGCTTGTGGAATTAATTCTAAATACACACCTACAGGGCTTTTCACATGGCCTAGCACACGCCCGTGTCCCTGGCCTGTGTTCTTCACACGGCCATGACACACCTGTGTGTAAAAACCTGGACATTCTATTTCTAATGTTAGCAATCCTTAAGGGCCACACGGCTAAGGTACACGCCCGTGTACTAGGCCGTGCCCTTCACATGGTTGAGACACACGGCCGTGTCTCTACCTGTGTGTTTACTACCATGCATACTGACTTGAAAGCTTTACGTGCAGGGGACACACGACTGAACAACATGCCCATTGGGCTGACCATATGTCACACACGGCTTAGACACACGGCTTAGACACACGCCTATGTGTCTACCCGTGTGGACGATATAAGGCTATTTACCAAGCCTCTTTTCCACCCTTACAAACACTTATCTATATAAGATCAACCAAGTTCAATACCATCATAATAAGCATAACCAAAACAGCCATAACCATTAGAAATTTACATCATTTCATTGAATAATAATTAGCATTAGCCAGCACTCATGGCCTATACAAATGAGTATCGTAATTCACATATGAGCCAACACATTATGGCTACTTGACAAAGCGCTAAACAAAAGACTCGAGTCCCTATACACGCCAGTAAATAAAATAATTAAACTAGCTATACCAAGGTCTTGAGTGATAGTGTGATCGAAGTTTCTGATATCACTGGATCCCCGATGCTAGCTTGGCGGCACTATAAGGAAAGAAAAGAAAGGAGGGTAAGCATGGGAGCTTAGTAAGTACATATATGCAAATAAAGTGTAATTAAAAGAAAACATATTCGTCAACCGATAAATTGACATGCATAAAAGATGTAAATCATTTAGAATTCTCGATCTTGTTCTTCCTTTCATTCATGTATGCTCTAAGACATCTCATCGCAGACTTAGGCCCTATCCATGAGTTCAGTCTACGTACCTCATCAAATTTTCACCAACTCAATCTTCGTATTACCTGTTGAACGCTCAAAATACATAGGGATACGTGGGGAATTTTCATCTAAATGCCATATAAATAGTTAGGGCTACCTCGTGCTATGAAACGCTCACATTTGAGCTACTCACGGGCCTTTTTATCAAGTAAGGACCCGGACCCCATGGCTATCATGTAACGTTTGCTCATTGAGCCACTCACGAGTCTGTACACAAAGCCAGTACTTGGACCCACGTTACCTATAACAATCATCTCATGAACTTAGACTCAACTCATGAGTTCAGACCACATAATTTTCATAACATGCCCCTTCGTATCTTATGCTATATCGAAGGTTCAACGGAATTTTATATTTAACCAAATAGCATTACATTTGCTCACAACGTAATTTACTCAAATAACATGTCATTTACACGTTCATAGCAACAAATAGACTTTAGATACATAACAACAATAAGCCCATTTGCACATGTATATTATCAAAATATTTTAAAGTAAGCAACATTAACACATTATTTACATATGTACTTACCTCGATACAGAATAGTGAAGACAAGCTCAATCCTTGTAAACTTTGTTCTTACCCTGATCAAGACCTAAATCATGCTTCTCTTGATCTATATTAATAAAATTCATTAATTTCATCAGCATAACAATCTAAACACCCAAAAATTCATAATGGGAAAAATGACCATTTTACCCTTAGGCCTAAAATTTGATTTTCATCATATTTTCTTGCAAATTAACCCTAGCCGAATGCATTTTATAACTAGAAGCAGCCCAAATTCTCATTATTTCATACATTTATCATCTATTTTAAAACTTATGCAAAAATGGCCCTTTTTGGTGTTTTCATGCTAGCACCTTTCACAAAGGTTGTTTATAACATACCCCAGACTCATATTCTTCCATAAGATTTTAGAAAAAACACTAGATGTTCTCATGGCAAAACCCTAGACTTTCCACCATTTTTCAAAATAGTCCCCTCATTTGAAAGCTTATGTTTCAAGGGTCTCAAAAATGTAAAAATCATTAAAAAAGAACATAAAAATCACTTACTTGCAAGAGGATAACCTAGCTGAAATTTTAAAGCTTAAAAAACTCTTCCTTTTCTGGTATTTTTGGTCAAGAAATGAGGAAGAAAATGAAAAAGATGAAGCTAAGCTCTTAGGGTATTATTTTATCACATAATATGTCATCAATTACCTAATGCTGACTTTTCAACATCCATGACCCCTATGGCCAGCCAAGCTAGAATTTTAATGTCTATTTGCCCTTTAAAGACCCCCCAGTTCTTATTCTCTTTCTATTTGAAACCTTTAGCTATCAATTCAAGACTTTTGCACTTTATGCGATTTAGTCCTTTTTCACAATTAAGCTCACAAATGATAAAATTACTCCACCAAACTTTTCACGCACTCATAAAATCATGCTATAACATCAAAATAATAAAAAATAACTAATTCGACCCCAAATTTATGGTCCTGAGACCACTATTCCAACTCGTCCCAAAATCGGGTTGTTACAATTCTCCCCCCTTAGGGATTTTCGTCCTCAAAAATCTTACCTGTAAAAAGGTTTGGGTATTATATTTTTCATGATTTCTTCGGGCTCCCATGTGGCCTCTTCGACTCCATGCCTCTACCATAACACTTTCACTGGGGGAATGCTCTTATTTCTCAATTGCTTAACTTCTCGAGCTAGGATCTTAATAGGTTCTTCATCATATGACATATTTGGTCAAATCTCCACTTCAGTTGGAGAAATCACATGTGAAGGTTAGAGCAATATCGGTGCAACATGGATACATGAAATACGTCGTGGATCTTTTCCAATTCTGATGGTAAGGCTAACTGATAGGCTACCAGCCCAATTTTCTCAATCACCTCATACGGTCCCATAAAACGCGAACTCAATTTGCCCTTTTTACCAAATCTGAGAACCTTTTTCCAATGAGATAATCTCAAAAATACTTTATCGCCGACTTGAAATTCAGTCTCCTTTCGCTTCAAATTCGCGTAGGATTTTTTTCTACCTGAAGCGGCCTTTAAATAATCACGAATTACCCTGACTTTTTCTTCAGTCTCCTTGACTAAGTCGACCCCATGAATCTGACTCTCTCTAAGCTCGGTCTAATACAAAGGCATTCGGTACTTGTGCACATACAACGCTTCATAAGGTGCCATCTTTAAACTGGACTGAGAGTTGTTATTATAAGCAAACTCCACCAGCGGCAAATACTTTTCCCAACTGCCCTGAAATTCCAATACACAACATCGGAGCATGTCTTCCAAGGTCTGAATTACTCTCTCTGATATCAATCTGCAGGTGGAAAGCCGTACTAAAACTCAACTTTGTACCCAAAGCTTCTTGGAGCTTTTTCCAAAACAGCGATGTGAACCTTAGATCTCTATCCGATATGATCGACAATGTAACAGTCTGATTTTCACCCTAGTCAAATTAGTGGTTTCGGGACCATAAATTTAAGTTAGAATAATATTTTTAATATTATTTTTTGTGCCTATTATAAGTGAATTGACATGTATGAAAGTCTCGTGTGAAAATTTAATCGTTTGTGTGCTTAATTTGTAAAAAAAGGGACCTAATCGCATAAAAGGTAAAAGCTGTGTGCTAGTTGTTAAAAGTGCCTATTTGGCTTGGCTTTATAAATGAGAGATCCTTATGATGCTAATAGACTTTATAAATGTTTTTACGCAAGGGTAAAATGGTCAAATGTTTTATAAACTAATATATGTCTTAACAAAACATGAAAATAGGCATTATATGCCTTGTTTGTACCAAAAATTGAAGAGAAAAAAGAAAAGATAAAGGTTCTAGGGTTCGACTAGTTGGAAGCTTAATTCAGGTATGTTTTTACTTCGGTTTTTGATAGTTTCTACTTTTCTGTGATCGTTGCTTAGTGTACTACAAAGCCCATGTCTCAATTTTTGATTTTGGTGATGATTTTGAAATAGGCCATAGATGAATACATGAGTTTTGTGTTGTTAAATCGTGAAATATGAGACTTGATGTTGAGTTTACATGTTTTGTCTTTGGATTTTTGAGGAATTTGAGCAATTTAGGCTAAATTGTAAAAATGTTATTTTGAGGGACTAAAATGTAAAATAAATGAAATGTGTGGACTAGTATGAGTACTAGGAGATTTCGGCTAAGCTTGTGTAAATGCAAATTATGTATATTTTTTGATTTTGTGAAATAGGGACTAAAGTGTCGAAATGTGAAAAGGTGAGGGTTAGTTTGCAAATTGTCCCAAATATGTGTTTGGAGATTAAATTGAATTAATTGGTGAACAAAAGGGTTAATTTTGAAAACATATAGATCAAGAAAGGAGGAATTCAGACTTAGATCAAGGAAAAACAAAGGTTATCGAGTAGATAGTCCGAGTCTACAAATTTCGAGTACGAGGTAAGTTCGTACTTAAAAATGTGATGTTAATTAAGCTTTGATGCATTACATTATATATGTGTTGTATATGATGGAATTGGATAGTATATTGATGAATCGGAAACTTTGGCACTAAGTGTACGATTTAAACTAGCTTCGGCTACTTGAGGCACTAAGTGTGCGATACCGACTTAATCTCAGTTATTAGAGATCGCACTAAGTGTGCGGAAATATTCTAGCTTCGCTAGCCTTATAGCAGTAGGTGTGCGGATGTTCAATATGTGAATGAATTATGGAATGTCTGATAACATTCAACAAGAGGTGAGTATAAAAGTGAATAAGTACAGGAAGATCCAGGTATGTACGAGACCTAAATGGTAGAGAATAGTATGTATGTGAATTTCATCGAGTTGATATGATCTTAAGGAATTACATTGTGCAAATACTTATATGTTTCATCTATTGATGATGATTTGAGGACGATCTTACTAAGCTCTTTGTAGCTTACTCTGTGTGATTTCTGTCTGTTTTACAGTTATTGTAGCTACTGAAGGCTCGGGATAGTCAAGGATTGTCATCACACCGTCAAACTCTTTTTGGTACTTTTGAAATGTACATATTCTTAAGTATGGCATGTATAGGCTAGAATGTCTAAGTTTGTAAGCTTGATGTATATATATGTTATGCCTTTAGAGTTGGCTAGCAAATGATATGTTTGTGTTAAGTTTTGGTATGGTTTTGAGTAAGTTATTGAATGATGATGATATAGTTGTATTGAAGTATGTTTTGAGCATGAAATTGGCTGAAAATTTTGCTATGAATATTGCTTATTAATGCTTGTAGATTGGACTCTTTAAAGGGTGGCAAATTGGTTTAAACCAAGCCTGCATTGTGCCACACGGTCAGAGGCCACAGCATGTCTGGTGGTCGTATTTATTTGGCAGTAACCTTTTAAGATTCGTACGAGTTAGACACACGGGCATGTTTATTGGTCGTGTTAAAAAGTCAGTATAGGACCTATTTTTGGTATGGTTGGACCACATGGGCGTGTCTTTTTCCCATGTGAGTCACACGGCCTAGTCACACGGGCGTGTGACTTTGCCAGTTTTGAAAAGTTTGTTTGAGTTCTAAAAATTCTGAATGGGTTCGGTTTAGTTCCGATCCCTCCTGAATGTATGTTGATGATCTCGTAGACCATTTTAATGGATGAATTGTGGATGAATGTAAATGTGTTATGATTATATGATATATGTGAATTGGATTTGTTCTGGTATGCTCTGTTTGTCCGGTAATGCCCCTTACCTATTCCGGAAATGGTTATGGGATAGGGGTGTTACAGACAAAGGTACTCCGTGTAACTTCACAATTTCAGAAATATATAGCTCTGGTAACTTATCGAGTGAGTAATCCATGCGTACCAGAATAAAATGTGCCAACTTTGTCAGTCGATCAACCACAACCCATACACCATCTTTCTTCCTCAGGGTTACTGGCAAACCTGTTACGAAGTCCATAGTAATCCAATCCCACTTCCATTCTGGGCCCATGATAGGCTGAAGTAAACCCGAAGGTACTTGGTGCTTGGCCTTCACTTGTTTGCATACTAAGCATTTGGATACGAATTCCGAAATATCCCTTTTCATCCCCGACCACTAATACATTTTCTTTAAATTGTTGTACATTTTTTTACTCCTGGGGTGTACTGATAAATAACCACCATGTGCCTCATCTAAAATTTTTCGAATCAACTCGGTGTCCTTGGATAGTAAGTCACTGTCACTCTTCTGAGCCTCACAAATTTCTTGTAACTCTGCTAGAACGGAACCATCCTCTAAAAAAGTCAATCAGGCATTCATTGCTCTCAAAGCAAACAATGATTTCCTACTTAATGCATCGGCGACCTGTTTGCTTTTCCCGGATGGTAATCTATAATCAACTCATAATCTTTTAATAATTCCAACCATCTCCGTTGTCTCAGATTTAAATCCTTCTGGGTCATTAGGTACTTAAGACTTTTATGATCAGGTTATACATTACATATTTCCCCAAACAAATAATATCGCCAAATCTTCAGAGCAAACACTATGGCTGCCAACTCTAGGTCATGTGTCGGATGGTTCTTCTCGTGAGGTTTCAATCATCTCGAGGTATAAGCTACAACTTTGTCTTCTTGCATAAGTACGCATCCCAAGCTATTTAGAGAAGCATCACTGTAAATCACGAACTCTTTTCCTGATTCGAGTTGTACTAGCACTGGAGCCTCAGTTAATGACATCTTCAACTTCTTGAAACTCTGCTGACACTTATCCGACCATTCAAACTTAACTCCTTTTTGCAACAACCGTGTCATGGGAGTCGCAATCATAGAGAAGTCCTTTAAAAATCACCTGTAATAACTAGCCAGCCCTAAAAAAATTCTAACTTCGGTCACATTACTTGGTGGTTTCCATTCAACAATAGTAGAAACCTTGCTGGGATCAACCCTAATACTATCACTCGAGACAATATGGCCCAAACAGCTGATTTCTCAAAGCCAAAACTCACTTTTGCTAAATTTAGCATACAACTAATTGTACCTTAGAGTCTGCAAAATGGTTCTCAAGTGTTCGGTATGTTCTACCTCATCTCTAGAGTAGATCAGGATATCATCGATGAATACAACTACAAACTTATCTAGATGTGGCTGAAATACTCTATTCATTAAATCCATAAACACGGCGGGGGCATTTGTTAAGCCGAATGGCATGAGAGAAACTCATAGTGGCCATACCGCGTCCTAAAAGTAGTTTTAGGCACATCTGCCTCTTTAACTCGTAGTTGGTAGTAGCTAGATCTCAAATCTATCTTAAAAAACCATGCTGCTCCCTTTAGTTGGTCAAACAAGTCATCAATTCATGGCAATGGGTATTTGTTCTTGATCGCCCTCTTATTTAACTGCAGGTAATCTATGTACAACCTCATAGATCCATCTTTCTTTTTCACAAATAACACCGGAGCACCCCACGTCAAAAGCATGGTCTCACGAAACCCTTGTCGGTCAATTCTTGCAACTATGACTTTAGTTCTTTTAGCTCAGTCAAGGCCATTCGATACAAAGCAATTGAAATAGGTGTGGTCCCTGGCATTAGCTCTATGCCAAATACAACTTCTCTAATAAGGGGTAACCTAGGCAATTCTTCTAGGAATACATCCACATATTCACTTACAGCCGGCACTGACTCAACCTTCAATTTTGACTCCTTAGTATTCATTACAAAAGCCCAATAAGCTTCACATCTTTTCTTCAAATATTTCTGGGTAGACATTGAGGATATTACCATAGACAAGTTCTCTGGCTCACCTGATTCAACCCAAAGGGTTTCACCATTCTTACATTTCAACTTAATGACCTTTTTTTTACAGTTTACTATAGCATCATGGAGTGTCAACCAATCCATACCCAATATGACATCAAACTCATCGAATGGTAACAACATTAAATCGGCTAAAAAACAATGGCCTTTAACTACCAAGGGACATTTATTGCATACCTTATCAACTATCACATGTTTGCCTAATGGGTTTGACACCTTAATCATGAACTTTTTAGACTCAACAGGCATATTCATACTAGACACCAATTTTATGCACACATACGAATGAGTAGAACCAGGGTCAATCAAAGCAATAACAGTATTATTATAGAGAGAAAATGTACCAGTGATCACATCGGGAGAGGATCCCTCTTCACGTGCACGTATGGCATAGGTTCTAGCCAGAGCCCTAGCTTCAGACCTTATGGTGGTGTCTCTCGTCACATTCTTGCTGCTAGCCCTAGCTCTAACGTTCTTCTGAAGTCTTCCTTTAGAATTTGTGCCGCTTGGTCTTGTACCTTGAAACTTCTCTTTATCAGTCATCTCGGGGCAATCTTTGGTAAAGTGATCTTGAGAACCACACCGAAAACAAGATCCATCATTCATCCTACACTTGCCGAAATGATTTCAGCCACAATATTGGCATTCTGGTTTGGAAGATCTGACATTGCCCACGCTGGCCACTAATGTAGCCCGAGACTTAAAATCTGAATCTTGCTTCTTACGATCTTGGTATGAACGTCTGGCTGGTCTATGAGAACGAGAGTAGGCGCCTCTGGATTTCTTATACTATGATGGAAATGATTTGCTCGTATGTCTCTTCCTTGCATATATAGTTTTCGATTTAGTTTTCTTCTTTTCCTTGATTAATTCCTCGGCTTTACAAGCCCGGTCAATGAGTACTACAAACTCTTTCAACTCAAGGACACCCACTGACAATCTAATGTCCTCATTAAGTCTGTCTTCAAACCTTCTACACATCTTAGCCTCGGAGGATACACACTCCCGAGCGTACTTACTGAGTCAGATGAACTCTCTTTCATATTCAGTAACTGTCATGCGGCCTTGTTTCAAGTTGAGAAATTCTTTACGCTTTTGGTCCATAAATCTCTCACTGATGTATTTCTTCCGGTGGCCCTTTCGTGAGGCACCACTGAGACTAACATCTTCCACTGAGACTAACAAAGATATGGCACACTTCAAACATTCTTCGAAAGTGCAGGATAATTCATCGAATACCTTGATCGTATTCTCAAGCCAGAATTCTGCCCTTTCAAGGTCATCATCTTTATTAGCACGGAACTCCTCGGCTCCATGTTTCTGAATCTTACCCCTTGGAGGTCTATTCCACCTCTCAAAGTCCATACCCTAGGGTACTACGGGGATAGATTGAGGGATAGGTGAGGGTGGAGGGGGTTGAGCATTCGGGTTCGCTCAGATGAACTTCGTGTACCACTCATTCATCATGTGGAGAAAGGCCTCTCGAGCCCTTTCTCCTCCTCCCTGACAAACCGTGAGAGGTCGATTATTGGATGGCACCGCCCCTTCGGTAGGAGCCGGTACATTACTTTCTACGTCGTTCGCCATAGTTCGATCGGGATCCATTACTATATGAAAACACAATTTAAAAGGTCAAGAATCGTCACACTATCACAATTTATTTCTGGCATGTATAGCTAAACTCGTACACACGCTACGTTAGTCTAAGAACCAACTAAACCATGACTCTGATACCATTAAATGTAACACCCTACACCCGTGCCCCACGTCGGGTTGGAATATAAGAGGTTACCTAACTTAAACTTTTACATATAAACATTTTCATAACACCAAAACATGGTCAAATTTAAAACCTTTTCAATTCTATTTATGAACTCCTTAATGAGAGCTTACGAGGCTCAAAACATCCACTGAAACCCATTCGGAATCAATCTGGGTCCTTAAACAAACTCTGAAAAATAACACTTAACCCAGGGGCAAACGCCCGTGTGGGAGGGGGCAATACGCCCGTCTGACATTTCAACATGGTCGTGTTATTTGCCCGTGTGGTTCACATGGCCTAAGCAATACAGGGACACGTTCGTGTCCTTTACCCGTGTGGAATTAATTCTAAATGCACACCTACAGGGGTTTTTACGGGGCCTAGCACACGCCCGTGTCCCTGGCCCATGTCCTTCAAACGGCCATGATACGCCCGTGTACTAGCCTGTGTGTAAAAACTTGGAAATTCTGTTTCTAACGTCAGTAATCCTTAAGGGCCACACGGCCAAGGCACACGCCCGTGTACTAGGCCGTGCCCTTCACACGCCTGAGACACACGGCCGTGTCTCTACGGATGTGTTTACTACCATGCATACTGACTTGAAAATTTTACGTGTAGGGGACACACAGCTGAACAACACACCCATAGGGCTGACCGTGTGTCACACACAGCTTAGCACACGCCCGTGTGTCTACCCGTGTGGACAATATAAGGCTATTTACCAAGCCTCTTTGCCACCCTTACAAACACCTATCTATATAAGATCAACCAAGTTCAATACCATCATAATAAGCATAACCAAAACAGTCATAACCATTAGAAATTTGCATCATTGCATTGAATAATAATTAGCATTAGCCAACACTCATGGCCTATGCAAACGAGTATCATAATTCACATATGAGCCAACACATTATGGCTACTTGACAAAGTGCTAAACAAAAGACTCGACTCCCTATACACGCCAGTAAACAAAACAATTAAACTAGCTATACCAAGGTCTTGAGTGATAGTGTGATCGAAGTTTCTGATATCATTGGATCCCCGATGCTAGCTTGGTTGCACTGTAAGGAAAGAAAAGAAAGGAGGGTAAGCATGGGAGCTTAGTAAGTACATATATGCAAATAAAGTGTAATTAAAAGAAAACATATTCGTCAAACGATAAATTAACATGCATAAAAGATATAAATCATTTAGAATTCTCCATCTTGTTCTTCCTTTCATTCATGTATGCTCTAAGACATCACATCGTAGACTCAGGCCCTATCCATGAGTTCAGTCTACGTACATAATCAAATTTTCACCAACTTAATCTTCGCATTACCCGTTGAACGCTTAAAATACATAGGGATACGAGGGGAATTTTTATCTAAATGCCATATAAATAGTTAGGGCTACCTCGTTCTATGAAAGGCTCACATTTGAGCTACTCACGGGCCTTTTTATCAAGTAAGGACCTGGACCCCATGGCTATCATGTAACGTTCGCTCATTGAGCCACTCACGGGTCTATACACAAAGCCAATACCCGAACCCACATTACCTATAACAATCATCACATGAACTCAAGCTCAACTCATGAGTTAAAACCACATAATTTTCATAACATACCCCTTCGTATCCTATGTTATACCGAAGGTTCAATGGAATTTCATATTTAACTGAATAGCATCGCATTTGCTCACAACGTAATTTACTCAAATAACATGTCACTTACACATTCATAGCAACAAATAGACTTTAGATACATAACAACAATAAGCCCATTTGCACATGTATATTATCAAAGTATTTTAAAGTAAGCTTCGTTAACACATTATTTACATATGTACTTACCTCGATACACAATAGTGAAGACAAGCTCGACCCTCGTAAACTTTGTTCTTACCCCGATCAAGACCCGAATCACGCTTCTCTTGATCTATATTAATAAAATTCATTCATTTCATCATCATAACAATCTAAACACCCAAAAATTCATAATTGGGCGAAATGACCATTTTGCCCCTAGACTTTTGCAAAATGACCATTTTACCCCTAGGCCCGAAATTTGATTTTCATCACATTTTCTTGCCATTTAACCCTATGCGAATGCATTTTATAACTAGAAGCAGCCCAAATTCTCATTATTTCATACATTTATCATCTATTTTACAACTTATGCAAAAATGGCCCTTTTTGGTGTTTTCATGCTAGCACCTTTCACAAAAGTTTTTTTATAACATACCCAAGACTCATATTCTTCCATAAGATTTTAGAAAAAACCCTATATGTTCTCATGGCAAAACCCTAGACTTTCCACCATTTTGCAAAATAGTCCCCTCATTTGAAAGCTTATGTTTCAGGGGTCTCAAAAATGTAAAAATCATTAACAAAGAACATAAAAATCACTTACTTGCAAGAGGATAACCTAGCTGAAATTTTAAAGCTTCAAAAAATATTCCTTTGCTGGTATTTTCGGTCAAGAAATAAGGAAGAAAATGAAAAAGATGAAGCTAAGCTCTTAGGGTATTATTTTATCACATAATATGTCATCAATTACCTAATGCTGACTTTTCAACATCCATGTCCCCTATGGCCGGCCAAGCTAGGATTTTAGGGTCTATTTTCCCTTTAAAGACCCCCAATTCTTGTTCACTATCTATTTGACACCTTTAGCTATCAATTTAAGACTTTTCACTTTATGTGATTTAGTCCTTTTTTCACAATTAAGCTCACAAATGATAAAATTACTCCACCAAACTTTTCATGCACTCATAAAATCATGCTATCACATCAAAATAATAATAATAAAATAATTCATTCGACCCCAAATTTGTGGTCCCAAGATCACTATTCTGACTAGCCCCAAAATCGGGCTGTTATAATTTTATACTCACCTTATTACTAATTCAA
Organism: Gossypium anomalum; assembly: GCA_025698475.1. Taxonomy (NCBI): domain Eukaryota; kingdom Viridiplantae; phylum Streptophyta; class Magnoliopsida; order Malvales; family Malvaceae; genus Gossypium; species Gossypium anomalum. Next base: position 30,924,551 of record CM046958.1, on the reverse strand, counting down.
GCAATTTCACATGAATATGCAAAAAATAGATTAATCTTGGGTCATAGAGATACAAATCGAAAGTTGGTCACTCATCGTCGACTCTCGTCTTTCCTTTCCCTCTTGACGGTTGACCACTGCCAAACATGCAAACGTTTGACTGATAAAGATTGATAAAGAATGAGGCAAATAAATACAGGAGCAAGTCGTAAAGTTTGTCAACGTCGCTGATTTGACTTAGGGCTCTAGACATTCGGAAAGAAACTTGAATTTTTTATACAACCTGAAATCAAATCAAATCCAAGTTAGATAAAACAACTAAAATAAATAACTAAGAAAATTAAATAGAATGATAAATCAAAGGTTAGAATAATAAAGAAGAAAAAAAAGAAAATGGATAGAAAAGATAGAACATGGCATTTAGAAGTCCTAAGAAGCCTCGGAAACACGAAGAATCCACAACCCCTTTCAGGTGGCTCTAATTTACCCTCCAAGAAAGAAAATTTGGCAAGAAAAAGTTTAAAGATTATCCCGACAATCTGAAAAGATTGTTAAAACTCTTCTAAAAGAAACTCAAGAGAAATCCTTGAAAAGAAAACTCAAAGAAAATTTATTAACTCAAAAGAGAATTTGAATAATAATTAACTGTTTGAATTGTGTACAATGCAAAGGCCTATATAAGCTAGCTAAATAAATCTAAATAAAACTCTGAAGTATACTAGAACTCCAATTTAATCTAAACAAGAAGTAGTTTTAAACTAAACTTTCTTGTTGACATAAAACTCTTAAATAACATAAAATTCTTAATAATTATAAAAAATTTGAAACAAAATAATAATAAAATAATAAGAGCTAATAAATACAATATCGAGCTCATATATAATAAAAATTAAGCCTAAACCCTGAACCCAATAAAATATAAACTCAAATTAAAAGCCAAAAACTCGTAATTCCCGTCCTAATCCCATTCAGAAATTTTTATTGCACAGTCTTCACTAAAATGGTCATAACTTCAGCTCCCAAATTTAAAATCAAGTGATTCAAAATGTGCTTTAAAGCTAAGAGATATATCTTCAAACTCCATGCAGACATCTCAACCCGAAAATGCTAGGATTTGATCCAAAAAGTCATTGCAATTTTGTTGATTTCTCAAGCTTGAAAATTGGCAGCTTCGATGAATGGAATTTAATAAATTTCACCCTATCTGTGCATGTATCATACCCTCTTTCCTCGAAAAGATTCATCCTCTAATCTTGTATTTAATCGAACACTGATTTAATTTGCTTAGCCTTTGACATTGTTGTTGGGCCTTGTAACACTCAAACATCCATGGTGATTACTAAAGTAGGTTCATATAACATAATCTACTCAATTCTTTGATAAAACACGTAAGCTTAACGAATACCATTACCCGATTAAAACCCTTCTATACATGCAATGATTTAACCCCTATTGACTTAATATCCATACTTAAGAAGTACAGTTTAAACATATCACAAGTATGAAATTTTAATTCAAGTTGATTAACTTATAGGATTTATAACCAAAACATTTCCAAATTCATATAGATAAAACTTTAGCCATATTCGTATGGCTTTATATACAAATATATCGGATTAGCAAACCTCCCAAAATTTCTCTCCTATACGTGCCATAATGTCTACTAAAGTTTAAAACAAAAGTACCAAAAAGTTTGACGAAAGTTGTGATGACTTCGTGATGGTTCCAAGCTTTCCTCGATAAGATGATCTATACCAAAACCAAAACACACCGAGTGAGTTATTAACTCAGTAAGTCCTAAGAAATTTCAATATTATAATAATGATTTATATTTATTATGAATAGTAAACTCAATACTATTCGAGTTCAACCATGATCTCACAAGGATATATTATATCACGAACGTACTACTTGCATTTGATACATACTTACCCGAACACACCAAGTACTCTTACTCTAAATATTCACAATTAAATACCATGGCGATATCATACACAACCATTGACGTATACATATATATATATATGAATATATAATATACGAAGCTGAAAATACATTTAGAGCACAAACCTAGCCACATCATTTATCAATCAAATTTCCAATTTATTGTTTAATTGCATCCTTAATTGCCACAAATAGTACTCCACGATCGCCATTGCACACTTAGTGCTCGATTGAATAGTCGGCACACATAGTGCTCTTATTTATTCGCACACATAGTGCAATATTTTCTCGCACACATAGTGCCACAAAGCCTCGCACACATAGTGCAATATTTTCCTATCTTCAATCATTACATTATCATAGATTATTCAGTAATTTCACCCTTGATGTCTAAGAATTCGTATATACCATAATATCTTATCTACGTTAATTTGTGTCCTCTTTGTTTAAAGTTTACTATGACTTCGTTTACCTAAGGACTTACCTTTTAATTGGATGAACAACTCCGGTCGGCTACTCCGCTGCTTTTGTTTTTTCCTTTTGCTGAACTTGGCTCCCTTTGATCTTGAGCTCCAACTCCGGCTAAACAAATAAAATAATTAAATCATCGTGGCCCCAATTATACTTCTATCTCATATACACACACACAAAGATTCGGTATTTGCTTAAACATAGACTTTAAATAATCTTCAATTTAATGCTTATCCGACATGCTTCTCATCTACTTCAATATTTCAATATACCACAAGATCATTTTCGGCAATTCATATTTTAACTTTTTTACTAGTTAAGTTTGTTTTCGGTTAGTATTCATTTAAATCTATCAAACTCATATTTCTTTAATTCCATAAACTCAACACCTTAATGTCCATTGTAATTACTCAATCTATCCAATTTAAAATCGGAAAACACACACACATATATCATAACAAGCTATTTTAACTAAATGCTACTCATCACTTAAACTAAGGTATGCTCTTAAACTACTATGTTTTTATCATGTTTTTCACTCTCAAAACATAAAAATAATAGTCTATTTCCTTCTTTCATATTTCGGTCAACTACTCATGTTACTCCATAAATCTTGAATTTTGCAATTTTAACTCATCTATTATGACTCATTCGGCTTGCATTGAGCCATATCTCTTACAATAAAATAGCAAACACAATGAATATTTCATTCAAATCCACATATGGCCGAATACACAATGTGCTACACATCTAAAAATTCAACAAGTTCAACTTCATTCTCTCATCTAAAAATTTAAAACAACATGAAAAACAACCCCCAATTCTACTACATTGATATACGGCTTAGTGCCCAACTACCATAGAACTTGATTTCTTTAGACATGGCCAAGAGGTGCATTTCAAATTTACTTAAACATTTAAAGAGAAAGTTCCAAATACACTTCAAATCTTACCTTCAACTAACCAAGAGGGTGCCGAATTGCTCTCATGGAATTCCCCTCTTCTTTTTCTTCCCCTTTTGTTTCGGTTTTCTCCCAAGGAAGAAGATGAACACTTCTTTTTCTTTTTTTTTATTCACCTTTTTATTTTATTAATCTTTATGTTATGAATATTTTATTTCCTTAACAATTAAATATACTAATTGAATTTAACTTAGTGGAATGCATCATTACTTGGCCGGCCACTAGGTGCAAAAATGGGCATTTTGACATGCAAATCCATGCCTTCTCACTTTATTGTTATTAATTCCTTTCAAGTTACCAATCATCTTTTCTAAATTTCTCAACTAAGTCCTTTCAAGAAAATTTTCATGCCTAAGGCTAATTTTAAACATTTAATTAAATTATTTTTTTTTTACACATACTCTGTCACACATAAATATATGCAATTAAAAACAAAAATAAATTTTTGTGACTCGGTTTTGTGGTCCCGAAACCACATTCCGACTAGGGTCTAATTAGGACTGTCACAGGCCTTGATGTAGTGTGAGCCCATCACATTCATGGGTCTAAAATTGGGCCTGGAGACTTACATCATATACCAACTTTAGCCACATTACAAAACCAACTGGAACATTAAATTCATCAACTTCAAAATCCTATATACATGCCACAAAATTGAAAATAACAAATCAAAAACTATCGAAACAGGTGTTTGATAGTATGAGCCTTGAAGTTGATCCGTCCAACCAGTTCTGCAAAATGTTAACTACAAAAAACAAAAAACAAACCAAGTAGGCTTAAATAGCTTAATAAGCTCATAGCTAAAATTCAAATCAACTTACCTCAATTAAACATTTGAAAACTAAAACACTTAGACTACTCAAACCTGACAACCATTTAGGAAAGTACATAAAATTAGTGCGGAAAATGATTAATCATATACTTCATGCTCCTCAATGGTTTAATCAAAATAATTCATGTATGTATATGTCTAGATTTCATTACATCAATACCATAATGAAACATTGTTGCATGATTATTCTTTGATAAAAAACCTTCTAATGAATAAACATTGGAAATGTTGAATCATTTTAACTTTAATCACAAATTTTCATAGCCTGATGAACTACAGTAACATGACTTGGATACTCAGGTAACCATATCACACCAAAGGCACCAAAGTGCAAATAGAGGCACTGAAGTGCAAACTCATACATTATTACATTCAAACCGTATTGGCATTAGCATGCCAATCGTATCCTAATCATTTGCTATGTTCAAATGGGCATTTAACAGAGTTTACCACATTTAATAATTCAAAGGAACTCTAGACATACATTTATACACATATTTCTAAAAAACTAAGTTCATTTCAAAATCATAAAATCATATTTCCCAAATGTTCAAAATTATCAAATAGTCACTTTCTCACGTGTACTTAATTGCAATAATTTATAATTTCAATTTATTATCAAAACTAACCTCACATACATTTGAATTGAATCATAATAACAAAATTTTAAAATACATATATTTATTTATCTATACTATGAACTTACCTTGTATATTCGGCTATTGAGAAGATTTGTAAGGACTAATATGCGATTTTTCTTTTTCCCCGATTATCCTCCGGATCAATTCTTTATCTATATAATGATTAAATTTACTTAATCAATTTCAAGTGTACTATCAAATTCATTTCTATGCACATGACTTTAAATTTAATTTTTACAAATTTTCCTTAAACTTTTACACTTTGTTCAATTTTGTCTTAGAAATCAAAACTATTAAAAACTTCACAATTAACCCCAATATACCCAAACCAAATTCAATATCATCCCAAATTAGCTTTCAAACACTTGAAATTGTTCTAAATTTACATGCTAAATTTTACTTATTTTCCTATTAGTCCCTAAACTCAAAACTAATAAAAATTCCTTTACATAATAGTCCTAAACAACAACCAAGTTCACAAATTCATCATTTAATCACAGGAACACCTAGAACTCATTAATGACAAGTTTCAAAATCTTTAGCAGTTTTACGAAATAGTCTTTGGGGTAGCTAGATTAAGCTACAACGATCTCAAAAATATAAAAATTACTAAAAACGGATCAAAAAACACATACCATACAAAGCTAAAAGGACGACCGAAAGCTTGAGTATTCTTCAATGATGTTTCGATTTTACAAGATGAAGAAGAAAGTTGAAAAATCAAATGGCGTTTGTTATATTTTTATTTTGATTATTATTAATATATAATTAACATATATAAAATTAGTTATAAATGTAACACCCCTAACCCGTATTCGTAGCCGGAATAGGGTTATAGAGATTACCAGAGTTTACGTTTCAAAACTATCAAAAAATTTTAAACATATAATTCACAACATCAGTCATAGTAAAACCAATCAATGACATACATATTGTCCCTTACACGAGCCCATGAGGCCCTAAAAACACATTAGAAATAAGTAGAGACTAAATCGGAAACATATAAAATTTTCAGGAAAAAGAAGAAAATTTTCAAACTGCAGGGGTCACACGGCTGTTTAACAAGGCCTTGTGACTCACACGGCTGAGACACACACCCGTGTCTCAAGCCGTGTGGGCATTCGAACTAGGGACACATGGCCGTGTCCTAGCCTGTGTCTGTCACAAAAATTAAACATGTATCACCATATGCATAGTTTAGCCAAAAGTTAAATCAACTTATAACTAAGTTTATAATAAAACTTACCACTTTATTTACCTATCAAATTCACACCAAAAGTACCAAATTTACCATTTAACATTTAGCATCATAAGCCATATATGTCAACTACATTTTCTAAACTAAAATGTCCATAATTGACTACATGCCAAAATCACATTCAAACATACTAATTTGGTTATTCAAAACACAACTTCAAATGACCATTTCAACTCCAACCATCAAGGCCATCTAAATGACACAAATCTAACCATATCCAGATGGGTCCAACAATTAACATGTATACAAACTATATTTCAATCATGCACATCTATTCAAAACCTTTCCAAAGCATACCATATCTTGACTATGTTGAGGTCAATTCGTCATATATCACTTTGGCCATTCAAACATGCTTTATCACATTATCAAATTAACACATATCATCAAGGCACCAAATGTACCAAGGCTACATCACCCAAAATGACATATACATGCCAAACTCATCCACTAACACGCAACTAATCATCAACCAATAAGTCCAAATATACATGCCATTATAACCTTAACCAAGACATCAAAATCAACTGATATAATCACTGAATAGTGTGATAGATGTAACACCCCAAACCCAGCCTAGAAGTTCTGGCCGAATCTGGCGATGTCACATAGAATGGAATTTTGAAATCGAATTTATCAAGTTAAAATCATTTCCGTTTGTTAGCTTTTATTTATTTTTCGTCAATTTCAAAACTATTTCTCATTAAATTGATTCGTTTAAAAACACATTCTGTAACGGAAGCTTTTAAAACCACGATATTTAAAGAAAATCGTTCGTGTTTTAGAAAAACCGTTGTCTTTAATAAAACCAAATTTTCATTGCAGTTCTAAAGTTCATGAAATAGTTAAAATCCAAAACAAAGGCAAACAGTCCAAAAGTCCTAAATTACATCAAAATACCCTAGAGAAAAAAAATAGGAAATAAATACCATAACTGAATTTAAAATAGGTCAATAATCATTTGGTCACCGTTGAGCCCTCCGCCCACCGATCTATTTAAGTCTGGGGATTACCTGTACAGATAAAACAGGAAGGGGTGAGTTTACGTAAACTCAGTGTGTAATCCCTACAAAAGACATACATACAGTCAAATACAGTCTGGGCCTAAGCCCATTACAGATTTAGATATAGTTTAGGCCTTAGCCCATTCAGATACAGTCTCAGATATAAATTAGGCCTTAGCCCATCTCAGATACAATATGCTTACAGTAACAGAAATCAATATCCTATGCACCAGCCTCTGCACACCATCTATGACCATCCCAACTGGCCCTACACACCAAGTCGTACCGAATGCAGCACATATCAGTAATATTGCAACTGAGCTGCCAAATAATAGGCATGAAAGCCTTTCAATACACTTCCTCCAATAATCAATCATCCCATCCTAATGCAAAAGCAACTAAACATGCTCAATGCAGATATACAGAAATACATGCTTACATGCTAATATCAAGTTATCAATCATGCATACAGATCAGTAAACATGCATATATTTAACATGCTCAATACATACATTGTATGTTCAGATCACATGATTTCGACCCTACAGTAGGTTCACAATCGACTTGGGGGACCTGTGTAACCCTAGGAAACATTTTAGCTAAATGGGCCCACACGCCCATGTGGCTTGCCAGTGTGGGCCCACACGCTCGTGTGGCCCACACGTCTAGATTGGCCTTGGCCCGTATGGATCACACGACCTAGCCCAAATTCCACACACCTGTGTGAACTACCTGTATGGGCCAACAAGCCCAGTTCAGTTTTGCCCGTGCAGCCCACACGGCCATACCCTGGCCATCACACGGTCGTGTCTTGCGCACGGCTTGGCTTTCGTCAATTACACGGCCATGTTTTCGCACACGGCCTACCACACGGGTAACCACACGCTCATGTGGCATCAATAATTTGTAATTTTGGCTTCGCCAAACCCGTTTTCTGCGTTTCTGGAAACACACTTGGTATCGATTCGATGTGAAACCACTCCCAAGCTTTCCAAAACCTATAACAGAGCATCCAACCTCAATTTAGTAACTTACTTTAACGATTTCACTATTCGAATCAAAACAGAATCCACTTACCCCCGATGAGAAACTACCAAAAGCATACTAAACCGAAGAGGTGCAATTCCCTGCTCCACAATATGCTCCAAAATGAAATTAACACTCATCGATTATTATAAATTGCCATTGCTCAAAAGGCGAAACCAACAATCACAGGAGCACAAAATTCACTTACCAACCAATAAAAACCCCACGAACTGGGCACAATCTAATGATAACACCACCAACACAGTCGAAAAGGAAGTAAAACGAAAAGAAGTTTTGTTGGAAGAGAAAAACGCCAGAACCCAGCAAGAAAATTGAAAAACAACTTCAGATTGAAAATTTGAAAGATGAGAGAGAAAATTTTGAAAACATAAAGATAATAAAAATAAAAATCTAAATAAAATATGATCTCATCCCTCGATTTTCTCCCACTAATCGACTTCTCAGACTTTTTGTTCAACCGAACTTTTGTCTAATAACCGAGCAAAAATAATACCCACGCTCGTGTAGGGATTCGAACATAGGACCTCTAGCCAACTAACTTTCAACTTAACCACCAGACCAGCAGGCCCATTCTGATATGATTCTACCAATAATTAAATATAAGCCTACTCCCCAAACACAAGGCTTAGATCAAAAAATTATTAAATTTTGCCAAAGGCAGGGCTTAAACTTAGGACCTCTCACACACACCCAGAACACTTAACCCTTGAAGCAGATACACAGTTCTGTCACATTGATCCAAAAACAAAAATATAAATTTTGGGGCGTTACAACTCTACCCCTTAAAAGAAAATTTTGACCTCAAAATTTACCTGATCAGAACAGATGAGGATACTACTGACGCATTACATCCTCAGGCTCCCACGTAGCCTCCTCAGTGCTATGATTCTGCCACAGCACCTTCACTAATGGGATAGACTTCTTCCGAATAACCTTTACATCATGATCCAAAATCTGAACCGGCTCCTCCTCAAAGGTCAAATCTGGCTTAACCTCAATCTCCTCAACAGGGACAATATGAGTAGGACCAGAGCGGTAACGCCTCAACATTGAGACGTTGAATACGTCATGAATACAGTCCAACTCTGGAGGTAACTCTAACTGATAAGCGACCGGTCCCACTCGCTTCAAAATTTGGTAAGGCCCAATAAACCTAGGGCTCAATTTTCCCTTGCGACCGAACCTCAAAACATTCTTCCATGGCTAGACCTTAATAAACATGAAGTCCCCCACAGAAATACTCAATCTCACACCTTTTCAAATTTGCATAGGACTTCTGTCTATCCGAAGCAGCCTTCAGACAATCTCGAATCAGTCGAACCTTATCCTCAATTTCAGAAACCAACTCAGGACCCAAAACTCGACGTTCGCCCAACTCAGTCCAACACAAAGGAGTGCGGCACTTACAAACATACAGAGCCACATAAGGTGCCATTTACATGGTAGACTAGAAGCTGTTATTATAGGCGAACTCTGCTAGCGGCAGATAATCCTCCTAACTGCCTCAAAAATCGATAACACAACTCCTCAACATATCCTCTAGCATTTGAATCACCCTCTCAAATTGACAATCAGTCTGAGGATGGAACACAGTATTGAAGTCTAATCTCGAACCTAGAGCTTCATGTGACTTTTTTAGAACCGAGACGTGAAGCGAGGATCTCTATCAGAAATGATTGAGACCGGTACCCCATACAGTCTCACTATCTCAGAGATGTAGAGTTTTGCTAACTTCTGAAGAGAATAGTCAGTCCTAACAGAAATGAAGTATGCAGACTTGGTCAATCAGTCCACGATGACCCAAACAGAATTCTTCTTAGTGGGTGTCAAGGGCAACCCACTAACGAAGTCCATCGTTACTCGTTCCCACTTCCATAGCGAAATCCTAACTGGCTGCAGCAAACTCGAAGGTAACTGATACTCAGCCTTAACCTGCTAGCATGTCAGATATCATGCCACAAAATCTGTAACTTCCTATTTCAATCCCGGCCACCAGTACAGTTCTTGAAGATCTCAGTACATCTTATTTCCATCGGAATGCATAGCATAAGGGCTACTATGCACCTTTGTTAGAATAGACTGCCTCAGATTAGTATCATTTGGTATACAAATTCGACCACAGAAATAGAGTACCCCATCATTATTCAGCCTAAAGTCCGTAGTGCTACCACTCTCAACCTGAGGGAACGGAAGACCCAACAATTCATCCTCTAATTGCCTATCCTGAATCTGTTTTATCCAAGTTAGTTTAACCTGTAGCTCAGCCAACAAACTTTCGTCGTCGAACAAACTAAGTCAAGCGAACATCGCTCTCAAATCAGTAATCGCCCTACGGCTCAACATATCGACCACCATATTGGCCTTGCCAGGATGGTACTCAATAGTACAGTCATAGTCCTTAAGAAGCTTAATCCATTTACGCTCCCTAAGATTCAACTCCTTCTGAGTCAAGAGGTACTTAAGGCTTTTGTGATCAGTGTAGATAATGCACTTCTCACCGTACAGATAGTGCCTCTAGATTTTCAAAGCAAAGACTACGGTAGCCAATTCCAAATCATGTGTCAAATAGTTTTCCTTATGTGTCTTGAGCTGACGAGACACATATGCCACAACCTTACCCTCCTGCATCAGAACACAACCTAAACCCACATGCGACGCATCACTGTAAACCACAAACTCCTTCCCAAGTTTAGGCTGTATCAGAATAGGAGCCTCAGTCAAAACAGTCTTGAGCTTTTTGAAGCTCTCCTGCTGCACCTCAGTCCAAAAAAATGAAACACCCTTACGTAGCAGCTTAGTTAAGGGCGCTGTAACCAGTGAGAAACCTTCCACAAACTGCCGGTAATAGCCTACCAGACCCAGAAAACTGTGGATCTCAGACACATTCTTAGGTTGTTTCCAATCCAGTACAGCCTTAATCTTTCGAGGATTGACACGGATCCCCTCAGCAGAAACCACATGTCCCAGAAATGTTACCTCTCGTAGCCAAAATTCGCACTTGCTAAATTTAGCATAAAGCTGATTTTCCCTCAAAATCTGAAGAACTACTCTAAGGTGTCCGTCATGCTCATCCTCAATCTTAGAATAAACCAATATGTCATCGATGAAGAGCACGACAAACTAACCAGATAAAGCTGACATACTCGGTTCATTAGATCCATAAATGCAGCTGGCACATTCGTCAACCCAAAAGGTATAACTAGGAACTCGTAATGCCCATACTGAGTCCTAAATGCAGTCTTATGCACATCCACTTCCTTAACCCTCAACTGGTGATACCCTAAACGAAGATCAATCTTAGAAAACACAGAAGCCCCTCGGAACTAATCAAATAAGTCATTGATCCTCGAAACTGGATACTTGTTCTTAATGGTCAACTTTTTCAGCTGCCGATAATCTATACATATCCTCATGGTTTCATCCTTCTACTTAACAAACAGAACTGGTGCTCCCCATGGCAACACACTAGGACGGATGAAACCACGATCCAAAAGTTTCTGCAGTTGAGCCTTAAGTTCTGTAAGCTCCTTCGATGCCATACGGTAGGGGGCGATAGACACCAGAGCTGCACCAGGAAGAAGCTCAATCCCAAATTCCACTTTCTGATTCGGAGGTAAACCTAGTAGCTCCTCAGGAAAGACGTCCGAAAAACCCCTTACAGTTTAGATGTCCTTTACAGTAGAGTCCCTAGAAACGGAAAGTAGAGTCCCCAGAAACGGAAACACTAGTATAGGCCAAGAATGCCTCACATCCCTTACAGACCAGTTTCTCAGCCACTAGTGCAGAGATCACATTAGTCAAATAATTCTGACGTTCTCTAATCATAACTACCTTATTATCACCCTCAGTTCTCAAGACGACCCTCATAGTCGTACAGTCCAGACTGATACTTGTTTGACCAACTAGTCCATACCCAGAATCAGGTCGAACTCCCCAAATGGAACCTCTATCAGATTAACCAAAAATACCGACCCTTGAACCTCTAGCGGAACATCTATATACAGTTTGCTAACCCAAACCGATTGCCTCAGTGGGCCCAGTAAAGTCACCTTACTAGAAGTACTCTCAACCAAAATCCCCAAGTTTCTAAACACAGTGCTAGCTACATAGGAATGTGTAGAACCTATGTCTATCAAAGAAAAGTAAGGTACATCATAAATTAAGAATGTACCAGTAATGACATCTGGAGCATCTCTGTCCTCTCGGCGACGAGCACTATAAACAAGAGCAGGCTGTCTCGCCTCAGTTTGTTTAGTACCTCTGCCAAGGCTCTTTGTTTGTGGCCCATACCGTTACCACCCCTAGCCTGACCATGGCCTCTTGGTGGCTGTTAAACTACCCTCTGTGGCTTTGAAGTACCAGAACCCGGAGCTTGCATCTGATCGGCCCTCAGCGAACACTCCTTAATACGGTGCTCTAATGAGCCACACCTCAAACACACCCCAGTCTTCCTCCAACACTCGCCCTGATGGCGTCTACCACAATCTCCACACAGCTGCAATCCAGTAGGAGCAACATGGGGCTCAGCTCTAAACGGCCCATTAGTCTTGACCTTTTTCTTAGGCCACCGAACTCGAGGGCTCTGAGTCCCTCTTATTCTTACCCCTCTCACGATCTCTATTTTGCACTCAATGCACTTAACCTCTTTGGTGATCTTCGCCTTCTCCACCAGAACGAAAAACTCTCGCTCTCTCTGCAGAGGTATCAGTACCCTCAGATTATCTTGAAGGCCGTCCTCAAAATAGACACATCTTTCATATTCAAACGCTACCATACCTCTCGCATAGCGGCTCAATTGTAGAAATTTAGCCTCATACTCGACCACAGATCGATCTCCCTGAGTGAGGTTCAAAAACTCATGCCTAAGAACATCAATGTAACTTGCTCCCACATACTTCCCTTGGAAGGCAGACTTAAAGAACTCCTAAGACAGACGATCAGGCTGTGTGCCCTCCTTAACAATCAGGCACCACTATTAGGCCTCATCGCGAAGCAACGAGACTGCACCATTCAATTTCTACTCAGGGGTATAGTCTAAATAGTCCATTATCCTCTCAGTAGCTTCCATCCAGTACTCAGCCACATTAGGGGTGACTCCAGTGACACTCCTAAAAAGTTCCGCTCCATTGGAACGGAGTCATTCCGTAACCGACTCTCGGCCCTCAGATCTAATGTTGGGCCTGGTGACCCTCTTCAGTATCTTTAGCATAGCCTGGGACAATGCGTCATTCCCAGCCATATGATCTTGAGACCCAGTCTCAGTAGCAGGTGACATAGGTGTCTCACTCGTGTCTAGATTTGGCATGCTGCCTAGAGAAGAGGATTCTGCTCGAGCCCCTCTACAACCTCTACCTCGGCCTCTAGTACCCCATCCACGGATACCTCGTGCGCTCATGTCTGTTCGAATTTATCTATATTATGAATTTTATGAATCAGTTATAGTTCCAGTATTTATTAACAGATGTTTTATGTAGAGCAGTATCATAAATTCAAAGTTTGTTTTTTTCAAGCACAGTCTCTATCAGTTTCAATTTCACTACAGTTTCGGTATACACTAACTAGAGTGTTCTCGGAATAGACTATCTCTAATACCATAATAGTTTATTATAATACATACAGGATTGGAGCCAAAGACTCGGTGTACCACATTCTCAGTCAAAGCATTTCAGATTATTTGAAAATCAGTTCTTAAAAACCAAGTTTTTAAACCCAAAATCCAGAGTCGAGTTTTGCAGCCTGACTCTGTTACCACTAAATGAAACACCCCAAACCCGGCCTAGACGTTATGGTTGAATCTGGCGATGTCACATGGAAAGGAATTTTGAAATCGAATTTATCAAGTTAAAACTGTTTCCATTTGTTAACTTTTACTTTAAATTGATTCGTTTAAAAATACATTCTGTAGCGGAAGCTTTTAAAATCGTGATATTTAAAGAAAATCATTTGCGTTTTAGTAAAAACATTGCCTTTAATAAAACCAAGTTTTCGTTGCAATTCTAAAGTTCATGAAACAGTTAATATCTAAAACAAAGGCAAATAGTCCAAAAGTCCTAAATTACATCAAAATACCCCAAAGAAAAAAAAAAGGACATAAATACCATAACTGAATTTAAAACAATTCAATAATCATGTGGTCACCGTTGAGCCCTCTGCTGCATCGATCCATCTAAGTCTGGGGATTACCTGTACAGATAAAATAGGAAGGGGTGAGTTTACGTAAACTCAGTGTATAATCCCCATAGAAGACATACATACAGTCACATGCAGCCTGGGCCTAAACTCATTACAGATTCAAATACAGTTTAAGCCTTAGCCCATTCAAATACAGTCTCAGATGTAAATTAGGCCTTAGCCCATCTCAGATACAGTATGCTTACAGTAACAGAAATCAATATCCTACCCACCAGCCTCTACATACCATCTCTGACCATCCCTGCACACCATGTGGTGTTCAAAATACCCACCCAGCCCTACACACCAAGTCGTACCGAATGCGGCACATATCAGTAATATTGCAACTGAGCTGCCAGATAATAGGCATGAAAGCCTTTCATTACACTTCCTCCAATAATCAATCATCCCACCCCAATGCAGATGCAACTAAACATGCTCAATGCAGATATACAAAAATACATACTTACATGCTAATATCCAGTCATCAGTCATACATACAGATTAGCAAACATGCATATATTTAACATGCTCAATATATAAATTGTATGTTCAGATCACACGATTTAGGGTCTAAGTAGCGCTTACTGACCCTATAGGAGTTTCACAGTCGACTTGGGTGACCCGTGCAACCCTAGGAAACATTTTAGCTAAATGGGCCCACATACCCATGTGGCTTGCCCTTATGGGCCCACATGCCCAGATTGGCCTTGGCCCGTGTGGATCACACGGCCTAGCCCAAATTTCACATGCCCGTGTGGGCCCATATGCCCAATTCGGTTTAGCTCGTGTAGCCCACACGGTCACACCTCGACCATCATACGGCCATGTCTTACGCACGGCCTGGCCTTCATAAATCATACGGCCGTGTTGTCACACACGACCTACCGCACGGGGGACCACACGCCCGTATGGCATCAACAGTTTGCAATTTTGGGTTTGCTGAATCCCGTTTTCTGCATTTTCGTGTACACACCTGGTATTGATTCAATGTTAAACCACTTCCAAGCCTTCCAAAGCCTATAAACAGAGCATCCAACCTCAATTTAGTAACTTGCTTTAATGATTTCACTATTCGAATCAAAACAGAACCAACTTACCCCCGATGACAAACTGCCAAAAGCACACTAAACCGAAGAGGTGCAATTCTCTGCTCCACAATATGCTCCTAAATGGAATTAACACTCATCAATTACTATAAATTGCCAATGCTCAAAAGCCGAGACCAACAATCACAGGAGCGTAAAATTCACTTACCAACCAATTAAAACCCCACGAACTAGGCACAATCCAACGATAACACCACCAGCACAGTCAAAAAGGAAGTAAATTGAAAAGAAGTTTTATTAGAAGAGAAAAATGCCAGAACTCAGCAAAAAAATTGAAGAGAACGTCAGATTGAAAATTTGGAAGGTGAGAGAAAATTTTGAAAACATAAAGATAATAAAAATAAAAATCTAAATAAAATATGATCTCGTCCTTTGATTTTTTCCCACTAATCCACTCCTTAGACTTTTAGTTCAACCGAACTTCTGTCTAATAACCGAGCAAAAATAATACCCACGATCGTGCAGGGATTTGAACATAGGACCTCCAACCAACTAACACTCAACTTAACCACCAGACTAGCAGACCCATTCTAATATGATTCTACCAATAATTAAATATAAGCTTACTCCCCAAACACAAGGCTTAGATCAAAAGTTATCAAATTTTGCCAAAGGTAGGGCTTGAACTTGGGACCTCTTACACACACCCAGAACACTTAACCACTGAAGCAGATCCATAGTTGTGTCACATTTATCCAGAAATAGGAATACAAATTTTGGGGCGTTACAATAGATCTTCGACGAGCTTCCAACCAGATCGAGCTTTTAGCTGGATCAAGCTCCTAATAATCTGAAAAGTAAATGATAAACAACTACGTAAGAATGAATGCTTAGTAAGCTCGTATAAACTTAGGTCATATCTATCCATTTCAAATATGAAATTTATACATATCAAGATTAATCCTATACCAATCCCGCAAGATTCATGAAACCATATTCAGCAACTCACAAGTGAATTAGTCCACAGCATCACATATACATATCATCCCTAGCATAATAGGATTTTATAAAACTTTAAACTCGTTCAATTTTTCTTACTTTCCATTGCATTTACTTTCTTTAACTTAAATAACACATCAATTCAACTTATCATTCCCTTTTTCATCATTTTACACTTCAAGTATGAACTTACTATTTCATTACCTTTCCACACCCGTTTCAAATGCATAACACACAAGACATACGCATATCATTCAACCATAGCCACAAGCTAGTGCATTTAAACATATCTCTTTTGGAATTAATGTAACACCCCCTACCCGTATCTGACGCTGGGACCGGATACGAGGCATTATCGGACTTGAACATGCACACAGATGAAAACCGGCCATAAAATTTCATTTAATTCAAAACTATTCAAACACATGCATAACGTTCCTTATTTGGGTCTACGAAGCCCAAAACATACTTTGGAACGGTTTCAGGACTAAACCGAGAACTTACGAAAACCTGGAAAATTTCACGCAACAACAAGTCTTTCATTTTAAACATATTTCACTTTAACCAACATCCATGACTATCAACCTCATCACACTAGAAACATAGAACATAACACGATGAATTAAGCTTACAAACCATAGTGAATATGGGCCACATCCCATGGCCATATACGATAACTCAACGTACATCAATAGGTTAGGCCAAATCATAATAATAATACATGTCATAATATTAGCTTCTTATACATGCCACTCACTTGACATTTCTAATATTTGAATTAATTCTCCCAAAAGTGATAGCTTGATAGTGTGATTCTGCCTCCGGCGATCTCCAACCCTGAGCCGGCCTGCCAATACTAAAGAAATGGAGAGGAGGGGTAAGATTTAAACTTAGTAAGTCCATATGAAATTAATAAGCAATTACTAACAGGCTTTTCAAGATAAAACACTATAATTGTACAATTACACATGTTCAGGTTAAGTTATTTTATCGAGTTATAGTTACTAAATCATTTATATTTGGATCTATGAAACTCAAAATTAAGTTCTGTTAATTTTCCTCAAAACTAGACTCATATACCTTTCTCCTATAAAATATTTAGAATTTTTGACTCATCCAATTAGTACAGTTTATTCATTAAATTTTCCCCTATTTCAGTGTTCAGCTACTCTGACCTCTGTTCATTGCAAATCAATTTTCTCTCTGTACAGAATTCAAAGATCTATTCTGTTTATTTCTATTAAAAATAGACTCAATAAGGAATCTATACATGTAAACTATAACTCCTAATTATTTTTTCACAATTTTTAGTGAATTTCTCAAATAGGAACAGGGAATCTCGAAGTCATTCAGACTCTGTCTCACAACAATTTAAATATCTTATAACATAAAATTAAATTCATGTACCGTTTCTCTATGTGAAACTAGACTCATTGAGATTTAATCTCATATTTTATTCAGCCCCTAACTCAATTTTCACAATTTATGGTGAATTTCCAAAGTTGCATCACTACAGTAACCCAAAACTGCCAAGGCTAAATTTACTCAATCACAACTATTATTCACTAAATCCATACAATATCATTTCATCCGCCATGGAAATGACACATAATTATGCTTCATAGGCATAGATCCATAATTTCAATGTCATCAAGTATCAAGACTTATTCTTCATCATTTCATTTTCATAGTATTCACCAATACTATATACATCATATATCAAAGCATCACACATAAGCTTAGTGTACATACTTGTACAACTTGTAATTTAACTTAAGAACATACTCACCAATGGCTTGTCTCATTGGGACCATTGTCGAACACTCTGTCAAATTACCCGTTGAACACTAGGAATATAATCGGATACACAGAATCTTGCAGCTAGACAAACTCAATAGCCTGCGGTTTATGTAGCAAAGCTACCATAATCTCACCCATAATGAATTCAGAACGCAACTCAACGAGCTCGAGTGTTCGCATCCATAATGAACTCGGAACACAACTCAACAAGCTCGAATGCTTGCATCCATTGGTGAACTTGAAATACAACTCAACAAGTTCGGATGTCTCATAATTCTCACGAACTCGGACCACAACTCAACGAGTTCGGACCTCAATTTCCTAGTGACATGTCACTTGTATCCTAACCTATTCCTAAGGTTCAAACAGGCTCTTTCCTCGATCATATGCCTTTGCCATCTTTCTCGTGATGTCAATATCGATACTCCGATGGCAACTCATATTTTTCAAGTATTCCACATAATTTGTATAATAATTCAACAATAATCATCATACCATTATAAAGACATTAACCACATATAGTAATGTTACATCATTTACATAATATCAAATTATTCACATATATCTATACTTAAAATTCATATAATATCATAACATTAACATTAAAATACACATTGCGTTATTAAAATTATAATAGCCCAAATTTGCCCGGGCCTATGAGATAGAATAAAACAATGAAAAATAATAAAATAATTTTAAGGTCTGTAATGTCCAAATGACAATAAACAGGCCTAAAGGCCCAATAAGCTTACACCCGATTACACCTAAACCCTTAGTCCATTACACCCTTAACCCAAAAAAACGAACGGGGCCCAAGAGGCCCAAACTGTAAACCAAGGACAGAAGACCTACGGTTTCAAAAACCCTAGGAGCCGCAAGCACTCCAACCGACGCGTCTTTTCATCTCGCGTCGTTCCAGTGACCCTCCATCAGTGCCGTGATTCCAAGCTCCGTATTACGCCGTGATCGGCACACGAATCAATGCCAGTGTGCCATCATCAAGTGCCCGATCATCGCTAGTCTCCTCGCTGATATCTGCAAAAGAAGGAAAAAACCACAACAGCAAAAGAAGCAAACTTGGAAAGAAATCAAAGGATTTTTTCCCCCAAAAATGTAACAGAGGGTTATAAAAACCCTTTTTTTCTAATTTGTAAGGACAATTTTTTTTTATATACACACAGATTCAAAAAAAACACAGTTATATACAGATATATGCAATAAAAACCCACGGTGAACTGAAGAAACAGAGGTGATTAGTTTATTTTATTTTTACTTTTCTCTTTAATACATACGAATATTATAAATAAAATAAAAGGAAAAGAGGACGTACCGTTAGATATACGTTAAAAGGAAGTTTTCCATTTTTAGGTGCTGCACGTGACGACGGTATTGATGATGTGGCGTGAGCGCGTGTAAGCCTCTGGACGGAGGCTCGACAGAGCTCTGAGGACCCCCCAACCCTCTTTCAGAGGGTTTCTTTGTTTTTTTTTAAAATCAGGTTTCAAAATGATTTTAAGGTCGACATTTGGCTTATATAGCCTTATGAAAATGGTACCGTTTTACTTAAAACAAATACCTTCAAAATATCGTCGCTTCAAAGCCCAGGATCCGCGTGTTGACCCGTGACCCGGATAGGATCGACGTGTTTTCGTTAAAAGGGCAAATTGCCTAATCGATCCTTCCGCATTTTTAAAACTTATAATTTCATTATACTTTTATTTTAAATTGGCCCTGACCTTTTATATTTATTTCAATTTCGTCCCAATGGCCAATAAAGCATGTTCTGAGAACAACGTCGTTTTGGGATTAGGAATAATTTCCCAGTGAGTCCCTCAACTTTTAACGCGTGTTTCAATTGGGTTCGAAATTTGTTTTATTTATTTAAAATTAACCCTAAATTTTTTATTCAATTTTAATCCTTATATATATACATTTTACATACAATTTATTTATTTTTTATATATTATTTATTTTTATAAATATTATTTGTACATGTATAAATTATTATATTTATTATCATACTCATATATTATTTATCATATTATTTATATTAATATATAGTTTATTTTATTATATGTTATATATTTTACCATACATATTATTCCTTATATCATTTTTATTTTATTGTATTATTTCATTACTTATCATTTATTAAATATGTATGATTTCAAAAAAATTAAATTATCCTTAAATTTAGTATGTAATACTTTAAAATTTACTATAAGCTTTTCCTATTATATAAAATTATTTTATAAAATATATAGTAAATTACTACATCGTATAGTATGTTTTTCATATATACCATTTTAAAATTTTCTCCTTTATTATTTATATATTGTTTTAAGTATCTTATTTCTCTAATACCTCGTTTAATTTTAATTGTATTTAGTTTTTCTTTACTTTTTATGTTTATAATTTGTTTATTTATTTTTGCGTTTTTTAGATTTATCTAGTATCATTTTAATATGTAAATTTTATCTTATAAATCATTCATTATTTTTATATTTATTGTTTTTATATATTTGCATGGAAATTGATTATTTATGCTGTTATTTTAAGTTATGTTTGCATGAAATATTATATATGTATTATATGTCGTCATTTATCATTTTCTATATTTGCATAAAATATTGTTATATATATCATGTAATTCATATTGTTATATACATTGTTTTCTATGATTATATCTGTATGAAATGTTAATATATATTGTGTAATTCATGCCATTATTTATCACTTTTGTACTATACTTGCATGAATTGTTAAAATGTGTATCATGTAGCTTAATTTATTCAATATTAATCTTTTGTAACATATTAAATACATTATTGTTATAGAAAATTCATATTTCATTAAATCCAAAAGAATTTAAAAAAAAAAGGCAATGTTTTTTGGTATTTAGGGATTCGGGAAATAGTGCCCTAACATGTTGGGTTGCGATTTCTCGTTTGCCTAAACGTCTAAAAATATCCTTCTAAATAAATTTTGTAAACCACAAGATGATTTCAGTTACAAAAGTTTGAAAATATCGTGTCCTATCATGCTGGATGTGATGTCTGTACTCTTTTGGAGTGAAGAAATCTTGATTCTCAAATTATTTTGTTTTTTAAAAAAAGGGAATTTTTTCAAATTCTTTTAAACTTTTGACATTAAGACAAAGCTATTCAATCTGGTACCAATTTTGGGCGATGCGAGGGTGCTAATCCTTCCTTGTATGTAATCGACTCCTGAACCTATTTTCTCATATTTTCGTAGACCAAAAAAATATTTTATAAGGTGATCCAATCACACTTAAAAAGATTCATGGCGACTCCCGATTTTCAAAAATCTTGCTTTTAAAAAACAAGGTTTCAATGACTTAGCGACTCACTGGGGCAATAAGAGAAGCCAAGAAATTGATTATTTTCTGTCTTAATGTCGGAAGTTTGGAAAATTTTAAAAATTTATCTTTTTTACATGTGTTTGATGCATATGTTTGTTATCCTGTTGCCGTACATTGCATTTGCATGACCGCTGTGGTCGCACCCCTAAGTGGGAGTGAGAAGCTACATTTTCGTGAGGTTTTCACCTCCGTATGAGCTAGTGGATTACTTTCGGGATACTGTACCTATGTCTTCGTGAGATTTTCATCTCCACATGGCCATAAGGAAATGTGTCCCCCTGAACTGAACTTGGTCTATATGAGCCTATAATGGGTGAGGACCGAGGAATCTACTGGTTCAGGTACCCTTGCTTTAGAACTAAAACGCATGCTTATAGTGAACTTTAAGTGCTTACCCTAGGGAGTATAGTGATAGCCTTTAGTAAATTACCCTTATAGGTACTTGGTTATTATACATTTATATATGATACTAACTTATTTTATTTTGCTATCATTGCATGTCATTCTACATCTAAGGGTGTCGATTCACGGTTTGATTTCTAGATTAGAAAGTTTTGTAATGAGGAACGAATATCTTGATAAAGTGGAGGACAATGCCTCTGTCTACACCTGCTCAGAGAAAACCCAGTTAAAGAAAAGAGATAGTGTCACCGAGGGGTATACATCAGAGTTATGGGACTTCACTCGTATTAATTCGACGCAGAATGAGTTTCAGGAGTTGAGAGACATTTGGGCCCAATGGGATGATAAGGCTAAGCAGCTTTCTATTAGACTTATGGAGATCTTCCCTATTTGCTAGACATCATGGTGGATAAGCACCTGTTTCGAGCTATGGTATAGTTTTGGAACCCTGCTTATAGTTGTTTCACATTCGTAGAGGTAGACTTAGTGCCTACTTTGGAGGAGTATACAACTTTGCTTCGTTGTCCGAAAATTCAAGGTAACAAAGCTTATGTCAGGGCTGCTAATCTCCTGACTTTCATAAAGAAATTGATGATGATCATAGGGATGAGTGAACAGTGGGCCGCAGCTCGAATCCAACAAAAAGGTGATGGTCAATGCATTCTATGAGCAAGTTTGAGGGATCTAATATTGGCACACTTAGATGTGAAGAGGAGGGTTGATGTCCTAACTTTAGGTATTTATGGTTTGGTGATTTTCCCAAAAGCTATGGGACACATAGAAGAGGCAGTCGCGAATTTATTCGATCAACTAGGTAAACAAAATACATCTGTGCCTGCAATCCTAGCTGAGACTTGAACGCATGTCGGAGAGTTGGGGAAGGTAGATTCATTGGATGTGCACAGTTGTTGTTAGTTTGGTTCCACAGTCATTTTTAGAAGGTTGATAAGGTTCCTTGCCGAGTGTTTTTTAAAGATTATTCTCCGCTAAAGGAAGCAGCAGCTACACCAAGGAGGGATGACATTACAGAGGAAAGATGGATAGAAAGACTTCAGAACCTCCAAGAAGAAGATGTTATGTAGAAAGCCCCTTGGATGACCCCTAGTGAAATTCTTTATCATTGCGGAAGCTTTGACTGGGTACCTCTTCCTGGAATTTGGGGAGTTGTCGATTATACACCATTACTCATCCAAAGGCAATATAAGGCGGAGTAGTTTATACAGGAAACACAAGGGTTAGCTCAGAGCGACTTCTCATATAAAGGGGATCATTATAAGAAGAAGATGTGAGAAATTTTCGAGGCTTGAAAGAAGGTTTGCTGTGTGAAGACTCTGACTAAAGGACCGACGACAACTTTTGAATACAAAGGGTGGTTTAGTAAGAGGGTCAATGATAACATCCCTAGACCGAGTTTGGAGGCTGCTCAATCGATGGAGGAGAATCTACGAGTGATTCCATCAGAGTTAGAGGTCATAAAGCAAGAGTTCGAAAGGAAGAATCTGGAGCTTGGAAGAAAGATAGAAAGGCTCGAGGAGGAAAAGATGTACCTAAGCTTAGACGTCGACGTTCAAAAAATCGAGGTTGAAAAAGTAAGGAAAGAAAAGAGGAAGATTGAGGAAGACCGAGATGACTTGAAGACGCAATATAAGAAGACATAGCTATCATTAAAGAGAGCTAGATTCGGAAAGTCTTCAGAGCAGTGGCAACAAGAGGTTCAAGAAGAAAGAGCCAAAGTCGAGTATTGGGAGAAAAAGTTCCAAGAGATGCAAGTGCAGAATCAGGCCCTAGAGAAGGAGAATCAAGGATTAAAAGCTAAGGTGACAGAGCTTGGGCGATCTCTTCATCATCATCAAAGTCGTAATTCTACGGTCGAGTTAAAAGCAAGTCTGAACAAGATCGAGGAAATGAAGCACAATATTAAAAGGTTGGAAGCAGCATTGCAAAACTGTGAACTATGGATAGAGCAGCTCGAGGCAAGAGAAGGACATTGGAAGGAAGAGCTTCACCATCTTCAAGATCAAGTTAGAGATAGGGCTTATCTCATGGGAGAAGCCATAGTCCAGATTCGAGAGGTTGCTGATCATTTACAAGACCTAGCAGCACAAGCTAACGTATTAAGTACAAAATATGAGTTAGTGACAGATAAAGGTTTGCAGTTAGCTTCGTTGTTGGATAGGATTAAAACCCTGGGCCTGAGGGCGAAGGCATATTTGTAGTCCGTTTTGTGTAAAGATTTTTTGTCTCTTAAATAACGTTTTCTAAAAAGAAACTGAATCAGAATCGATATCTTTTAGTATTCATGCATTTGCATCTCATCGCATCATATGCATTCAAGTTTATAGAAAGACCCTAATTAGTTAAAATTATTAGAGAGAAAGAGAGAGTAAGAGAAAGAAAATCTGGAAGCAACACATCCTTACGGTACAGCGCTAAGTCAAAGAATATGGATCAAAGACTTGAGCAGATTCAGAAAGAAATGCAAGAGCAGTTGCAGGAGCAATTGGCAAAAACCCAACAAAAGATGAAGGATCAAATGTTGGAGGCTCAAGGAATATGATGGCTGAGATGGCTCAGCTACTGAAGGGGGCGACGGATAAAGGAAAGGCCCCTATGACCATCACTGAAGGAGATAATGAGGATCATCCTCCGGGTTTTACTCCACCCCATGTGCAAACTCAATCTGAAGCATATCCTCGAAGGCTGTCTATCACAATAAGGCCTCAACATGGGCAAGCGGATGCCGAAATACCCATGAACTTTCAAATTGGCTCGGGGTTTAACCCAGGAGATAACCCTACCAATCCAGTCATCCCTGATTTAGATGTAGCTGAGAGGGAAGAGATAAGGGTCGAATCATCAAGGCAATTAGAAGAGCGTTGTAGATGGTTAGAGGAGAAGTTTAAGGCATTGGAAAACACTGATAATCGTCAGGGAATTGACACCAAGGACTTGAGTTTGGTCCCAGATTTGGTGCTTCCCCATAAGTTCAAAATGCTGAAATTTGAGAAGTACAATGGGACTACTTGTCCTAAGGCCCATATCACCATGTTCTGTAGACAGATGACTGGCTATGTAAACAATGATCAATTGTTAATCCATTGTTTTTAGGATAGTTTGGTTGGGGCAGCGGCTAGGTGGTATAATCAATTGAGTCGCACAAGGATCAGTTCTTGGAGAGACCTAGCGCAAGCCTTTATGCAGCAATATAATCATGTGACTGACATGACTCCTGATAGAATAACATTACAAAACATAGAAAAAAAACCCTAATGAAAGTTTTAGGCTATATGCACAGAGGTGGAGGGAGGTTGCCATGCAAGTTCAACCACCGCTCTTGGAGAAAGAAACTACTATGCTATTCATTAACACTTTGAAGGCCCCATTCATTACTCACATGATTGGAAGCACCACTAAGAGCTTTGCTAATATAGTTATGGCAGGAGAAATGATTGAGAATGCCATAAGGGGTGGCAAGATAGAGGGGGAAACTGCTAAAAGATCGGCCCCAAGAAGGAAAGATAATGAGGTGAATAATACGAGTAGTTATAATTCAAAAGCGGTTACGGTTAGTCAGCCTAGAGTAACTACAGTTGGGTAACAAGATTCTCAAAAGCAGGGATCTGGTTTGAGACAAAATGCTGAGAAGGTTTCATTCACGCCTATCCCAGTGACGTATCGGGAGCTTTATCAAATTTTATTTAATGCGCACGCAATAGCTCCTTTTTATTTGAAACCTCTACAACCTCCATACCCTAAATGGTACGATGCAAACCCTAAATGTGAATACCATGCAGGGATATCAGGGCAATCGATCGAAAATTATACTGGCTTTAAAAAAGTAGTGGAAAGACTTATCAAGATTGGGGTTGTAAAGTTTGACGACACCCCTATTAATGAGAACCCGTTGCCAAATCATGGTGATCAAGGGGTAAACGTAGTTGAGGATATTGGTATGAGAAGGATTAAAGAGGGTGTGGCTGAGGTGAGAATGCCGATGAAAGTGATTTGGGAAGAAATAGTGAAAAGAAAGATGATAATCTCTAAAGAAAGGAATAAAGGAGTAAGGGACTATTGTGAGTTCCATGCTGAAGAGGGACACGAGATCCAGGAATGTGAGGAGTTTAAGGCCTTGGTGCAAAGCCTTATGGATAATAAGGAGCTGGAATTTTATGAAGCTTGCTCAGATAAGGGACATATATGCACATTAGAAGGTGGACCGAAGAATCAAAACTGGCCAAGGATCATTATCTCTTTACCAAGAAATAATTAAGTTGAAATACCAACGGTACCGAAAGTCCGTTTCCTTTCCTTATAAGGATAACAAGAGGGTACCCTGGAATTATGACTGTAATGTGACAATACCGAATAAGGAAGATATAGCTAGTGCTTCTAAGGAGGTTCAGGGTGAGGGTTCTTACATGCGTAGTGGGAAGCGTTATGATGCAGAAGGCGTTAGAGTTGAGCCCGCAAAAGAAAAAGACTTTGACAAAGGAAAAGGGACTGAAATACTGGTTAATGAGCTAGTGAAGGAAAAAGAAGCCAAAGAATTTCTAAAATTCTTAAAACACAGTGAGTACAGTGTGGATCAACAACTACGCAAACAACCAGCTCGCATATCAATGTTGGCTTTGCTTCTGAGTTCAGAGGTACATCGGGAAGCATTAATGAAGGTGCTCAATGAGACTTACGTTACTAACGATATATCCGTCAATAAATTGGATCGATTGGTTAGTAACATAAGCGCTGAAAATTTCATCTATTTCAACGATGATGAAATCCCACCCGGTGGCATGGGATCAGCTAAAGCTTTACACATCACCACTCGCTGTAAAGGGTATACATTACCGAGTGTGCTTATTGATAATGGATCAGCCTTAAATGTCTTACCATTATCTACACTGAACAGATTACCCATAGACAGTTCTCACATGAAAACATGCCATAATGTAGTGAGAGCATTCGACGGTACAGAGAGAAAAGTCATGGGAAGAATTGATATTCATTTGATAATTGGACCAAATACCTATGAGGTGGACTTTTGAGTGATGGACATCAAGCCCTCTTACAATTGCTTGTTGGGGAGGCCTTGGATACACTCGGCAAGAGCGGTGCCTTTATCTTTGCACCAGAAATTGAAGTTAGTAGCTGATGGACGGCTGGTCACCATAAACGCGGAGGAGGACATTATAACGACAGTTACCAATGACGCACCCTATGTAGAAGCAAATGAGAAGGCAATTGAATGCTCTTTCCGTTCATTAGAATTCGTCAATGCAACATTCATTTTAGAAGGGAATAAGGTACCGGTGCCCAAGATATCCAGAACTACAAGGATGGGTTTACAAATGACAATGGGGAAGGGAGCCTTGCCAGGAAAAGGATTGGGAAGATATCTTCAAGGAGGGATTCAAATTCCAGAATTAAAGGAGAAGAGACCATTTTGGTTTGGGTTATAGGCCAGATCAAAAGCAAAGGAGGAAGGAAATAGAGAAGCGTCAAGAGAGAAGAAGGGAGCATTTAAGTGGAAGAGAAGTAGAGTGGGAATCGATGACGTTCCCCCATATATCCCAAACTTTTGTATCAGGAGGGATAATTCACCCTAAAGGAGGGTTTCTTGAAGAAGGAAGTTATCACATAAATGCTGTGTATAATGAAGAGTTTGGACAAGGAAACCTTGAGGGCATTCGCCCTTACGAACTGGGAAGCTCTTTAAACAATTGGGTTGCAGAGGAACTTCCTGTAGTTTTTAAAGATTCTTCAGAGTAATTTTCAGAACACTCTTATTGCTCTAAAGCCTAGGAGTAGTAAGATTTCATTTGTAAAATAGGCTCATGTTCGGATATTTACATTTCAATAAAACATAACCTCTGTTATCAATTTAACTGAATGTTCTTTTGTACCGTTCAATATTCTTTTGACCCTTACATTCTTTCATTTCATTCATAACATATAAAAAATGTTCCGAAAATTCATTTATTCTTTGTACATTCTTTCGTACCCCGCAGGTCCTTAGATATCAATGACATGAGCACTGATACTACAAATCCTAGATTCTCTTTTGAGCAAGACATGTGTTTAGAAGAACTTCAGGATTTTGAAGATGACAGGGATTGTGATATACCTCCAGATCTGTTGAGAATGGTGGAACAAGAGGAGAAACAAATCTTACCCCGTGAGAAAGGAGTAATAGAGAATGTAGCCTTGGAGGAAGGGAAAGAGGTGAAGATTGGCACACATATTGCTAAAGAAACAAGACAAGGCCTTGTTGAATTGCTACGTGAATTAAAAGATATATTTGCATGGTCATATAAGGATATGCCAGGATTGAATACTGATATCGTGGTACATTGTCTTCCCATAAGACAAAATTACAAGCCAGTTCAACAAAAATTGCGAAGGATGAGGTTTGATATTGTGTTGAAAATAAAAGAGGAAGTCAAGAAGTAGTTTGATACTAGATTCCTACAAGAGGTTAAATATTCAGAATGGGTGGCTAGTATCGTACCTGTCCCTAAGAAGGATGGGAAGGTACGAATGTGTGTTGACTACAGTGATTTAAACAAAGCTAGCCCGAAGGACAATTTTCCTTTACCGCATATCGATACTTTAGTAAATAATACAGCAGGGTATTCGTTGTTTTCCTTTATGGATGGTTTCTCAGGGTACAATTAGATAAAGATGTGGGGAACCTTTTGTTACAAGGTAATGCCCTTTGGGCTGAAGAATGCAGGAGCAACATACCAAAGGGCTATGGTGACCTTGTTTCACGATATGATGCACAGAGAGATTGAGGTTTATGTTGATGATATGATTGCTAAATCTCGAACAGAGAAGAAGCATATTGAAGTCTTGAGGAAGTTGTTCCTAAGATTAAGAAAGTTTCAGTTGAAGCTTAACCCGGCAAAGTGCACTTTCAGAGCTAGGTCGGGGAAATTACTAGGCTTTGTGGTCAGCGAAAAGGGAATAGAAGTTGACTCAGACAAAGTTAGAGCCATACGAGATTTGCCTCCACCACGTACTCAGAAGGAAGTTCGGGGGTTTCTTGGAAGGTTGAATTATATTGCTCGGTTTATTTCACAATTAACTGAGAAATGTGATCGCATATTTCGCCTTCTTAGAAAGCACAACCAAGGTACTTGGGATGAGGAATGCTAGAATACCTTTGATAAAGTCAAGCAATACTTGTTAAATGCTCCAGTAGTATCTCCACGTAGTCCAGATAGACCATTAATTCTGTACTTATCGGTGTTTAGCAATTCTATGGGATGTGTACTTGGTCAACATGACGAGTCAGGAAGAAAAGAGAGAGCGATATATTACCTCAGTAAGAAATTTATTGAGTGTGAAATGAGATATTCGCCAATTGAAAAGTTGTGTTGTGCTTTGATTTGGACAACTCGAAGGTTGAGGCAATATATGATATATCATATGACTTGGCTAATTTCAAAACTTGATCCATTAAAGTACATGATGTAGTCAACAGCCCTAAATGGAAGAATGGCAAGGTGGCAAGTATTGCTCTCAAAGTTTGATATAGTCTATGTGAGTCAAAAAGCTATAAAAGGAAGTGCGATAGCAGAATTTCTGGCTAGCAGAGCTTTAGAAGATTATGAGCCATTAAGCTTTGATTTCCCTAATGAGGAGTTGATGTATGTAGCAGTCATTGAAGAATATTCATGGAAGTTTAACTTTGACGGCGCATCTAACACTGTAGGAAATGGGATTGGGGCAGTCTTGGTATCTCCAAATGGTGATCATTATCCATTTACATGTAAATTGGATTTTGACTGTACAAACAATATGGCCGAGTATGAAGCATGCATCATGGGGATTCGAGCAGCCATAGAGTGAAAAATTGGAACCTTGGAAGTATATGGAGACTCTGCGTTGGTAATTTACCAGCTTAGGGGTGAATGGGAGACAAGA
Organism: Gossypium anomalum; assembly: GCA_025698475.1. NCBI lineage: Eukaryota > Viridiplantae > Streptophyta > Magnoliopsida > Malvales > Malvaceae > Gossypium > Gossypium anomalum. The sequence continues at coordinate 30,894,684 of CM046958.1, read as the reverse complement.
GACCCCAAATTGATTAATTATTGAAGGGTAGTTTCAGAGTTACTTGAAGAGTTTGATAACGTCACTTTTAGTTATCTCTCACGGGATGAAAATCAGATGGCGGATGCTTTAGCGACATTGGCTTCTATGATCAAAGAAAATAAACAAGAGGATGTGAAACCAATTCAGATGAGCATTTCTGAGTTCCAGCTCATTGTTGTAACATCAAAGAAGAGGAAAAGGATTACCATCCTTGGTATCAAGATATATTATGGTATGTGAGAAATCATGAATATCCTGAGCAGGCAACTGAAAATGACAAAAGAACTTTGAGGATGTTAGCCTGTGAATATGTGCTAGATGAGGACATCTTTTATAAAAGAAGGAAAGATCAGGTACTTTTGAGATGCGTTGACGCTGTAAAAGCTAGACAAATCCTAGAAGAAGTACATGAAGGAGTTTGTGGTACACATGCTAATGGCTTTACGATGGCAAGACAAATCATGAGGTTTGGATACTATTGGTCTACTATGGAAGGAGATTGTAACAGTTATGCTAAGAAATGTCATAAATGCCAGATATATGGGAACAAGATCCATGTACCACCTTCACCCTTACATGTTATGACTTCTTCATGGCCCTTTTTCATGTGGGGCATGGATGTCATTGGGCCAATATCACCAAAAGCTTCGAATGGGCATCGTTTCATTTTCGTGGTCATCGACTACTTCACAAAATGGGTGGAGGTAGCTTCATATGCTAGTGTTACCAAGTTGACAGTGGGTCGATTCTTGAAAAAGGAGATTATTTGTCGATATAGAATGCCTGAGAGGATTATATCGGATAATGCATTGAACTTGAATAACAGCATGATTGCGGAAGTTTGCAGTCAATTCAAGATTAAACATCATAATTCATCTCCATATCGCCCAAAGATGAATGGGGCAGTGGAAGCTGCTAACAAAAACATCAAGAAAATAGTGGGGAAAATGACTGAAACCTACAGAGATTGGCATGAGAAATTACCATTTGCACTCTTAGCCTATCGAACGTCCGTCAGAACCTCTACTGGGGCAACTCCTTTCTTATTGGTTTATGGGATGGAGGCAGTGTTACCCATTGAAGTAGAAATACCTTCTCTTCGAATTTTGTCGGAGATAAAGCTGGATGAGGCAGAATGGATTCAATCTCGGTATGACCAATTGAACTTGATCGAATAAAAGAGGCTAAAAGCTATTCGCCATGGTCAGATGTATCAAAAGCAAATGATGCGAGCCTATGATAAGAAAGTTCGTCCAAGAGAATTCCACAAAGGGGATCTTGTATTGAAAAAGATTCTTCCCATACAAAAGGACTTTAGAGGAAAATGGATGCCGAATTGGGAAGGACCGTATGTTGTGAAAAAGGCCTTCTCTGGTGGTGCACTGATTTTAACAGAAATGGATGGGAAGAGTTTATCCAATCCAGTGAATTCAGGCTCAGTCAAGAAATACTTTGTCTAGAAGAGAGGGGAATCCAAAGTGAAAACCCACAAAGGGCGCTTTGAGACTTCGAAAAAAAATAGAGAGGCCAAGGTGAAAACCCGCAAAGTGCGCTTTGAGACCAAAGGGGTTTTGAGTTGAAAACCCAAAAGGGCTACTCAAATTTCGAGAGACATGCAATGACCTTGCTATACTAGATTTTACGAGAAGTGGAGTGTGTTACATACTGGGGCATCAACAAAGTACTTTTGATCTTCTAAACACATGTTAAACTTAAAACAGTCTTCATGGAATTTGTATACAGAAGCCCAAGCTGTGATATGTTGGACATCGAATTTTTGCTCTGATTACTATCTTTAGATTCTTTTTCTTCTCAAAGATATATTTTCAGATTAATTTCTTGTTGTATTCTGATGATTTATCAAACTATTCTCAAGATCAGATTATTTGTCTTCCAAAGTGTGTTGTATTGAAATAATGATTAATGAACTAAATTTTTTTTACAAACGAAGTTTTGCATATTACTCTGGGAATTGCTAGAGAATACGAGAAACTAAAACAGAACAATTGTTTAAAGAATTCCCACGAGTGAGGGTCGGAGGTATTCGAGGAACTTTTTTCAGTCCAAAGAATGTTTGGACAATTCGAATGATTCAATCTTAGGAGAGGGTCGTTTCCAACAGGTCGTAGCATTTGGAGAATGGTACAATAGGATCAATCTAATTCAAAACATAGGAGCAGAGTTTGATTGATATTTTGAGGTGGAATTTTGATGGATGAATGAGCAAAGACATCCAAAATAGGAATCATTTTCATAACATTTTGCATCATAATATGTCTATTTAGGGGGCATTTGACTCATTTCGATCATGGCTCCCAAATCATTAGGCATAAGTATATACGCATTATACAGGTTATGTCCCCTAGGGGATAATGTAGATCACCGATGATAGATCTGGCGTCTCTGTATTGCTAGGGAGCAGATCGAAGATGAAAGATCTGGCATCTCTATATTGCCAGAGAGCAGATCGAAGATAGCAGATTTGGCATCTCTGTATTGTCAGAGAGCAGATCGAAGATAACAGATTTGGCGTCTCTGTATTGTCAGAGAGCAGATCGAAGATAGCAGATTTGGCGTCTCTGTATTGTCAGAGAGCAGATCGAAGATAGCAGATTTGGCATCTCTGTATTGTCAGAGAGCAGATCGAAGATAACAGATTTGGCGTCTTTGTATTGTCAGAGAGCAGATCGAAGATAACAGATTTGGTGTATCTGTATTGTCAGAGAGCAGATCGAAGATAACAGATTTGGCATCTCTGTACTGTCAGAGAGCAGATCGATGATAGTAGATTTGGCGTCTCTGTAATGTCAGAGAGCAGATCAAAGATAACAGATTTGGCGTCTCTGTATTGTCAGAGAGCAGATTGGAGATAGCTGATTTAGCGTCTTTGTATTGACGGGAAGCAGATCGGAGAAAGAACATCTGGCATCTCTGTATTGACAGAGAGCGGATCAAGGATGATAGATTTGGCATCTCTGTATTAGACGGGGAGCAGATCAAAGATAGCAGATTTGACATTCGTATGATCACATCGAAGCAGATTGAAGATAGTGGATCTGACATTCATGTGTTCACATCGAAGCAGATCGAAGATAACAGATTTGGCGTTTCTATATTGACAGAGAGCAGATCGAAGAGAGCACATCTAGCATTTCTGTATTGATAGAAAGTAGATCGAAGATGAATGGTTTATTCTCTCTGTATTAGGCGAGGTGCAAATCAAAGACATCAGCATGGCGTCCTTGAGTTTGCGGAAAGCAGATTGAGGATCATGAGGTCAGGATTCGATAAGACTGAGGCAAATTTGGTCCTTTTAGAATCTTTGCTCTATTCTTGTTACACAATAATAAGCAAAGAGGGGCAGCTGTAGTAGCCCAAATTTGCCCGGGCCTATGAGATAGAATAAAACAATGAAAAATAAAAAAATAATTTTAAGGTCTGTAATGTCCAAATTACAATAAATAGGCTTAAAGGCCCAATAAGCTTACACCCGATTACACCTAAACCCTTAGCCCATTACACCCTTAACCCAAAAAAATGAACGGGGCCCAAGAGGCCCAAACCGTAAACCAAGGATGAAGACCTTAGTTTTAGAAACCCTAGGCACCGCAAGCACTCCAACCGACGCGTATTTTCGTCTCGCGTCATTCCAGTGACCCTCCATCAGTGCCATGATTCCAAGCTTCGTATCACGCCGTGATCGGCGCACGAATCAATGCCAGTGTGCCATCAACAAGTGCCCGATCATCACTAGTCTCCTCGCTGATATCTGCAAAAGAAGGAAAGAACCACAACAGCAAAAGAAGCAAACTTGGAAAGAAATCAAAGGATTCTTTCCCCCAAAAATGTAACAGAGGGTTATAAAAACCCCTTTTTTCTAATTTGTAAGGACAGTTTTTTTGGTATACACACAGATTCAAAAAAAACACAATTATATACAGATATATGCAATAAAAACCCACAGTGAACTGAAGAAATAGAAGTGATTAGTTTATTTTATTTTTACTTTTCTCTTTAATACATACGAATATTATAAATAAAATAAAAGGAAAAAGGGACGTACCGTTAGATCTGCGTTAAAAGGAAGTTTTCCAGCTTCCGGCCGCCGTACATGGCGGTGTTGATGGTGGCGCGTGAGCGCGTGTAAGCCTCTGGACGGAGGCTCGACAGAGCTCCGAGGACCCCCCAACCCTCTTTCAGAAGGTTTCTTTGTTTTTTTTTTAAAATCAGGTTTCAAAATAATTTTTAAGGTCGACATTTGGCTTATATAGCCTTATGAAAATGGTACCGTTTTACTTAAAACAAATAGCTTCAAAACGTCGTCGCTTCAAAGCCAAGGATTCGCGTGTTGACCCGTGACCCGGATAGGATCCGCGTGTTTTCGTTAAAAGGGCAAATTGCCCAATCAATCCTTCCTCATTTTTAAAACTTATAATTTCATTATACTTTTATTTTAAATTGGCCCTGACCTTTTATATTTATTTCAATTTCGTCCCAATGGCCAATAAAGCATGTTCTGAGAACGACATTGTTTTGGGATTAGGAATAATTTCCCAGTGAGTCCCTCAACTTTTAACGCATGTTTCAATTGGGTTTGAAATTTGTTTTATTTATTTAAAATTAACCCTAAATTTTTTATTCAATTTTAATCCTTATATATATACATTTTACATACAATTTATTTATTTTTTTATATATTATTTATTTTTATAAATATTATTTATACATGTATAAATTATTATATTTATTATCTTACTCATATATTATTTATCATATTATTTATATTAATATATAGTTTATTTTATTATATGTTATATATTTTACCATACATATTATTCCTTATATCATTTTTATTTTATTGTATTATTTCACTATTTATCATTTATTAAATATGTATGATTTCAAAAAAATTAGATTATCCTTAAATTTAGTATGTAATAATTTAAAATTTACTATAAGCATTTCCTATTATATAAAATTATTTTATAAAATATATATTAAATTACTACATCGTATAGTATGTTTTTCATATATACCGTTTTAAAATTTTTTCCTTTATTATTTATATATTGTTTTAAGTATCTTATTTCTCTAATACCTCGTTTAATTTTAATTGTATTTAGTTTTTTTTTACTTTTTATGTTTATAATTTGTTTATTTATTTTTGCATTTTTTAGATTTATCTAGTATCATTTTAATATGTAAATTTTATCTTATAAATCATTCATTATTTTTATATTTATTGTTTTTATATATTTGCATGGAAATCGATTATTTATGCTGTTATTTTAAGTTATGTTTGCATGAAATATTATATATGTATTGTATGTCGTCATTTATCATTTTCTATATTTGCATAAAATATTGTTATATATATCATGTAATTCATATTGTTATATACATTGTTTTCTATGATTATATCTGTATGAAATGTTAATATATATTGTGTAATTCATGCCATTATTTATCACTTTTGTACTATACTTGCATGAATAGTTAAAATGTGTATCATGTAGCTTAATTTATTCAATATTGATCTTTTGTAACATATTAAATACATTATTGTTATGGAAAATTCATATTTCATTAAATCCAAAAGAATTTAAAAAAAAAGGCAATGTTTTTTGGTATTTAGGAATTCGGGAAATAGTGCCCTAACATGCTGGGTTGCGATTTCCCGTTTGCCTAAACGTCTAAAAATATCCTTCTAAATAAATTTTGTAAACCACAAGATGATTTTGGTTACAAAAGTTTGAAAATATCGTGTCCTATCATGCTGGATGTGATGTTTGTATCTTTTGGAGTGAAGAAATCTTGATTCTCAAATTATCTTGTTTTTTAAAAAAAGGGGATTCTTTCTAATTCTTTTAAACTTTTGAAATTAAGACAAAGCTATTCAATTTGGTACCAATTTTGGGCGATGCGAGGGTGCTAATCCTTCCTCGTACGTAATCGACTCCCAAACCTATTTTCTCATATTTTCGTAGACCAAAAACATGTTTTATAAGGTGATCCAATCACACTTAAAAAGATTGGTGGCGACTCCCGATTTTCAAAAATCTTGCTTTTTAAAAATAAGGTTTCAACAAAAATCATATGAACTTACCTCGTATGTTAAAATGGTTATTTTTACCATTTTGTCCACAACTTGGTATTTTGCCGATTTTAGCCCGAATTTCGATTTTCCTTACTCTATCATTTCAAATATAGCCTAATTAGGACTCATATTATTCAAATCAACCCAAAATCATATTTTGGAAAAATTATAATTTTGCCCCTAAACTTTCACATATTTACACTTTTACCCCAAATCTCGTAAATTAAACTTCATCCTATTTTCTTATGTTTTATGACATGCTGATAATTTTTCCCTTCTTTAGCAACATTCAATTCTCACTCTAACATGTACTTATGAACATTAGGTATTTTTACCGATTATGTCATTTTACTCCTTTTCACGTAAAATCGCTTAGCAAAAGTCATTTATCTAACATACAACCTTCATTTTCTATCATTAGACATCAAAATACATGCATATTATTCATGGGTAAATTTTTAGACATGAACATTAGCTCAAATTAATGGCAGAAATAAGTAGAACAAGTTACCGAGATTTCAAAAATGTAAAGAACTTTAAAAACGGGGCTAGGGAGCACTTACAATCGAGCTTGGGAGTTTGAACAAACCCTAACCATGGCTGCTGCTCGTAGAAACGGTTGACTGAAGAAGATGATAGCTAATTTGGCTTATTTCCCTTTTTAATTCTTTTAATTATTAGTTTACAAAAATACCCCTAACTTAAAAATATTTTATTACACCCATTTCGTGTCCATTTTTGTCCAACAATTAACCAATGGTCTAATTTCCATTTAAGGACCTTTAATTTAAAAACTCATAACAATTTTGACACTTTTAACATGTAGAACTCAACTTTTGCACTTTTTACGATTTAGTCCTTTTGACTAAATTAAGTGCCCGAACGTCAAAATTTTCAAACGAAATTTTCACAAAATTATTTCGTGAACTCGTAGACCTTAAAAATATAATAAAAATAAAATTTTCATCGTCGGATTTGTGGTCCCGAAACCACTGTTCCGACGAGGCCTAAAAACAGGGTATTACAATTAATCACATGATAAACCATTTCATAAGAAATTACATGATTTAAACATTATAATCTTTCATAAACACAAGCATATTTCCATTTGAGCACTTACCATTTCAATGCATAACTTATAAGTTTAACATGGCATAATCCAACCACAACTTGGCCAAAGCCTAAGCATTTACACCAAACATGTTAGCATACAAGATATAATTTATAGGCACATTAACATAAATAGCCATTTAGCCACAACATGTATCTCATGAGTTTATAACTCATCTCAACCTATATAATTTTCATGTATCATCATATCAAGGATGTCCACGCATGTACATGTTATAATTCATATCGTTCTCTTACCGTTTCAAATCCGAATAGTGCCCGTTGAACCATTTAGAATACCGTTGGATACTCGGGATAACTCACACATAGTGTGCTAACTCATATAATTGTAATCCATCAATTCCTGTACATGTATTCTCACAAGAGCTGTGAAAATGGGTCTACTCACACGAGCTGTGGGTCAGAATGTAGCTACACGATGCTACTCACACAAGCTGTGGAGTATCCGCAACATATGCTGGACCTCTACCAGCGGTAGGACATTCAGGACCAGCACCTGAATGATATAAACCCTACTGACATGTCATTTGTATTCTACGAATTTCTAAGGTTCAAACGGAGCTCAGTAATTGTCGTACGTCGTTAGATTTACGTCGTTTCATAACACGGTAAATTGCATACTAATATATATGTTGATTTAATCACAATATAATCACATATTAACATTAAATTTAATCAAAATTATACATAATACAGTTCATACGAACTTACTTAGCTAAATTACAGAAATACCAAAGTTCAGGGGCATTTTAGTAATTTTCTATTTTCCTCGATTTTCCACCCAATCTTAATCTAAATTAATAATTTCATTCAATTTATCAATTTAGATAGTAAAGCAATATACTTCATCCAATTTGGTCATTTTTGAAATTTTTACAAAATTACCCCTAAAATTTTACTTTTATTTAATTTAGTCCCTGGGCCCAAAACATGCAAATTAACCATTTTTACCCAAAATTGAGCCTAGAAGAATACTCATGGTATCCAAAATAGCCCCTACATGTAACAATTTCACATTTAATCCTTGCATTTTACTATTTAAACAATTTAGTCCCTAATCGAAAAATTCATCAAAAATCACTTAATAAAATACTTTTAAATAACAAATAATATTTCAAATTCATCATTTAACATCTAAAATCACAAAGTTCATAAATGGCAACGTTCAAAATCTTTAACAGTTTCAAAATCGAATGTACAAGCTAGCTAGATCTAATTGCAACGATCTCAAAAATATAAAAATCATTATAAACGAGACCAAAATTACATACCATGCAACTTTAAAGAGAAAGCCGAAATCTCAACCCCTTCCATGGCTTTCTTCTTTCTCAATTTCGGCCAAACTTCAAAAAGCAGAAGATGATATATTTTATTTTATTACCTTTTTAATTTGTTTTTTTTATAATAAAACACACACACACATATATATATTCATAATAAAACAAAATCAACAGCCCACTCATATATAATATGGTATATTTATCACATTAGTCCATATACTTTCATTCATAAAGCCATTTAATCACTCAAATCAAATAACGATCAAATTTTTCATCTTTTAAAATTTAGTCCTTTTTAATTAATTAACCATCGAAACATTAAAATTTTTGAACGAAACTTTAATAACACCTTAATGACACTCCGTAAATATGTATAAAAATATTTACAGCTCGGTTTATAAAAATAAGATCCCGATACCTCATTTTCTAAAACCACTTGAACTTAATAAATCGCTAAAATAACATAAATGATCAAATCAAAAACCTTTTCAAAGTCACAATTAACTCGTAAATATTAAATAATAATATTTATGAACTTACTTGTCGGATTTGGTGGCCCCAAAACTACTGTTTTCGAGACCACTAAAAAATGGGCTGTTACAAAAAATACATCACTAACCGTCGACTATATATACATTAAGGTATTACTGACTTATAAGTCCTTCCACTAATGTTAATTAAGTTATTTAATCAATAAAATTCAATAGCGATTAAATTTTATGTCTTTTACAATTTAGTCATCTTTCCTTAATTAACTAACCAAACATTAAAATTCCTGAATTGAACCTTCACATACTAATATAATAGTTTCATAAATATTTAATACAAATATCTACAAGCTTAGTTTATAGAAACGAGATCACGATACCTCATTTTCCAAAACACTTTAGAGTGAACCACTTGAACTTAATTATTCGTTTAGTTAGCATAAATTATTAAATCCAACATTCAATATAGAACTATATTTGACTAGTATAAATTAAATAATACTAATTACAGACTCATTGGTCAGATTTGTGGCCCCAAAATTACTGTTTTCGACACCACTAAAAATTAGTTGTTACAAATTTTCTTGATAAGAAAATTCATCATACTTATAAGGTAAACTACACCCATTTTCCCTAAACTTTTGTCAAAATTATGTTTTGGCCACTCAATTTTTTTTACTTACGTAATAGCCCTTAATATTATCAAATTGTTACATCTTTTTCACTCATCCGTTAAAATGATAGCGTGACACGTTAATTTAAAGGGCTAATAACCAATTTGGTCCTTCAAATATAAATAAAATATTATTATATTATTATTATTTTCTTAATAAATATTCTACAATTTTTTTTAAAATTATTAAAAATAAATTAAAATTAATTATGAAAATTGTAAATAATTATTATAAAAATTAAATTAAAATTAAATATTTATATTTATATTAATATTAAATGAAAATAATTATATTAATATAAAATAAAATAAAACTCTTCCATCCTTACCTTTTCACTCTCTATAGAGGAGAGGGACAAGTGAGGAGAGGAGGGGAGGGGAGGGTTTTTAGAATAATTATTAAGAAAATAATTAAAAATATCATAACAATATTTTATTTATAGTTCAGAAACCAAATTGATTATTACCCCTTTAAATTAATGTGTCATGTCATCATTTTAATGGGAGGTAATAGATGAGTGGCAAAAATATAACAATTTGATAATATTAGTATCTATTACATAAGTAAAAAAAAGTTGGGTGGCCATAACATAATCTTGACCAAAGTTTTACGACAACGGGTGTAGTTTACCCTACGTACAAATAACAATTCTTATTCTATTAAAAGATTTTTATTAATTAAATTTATATGATAATAAATTATATTTTATATTTTATATTGAATGATTTTATATTTAAATTATTATGTTTCTAAAAAGAAAAAAAAGTTTTGAATAGTAAATTTTAATTATTTATATAATAATTAATTTTTTATTTCATATATAAAATTTTATAAATAACATAATATAGGGAGAGATCCACTTACACAAGTGTTTAGTTTTACACCCTTTCATATCACTTTGTACGATTAATACTTTAACAATCCGACCATTAAATTTATCGATATGATTTTACTTGTCATGCATGTAAATTTTTGAAGCATTCTGAGATCTCTATCATATTGATCAAAAATGTTATATATATTTATCGAACAATTGAAAGTTTTTTACATAAAACAAAATAGTTAAGAAATTTTTAATTTACATAAAATTTGACATGCATAGTCTCTATAAATGAGATATAAAATAAAACATTTAGATCGTTAAAATATTGATCATATAAAGCTATTTTAATTTTACACTGGTGGTAAATGAATCCCCTTCATAATACTACCTACAAATTATTATGGTCAATTTATTGATTATTATGAAAAAATAATTTATATATGAAATTTTTTTATTAGTGTTATAATTGAATTATCCAAATAATTTATATATATTAATTATATTACTTAATTATTATTTTGAATAAGATTCTTTTGTATTAAAAATAACTATATTATATATTGAATAGTTAAAAAAAGTTTTAATTATGATTTGAAAAAAATTATTATAATATTTGAATTGTTAAATAAATTAATATATTTTAACTATATTAAAATTTTTGAATAAGGAATATTATTTTTACATTAATCATAGTAATTAAAAACAAAACATTTAAAAAATTAATTAAAACTGCCGATTAAGTCTCAACTCAATTGACATGAATATTGTTATCAATACAGAAGGACATAAATTCAAGTGTGCTGAAACACATCCACATATTTATGGGTTTTGGGAGAGACTATGAGTAGTTATAAGTATTGTATAAAAAAAATAGATATAATCACAACTTATAATTAAATTATTAAAAAAAACTAATTAAAACTTATACCTCGAAAAATTTCGTGCAATTCATGAGAGAATTCTTAATTGATCAGCTTAATTCCTAGCTTAAACAAGGGGTGATTGAGATATGGGAAAGTGAATAGACTTTTGTATTTGTAACATGAACTCATTCCTTTTGAGGTAAGCTGAACTGTTTTGTCTGCGTAGTTTGAGGAACCATGGCTCATTGTGCTCAAGCATAAAGGTTCTTATTCTCAACAAAACAACTTCCATGGTGTTGTCATCCATGTTAGCAAAGCAAACCCTAAACCAACCCTTTCTCGTCGAGGAAAGAACCAGAGAAACATTGAGCTTAACTTCATTATCAATCCCCAAAAATCTATTTAGGCATTGGATGCCCTCTCTTGTAGCAATCAGAACAGCCCAACACTCTTCAATGAAGCAATACCAACTTGAGAAAGACTCCATGTGAAAAACATGTGCCTTTTCAAAAATTGCTCTTTGCTTTCCACAAAATGCATCGGTGCAATTAAATGTTGGGTTTGTAAGGACGCTAGTCTAAAGCAAGACATTTTCTTGGCACCGTTTACCAATGCATCTTGCATGAGTATACCATGTCAACTCTAAAACCAAGGACCCCATGTCCCTAGACCGTATAGAATGTGGATGGTATCAGGGTTGCAATCCACTTCCTCAACAATCTCAGATATACTAACGAACTCGGTCTTCACGAAAAGAGCGCTTCAAGAAGATAGAGAGCATCACCGATCCAGTGAATGCTCCATTTTGTTTTTAACAAACAATGGCTTCATCTTATTTAACCTCGTTCAATACGTCCCTTGGAAGAGGTTGAAGAAGAAACAAGAAGTGAAATGGTACACTGAGAAAATGAGAAAGAAAAAAGAAAGAGAAACTCACGTGGGAACAGATATAGGCAAAAATAAAAGGATAGAGATGAATAAACAAGGAGAAAAACAAATTGTTAACGACCATGTCAGCGTCCCATTGAAAATTGGCAACTCAATGACCATAACAAATTATTAACACTGACGGTCCTGTAGTAACTTCTGAAATTTGATGACCAAAACATAATTTAAACAAACCACGCATAATGACTAAATTGTCGTAGTATAGATAACGAGTGAAGCTTCTTACTGACGTGACCCTTGCAACACCATAGAATCTGACCTTTGCTTGAGAAAAGCCGTCAAATACATTAAGGATCAGCACTAAAACTATTCCGTCCCTACAACAGTACAGTAATACATTACACAACATTCTAATAGCGCCAGCCCGGCTGGAATAAAATAACAGTTTATAATTATGTGACGAAACAACATGCTTTTGAGCCCAACAAAAACAACTACCCGCCCCCCGGGTCCCTTTAGAAAAAAAATTTAGTGGGGACTCCAAAACAGGGGAGGGAATGCTGCACCCTTTTGAATTCTCCCATAGCCATTAACAAACTTTGTTTCAAAAGCAGCTATGTCCCAAAAATATATCTCTGAAGTGGTGCCGAGTCAAATGATTTAACCACTTCCATCCATGGTTTGTCTATGATCAAGATGGAATGTTTTGAAAGGTGCCCAATAAATAAAACAGGGTCCCGAAAAACTACTAAATCAAAATTATTTTTTCTACTTTGACGGCTCTCCCTCAACCAATGTTTCCATTTCATATTGGTGAGAGAACCTTGAAATTTCAACAAAGCTCCATTTACCAATTCACTTTCATCATCTTCGTCTACTGGCTTCCCAAAGTCAATTGAACACATTGCCCTGCAGTTTCCAAATTCCATCCATATAAATGCTAAATGAGCAATAAATTACGCACTATAATAGTGGAAAATTTCCAGGGTTTGCATTTCAAGCCACTAACAGCTTTTTATGGCAAAACAATCAAAGCTAGAAAAAAAATAAAATAATTGCCACACAATATGCCATGAGTATTTCTACATGCCTCCCACCACACTTATCTACCCAGAAAATATGGACAGTATATTCACTAGACCCCCAATATGTCTAAATTTTAATGCATTAAAAAATCACTTACATCTGCACCAAATATTTGGTGGCATATCACATATGAGCTTGTCAGTTTTAATATAAACATTAGCAAAACAATAGCACATTAATTATTTAAGGACAAAAAAGAAATGGAAGCAACCAACATACGACCAGGCTAAGCAGATAACCATAGCTAGGAACTCCAGATGAAACAAAAGAAAATCAAGCATCCAAATCCATCATTTATGTTCTATCTAGGTCATTTGCATCACACTAATCAATATTATTAAGCTATGGCAATAATGGCAACAGAAGTATAGGTATGGCATGACAAAAATACATGTTAAACCACTGCAGCATGCTAAAAGCAACAGGATAAGAACAACACCTGGCACTATAAACAACAAGCGATGAAGATTTCGTTGGATGGGAAGATGAAGAAGGGCAGAAAGACAACCCAATAACCTCCCCAGGAAATTCTTGATATCTTTTGGGAAGAGTGAATGTATGCTGCATTGACCATTCTCCCAATTGTCTAGCTTCCACATCAAATATATAGAACTGGTTTGATGATGTTGTGATAATAAGTATGTTGTTATCCTGAGGAGGAAAGCCACCAGCAGTAACAGAGGCACCATCCAACCTTGATATAAACCAGTGTTGCCTGCTCCGGAAAAACAAGACTAATCAAAACAAATAAAAAATGAAATTTCCACTTTCTTAGGCACCCTGCAGCCTCCTCCATCTCACATTCACGGTCATATATAAGTTACAGATAAAACTTGGTACTATCAACTAGATATTAAGGCCCAGTTTAGCATTGAGGTTGAAACAGGCTTCTGGCCTAAAACCTCCATTTCACCACACTTAAACACCAAATGAGAAAATATTTTGGCTTTTGAGCCAAAATGCTTTGAATTGGGGCCACAACATAAAAGCACCACATGATCAAAATCTGTATCTTGAAAAAGAAAAGCTGTCTTTATCATTCTAATCATATCTTTTGGACATTCTTTTCTTTTTTTTTTTTTTTTTGGCCAGTATTGGACATTCTAATTTATCATAGCAGCTAAGCAAAAAAAAAAAAAATTTACCCACACTTTTCCAATCATATCTTAACCGAAGCTTTTTCCAATCTCAACAATAGTGCTGAGGACAACATTAATTTAAGATTTGTGTTAAATGTAATGCCTTACCTTTGTATCTCCAGGTTGAATATGTATATATCCCCAAAGCAGTTGATAGCAGCTAACCACTGGCCATCAAAACTCGTGAACATTTTTGTAATTGGAGGATCACCAAGTGATCCTTCCTTATCCTGCTCCCCACGACAAAGTATAAAGGTGTGCAGTAGTTTCAAGCCCTCCAAATCTACAATCTGTAACAGGAAGAAAAGTAATTAACACCGTTCACACAAAAAATGCCTTTTTCCGGGACTCCTGTAATTATTATTTAATTTAAACAATTAAGGGGTTAATGAGACTTAAGGAGGATAGAAGACCTCATATACTTTGAAATCTCTTTTACTTGTTTGCTCCTCTATGCATCCAGATATGTTGCAAGAAACAAGTATACTAGAGTTTTTTTTTTTTTTTTTTTTTTTTTACCATCAACAAGTATACTAGAGTTGAATACACATTAACAATAACATATAATGTACACCATTGCTAAGATGTTAAAAAACAACATAGTTGCTGGGATATTCAACGCAAAGTTTCTATAGGTGACTTCTAACTTGTCTAGCTTGAAATTGGTGAAAGACCTAGGAAGCCAAAAAGTTAGTTCAGAGCATGAAAATACTCACTCTACATACCTAAAGCAAACAACATCATGGATTATATAATTTAGGGTAAAAATTTGCAAGTACGGAAACTAGAAATGAAGAGAAAACACTTACATAGATCCTTCTATCATGCCCTGCTATGAGCAACCGTACCCCATCACAGGTAAAAGCCATAGAATGTGCAGATGGAAGATCCTGAGGAAGTTGCCTTTTACCAATGGTCCATGTACTTTGGCCAGATTGCCTACTCAGTGCAAATAGGCTGGGTCTGATTTGGTCAGAATAACCAAAAAGCTCACCAGAGTTAGACATTGCACTGCAAACGATCTTTCGGGACAACTTACTCTTAACCCTAGCCACTAAATTAGTCGTTGCAAGGCCACCATAGGGGCCAGAACCCACATCAGGAACACGAACACAGAGCACATCTAACCAAGATGATGCCTGGACTAGGAGAAAAGAAGTTTGACTGAACCTTGTATTAACAACCAGTTGTACTGGAACTCTCTGAGGTGCGGGGCAAACATCATGTGGGGAGAACCTAGTAAACTCCTTAGCAGAGTACGCAAAGAGCTTCGCATCATCACCAGCAGAGACAAGCATGGGAACTCCGAAACGGGCCCATTTACCATAACTGAAATCAAGGAGCTTCTTCCCCTTAAATCGAATTTTTTTTACCTTTCTCTCCTTTTCATCTTGCAAATCTCTTGCCTCATCAGATAAAGAACCTAGAAATTAGAAAGAAAAGTGTACAAAATCAAAGAGTGCACAAATTGATGTTAAAAAGGTAAAAATGCAACTCTAAAACTTAATGAAATAAATAGACATGAAACCAAAAACATGAACTGACCTTCTGAACTGATGGGCACTGCCATTGTCAAGGCTCTGACATCATGGGTATGAGCTCTTAAATAACCAACATATACCCATTTCTTCATCCTTTCTGAAGAAGATTTGTCATTATAAGACTGCAGCTTCTCAGTACAAAGCTTATAAAGAATAACCTAGAAAATGTACCAACACAATAGACATTAGGGACAGAGACTGGCCATATTTAATAGACACAGACAATGTCATAAAAAGATTCTACAGCTGCAAATGAAAACTATACAACTACAATTTTTATTCTTTTTTGCCTGACATTTTTACTTTTTTTAGACCAAAAGAGTGAAGACAACACCCCTCCCTCCCCCTCTAGCTATCCATACCAATCTTGTCAAAGGCACAAGGCACACTCTAGTCACTAGAACCCTTATCTTGCCTTAGGTGAAAAGCGCACACCTAAGTGAAGCACATATGTGTAATTTCTCTGTGTGCTGTGTGTAATATATATAGTAAACTAAGAAATATGTAACTAGCTCTAAGGAGTGATCCAGTTTATATACAAAACAATCAATTTTTCAATATGCATTATTTCCTTAAGGAGAGTTTGATACTACTATACTAGGGAAACTTGAAGATAAAAACAAAATAAACAAAAGAGAACTTCAATGAGGCAGGCGTCTTTATGCCTGTTGCCTTAGAAAACAGCACACCTAGGCATGCCAGGCATGCACCTGACCAAATGCACCTTGCTTAAAAGGGTCTGAGGTGTTTCTGTTGTCTAGCACTAGAGCACAAAGCACAGGCCAGATCCATACCTGCCCATCAGACCCAGCAGAGAAAACCCTGTTTTGACTTGGAGCTGCTGCCAAGGCATTCACATCACCTTTGTGGTTAGAATGTGCCTGGAGAAGAGTTCCATTATCACCACTCCAGAATTGAACAGAGCCAGTGCTGTCTGCACTAACAACAGTCCCACACCTGAACTTAACAATAATCCAATCATCAAAAGGAAGAACATTAATCACTAGAATATAGCAACTACCACCGACATTTTAACATATTAAGCATCTGTGCACATGCACGTCTCTGTGGACGAAGAAATTTCTAACTGTACCTCAAAGAAAGTAATGACCATATGCAAAGCTCAGGCCCACTCCCCAAACCTCCAAGGGCAACAGTACTTCTGAATATTTCATGACCCAAATCGACATTCCAGCATCTAATCAACCTGCAAGGTGGTTAGTGGACACTAGACAAGATTAAATTGGGTAAAAGAAGTGTAAAAACTCTGTAAAGCAAGCATCATCAGCTAACAAGAAGTCCAGTGAAATTGAATTAATGATATAATATCCATCGAAAAAGAAATAAATCATAAAAGCATTAATGGAAATATCACAGGTACAGAATGCATTAACATTTTTGCTATCATGTATCATATGGTATTAACTTTAATGAAAAACTTACCCATCATTACTCAGTGAAGACATCCTATTTGAGTCATAGTTCCATCTTATAGGATGAAATTAATTATACAAGCATGCATGGAAATACCACAAGTACAGTATGCATACATAATATGGTATTCACTTTAATGACAAAACTACACATCAATTTTCCTAGAATATATCCTATTTGATTCATGGCTCCAGGCACTTAGAGCACATAGCAGGTGAAATTAGTGACAGAAGCATGAACAGAAATATCAAAAGTACAGGAAGCATCACCAGCTTTGTTGTCTAATAAATTATAATATATAACTTACCCATCACTACTCCCTGAATAAATACTATTTGAGTCATGGCTCCATGTCACACTTAGAGCACGCCCTGCAAATAGATTAGCACCAAGAAGCTCAGAGTAAAGCTAAAAGTAAAATGTTAACCTAGCAAGAATAGTTTCTCAGGGGTAGACATCTCACCACTGACCCGAGGCAACGATTTATGGTATATCAATTTATCCAAATTAGAAATAGTATATATCCGCACAGCTCCATCATCACAGGCAATTGCCACACGTCTATCATCTGTAACTAGTTTCTGATGAACTTGCTCCGAATCTGAAGCATCTTCACTTTGATAGTTTTCTGCATCATCACTGTCATTATATTCATATTTATCATTCAAAAATCCATTTCCAGAATGCCAGCAACTAGGCTCCTCAGGAGCTGGTAGCTTAATAACGGGTGCCACAGCCATCTGCCAGATTGAAACTCCAATAGACTCTAGCACAATCTGCATAATGGTTTAATTGCACAAAACAAACAATCAATAAAAGATGCCTTCTACCCAAAACTTTATGTACATTAGAATGAAGTTAAAGGCAAAAAAGAAAAAAAATGAGGGGATTCTATCAACAGAATCTATGCCACCAAATATTATCAATCTCAGTGGGTGGAAATACCTCAAAAAATAAGGAAAATAAACAATTAAGAATTACCCCAAAGAGGGAGAAAACAAAGAAAAAAAGGAAGCCTGCGCCTAATATGAAAATAAGAGGAACGGGCCTCAGGTTAGCACTATTCCCATTATTCGTTAAAATCACAAGAAACCAATAAAAATGAGTATCCATTGAAGTTGGAGAGGCAGGAATCAAATTGACAACTACTTGTTGGCTTGAATCATTAGGTTAATAAAGTAGGGCGTACAATAAATGGCAGAAGCGACAAAAAGGAAATGAAAATAACCTTCTGTTTCAAGTTGAAAAGATCCCATTCTGAGACCGAGCCATCAATACTTGAGGAGAACAACCTGCCAGAAGACAGGCCTTCTGAACCAACACAACACCACACAAGAGACGATACTCGGCAAGTAGAATCCCCGTGAATAGTCTACACAAAGTACCCAACAAATTAAACTAAAACTAATATATGTATATAAATATACACACAAATAACATGAAGCAAAAAACTCCGAATACCAGCTGGTGGTGCCAGCCAACAGAACCAGGGGAGACAAGCCAAATCTCGAGCGATCCGTCCTCTCGAGCTGCTGCAAGCTGAGAGTCGTCGGCGCTGGTCGCAAGGGCAACCACCGGAGAGGGCTTCCAGTCAACTGAGCTGGTTCGATAAGGTTTGAGGAGCATTGGAGCTGGGGCGGCTACAGAATGAAAAAGCCACAAACTTTGAAAGCCAACTTGACAGCAATTGAGAGATACGCATTAGACAGAAAGAAGCAGAGAAGGCGACGCAGTTGCTTTATTCATCATCCTTAGGTTTTTGTCTTGAGGGTTTAAACTTTACAAAGCGTATAGCCTAGCAGACTCGCTCAACCCACAAGTCTCTCGATTTGGGTTCTCTCTTCGACCGCCCTTTATTTTAACCTCTAAGTGCTTCTACTTTTTCCATTTGAAATTTAGTTTTTTGTTCTCCATTTTCAAATTTTTAATTCCTTAATATTTTTATTTAAAAATTTAAATTCAATTATTAACATAAAACTTCCTTAAATTTTGAGTTTTTCTTATATTTGTGTCTATACAAAGGATTGTGAAACTTTGTGAAACTTTCTTTAGAATTTTTCAAATTTATCATATAATTGTATTGCTCTAAGCATTTATGAGTTCAAGAATAACCGAAAAGATTAATTGGTTGAAATTTGAAGACAGTAGATATTTATTCAATTTAATACGAAAGCTTGAACACCTTTCTAGAAGCATTTTGTGTTAAGCCTACTTTTCCGTAACATCTAACTCTTTAACATAAAGGTGCTTTATGTGATCAAATTTATTGCATTAGATATCATGGAAATGTTTAATTTTAGAACATTTTTAAAATTCCATTGCACTACATTTTCACTTTTTCTAAAAAAAAGTTACAATTGGTATTATAGCATATGTCGTACTTTATCTAATTACATAAATTGGTTATTGAATTGTATTCTCCCTCCTTGTGTATGGATTCAATTGATAGAGAATAACATTATAAGATATTTTCGATGTTATTAAAATATTTATGAATGGATGAATGCATGTTTAGATTAAATTTTGATTTTAACATGTTTTTTTTACGTGTTGTTGTAACAACCCATTTTCAGTGGTATCAAAAATAATAGTTTCGAGACCACAATTTCAACCAATGAGTCAATAAATATTATTTGTTTAATATTTAAAAAGTTTTCATATTAAAATTTGGTTTGATAATTTTAACGTTTGGATAGTTAATTAAGGAAAAATGACTAAATCATAAAAGCTATAAAAGTTAATCTCTATTAGTTTATGTTTTAAATGGTTACAAAAAAACATGAATTGAGGGCGTTAAAAGGAAATTTAATCATGATAGATTATAGTGGACGTTTTATGCATATGTTGCATTGAAATTTTAAGTTAGTTGTAAGGGTAAATTAGTAATTAAATAATTACTTAACATAAACTAAAGATGAAATAAGCTATCATCTTCTTCTTTTCACTTGGTAAAACCGAATTCTCCGTTGTTAAAGGACTATTTTGTAAAGTGAATTTGTTTAGCTTTAAGTTTAAGGACTAAAATGATAAAATAATGAAGCTAGCAAAAAATTCTTATAAAATGTCATTAATTGTGGGATGTAAGAAAGTTAAGGAGAATTTGACTAACATGTTTTGGGTTTGATTATGATAAATGTGTAAGTTTTGATTTTAAGGACTAAATTGAATACAAGGTAAAATTTTAGGGTAAAAATATAAAATGTTATTAAAGGGTCAAATGCATGTATCTAAATATTTTAAGGTATTTGAAATGGTTAATTGGATTAAATTATTATATAGATCAAGAAATGGACCAACCGGCTGATAGCCGTGGAAAGGGGAAAATTACGAAGTAGCCCTTAGTGTGGTGTTTATTGTTGTCTCATTTAGGTAAGTTCGTATTAGGTTTATTTTGTTTAGTAATTGCTTAAGTTCATATTATATATGTGTATATATGTATATGTTGATATGATTGATTGAGGAAAGAATTGAAAGTGGAAATGAGGTATTGAATTGTAAAGTATGACAATTGTACGTGTTTGAATTGAATTATATTATCATGTGAAATGTATATGATCATGTTGAACATGGTACTATGATGTAAAGATGGAAATAGTATGGGGATTGAATTAAAGCCTGTGTGAGCTTAGTGATTGATTAGGATACAATTGATATGTTATTAGGGTTTATCAGGCACTATGTGTCAGTGATTACATTTATCAAGTACTTTGTACCAGTGTTACAGTTATCAGGCACTCTGTGTCGGTGTTATATTTATCAGGTACTATGTACCGGTGGTAGATACTATACCGATGGATAGAATTTAGCATTTGTTGCGGATTATTGACAACTTGTATGAGTAGCATCGAGTAATGGTTAATGTCCCAATTGTCAACTTATATGAGCAAAGTTATCCCGAGTATCCAAAGTTAATGTACTAAAGTTATTTGGGAAAAACTATTGGGAAATATGCCCATATTGTGGTAAACATGTAACTATTTTCTATTTATTTGAACGATTAATAAATAAATAAAGTTAATTTCACATTTCACTATTATGTATTTTATATTTTGCATGCATAGCAAAATTGTGACAAGCAAATATTAGCTCATTGATTGTATAAAGCTCAAACTGAAGATAAGTGGCATTGTAAAGAATGTTTACATTGTGATAAAGACAACTTGTAACATCCCGATTTTGGGCCTAGTCGGAATAGTGGTTTTGTAACAGCCCGATTTTGGGCCTAGTCGGAACAGTGATTTTGGAACCACTAATCTGAGGCTGGAGAAATTATTTTTAATATTATTTTATTTGTTATAGCATGATTATATGAGTGCATGAAAATTTTGGTAAAATAATTTTAGCGATTGCTTGCTTAATTTTGAAAAAGAACTAAATCGCATAAAGCGCGAAAGATTTGCTTTACTAGCTGAAAGTCTTAAATGGCTATGAAGCATTAAATTAGAGGTCCTTTGTGAGTAAATAAACTACAAATTTATTAGTGGCTGGACATGGATCCTTAATTCATGGAATGGTCAAATGTTGGGTGACTTATTTAATAATAAAATATTAACCTAAAAGGCTAGCTATCATCTTTTTCATTTTCCTTTCTTCTCCACCGAAAATTTCAGCAAAGAGGGGGGTTTTGAGAGCTCAAAAATTTCAGCAACTTCTATCCCTTGCAAGTAAGTGATTTTGATGGTCATTTTTGTTGATTTTTGTGTTTTTGGAACCCTTATAGCTTAATCTAGCTAATGAGGGGACTATTTTACAAAATGGTTAAAACTCTAGGGTTTTTCCATGAGAGTATTCATGTTTTTTGCTGAATTTTTATAGAAGAAAATGAATCATGGTTGTTAAATAAATAACTTTTGTGAAAGGGGTTTTCATGAAAACACCTAAAAGGAACATTTTGTGAAGTTTATAAAATAGGTTGTAAATGTGTGAAATAATTGAAAATTATGGATTGCTATAAGAGTAATAAAGGTTCGTCTACACTTGTTAAAGAAGGAAATTTGATTAAAATCATTTTACGAGCCTAGGGGTAAAATCATAATTATGTGAAAGTCTAAGGGCAAAATGGGAATTTTGCCCAGTTATGAATTATAGATTGTCTTGATTAATGTAGTGATTAAATAAGTAAATTTGTCATTATAAATCAAGAAAAACGGAGTTCGGACCCAGACTGGGGGAAGGCTAAGCTAGTAGACTAAATCAATCTAGTCGCCCACTTTTATACCGAGGTAAGTTGTACGTAAATAATACAACTTTATTGTTATTATGTATTGAACAATTAATATGGCATAAAGTGTTTGACTATTGTTGTGAATATGCATGATGAGAATTGATGTAGTAAAAACTCCCGATCGCACCTTAGGAATAGATTGGATATCCATGCCACGACATTTGGGTGATATGTGTGCTAGTGTAAGACCATGTCTGGGACATGGCATCGGCCACATTATGAGAGCCAGTGTAAAACCCTATCTGGAACATGGCATCGGCGTTGATATGTGTGCTAGTATAAGACCATGTTTGGGATATGGCATCGGCCACATTATGAGAGCCAGTGTAAGACAATGTCTGGAAAATGGCATCGGCCACATTATGAGAGCCAGTGTAAGACCATGTCTAGGACATGGCATCGGCATTGATATGTGTGCTAGTATAAGACCATGTTTGGGACATGGCATCGGCCACATTATGAAAGCCAATGTAAGACCATGTCTAGGACATGGCATCGGCAATTTACCCTCTTATGTGAGGCTTATCGGATATCTTTTAGTATTCCAAATGGTTTCATGGGTTATTTTAAGCTTATGATAAATATATGAAAGGATATAATCATGTTGTGAGTGGTACAGGTTCTTACTCGAAACTTACAAGATATGAGCTTAGTTATGATGCCTTAATGGTAAGGATGAAATTGAGTAAGTTTTATCTATGAGGATGATTTTGGGAAGATCTAAAAATCTTTGGCTTATACTTGAGATGTGTAAAAATGTAGTAAATCTACCATTGTTAAATAAAAAATTTTGTGCTGGTTTATAATATGTTATGCGTTTAAAGATGCATGGTTGATGTTGTTACTTATTTACATGCAACTTACTAAGCTTTATGCTTACTTCCTTTCCTTTCTATTTTCTTATAGCATTGCCAAGCTAACTCGGGGATCAAAAGACGTCGGAGGCTCAATCACACTATCAATCAGAATATTTGGCATAGTTAGATTTATCCTTTTGAGTATGCCATGTACAGGGACTTGGTCTTTTTGCTAAGTGTCATATTGTTTTAGCCAAATATGTTGGCTTGCCATGAAGGTTGATTCATTTTGTATAAGGCCATGGATGATGGCTAATATTTATCATTGCTAAATGCATTTAATGAGGATTTTCATGGATGTGGTTATTACATGGTTTGTATTGATAAGTAGGAGATGTTGTATGTGATAGAAAATAACTTAGAATCGACGTGTGGATGTTTGGTTGTGGTTGCTTTGGTTATGTGTTTATGCTTGTTTTGGAGATGTTTGATGTTGTGAAGGTTGGTGCAAGTAAGGGTGGCAAAAAGGCTTGGTAGATAGCCTTGTTTTTGTCTACACGAGCGTGTGTCTAGGCCGTGTGTGACACACAGCCTGCCCCATGGGCGTGTAGTCAGGTCGTATGTCCCCTACATATAAATTTTTGCAAAACAGAATGCCTAGTAGTAACCACACAGGTGGAGACACGGCCGTGTGTTTCAACCGTGTGGAGGACACGGCCATAGTACATGGGCATGTGCCTAGGCTGTGTGAAGTCTGCACCTTAAATGCGAAATTAAATTTGCTATACGGCCTAGCACACCGGCGTGTGCCTTGGCCGTGTACCCCTAAATGGTTGATGACGTTAGAAATAGAATGTCAAGGTTTTAGTACACGGGCGTGTCATGGCCGTGTGAGGGACACGGGCCATGGACACGGGCATGTGCCAGGCCATGTGAAAACCCTTGTAGGTTCAAATTGATAAATAAATCCACACGAGATAGGGACACGGGCATGTCCCGATAGGTTCAGGCCATGTGAGCTACACGGGCCTTCAAAATGGCCATGTTAAGAGGACACATGGGCGTTTCGCCCTTCCACACGGGCGTGTGCCCCTATCTGCATGGAAATTTTTTGAAGTTTCCAAAAGTGTTCGGTTTATTCCTGAATTGTTTCCAAAGAGTGTTTTGGGCCTTGTAGGTCCATATTAGGGACGTTAAGAGGAAGTTTGAAAGCTATAAATTTGAGCGAAATTCTATGACATGATAATGTTTGTATGCATGTGTTTAAGTCTAGTAAGGGCTAGTACCCTATCCCGGTGTAGGATACGAGTAAGGGGTGTTACAGGTTTTGAGACCATAAATCCGAAGTAGAAATAATTATTTTATGAATGTGTTGAGGGCTATGATATGTTTTCATGATTGTGTGAAAATTTCATGAAGAAATTTTATTGATAAAGTGTCCAATTTGACATTTAGGACTAAATTGCAAAAGTTGCAAAATGTGAGTTCTAGAAGCTTTAAGCATGAAATTGCCATGGATTACTAATTAGAGGTCCTTAAATATTAATTTGCCCAATTTCTAATTTTATGGACAAAAATAGGCATGGATAAGTAAAAATTGAAAGTTTAGTAAAAATGGGCATTTTGGTCATTTAGTAATTAAAAGATTTAAAAGGGAAAAATGAAGCAAAATTTTCTCATTTCTTCAAGCTAGGGCCAAAAATTTGAAGCTCTCGATAGCTAGGGTTTCTTTACTTTCCAAGCTTAATAGTAAGTGCATCCTAACCCCGTTTTTAATGTCCTTTGCAGTTTTGAAGTTATTATCAACCGATCTAGCTATTTCTACCATTATTTTGAGCTAGGGTTCATGTTCAAAAACTTACCCATGTGTGGCATGCATGTATTTTGATTTTTAATGGAGGAATATGAAAGTTTGATGTGTGATAAACATCTTTTACTAAGTGATTTTTCATGAAAACACCAAAAAGGACTTATTTGTAAAAGTTGTAAAAATGAGTAGTAGAAATATGATTTGATGAAAAATGTGGGCTATTATAAGCATGATATAGGTTCGGCTAGGCTTGGGTAACAAAGAAAATGAGTACATTTCATTTTACGAGCCTAGGGACTAATTTGTAAATATGTGAAAGTTTAGGGGTAAAACTATAATTTTTCCAAAGTATGGTTTTTGGACTGATTTGAACAATGTGATGATTAAATGAGCTAAAATTACTATTATAGATCAAGAAAAACAGAGTCCGGACCTAGACCGGGGAAAAAATAAGATTTTGGACTAAATCAAATTAGTTGTCCATATTTTGTATCGAGGTAAGTTCGTGTGTAAATAATGCAACTTTATATTATGCATTTATTATTTGATATTGTATGATTTGTTTAATTATTGTTATGAATACGTTCGACGAAGATTCGATGTGATAAAATTCTCAGTTGAACATTAGG
The DNA here is from genome assembly GCA_025698475.1 of Gossypium anomalum. NCBI lineage: Eukaryota > Viridiplantae > Streptophyta > Magnoliopsida > Malvales > Malvaceae > Gossypium > Gossypium anomalum. Next base: position 30,868,759 of record CM046958.1, on the reverse strand, counting down.
AATAGATAAGATACAAATGTCATGACATTAGGGTTATGTGTGATTTCGTGTAAGACCATATCTGGGATATGGCATCGATATGTGATTTCATGTAAGACCATAGCTGGGCTATCGACATCGATATATGTGATCCCATGTAAGACCATATCTGGGATATGGCATTGGCATCTTACTATGTGTATGAAATTTCCTGGGTATCCTTTAGCATTTCAAGTGGTTCAACGGCTAATTTAAAGGTCATGTTAATGATTTGAAAGGCTATGATTATGTTATGGAGTGGTACAGGTACGTATGCAAAACTCATGAGAAATGAGCTCGATTCATGATATATTATCGGTAAGGATGCAAATGAGTAAGATATGCCTATGATCATTTGATGATTATGTGCAGATTTAAAATATGCTATGTGTATGTTATATCATGTTTAATGTTTTTTTATTATTTACATGCAAACTTACTAAGCTTAAAACGTACCCTCTTCCTTTTCATTCCTTATAGTGTCGCCAAGCTAGCTTGGGATCGGAAGTCGTCGGAGCATCGATCACACTATCAACTTAGTCATTTGGGTATAATTGGTTTTGATATTTTGAATATGGCATGTATATGGGACTTTGTCTTTTTGTTTATGTGTCATATTAATTTGGCCCAATGTGTTGGCTAATAATGACTTGATGATTTATTTTGTATATGGCCATGAGATATGGCTTATATTGATTATTGGGTTGTAAGCCTATTTATTCATGCATGCATATGTTTATGCAATTGTGATGTGGATGATGGTTGTGTGTATGTGATGAGGTATGTTGTGGCTATGAATGTTTGATGATTTAATTGGGATTTGATTAGTACAATGATAACTAAGATATGAATGTGTAAAATGGAGTAAATTGATGTTACATATTGCATGTGTTTTGGTAAACTTGGCTTAACAAGGTATGGTAACATGAACATGTATAAGTTGATATGGTGTGGCCATGAACATGACTTATTGATGATTTCTAAGTACTTAATAATGCCATGTTAAGTGCCTTTGAAGTCTTGTATGTGTTTGTGCAAATAAGGGTGGCAATTGGCTTGGAAAATAGTCTCAAAGTTGTCCACACGAGCATGTGTCTAGGCCGTATATGACATACGGTCAGCCCCATGGGCGTGTGATCTAGCCGTGTGTCCCCTGCACCTTAGTTTTAAGAAACAGAATGCCCAGAAATAAACACACGGGCACGAGACACAACCGTGTGTCTTGGCCGTGTGAAGGACACGGCCTTGGGACATGGGCGTGTGCCTGGCCGTGTGAAGTTTGCACCTTATTTATGAAAATTCATGAAAATTAAATTTGCCACACGGCCTAGCACACGGACATGTGACTTGGCCGTGTGACCATATTTAGTTGATGACGTCATAAATAGAGAGTTACACGGGCTAAGGACACGGGCGTGTCCCAAGCCACACGAGCGTGTGAGACCACACGGCTTACCCACACGGGTGTATGGCCCTCCAAAACAAGAAGATTTTTTAAGTGTTGGAAAGTTTTTTAAAGTTCCCGGTTTAGTCCCAAACCACCTCTAATGCATGTTTTGGGCCTCGTAGGCTCATTTTAGGGACAATATGAATGTATGAGAAAAGTTTTAAATTTTAGTGGAAATTCATGTCTCAATTTTAGAGGTTTGTTTGAGTTTAAGCCCGATAATGCCTCGTACCCTGTTCCGGCGTCGAATATAGGTAACGGGTGTTACACAACTTTCTTCAATAGATAATCTAAATGAGTCCGTGATCCCATAAAAATCAAAGTGAGCATTTGATTCAAATACTAAGAATGATTATTACGTCATCTACAATTCCAATTAGGGAGATGGCTAGTCTTGGCTATCGGAATAGTTGACCCCACAAGTACAGATATAAATGTATTCATTGGTAGAATGATACATTAGACTTGTAACACCCCTAACCAATACCCGACGCCGAATGAGAGTTACAAAATATTACCATACAATCGGAATATTTAAACATACATTGCATATATTATCATAAACATATTATAAACCAACCATTCACATACATATTGTCCCTAAATAGAGCCTTTGAGGCCCTAGAAGTACCGTAGAAACAATTTGGGACTAAATTGTAAACATTTGGAAAGTCTAAGAAAAAGTTACAAAAATTTGGAAACAGGGGTCACATGGTTGTGTGGCTATGCCGTGTGCCTTACACGGCTAAGACACGCGCTTGTATCTCAGGCCGTGTAACCTTTGAACTAGGGATACACAGCCGTGTTCCAGCCCGTGTCCTCACCTGTGTAACTCTTTGAGAAGGGTCACATGATCATGCCACACGCTCGTGTGCCAGGCCGTCTAACTAACTGACTTGCACCTTAAGCACTCAATAGATGACACATGACCATGTCACAAAGCCGCGTGTCTCACACAACTGAGTCACATGCTCATGTTTCAGGCCGTATGGACCCAAAATGAACCTTAAACAACAAGTTTACCATTTCAAGCTTACTTGGACTTTAAGTAATCTGTTTACTTGCCAAAAGACCTATTCAAAGTGACATTAAACAAGTCAAAAACATGCCAAATCAACATCCTAAGTGCCTAGCCAATGTATCCTCATTGATACCACAAGTATATACAATTGTACATCAAAATAAAATATCAATCACAACTTATCACTTCATCAAACAAACACTTAACCAATGTACCTATGATATGCACCTCAAACACAACATTACATTAACACATATTATTCATATTTGCATTGAAACATCTTACCTCATTCACAAGTATCATACAAGATAGCAATTTACATATAAGATCATACTTAACATTTTATATATCCCAAAACATTAGTAATGACATACAAGCCTATTACATGCCATATAATCTGAAATGAACGTTCCAAAAACTATCGAAATTTATGGATAGTGTGACTTGAGTGTTGATCCGATCATCCAACCTTCCGAGTATCTATAAGGACAACAAATAACACTAGTAAGCTCAATGAAGCTTAGTAAGTTTGACGTATTAAAATGATAAATCTTATCGAAGTAAGTACAAGAAATCAAATAATAATACAACCATGAATGTTCCCTGCCATCCACAATTTCAACCGGTAAATCATAAAAGTTCAATGCAATACTCAAATTTATGACAAATCCATCAAAATCTTTAAACAATATACCTTACCAAGATTTTCAACTCGATGAATGATTTACGGATAAGAGTACATTAACAATCCTACCAAAACACACCAAATGCTCATAAGAGCTAGTCCATCTGAAACACACCAACTGCTCATAAGAGCTCATCCATCCGAAACATACCAAAATAGAGAGTATAACACGAGTGTTTGCAACAAATGTTGAACCTCAGTTTACTCAGAAAATATACATATATCACTTCAAGACTGTCTCCACTCCAATCCCCCATAACACACCATAAGTCGATTGTACTCTATCCTGCGTTCAATTCGATCCAAGTATAGAATTTCAACAATTTTTATCAAATAACTTACAACATTTATAATCAAATATAATTATCACATTACATCTTATCATCAAACATTTCATAAAGAATGTTAAATTATGAACTGTACGAACTTACCTGAACTAAATTGTAGTAGTTGCAGAAATTCAGGGACTATTTAGCAATTTCCCTTTTCCATGTGTATTAACTGGATCTTGATCTAAAATGTAAAATTCTTCAATTTTTAGCTTACAGTTCACCTTCCAATTCACTTTAAATTTTACACTTTTTTTTGAATTTACACAATTACCCCTAACTTTTATAACTTTTGCAATTTAGTCCCTTAACCCGAAATTCATCAAATTAACCATTTTTCTCAAGTCAATATTCCATGAAAATATACTAGGCCCTTAAACAGTCCCTAATGAATATCAAATTCACTATCAAACCCTAAAATTTTGACACTTTCACAATTTAATCCTAAAATCAAAATCTAACAAAAATCACTTTACAAAATCATCAAACAACACAATCAAAGCTTCAAATGCATGGTATTCATCAAAAAAGTTCAAGATTCACCAATGAAAACTTCTAAAATTTTTAACAGATTCAAAAACAAAGGTATGGGCTAGCTGAACCTAGTTGCAACGATCTAAAAAACATAAAAATTACAAGAAACGGGTGAAGAAATCACTCACATGCAAGAGGTTGAACTTGGTTGATTCTTCTAGCTTAAAAAACCATGTATATACGATTATGGAAGAATAAAATGAAGAAGAAGACTTTTTTTCTTTACTTCATTTTGTTTTTATTTTATCTTAATTACAAAATTGCCATTAAACCATATTATTTTGTTATTTTCCATTAATTTTTCATCCCAATATATCAATTACGGCCTAATTATTACTTAAGTCCTTCCTCGGTTATTAATTAAACCATTTGATCACCTAAATGCTATAATTACTATATTTGACACCTTTTACAATGTAGTCCTTTTTCTTTAATTAGCTATCTAAACATAAATATTTCTGGACCAAATTTTAATACAACTAAAATGAGTCCATAAATACTCTAAAAAGTAATATTTACTAGTTGATATGATAGAATTTTATGGTCCCGAAACTATTGTTCCGTCATCACTGAAAATTAGGCTATTACAGGACTGGACCTAACATGAATTAATTTTGAATCTGTTTGTGAATTAATTCACTTGTGATGTTAATCGTGTGATTTACCTAAATCCTGAGTTAGTCACTCACCATGCATATGTAACTCATGTGCTTTGATATAAGTGGAGGCTTATGCTCTAAAGATGATCGAGCCCATAGCCAATATGTTGGGTACATGACTTGTTTATGGCATGACTTTACTAGCAACAGTGAAATTCATAGCTCAATTACAGAGTTAATGATTATCTTCTCATTGGCGTTGTGTGGATTAATAAATATGGAACGTGGCCCCGAGTTGCTTATTCTCGAATGAGCAATTTATCATAGTTATTTATTGATAGTGGTTATATTAATCATTAAGAAGATACAATGTTGACAATGAGATCAAATAGGATTGTATTGAGCAGACGGATTTAACTTAAATGGATCAATGATATCATATGAGGGTAACACACACATGACGAGGTCATTAGACAAAGCAGTTGGATGAATTGCTTTCGTAAAGAGTATACAATAAGGAGTTTTCAATCATGGTACTTCGTGTGGATTGGCTCTATGATTAAGTAATTGCGAATTATCAGAATGATGCTTTTGGACATAATTGCAATCACTAGATCCTAATTGTATATGTTCGATTGGTCCCTCCGCTAGCTCAACAAAAGCTCGACTGGTCTGCATTTGAATCAAAAGAAAACTCTACGACTTTGGGAATAATTTAATTGAGTTGATTTATTCAATATGGAATTAAATTAGGTAGTCGTAAGAATCGTTCAACTAGAGAATTTGATTAAAGAATTTTCTTGAAAAATTAATTTGGAAAATCTAAGTGATTTATGGAAAAATTAATTTTGATCAAGTAAAATTAAATTAATCAAATCAATTAAAATTAATATGATATTTTTGGAAGTTAATTTTCAAGTCAGACAATTAGCCCAATGGGTAATTGAACTTGAAAATTAGACTTGAGATCGTAAAATCCATTCACACATCCATCTATGAACTCAAAATATCAACCATATATGCACATAACCAAATCCACTAAATTAAGCCAACATTCATGGCCATATTTACAACCAAAACATATGTCATTACAAGTCATTACAAATAACAAAAATCACTATCAACCCATAATCAAAATGACACAAAATACCTATACATGCCATATACTTAAATACCAAAGTTTATAGGTACCAAAAGATAGGTGAATAGTGTGAAGCGATCTCCAACGATCCCCGGATCTGAGCTAGCTTTGTATTCACTATAAAACATAGAAAAATTAAATGATGTAAGCTATAAAGCTTAGTAAGATCATATGGAATAAACTTAAAACAACCATATAAACATAATTCAATAATTTGAATACATCAACATGTAGCTTACATTAGCTAACAAACCTTTCAAATACTCATTCACAAAAATATATACTTTCATAATCATTTCTTCGATCTAACACTAAAATGGTTTATACACATACCTGTAGTATCTCGTATCAATCTCATACACATTCTCATCTTTCATTTACCCGTTGAACCATTCGAAATAGAAGTCGGATACTTAAGGATCTCACTCGATAAGTATCTATATCATGGCCCGTAGCCAAATCAAGGTAACTTATCCCCGAAATACTAATATCATGGCCTGACGCCAACTCAACGTTTCCCCTAATAACATGTCACTAGTATCCTAAACTATTCCTAAGGTTCAACCGGGATTCCAACTGTTGAATCATCGTCGAATCATTTCCAAACTTGTCTGTAGTCACATAATCACAATTTATGCTATATCAAAGCATATAGAATACATTTGAAATGAAATTATAACATACGAACTTACCTCGAATGTATAAACGATGAAATTATCGATTAATCGAGTACTTTATCTTTTCCCCGATCCAAGTCCGTATTTCTCCTTTCTTGATCTAAATATATTCAAAATTAACTTATTTAATCACCTATTCATTCAATTTAGTACAAAACACACTTTAAAACACATTTACGTTTTTGCCCCTAATATTTCATTTTTTTACAATTTAGTCCTTATTTCATAAAATCACAAATTAATGAAATTCCAAATATACCTATGCTAGCCAAATTCATATTATGCCCTTAGTAGCCCATATTTTTCATTTATTTCACATTTTAACCCCAAAGTTTTAACATTTCTCAATTTAATCCCTATTTTACATTTTTACTAAAAATCACTTAAGAAAACTTATATAACTAACATCAAACATTCATAATCTATCATTAAACATCAAAATACTCATGTATTCATCAATGGAAACATCTTAAATCTTTAAAAATTTTGCAAAATAGTCCCTAGGCTAGCTAGACCTAGCTGCAACGATATCAAAAACATAGAAATCACTAAAAATCGAGTCAACATCACTTACCAATTTAACTATGAAGTTGTTGAACCCTAAAACACTCTCATGCCTTCTTAAGCTTTTAATTTTCGATGGAAGAATTAGAGAAGAAAGATGATAGCTTTGGTTATTATATTATTTTACTTATTATATCACTAATTTACCTTTTTAATCTTGTTATTAAACCATTAAAATTACTTAAACCATGTACATAAATGTCAACTAACCTTAACAAGGGTATAATTACAACATAAGGACCTCTACTATTTAATTTCATAACCATTTAGTACTTCTAGCTATTAAAACATCATTTTTTCACTTTATGCGATTTAGTCCTCTTTATCAAATTAAACACTTAAACGATGAAATTTCTCAACGAAACTTTCACACAATCATTCTATCATGCTGTAAACATTAAAAAAATAATAAAATAAATATTTTGACCTCGAATTTGTGGTCCTAAAACCACTTTTTTGATTTGACTAAAAACGGGTTGTTACAACTCTTCCTCCTTAGGGATTTTCGTCCCCGAAAATCTTACCAGTGAATAGGTTAGAGTACTATTTTCTCATAGCTTCCTTAGGCTCCCACGTAGCCTCTTCGACACCATTCCGTTGCCAAAGTACTTTCACGAGAGCTGTGCTTTTCTTTCTCAACTGTTTAATGTCATGTGCTAGAATTCTGATCGGTTCTTCGTTGTACGTCATATCAGGTTGAATTTCAATCTCAAACAGAGAAATTACATGTGATGGATCCGATCTATATTGACGCAACATCGATAGATGAAACACGTTGTGAATCTTTTCTAATTCTAACGGTAATGCTAATTGATATGCCACTGGTCCTATTCTTTCAATAATCTCATATGGCCCGATGAAATGAGGACTCAATTTGCCTTTGCGACAGAAACGAAGTATTTTCTTCCACGGAGATACTTTCAAAAATACTTTGTCACCGATCTAAAATCCAATGTCTTTTCATTTCAAATCCGCGTACGAGTTCTAACGATCTGAAGCTGCTTTCAAACAGTCATGAATTACTTTACTTTCTCTTCAATTTGTTTAACCAAATCAACCCTGTGAATCAATTCCTCGCTAAGTTCGGTCCAGTACAATGGAGTTTGGCATTTGCGACCATACAAAGCTTCGTATGGTGCCATCTTTATGCTCGATTGAAAGCTATTGTTATACGCAAATTCAACCAATGACAAATATTTTTCCCAGTTGCCTTTGAACTTTAAAACACAACATCGGAGCATATCTTCGAGAACCTGAATTACTCGCTCAGATTGTCCGTCGGTTTACAGATGAAAAGCGGTACTAGAATTCAATTTTGTACCCAAAGCTTCGTGTAATTTCTTCCAAAATCGCGATGTAAACCTTGGATCTTTATCCAAAATAATCGAAACTGGTACCCTCATACAATCTAACGATCTCAGAAATGTACAACTCAGCCTTAACTACCTGGAAGCATAAGCTATCACTTTTCCCTCTTGCATCAACATGCAACCCAAACCATTCAACGACGCATAGCTATAAATCACAAATTCTTTACTCGAATTAGGTTGAACCAACACTGGTGCCTCAGTTAACAACGCTTTCAATTGATCGAAACTCTGTTGACATTTATCAGACCATTTAAACTTTACATCTTTCTATAGCAGTCTAGTCATCGGTGTAGTAATCATCGAGAACCCTTTAACAAAACATCGGTAGTAACCAGCTAATCCCAGAAAACTTCTGACCTCGGATACGTTTTTAGGTGGTTTCTAGTCAATAACTACAGAAATCTTACTTGGATCAACTCGAATGCCATCTACCGAAACAATATGTCCTAAAAATCTGACTTCCCAGAGCCAAAACTCACACTTATTGAACTTAGCATACAATTGCTTATCTCTCAAGGTTTGCAACACAATTCTCAAATGCTCGGTATGCTCAGCCTTATCTCGAGAATAGCTCAGAATGTCGTCAATGAACACAATAACAAATCTATCTAAATACGGTCTAAAGATCCGATTTATTAAATCCATAAAAATGGCAGGAGCATTAGTCAATCCAAAAGACATAACAAAGAATTCATAATGTCCATACCTCATTCTAAATGTTGTTTTTGGCATATTTGAATCTTTAACTCGCAACTGATAATAACCAGATCTAAAATCAATCTTTGAAAACAATGTTGCACCTTTCAACTGATCAAAAAATCATCTATTCTTGGCAACGGATACTTGTTCTTTATCGCAACCTTGTTGAGCTGTCGATAGTCAATACACATTTTCAGTGACCCATCTTTCTTCTTAACAAAAAAAACTAGCACACCCCAAGGAGAAAAACTCGGTCGTACAAAACCTCTATCTGTTAACTCTTGCAACTGAGCTTTCAACTCTTTTAACTCTTTCGGAGCCATTCTGTACTAAGCTATAGATATCAGTGAATTTCCTGGTACTAATTCAATAGCAAACTCAACCTCTCTTATCGGTGGTAACCCCGATAATTCTTCTGGAAACACATCTGAAAATTCACGTACTATCGGCACTGATTCAATTTTCTTTTCAGATACTTTGGTATCTAAAATATATGCTAGGTACGCATCACAACCTTTTCTCACATATCTCTGAGCTGACATTGACAAAATCACTATAGGCAATCCTCTCGATTCATCAAAGTCAATCTGAAGAATTTCATTATTCTGACATTTCAATTCTATAATCTTTTATCTACAGTTTACAACAGCATCATGTAGAGTCAACCAATCCATACCCAGAATTACATCGAACTCATCAAATTGTAAAAACATCAAGTCAACCGAAAAATAATAACCCCGAGTCATTAAAGGACAATTCTTGTATACTTTGTCAACTAGAACATACTTGCCTAATGTGATACGAGCTCAATTATTGTTACCTCAAGTTGTACGAGTTTGCCCGATCGATAAATTAGGTAAGTCTTGGCTCGTTTCAAAGAAGGTTGAAAAGAAAGATGGAAAATGGCTCAAAAGGGTTCAAACAAAGGTTAAAGGATAACTTGGTGATAGATAGTTAAAATCGGCTAAAGCTGAAGTTTGAACCAAGACAATAGGCTATGTTGACCCGAAACTTAGGTAGAACTTAGATGATTCAGTTTAAGGGAAATTAGGAAAGAAACCTTGACCCACTATCAAATGTGATAGGAACCAAAGGTATATTGAATGTGTAAAAGCCCGGTCTAGACCCTAGCTAGAATAGTGGTTTTGAGACCACAAATTTGAGTCATAAAAATATTTTAATATTATTTTTTGTTCTTATTTTATGTGAATTAGTATGTGTGAAAATTTCGTATCAAAATTTAATCGTTTGTGTGCTCAAATTGCAAAAAAGACCTAATCTTAGAAAATGTAAAAGATGTGTTCTATTTGCTAAAGTGCTAAATTGCTAAATTGCTTTGTCTTATTAAAGGAGAGGTCCTTATGATGTAATTAGACCATTGAAAGCATGAGTGGACAATTATGGCCTTAATATAATAGTTTATTAAATGGTTTAATAAAAGGGCAAAATTGGTATTTAGTATATTATGAGAACTAAATAAAACCAAAAACATGAATTTCATGATATATTCATCATCTTTGCCAATTTCATCAAAGAAAAAGAAAGAAAATTTAAGCTTAGGGTTTCGGCTATGGTTTTGCTTGATTAAGGTATGTGTTTTGCTCAGTTTTTAATAATTTCTACGTTTTTGAGATCGTTGCTTTGTGTTTTATAAAACCCATGCTTAAATTTCATAAATTGTTGATGATTTTGAGTTGAGCCATTGATGAAACGATGAGTTTTATGAGATTTGATGATAGTATATGGAAGCTTAGAGTTAGGTTAACATGTTTTGTCTTTGAATTTTTGATGAATTTGAGTAATTTGGGTTAAATTGTGAAAATGGTAAATTGAGGGGTTGAATTATAAAGTAAATGAAATTTTTAGACTCCTAGAAGTCCTTATGATATTCAGCTATGCATGGGTTCATTGAACTTATGTGTATTTTGAGTTTTTGTGAAAGAGGGACTAAAATGTTAAAATGTAAAAATGTGAAGGCTCATTTGTAAAATGCCCTAAATATGTGTTTATGGATTGACTTGAATGATTTTTTGAATAAAAAGTTAATTTTGAATACGTATAGATCAAGAGAAGAGGAGTTCAAATTTAGACCGAGGGAAGACGAAGGTTATTGAGTAAACGGTCTGAATCGTCAATTCCGAGTACGAGGGAAGTTTGTACGTGATAAATGATGTTATAGTTATACTTTAATGCTTTGATAATGCATAAATTGTATAGATATTTGATTAGGGTTTGAGTATGATGATAATCGACTATGTTTGGCACTAAGTGTGTGGTTCGAAATAACTTCAGCTACAAATGGCACTAAGTGTGCGGGTTGGAATAGCTTCGGCCATATAAGGAACTACGTGTGTGATACCGAGATAGCTTCGTCTATTGAAATGGCACTAAGTGTGCGAGATTGTTACGATTTTGGCAAATCACTGATGCACTAAGTGTGCGAATTCTTAAAGCATGGAAAGACTTCCGAATGAACTAATGTATTTGAATGAGAGGTGAGAATGAAATGAAATTATACAGGAAAGTTCAGGTATGTTCGATACCTAAGTGGTAGATAATACTATGTGTATGAAGCTTGATGAATTCTGTTACATGAGATAGAATAGAATTGATGGATGAATTGTAAATTACTAAGTGTTTATTGGTTGATGTTTCGTATAGTATAAATTGTGTTTATTTCTAGTACGAACTTACTAAGCTTTAAAGCTTACTGTGTGATATGTTCTTTGTTTTACAGTGTTAAGGCTAGCTCGGATTAGGGGATCGTCAGTGACATCAATCACACTATTGGACATCTATTTTGGTACCATTTTAAGAGTTGTATATATGGTATATGACATGTATATGCCAGTGCCATTGTGATATGTTTTGTGATGTGAATGTTAGCCATGAGAATTGGCTTATAAATGTTAATATGTATGGCCTTTTAAGTTGGTTAAAATGGCGTGTTTGATATGTAAGATATGTGATGTTTATAATGTTTATGTGATGGTTTATTATGGGATATTGAAGTAATGAGTTTGTGCATTTGGAACTTTGATAAATTGTGATGATGTTGGCATATTGAATTGGTTGAGATTATATAGTTTGATATGTGATTGAATTGGCATCTATTGATTGATTATAAACGTATGCAAATGATGTAAAATGTTGTGGATTTGGTGTGCTTGAGATAGGTGGGGAATGTGGCTTAAACCAAGCCTAATTTCATTCCACATGGTTGAGCACACGGGCGTGTGTCTCAACTGTGTGTCTATTGTAATTTTAGCTATTCAAGTCAGTCTCGAGCACGGCCTTGACACACGGGCGTGTCTGATGGCCGTGCGAGGCACACAACCTTGGTACATGGGTGTGTGTGGCCTTTTCAAAAGGTACATGGGCTAGACACATGGGTGTGTGGTCGGCCGTGTGACCCAAGTCAGTTTTGACCAAGGCCAAGACACATGGGCGTGTCTTGTGGCCGTGTGGTTAAGTCAGTATGTATGCCCTGGTTTGCCATGGTTTAGACACACGGGAGTGTCTAAAGCCGTGTGAGGCACACGGCCTGTTCACACAGGCGTGTGACCTGTGAAACTTTGAATAACTTTTAAGTTTTGAAAAATTTTGTATGAGCTCAGTTTAGTCCCGACCCTTTTCTAAAGCATGTTTAAGGTCTTATTGACCTAGGTGAGGGACTCTGTAGTGATGTGTAATCATGATGCTTTGATGTTTGTGAAATGAATACAAAATGTTTCGATGTGTTCGGTGATGCCTTTTTACCTTAGTCTGGCGACGAATACGGGTTAAGGGTGTTACAGAACGCCACACCTAGAAGTGATAAGTTCGGTTTAAGCAAAGGAAAGAACAACGCCAAAAGACTAAGCTCGATAAGTCAATCCAATCCCAAAGTGAACAAAGAGAATTGAAATTCTCACAATAACATTATAATTCATATAATGATCAAAAAGTTCGTACGACCAGCAGTTTACACAATATTTATAGTGAAAGTCTAAACCTAGCCGAATGGACAAAAGAGTAGCTAAATGGACATTTGATTTCAGCTTTTAATGAGTTGAAAATTCTATAGTAATTCAAGAAAATTCCAGGAAACTTCTCCAACCTTTGGAAACATCACTGGACAGCTTCTAGAGTGTCTACATGCAGCTAGAAATAATTGGAATGTATGTGAGCTGAATTGGAGCTGAATGGCCATGCTTAAATTCGGCCAAGAAAATGCATGGAGATTAATTTGATGCTTCGATTAGCTGAACAGCCTTGGAGTATTAATATCTCAGCTTGGGCACTCCAATAAACAAGCAAACATTCAGCCGAATTTGGTAAATAGTTGTGGCTGATGGTGTTTCATGAAAAGTCACATGGAGAAGCTAAAAGCATCAATTGAAAGTTTAATTCAGCTCAAGGTCCATTGAACTTCACGAATAGCCACCTAAAAGAGAGTAATCATCAGCTCCTTTAATACCGATTCATGTATGTAGCTGCATATTAAAACAACAAAGTAAATCAGCTTAAGACATATTAAATCGGTAACAGCTAAGACAACTTAAATGAGCTATATTCGGTTGGAGAAATTAACTAGCAATAAGAATTAAATTTCTCAGCAGTTAAGGCAACTTAAATAAGCTACATTCGGCTGGACAAATTAATTAGCAACAAGAATTAAATTTTTCCTAAACTTGACACATTAAAAATATGCATTAACTAAGACACATTTAAGCTAAATTAAAAAGGTCCAAAATTTAGACACATTAAAACACAAATTAATTATTTTAGCTGACCTTAGCTAAATTAACTAAATTAAATTAACTATAATTTATTCCAGCAACTAAATGCATGAAATTAAAAAAAATAGAATCAAGCTCAATGAGCTAGCATCAAGCCGAATTGAGTTTTATTGAGCTGGGTCGAGCTAGGTAAGCTGGGGAAACTCTCGTTGTGCTAAAGTTAAGCTTCATTTTACACTTGGGCCCCTCGTGTTTAGGCCAATCTCAATGGCGTCGAGTTGTGTCGTAACATGATGCGGTCGGGATCGTATCATAAGGTGTTCGATACTTTAATCATAAACTCAGTAATTTCAACAAATAATTTCTTACTAGACACTAAATTATCACAAACATACGAATGTGTCGATCCAGGATCAATTAAAGCAATCATATTATTGTTGTAAATAGAGAATGTACCGATAATAACATTTAGAGACGACACCTCTTCATGAGTACGAATAGTGTAAGCTCTAGTAGGTGCTCTGGCCTCGGATCTCACAGCTGAGTCCCTAGTCACACCTCCGCCACTAGACACATTCCTCGTATTTCACAATGGTCTCCCTCTCGCAGTCATATTACCCGATCTAGCATTCTGGAATTTATCTTTCTCGGATAAAACTGGGCAATCTTGAATAAAGTGATCTGGCGAGCCACATTTGAAACAAGTTTTAACACTCTTATTCCAGCAATCTCCAAAATGACGTCTCCTACACTGTTGACACTCAGGTTTGTTGTTTTTCACACTGCCAACGCTCGAGACAGAAGTTACTTGAGCTTTAAAATTCGTATGTTGATTTCCACGATCTTTATTTTGATATCCCACTGATGCATTTGATCGACTATATGAATCTCGGGATTTCTTTGATGAAGAATGATAAGGTTTATTCATCAGTCTTTTTCTCAAATCTCTAGCCTCTGAATCAACTTTCTTCTTTTCTCAGCTAAAATCTTCGACTTTGCAAGCCCGATCAACTAACATAACAAATTCTTTCAAATCTAGAATCCTGACTAGAAGTTTAATGTCTTCGTTTAGCCTATCGACGAACTGCTTGCACATGATCTCTTCAATAGAAATATACTCTCGAGCATATTTACTCAACCGCACAAATTCTCTCTCGTACTCGGTTACAGTCATGCAACCCTGTTTCAATTCTAAAAACTCTTTATGCTTTTGATCTAGAAACCATTGACTGATGTATTTCTTTCGGAACTCAGTCTGAAAGAACTCCCAGGTGACTCTTTCTCTTGGCACCACTGATAGTAGAGTATTCCACCATTGATATCGGTGTCCCTCAACAACGACATAGCACATTTTAAACATTTAGCCTGTGTGAAAGAAAGCTCATCAAACACTTGAATCGTATTTTCAAGCCAAAACTTTGCTCTCTCAGGATCATCATCAACATTAGCTCTAAATTCTTCAGCCCCGTGTTTACGGATCTTGTCAACTAGAGGCTTATTCAATCTTAAAAGCTCGACACCTTGAGGAGCTACAGGAACCAGTTGAGGATTAGGAGGGGGTGGAGGTTGTTGATCAGCTAGATTTGTCTGGATGTACTGTGTGAACCATTCGTTCATCATTTCGAAGAAGGCTTCTCTAGCCTTTCCTCCCTGGCTACTCGACACAGGTCCAGAATCAGATGGTGTTGTCCCTTAAGTGGGAGCAGGTGCATTACTCTCAACCTCATCAGTTATAGCTCGATTGGGATCCATTTACTATATGAAAACAAATTTTAAAATGTCAGGAGTCATCATACTATCACAGTTTATATATGGCACGTATAACTAGACTCTCACATATGTAACGTTAGTCCTAGAATCGACTAAACCGCAGATCTGATACTAATAAATGTAACACCTCTCACCCGTATTCAATACCGAAATAGGGTTACGGAGCATTACCAAACTTACAACGCATTTATACATACTTTTCACATAAATGTATTCAATACATATAATTATCAATCAATCTCAATCAATTTGTCCCCAATATGAACCTACGAGGCCCTAAACATGCTTTGGGAATGGTTCGGGACTAAACTGAAAACTTAAGAAATTTTCACGAAACTTTGAAAATTTTTCTCAAAATAGGGGACAAATGCCCGTATGGCCAGGCCGTGTGTCTCACACGATCACCAGACACGTTAGTGTCACAAGTCGTGTAGACATTCGAAATGGAGCACATGGCCGTGTCCCAGCCTATGTCCAACCCCGTGTAACTCTCTAACTTGGGTCACACGAGCAACACACACGCCCGTGTGCCCTAAAAATGGCCACACACACTCGTGTGCCAGGCCGTGTGCTAGGCCGTGCCAAACCTGTAGGCTATACTGACTTATGCCATATGGCCAAGTCATACGCCCGTGTATGAGGCCGTATGGAGCATATTGACTTGATTTCAATTTCAACACTAGGGGGCACACGACCGTGTAATATAATCATGTGTCACACACAACTAAGACACATGCCCGAGTCTCTGCCTTTGTGGAAAGAAATAGGCTATTTACCAAGCCAATTTGCCACCCAAATATGCATATACCTACAAAACCTAAATGACACCAAATCATAGCATAAATGAACATATAATTTAGCCACAATCAAGACTAATTCAAACTATTTCCAATACTAACAACCAACATGCTTATAATATCAAGTTTTACTCAATCAAAACACACCAAAATACATATACAAATCAACTAACTAAACTTTTACCAAACATACATCATTTTTGCACCAATTCACAAACATAATTCATATCTCATATCAACAATTTAACATATACTATATCAATATCCACTAGCGTCATAATATAAGCCATTCACATATCCATCCATGAACTCAAAATATCAACCATATGTGCACATATATGCACATAACCAAATCCACTAAATTAACCCAACACTTATGGCCATATTTACAACCAAAACATATGTCATTACCAGTCATTACAAATAACCAAAATCGCTATCAACCCATAATTAAAATGACTCAAAATACCCATACATGCCATATACTTAAATACCAAATTTTATAGGTACCACAAGATAGGTGGATAGTGTGAAGCGATCTCCGACGATCCCCGAATCTGACCTAGCTTTGTATTCACTATAAAACATAGAAAAATTAAACGATGTAAGCTATAAAGCTTAGTAAGCTAGTATGAAATAAACTTAAAACAATCATATAAACATAATTCAACAATTTGAATACACCAGTCACAAAAATATATACTTTCATCATCATTTCTTCGATCCAACGCTAAAATGATTTATATACATACCTGTACTATCTCGTATCAATCTCATACACATTCTCATCTTTCATTTACCCGTTGAACCATTCGGAATAGAAGTCAGATACTCAAGGATCTCACTCGATAAGTACCTATACCATGGCCTGTAGCCAAATGAAGGTAACTTATCCCCAAAGTATTGATATTATGGCCCGAAGCCAAATCAGTCGATATGCATGGCCCAAAGCCAAATCGGTATAACTCGCACCCGAAGTGCTATATCATGGCTCGAAGCCAACTCAACGTGTCTTCTAATGACATGTCACTAGTATCCTAAACTATTCCTAAGGTTCAACCGGGATTCCAACTGTTGAATCATCGTCGAATCATTTCTAAACTTATCTGTAGTCACATAATCACAATTTATGATACATCAAAGCATATAGAATACATTTGAAATGAAATTATAACATACAAACTTACCTCGAATGTATAAACGACGAAATTATCGATTAATCGAGTACTTTATCTTTTCCCCGATCTAAGTCCACGTTTCTCCTTTGTTGATCTAAATATATTCAAAATTAACTCATTTAATCATCTATTCATTCAATTTAGTCCAAAACACACTTTAAAACACATTTACACTTTTGCCCCTAATATTTCATATTTTTCACAATTTAGTCTTTATTTCATAAAATAAAAAATTAATGAAATTCCAAATATACCCATGCTAGCCAAATAACTATTATGCCCCTAACAGCCCATATTTTTCATTTATTTCACATTTTAACCACAAAGTTTCAACATTTCTCAATTAAATTCCTATTTTACATTTTTACTAAAAATCACTTAACAAAACTTATATAACTAACATCAAACATTCATAATCTATCATTAAACATCAAAATACTCATGTATTAATCAATGGCAACATCCTAAATGTTTAACAGTTTTGCAAAATAGTGGGCTAGCTAGACCCAACTGCAACGATCTCAAAAACATAGAAATCACTAAAAATCGAGTCAAAATCACTTACCAATTTAACTATGAAGTTGCCGAACCCTAAAACACTCCCATGGCTTCTTAAGCTTTCAATTTTCAGTGATGATAGCTTTGGTTATTTTATTATTTTACTTATTATATCACTAATTTACCTTTTTAACCTTGTTATTAAACCATTAAAATTACTTAAACCATGTACATAAATGTCAACTAACCTTAACAGGGGTATAATTACAACATAAGGACCTCTACTATTTAATTTCATAATCATTTAATACTTTTAGCTATTAAAACATCACTTTTTCACTTTATGCGATTTAGTCCTCTTTATCAAATTAAACACTTAAACGATAAAATTTCTCAACGAAATTTTCACACAATCATTTTATCATGCTGTAAACATTAAAATAATAATAAAAAAATATTTTGACCTCAGATTTGTGGTCTTGAAACCACTGTTCTGATTTGACTAAAAACGGACTGTTATAGGTATGTTGTGTTTAATTATATGAACTTACTAATTTTTCCGTAAGCTTACCTCGTTAAGCTATACATAAGCTTACCTCGTTTCATTTTCTCCCATGTAGATTGTTGAATTCGTGCTGTCATTTGGATTGTCTTTGGAGATCACACTATCCGTCAACTCTTTTGGTAGCTTTTTACTCATTTTGGCCCAATTATAAGTGGCATGTAAATAGGTTAATGAAAATGTATGTATATAAGAAACTAAAGTATGTTTTGTGCCATTTTGAATGTGAATTAGGTGTTTGGATGTAAACCTTCATGGTTGACTTGGTTGATTGTGGTACTTAATGGTATAGGCATGTTTTGGTATTTATAATGCATTTTGGCTTGTTGAATTGGCACTTATGTTTGAGGTCACTTGGAAAAATTTCTTTGGTGACATTTTAACAATGGAAATGGTGATTGTATGTTAATGTTTTGCGTATGAATATTATGGCATAATGGTAATGAATGTTTGATGTTTAATGGTTGAATTGAGGTGTCAATTGTGGCTTGGTTAGGCACTTAGGATGAATGTTATTGTTATATTTTGGTAGGTTTTTTATGCTTTTGAATAGGTTAAATGGTTGGTATATTGCATGACTTGTGGCTTAAGTGAACCTAGGTTGTGGTTGCTTGTTTTGGAAGGTATTTTAGGCATACACGGTTTACCACACGACTGTGTGCCATCACGAGCATAGGGAACGACCATGTGGTTTGTTTAATTTAGGTGCAGGGTGATCCATACTGTAACACCCCAAACCCGGCCTAGACGTTATGGCCGAATCTGGCGTGTCTTATTGAAGTGTCTTTCGAAAATTGAACTTGTTGGCAGAAAATCGTTTCTGAGTTGAAATCTCTTTGTTAAAAACTCCAATCATCTTAACCATTTATTATCCATTTAAAACTTTTTTACTTTAAAAACATTATTTGTTGCGGAAGCAATATCCAAAAATATTGCGAAAATGCGGTGTTTTGAAAACAGTTAACCTTTACGAAAACTAGCGTTCTATCACTATCAGTTAAGTATCAAATAAATAAAGCCCAAATAAAATAACTTAAGTTTAAGAGGCTTTATTATAGAATTAAAACCCAAAATGAAAATTTAAATATAAATAAAGTTAAGCATTAAAAAGCTGCGGTCGTGTGGCCACTTCCGAGTCCCTTGCGACTCCAAATCATCTAAGGCTGGGGATTACCTACACAGTTAAAAACAAGGAGAGTTTACGAAAACTCAGTGTGTAATCCCCTTACTAAAATAACAGTCAGTATACCAAAAAAAAAACAGAAATAGTCTGGGCCAGAGCCCTTTAACAGTAACAGTACAACCTAGTTCAGAGCATACGCAGGCCAAAGCCCATTACAATATCATTTGGGTCACAACCCATAATAGAATCAGTTGGGCTTAGCCCATCTCAGTAACAAAACAGAATGTGTGAATGCATGGATGCATGCTATCCCATCCAACCCTGCACTTGCCTCCGTCCAACCTTGCACTACTTGTGGGGAATAACTCACCCACCTCATCCCTACACTTACAATGTTAGCACCGGTTGCAGCACTAACCGAAATCACAGCAAAGCTGTTAGATTATATACAGCTTTAAGCCTTCAATAGCGGTATTATAATTGGCACAAAGCCATGGTAACTGTAATAAGTTTGGCACATAGCCATCAGCGACGGTAATATAATCGACATACAGCCATGGGTAAATATGGTCTACACAGAGTCATCAATAAATATGATAGGCACATAGCCACTGGTAAATACTATTTGCACAAAGCCATATTAAATATCGCACAGAGCCATATTTAGGTTGGAATAGAGCCATAATCAGATTAAGCGGCACTAAGCCGTCTATCGGTCTACAATCGTCTCGTGTGACCCGTGTGACCTTAAAAGATCAATACTAGATCCACAGTCGTCTCGTACGACCCGTGCGATCCTATAAGAACATTTTTTGTATCAATGTTCCAACCCCATGCAATATGTCATATATGTCATGCTTAATCATCACATGTGTATGCAAAATGGCCATGCTCATTAACAGTCATTTAAACATATATTAAAAACATATCAGTTTTACAACCACAGTCAAGTCAGTTAAAACAGTCATACAATCACAGACAAATCAGTCAAATTCATAGTCTAAGTCGGTCATTTACCCACAAGGGCAAAACAATCATTTTACCCTTCAGGGGTATTTTGGTAATTTTACACTACAAGGGTATTTCTGTAATTTTACAGTCCAGGGTCTTAACGACCCAACAGAAGGTCCACCGTCACCTCGAGCAACTTACGTAACCTAAACAGACCTAACGGTGTAACTGGGCCTAAGGCCCATACTCGACCCAAGTGGGCCTACATATTCGTGTGGCCCATTTAGCCCAAAAGCAGCCTCAGCTATGCAAACATCACAGTCCCAACAACACTTACCACATCACATACATTTTATCCATGTAGGCCCACATGGCCCAGTTCAGCCTAACGAGGCCCAAAATAGCCCAAGACCACGAAAGCGCTCGTGGTGGCCTCTACAGTCTAACGCCCATGTCTGTGGGCTCGGTTTACCAAACGTGCGATTGCACGCCCATGTGGCATCATACGCTATATTTTTGGCTTTTCAGCATTTCGTCGATCTATAGTCATAGCAGTGTAAACAACACATACTTTCGGCTTTGAAACGATTATCGATTACCGCATACAAAAACACACGCTTTAGGCTTTTTAGCTGATCATCAAACAGAGCATACGGTTACACACCTGATTATGAAAGCGAACTGTGCTCAAAGTAACCTTGTACATAAATTAAACCAATAATATCCAGTTAGAAACTTAACTCATAACACTAACAAAATCTAACGGAATTCTAAATCAAATACGATGCCCTTACCAACAACAGAAGAGGTCACCTCTTCAGTTCACAAGCAATGTACCAATCACCCTTGGCCAGAACCTACACAAGAACCCCCTTCTTCTTTATATTCACACAAGACATACGATATCATTACAACAAGAACCTTATACCCATTCTCCACCACTTACCAGACCGCAGAACGAAATACAGATAAAAGGAGTAGTGTACACGAGTCGAGAATTAGTTTAATTTGAAGAGTATACCAAAATAGTATAGTTGGTGCGAAAAGGGGAAACAAAAGACAATAACCAGAGAAAGGAAAAACCTGAAAGGGGAAAAAAAGTACAATTCGGATACTCACCTATGAGTATTCGGCCAATGAAGCAATTGGTGAGGGTGTAGAGAGATAAGATGGTAGATGTTCAGCCGATTGTTCAGAATCAATTGCAGAAGCCAGAAGTAAGAGAGGGAAAAAGAATAGTCGTTTGACAAAAACTGAAAGAAATAACAAAAAGGAAGAAGAAAAAGGTATCTGGCAAGAACTCAAAAGAAAAGAGAATACAACTAGAGGACTAACCTAAAGGGGAAGTATGGGTGAACGAATGCCGAAGTGAAAATAGAAAAAGAAGCAGAATAGAATTGATCGTAGTACTCTAAAGAATAGATGAAGGAGTTATAAAAATAGGTCAAAACGTATTCGGCCACTCAAGAAAAGTATACGGCTAAGATGTTGTAGAGAAAAAAAAAAAAACCAAAAGAAAAAATAATGATCACCAAAAGCCAAAAATGAAAGGTACCCTCCTTAGCCAAATTTCTGAGTACTTCCCAAGCAAATTCGACACAGTCTTACCTCACTTCAAACTCCCCTTTTTCCTCCTAAAATCCCTCCATGATTTCCTCCCCAATCTTCTCATTGATTTTCTCCATAATCCATGTCTTGACCAGTTCAAATTCCAACCACCCTTGTAGTGTTTTATTCAAACTCCACCACTCACACAACAAAGGAGTAAAATAAATACTCCTTTGTGCATAGAGTGACTCAACTCAAGCTCTTTTGCCACCTTACTGACACCACAAACACTAGACTACAAGCTCATCTTGTGTCACATTTTAATCTTATTTATTTAAAAGGCTTACTTCCAAGTACCAAGGGTTTTATTCACTTAAATAAAAAATTAGTTAAAGCCCAGGTTTGAACCCAGGACTTCTCCGGCACTCCCAAATATGCGTAAATACTTAGCCACTAAAGCCAACATGCAATTTGTGATATTTCTCGCATACATAAACTTTTATGTGTTCCCACGTTCAAGGCCCATTCCTTCTAGGCCCAAATTTGGGGTGTTACACATACAGCCTAGTGAGATAGATGTGTGACCCAGGATTACACGACAACAATTTATTACACGGTTTGGCAACATGACCATGTTCTTGGCTTCACACGACCTTAGCCTATCACACGGCCTGGCCACACAGCCTTGTGACCCTTGTTTTTGCTTTTTATCTATATTTTTTGTAAAAGTTTCAAATTAGTCATGATTTGTTTTCGAGTTGGTTTAAGAGCTACGTAAGCTCGATTAAGGTTTGATTTTGGTTGTAATTCATGGTATTATGATGTATTTGAATGTTTGTTGTTTTAGCTAGATACTTAAGTAGAATTTATGTACAATGAATGTTGTTAACTGTCGTAATACCTTATAGCTTGAGTCTAGAGGCCAGACTGGGTATAAGGTGTTACAGTTGTGATTCCTAAAAGTAGAATAATTATATTAGGTTATTTTGGGTAAACAATTGGATTGTGAACTTATTTTATCTAAGTAATCTTGTGAGCCAAAAATAAAGCGTAACACCCTTTACCCGTCCTAATGAAGTGACACTTTCTAAGTTATACAAAATCGATAGCCTTTTTATGGCATATGTAACACCCTTATCCCGTATCCGTCCCAGACTAGGGTTAAAGGCATTACCGGACAAAACAGAACATTTAACATTCAATTCATAAATTTCATAGCATCATAATTCAAACATCCATACTAAGTCCCTTACATAAGTCATCGAGACCTTAAACATGCATTAGAAAAAGGTCGGGACTAAACCGAACACATACAAAATTTTTCCAAAACTTAAACAATTTCAAAGTTATACAAGTCACATGCTCGTGTGAATAGGCCGTATGCCTCACACGGCATTAAAACGCCCATGTGTCTAGGCCGTATCAAAACAGGGCATACATACTGACTTGCATACACAGCCACAAGACATGCCTGTGTGTCTTAGCCGTGGTCGACATTGACTTGGGTCACATGGCTAGCCACACGCCTTTCTGCCTTGGCCGTGGTCGAGCCTGACTTACAATTGTAGGGTACCCCAGGGGACACACGACCGTGCAACATAGCCGTGTGTTGCACACGGCTGAGACACATGCCCGTGTCTCTGCCCATGTGGACAAAAATAGGCCATTTGAATAGCCAATTTGCCACCCAATTGGGTTGTACAACAATTTTAGCCAATTTCTATACCAAAACATACATCATTCATGCCATAACATTATAAACCATTTACATGCTCATAAATCTTACTAATTTATGCCACAACATAAGACAAAATCATATAAAAACATATGGTTTATAATCTTAATACATATCATTCAATCTCATGCTATGAACTTACCAAAACTTATCAACATTAACCATTTCTTTTGGTCACTCAAAACATATCATATGATTCATAATGCATCTCATATCATATAACATTTCCAACCATAAGTTCAAACACAAGCTAGCCATATCACATGGCATGATATATACATTACAAAACCTAACCAAATCACTTTTAGCCTATACATGCCATACTTTACTATATAAATTTTCAAAAGGGTACCAAAATAAGATTCGATAGTGTGGTGCAAACCTCGACGATCCCCGATCTCCCGATAGCTAAGATATCTATAAAACAATGCAAACACATATAGAGTAAGCTTTCAAAAGGTTAGTAAGCCATATACAAATAAACTTATCATTCAAAACATGTATACATCATCAAATTACATATACTTTGTAGCCAATAACCAAAACAAACCTCTTGTTCATATACATATCACATATTCTCAAATCATTTGCACATAGCATAAATTCACATGCTTAGATTATATATCATCATTTGCATATATACTTACCTTTCATTCTCAAACATAGTATACAATTCAAACGTACCTGAATCAGATACATATCTTATATAATCATTCATTTTCTCTAAATGCCCGTTGAACCATTTGGAATCATAAGGATACGCACATAGCTCGGAAAGCAAATACAAAGCCAACGTCCCAGACGTGGTCTTACATGTAATCAAACATCGATGCCACTGTCCTAGACAGAGTCTTACACAAAATCAAATACGATGCTAATGTCCTAGATATGGTCTTACACATAAAACATAATTCGATGCCAACGTCCCAAATGTGGTCTTACATGATAACACATATCAAAAATCCTATGTCATGACATGTATCCTAACTATTCTAAGGTTCGTACGGGGCTTTTTAGACGTTAAAAATTTGTCGATACTTTCTTGGATGGCACATATATAGTTCGAATATTCATTCATCACAATTCAATGTCATATGAATAATAATAATTCAATTTAAACACGTTTATTTGTATATAAACTTACCTCGTACGGAATCAGATAGACTGAATCGACTACTTGATGACTTTCGACTTTCCCTGATCTAATTCCGTTTTCTTAATTATTGATCTATATAAATTCAAATTTAACTCATTTAATCAAACATTCATTCAAAACAACCCATAAACACAAATTTAGGGTAATTTGTAAACTAGCCCTCACATTTTCACATTTTGACACTTTAGTCCCTAATTCACACAATCACAAAATACACATAATTTTCATATACTCATGCTTGGCTGAATTCTCATATTACTCATGCTAGTCCACACATTTCATTTATTTCACATTTTAGTCCTTTAATTTACAAATTTCACAATTTAGCCCATTTTACTCAGAATCACCAAAAATTCAAAGACAAAATATATCAACCCAACATATATCTTTTATTTTCCAAAAACTAACATCACAAAGCTCACAATTTCATCAATGAGACATTTCAAAATCATCAACAAAATCAGAAATTGAGACATGGGCTTGATAGTATTCGAAACAACGATCACAAAAACGTAGAAATTATCAAAAATCGAGCAAAACACATGCCTAAATCAAAGGAAACCAAGGTCGAACCCTAGGCAAGATTTTCTCTCTTCTTTTTCTAATTTTTGGCAATAAGGATGAATGATTCATCCATTAACATGTTTTGTTTTGTTTAATATATGATTAATTTGCTAAAGACCAAAATACCCTTCACTAATCCTTTTTAAATTCACATATATTAAGGCCATTTATGTCCATTGTCAATGTGAATGGCATAATATCCACATAAGGACCTCTTAATAACAAAGACAAATCAAATAGACACTTTTAACATATAGCAGACAACTTTTACATTTTACGCGATTAGGTCCTTTTATCAAATTAAACACACAAACAATTAAATTTTAATACGAAACTTTTACACATGCTAATTCACATATCATAAGCACGGAAAATATATTTAAAATATTTTTTTGACTCAGATTTGTGGTCCCAAAACCACTATTTTGACTAGGGTCTAAACCGGACTGTTACAGCATATACATGTTCTTTAAAAAATTGACCACATTTAGAAATATTTGGAGATAATTCAAGGTCATCCTAGGTTTTTTAATACATATAGGTTTATAAAATGAATATGCGTAGCCTAACGACTTAAATTGCAATATTTTGGCTTAGAAAGTTAGGGGATTTATCAAAGTTCAAACTTTAAAATAATTTTATAAAATCATATGAATAACACAAAAATAATTTTGAAGACTTTAAATTCATCTTAAAATCATTTAGAAACTTTTTGTGGGTGACTAGATGTGTTTGGGGTCAAGTACAATATATAGAGATCTCAAAATAACCTAAATAGTATAGAGGAGTCTATCTAGGGGCTAGGTATTGGTACCTAGTGTAACAATCCGATTCTAAGTTGTACCGAAAAAGGCAGTTTCAGAGCTCCATTTCGTAAATCGAGTCTGTAAATATTAAATATGAATATTTACAAAGTTGGTATAATAATATATTAAAGTTTGATTTGGTAATTTTGTTGAATTAACAATTAATTTAGGTGCAAGGACTAAAATATTAAAAGTTCAATTGTTATAGGTTCTTAATTGGCCAAAAACTTAAGGATTTAAATTGGCATTAGCTAATGGTCCAAAATGGTAATTAAACCATTTTATAATATGCAATAGTGGATAGTGATGGATTATGCATTAAAACATGATTAGTAAGTAAATTAAGTAAGATTAATTAAAATTAATAAAATTTTTAATCATGGTATAAAACCATTTTTAGTGAAAAGAAAAAGGCAATTCTCTTCAACTCTTTCCTTCAAAACATCCACCTCCATTGAAAGAAAGCAAGAAAAGCTTCCAAGGGTTTTAAGCATCCGATCCTCAATTATTAAGTGATTTAAAGTCCTTTTCTTATAATTTTTATGTTTTTTAGGACATTGGAGCTTGATTTAGCTAACACATGTACCAATTTGTAAAACTGTTAAAATTTTTGAAAGTTGCCATTGTTGAGTTCTTGAAGAATTTGGTACTATATTGATAGATTTTAAGCCTAGATTTTGAAAAAAAAAGACTCGATTGTAAAGTTTAATTGTTAGTTTTGTACATAGGGACTAAAGTGAATAAAATGTGTATAGTCAACCAATTTTGCCTAGGCCCTTTTAAAATATTAAAATAAACCAAACAAATAAGTTCAGGTAAATTAAAAACACACATATAAATAAAGAATCCAAATTCAGAAGTCCAATGTCCGGTTACAAATATTTGGGCCAAAATAACTTAAACCCAAAATCCTTTAATATAGACCCAATCCAATTACCAAAGTAATCCATGACCTAGTAAGTCCTAAAATCCAATTCTAATAAACCCCTAGCCCAAACCCGAAGGAGCCCAAAAGAAAAGAGAATTTCAGCAGCCGAGAATTCCAGAAGCTCCTGGAATACACTTGAGGGGCATCAGAGGGTCGGCCTCCCACGTGAAATCCTCGCGTGTGGCCTTCGTGTCATTGGGTCATCTCTTCCGTACGGCCGTTCCTACAAAGAATATACGAGAAGAAAAAGATAACTGAATTCACAGCAAGTGACAGCAATGAAAATGTAATTTTTATTTTTCTTTATTTCTGTAAATTCTGCTATAAAAGCCGTTGAATGTACTCTAAAAAACTTATGCACACTGTACGCATATACACGCACAGAATAGAGAAAAAGCAATTAAAAATTTGCAAAGGTGATCTCAAGTTTTCTTTCATTCTCTCTTGTAATTTCTTTTTTCTTGTTTGGTTTAGATCGTCTTTTAGTGGGTAAATCGAATCCAATGAGATCCCGAATACTTTAAGATACAAAAGTAGGGGCGAGGGGTCGAGTGGTGTTGAATCTCTATTTTATGAACCTTTCTTTCTTTTTTTTAAAAAAAAATGTGTGAGATTCGAAGTTTTATTTTTCTCAAGTAAAAAATGAGAAAGAAAATACTTACTAACTTCCTCAAGGCGTGGTCGAGCACCTACAGCAGCAGAATCGGGAATTGTTTTACGCGCCGCTGGACACCAAATCTTATGGTGATTCGGCTGCTTGCAAAAGGAACCCTAGCAAATTTAATTTTAAGGTAGCTGGTTTTTGTTAACATGGATGAGCATTTGAAAGGAAAAGAAGGGAAAAAGGGTTTAAAATGGTCTGAAATACAAAACGGTGCCGTCCATGACCATAAAGGTCCGCGCGTTGGCCAGAATAGTAAAATGGATCTGCTCCATGTTGTGTGAATGGGGAAATTGAGCCCTGAATCCTCCCCTTGCGCACAGCCTTTAATTTGTGCCCAATGTGCCTATCTTATGTTTGAAAATTTGGCCTGCTAGTTTGTGTGTTGTTTCACTTGGATTCGCGGTTCATTGCAGCATTGTGTGCGCGAGATATTTACTAATCCAGTCCCCATACATTTATGCACTTTGAGCATTGGTCCATGTTATGATCACTTTATTTGCAAATTATCCTCCCTATTGTATTGCAATATTAATTTGGTCTTATAGCTATACAATTGGTTAATTTAAAATATATTTAATATGTTTATGCATTAATCCATGTTAATAGTTTAGTTTGGTTACATTTGTATAATTGTTTTGAGGTTGTTCATATATTTTCACCGTATGTGTCCAATTTCTTCAAATATTATATATATAATGGTATACTAATTGTTCTCATTAAATTTTTTATAATAACTATTACTTTGGAATGTTTAAAATTCTTTTTACATTATATTGTTTAAATACCTTATTATAAAGTGTTGTCAAAATATTTATATATTGATACGTAGGTTATTTAAGATACTCCTTGATTTATGACACATTTAAATGTTTTTATGTTCATATGATATTGTTTCGAAACTCCATCTTTGTATTTATAAAATTGTTATTTTAAAATATGTCTCCATATTATGTTATTCAAGTATGTTATTTAGTATTTCTTCTAAATATTTTTGAGTAAAATGGTATGTATATAATTTATATGATAATATAATTTCACATGTAATTATATTTATATGTATGTTTTTTAAATAGAAAATCTATTATGTGTACTACACCTTGCCATGCATTATTATTTCTTCATATTCAATGTATTCTTTAAGTTATCATCAAGCATACGTTTAGCACTTATATGTAACTTGCATACATTATTAAAGCAATATTTTTTTACACATATAGTTTTTAGCAAATTTGTATATAATTGCGTTTTTTTATGTTATTTATTATATATATAATTTATACTAACTTTAAGTTAATTTTATAATTCATATTTTTTTCTATATTATTTTAATATTCAATTATTTTAAAAAAATGTCTTCACCCGTATATAACACATATTAAAATTGTTTTTACTATAATACATGTTATTAATTTCATATAGCTTTAGTAAATATTTTTATGTATATATATTTTCCCTTAAAGTTGTTTATGTGTATAATATATTTCTTTTTAAGGACCACATTTTAAATTGTACAATTTACTTATTGTATACAATTTACTTATTGTATATATTTTCATATTTTATTATCCTTATGTATGCATTATTTATATGCTCCATCACTCTAAATCAATTTGTTACATGTAAAATTATATATATCACTAAATTTATGTGTAAATATAGTTTAGCCTTTTGTATATGACCTTGTTTTTTTTAGAAATTTTTGTTACATATATAACTTATATATTTAGTTTGTCTCTTTCATACATTATTAATTTCATTTTTTTACAGAATAATTATACCCAATTTTACTTGTATATACATGTTTCATAAATTTATTATGCATATTATTTTATATCATGTATTGTCATTCCTTCATATTTAATACATAATTTAAGTTATCATGTGAATTATCAATTTTTGAATGAATTTGTGTTTTAAATATTTCATATATAATTTGATTTGAACTTTTTATTTTATAATGACTATTTCAGTAAACATGTATCCCAAGTTTTTATGCAAATTTGTCAACTCTTATATATATTATGTGATCATTAATTCACCATTATGTTGAAAATGTCTTATATTAATTTCCAATTCCATTTTGTTTCATACATATTTTTTTGTGCATCATTTTATTTTGTGTCATGTTAATTATTGTGTATATTATTTTTGTATTAATTATTCACTATCCATGCTTAAAGAATTTTTGGTTACATTATACTTAGAATGATTGCATATAATTGTTAGATGTATTAAGTGAGGTTTATTGTACTTTGTGTATATTATTTCATATTCATTAACCCTTTTTTTATATATATATGTCTTGTTACAATGCATTAAGTATTTCATCTATTTTAAAACAAATAAACATGTTTTTGAGTAAATTTCTAATTTCCTTTATCATTCAAAAATTCTGAAATAAGGCAATATCTAATATTTGGGGAATTCGGAAAATCATGCTCAATCGTACTGGGTATGACTTTTCCGGTGAACCAAATATTTGGATAACTTTTTATAATTTTAATGTATGAGTTTTCAAAAGTCGAAAATTAATCACGTTTTTAAAGGTATAAGGGATCGTATCCAACCGTGCTGGGTATGATACTACATATCTTTGAAACGAGAGATTTTTTACTACTAATTTGAACTATTCAAGCATTTAAAAAAAATCATACTTTAAAAAATCTTTTTTTTTAAGACCTTTTGGTATAAGGACAGCATCAAATCAATTTGGTACGAATTTTTGGGCGTCATGAGGGTGCTAACCCTTCCTCATGCGTAACCGACTACCGGACCCATTTCATTTGATTTTACATGAACCAAAATTATTTTTCATTGAATAAAGTGTTTTAGTAGGTGGCCCAATCACACCTAAATCAAAATATTGGTGGCGAATCCACATTTTTGTTTTCAAAGCCTATTCCCATTGTTTTCAAAATGAAAAGGGTTTCGACAGCTTGGCGACTCCACTGGGGATTGAACAAAGAGAGTCAGGCCATAAAATTGATTGTTTGCTGTCCTTTTTAATTGAAAATTTGTTTTGGAAATTATGATTCTTTTAAATTGCATTTGCTTGTGTGATTGTTGTGTTTCGAGTCTTGTTTAATAAGTATGGCATTACATTGCATGACCGCTGTGGTTATACCTGTTAAGTAGGAGTAAGAAACTATACTTTCGTGAGATTTTCACCTCCGTATGGGCTAGTGGATTGCTTCTGGGATACATCCGTACCTATGATTTCGTGAGATTTTCATCTCCGCATGGTCATAGGGAAATGTATTCCCCTGAACTAAACTCGATCTATATGAGCCTATAATGGGTGAAGGTTGAGGAATCTGCTGGTTCGGGTACTTTTACTCTATAACCGAACTTCATATAGTGAACCTTAAGAGCTATCCTTAGGTAGAGTTGCGTTAAGCTTTAGTCATCGCCCATATGTGTGTTATGATTATCTTTGTTGTTATACTTGTATTTTATTGCTCGTATTTGATACTAACTTGTGTTTTGTTTTGGTTGTGTTTTACATGACATTGCATACTAAAGGAGGTGTTGGTTTGTATTCGATTACTAAGTTAGAAAGTTTAACATGGAGAATGAATTTCTTAGTAGAGTTGAGGATAATGCGGCCGTGCGTGCATGGTCAGAGAAGATACAAATAGAGAAAGGGGATAGCCTGGCGGAAGGATATACATCAGAGTTGTAAAACTTTACTCGCATTAATGTAACATAGAATGAGCTGCAAGAGTTGAAGGATATATGGACTCGTTGGGATGAGGCACTAAATAGTTGTTCTACCAGAGTTATGGGGATATACCATACTTGCTCGATGTTAAGGTGGATAAGCGTTTGTTCCGAGGTATGGCTCAATTTTGGAATTCTGCTTATAATTGCTTCACTTTTTAGAGAAGTTGATTTGGTTCCTACTTTGGAAGAATACACTACTTTGTTGAGGAGTTCAAAAGCTCAAGTCAGGAAAATTTATGCTAAGGTTACTAATGGTCAAACTTTTGCGAAGAGGCTGGTGAATATTTCAGGGATGAGTGAATATTGGGTCACTGCTCGAATTCAACAGAAGGGGGATAGTAAGTGTATTCCCTGGGAAAATTGAGAGACTTGATTTTGACACATCCGGATGAAAAGAAAAGGGCTGATATCTCTGCCTTAAGCATCTATGGATTGGTAATTTTTCCAAAGGCTTTAAGACATGTTGATGAGGCAGTCACTGATTTGTTTGATCATCTCGGGAAAGGAGTAACACCTATACCTACAATACTGACCGAGACATTTAGATCTTTGAGCATATACCGGAGGACAGGGGAAGGTCAATTTATTGGATGTGCACAGTTGTTGATGGTATGGTTTCACGGGCATTTTTGGAAAGTGAATAAAGTATCATACCGGGTTTTCTCCAAAGGTTACTCTCCATTAAAAGAAGAGATGGCTATGCAAAGGAGAGATGATATTTCAGAAGAGAAATGGATGGAAATTCTCCAAAATCTCAAGGAAGATGATGTAGAGTGGAGAGCTTTCTGGATGGTTCCTGATGAAATCTTGTATTGATGTGGGAGCTATAATTGGGTGCCATTGTTGGGAATTTGGGGAGCTACTGGATATACTCCTTTGCTTGCACTCAGGCAATATAAATCGAGATAGTTCATACCTACAACGTATGGGCTGGCTCAGTGTGAATTCCCATACAAAAGGAGACCACTATAGGAAGAGGGTTCGAGAATTGTCTAATGCTTGGAGGCAAATACATTGGATGAAAAGGCCGACTGTTGGTTCCATGGTAACACTCGAATACAGTGGATGGTTTAGGAAAAGGGTCAATGATCATATTCCTAGACCAAGTTTGGAAAGTGCTCGACCAATGGAAGAATAGCTATAAATTGCCCCGTCGGAGTCGAAAATTATAAAGCAAGATTTTGAGAAGAATAGTTCCAAATTTGGGAGGAAGATCGAGCAGTTGGAAGAAGAAAAGATGCACTTGAATTTAGAAGTAGAGATTCAAAAGTCAGAGGCAGAAAAGCTATAGAAAAGGAAGGGTAAAGTTGAGGAAGATTTGGAAGGCTTGAAAACAGATTATAAGAAGCTGCGCTTATCAATGAGGACTGCGGGATTAGGAAAGACTTCAGAACAATGGCGCCAAGAGGTTCAAGAAAAAAGGGCTAAGGCAGATCAATAGGAAAAGAGGTTCCAGGAGACTCAAGCTCGGAATGAAGCCTTGGAAAGAAGTCTATCAGAGAGTAAGAATGAGAAAGACGAATTAAGGGCCAGAGTGGCGGAACTTGAGAGATCTCTGTGTTTATACCGGAATTTTAATTCTGTGACAGAGTTGAAAGAAAGCCTAAGTAAGATTGAGGAAATGAAAGGGAAAATAGAAGAGTTAGAAACGGCATTGCAGAGTTGTGAAATGAAGATTGAGTTCTTAGAGGCAAATGAGGAGCAATGGAAGAATCAACTTCATCACTCTCAAAACTAAGTTAGAAGCAGGGATTACATCATGAGAGAAGCTGTAACGTAAATTCGAGAAGTAGCTGACTACTTGCAGTCTTTGGCAGTGCAAGTAGATGTATTAAGTGTGAAGTACGAGTTGGAGTCAGATAGGGGACAGGAATTAGCTTCATTACTTAGGAAAATTAAGGCCATGAGTGTTAGGGCAAAGTCGTATTTGTAACTCAGTTATATGTAAAGAATTTTATTTTCTAGTAAAGTTTTCTAAAAGGAATTGAATCAGAATTGATGCCTCCTTTGCATTCATGCATTTGTATTACATTACATCATATGCATTAAAAATCATAACAAAATTCTAATTAATTAAAAATTATTTCAGTAATCTGGAAACCAACAAAAACACACCAAATACGCATCCCTACGGTATGGGAAAAAGACTAAGTCAATGGACAAAAGATTAGAAAAGTTAGAGCAAATGCAAAGGGATATGCAAGAACAAATGCAGGCGCAGGTGCAAGAACAGTTAACTAAGATTCAGCAAGAGATGAAAGAACAGATGATGGAGTCCCAAAGAGAAATGATGAGTCAGTTGTCCCAGTTGCTGATGAGAAGAGTGGATAAGGGAAAAGGTCCTATGGATAACGTTGGGGAAAATAATGAAGATCCTCGGTATCCCCCGGGTTTTACTCCAACACATGGGTAGGCACAACTAGAGATTAATTTATAGAAACCATCTGTTACGATCAGGCCTCAGGCCGGAGTATCGGTACCCATAAATTTTCAAGCTGGTTCAGGCTTTAACCCTGGTAACAACTCAAATAATCCAATGGTGCCTGATTTGGATGAAGTTGCGAAAGAGGAAAGGGCAATGGCAGAATCGCAGAAGCAACTAGAGGAGCGGTGTAAATGGCTAGAGGAAAAGGTCAGAGCAATAGAAGGTGTTGATAGACACCTGAGAATTGATGCAAAAGATCTGAGTTTGGTCTCGGACTTAGTACTGCCATACAAGTTCAGGATGCCAGAATTTGAGAAATACAATGGAATGAGCTGTCCTGAAGCTCATATTACTATGTTTTGCAGAAAGATGACAGGGTATGTTCATAACGATCAATTGTTGATTCATTGCTTCCAAGATAGCTTGGTAGGAGTAGCTGCTAAATGGTACAATCAGTTGAGTCGAAACAGGATTAGTTTATGGAGGGATTTAGCATAGGCGTTCATGAAGCAATATAGCCATATGACAGATATAACTCCTGATAGAATTACTCTGCAGAATATTAGAGAAGAAACCAAACGAAAGTTTTAAGCAGTATGCACAGAGGTGGAGGGAAATGGCCAATCAAGTTCAGCCATCGCTCTTAGAGAAAGAAACTACAATGCTCTTTATTAACACCTTAAAAGCTCTTTTTTTAACTCATATGCTAGGAAGTACCACGAGGAGCTTTGCAGATGTGGTTATGACAGGAGAAATGATTGAGAATGCCATAAGAAATGGAAGGATAGATGCAGGAGAAGGTGTTAAAAGATCTGTGCCACGAAAAAAAGAGAATGAAGTGAACAATCGAATGTGGGATATTCCAAGTCTGTTACTGTAAGTCAACCAAAAGCGATAACTACTGGACAAGGTTCATCACGGTAAGAGTCAAGAACCAGGCAGAATAATGAGAAGATTCAATTTACACCAATTCCCATGACAAACAAAGAGTTATATCAAAGTTTGTTCGATGCACATGTGGTGGCACTTTTTTATTTAAAGCCATTGCAGCCTCCGTTCCCTAAATGGTACGATGCTAATGCTTAATGTGAGTATCACGTAGGAATTGTGGGTCATTCATAGAAAATTGCACCACTTTTAAGAAGCTAGTTGAGAGATTTATCCTGATGGGTATTGTGAAATTTGATAATGCACCCAGTATTGAAAATCCACTGCCTAATCATACTGATGGCGGGGTAAATGCAGTAGATGGAGGTATTGGAAAAAGGACCAAGAGGGATATTTCAGAAGTAAAGATTCTTTTGAGACGGGTTTGGAAAGAGATGGCAAGAACGGGATTAGTTACTTCAAACACAGAAGGAAGTAATAATAGGATGGAGAATTATTGTGATTACCATCATAAAGAGAGACACAGGATCTAAGAATGTGAAGAATTCAGAGCTGTTATTCAGGGCCTGATGGACAACAAGGAAATGGAGTTTTGTGAAGAGATCAATGAAGAGGAGTATATATGTGCGTCGGAATCCACATCAAGTCCAAAAGTCAATTATCCTGTGGTCATTATCTCGCACCCTAAGAATGAAGCAGGAGTTCAAATGACGTCAAAGATTATAATTCAGAAGCTAGCAGTTTTTTCTTACAAGGATAGTAAACAGGTCCCTTGGAACTATGATTGTAATGTGACAATCCCGGGAAAGGAGAGTTCAGTCAACCCGTTAAAAGAGGACCAAAATATAGGTTCTCACACACATAGTGGAAGACAATATGATATAGAACCTGTGATGGGAAGAAATATGCTGGTCGAGCAAAAGAAAGGAAAGGCAGTTGAACTTGAGGTGCCTGTTAATAAACCCGTGAAAGAAGAAAAAGCTAGAGAATTTTTAAAATTTCTGAAACATAGCGAGTACAGTGTGGTGGAACAATTGCGTAAACAGCCGACCCGCATATCCATGTTGGCTCTACTCCTGAGTTCAGAGGTGCATCGGAGTGCATTGATGAAGGTGCTAAATGAGACATATGTAACCAACAATATTTCCGTCAATAAGTTAGATCGGTTGGTTAACAATATAAGTGCAAGCAACTTCATCATTTCCAATGATGATGAGATTCCGCCAGGAGGGATGGGATCTACTAAAGCTTTGCATATAACTACTAGATGTAAAGGGTACATGTTGCTAGGGGTATTGGTAGATAATGGTTCGGCACTAAATATATTACCTTTGTCCATACTAAACAAGTTACCTGTGGATAATTCTCACATGAAAGGTTGTCAGAACATAGTACGAGCATTTGATGGTACGGAGAGGAGAGTCATGGGAAGAATAGAGGTACCCTTGTTAATTGGCCCGACTACATATGAGGTAGATTTTCTAGTAATGGATATTAAGCCCTCCTACAACTACTTGTTGGGAAGACCTTGGATACACTCGGCAGGGGCAGTGCCTTCATCATTACATTAAAAGCTGAAGCTGGTATCAGAAGGACAGTTGGTAACAATAAATGCTGAAGAAGATATTATCGCAGCCGTAAGTAGTAATTCACCGTATGTAGAGACAGATGAGGAAGCCATTGAGTGTTCTTTTCAGTCTTTGGAGTTTGTAAATGCAACATTCATCACTGAGGGAAGTAAAATTTTGGAGCCAAAAATGTCCAAAATTACGATGATGGGTTTACAGTTGATGGTAGGCCGGGGAGCTGTACCAGGAAAAGGACTAGGAAGATGTCTTCAAGGAAGAATTGAAGTTCCAATGCTGAAGGACAAACAGGATCACTTTGGTTTGGGATTTAAGCCAGATGCAAGACAAATAAAAAAAGAACTAGAAAGAAGGCAAGAAAGAAGAAGAGCACGAGTGAGTGGTGGGGAAATCAAGTGGGAGCCCATGATAATTCCTCATATCTCCAAGTATTTTGTATCATGAGGTATTATTTATCCTAAATGAGGGATGTTGGAGAAAGAAAGAATAGAAGAAGTATTGGAAAATGTGTACATCAATGCCATATTTGAAGAAGAGGGGATTTCGTCAGATATTCGTCCATATGAGCCTGGGAGTGTTCTAGACAATTGGACCGCAGATGATCTTCCTGTAGTTTTTAGAGCTTACTCAGAGTAATGTTTGAAACAAACTTGTTGTTTTAAGTCTAGAAACAATAAATATTTCTTTGTGAAATAGGCTCATGTTCAAACATCATTATTTCAATGAAGTACATCTTTTGCAATCATTTTGAGTAAATATTATTCTTTTCACAAGCAATTGTGTTATTCTTTCTATCTAAATAATTATATTGATTCTTTCATTCAATCATTCTTTTATTTATAAACATATCATACAAAACAATAATTACCAAATTCATTCATTCTTTGTATATTTTTGCACATATAATAGGTCCCCAGGTATCAATATCATGAGTGACGCTGTTACTGACTCAAAATTACTATTCGAACAAGACATGTGTTTAGAAGGATCTCATGACTTTGAAGATGACAGAGATTGTGATTTATTTCCGGACTTGTTAAGGATGGTAGAACAAGAGGAAAAGTAAATTTTGCCTTATAAAGAAACTATAGACGTGGTGACTTTGGAAGAGGGAAAAGTTGTAAAAATTGGAACATGCATAGCTGAAGAAACAAAACGAGACCTTGTGGGGTTGCTTCAGGAATTCAAAGATGTTTTTGCATGGTCATACCAGGATATGCCCGATTTAAGCCCTGATATTGTAGTACATTGCCTTCCTATAAGAGCAGATTGTAAGCCAGTACAGCAGAAACTTCGACGAATAAGGCCAGATATTGTCTTGAAGATAAAGGAGGAAGTTAAAAAGCAGTTTGATGCGGGATTCCTTCAGGTGATCAAGTACTCAGAATGGATAGCTAATGTTGTGCCTGTTCCCAAGAAAGATGGCAAAGTACGAATGTGTGTGGATTACA
Organism: Gossypium anomalum; assembly: GCA_025698475.1. Classification (NCBI taxonomy): domain Eukaryota; kingdom Viridiplantae; phylum Streptophyta; class Magnoliopsida; order Malvales; family Malvaceae; genus Gossypium; species Gossypium anomalum. The sequence continues at coordinate 30,830,601 of CM046958.1, read as the reverse complement.
GAGATTTAAATAAGGCTAGCCCAAAAGATAACTTCCCTTTGCCGCATATTGATATGCTAGTAGACAATACAGCTGGCTACTCGTTGTTTCCCTTTATGGATGGCTTCTCGGGGTACAATCAGATAAAGATGCATCCCGAAGATATGGGGAAGACTACTTTCATAACCTTGTGGGGCACATTCTGTTACAAGGTAATGCCATTCGGATTAAAGAATGTTGGAGCAACGTATCAAAGAGCTATGGTGACTTTATTCTATGATATGATGTACAAGGAGATTGAAGTGTATGTTGACGATATGATAGCCAAATTTCGAACTGAAAAGGAGCACATCGAGGTGTTGAGAAAGTTGTTTACGAGATTAAGAAAGTTTCAGTTAAAGCTTAATCCAACAAAGTGTACCTTTGGGGCTAGATCTGAAAAGCTATTGGGCTTTGTGGTTAGTGAGAAGGGAATTGAGATTGATTCAGACAAAGTTCGGGTTATACAGGAGTTGTCTCCATCGCGCACCCAAAAAGAAGTTCGAGGTTTCCTTGGAAGATTAAATTACATTGTACGGTTTATTTCTCAATTAACAGAGAAGTGTGACCCTATATTCCGTCTTCTTAAAAAGTATAACTCAGGAGAATGAGATGAGGAATGTCAAAAGGCTTTTGATAAAATTAAAGAATATTTGTCAAGTCCTCCAGTGTTATCACCCCCAAGTTTAGACCGGCCGTTGATATTGTATTTGATAGTTTTTGGTAATTCAATGGGATGTGTACTTGGTCAACATGATGAGTCAGGAAGAAAGGAAAGGGCGATATATTACCTCAGTAAGAAATTCACTGAGTGTGAGTTGAGATATTCGCCAATTGAAAAATTGTGTTGCGCTTTGGTTTGGATAGCACAAAGATTGAGGCAATATATGTTGTATCATACAACCTAGCTAATCTCAAAGTTGGATCCTTTGAAGTATATGATGGAGTCAAATCCCTTGAATGGTAGGATGGCTAGGTGGTAAATTTTGCTTTCTGAATTTGACATAATCTACATGAGTCAAAAAGTTGTAAAGGGGAGCGCAATAGCAGATTTTCTGGCCAGCCGAGCTCTAGAAGACTATGGGCCCTTGAATTTTAACTTCCCCAATGAGGAGATAGTGTATGTAGCAGCCGCTGAAGAGGACACTATAAAAGGTCACTTTTGGAAATTGAATTTTGATGGAGCCTCAAATGCTGTGGGAAATAGAGTTGGGGCAGTTCTGGTATCCCCAGATGGAGATCATTATCCATTCACATGTAAATTAGATTTTGATTGTACGAATAATATGGCAGAATATAAAGCATGTATGATGGGGCTCAGGGCAGCTATAGAGCGTAAAATCAAGGCATTAGAACTATATAGAGATTCTGCACTGGTAATTTACCAACTTCGAGGTGAATGGGAGACAAGAGATGCTAAACTAATCAATTATAAAAGACTGGTGTTGGGGTTGGTTGAAGAGTTTGATGATATTACTTTCAATTATCTCCCGCGCGATGAAAACCAGATGGCAGATGCTTTGGCTACTTTGGCTTCCATGGTCAAAGTAAGCAGACAAGAAGATGTGAAGCCCATTCAGATGAGTATTTATGAGGCCCCGTCTTATTGTTATAATATAGAGGAAGAAGAAAGAGATGATCATCCTTGGTATCAAGATATATTGCGATATGTAAAAAATCGTGAATATCCAGACCAAGCCACGGAGAATGACAAAAGAATGTTGAGAAGGCTCGTTTGTGATTATGTTTTAGATAGAGAGATCTTGTACAAAAGAAGCAAGGATCAGGTATTGCTGAGATGTGTGGATGCTGTGGAGTCCAAGAAAATATTGGAAGAGGTGCACGAAGGTGTTTGTGGAACACATGCTAATGGGTTCACAATGGCCAGACAAATTATGAGGTTTGGGTATTATTGGTCCACCATGGAAGGAGACTGCATCAATTATGCTAAGAAATGTCACAAATGTCAAATTTATGGTGACAAGATTCATGTACCTTCCTCGCCTTTGCATGTTATGAATTCTCCATGGCCGTTTTCCATATGGGGCATGGATGTCATAAGACCAATTTCACCAAAGGCTTCAAAGTGGCATCGTTTCATTTTTGTGGTCATTGATTATTTTACCAAGTGGGTGGAAGCTGCCTCGTACGCCAATGTAACTAAATCGGCAGTCAGCAGATTTTTAAAGGAGGAAATTATATGTTGATATGGAATGCCTGAAAGGATTATATCTGATAATGCGTTAAATTTTAACAATAGCACAATAGCAGAGGTTTGCAGTAAGTTCAAGATCAGACATCATAACTCATCACCATATCGCCCAAAGATGAATGGGGTAGTGGAAGCAGCTAATAAAAACATTAAGAAGATTGTGGGTAAAATGACTGAAACTTACAGAGATTGGCATGAGAAGTTGCCATTTGCTCTCTAGGCTTATCGAACATCTATCAGAACTTCTACTGGGGCAACACCTTTCTCATTGGTTTATGGAATGGAAGCAGTCCTACCTATTGAAGTGGAAATACCTTCCCTTCGAGTTTTGTCAGAATTGAAATTAGATGAAGCAGAATGGATACAGTCTCGGTATGATTAGTTGAATTTGATTGAGGAAAAGAGACTAAGAGCTATTCAACATGGACAGATGTATCAAAAAAAAATGATGCGGGCTTATGATAAAAAGGTTCGCCTAAGAGAGTTTCATGAGGGAGATTTGGTTTTGAAAAAGATCCTTCCCATACAAAAGGATTTCAGAGGAAAATGGATGCCGAATTGGGAGGGGCCTTATGTGGTGAAGAAAGCTTTCTCTGGTGGTGCATTAATCCTAGCTGAAATGGATGGAAGAAATTTATCTAATCCAGTGAACTCAGATTTAGTCAAAAAGTACTACACTTAACAAGGGAATGAAGCCAAAGTGAAAACCCGCAAACAGCACTTTGAATACCGAAAAAAAAAGGCCAAAATGAAAACCCGCAAAGGGCGCTTTGAGACCAAACAAAAATGGAAAGGGCCAAAGTGAAAACCCGCAAAGGGCGCTTTGAGACTCAATAAATAAAAAAATAAAAAAATAAAAAATAAAAAGGAGAGGCCAAGGTGAAAACCCGTAAAGGGCACCTTATGATCAAAGGGGACTTGAGTTGAAAACCTGAAAAGGGCGGCTCAAGTATGGATCCAAAGTGGGAAGGCGGCGATCTTGCTATACTTGAATTAACAAGGAAGGGGGTATGTTGCATCTTAGGATATTAACAAAGTACTTTCGATCTCCTAAACACATGTCAAGTTTGAGTTGGTCTTCAAGAAGTTCGTACAGAGAAGCTCAGGTTGCGATAGCAGGGGTACCTGATCCTCATTTTATTCCTAGTAAATTGGTTTGCTTTGAATTATTCTTTCTTTTTTTTTAGGATATACAGTCCAAAATTAATGGCCATTATTGTTCTTTTGATGATTTACTTTGAACTCAAGTTCAATTCCATTCTTATTCATTATTACAATTTGATTGCAAGCATGTTGCATTGACATAATGATGAATGAACTAGTAATGTTTTCACAATAGAAGTTTTGCATATTACTTTAGGAGTTTCTAGATAATACAAGAATCTGAAGTGGAATAATTGTTTGGAATACGCTCAAGTTCAAGGATATATTTGACAAATCGCCCTCTTGAGATCTCTGCCCAAATGATGATGGGGCAAGATATAGTATTGATAACACAACTTTATTCTCGAGAAGAGGGAAATGACGTTTTGTATTCATACAAAGATAAAAAATACACATTTGGCTATAACACTTGAGGAGTGAGGTAGCAAATTGACCAAGAGGAAAACTCAACTAGGAGTTGCAATGTTTTGTCTCAAAAAGAGTAGTAGACAGGACATTGGAATTACAATGGGGCAAGCTTGCCAGACAAGATAGGTTTGTCTTTGGGATATTTCGTCAAGATGATGGTAGAGCAAACGCGTCAGTAACAGCATATTAATGAACAATGAGTGACGATACCCTAAATTATTAAAAGAGAATCATCTTCATTTCTGCATATATCATTCATAATACATTTAGTTAGGAGCATTGGGTTCATTTCAATCATAGCATCCAAATTATTTGGCATAAGCATGAGCATATAAAATGGAGTCTACAGCATAGGTTCCCCAGAGGACAGTGTAGCAATATTGGTAATAATTGAAGATCTTATCTCCCTAAAGTTACAGTGGAGTAGATTTTCGCAGATGGTGAATCTTATCTCCATGTATCAGCAATGGAGCAGATTTTACCACCAGCCTTATCTCTCTGAGGTAGCAAGATAGTAGGTTGAAGGATGAGCCTTATCTTCCTGATGTAGCAAGGAAGTAGACTGAGAATTGAAGATTTTATCTCCTTGAGATTGCAGTGGAGTAGATCTTCAAAGATGGCTAATCGTATCTCCATGTATTGGCAATGGAGCAGATTTTACCACCAGCCTTATCTCTCTGAGGTAGCAAGAGGGCAGGTTGAGGAATGCGTCTTATCTTCCTGAGGTAACAAGGAAGCAGACTGAAGATTGAAGATCTTATCTCCCTAAGTAGTAGCAAAATAGATCAAAGATGGCGAATCTTGTCTCCATGTATTGGCAATGGAGCAGATTTTAGCCACTGACCTTATCTCTTTGAAATAGCAAGAGAGCAGGTTGAAGAATGAGTCTTATCTTCCTGAGGTAGCAAGGAAGCAGACTAAGAATTGAAGATTTTATATCCCTGAGATTGCAGTGGAGTAGATCTTCGCAGATGGTGAACCTTACCTCCATGTATCGGTGATGGAGCAGATTTTACCACCAGCCTCATCTCTCTAAGGTAGCAAGAGAGCAGGTTGAAGAATGAGTCTTATCTTCCTGAGATAGCAAGAAAGCAGATTGAGGATTGAGGATCTTATTTCCCTGAAGTTGCAGTGGAGTAGATTGAAAATGTTGAATTTTATCTCCATGTAGCGGCAATGGAGTAGATTCAACCTATCAACCTCTTCTTCCTAAAGATGTTTGGAAAAGAAGAGCGCCAAAAAGCCAAAATTCAACAAGACTGGGCAAAATCGGTTCTTTTGAGGTCTTTGCTCTATTCCCGTTACACGTTAATGAGCAAAAAGCGGCAGCTGTAGTCAACCAATTTTGCCCGGGCCCTTTTAAAATATTAAAATAAGCCAAACAAATAAGTTCAGGTAAATTAAAAACACACACATAAATAAAGAATCCAAATTCAGAAGTCCAATTTCCAGTTACAAATATTTGGGCCAAAATAACTTAAACCCAAAATCCTTTAATATAGACCCAACCCAATTACCAAAGTAATCCGTGACCTAGTAAGTCCTAAAATCCAATTCTAATAAACCCCTAGCCCAAACCCGAAGGAGCCCAAAAGAAAAGAGAATTTCAGCAGCCGAGAATTCTAGAAGCTCCTGGAATACACTTGAGGGGCATCAGAGGGTCGGCCTCCCACGTGAAATCCTCGCGTGTGGCCTTCGTGTCATTGGGTCATCTCTTCCATACGGCCGTTCCTGCAAAGAATACACGAGAAGAAAAAGATAACTGAATTCACAGCAAGTGACAGCAATAAAAATGTAATTTTTATTTTTCTTTATTTCTGTAAATTCTGCTATAAAAGCCGTTGAATGTACTCTAAAAAACTTACACACACTGTACGCATATACACGCACAGAATAGAGAAAAAGCAATTAAAAATTTGCAAAGGTGATCTCAAGTTTTCTTTCGTTCTCTCTTGTAATTTCATTTTTCTTGTTTGGTTTAGATCGTCTTTTAGTAGGTAAATCGACACCAATGAGATCCCGAATACTTTAAGATACAAAAGTAGGGGCGAGGGGTCGAGTGGTGTTGAATCTCTATTTTATGAACCTTTCTTTGTTTTTTTAAAAAAAAAATGTGTGAGATTCGAAGTTTTATTTTTCTCAAGTAAAAAAAGAGAAAGAAAATACTTACTAATTTCCTTAAGGCGTGGTCGAGCACCTACAGCAGCAGAATCGGAAATTGTTTTGCGTGCTGCTGGACACCAAATCTGATGGTGATTCGGCTGTTTGCAAAAGGAACCCTAGCATATTTAATTTTAAGGCTGCTGGTTTTTGTTAACATGGATGGGCATTTGAAAGGAAAAGAAGGGAAAAAGGGTTTAAAATGGTCTGAAATACAAAACGGTGCCGTCCATTACCATAAAGGTCTGCGCGTTGGCCCGAATAGTAAAATGGATCTGCGCCATGTTGTGTTAATGGGGAAATTGCGTGCTGAATCCTCCCCTTGCGCACAGCCTTCAATTTGTGCCAAATGTGCCTACCTTATGTTTCAAAATTTGGCCTGCTAGTTTGTGCGTTGTTTCACTTGGATCTGCGGTTCATTGTAGCATTGTGTGCGCGAGATATTTACTAATCCAGTCCCCATACATTTATGCACTTTGAGCATTGGTCCATGTTATGATCACTTTATTTGCAAATTATCCTCCCTATTTTATTGCAATATTAATTTGGTCTTATAGCTGTACAATTGGTTAATTTAAAATATATTTAATATGTTTATGCATTAATCCATGTTAATATTTTAGTTTGGTTACATTTGTATGATTGTTTTGAGGTTGTTCATATATTTTCACCGTATGTGTCCAATTTCTTCAAATATTATATATATAATGGTATACTAATTGTTCTCATTAAATTTTTTATAATAACTATTATTTTGGAATGTTTAAAATTCTTTTTACATTATATTGTTTAAATACCTTATTATAAAGTGTTGTCAAAATATTTATATATTGATACGTAGGTTATTTAAGATACTCCTTGATTTATGACACATTTAAATGTTTTTATGTTCATATGATATTGTTTCAAAACTCCATCTTTGTATTTATAAAATTGTTATTTTAAAATATGTCTCCATATTATGTTATCCAAGTATGTTATTTAGTATTTCTTCTAAATATTTTTGAGTAAAATGGTATGTATATAATTTATATGATAATATAATTTCACATGTAATTGTTTTTATATGTATGTTTTTTAAATAGTAAATCTATTATGTGTACTACACCTTGCCATGCATTATTATTTCTTCAAATTCAATGTATTCTTTAAGTTATCATCAAGCATACGTTTAGCACTTATATTTAGCTTGCATACATTATTAAAGCAATATTTTTTTAAACATATAATTTTTAGCAAATTTGTATATAATTGCGGTTTTTTATGTTATTTATTATATATATAATTTATGCTAACTTTAAGTTAATTTTATAATTCATAGTTTTTTTCTATATTATTTTAATATTCAATTATTTTAAAAAAATGTCTTCACCTGTATATAACACATATTAAAATTGTTTTTACTATAATACATGTTAGTAATTTCATATAGCTTTATGTAAATATTTTTATGTATATATATTTTCCCTTAAAGTTGTTTATGTGTATAATATATTTCTTTTTAAGGACCACATTTTAAATTGTACAATTTACTTATTGTGTATATTTTCATATTTTATTATCCTTATGTATGTATTATTTATATGCTCCATCACTCTAAATCAATTTGTTACATGTAAAATTATATATATCACTAAATTTATGTGTAAATATAGTTTTGCCTTTTGTATATGACCTTGTTTTTTTTAGAAATTTTTGTTACATATATAACTTATATATTTACTTTGTCTCTTTCATACATTATTAATTTCATTTTTTTACAAAATAATTATACCCAATTTTACTTGTATATACATGTTTCATAAATTTATTATGTATATTATTTTATATCATGTATTGTCATTCCTTCATATTTAATACATAATTTAAGTTATCATGTGAATTATCAATTTTTGAATGAATTTGTGTTTTAAATATTTTATATATAATTTGATTTGAACTTTTTATTTTATAATGACTATTTCAATAAACACGTATCCCAAGTTTTTATGCAAATTTGCCAACTTATATATATATATATATTATGTGATCATTAATTCACCATTATGTTGAAAATGTCTTATATTAATTCCCAATTCCATTTTGTTTCATACATATTTTTTTGTGCATCATTTTATTTTGTGTCATGTTAATTATCGTGTATATTATTTTTGTATTAATTATTCACTATCCATGCTTAAAGAATTTTTGGTTACATTATACTTAGAATGATTGTATATAATTGTTAGATGTATTAAGTGAGGTTTATTGTACTTTGTGTATATTATTTCATATTCATTAACCCTTTTTATATATATATATGTCTTGTTACAATGCATTAAGTATTTCATCTATTTTAAAACAAATAAACATGTTTTTGAGTAAATTTTTAATTTCCTTTATCATTCAAAAATTTTGAAATAAGGCAATATCTAATATTTGGGGAATTCGGAAAATCATGCTCAATTGTACTGGGTATGACTTTTCCGGTGAACTAAATATTTGGATAACCTTTTATAATTTTAATGTATGAGTTTTCAAAAGTCAAAAATTAATCGCGTTTTTAAAGGTATAAGGGATCGTATCCAACCGTGCTGGGTATGATACTGCATATCTTTGAAACGAGAGATTTTTTTCTACTAATTTGAACTATTCAAGCATTTTAAAAAAAATCATACTTTGAAAAATCTTTTCTTTTAAGACCTTTTGGTATAAGGCAGCATCAAATCAATTTGGTGCCAATTTTTTGGCGTCATGAGGGTGCTAGCCCTTCCTGATGCGTAACCGACTCCCGGACCCATTTCATTTGATTTTACATGAACCAAAATTATTTTTCATTGAATAAAGTGTTTTAGTAGGTGGCCCAATCACACCTAAATCAAAAGATTGGTGGTTACTCCACATTTTTGTTTTCAAAGCCGATTCCCATTGTTTTCAAAATGAAAAGGGTTTCGACAATGTGAAATTTGTAATAGCTTGTTTTTCTGTGGTGTCATAAATAGTGGTTTTGGGACCACAAATCTGACGAGTGAGTTTACATATATTATTATTTAATATTTACGAGTCAAATATAGTATAATATTAAATTTTTATATGATAAATTTTGTTAATTGAATGAATAGTTAAGTACAAGTGACTTGTCTTTAAAGTCAAGTGGTTTTGAAAAATGAGGTATGTCGCCTATGCAAAGGGGTTAAGGGGAGAAGCCCCCTTCGTGGGTCCCGCTGCCCAAACAACAGTTGTAAATTTTTATCAAAATCATAATATTTCAAAATAAAATATTTTCAAACTTTGGATCTATGTGTGTTCTTATTGGAACACCTTCTGTTCCTTATTTTTTAATGTTACCAGCAAGTTAACTATTAACTTTGAATAACAAAAATCCCATTGCCTCAAGATAGATTTGTTAACACTTAACAAATAATATATTAGGTCAATAGGAATTAAAATCAATGATTAAAACTTAATAAGAGATTGAGAGGAACAAGTTATCATGTGTTAAATAGATTACATACATGGTTTATTAAACAGATTACATGTATTAAATATACATGAAACAAATTGAGCAAATAAATCATATAACATGTATTGTTGGAAAAACAGTTATGTAAAACGCAGCGGACAATAAATAGGGAAAAACCAAAGTTTTAAAAAATATTCCAAAACAGATCTTGGTTGTGATGTCTAAAGTAATAAACACTTAATCAAAATTGTACCTTTTTGATTCGTTTAGGATGAGCGATTTGACCGAGTAGTCTTCTTCGCCATCCTCAAGCTCACGTCTGCCGAGTGTGGGCTCGCTTCGAATCAGAAAGATTTTCACAAAAATTACCAGTGAGGTAATTTTGCAACTTCTCTAAACTATTGGGTCAAGTTGTAAATCAGAAAAATATCTCTAGAAATTTTCTAGAATAATCTCTTTAGAGAATTTTCTCTTTATAACTTTTTCTTGAATTTAATTGTGTGTAAATAATGATCCAATACTCTCTTCATATAGGGAAGAGATTAGAGAGTTCAACTATGATTAAACTTAATCACTTGAATGTTAAATTAATATAGATAAATATTATATTAAATTTAATATTAAATCTTATTAAAATAATAGAATGCTTATCTTGTAGATAAACATTAAATTAAATTTAATATTAAAGTATTAAAATAATGTTATTTTTGGAATAATTAATTTGAAATCAAATTCTCGGGTAGAGTCAAATTAGAAGTGTAACTCTTCCACTGCTCAACCACCAAAGACCAACCACCGTAGGCCACCAAGAGGCCGCTGTCCTAGCCACCGGTATCGCTGTGTCCAGTGATGCAGGTGCGACACCTTTATGGCACCCCGAGTTGGTCTGGATATTGCTGGTTCGATCTGGGACAATGATGACTTGACCGGTCCGATCTAGCCACCGGTTGGACCGTCGACTTGGTTTCACATATCGGGCCCAGTTTGACTAGTTTTTGGCTCTTGGTCTTGGTTTTTGCACCCGGGCCCAATTTACAATCTCAGATCCAATTTTCCAGTTCAATTACCCATTGAGGCAATTGTTTGACTTAAAAATTAATTTCTAAAAATATCATATTAATTTTAACTAATTTGATTAATTTAATTTTACTTGATGAAAATTAATTTTCCAAAAATCACTTAGATTTTCCAAATTAATTTTTCAAGAAAATTCTTTAATCAAATTCTCTAGTTGAATAATTCTTACGACCACCTAATTTAATTCCACATCTAATAAATCAACTCAATAAAATTATTCCCGAAGTCATAGAATTTTCTTCTAATTCAAATGCAGTCCAATCGAGCTTTTGTTGAGTTAGTAAAGGGACCAATCGAACATATACAATTAGGCTCTAGTGACTACAATTATGTCCAGAAGCATCGTTCTCATAATTCACAATTAATTAATCATGGAGCCAGTCCACAAGAAGTACCATGATTGAAAACTCCTTATTGTATACACTTTACGAAAGCAATTCATCCAATTGCTTTGTCCAATGATCTCGTCATGTGTGTGTTACCCTCATATGATATCCTTGATTCCTTTGAGTTAAATTCGTCCATTTCATTGTCAGCATTGTGTCTTCTTAATGATTAATATGATCACTGTCAACAAATGACTGTGAGAAATTGCTTGTTCGAGAAAAAGCAACCCGTGGCCACATTCCATATTTATCAATCTAGGCCAATGAGAGGATACCATTAACTTTTTAATTGAGCTATGAATTCTACTGTTTCTAGTAAAGCCATGCCATACACAAGTCATGTACCCAACATACCGACTATGGGCTCGATCATCTTTAGAGCATAAGCCTCCACTTATATCAAAGCACATGAGTTGCATATGCATGGTCAGTGACTAACTCAGGATTTAGGTAAATCACACCATGCATGTCACAAGTGAATTAATTCACAAACAGATTCAGAATTAATTCATTTTGGCTCCAGTCCAATGTATCATTCTACCAATGAATACATCTATGTCTCTACTCGTGGAGTCAACTGCTTCGATAGCCAATACTAGCCATCTCTTCAATTGAAATTATAAATGACATAATAATCCTTCTCAGTATTTGAATCAAATGCTCACTTTGATTTTTTTACGGGATTACAGACTCATTTAGATTATCTACTGAAGTAAGTCTTCTTTCTCACAATGTAAACATTCTTTACAATGCCACTTATCGTCAGTTTGAACTTTAGACAATCAATGAGCTATTATTTGCTTGTCACAATTTTGCTATGCATGCAAAATATAAAAGACATTAATACGAAAGAGATAATAGTGAAATGTGAAATTAACTTTATTTATTTATTCATCATTCAAATAAATAGAAAACAGTTACATGTTTACTACAATATAGGAACATTTCCCAACATGTACCTCATGCAATTGCATCAAAAAATAAATTTAATCCCAAATCCATATTGTACACGTGGCTCTAATACGGCTATTGGATTGTCGGTATGCTCCGTGGCGCAACGAAAAAATTATTTCAACGATCGTCAACCCAGGATCTATGTACGAGGAACGAATCGGGTTGAAACAAGGGTCGAAAAATATACCTTTCAAAACTAAAAAACGATGAATGACGTTGTTGATAGGATCCCTTTTAGAGATGTCGATTCCAAGCCGTAACAATAACATCTCAGCCTCTACATAATCCACCTAGTGAAAAAATGAACATCAAAATTCTCTTGAACTTTTCAGAGAGATTTTCAAGAATGGTTGCTAGGCCTTTTCTTATTTTTGTTTTTTTAGTAACCCTAATACACTAAAGGATTCATTTGCTTTTATTTAATTTGATATCATATATCAGAAAATAAAAATGAGATTATTCCCCTTATTATTAGAGAAACAAATGGAAAGTTAGGAAAAATATTATATTCTTTACAAAAGAATATCACTTTCCATGTCCTTTTATATTTTGACCAAAATTATTATTCTAATTGTTTATATTAATAATTTCAGTAAAATATATAATTAATATTTTGTATGAATCAAATTTAGATATTAATTTTATCTATGATCTCTATTTGTGTACAACAAGTTTGTACATATAATGTGTTTAATATTTAACTATCAAATTAAATTAATTCAACAATTAATTTAATTCATGTGACAGCTACATACAATACCAAATGTATTTGGAATCTGTTTGCTTCAAGTATAGGGTGTGACCCTGTAGGCTATTGTAATGTTGGTAGTAATATTAGAACGTTTCTAACATTACAAGCAATGAGTGGCATCTAGCATTGCATCACTGCTGGCCAAGTTACAAGAAGTCGTAATTCGACATAACCTTTCTATGATAATCTTTTCATGTATTATATCCATTTATCCTTAATATTTAGATTAGACACTAATCATGGAATAGTCACGCTCGTATAGTTCAATCTCATATTTCTTGAATTTTTGGGTAGACTACAATAAGCAAATAAGTGTGATATCTCATATCAACTTATTCAAGCATGCCCATGCATTTCTGGTCTCACTCCATTAAGAGGCCTAAGATATTGCTCCCATTATATAGGAGGGATAAATCCTATCTTGATCAACCATATCCCACTACGTGGATTGTGGTATATCCAACATCAGCCTTTATAGCACAACCTGTTACGTTATCCATTTGATTGTATCAAAATATACGACTCACGATGTTGGGACAATGATAATCTCAAGTTTAAGGATCATATACATAGTTACCACTATGAGTAATATTTGTGAATATTATATAATAATCCAATAAACATACTTATGGTAGGTCAGTCCAGTATGTTGGTCTCTATCACATATTCATGTATTGATTTTGATATCCCTATGTCAATGACAACACTTTGTCATCAATCAACTACACTTTAGTCTCAATGCATTATCATTGTCCAAGCCCACAATAATACTCGTCTAAGGACCTTTTTAAGAATGGTCATATTGTTCTTAGGACTTTATTATTAACCAATTTATTTATACACATAGAAATAAAAACTGAAATAACAATGACAGTGCCTTATATTAACAAACAAGGTAAAATGAGTATGTGATTACAATAAACTCATGACTAGTCTTTGGGCATACTTTAACAACTTTAAGCCAAATTTTTCTTTGAAATTCGTGAATGATTTCGTACATAGATAGAAGACACATTATTTAATTACACAATTTGATCCTTTTTGGAGAATACCCTTTTTCTTCTAATAGTTACAGACAAATAACCTTATTCAATTTACCAGACATAACCCTTACTCAGATTTGTTCTTTAAGTCTAATTAACCCATTCTTTGTATTCGACTCATGCTTTGGCACATTCTAGTTTCTCTATTATTGTCTTAAGATCATGCAGGATACACTATAACATTTCATATGAAGCTCGCCATAAAGGAAGCTCATTAGAATATTTCATCGAAGATGTAACATGATACACTAAAGGGGCTTTTCCTCTTGAGTTCATTACAAATATCATTCTTTCAAAGTTTGTCGTGAATACCATTTCTTTCTCTAAGGGTTCTCCATAGAGGAGTTTCCTTTAGATGGTTACCAGAAATGTCATTCTTTAGAGTGTGCCACAAAGACATTCCCTTCATAGATAGCCACAAATGCTTCCTTTTTCTAGCGTGTTCACGATAGGGATTCACCTAGACTCACGTTTCATGAGGTTTGCCCCTCATCACCCTTGTTCATTCAGAGAACCCCTTTTATGTAATCACCTTCATTTAGTTCTTTTCCATATGATGCCATAGCCCAACTATGGTCTTACACAATATGGTGCCATTGCCATGCACTTTTCCTTTCAGAGATTTATATCAAAGATAGTGTTTTTAGTCCCGACAGACCCCTTTAGACTCCACCACGGTGAGTAGACGTAGACTCATTAGTCAGACTCTTCATACATTGGTATCATTCAATACTCAACACTCGATTCATACAAACACCCAAATTGTTACACATCTCATCACATTTTTCAAGACTTGCCCATACAACCATACTTTAACTTCAGGACACACTCCACTTACTTAAACTCATCAGATTTCATACATACTACACATGTAAAATCCATCAAACATACATACAATAGAATCATTATCATACCATACTTTTCTAGTTCGGTTACATAATTTAATCACCATTCATAGAAACACTCACAAGAATAATATACAAGTAGAAGTCAGCTTAGGGACTCACCTTACACCCACAACAATAGCTTGATCTCCAGATCCAAACACCCATCATAAAATCTCATCAATTCATTATTGATAAGACATAGGGATATAACTTTTATCATCATCTAAAACCTAGATAACTTCCATGCAACACCTTACTTTCTCATTTCACTATTTACGCACATAAAACAAACATACTTTTTCAGAAGTCAACATCCAAGTCCATAATACTTACCCAAATTATGAAACAACCTTCTACATGAACTCTGTGATACGATCTCGAGTTGTAAAAGTGTTTGAGTCGTAGTTGTGCCCGATCGTTAAGATAGAGAAGTATCACTTTTGTTGGAGTTGATAGATGTTCTGCTAAGTTTATGTGCAAAAAGAAAAGGTTCAATGGATTAAGAGTAAGGGTATTAGTTCGGCTAGGGAATAGAAACAAATAAAATAAGGTGAAGAATGAACGGATAAACGAACTTAAGGTCAAGAATGAACCAATACTATGAAAAGTATTCACCTGAAACTTATATGACACTTAAGGTGATGGAATTTGTTAAAAATAACCTTGACCCACTATCTATATCGAGATAGGAACCAGAGGTATGTTGGATGAATGCCACACTCGGTTTAAGAGTGATAAGTTCAAAGAAACAAGAATGACGCCACTAGCAAACTAGAGAAGCCAACTTGAGTCTTAAACGAAATTTTAGAGTTGAATTAAACTTACAAAGTTATAAAAATTCATTCAAGTAGCAAAAAATATATATTACAACTTAGGAGCCTCATATTTATAGGCTCAAATACTAGGCTAGTCGAATAGTCAAATAGAAAACTGAATGGTCAACTTATGTGCAGCTTAAATGAGTTGAATCTTCTATGAAGTTTCCAAGCAAGTTCCTCGAAGCTTCTCCAACATTGTTGATGCCAATGGACAAGTCCTTTGCTGATTCCAATCAGCTAGAATTAAATAAAAATTAATTGAAGAGTTGAATGGAGCTGATTGGGACTAGCTAGGTTCGGCCAAGGGGTGTGAAAGGCTTTAATTGAGCTACTTTGATCAGCTGAATGGTCTTGAAGATTTTAATGGTATCTTGAGTACTCCAGTGGCCATTAGGTGTGAAAGCCGAATGTGAGTAGCCCTTTGTATGTGAATGCACAAAACCAAACAGCCATGACATGTGAAAAGAACCTCTAGCAATGTGAAAATAATTAAGCATCTAGATGGTCAGCTTGGGAAGAGAAATCAACAGCTCTTTTGGCCCTTGGCATACACGAAGAGGTGCTTGGAAGAGCTGAACCATCAGCACACCATATTCATATCGTCCAATGTATGTAGCTGCACCAATTTAATTAAGTAATTAGTTAGTTTTAAGACATATGAAATTCAGCAGCAGCTGGGACATATTAAAAACAATCATAAAATTTGACTGGACAAATTAAATTGTAACATGAAATAAATTCGTCCTAAAATTAGACACAATAAAATAGCTAATAAATATGTATTAAACTAAGACACATTTAAAACATAATTAAAATGTCCAGATTTTATACACATTAAAACACAACTTAAATATTTGAGCTGAACTAACTAAATTAACTAAAAACATTTAATTTATTCCAGCAACTAAAGAAATGCATAAATTAAACCGAGCTAGAATTGAGCTCATTGAGCTAAGTTTGAGCTTAGTTCAGCTTGCAAAAGATTGCGAGGTGCACTCGTAGGGTTGGTCCAAGCTCTCTCAATGTGTCCAGCCAAAGTCTCGCCCCACACTAGATCTACTAAGGCTGAAATAGCCTCTTTGGAGTGCTTGGCTCGTGCTTGGGTGATAGGACCTTGAGGAAGCTCCAAAGGCTCCTTGCTCGAGCTAGGTATGACTCAAGGCGTGGCCGTATCATCCTCCCTCTTCAAAGCGACTTGTCCTCAAATCGGAACCTACTTCAAAAGGAGATAAATCAGACACATTAAAGCTTGCACTTATATTATACTCACCCGGTAGGTCGAGTCGATAGGAATTTTTGTTGATTTGTTCCAAAACTTGGAAGGGACCATTTCCATGCGGTAATAACTTAGACCTTCGTTGGGCTAGTAATCGATCCTTTCTCATGTGAACCCAAGCCCAATCGTCGGGTTTGAACACAATTCTTTTTCGGCCCTTGTTTGCCTTTTGCATGTAACTCTCGGTCCCTGCTTCAATGTTTGCTTGTACCTTTTGGTGCAACACCTTCACATACTCGGCCTTTTCCCTAGCATTTGCATGAGTAAGTTGATCATTAGGTAAAGGCACTAGGTCTAATGGATTCAAAGGATTAAATCTATAAACTATTTCAAAAGGAAATTATTTAGTTGTCGAGTGAACGAATCAATTATATGCAAATTCGATATGCAGCAAACACTCCTCCCACGACTTTAAATTTTTTCGAATGATGGCCCACAACAAGGTAGATAGCACACAATTGACCACCTCCATTTGGCCATCCGTTTGGGGGTGACAAGTGGTTGAAAACAGTAACTTGGTCTCGAGCTTCACCCACAACAATCTCCAAAAATGGCTTAAAAACTTTGCGTCCTGATCAAACACGATTGTTCTCAGGATGCCATGTAGTTGAACAATTTCCCTAAAGAAAAGATTTGCAATATGAACAGCATCGTCAGTTTTTGTATAGGCTATAAAGTGAGACATTTTTGAAAATCGATCAATAACGACATAAATAGAGTCCTTTCCCGTCTTTGTTCTAGGCAATCCAAGGACAAAGTCCATGGATATGTCCATCCAAGGCGCTTCAGGTATAGGCAGTGGTGTGTACAGCCCATGTGGTTTAATATTTGATTTGGCCCTTTTTCAAGTCAAACAATGATCACAAACGCGTTTGACGTCTCTTTTCATCCTAAGCTAATAAAAATGGTCTTGGAGCATCGTCAACGTCTTTCCCACTCCAAAGTGGCCCATGAGGGCCCCGCTAGGTGCCTCGTTAACTAGCAAGTCCTGAATGGAACTTTGTGGGATATACAACTTAGCTTCCTTAAAGAGGAAGCCTTTGTACCTATAGAACTTATCAACAACCATATTTTCATAAGTAGCAAACATTTCACCAAAGTCATCATCAGAAGCATGTAAGTCTTTCAGGAATGTAAAACCAAGCAAGTTAGAGTCTAAATATGACAAAAGTGTATACCTTCTCGAAAGTGCATCAACCATTATATTATCTTTACCTTTTTTATATTTGATGACATAGGGAAATGATTCTAAGTATTCTACCCATTTGGCATGTCGTTTGATCAACTCGTGCTGGCCTTTGATGTGCTTTAATGCCTCATGCTCAGAGCGAATCACGAACTCCTTCAGCCACAAATAATGCTGCCAAGTCTCTAGAGCTTAAATGAGAGCATACATCTCTTTGTCGTAGATTGGGTAATTTAGCATGGATCTGTTCAAATTTTCGCTAAAGTAAGCGATAGGCCTTCCGTCTTGAGTTAACATAGCCCCGATTCCCACACCTGATGCATCACATTCAATTTCAAAGGTTTTAGAAAAATCAGGTAGTGCAAGTATATGAGCTTTAGTAAGACAATCTTTAATAACATTAAAAGATTTTTCTTGCTCTTCGGCCCAATGGAAAGCTGAATTCTTCTTGATGGTGCTTGTTAATGGTGCAACCAAACTGCTGAAATTGGGTACAAAGCGCCTATAGAAGCTTGATAAGCCATGGAAGCTTCTCACTTGGCTGATACTTGTTGGTCTCGACCACTCTTGAATAGCCTTAATCTTTTCTTGTTCCACCTCGAGTCCTTCTGAACTGACCACTAAACCTAGAAAACTAACTTTGTCAGAATAAAACGGGCACTTTTTAAGATTGGCATATAAGGTCTCCTTTTGAAGAACCTCCAAAACAGACTTAAGATGCATTACATGCTCATCTAATGACTTGCTATAGATAAGAATATCATCAAAGTACACAACACAAAACTTACCAATAAACGATCATAACACATAGTTCATAAGTCTCATAAAAATACTAGGGGCGTTGGTTAGGCCAAATGGCATGACCAACCATTCAAACAAACCGTGTTTCATTTTAAATGCGGTCTTCCATTCGTCACCTTCTTGCATATGAATCTGATGGTACCCACTATTGAGATTGATTTTTTAAAACAACTTGGCACCACTTAGCTCATCGAGCATGTCATCTAGGCACGGTATTGGATGCCGATAATTGATGATGATTTTGTTTACCACATGATAGTCGACACATATACGCCATGTCCCGTCCTTCTTTGGCACCAACAAAACTAGTACGGTGCATGGACTAAGGCTCTCTCAGATGTAGCCCTTTTCCATAAGTTCATTGACTTGCTATTGAAGTTCTTTGGTCTCTTCAAGATTAGTCCAGTATGCTGGTCAATTTGGAATAACAGCTCCGGGCACAAAATCAGTTTGGTGCTCGATCCCACAGATGGGTGGCAACCCACTTGGGACTTTTTTCGGAAAAACATTTTGAAATTCTTAAAAAAGAGACAAAATAGAAGAAGGGAGGGTTCCAGTTAAGTCGTTAGTATTAAGCAAATTTTCCTTGTACATAAGCACAAGGACCGGTTGTCTCATCAAGAATGCCTTTCGAACATCACTTCCTTTTGTAAATACATTCAATTTGTCAAACTCTTTTTCTTTTTTTTTTTTATCTTTTTCTTTTTCCTCCCTCTCTTCACTTTCCTTACTTTTTCCTCTCATTTTTCCTTTCTTTTTTTTTCAATTTTCTTTTCTTTTTCATTCTCACTCTTTTCTTTTTCTCTCGCTTGATCAATGGAGTTTTTCAACTTCACTTGGTCCTCGTAAACTTGCTTCGGCGTTAATGGTTCTAAGGTCACGATTTTGCCTAAATGCTTGAAAGTATACCTATTGGTATACCAGTCATGGATGACTCATCTATCGAATTTCTAAGGACGTTCGAGCAACAAATGCCCCGTGTGTATTGGCACAACATCACATAACACTTCACCCGAGTACTTTTTAATAGAAAACGCCACAAGCACTTGTTTGGTCACCTTTAGTTCACCTCTATCATTGGGCTATTGGAGTTTGTAGGGGCTGGGGTGCTTGGTGGTCGGTAGCTCCAATTTTTCCACCATGAGAGTGCTAGCCACATTAGTGCAACTCCCACCGTCGATAATCATGCAACAAACCTTCCCTTGAACTTGACACTGAGTATGGAAAATATTCTCTCTTTGCTGCTTATTTTCCACACATTGGAGACTTAGACTCCTTTTGATTACAAGGAGTTTGCCATCAACAGCGTACTCTAACTCTTCCTCCTCATCGGTGGTAGCATCGGGCTCGTTTTTGTTTTCCTCTGATTCAGTTTCTCTGTCTGCACGAACCACCATATTGCTACGTTTGGGACATTGGCTGGCGATATGCCCCCTCCCGAGGCACTTGAAACACTTGATATCCTCGTTTAGTTGGAAAATGGCTCAGTCGCCTTGCCTTTGCTAGTGTCGCCAATAGGCTTACTCGTCTTGCCTGGCACCATTTGCTCTTTGGCATGGCTTGGTGGGTTGTTATTGCTAATTCCTTGGCCTTATTTTGAAGTACTCGTGGTGGAATAACTTCGAATAGTGCCTTTTCGCTTGAGTTGTTTTTCCACCTTGATGGCCATGTACACCATGTCCACGACTTCAGCATAGTGCTGAAGCTCCACGATGTTGGTAATGTCTCACTTGTGACCGGCTAAAAAATGTGCCATTGTTGCCTCACGGTCTTCTTGGACATCCCCTTTTACAAATACAATCAATTTCTCACACTCACGATCGGGCAAACTATTACGACTCAAATTAACATCAACCGAGTTCGTATCAGTATTGACCCAAAACTTATAACAACACTTAAGGTGGATAGAAAGATAGGTAAACCATGACCCGCTATCTATATAGAGATAGGAACCAATCGATATAAGGGTAAACGCCACACTCGAGGTTGAGTGATAAGTTCAAAGAAAGAAGAAAGACACCACTAGCAAGCTAGATAAGTCTACTTGAGTCTTAAACGAAATAAGAGAGTTGAATAACTCAAAAATGTTATAAACATTCATAAAAGTATCAAAAGTCTAAATTACAACTAATGAGCTTTATATTTATAGCTCAATACATAAGCTAGCTGAATGGTCACTAGGATAACCTAATACGATCTCGAGTTGCAGAAGTGTTCGAGTCGTAGTTGTGCCCGATCATTAAGTTGGAGAAGTATCGCTTTTGTTGGAGTTGATGGATGTTCGGCTAAGTTTACGTACAAAAACAAAAGGTTCAATGGCTTAGGAGTAAGGGTATTAGTTCGGCTAGGGAATAGAAACAAATAAAATAAGGTGATGAATGAATGGATAAACGAACTTAAGGTCAAGAATGAACCACTACTATGAAGAGTATTGACCCAGAACTTATACGACATTTAAGGTGATAGAATTTGTTAAAAATAACCTTGACCCGCCATCTATATCGAGATAGGAACTAGAGGTAAAAATATGTATATTTTACGATTTATCAAATATCCCCACACTTAAGCATTTACTTGTCCTCAAGCAAAATCCTTAACTCACAATTAAAATAAATCCTTCTCAACTTATAACTCTTATCAATAATGTTCGAAATAATCCACAAGTAATCATACATTAAGAGTTTTAACCAAAAGAACATTAAAGTTTCAAACAATCCAAGTTGAGCATTTTAATCATAAAACTATAGGTATCCCCCTTTATCTAAGTAATTACCTTTAATTCCAAATTGACAAGGGTTGACATCCTCACTAAAGATTCACTCAAATCACTCAAAGTGTTTAAGTTTTAACAATTAAGCACTCAATAGTCAAGCATGAACAATTATTACCATAAGTTTGCATGAAAATCAAATCTCCACCACTATAAATGAGATGATACACAAATCAAAAGGTCTTTAAAAGGGTTGTAATGGGGCTTGGGTTAAAGGTGTGGATAAAGGCTAAAAAAGAGGGTTAGAATCGAGATTAATTTAAATAAATTACCAAAATTAGGAGAATGAAGCCAATTTTTGAATTACAAACAAGTGCCAGAAGTCAAACTGTCCAAAACAAATTAAGTGAGCTTTTTCTCTCAATATAATGACTTTAATTTATCCAAGCTCTTTAGACAATATGTAACTGAATGAATATAACAATTTTTTTTTTAGAATAAGTATGGAAAATACCTAATAAGAAATAATTCAACAACTGGGATGAATGGATATAACTAGGTGATTAATCAAATTAAATATCGATAAAAAAGGTGTCAATGAAAAGGTAGAAATTCTTAATGAATAAAAAAAAAGGTTACATTGTGAGTTAATATAAAGGGGAAAATCAAGAAATAATAGTCAAGGCTCAAAGGAGTTCACAAGGCGTCAATTATATAGGTAGGCTTTTTGTGGGGTAAGTGGGTTAAAACCTACGTGCCTTTATCATTTTCGTATATCAAATCAAAGGTGTGGTCTTGACATGCATAATCAAAGCAAGTTCTAGAATAACAAATCAAGGTTGACACACTCATAACCAATAAAATTAGTAAGCAAGAAAAATATATGCTCTAAAAGGCTTAAAATCTCACAAAAATTATGGGTATTTGATGTCAATCCTGTAAATTCAAAACTTCAAGGTAATACCTCAATTCAGAGAAATAACTTAGTAATTTTACTTCTCAAAAGTCAACTTATCATACTTGATTCTCTGATGTCTTAAAGTTTAAACAATTAATGCACAATTACCTATGATTTAATTCAAACCATATCAATAAAAGATCACAAGTAAATCAAGATTCATTCTAATAGTAATATGAGAAAATTATTTGAGAAAAGATAAAAATTTAGGGATTTTCTGATGACCATATAAATGATCACCCCACACTTAAGATGTACATTGTCCTCAATGTACAAAGATAGTTAGTAACAATATATGCATAATATCAGAAGATAGGGAGAAAAGCGAAACTACCTTGAATTGGAATGTAATCCTTGAAAGAGTGGAAACAAGTTTAGAGGCATTGAAAGTGATGTGTATGTAGACAGAGGTGAAGGTGTTGGTAGAAGTTGGGTTCCACAACCACAGTTCCCAGCGAAGAGGTTATCGTCGTCGATAGCTGGATCCTGAAGTGGTGGTGCTAGAGGCGATATGTGAAAATATTGGCAAATTTGTTGTAGAGTCGCCTCGATGCTGTCGAATCACTGAGTGCAGTATTGCTCAAAGCAATGAAGATGGTCTGAAACTTCAGACATTGAAGCAGCCGCATGAACTGCCCGGTGTCTTGGTGGTGGCTGAGAAGGTGGCTCGTCCTGAACTGGAGGGATATCATTAGGAATATCCTCATAGTTATCCTCATCGGCGGCTCGTGCAAGTCAGTATTGATGAGGTCAAACCTACAACGACGCTCAATCATTCACATATAGAGCATACTTTGAATGCCCTATGGGGCCATCTGGCCCATGAGAGTGAGCGATGAAGACTGCGCTACCGTATTCAAGAGCAAGGGCGACGAAGTATGCGAGATCAAAGATGTGCCCTTTCCTCATGCTCCACAGGAAGTATGTGTCGTGAGTGTTGACGACGCCAATGCTCTCTTGCCTCCCCGTTAATGTGTGTGCTAAAAGGGTATGGACATAGCGCAGAGCTGGAGGTAAAGCCGATGCCCTTGAACGACTAGGATCATAAATACCTGTAGCAGGCTAAAGGTTATTGCAGCACATAAAAGGTGAATGATGGATGTGACGGTAGAGGTTGGGAAAGATGTCAGCGTCCATGAACTCGTCTATGTATAGTCCCAAAGAAACGCCAAATTTTGGAACACTCAACTACCATACCGTACCGCTAAGGTGGAATTGAACTGTTCTTGGGTCGTCGTGCTTCGCCATCATTGTCTGTACCTAGAAAGTCGAGCTTAGTTCCAGGGTGAATTCCAAATATGTCAGCTCGATGATGTCAAAGAACTAATCCCATGAAGCGGTGGCTAGGAGGGCCCAAACCAAGTCAGCCAAGTGGACCTGCTCTAGTGCAGCCCAATCGATGCAACGGCCCATGCCAAGAGGTCGAGCACGGAGAATCTGAAATAATTCTTCTTGGTTTTCTGGTGGGAATTAGAGGAATGGGTGCCGTATCTCAGTGGTAGGACCCGAGGAGGATGCTGCTCCTTTTCACTTCTTAGTGGCGAGGACGGCGAGTTTCTTTCCTTTTGGGTTTGTCATAGTGCGCCTGCGAATAAAAGAGTAGGTCATCAATAATAATTCCCACATCGACAAGCAAAATCTGAGTAGTCCAAAATAATAATAACTTGCTTGGAAGATAATATGGACACAAATTCAGGCGTGCTAAATCCAAGTGATGATATTGCTTATGAATCAACGGCCTAATGGTTATAACTAAATAAAAGATGGAAATGGTACTAAGGCTAAACAAAGCTAATGCTAAATGACAAAGCATGTTATAGTAGATAATACTAGAAATAGTGATTACTAGAAGAAAAAAAATGACTAGGAATTGTCCTAAACGACTGAGTAAATCTTTATCATCAGTAAAATTGGAAATCACTAAGCATAAATAAGGATTAATAATCATGCAAATTATTAGCAGTGGAAAGGATGAACAAGTATAAGTCAAGAACTAGAATAATAGAAGTGAAAGAAATAAAAGTAATGGGGTAATAAGGGAAACAAACGACTAATGGTGGTGCTTGCCGGGGGGAAGAGGTAAAGAATAATGGAGAAAAAGAAGAAGATGGGGGTAAAAAAAAAGGGGAGTAATGGAAAGGAGAAGGGAGAAGGGTGGCTGGTTTGGGGAAGAAGATGAATAGTGAAAAAGGAATTAGGGTTAGGGGGTTTAAATTGGGGGCCACGGTCGTGTAAGCCCCGTGTGGTAGGCTCTCAGCCCATGTTTTTCGTGTTTTCATAGTTAGGTTCGCACACGGGGCCTTGGACATGCCTGTGCGTCAATCACACGGCCGCATTGCACGACCGTGTACACGGTCGTTCGCTTCTTCCACGTCCGTGTTTGATTCTCCACGCTCGTGTTCCTAGTTTATGCTTATGTATTGATGTTTCAAGTCAGTATCACACACGGCCTATGGACACGCCTGTGTGTCTAGGCCGTGTGGCCCACACTACTGCATCGCACGGCTATGTAGTGCTCCTTTCGTTTCTCCCACGCCCGTGTGAGGTTCAACATGCCCGTGTTAATCAATCAGTATTGTACACAGCCTAAGAGCACGGCTGTGGCATGAGCCTGTGTTCTATTCTGTCTTCGTTGAATGTTTTGATATTTGAACAGGTTCGCACACGGTCTCGAACGCGCCCGTGTTGAATACTGTGTGTCTCTCACGGCCGCCTCGCATGACCATGGGGATTTATCGTAGGCCGTGTCTCTGCTGGTATTTTTGAAAATTAAAATGCAATTTTACCACGGTCTGGCACACGCTCGTGTCTCTTAACCGTATGGTTTACACGGCCGTGGCTAGTTATTGTAGCTCGTGTCTCATCCTGTCTTGGGGAAAATATCTGTCCTATTTTCACACGGCCACGACGACGCCCATGTCTCCCTCCTATGGGGCACCCACGGCCTCAAGCACGGCCGTGTGCTAGGCCGTGTGGGCCAAGTATACCTACAGTTAGATTGTAAAACAAAAAAGAAAAAAAAACTAAGTTATTTAGTGGGGTTAGTGCTCAGGTTGCCTCCCGAGAATCGCTTATTTAGAGTTTAAGCTTGACTCTACCTTATGAGTATATTTAGGGAAGTTTGTGGAGCCGTAGCTCCTCTTTATCGTCTTTAAAATTTTCACCGTTATAAAGCTGAAGACGATGTCCATTTACCTTGAAGGTGCCTTGCAATGGGTGACTTGTGACAGCCTATTTTGAACCTAGTCAGGAAGTGGTTTCGGGACCACAAAACTGAGTCATAATAATAATTAACCATTATATTCTATGTCTATTGTGTGTGTACATGCATGTGTGAAAGTTTCATGCTTTAATTTTGTCATTTGTATGTGAAATTTTGAAATGGGACTTATGTGAGACATTTGTGAAATAGGTTAGGTAAATATAAAGTGATCTATTAATGCATGTATTCAAAAATGTGGACTTGTATGTCAAAATACCCATTTTTGGGATAGTGGCCGGTCATGATATTGTTTTATGTATAAAATATGTATTTTTGATTTAAAATTTTATTTTACAAATGAATTAATAAAGAAAAAGAGAAATTAAATAATGGTTAGTGGGAGGAGAAAAAAAAGTTGGTTCATCCTTGTCCTCCATTGCCGTAGCTTGAAGTGAGGGAGAAGAAAATTTTCTTGCTTGATTTTTTGGCTTAGATGATGGCTAGAGTGAGCTCAAGAGCAAAGAGAATCTAAATCAGATAAGGGAAAGGAGAAAGTAATCGAGTAGCCTATCCGCAGCTATTCAAATAAATCCGAGGTAAGTTTTGAGTAGTCACCTTTAGTAAATGATTGATGATACTTGGATAAGTGTAAAGTGGGATCTTTTAGTCTTACTTGAATAAAGTGGTAGGATAAATAACTTACTTATATGATTTATAGATGATTGATCATTATAGGATAAGTTGAATGATAGAAGGAGTATGTGAGAATTATCTATGATGTTTGAACTGTAATGTTAGCAATGGTACTCGTATGAAGCTTATTTCGAATGTGGAAATGACTACTATTGGGATATGTAGAATGAGATGTGGTAGTATATGAATATATATGCATGATATATGGTGATTATATCCGGACTTAAGGTCTACAGGCTATATGCGAGAATTATATCCGGACTTAAGGTTCGCAGGCTATACGCGAGAATCATATCCGAACTTCAAGTTCGCAGGCTATGTGCTGGAATTATATCCGGGCTTAAAGTTTCGAAGGCTTTGTGCTAGTGATCGAACTCGGGTTTTAACCCTAGCAGGCTTAATATCGGTGATTCGAGTAAGATTATGAATTAAAATGTTCGAGGTAACTACTATTAAAATTTTGTATTATATAGTAAGAAGGACAGGTACATATAAATTTTGTATTATGGATGATTACCGTATCTACGAACATGAGAATAGCCATTTCAGACAATGTCCATTATTATGTGATAGCATATAACTTAAGATAGTTGTACGAACCATGTTGATGATTAAAGTATGTGATGTAAATTTCATTGTGTTTTCATATAAATGTACATTTAGTCAAATGGTATAAAGATGATTATGAGTTTGGTGATTCATAATGTTGAATTACATGACAAGTTTTATTTGTTTAAATTACTTAAAACTTACTAAGCCTCGAAAGCTTACTCTGCTTCTTATTTCTCTGTTTTATAGATTACCAATATTGACCACCGACTCGTGGATCGTCAGCGGATCTTCATACTATCGACCTTTTTGGTATAGTTATATTTTGGTCTTGATATGGCATGTATAGATTAGGCTGTTGAAGAATATGTTTTGTAATTGTAAATATTTTGGCCATATGAAAATGGCATTTAGGACTCAAGGTTCAGTATGTATTAAGCTAAATTTCTACTTTTATTGTAAATTTGGTGAAATAAAAATTTAATGTTTAACTCTATAATACCTTATAGCCTAAACCGGCGATCGGACTTAGGCATAGGGTGTTATATTTTATTGGTACCAGAGCTACGGTTTAGTAGATTCTAGGACTAACATAGAGTGTTTGAGTCTAGCTATACATGCCATATAGTATTAAGACGATAGTATGATGAATTCTGACGGTTAAAAATGTGTTTTCTTATAGTAATGGATCCTGATCCCAATCGAGCGGTAGCTGATGATGTTGAGAGTGTAGCACTTGCTCCCGCGCATGGGACAGCGCCGATGGACTCTCAACCTATTGCAAGTAATCAGAATGATGAGGCTAGACAGGCTTTCTATAGTGCATTGAATGATTGGTTCAACCAATATATTCAAACCAATGCGGCTATTCCACAACCCTCACTCTCGAATAATATACCCCCTGCACCTATGATACCTCCGTGAATCGATCGATGAGGTTAAATAAGCCCCGCTTGTGTAATCCAAAGCACGGCTACTGAATTTAAGGCTACAGATAGTGATGATGCTGAACAAGCTGAATTTTGGTTGGACAACACTATCCAAGTGTTTGATGAATTGTCCTGCACATCCGATGAATGCTTAAAATGTGCTATATCTTTGCTACGTGATTCTGCCTACTATTGGTGGAATACGTTGATTTCTGTTGTGCCCATAGATTGAGTGACTTGGGAGTTCTTCCAAACTGAGTTTCGAAAAAAGTATATCAGTCAGAGATTAACATAAACAAGGTTCCCTGTCAGTTACTGATTATGAACAAAAGTTTGTGAGGCTTAGCCGGTATGCTCGAGAATGTGTTTCTTCAGAGGCTATGATGTGTAAACGTTTGGAAGATGGATTGAATGAAGATATAAAGCTGTATGTTGGCATTCTAGAAATTAGAGAATTTGTAGTACTTGTCGAGCGAGCTTGCAAAGCCGAAGAGCTCAGTAAGGAGAAAAGAAAAGCTGAAGTGGGAGCAAGAGAGTTCCGTAAGAGATCTTCGGGAAAGCCCTTTTCACAGTCATCGAAGAAATTTAGAGATGATTCAGACTGACCTAAAGACACTTCGGGCTTTTCCAGACGAGATCGTGATCGACCCCCTATGAGTACGCGCGTCACTTCAGTTGCCAGTGTTGGAAATGATCGTTGGGACAGAACAGAGTGCAAGTATTGTGGTAAATGGCATTCGGGGAGCTGTAGATTTCATGACCGTTCCTGTTATAAATGCGGGTCAGCCGACCACTTTATCAAAGATTGCCCAAGATTATCTGAACAAAATGTGAATCAGAGTGGGAAACCGAGTAATACAATAACACGAGGTAGACCATCTAGGAATTCAGGGAATGTTAGCGGCGGTCAGAGAGGGTCTAAAGATGCTACAACCAGATCCGAGGCTCGTGTTCCTGCTAGAGCTTATGCTATACGTGCACGTGAGGATGCTTTTTCACCTGACGTTATTACCGGTACTTTCACTCTCTTTGATACTGATGTGATTGCTTTGATTGACCCTGGTTTTACTCATTCTTATGTATGTGAGACTTTAGCATCTAGTAAGACTTTACCTATTGAGTCTACTGAGTTCGTTATTAGAGTGTCGAATCCCTTGGGTCGATATGTACTTGTCGACAAGGTGTGTAAGAAATGTCCCTTAATAATCTGAGGTTCCTGTTTTCCGGCTGACTTGATGCTTTTACCGTTTGATGAATTTGATGTTATTCTCGGTATGGATTGGTTGACCGTGCATGATGCAGTTTTGAATTGCAAAGGTAAGACCATTGATTTGAGATGTGCAAATAATGAGGTAATCCGAGTTGAGTCTACTGATTTGAATAGATTTCCATCAATATTAGTATCCTCGATGTTGGCTCAAAAATATGTGAGAAAAGGGTGTGAAGCGTATCTTGCATACGTACTTGATAGTAAAGAATCAGAATGGAAGCTTGAATCAGTGCCAGTGGTTTGTGAATATCCGGATGTTTTTCCTGAAGAATTACCGGGGTTACCACCTGTTCGAGAGGTAGAGTTTGGTATTGAACTTGTACCTGGGACTGCACCGATTTCGATAGCTCCGTATCGTATGGCACCAACCGAATTAAAGGAATTGAAAGCTCAGTTGGAAGAATTGACGGATAGAGGTTTTGCTCGACCGAGTTTCTCACCTTGGGGTGCACCAGTATTGTTTGTGAAAAAGAAGGACGGAACCATGAAATTGTGCATCGACTATCGTCAGTTGAATAAAGTGACAATAAAGAATAAATATCCGTTACCACGTATTGATGATTTGTTTGATCAACTGAAAGGAGCCTCAGTGTTTTCAAAGATCGATTTGAGATCGGGTTATTATTAGTTGCGAGTTCGAGACTCAGATATACCTAAAACTGCTTTCAGAACAAGATACGGTCACTATGAGTTCTTAGTGATGCCGTTTGGGCTCACAAATGCCCCTGCAGTATTTATGGACTTGATGAATCGGATCTTCAGACCGTATTTGGATCGGTTTGTAGTTGTGTTTATCGACGATATTTTGGTCTATTCGCGAGATGAAACCGCACATGCTGAGCATCTGAGATTAGTGTTGCAGATTTTATGGGATAAGCGATTTATATGCTAAGTTCGATGAAATGTGAGTTCGGTTGAGAGAAGTTAGCTTTTTGGGTCATGTGGTATCCGTGATCGGGTATTCGAGTTGATCCGAGCAAAATTTTACGTGCATTTAACTCGAAGCCTCCAAGAAATGTTCTTTGAAGTTCAAGCTTTTAGGACTTGCGGATATACTCTGAGACGATTTGTAATGAGTTTCTCGATGATAGCCACACCAATGACGTAAACCGCTTGTAAAGATGTTAAGTTTGAATGGTCGGAAAAATGTCGTAAAAGTTTTGATCAATTAAAAACTTATTTGAATGAAGCTCCAGTGCTAGTGCGGCCGAATCAGTAAAGAGTTTGTCATTTGAGTGATGCATCCCATTTGGGTTGTTGTATTGATGCAAGAAGGTCGAGTTATAGCTTACGCGTCGAGGCAACTGAAGCATCATGAGAAAAACTATCCGACCAATGATCTCAAATTAGCTGCTATCGTATTTGCTTTAAAAATATGGCGACACTACTTGTTTGGAGAAAGGTGTCATGTATATTTGGATCACAAAAGCCTCAAGTATTTGATGACTCAAAGAGATTTGTATCTACGACAAAGACATTGGCTTGAGTTGTTGACTATCACCCAGGAAAGGCTAACATGGTTGCCGATGCTTTAAGTCATAAATCACTGTTTGCTTTACGAGCGATGAATGTACACCTATCCGTTTCATCCGATAATGTGTTAGTAGCAGAGTTAAGGGCCAAACCATTATTGATTCACCAATTATGTGAAGCTTAGAAAGTCGATGATGAATTGGTTGCTAATCGAGCTAAATGTGTTTCAAATATAGAATCAGAGTTTCATATTGATGACGACGATTGTTTGAGGTTCAAAAGTCGATTGTGTGTTCCAAGAAATTCAGAACTAATTCTGATGATTCTGAACGAGACTCACAGTAGCCGAATGTCAATTCACCCGGGGAGTACGAAAATGTACAATGATCTGAAACGTCAGTTTTAGTGGCCTGGTATGAAACGAGACATTTCTAATTTTGTTTCGAAGTGTTTGATATGTCAACAAGTGAAAGCGGAACATCAAGTGCCTTCAGGGTTACTTCAGCCGATCATGATACCCGAATGGAAATGGGATCGAGTCATGATGGATTTTGTATCTGGATTGCCATTGTCGTCAAGTAAGAAAAATGCGATTTGGGTTGTTGTTGATAGACTAACTAAGTCGGCTCATTTTATTCCCGTACGTACAGATTATTCACTAGACAAGCTAGCTGAATTGTATGTTTCTCAGATTGTGAGGTTACACGGAGTACCTATTTCTATTGTGTCGGACAGGGATCCGAGATTCACATCACGATTTTGGAAGAAATTGCAAGATGCATTGGGTGCCAAGCTACATTTTAGCACCGCTTTTCATCCCCAAACTGATGGTCAATCCGAGCGGCTAATTCAGATACTCGAGGATATGTTGAGATGTTGCATCCTTGAGTTTAGTGGTTTATGGGAACGGTATTTACCTTTGATTGAATTCGCTTACAACAATAGTTTTCAATCAAGCATCAAGATGGCACCTTATGAGGCTTTGTATGGTCGTAAATGCCTACACCGTTGTTTTGGATCGAGCTTAGTGAAAGTAAAATCTTCGGGGTTGATTTGGTTATAGATGCTGAACAGAAAGTAAAAGTAATCTGTGAAAGTTTAACAGCAGCTTCAGATCGTCAGAAGTCGTACGCGGATTTAAAGCGAAAAGACATTGAATATCAGGTAAGAGACAAAGTGTTTCTTAAAGTTTCACCTTGGAAAAAAGTGCTTAGATTTGGCCGTAAGGGTAAATTGAGTTCGAGGTTCATCGGGCCGTATGAGATATCTGAACGAATTGGATCAGTCGCATACAGATTGATTTTACCCCCTGAACTTGAAAAGATTCACAACGTTTTTTTATGTCTCGATGCTTCGACGTTATAGATCCGATCCATCGCATATAATTAATCCATCAGAGGTTGAAATTCAATCTGATTTGAGTTATGAAGAATAACCGATTCGTATCCTAGCTCGCGAGGTGAAAGATTTACGAAACAAAAAGGTTCTGTTAGTAAAGGTGTTATGGCTCAAGCATGGGATCGAAGAAGCTACTTGGGAACCCGAGAACTCTATGAAAGAACGATACCCAAATCTATTTACTGGTATGATTTTCGGGGACGAAAATCCCTAAAGGGGGGAGTTGTGACAGCCTATTTTGAACCTAGTCGGGAAGTGGTTTCGGGACCACAAAACTGAGTCATAATAATAATTAACCATTATATTCTATGTTTATTGTGTGTGTACATGCATGTGTGAAAGTTTCATGCTTTAATTTTGTCATTTGTATGTGAAATTTTGAAATGGGACTTATGTGAGACATTTGTGAAATAGGTTTGGTAAATATAAAGTGATCTATTAATGCATGTATTCAAAAATGTGGACTTGCATGTCAAAATACCCATTTTTGGGATAGTGGCCGGTCATGATATTGTTTTATATATAAAATATGTATTTTTGATTTAACATTTTATTTTACAAATAAATTAATAAAAAAAAGAGAAATTAAATAATAGTTAGTGGGAGGAGAAACAAAAGTTGGTTCATCCTTGTCCTCCATTGCCGTAGCTTGAAGTGAGGGAGAAGAAAATTTTCTTGCTTGATTTTTTGGCTTAGATGATGGCTAGAATGAGCTCAAGAGCAAAGAGGATCTAAATCAGATAAGGGAAAGGAGAAAGCAATCGAGTAGCCTATCCGCAGCTGTTCAAATAAATTCGAGGTAAGTTTTGAGTAGTCACCTTTAGTAAATGATTGATGATACTTGGATAAGTGTAAAGTGGGATCTTTTAGTCTTACTTGAATAAAGTGGTAGGATAAATAACTTACTTATATGATTTATAGATGATTGATCATTATAGGATAAGTTGAATGATAGAAGGAGTATGTAAGAATTATCTATGTTGTTTGAACCGTAATGTTAGCAATGGTACTCGTATGAAGCTTATTTCGAATGTGGAAATGATTACTATTGGGATATGTAGAATGAGATGTGGTAGTATATGAATATATATGCATGATATATGGTGATTATATCCGGACTTAAGGTCCGCAGGCTATATGCGAGAATTATATCCGGACTTAAGGTCCGCAGGCTATATGCGAGAATTATATCCGAACTTAAGGTCCGCAGGCTATACGCGAGAATCATATCCGAACTTCAAGTTCGCAGGCTATGTGCTGGAATTATATCTGGGCTTAAAGTCCCGAAGGCTTTGTGCTAGTGATCAGACTCGGGTTTTAACCCCAGCAGGCTTAACATCGGTGATTCGAGTAAGATTATGAATTAAAATGTTCGAGGTAACTACTATTAAAATTTTGTATTATATAGTAAGAAAGACAGGTACATATAAATTTTGTATTATGGATGATTACCGTATCTACGAACATGAGAATAGCCATTTCAGAGAATGTCCATTATTATGTGATAGCATATGACTTAAGATAGTTGTACAAACCATGTTGATGATTGAAGTATGTGATGTAAATTTCATTGTGTTTTCATATAAATGTACATTTAGTCAAATGGCATAAAGATGATTATGAGTTTGGTGATTCATAATGTTGAATTACATGACAAGTTTTATTTGTTTAAATTACTTAAAACTTACTAAGCCTCGAAAGCTTACTCTGCTTCTTATTTCTCTGTTTTATAGATTACCAATATTGACCACCGACTCGTGGATCGTCAGCGGATCTTCATACTATCGACCTTTTTGGTATAGTTATATTTTGGTCTTGATATGGCATGTATAGATTAGGCTGTTGAAGAATACGTTTTGTAATTGTAAATATTTTGGCCATATGAAAATGGCCTTTAGGACTCAAGGTTCAATATGTATTAAGCTAAATTTATGCTTTTATTGTAAATTTGGTGAAATAAAAATTTAATGTTTAACTCTATAATACCTTATAGCCTAAACCGGCGATCGAACTTAGGCATAGGGTGTTACATAACTTACCTCTATTGTGCCATAGGGAAAGACAGTTTGGACTACGAAAGGACCTGACCATCGTGATTTGAGTTTCCCAGGAAACAAATTGACCTTAAGTTGTATAACAAGACAAGATCTCCAACTTTAAATTGCTTGTGTTGCTTTAAACGAGCATCGTGGCGACGCTTCATTGCTTCCTTGTATAATCGTGTATTTTCATAGTCATTAGCTCACTATTCATCTAACTCGTTCAACGGCATCAACCTGTTTTTGCCTACAAGTTGGAGATCAAAGTTTACAAATTTTATAGCCCAGAAAGCCTTGTGTTCTAACTCAAATGGTAGATGATAACTTTTTCCATAAACAAGTCTGTAAGGGGATGTTCCTATGGGGGTCTTAAAAGTAGTTCTATAAGCCCATAAAGCATCATCTACTTTCATCGCCCAATCCTTCCTATTTGATTCTACCATCTTTTCTAGGATACGTTTAAGCTCTCGGTTTACTTCTTTGACTTGTCCACTAGTCTGAGGATGGTAAGGAGTGGCTGTTCTGTGGTGAACTCCATATTTCTTAAGGGTCTTATCAAATTAGGCGTTACAAAAATAAGTACCGCTATCACTGATAATTGCTCTAGGTGTTCCAAATCGAGAGAAGAGTTTTTTAAGGAATCGTACTACCACTCTAGCATCATTAGTAGGTAAAGCTTGGGCTTTTACCCATTTGGACATATAATCAATGGCTACTAAGATGTATTTATTCCCAAATGAACTAGGGAATAGGCCCATAAAGTCGATACCCCAAACGTCAAATATTTCACATGAAAGCATATAAGTTTGAGGCATTTCATCACGTTTGGAGATATTACCTGTTCGTTAGCATTTGTCACAGGAAGTAACATACCTATTGGTGTCTTTGAATAGCGTGGGCTAATAAAAACCTGATTCAAGCATTTTATGTGTTGTCTTAGTTCCATTGTAATGTCCTCCAGTCGGTCCTGAGTGGCAATGTTCCAAGATTTTTAATGCTTCTGACCTTGTAACGCATCTCCTAATGACTTGATCTGCACATATACGGAAAAGAAAAGGGTCTTCCCAAAAGTAGTTTTTCACATCAATAAAGAATCACTTCTTTTGCTGATGTGTCAACCCTTTTGGGATAACGCTAGCAGCTAAAAATTTCGCAATGTCTGCAAACCAAGGTATGTAACACCCTAATTTTGGGTCTAGTCAGAATAGTGATTTCGAGACCACAAATTCGAGATAGAAATAATTATTTTATGATTATTTTGAGGTCTACGATATAATTGTATGATTGTGTGAAAATTTCGTGAAGAAATTCTATGCATAAAGTGCTTAATTTGAAGTTAGGGACTAAATTGAATAAGTTGCAAAACTTGCATTCTAAACGTTTCTAGTATGAAATTGCTTTGAAATATTAATTAGGAGGTCTTAAATAGCAATTTGACCAATTTCTAAGTTTATGACAAAAAATTGGACATGGATGGAATTTTTAAAAGTTTAGTAAGTAAGGGCATTTTGGTCAGTTGGATATTAAATGAAATAAAATGGGAAAAATGACACAAAAATGATCATCTTCTCCATAAGTTGCTGCCGAATTTTGCTTTCCACCATAGCTAGGGTTTCAACACTTTTAAGCCTTGATTGTAAGTGATTTCTATGCTCGTGTTTAATGTTCTTTACATTTTTGAAATCCTTGTAGCTCAGTTTACCTATTTCTACCAATATTTTGAGCTAGGGTTTATATTTAAAAATTTACCCATGGAAGATATGTATGAATTTTGATGTTTTATGGTAGAATATGAAGTTTGAGATTGTGTTAAACAACTTTTGCTAAGTGATTTTTCGTAAAAACGAGTAAAACGACATAATCGGTAAAAATACCTAATGTTCATAAATACATGTTAGGGTGAGATTTTGACGTTGCCATAGAAGGGGAAAATGATCAGTATGTCATAAAACACAAGAAAATAGGATGAAGTTTAATTTCCGAGTCTTGGGGCAAAAGTACAAATATGCAAAAGTTTAGGGGTCAAAATGAAAATTTGTAAAAATATGATTTTTAGACCCATATGAATAGTGTGATTAATTATTAGGCTAAATGTGATATTATAGATCAAGGAAATCGAGATTCGGGCTTAAATCGGGAAAATACAAGGTTATGGACTAAAATGATAAATTGCCCTTTTTTTTGGATTGAGGTAAGCTCGTGTGGTTTAATAAGCCTATTATTCATGTTATTATTGTTATACATGAAATATATCTTTCTATGAAGTGCATTGAATTATCATGAATAAATGTGATTTCTATGATTATGGATATTATGAGCAATTGTAAGTTCATATGATTTTTAATAATGCAATGTGTAAATTAAATGTTATTGCCTTGAGAAGTAAGTTTATATGTAAGTAATACATCAATTTTACTTGTATTATGAGATTTTCTAATAATATTGGAAATATGTTTGTTGATAATTACTTGATTGGTGAAATTGTTGGAAAAGAGAGAGAAATCCCGGTTGAACCTTCGGAAAGATTGGATGATACAGATGGTATGTAGCTAGGTCACATGTATGGTGCTGAGTGCACATCATGTGTACAAGAGAGCTACGAGACATTATGATGTAGCTAGGTCGCATGGGTGATACTATGCGTACACCATGTAGACAAGAGAGCTACGGGATATATGTAGCTAGGTCGCATGTGTGGTTCTAGGTGAAGGACACCATTTAGACAAGAGAGCTACGCAATAAACTAGCTAGGTTATATGGGTGGTACTAAGTGTTCACCATGTGTACAAGAGAGCCGAACTATATGATGGGTGGAGCTATGTGCTGAAACCACCAAGTATTGAGGATTGATCCGAAGTGTTCAATGGGAGACTTACTATGTACTGCTTTATGAGTTCTGTGATGAATAAATGCAGGAACTTGGTTATGTGATTGATGTGTTCATTAAGTGACCGGGATGTGGTAAGGTTATAAACAAGTAAGTTATACATGAGGATGATTTTATGGTGACCTTGTAATCATGGGCCTTTACTTGTGATGTATGAAATGTGGTGAAAATGATTTGTGATATGTATGTTAAATGAGGTTAATACAAAGAAAGTGTGAAAGAGCGAATTAGCAATAAAACTGTTTTGGACAGTAGCAGTGATGTGACTTTGAAAAATCACCAAAAAATAATAGGAATTTAATTAGAGACTTAATGAGATATGAAATTAAAGCTTAATGAGTCTATTTTCATATAAAAGAAATAGAGTAAGCAAAGGAATTCTATATTTTGAGATATTTATATTTTTGTGAGACTTGTTCAGACTGATTACGTGATCCCCTGTTCTGACTTTGAAAAATTCTTAAAAATTTTACAAAAATAATTAAGAAATATAGTTTATATTACTAGATTTCTTATTGAGTCTAGTTTTAAATGAAACAAATTTCATGGCTATTTGACTCTTGTACAGGGATAAAATCAATTCGTAGTGAATAGAGGTCAGATCAGTCGAGCTGTATAACAGGGGAAATTTTAACTAATAAACTGTACTAATTGGCTGGACTAAAAATTCTAGAAAAGTTTTAGTAAGAAGTGATATGATTCTTGTTTCTGAGAAAATTTACGGATCTTAAATTGGAGTTCTGTAGCTCTAAATATAAATAATTTAATGACTGTGACTCGGGAAAACAACTTAGCTGGAATTTGAATAAATAGAAAGAATATGAAAATAGCATGTTATCGCATTGCTTATTATTTTCATGCGAGCTTACTAAGCGTAAAGCTTACTTCCTCCTTTCCATTTTTTTTAGTTTGCCAGGTCAGCTCAGGGGTTGGAGATCGTTGGAGGCAGCATCACACTATCAAGTCATTATCCTTGGAGTATTGGCAAGTATATGTTAAATATTTTCATGTGAGTGGCATGTATAGGAAGTTTGTTTCATGTCATGTATTATTATTATGATTTGGCTTATGTATTGGCCTACATCGAGCTGTTGTATATGGCCATGAGATGTGACCTTTATTCATTGTGGTTTGTAAGTTTTAATTTTGGGCAAAAACTTGGTGACTCGATTTTATATGTTTGTGAATGTTTAAGTCTGGTAACGCCTCGAACCCTGTCCCGGAGTTGGATACGGGTGAAGGGTGTTACAAGGTACCTGAGAATCGGATATAGTAAAAAATTGTTCTTCAGGAAACGACTTATTTATTTCAACTTCATCTAGCTCTTTGGTACTTGAATTTTGAAGCCTTGAAAGATGATCAGCTGTGAGATTTTCAGCTCCTTTCTTATCCTAGATCTCCAAGTCAAATTCCTACAATAACAGAATCCATCGAATGAGTAGAGGTTTTGCATTAGTCTTAGTTAAAAGGTAATGAAGAGTAGAATGGTTAGTATAAACGACAACTCTAGACAATATTAGGTATGGCCTAAATTTATCGAATGCAAAAACCACAGCCAGCAGCTCTTTCTCCGTGGTGGTGTAGTTTTCTTGTGCGGCTGTCAAAGTTTTGCTAGCATAATAGATAGGTTGAAAATGCTGGTCTCTTTGCTATCCCAAAACTGCACCTACTGCAAAATCACTCGCATCACACATTAGTTCGAAAGGTAAATTCCAATTAGGTGTAATTATAATGGAGCATTAATCAATTTATCCTTTAAAGTATTAAACGCTTCTAAACATTCCTGATCGAAATTAAAGGCACATCTTTTTCTAGTAATTTAGTCAAAGGCTTAGCTATTTTAGAAAAAATCTTCTATAAAACCCAGCATGTCCTAAAATGCTTCTAATAGCCTTAACCGAACTAGGGGGAGGTAGTTTTTCAATGGTTTTAACTTTAGATTTATCAACCTCAATCCCTTTACTAGAAATTTTATGTCCTAACACAATACCTTCTTGAACCATAAAGTGACATTTTTCCCAGTTAAGCACAAGGTTCGTTTCCTCACATCTTATTAAAACTCATTTTAAATTTTTAAGGCAAAGATGGAAAGAGTTACCGAATACTGAGAAATCAACCATAAATACCTCCATGATGTCTTCTACGAGTTTGTCAAAAATGGCGATCATGCAGAGCTGAAAAGTAGCAGGAGGATTACATAATCTAAAAGGCATTCTATGATAAGCAAATGTACCGTATGGACATGTAAATGTCGTCTTTTCTTGATCTTCAAAAGCAAATAACCAGAGAGTCCATCTAAAAGGCAGTAGTACATGTGCCCTGATAATCTTTCCAACATTTGGTCAATGAATGGTAGGGGGAAGTGATCTTTTCTCATGGAATCATTCAACTTCCTATAGTCAACGCAAACTCTCCAACCTGTGACTGTTCTTGTTGGGATTAATTCATTCTTCTCATTGGCTACAACAGTCATGCCCCCTTTCTTAGGAACAACCTGCACTGGACTCACCCAAGAACTGTCAGAAATAGGATAAATAATTCCAACATCTAGAAGTTTAATTACCTCAGCTTTAACAACTTCTTTCATGTTGGGGTTTAATCGTCTTTGAGCCTACACACATGGTTTATATTCATCTTCCATTAAAATTTTGTGGGTGAAAAAAGAGGGGTTGATCCCTTTAATGTCAGAAATTTTCCAAGCTATAGCCCTTTTATGCTTTCTTAATACTTGGAGTAATTCCTCTTTCTCTTTGGGTTGCAAGTTAGAAGCAACAATCACTGGTAATGTTGAATTATCTCCAAGGAATGTGTATTCCAAGTGATTTGACAATTGTTTAAGTTTCAATTTGGAAGGTTCTTCAATAGAGGGTTTTTGCTTAAGTTCATCGTTTGCCTCAATACCCTCATATTTTGCTTGTCTTGAGAAGAGTTCATTGGAATTTAGTTCAGCTTTTATCTTACCTATCTTAGAATCATCATCTACTACCTCCTCTCATTGGGCAAGACACAGTTCCAACGTATCCTTATGTACGATTTCCTGTAAAGAATCTTGAGTAGCCTGATCAATAGAGTCAATAAAATAACATGAGTCATCCTGTTCCCTAGAAAATCTCATGGCATCATAAGTTTTAAAAATAATCTCTTCGTCACCTACTCGAAGCACAAGTTTACCATCACCCACATCAATAACAGCTCTAGCAGTGGCTAAAAATGGGTGACCTAAAATTAAAGGCACCTCAACATCCTCATCCATGTCTAGCACAACAAAATAAACAGGGAATATGAATTTATCTACTTTTACAAGTACGTCCTCTATAATACCCCTAGGATATTTAACAGATCTATCAGCTAATTGAATACTCATCCTAGTGGGTTTTGGTTCCCCAAGACCAAATTGCTTGAAGATTTTATAAGGCATTAAATTAATACTAGCGCCTAAATTAGCTAGTGCCTTCTCAACATTTAAACTACCAATCAAGCAGGGAATAGTAAAACTTCCTGGATCTTTCAGTTTGGTTGGCAATTTATTTTGGAGTATGGCCGAGCATTCCTCGTTGAGTTCCACTGTAGATAAGTCTTCGAACTTCCTTTTATTAGATAGAAGCTCCTTTAAAAATTTTGCGTATGTAGGCATCTGCGAGATAGCTTCAACAAAAGTTAAGTTAATATGCAATTGTTTAAAAAGTTCAAGAAATTTATCGAATTTTTCATCCATGCGGTATTTCTTCAACTTTGCTAGATATGGAATCAGTGGTTTATATTCCCTCAACGCTGGTTTTTCATTATTTTTGGGTTTTTCCTCCTCATTTTCTTTTTTGTCAGCTTTTGGTAGCAGCTTCTTTTTAGATTCAGCTAACACCTTCCCACTCCTTAATGTAATTGCTTTCACATGCTCTTTTGGATTGGGTTCTGTATTGCTTGGTAGGCTCCCTGGGGGTCTCTCTGAAATCATCTTAGCCAACTGTCCTATTTGATTCTTGAGTCTTGAATTGATGCTTGCTAATTTTTAAGTGCAGTTTCCGTGTTCTGAAAGTGGGTTTCTGATACTGAAATAAATTTTTTCATCATCTCCTCAAGGTTCGGCTTTTGCTCTGGCTGGTAAGGTTGTTGTTGGAAGCCTGGAGGGGGTGGCGGCCTCTGATTACCTTGGCCTCCCCATGAGAAATTTGGGTGGTTCCTCCAACCTACATTGTAAGTATGACTATAAGAATTATTTTGAGGCCTAGAGTTATTACCCATATAATTCAATTGCTCGTTCTCCATGTTGTGACCGTAAGGTGGATATTCTGGATTGCTCATTCCACCTCCACTTGCATCGCACTGCATTACTGGATGTATCTACGTAGAACCAAGTAAACCATCAATCTTTTTATTCAAGAGTTCTACCTGATATAACAACATCGTAACCAAGTTGACATAAAAATGCCTATTGCTTTGGTTGGCTTAGTCCTTATAACTTGCCACTGATAATTATTTAGTGACATCTCTTCTATAAACTCATAAGCATCTTCAAGTGTCTTATTATTGATGGTTCCACTAGCGGCTGCATTAATCATTTGTCTAGTCAAGGGATTCAAACCGTTGTGGAAAGTTTGAACCTGTAGCGAGAGGGGTAATCCATGGTGAGGGCACCTTCTCAATAGATCGTTGTATCTCTCTTATGCATCGTAGAGTGTTTCTAAATCCATCTGCACAAAAGAAGAAATATCACTCCTTAGTTTAGTCGTTTTAGCTAGTGGGAAATATTTCAGCAAAAACTTTTTGATTATTTATTCCCAAGTAGTGATTGACCCTCATGGTAATTAGTTCAACCACTATTTAGCCTTATTTTTCAATGAAAAGGCTAATAACCGAAGGCGAATGGCATCATCAGAAGCACCATTGATCTTAAAAGTGTAGCAGAATTTTAGGAAATTTGCTAAATGAGTATTTGGATCCTCGTCCTGCAAACCATCAAACTAAACAAACTGTTGTATCATTTGAATTATGTTAGGTTTCAGTTCAAAATTATTTGCAGCAATAGCAGGTCTAACTATACTTGATTCAGTTCCTGTTAAACTAGGTTTAGCATAATCATACATAGTACGCGGAGCAGGATTCTGTTCTGCTGGATTTACAGCAATCACAGGAGGTAGCGGATTATTCTGATTATTAGCCATCTCCTCGTTTGTAGTATGGATATAGTCCTCTTGCCCTTCCTCTATGTATTGTAGGTTTCGCCTTATTTCTCTTCGATTTCTGCGAGTTGTGCTTTCGATCTCACTATCAAAAAGTAAAGGTCCCGACGGGTTCTTCTAGTCATAAACTATGAAAACTTGTTAGAAGTAAATAAAAGAAAATTTAGTAATTAAAAATAAAAACAAAATTAAATAAAAAATAATGGCTAAAGTAATAAAAATTAAGTGCTCCTAATAAAACTTGATGGTCGTGAAACTAACTAAAAATTCGACTAAGGCAAGCGCACTTATCGAACAGTAGTATAGTTCTGGTGAGATCGAAAATATCGTATCCACGAGGACTAAAAGTACTAGTAATTACTATCTTTTTATTATCTAGCCTAAGAATTAAATGGTGTTTTTAATACTAAAACTAATTACCTAATTAACTAAGATTACGATAGAGATGAAAATTGGAAAATACTTTAGGAAAACTGATTGAGAAGACAATACCCAAGAAAAAATCCACCTAGACTTCACTTATTATCTTTGAATTAGATGATTTACTCACTTGACTTATTCCATAGAAATCCCTCATTTATGTTAATATCTCTCTCGAGACTAAAAACAATTGACTCTAGGTTGATTAATTGAAATCTCTTTCTAATTAAAACCCCTATTATCGCATTAACTCGATCTATCGATTCCCTTATTAGATTTGACTCCAATCTGACAGATCTATGTCATCTTATCTCTAGGATTGCATTCAACTCCGCTTAATTATGAATGATCTATTCTTAAACAAGGACTTTTGCTCCATTGAATAAGCACATCAAAACTTGGATTAATACCCTGGAATATTAAAACAAGAGTTAAACTCACAATTAAGAATAAGAACAAGTATTTTATCGTATAAATCAAAGGATAATAAGATTCATCTTAGGTTTTATCTCCCTTAGGTATTTAGGGAGTTTAGTTCACAATAATAATGGAAAACATCTCAAAGTATGAAAAACAACAAAACATAAAGAACCCAAAGAACTTTTAGGAAATTAGATGGAAATCTTCAGTCTTAATGTAGATCCTTGCTTCCGAG
This sequence comes from Gossypium anomalum, assembly GCA_025698475.1. Classification (NCBI taxonomy): domain Eukaryota; kingdom Viridiplantae; phylum Streptophyta; class Magnoliopsida; order Malvales; family Malvaceae; genus Gossypium; species Gossypium anomalum. Next base: position 30,787,658 of record CM046958.1, on the reverse strand, counting down.
ATGATTCTTTGATGGCTGTCCTTAGATATTTTCTACTTCTAACTTTACGTGTCCCCCTAATCCTCTTCTAGGGTGTTTATATACACTTTTGAATGCCTAAAATAGCCTAAAATTAGCCTTTTTTGAGTAGAATTAGACTTGGGCTCGACAGGGACACGCCCGTGTGCCACGCCCGTGTGAAGGGGCTCAGGTCGTGTGCAATTCTGAGTTGGATTAGTGTCGACACGGCCATGACACACAGGCATGTGGTGTACCCGTGTCTCGCACACGGGCGTGTAGATCACTCGTATGGAAGTGCTTAGGCCGTGTGAAACACTATTTTTGGCCCATTTGGTCTGTTTTTGGCCCTTTTTGGCCTGTTTCTCGCTCTTTTTGCTCTCTTAAGCTTTCCTGAGTATAAAACATGAACTTAATGGATTAGGAGCATTAGATTTAGTAAAATCAAGGAGAAATCATCCATAAATATACCAAGCACGGGGTAAAAATATGTACATTTTATGGTTTATCAGTTTTAAAAATTCATTTAAGTAGCAAAAGTTTCTATTACAACTTAGGAGTGAGGCTCAAATACTAGGCTAACCGAATAGTTAAATAGGAAACCGAATGGGCAGTTTATGTGGAGCTTAAATAAGCTGGATCTTCCATGAAGTTTCCAAGCATGTTTCTTGAAGCTTCTCCAACATTGGTGACGCCAATGGGCTAGTCCTTTGCTGATTCCAATCAGCTGAAATTAAATAAAAATTAATTGAGGAGTTGAATGGAACTGATTGGACTAGCTAGGTTCAGCCAAGGGGTGTGAAAGGCTTTAATTGAGCTGCTTTGATCAGCTGAATGGTCTTGAAGATTTTAATTGTATCTTGAGTACTCCAATGGCCATTAGGTGTGAAAGTCGAATGTGAGCAGCCCTTTGCATGTGAATGCACAAAACTAAATAGCCATGACATGTGAAAAGAACCTCTAGCAATGTGAAAACAATTAAGCATCTAGATGGTCAGCTTTGATGCGATCCTGGCCTCATCATATTACGACACAACTCAATGTTACCGAGATTGGCCTAAACACAGGGGACCCAAGTGCAAAATGAAGTTTTTAATTTTAGTTCGTTAATTTGGTTGCTGGAAAATAAGGACTTTGATTCATTTATTTTAGTTACTTTAGTTATTTTAGTTTGTGTCTTTAATTATGTCATAGTTTGAACATCATTAATAAGTGTTCAGCATTTAATAAAGTCATGCATTATGTAACTTTCATGTTAGTTAAGTTTGCATCATTAAATTAAGTCATGCAATAAGTAACTTATTTGTTCATTTAGTTTACATCTTAAACCATGCATTTAAGCATCTTAGTTGTTAAATATGTTTGAGTTTGTATATATAAGTATGTTATTTAATTTGGATGTAACTTTTTACTGCATAAATTAAAATATGTTTATTTTCATTTTAAATAAGGTGATTTGAGCTGTATGTTCATTAATAAATTTATGTATGAGTGTTTATAGTGTGCTGACTCTTATGAGTTTCTTTAATGCTTAATTATCTACATTGTAGGTGACTATTCATATGGCTAATTGAATTTTCAAGTTTGGACATTTTTTCAAGCCTTCAAAGATCATCATGGTGGCTGTTCAAATGGTCCAAGAGTGTTTCTTCAAATCTGTTCAGTTTTAAAGCATTCACAGCTAGTTAAGGATCCAATTAAATAGATGAATGCACAAGTCTTTTGACATTCAGTTTAAAGGAGATGAAGGGACACGAAACAACACATTAAGGGTTCATTAAGTCATCAATAAAGTGAAGAGACATTCATTTTCATCTATATCAGAATCAAGTGAAGAGACATAACTATTGGCTTCCCTACATGAGTTTAAAACAAAATTAATGCTTGTAATAACCTTTGTTAATTGTTGAAGATAAAAGGTCTCACATAGGCATTCAAATAGTCAGAATAATACCTATAAATATTTTGTAAGAAAACATTGTTTTGGTTAGACAACTTTTGTAACACCCCTCGCCCGTATCCAACGTCGGAACCAGGTTTGAGGTGTTACCAAACTTAAACTCAACCAATCTTAGGAAATCGGGCCATAAAATTTTGGTCAATTTAAAACTTTTCATTTTATAAGTAATCTGTCCCTTAATTGGGCTTACGAGGCCCAAAACATACATTCGAGGTGGTTCGGGGCCAAACCGAGGGCTCCAGAAAAACTTATAAAATTTCATGCTTTAGGGCTCCACACGCCCGTGTGGGTATAAGGCACATACCCGTGTGCTAGGGACACACCCATGTCCTGCACCCATGTGGCCAATTTGATTTTTAAAAATTTTCATAAAACAAGTGCAGACTTCACATGGCCTGGACACACGCCCGTGTCCTTTTACACGGCCACAACACGCCTTTGGCATAGCCAGTGTGCAAAAAACCTGGGTATTCTATTTCTGACGTCAGCATCACACGGCCATGGCACACGCCCGTGTACTAGGCCGTGCCCTTACCATGGCTGAGACACACGGCCGTGTCTCTACCCGTGTGACCATTACCATGCATTCTGACTTGAAATTTCTAAGTGCAGGGGACACACGGCCTTCTCATACGCCCATGGGGCTGTCCGTGTGTCACACACGGCCTAGACATACGCCCGTGTGCCTACCCGTGTGGACAATATGAGACTATCTACCAAGCCTCTTTACCACCCTAGTATACCTATTTTCAGGTCAATACCAACCAATATCACAACAAGCCTAATAAACATTCATTCAACCATGAAGATGCATCTCTTATAGACTCAAAATGAAAGCCCTCATTCAAGGCTTAATGTAAAGAGTGAAATCTATTCTAGACCAACTCACTTGGAAAATTCTCAAAGACACAAAATAATAAGGTCTAGCCCTATACATGCCATAATAAAAAATAAAAATTCAACTATACCAAGTATTACGGTTGATAGTGTGATCGATATCTCTGACTTCAAGGGATCCTCGAGCTAATTAAGTGGCATTGAAAGAAAAGGGAGAGGAAAGAGAGTAAGCATAAAGCTTAGTAAGTTCCATATAAATAAATATATAACAACAACTTCACCTCTAGTCATCATACTCATAGCATAAAGATAGGTATAAGTTTGACTTACTCATTACCGTCTACTCTAGTCTCATATTCTATTTTGTGCTCATTACTCATGTATACCGAATAGGTACCTGTACCACTTTACAACATTGTCATACTTTTCATACTAACTCACTTTCATAACCTTTAAAGTTGAGCCTTTCAGAACACTACCGGATATTCTATAAACCTCTATCCTGGGTTAAGTTGCCGATGCCATGTCCCAGACATGGTCTTACTCTAGCTATCATCATCGAGACCGATGCCATGTCCCTGACATGGTCTTACACAAGCTCTCGTACTTACGTGCTGATGCATGTCCCAAACATGTCTTACAGTAGGACAACTCTTAGCTGATGCATGTCCCAGACATGTCTTACACTGGTAATCATCATCGAGACCAATGCCATGTCCCTGACATGGTCTTACATAAGCTCTCATACTTACATGCTGATGCATGTCCTAGACATGTCTTACACTAGCACAACTCTTAGCCGATGCATGTCCCAGACATGTCTTACACTAGCTATCATCATCGAGGCCGATGCATGCCCCAGACATGTCTTATACTGGCACTCATCTCTACACCGATGCCATGTCCCAGACATGGTCTTACATTGGCTATCATAATGTGGCCAATGCATGTCCCAGACATGTCTTACACTGGTACACAAATAACCCGAATGTTAAGGTACGAATATCCGGTTTGTTTCCTAGGGTTCCAATGGGATCTTTCTACTATCTCAATTATTACTATGCATTCTCAATTCACAATCTAGCAATTCATACTATATAAATTTAAATACGTGTATTAACAATGTAGTTATATTATTTACATACAACTTACCTCAGTTTACAAAATGTACTCGACTAGTCGATTCAGTCGATTTGTTTGGCTTTCCCCAGGTCTAGGTTCAAATTCGGTAAATCTTGATCTATAATAGCAAAATGTACTATTTAGTCACTAATTTCAATTAGGAATTCACAAATTTACATCTTAGTTAAAACAACCATTTTGCCCCTAAACCTTGGCAAAATGACCATTTTGCCCCTATGCTCAAAAATTGATTTTTATCGAATTTCTTTGTATCTCAAGCCTAGCTGAACTCTTTTTAATCTTATAGAAACTTTAAATTCTCACTATTTCACAAACTTAGCACTTATTTTGCAACTTATGCAAAATAGTACTTTTAGGTGTTTTCATGCCAACACCTTTCACAAAATTGTTTATAACAGAACTAGGACTCACATTCTTCCATAAAATTTCAAAAAATAACATGAATATCCACATGGTGAAACCCTAGACTTATCACCATTTGGCAAGATAGCCCTTTCATTTGAAAGCCCAAGCTTCAAGCATTCAAAATATGTAAAAATCATCAAGAAAACCATTGAAATTTACTTACTTGAGAGAGGAATAAATTGCTGAAATTTTGAGAGCTTAAAACCCCAATTTTTGCTGGTATATTCGACCAAAGGAGAAGAAATGGAATGAAAGAGATGAAGGCTAGGCAACCTAGGTATTATTTTATTTAACTATTATGTCATCAATTCACCTAAAGTTGACATTTTGACCAACTTGTCTCCTATGGCCAGCCAAGCATGTATGAAAGGGTCTAATTGCCCTTTAAAGACCCCCAATTTTAATACTCTAGCTATTTGGTACTTTTGGGTACTAAAATGCGATTTTTACCTTTTATGCGATTTAGTCCTTTTTCGCAATCGGGCTCGAAAACATTAAAATTAACTCACCAAATTTTTAAAGAACTAATATAATCATACTATAACCTCATAAAAATAATAAAATAAATTTTCTAACTTTGAATTTATGGTCTCGAGACCACTGTTTTGACTAGGCCCTAAATCGGGCTATTACATTTCTCCCACCTTTAGGGATTTTCGTCCCCGAAAATCTTACCAGTGAATAAGTTTGGATACTGCTTTCTCAGAGACTCCTCGGGTTCCCATGTGGCTTCCCCAACTCCATGCTTATGCCAAAAAACCTTCACAAGTGGTATATTCTTATTTCTTAAGTGTTTAATCTCTCGAGCTAAGATCTTGACTGGCTCCTCACCATAAGTCATATCCGGAAGAATCTCAACTTCAGTTGGCGCAATTACATGCGAGGGGTCCGATCTATATCGACGTAGCATGGACACATGGAAAATGTTATGGAACTTTTCTAACTCGGATGGTAAGGTTAATCGGTATGCCACCGGTCCAACTCTTTCGATTACTTCATAAGGCCCTATAAATCATGGAATCAACTTACCTTTTCTACCAAATCTGAAGACTTTCCTCCATGGAGATACTTTCAAAAATACTCTATCATTGACTTAAAACTCAATCTCCTTTTGTTTCAAATCTGCATAGGATTTCTGTCTATCTGAGGCAGCTTTAAACAACTGCAAATCACCTTAACCTTTTCTTCGGTCTCTCTGATTAAATCGACCCTATGAATCTTGTCCTCTCTGAGCTCGGTCCAATATAAGGGCGTTCGACACTTTCGTCCATATAATGCCTCGTAAGGTGCCATTTTCAAACTTGCTTGATAATTGTTGTTGTAGGTGAATTCAACCAATGATAGATACCTTTCCCAACTGCCTTGAAACTCGAGGATGCAACATCTTAACATGTCCTCTAAATTTTGTATCACTCTCTCCGATTGACCGTCGGTTTGTGGGTGGAATGCAGTGCTGAAGTTCAACTTTGTTCCCAAAGCCTCTTGTAACTTCTTCTAAAACCTCGAGGTGAATCTCGGGTTTCAATCTGAAACAATCGACAACGTCACACTATGAAGCCTCACAATCTCGAAAACATACAAGTCGGCCAATTTCTCAAGGGGGTAGTCGGTACGCACTGGTATAAAATATGCTGATTTTGTTAGCCGATCAACAACAACCCAAATAGCGTCCTTTTTCCTCGAAGTTACCGGCAAACCCATCACAAGATCCATAGTGATCTGATCCCATTTCCATTCGGGAACCATAATAGGCTGAAGTAACCCGGAAGGCACTTGGTGTTCAGCCTTTACTTGTTGACACACTAAACACTTAGAGATGAACTCTAAAGTGTCTCTTTTCATTCCCGACCACTAATACATTTTCTTAAGATCGTTGTACATTTTTATGCTACCCGGGTGGATGGACCAACAACCACTATGTGCCTCTCATAAAATCTTCTAAATGAGCTCACTATCATTAGGTACACAAACTCTATCTTTGAACATTAAACATCTGTCGGTACCGATTCAAAAATCTGACTCAACACCTGACTCACACTGAGTCTTCTTGGCTTGTAACTCGTTTTCGTTCTTCTGAGGTTTACAAATTTCTTGTAGAAACACTCGTTTAGCTCTCAACTCTATTAAAATTGAACCATCATCTGACAAAGCTAAATGGGCGGTCATAGCTCTCAATGCAAATAAGGAGTTTCTGCTTAATGCATCGGCGACTACATTCGCCTTTCCCGGATGGTAGTCGATAATCAACTCATAATCTTTTATTAGCTCTAACCATCGTCGTTGCCTCAAATTCAACTCCTTCTGAGTCATTAAATACTTTAAACTCTTGTGATTGGTAAACACTATGGCCGCTAGATCCAAATCATGTGTCGGGTAGCTTTTCTCATGTGGCTTCAACTATATTGAGGCGTAAGCTATGACTCTACCCTGTTGCATAAGCATGCACCCCAATCCATTTAAGGAGGCGTCACTATAAACTACAAATTCTTTGCCTGAATCAGGTTGCATTAAAACTAGGGCTTCGGTCAACATAGCCTTTAATTTCTCGAAACTTTGTTGGCACTCTTTTATCCATTCAAATTTGACATCTTTATGTAGTAGCCTTCTTATCTGTGTAGCTATCATGGAGAATCTGTTTATAAATCGTCTATAGTATCCCGCTAGCCCCAAAAAACTACGAACTTCTGTTACATTCCTCAGCGGTTTCCATTCCACAATAGTTGAGATCTTACTTGGGTCAACTCTGATCCCGTCACATGATACAATGTATCCTAGAAATCTGACCTCGTTGAGCCAAAACTCGCTCTTACTAAACTTGGCATAAAGTTCTTATCCTTCAAGATCTGTAACACAGTTCTCAATTGCTCCGCGTGCTCATTCTTATCACGCGAATAAATCAATATGTCATCGATAAAAATGAAGACGAACTTATCTAAGTACAGTCGAAAAATGCGGTTCATTAAATCCATAAATACCACCGGGGCATTTTTCAATCCAAAAGGCATAACAAGAAACTCGTAATGCCCATATCTCGTCTGAAAAGCAGTCTTCGGTACATCTTGTTCCTTGACTCTTAACTGGTAGTAACCTGACCTTAAATCTATCTTAGAGAATATAGTAGCTCCACTCAATTGATCGAAGAGATCATCGATCCTCGGTAAGGGATACTTGTTCTTCACTGTTGCTTTGTTCAGCTGTCTATAGTCGATACATAACTTCATCGACCCGTCTTTCTTTTTCACAAAAAGTACTGGAGCACCCCATGTTGAATAACTCGGTCTAGCAAAACCCTTATCTGTTAATTCTTATAATTGAACTTTCAACTCTTTTAACTCGGTAGGGGCCATTCTATACGGTGCAATCGAGATTGGTGTTGTACCCGGAACTAACTCAATACCAAACTCAACTTCTCTCTCTGGAGTTAATCCGAGCAACTCTTCCGGAAAAACATCTATAAACTCACAAACTATTGGTACTGATTCAATCTTTGACTCGGACACTTGAGTATTTAGCACCAAAGCTAAGTAAGCCTCATACCCTTTTCTCAAATATTTTTCAGCGATCAAAGACGATATTACCACAGGCAATTTATCCAAGTCATCTGATCCAACCTGAAGAATATTTCCATCTTCACACTTCAACTCAATAATTTTCCTTCCACAGTCCACTACAACGCTATGAGAAGTCAACCAATCCATCCCGAGGATTACATCAAACTCATTGAACGACAATGACATTAAATTAGCCGGAAAATAATGACCTCTAATTGTCAAAGTACAATTCCTACATACTTGGTCAACTAGCACATGTTTGCCTAAAGGGTTGGATACTTTTATCACAAACTCAGTGGACTCTACTATCATATTCATACGGGGTATCAAATCTATACAGATATAAGAGTGGGTAGACCCCGAATCAATCAAAGCAACAACAGATATATCGCGAATAGAAAAGGTACCCGTGATCACATCGGGAGACTCTACCTCTTCACGGGCATGAATAGCATAAGTCCTTGCAGGCGCCCTACCCTCAGATCTCGCCACAGCACCTCTAGTCGCTCCTCTGTTGCTAGCTCCACTGTTCGGGTTCTTTTGTGGTCTGCCTCTTAAAGGAGCACTACTCGCCCTCACATCTTGCTTTTTCTTCTTGTCATCAATTTTGGGGCAATCTCGGATGAAGTGGTCTAATGATCCGTACCTAAAGCAACCTTTTTCATTGAATTTACACTCGTCGAAATGGCGTCTACCACACTATGGACACTTCGGTCTATTTGGCCGAGCACTGCCGACACTTGCGACAGAAGTGGTCTGAGCTCTCGATGCCATGTTCTGCTTGTTCTTGTTTCTACTTGGAAACCCCACTGGAGTATTCGATCTGGTGGTGAATTCTTTTGATCTATTGGATGAGGATTGATGTGATTTCCCCATCTGTCTCTTCTTTGAATCCCGTGACACAAAAGCTACCTTCCTCCTCTCTTTGACTAGCTCCTCTGCCTTGCATGCTCTCTCAACGAACACGACAAATTCTCTTAGTTCTAGGATGCCCACAAACACTCGGATATCTTCATTGAGACCATTCTCAGATCTCTTACACATAGTGGCCTCTGTGGACACGCACTCCTGAGCATACTTACTGAGCCTCACAAATTCACACTCATATTCTGTCACCAAAAAATGGCCTTTCTTTAGCTCTAGAAATTCCTTTCTTTTTCGATCTATAAGTCTTTGGCTAATATACTTTTTTCGAAACTTTTTTTGGAAGAATTCCCAAGTGATACTCTCTCTCGGTACAACAAATACGAGAGTGTTCCACCACTAATAAGTCGAGTCTCGTAGAAGTGACACGGCATACTTTACGCACTCTTCAGGTGTACATGACAGTTCATCGAATACCCTGATGGTGTTTTCTAACTAGAACTCTACCCTCTCCGGATCATCGTCTATACTAGCTCGAAATTTCTTGGCCCCTTGTTTTCGGATCTTGTCTACCGGAGGCCTCTCTCCTCTAAACATGTCTACACTTTGTGGAGCTACTGGGGCATACTGAGGAATCGGAGGAGGTGGGGGAGGTAGAGTGTTTGGGTTCGTACAAACAAACTTCGTATACCAAGCGTCCATCATACGGAGCTAGGCTTCTCTAGCCCTTCCATCATGGCCCATAGTCACGGGCTCGCTCTCTACTGGCACAGTCCTTTCTACGGGAGCCGACGCATTACTCTCTACATCATCCCTTGTTTCTCTTTCAGGATCCATTTACTATATGAAATGCAATTAGAATCGTTAGAAGTCATCACACTATTAATATACAACTATGGCATGTATAGCTAGACTCGTACTTATGCTCGGTTAGTCCTAAAACTGACTAAACCATGCTTTGAGACCACTAAATATAACACCCCTCGCCCGTATCCAACATTGGAACAAGGTTTGAAGTGCTACCAAACTTAAACTCAACCAATCTTAGGAAATCAGGCCATAAAATTTTGGTCAATTTATAACTTTTCATTTTATAAGTAATCTGTCCCTTAATTGGGCTTACGAGGCCCAAAACATACATTCGAGGTGGTTTGAGGCCAAACCGAGGGCTCTAGAAAAACTTAAAAAATTTCATGCTTTAAGGATCCACACACCCGTGTGGGTATAGGGCACACGCCCGTGTGCTAGGGACACGCCCATGTCCTGCACCCGCGTGGCCAATTTGGTTTTTACAAATTTTCATAAAACAAGTGCAGACTTCACATGGCCTGGACACATGCCCGTATCCTTTCACACGGCCATAACATGCCCGTGGCGTAGCTCTTGTGTGAAAACCTGGGTATTCTGTTTCTGACTTTAGCATCACACGGTCATGGCACACGCCCGTGTACTAGGCCGTGCCCTCCACACGGCTGAGACACGCGGCCGTGTCTCTACCCATGTGACCTTTACCATGCATTCTGACTTGAAATTTCTAAGTGTAAGGGACACATGGCCTTCTCATACGCCCATGGGGCTGTCCGTGTCTCACACACGGCCTAGACACACACCCGTGTGTCTACCCGTATAGACAATATGAGACTATCTACCAAGCCTTTTTACCACCCTTGTATACCTATTTTCAGGTCAATACCAACCAATATCACAACAAGCCTAATAGAAATTCATTCAACCATGAAGATGCATCTCTTATAGACTCAAAATGAAAGCCCTCATTCCAGGCTTAATGTAAAGAGTGAAATCTATTCAGGACCAACACACTTGGCAAATTCTCAAAGACACAAAATAATAAGGTCTAGCCCTATACATGCCATAATCAATAATATAAATCCAACTATACCGAGTATTACAACTGATAATGTAATCGATATCTCTGACTTCAAGGGATCTTCGAGCTAATTAAGTGGCACTGAAAGAAAAGGGAAAGGAAAGAGAGTAAGCATAAAGCTTAGTAAGTTGCATATAAATAAATATAAAATAACAACTTCACCTCTAGTCATCATACTCATAGCACAAAGATAGGTATAAGTTTGACTTACTCATTATCGTCTACTCTAGTCTCATATTCTATTTTGTACTCATTACTCATGTATACCGAATAGGTACCTGTACCACTTTACAACATTATCATACTTTCCATCCTAACTCACTTTCATAACATTTAAAGTTTAGCCTTTCGGAACACTATCGGATATTCTATAAACCTCTAACATTGGTTAAGTTGTTGATGCCATGTCCCAGACATGGTCTTACTCTGGCTATCATCAACGAGACCAACGCCATGTCCTTGACATGGTCTTACACAAGCTCTCGTACTTACGTGCTGATGCATGTCCCAAACATGTCTTATAGTAGCACAACTCTTAGCTGATGCATGTCTCAGACATGTCTTACACTAGCTATCATTATCGAGACCGATGCCATGTCCCTGACATGGTCTTACATAAGCTCTCATACTTACAAGCTGATGCATGTCCCAGACATGTCTTACACTAGCACAACTCTTAGCCGATGCATGTCCCAGACATGTCTTACACTGGCTACCATCATCGAGGCCGATGCATGCCCCAGACATGTCTTATATTGGCACTCATCTCTATGCCGATGCCATCTCCAAGACATGGTCTTACACTGGCTATCATAATGTGGCTGATGCATGTCCCAGACTTGTCTTACACTGGTACAGAAATAACCCGAATGTTAAGGTACGAATATCTGGTTTATTTCCTTGAGTTCCAATAGGATCTTTCTACTATCTCAATTATTACTATGCATTCTCAATTCAAAATCTAGAAATTCATACTATATAAATTTAAATACGTGTATTAACAATGTAGTTATATTATTTACATACAACTTACCTCGGTTTACAAAATGTACTCGACTAGTCGATTTAGTCAATTTGCTTGGCTTTCCCTTGGTCTAGGTTCGGATTCAAAAAATGTTGATCTATAATAGCAAATTGCACTCATTTAGTCACTAATTACAATTAGGAATTCACAAATTTACATCTTAGTTAAAACGACCATTTTGCCCCTAGACTTTGGCAAAATAACCATTTTGCCCCTATGCTCAAAAATCAATTTTTATCGAATTTATTCATATCTCAAGCCTAGCCGAACTCTTTTTACTCTCATAGCAACTTCAAATTCTCACTATTTCACACACTTAGCACTTATTTTGCAACTTATGCAAAATAGTCCTTTTAGGTGTTTTCATGCCAACACCTTTCATAAAATTGTTTATAACACAACTAGGACTCATATTCTTCCATAAAATTTCAAAAAATAACATGAATATTCACATGGTGAACCCTAAACTTATCACCATTTGGCAAGATAGCCCTCTCATTTGAAAGCCCAAGCTGGAAGTATTCAAAATATGTAAAAATCATCAAGAAAACCATCGAAATTTACTTACTTAAGAGAGGAATAAATTGCTGAAATTTTGAGACCTTAAAACCCCAATTTTTGCTGGTATATTCGGCCAAAGGAGAAGAAATGGAATGAAAGAGATGAAGGCTAGGCAACCTAGGTATTATTTTATTTAACTGTTATGTCATCAATTCACCTAAAGTTGACATTTTGACCAACTTTCTCCTATGGCCAGCCAAGCATGTATGAAAAGGTCTAATTGCCCTTTAAAGACCCCCAATTTTAATACTCTAGCTATTTGGTACTTTTGGGTACTAAAATGCGACTTTTACCTTTTATGCGATTGAGTCCTTTTTCGCAATCAGGCTCGAAAACATTAAAATTAACTCACCAAAATTTTCAAGCACTAATATAATCATACTATAACCTCATAAAAATAACAAAATAAATTTTCTAACTTCAGATTTGTGGTCCCGAGACCACTGTTCTGACTAGGCCCTAAATTGGGCTGTTACAACTTTTGCTCAATTTATGAATTATTTGATACTTGTGAGAATTCAAATCTCCTTGTTTCTCTCTAGGACTGATCTGACTTATTAAGCTAAGTCTTGTTGCGTCATTTCCATCCTTGTTTATCGAATTTATCACTTCTAAGTGCGGTGTTCAATATACCTCTGGATCCTATCTAGCTAGATAGTGGGTCAAGGTTTCTTTGCTATATTCCCAACCATTTTCACCTAAGAACTGTTTAAGACTCGGGTCAACAATTTCCTATATTGTTTTTCCCTTATCCAATCCTCATCCATCTTTCATCTAAACCATCTTTGTTACCTTTGTTTGAACCTATTTCTCAACCTCTTCCAATTTATTTCGAAAACAATCTAAGCCTTACATAATTTCACGATTGGGCAATCTAAACGACTCGAATCAACACTGAACCAAGTTCGTATCAAGCTTGGAAAGAGAAATCAACAACTCTTTTTTCCTTGGCATACACGAAGAGGTGTTTGAAAGAGCTGAACCATCAGCACACCATATTCATATCGTCTAATGTATGTAGTTACACCAATTTAATTCAGCAATTAGTTAGTCTTAAGACATATTAAATTCGGTAGTAGCTGGGACATATTAAAAACAATCATAAAATTCAGCTGGACAAATTAAATTGTAACATGAAATAAATTCGTCCTAAACTTAGACACAATAAAATAGCTAATAAATATGTATTAAACTAAGACACATTTAAAACATAATTAAAATGTCCAAATTTTAGACACATTAAAATAGAACTTAACTATTTGAGCTAAACTAACTAAATTAACTAAAAACATTTAATTTATTCCAGTAACTAAAGAAATGTATAAATTAAACCGAGTTGGAATTAAACTCATGGAGCTAAGTTTGAGCTTAGTTCAGCTCGCAAAAGATTACAAGGTGCACTCGTAGGGTTGGTCCAAGCTCTTTCGATGTGTCCAGCCAAAGTCTAGCCCCACACTTGATCTACTAAGGCTGAAATAGCCTCTTTGGAGTGCTTGGCTCATGCTCAGGTGATAGGACCTTAAGGCAGCTCCAAAGGCTCCTTGCTTGAGCTAGGAATGACTCGTGGCGTGGCCGTATCACTCTAATCCTTTGCTTTAACTTTGCAAGTAAGATCCTCGATCAACTTCGAAGTGAGTTAATGGTGTTTTCAAATAGAAAGAAGAAGCTAACTCCTCATTTCTTATAAAGCTCACATCAATATATAAGTAAAACCCATGTTCTCATAGTGGAACTTGACACGTGTCACGAACTTTCAAAATTACTGTGACACCCCAAACCCGACCGAAACAGACCAACCTAAATCTGAAGCGACATATTAGCCACCGAAGTGACTCTCCAGTACAAAACCACCCCAAAACACACCCCAACCTTATAGCATCTCAATTCTAACTAATAATTGTCTAATCTTATTGTGGAAGTGATTTGTGAACCATTTTAAAACTATTTTTAAGGATTTAACCCTAAGGGTATTTTAGTCATTTTACCACTTAAAAATAAACGATCTTGATTTTAATTCTAAATGATTACCAACTTTCTTTTAATTAATTTTAGGAAACCCCTAGAATTCATTTTATTTAACCATTTTCCTTACTCCATTTACTAATTAAGGCTATATTTGCTAAGTTTTATTACTTTAATCATATATATACAATTTTAATTAATATAATTACAATTAATAAACAACATGTATTTATAATTTAAACATTCAAAATCATGCTTAACAAACAACAATTAAATCATACAATGGACTTACCTTAGCAATAAAGCTATCCACTCCTTGACAAGCTACATTTAAAATGTATTAGTGAATAATTCATGCTTTAATCACCATGTTTTCAATCACCATGATACCACATAGCAACATACCATAATCTACACAACATTTGTAACAGTCCGATTTAGACCCTATTTGGAATGGTGGTTTTGAGACCACGAATCTGATTCAAAAAATATTTTAAAATAATTTTCTGTGTTTATTATGTGTGAATTTATATCTGTGAAATTTTCATACTTTAATTTTACCGTTTGAGCGCCGATTTAATAAAAAGGGCTTAATCGCGTAAAATGAAAATTTAATGGTTAAATGTGAAAGTGCCTAATTATTGTTGTCTTTATAATATGAAGCACTTATAATGCAATTATGCCATAATTTAATTAGTGGACGGTAGTGACCTTATATTATAATGGTTTTATATTTTATTAGAAAGGTTATATATGTAAATTAATTAATAAGTTATAAGAAAATAAAACATAAAATTAAAAGCCAATGTTTATATTTTTTTTCCATGATTGAAACTTCAAAATAAGAAAGAAAAGAAAGCTTTTAAGGGTTCAGCCATTTGATAGCTTAATCAAGGTATGTAACTAGCTCGATTTTTGATAATTTTACGTTTTTGAGATCGTTACAGTGTAATGTACGAAGCCCGTGCTTGAATTTTTTATTTTGATGAATATTTTGAGTTATGCCATTGATGAATATTTGAGATTTGTGATATTAGTTGATGAAATATGAAAGACATGTTTTGGATTAACATGTTTTGTATTGGAATTTTTGATGATTTTGAGTAATTAGGACTAAATCGAAAAAATAATAAATTGAAGGACTAAAATGTGAAATAAATGAAATGTATAGACTTGTATGAACATGGGTAGTATTCGGCCTAAGCATGATGTGTGCAAATTTTGCATGTTTTGTGTTTTGAGCAATTTGGACTAAAATGTAAAAAGTGTGAAATGTCAGGGGTAAAATGGTAATTTACCCATTTATGTGTTTTTGGACTAAATTGAGTGAAAATAAGTTTGAATGAGTTTAATTTGAATATATTTAGATCAAGAACTAAAGAAATCGAATTTAGATCGGGGGAAAACTAAAGTTGTCGATTAACCCTCCCGTTTCGATTTTCATCGTCTGAGGTAAGTTTATAAGCAAATAGATGTTTTTTATTTTAAATAAATACGAACTTTATATTCTGAAATGAATTATGTGTAGTATATATGTTGTTAGCCGAATATGTATAAGGTTGGGAGCTATGTTTACAAGTTTGTTTTGACCTAGTTACAACATCTAAAATCCCCGTATGAACCTTAAGAATAGCTAGGATACATATGCCATGACATAGGATTGCGATATGTGATGTGTGAGCAAGACCATGGCATCGATATATGTGTGTGAGTAAGACCACGTTTTATATGTTGGCATCGATATGTGACTCCAATATATGTGTGCGCGAGTAAGACCATATTTTATACGTTGGCATCGATATGTTACTCCAATATATGTGTGCGAGTAAGACCCTATCTGGGACAGTGGCATTGATATGTGATTACATGTAAGACCAAGTCTGGGACGTTGGCATTGTACGATATATGTGATTATCCGAGTGTCTTATCCAATTTTGAATGGTTCATCGGGCAATGAAAAGTTGTGATCGAATGTGTAAAATAAGCTAAAATGATCAGGTATGAGTTAGCTTATTACCTATTTGAAATAAGGTAAGTAAGGTACTTGATATTTGTTGCAAATCATGTGTGATGTAAATGAAAAATGCATGTGCATATGAAAAGTGTATTCAGCCTTTTGATTATATAATGTGAATATTTATGAAATGATTCATGAACATATGTATATGAGATTATGTATATTCGGCCAATGTGAAATTTTATATAAAAGTATATGTTATATATGAAATTGTGATCTTGAGAATAAATGTGAATATGAGAGCATAAATTAGTTTAGTTAAGTTGAGTTGATATTGACATTGAGTTATTTATTTGTTTATGACTTACTAAGCTATAATAGCTTACTGTGTATGTTTATGTTTGCCTCTGTTTTATAGATTTTGAAGTCTAGATATGAGCTCAGGGATCGTCAGTAAAGTCTATCACACTATCAATTGTTTTTGGTATTTTATAAGTTGTAACTTGAACCATTGGCATGTATAAGCCAGGTTTATTTAATTAAGTTTGAAGTTGTGTATGTATTAAGCCATGCGAAAATGGCTAATATGATAAGTGATTATATGAAACTTTAGTCATGTTTATATGTATTATAAGCATTAAAAATGGTTGGTGATTTTGGATGTGAATGTTTGGTTGATTCGGCTAAGGTATATGCATTGATAAAAGTATATGTGAATTTGGTTGTTATGTTTGATTAAGGTGTTATTATGTGAATTGGCATTAAAAGATATTTGGTAATGTTCAAACATGGTAGGAATATATTTTGATATGCTTGTTATATGGTATATATAAGATTTGTGTTTTGGATATATATGTCTATATTTGGTTAATGACATGAACAAATTATTAAATAGCATAAGAAATGAGTGTACTTTTTGGTGGTGTTTGTACTTAAAATGGCTTAATTTATCATGGTCTTATGGGTATAATCTAATGACTAAAAATAGGTATGTTTAGTGTTTAATGATGAATGGTTTTAAATGAATTATATGAAAATGTATGATTAGTGCTGAATGGATGTTTTAATTTGCATTAATGTGCAAAGCATATAAGTTCATATTGTCTAATACTAATGCAGCATATGTATGGTTTTTTTTTTTAAGTTGAGTAATATGGCTTATTTAGTTTTAAGAATATATATGTATATTGGTTAAGGAAATGTCATATTGATAGTCGGCAAAAGAAGTAGATATGTTGTCATACATTTGATGAATAACTATAATGTTACATATTGAAATGATATGGGATTTGGTGGTTATTCGCATAAATACAAAGATGGCATTAGAAGTATGTTTGACCATGTTGGAAATAATTAAATGCTGTGTATTTTAGTGCAAAATATACTGTGAGTAATACATTGGAATTTGTGTTATGGATTATGTATACAATATGAAAATCAATGTGAGTTTTGAGATGTAAATTAGCTATATGCTCTATATAAATGAGTTTTGACTTGTGTGGTTATATGAATGTTTGGAATTTGTTTTTTTATTCGGTAATGCCTCGTAACCCTAATCCAGCGATGAATACGAGTTAGGGGTGTTATATTTTATTGGTATCAGAGCTACGGCTTAGTCGATTATAGGACTAACATAGCGCATGTGAGTCTAGCTATACATGCCATATTTTATATTATGATAGTGTCATGACTTCTGACATTTGAAAATGTGTTTTCGTATGTAAATGGATCCCAGTAGAGCCATAGCTGATGATGTCGAGAGTATAGCGCCTGCTCTTGCGCAAGGGATAGCGCCGGTTGACTCTTGACCGACTTTGAGTAACCAAGAGGGAGAGGCTAAACAAGCCTTTTACCAAATGATGAACGTCTGGTTTACTCAATATATTCAGACTAATCCGGCTGCAGAATAACCTCCACCCCGACTAATCCTTCTCTAATACCTACTATACCTCAAGTGAGTGATCCGTTGAGATTACTTAAGCCTCCTGTTGAAAAAATTAGAAAACACGAGGCTGATTCAAAGCTACTGATGATGATGATGATGACTGAGCTAAATTCTGGCTTGATAATACTATCTGCATATTTGATGAGCTATCTTGTACCCCAGATGAGTGTTTAACATGTGCCATATCTTTACTACGAGACACCGCATATCACTGGTGGAATACACTAGTATCGGTGGTTTTGAAAGAACGGGTGACCTGGGAGTTCCTTCAAACTGAGTTTCGTAAGAAATACATTAGCTAGAGATTTATCGATCAGATGCGTAAAGAATTTCTGGAATTAAAACAGAGTCGCATGACTGTGATAGAATATGAGTGGAATTTCGTGAGACTTAGTCGAATGCCCGAGAGTGTGTTTCGACTGAAGCTATAATATGTAAAAGATTTGAAGATAGGTTGAACGAAGACATTAAATTGCTAGTTGCATACTTGAAATAAAAGAGTTCTTAGTACTGGTTGAGCGAGCATGCAAAGCCGAAGAGCTCGGGAAAGAGAAAAGAAAAGCTGACTTTGAAGCTAGAGATTCACGTAAGAGATCATCGAGTAAGTCTTTTCAGTAGACATCAAAGAGATTCCAGGATGATTCTAGCCGTTCAAAGGCTACTGCGGGTTATACTAAACGTGATCGGGATAGACCACCTGTGGTTTCGAAAGCTACCTCAGTAGCTAGTGTTGGTAACGTTAAATCAAATCAACCGGAGTGCAAACATTATGGTAAACGACATCTCGATAGTTGTAGATTGTACGATCGGGTTTAAATGTGGATCGATGGTACACTTCATCCGTGAATGTCTTGAATTGGTCGAGCAAGATCCAGTGAAAAATTCGTGATCGGGTAATACTGCAGCTTGAGGTAGACCACCTAAAAATACAGGTAATGTGAGTCGTAATCAGAGAGGAATTAAAGACATAGCAGTTCGATCTGAGGCTCGCGCACGCGAGGAAGCTTCATCCCCAGATGTTATTACTGATACATTCACTCTCTATGATACTAGTGTAATTGCATTGATTGATCGAACCCCTTGGGCCGGTGTGTTTTGGTTGACAAAGTGTGTAAGAATTGTCCCTTGATGATTCGAGATTTGTGTTTTCCTACTGATTTGATATTGTTGCCATTTGACGAGTTCGATATAATTTTGGGTATGGACTGGTTGACTTTGCATGATGCTATCGTAAATTGCAAAAGAAAGACTATTGATTTACGTGCCAAAATGATGAAATTATTCAGATTGAATCTAATGACCTGAATCATTTACTGGCAGTGATATCTTCGATGTTAGCTCAAAAGTATGTGAGAAAAAGGGTTGTGAAGCTTACTTTGCATATGTGCTTGATTGTGAAGTGACCGAACAAAAGATCGAATCAGTACCAATTGTGTGTAAGTATCCGGATGTGTTTCTTGAAGAATTGTCGGGTTTGCCACCTATCCGAGAAGTAGAGTTTGGTATTGAGTTAGTGTCGGGAACGATTCCGATTTCGATAGCTCCGTACAGAATAGAATTTACTGAATTAAAAGAATTGAAAGCTCAGTTGCAAGAGTTGACAGATAGGGGTTTTGCACGGTTAAGTTTCTCTCCCTGGGGTGTACTAGTTTTATTTGTGAAAAAGAAAGAAGGAACTATGAGAATGTGTATCGACTATAGACATCTCAATAAGGTAACTATAAAGAATAAATATTTGTTGCCACGGATTGACGACCTATTCGATCACCTGAAAGGGGTTACAGTGTTTTCAAAGATAGATTTGTGATCAGGCTACTATCAGTTGCAATTTAAACACTCCGATGTGCCAAAGACTACTTTTCGAACAAGGTACAGACACTATGAGTTTTTGGTTATGCCTTTCGGACTCACTAATGCACCTGCTGTTTTCATGAACTTGATGAGCTGGATCTTCGACAGTATCTGGATCAGTTTGTGGTTGTGTTCATAAATGATATTTTGATCTATTCTCGTGATGAAACTGGGCATACTGAACATCTGAGACTTATGTTACAGACTTTGCGAGATAAATAGTTGCATGTAAAGTTCAGTAAATATGAGTTCTGGTTACGTGAAGTCAGTTTTCTAGGACATGTTGTATCAGCATTGCGTATTCCGGTTGATCCAAGTAAAATTTCAGCTATACTTGATTGGAAACCTTCAAGAAATGTTTCTGAAGTTTGACATTTTCTAGGACGTGCTTGTTACTATAGATGGTTTGTGAAAGGTTTCTCTATGATTGCAACAGGAATGACGAAGTTATTATATAAAGATGTTAAGTTTGAATGGTCAGAAAAGTGCCAGAAAATTTTTGATCAGTTGATAGCTCTTTTGACCGAAGCTCTAATACTGGTTTAGCCAGAACCGGGTAAAGAATTTGTTATCTATAGTGATGCATCTTTAAATGGTTTGGGTTGTGTGTTGATATAGGAAGGCAAAGTTATAGCTTATGCTTCAAGACAGTTAAAGCCACACAAAAAGAACTATCATACACACGACCTAGAATTGGCAGTTATTGTGTTTACATTGAAGATATGGTGTCACTATCTATTCGGTGAAAAATGTCATGTTTATTCTGATCACAAGAGCCTAAAATATTCGATGACTCAGAAAGATCTGAATTTGAGACAACGTCAATGGTTAGAGCTGTTAAAAGACTACGAGCTTGTGATCGACTACCATCCAGGAAAGGCTAATGTTGTTGCTAATGCTGTAAGCCGAAAATCACTGTTTACTTTACGTGCAATGAATAAAAATTTAACTATGTTTGATGATGGTTCGATTATAGTGGAGTTAAAAGCAAGACCGTAATTTATTCAACAAATTTGTGATGCTCAGAAAGTTGATAATGATTTGTTAGCTAAACGGGTCCAATATGATTCAAATGTTGATTCAAAGTTTCGAGTTGATGCTGAAGATTGTCTAAGGTTCAGAAACTGAATATGTGTTCCGAGAAATCCAGAGTTAATTTAGATGATTTTGAATGAAGCTCACAGTAGTCGGTTATCTATTTACCTGGGTAGTACGAAAATGTATAATGATCTAAAACAACTTTACTGGTGGCATGGTATGAGACAAGACATTTCTGACTTTGTTTCGAAATGTTTAGTCTATTAGCAAGTAAAAGCCGAGCATCAAGTACCTTCTGGATTACTTCAGCCGATCATGATACCTGAGTGGAAATGGGATAGAGTCACGATGGATTTTGTATTTGGTTTACCGTTGACACCGAACAGGAAAGATGCAATCTGGGTTATTGTTGATAGATTGACTAAATCGACTAATTTTGTTCCGGTTCGCACAGATTACTCCCTTGATAAGCTAGCTGAATTGTATGTTTCTTAGATTGTGAGATTACACGGAGTACCTATTTCTATTGTTTCGGATAGAGATCCGAGGTTTACATCGTGGTTTTGAAGAAATTGCAAGATGCTTTAGGTACGAAATTACATTTCAACACTGCTTTTCATCTGCAAATAGATGGTCAGTCTGAACGAATCATTCAGATACTTGAGGATATGTTGATATGCTGCATTCTCGAGTTCGAAGGTACGTGGGAACGATACTTACCTCTGATTGAATTTGTGTACAATAATAGCTTTCAATCAAGTATCAAAATGGCACCTTACGAGGATTTGAATGGTCGTAAGTGTCATACACCATTACATTGGACTGAACTCCGTGAAAACAAGATACACGGGGTCAATTTGATCAGAGAGACTGAACAGAAAGTAAAAGTGATCCGTGAAAATCTGAAAATAGCGTCAGATTGTCAGAAATCGTATGCGGATTTGAAACGAAAAGATATAGAGTTTTAGATCAGGGACAAATTCTTTTTTAAAGTCTCACCGTGGAAGCAAAATACTCAGATTTGGTCGTAAAAACAAATTAAGTCCGAGATTTATTGGGCCATATGAGATTATAGAGCGTATTGGGCCAGTTGCTTATAGACTGTTGTTGCCACTTGAGTTAGAAAAGATCCATAATGTATTCCATGTTTCGATGCTCCGTAGATATTGAATTGATCCCTCACATGCGATTAATCCATCAGAGATTGAGATTAAGTCTGATTTGACATATGAGGGAGAACTGATTCGTATTCTGACTCGCGAAGTTAAAGAATTGGGAAATAAGAAAATTTTGTTAATGAAAGTACTGTGGCATAAACATGGAGTTGAAGAGGCAACGTGGGAGCCAGAAGATGCAATGAAAGAACTGTAACACCCCTCGCCTGTATCCAACGCCAAGATAGGGTTCGAGGTGCTACCGGACTTAAACTTAACCAACTATTAAAATCGGGCCATAAAAATTTTGATCAACTTAAAACTTTTCATTTCACATACATTTTGTCCCTTAAACAGGCTCACAAGGCCCAAAACATGCATTAGAGGTGGTTCGGGACTAAACTGAGAACTTAAGAAAAACTTGAAAAATTTCATGCTTTAAGGCTCCACACGCCCGTGTGGGTATAGAGCACATGCTCGTATGCTAGGGACACGCCCGTGTCCCTAACCCGTGTCTAAAATCCTGGACATTCTGCCAATTTGGTCATGAACAAATTGAAGCCACACGACCAAGGCATAAGCCCGTGTCCTATGGCTGTGTCCTTCACACGACTAAGACACACGGTCGTGTCTCTACCCGTGTACTTACTACCATGCATACTAACTTGAAATATTTAGGTGCAGGGGACACATAGTTGGACAACACGCCCATGGGGGTAGACTGTGTGCCACACATGGTCTAGACACATGCCCATGTGTGTACCCATGTGGACAATTACAAGGCTATTTTCCAAGCCATTTGTCGCCCTCACAACATATGCACACATACTTATCCAATAACATACAACATGGCATAAATGAGCTCTTAAACATCCACAAACATGTTATGCTCATGTCAATTTCTTATGCAATAAATATCATAGAATTTACTCACATCATTACCACATACTTGTCATAACTATCATTATGTCACAAACCTTATGTCCATCACTAAGCATGCATAATCATATCCACAAACCATTCATGAGGCATCATTAACTAATTACCAATAACTTAATCTTGCATCAGTTACTAACTCATTAATGAATCTCATTTCAATCTCTAGGCATACATGCTGTAAACCACATATAGGCCCATAACGTCATCAGCCGACATAGGCCAATTTACATGACTACAAACTACCTTAATAACAAGCCAATGCCTTTGGCTCAATCATAATATCACATACTCAACATTAAAACCCTATACATGCCATAGACTCAAAACATTAGGATTTACTTACGCCGATAGCGTTAACTCGACTATGTGATAATATCTAATCAACCATAATTTATACATATTATTGTCCCATGCTTAACACATTTATGAATGATTTCTCCTTAGATTTGGTGAATTTGATGCTCCTAATCCTTTAATTTCATGTTTTATACTTAGGTGAGCACAGGAGAGTAAAAAGAACAAGAAACGGGCCAAAAACAGAGAAAAAGGGCCGACATGAGAAATCAACACTGCCTGGACTTCCTCACACGGGTAACACACACGAGCGTGCCAATCTAGCAGGCTCAAACACAGCTTAAAACAACCTCAACATGGGCGTTTCTATCTCTCAACCTTGACCACAGCCTGAAGTAATCGCACACGAGCGTGTCCCTGTCAAGCCCAAGTTGAGTGTTGTTCGAAAAAAGGCAATTTGGAGGGCTCTTAGGCATTCTAAAGCCTATTTAATCACCTTAGAGGAGGATTAAGGAGGACACAAAGAGTAGGAAGCAAGGAATTACTCGAAGAAAGCCGATTGAGCCATCTCGGAAGCCAGATTCACCTTCAAGACTGAAGATCTCCCTTCAATTTCCTTCAGGGTTTTTTGGGTTTTCTTTATGTTTTGCTATCATTCTTCTAAGATGTTTTCTTTTATAGTTATGAACTAAATCCCCTAAATACCTAAGGGGGATGAAACCTAAGACGAATCTTGTTAATATTTTCTGAACTGTATGATAAATACTTGATTTGTTCTTAATTATGATTTTAACTCTTTTTTGAATATTCCAAGATATTGATTCAAGTATTGATGTGCTTATTTGGAGGATGAATAGTCCCTATCTAAGAGTAGATCGTTCATAATTAAGCGGAGCTGCATGCAATCCTAAAGATAGGACGACATAAATCTGTCATATTAGAGTCAAATCTAATAAGGGAATCTATAGATCGAGTTAATGCAAAATGAGGGGTTTTAATTAGAAAGGTATTTCAATTAATCAACCTAGGGTTAGACGTTATTAGTCTTGAATAGGGATAATAACATAACTTAGGGATTTCTACAGATCAATTCAAGTGAATAAATCGTCTGGTCCGGAGTCAATTAACAAGAGAAGTCTAGGTGGATTCTTCCTTGGGTGTTGTCTAAAATCAATCAGTTTTCTAAAAGTATTTTCCCTAACTTATTTTTTGTGCATTCATAGATTAGTTAATTAGTTAAATAAAACAACCTTCATTATTCTTAGGCTAGATAATAAGAAGAAAGTTAATACTAGTACTTTTAGTTCCTTTGGGTTCGACATCCGGTCTTGCTAAAACTATATTACTGTACGATAGGTGCGCTTGCCTTCATCGTGATAATAGTTAGTTCAAGTACAATCAATTATAAATTTTAAAACTTATCGCGAGTGACAATCAAGTTTTTGGCGCCGTTGCCGGGGAGCTAAGATATTAGGAACACTCAATTTTTATTACTTTAGCCATTAACTTTTATTGCAATTTAAATTTTGTTTTGATTTTCATTACTAAATTCTCTTTTTCTTTCTTCTGGCAAGTTCTTATAGTTTACGACTAGAAGAAACCTGTCAGGACCATTACTTTTTGACGAAGAAATCGATCGCACAGCTCGCAGAAACCGAAGAGAAATAAGGCGAAGCCTAAGATACATAGTGGAAGAGCAAGAGGAAGATACTCCAACTACAAACGAGGAGATGGCTGAAAATCAGGAAAATTTGCTACCTCCTGTGATTGCTGCTGATCCAGTAAATCAGAATCCTACTCCTCGTACTATGTATAATTATGCTAAACCTACTTTAACAGGAACTGAATCGAGTATAGTTAGGCCTACTATTGCTGCAAATAATTTTGAACTAAAACCTAACACAATTCAAATGATACAACAGTTTGTTCAGTTTGATGGTTTGCAGGACGAAAACCCAAATACTCATTTAGCAAATTTTCTAGAACTTTGTGACACATTCAATATCAATGGCGTTTCTAACGATGCCATTCGCCTTCGGTTATTTCCCTTTTCACTGAGAAATAAAGCTAAACAATGCTTGAACTCGTTACCACAAGGATCAATCACTACTTGGGAACAAATGACTGAAAAGTTCTTACTTAAATACTTTCCACCTGCTAAAACAACTAAACTAAGGAATGATATTGTAACACCCCTTACTCGTATCTGAGGCCGGAACAGAGTACGAGGCATTACCAGACTTAACAATACACATAGACGAAAATCGGGCCATAAAATTTCATTTATTTCAAAACTTTTCGAACATATGCATAACAAACAAAGTTAACTATATCATTACATCAAAACATAAGACATAGCACGATTAATTAAACTTATAAACCATAATGGATAAGGACCACATCTCATAATCATATACGATAACTCAATGCAGACTGATACGTATGGTCAAAATCATAATAAAAATACATATCACAAACCAACTTCCTATACATGCCACTCACTTGATATTTCTAATATTTGAATTAATTCTCCCAAAAATGATAGTTTGATAGTGTGATTTTGCCTTCGACGATCTCTAACCCCGAGCCGACCTGCCAATACTAAAGAAATGGAGAGGATGGGTAAGCTTTACGCTTAGTAAGTTCATATGAAAATAATAAGCAATTACTACCATGCTTTTCAAGATAAAACACTATAATTGTACAATTACACATATTCAGGTTAAGCTGTGTTATCGAGTTACAGTTACTAAATCATTCATATCTGAAGCTACAAAACTCAAAATTTAGTTTTGTTAATTTTCATTGAAACTATATTCATATATCTTTCTCCCATAAAATTTCCAGAATTTTTGGTTTAGCCAATTAGTACAGTTTATTAGTTAAAGTCTCCCCTGTTTCAGAGTATGACTACTCTGACCTCTGTGCACTACGAACCAAATTTCTCCCTGTACAGAATTCCAACGACATTCCGTTTGTTTCCCTTAAATATAGACTCAATAAGAAATCCATTAATGTAAAATATGACTCTTAATAATTTTTTTACAATTTATGGTGAATTTCTAAATTCAGAACAGGGGACCTCGAATTCATCCAGACCCTGTTTCACAAGAATTAAAATATCACACAATATAGAATTCTTTTGCTTCCCTTGTTTCTTTCATGTGAAAATAAACTCATTAAGCTTTATTTTCATCTATAATTTGCATTTTTATTCAACTTCCACAATTTTTAGTGAATTTTCAAAGTCACGTCACTGCTGCTGTCCAAAACAATTTTATTGCTAATTCACTCTTTCACACTTTCTTTGTATTAACCTCATTTTAACATACATATCACAAATTATTTTCACCACATTTCATACATCACAAGTATAGGCCCATGATTACAAGGTCACCATAAAATCATCCTCATGTATAACTTACTTGTTTATAACCTTACCACATCCCGGTCACTTAATGAACACATCATTCACATAAGCAAATTCCTGCACTTATTCATTACAAAACTCACAAAGCAGTACATAGTAAGTCTCCCGTTGAACACTTCGGATCAATCCTTGATACTTGGTGGTTTTAGAACATAGCTCCACCCATCATAAAGTTCGGCTCTCTTGTACACATGGTGAACACTTAGTACCACCCATGTGACCTAGCTAGTTTATTGCGTAGCTCTCTTGTCTACATGGTGTCCTTCACCTGGAACCACGCATGCGACCTAGCTACATATATCCCGTAGCTCTCTTGTCTACATGGTGTACGCATAGTATCACCCATGCGACCTAGCTACATCATAATGTCTCGTAGTTCTCTTGTACACATGATGTGCACTTAGCACCATATATGTGACCTAGCTACATACCATCTGTATCATCCAATCTTTCCGAAGGTTCAACCGGGATTTCTCTCTCTTTTCCAACACTTTCACCAATCAAGTAATTATCAACAAACATATTTCCAATATTATTATAAAATATCATAATACAAGTAAAATTGATATATTACTTACATCTCATTTAATATCAAGGCAATAACATTAAATTACAATTGCATTATTAAAAATCATATGAACTTACAATTGCTCATAATATCCATAATCATAGAAATCACATTTATGTATGATAATTCAATGCACTTCATGTACCATAGACATATTTTTAAATCAATTCATAAACTTAGCACCATAACATTTAATTTAACATAATTCAATTAATTCAGTAAATTTAACTTTCAAATATAAATTACAATATTATTGCAGTATTATTATCATACCAACTTACCTCGATCCAGAAACGGCAATTTACTATTTTAGTCCATAACCTTGTATTTTCCTGTCTTAAGCCCGAATCTTGATTTCCTTCATCTATAATATCACATTTAGCCTAATAATTAGTCACATTATTCATACGGCTCCAAAAATCATATTTTTACAAATTTTCATTTTGACCCCTAAACTTTTGCATATTTGCACTTTTGCCCCAAGGTTCGGAAATTAAACTTCATCCTATTTTCTTATGTTTTATGACATGCTGATCATTTTTCCCTTCCATGGCAACATCAAATTCTCACTCTAACATGTACTTATGACTATTAGGTATTTTTACCGATTAAGCCCTTTTACTCGTTTTCACTTAAAACCGAGTAACACAAGTTGTTTAAAATAATTTAAAACCTCATATTCTATCATAAAACACCAAAATACACAAATTTCACCTATGGGTATTTTTCCAAATACGAACCGTACGTTGAATTATTGCTAGCATAAGCTTAATCAAGTTATCGGGATTCTAAAAACGTAAAGAACTTGAAAAACGGGGTTAGAACGGACTTACTATTGAGCTTGGAAAGCTTGAAAACCCTAGCAATGGCTTCCCCCATGCTAATTTCGGCCTCCATGAGAAGGATGAGTCAATTTTGGCTTTATTTTCCCTTTTTATTTCTTTTAATTACCAAATGACTAAAATGCCCTTACTACTAAACTTTCCAAAAATTCCATCCATGTCCAATTTTTGTCCATAGACTTAAAAATTGGTCAAATTTCTATTTAAGACCTCCTCATTAATATTCCAAAGCAATTTCATACTAAAAACTTCTAGAATGCAAGTTTTGCAAATTATTCGATTTAGTCCCTAATTTCAATTTAAGCACTTTATGCATAAAATTTCTTCACGAAATTTTCACACAATCATGAAATCATGTCATAGACATCAAAATAATCATAAAATAATTATTTCTATCTTAGATTAGTGGTCACAAAACCACTATTCCGATTAGGCCCTTATTCGGGATATTACAGATATTTCTTCTTTTGTGCGGATGGATTTAGAAACACTTTATGATGCATGGAAGAGATACAAGGACCTACTACGAAGGTGCCCTCACCATGGGTTACCTCTATGGCTGCAAGTTCAAACGTTTTACAATGGTGTGAACCCCTCGACAAGACAGATGATTGATGCAGCAGCTGGTGGAACCATCAACAACAAAACACCTGAAGCAGCTTACGAATTTATTGAGGAGATGTCAGTGAATAAATATCAGTGGCAAGTCATGAGGACTAAGCCAACCAAAACAGTAGGCATTTATAACGTCGATGCGATTAATATGTTATCAAATCAGGTGGAGCTTTTAAATAAAAAAATTGATGGTTTACTTGGTTCTACGCAGGTACATCCAGTGATGAGGTGTGATTCAAGTAGAGGAGGCATACATACAGAATATCAACCCTTCAATCCTACAACCGAAGAGGAACAAGTCCACTATATGGGTAATAATAACTCTAGATCTCAATATAACCAATACAGTAATACTTATAATGCAGGTTGGAGGAACCACCCAAATTTCTTATGGGGTTGTCAAGGAAATCAAAGGCCACAAAACCCTCCGGGTTTTCAACAACCACCTTATCAATAGGAAAAAAAATCGAACCTTGAGGAGATGCTAACAAAATTCATCTCTATGTCAGAAGCTCGTTTCCAAAATACCGAGACTGCATTTAAAAATCAACAAGCGTCGATCCAAGGGCTCGAAACTCAGATAGGCCAGTTGTCCAAATTAATTTCTGATTAGGCCAGTTGTCCAAATTAATTTCTGAACAACCACAAGGTAGCTTGCCAAGTAATATTGAACCTAACCAAGGGAACAACTCAATGCGATTAACATTAGAAATGAAAAAGGGTTAGTGGCATCTGAACTAGAACTAAATCAAGAAATTGTAGAAAGCAAAGGTAACGGTGAAGTAGGCCATAATGAGCAGAAACTGGTAAGTGTAGAATATAAACCTCGTGTGCCATACCCTATTGCGACAAGGAAAGACTGCTCAAATGAACAATTTGGTAAATTTCTTAAACTTTTAAAGAAATTACATATCAACTTACCGTTTATTAAAGCTCTTTCGTAGATGCCAATGCAATGAAGTTTTTAAAGGAGCTTTTAGCAAATAAGCGGAAGTTGGATGAGGCGTCGCATGTGGAGTTAAACACAGTTTGCTCAGCTATTTTACAAAATAAGCTGCCTAATAAATTAAAAGATCCAGAGAGTTTTACAATTCCTTTTTTAATTGGTAGGTTAGATGTGAACAATGCGTTGGCTGATTTAGGGGCTAGTATCAATGTCATGCCCCACAAAATGTTTAGGCAACTAGGTCTTGGGAAACCCAAACAAACTAGGATGAGCATTCAATTAGTAGATAAAACTATCAGATTTCCTAGGGGTATTGTTGAAGATGTACTCGTTAAAATTGACAAATTTATAGTCCCAGTGGATTTCGTTGTTCTAGACATAGAGGAGGATAGTAACGTTCCTTTAATTTTAGGAAGGCCCTTTTTAGCAACTGCTAGAACAATTATTGATGTTGGCACAGGCGAACTCACACTTCATGTGGGAGACGAAACAATCACCCTACAAGCTCGCAATTCAATCAACACATCAAAAATTAAAGGTGGTTGTATAAAACATTCTACTAAGACTGACCATATGTTGCAACCTATTTTGTAGGAAATAAATTCGAATGACACACATGAGCCATGTTCAAGCAACAACAATGGACCTATCCATGAAGAATGAATGCTACAAATCGAGGAGCTAGATGAATGGTGGACAGATAAATCGAAAACACACCATGATGAGCTAAATTTTTCCCCAAATCAAATTAAGGTTGGAGACAAAGTACTATTAGATGCAGTAGATCCTCGTATTACCATTTTTGAACCGAATGGAGCAATCCCTCTTACGGTACTTATCATCTTCCCATACGGTACAGTCGAGGTAAATCATTCCAAATTCGACACGTTTAAGGTAAATATTACTCGCTTAAAACCTTATTTTGATAAAACTGATAGCAAGAATGAGGAGTGTAAACTCCTCGAACCACCATGACCGCGTGAAATAAAGGTAAGTCGAGCTTAGACTATAAATAAACGCTTCTCAAGAGGCAACCCGAGCATTAACGGCATTAACTTCTTTAAATTCTAGTGTTTAACACCTAACTTACTAACTGAGCTCTTAAATATAGGTTTTCCACACCCACATGGCCAGGCACACGAGTGTGCTTTAGACCGTGTGGAAACAAGGCAAAATTTTTCCCCAACACGGGATGCGACAATTTGCCACGGCCGTGCGACATGGCTGTGGGCGATCCTGCCAAAATAACACAGGCGTGCAACAGGCCCGTGGCTTAGAATCGTGTTTGAACCTGAGAAAGTAACACGGGCGTGCGACACTCCTGTGCCTCGCATCAGTGGTGAACACTGTCAAACTAACACGGGCGTAGAAGAAGCGAACGAAGCAGGACATGGCTATGCGACACGGCTGTGCGCACCAACAAGCCCAAGGAACACGGGCGTGGACTGAATGTCAGACGCGCCAAAAATTTGAAAAAATGAGAAACATACAGGCTAAAATCAGGGCACACAGGTGTGTCCCAAGGCCGTGTGCCCCAAAATCTATAAAAACCCCTCACTATTCATCATCCCCTTCCCCCAAAATCCCTAACCCTAGCCGCCGCAATTCCACACGCCCTCTTGCCACGCCCGTGTACCGCCCTCAACTTCATTTTTGATGCCCAAGCTCTTCCCTCTTGTGTTTGTTTACTCTTTTATCTTCTATTTTACATACTTTTGATGCTCATTATCATAATAATCTTCAATTTTTACCATATTATTTTCATTTTACTACTCATTACTCTATCATTTAAATTTCATTCTTAGGATAGTTATCATCTATTTCATGTTGAATCAAGAGATTAAGAAGGCCTCATGCTATTGTCATGCTCATACCCATGCCATTATTATGCTCATACTTATGCTATTACCATGCTAATTGCCACAAAATCTATGTCATCGAATTGATTGTTTTTGGTTGAGTTTTTTTAGTGTTAGTAGTTTTGGTTGAATTTGTTAGTTTAAATTCATAGTTTATTCCCTTTTGAATTCGTTTGCATATTATCTTTTCCATTCATTAAGACAAAATAATGGTTCTTCTTGCAGGTATACAATGTCGACTTCACGTGGTAAAAAGGTCGTCGTCCCCGTTTCAAACAAAAAAAAAGGAGCAACGTCATCCTCAGGTCCTACAGCAAAGATTTGCCACCCCTTCCTTCAGTTTCCCGTGGGACCCCAGGAAGAACTCTTTCAGATACTTCGGGCCCAACCTTTAAGTGCAGGCCACTACATTGACTGGGCTACACTTGAACAGGTCTAACTAGCTAACACGATCAGAGCTCTTCTGTTAACCGATCCATGGGAACTATTCTTTGCGATTATCGAGTCGACGTACCTTGAGCTCACACTCGAACTTTGCTCGACCTTCCATCTTCAAGATGTCATGACCAATTTTGATGATCCCAGCATGGTTCAATTTTGCCTCGGTGGTTTAGTTCACCAGTTGAGTGTCCCAAAGTTCGGTACTACACTGGGCCTATACACGGAGGAGTTCATGGAGGAGAACGACCTCGACACTCTCAACCGCCACATCCATCATTCTCCTTCACGATGCTGGAACATTTTAGTACCTGTCTCAGCCACCTATGACCCTAGTCGCTCCAAGGCATCGGCTCTCGCCCCATCCTTGAGGTACCTTCATGCCATTTTAGCTTACACTTTGACAGGACAGAGAGAGAGCACCAGCGTCGTCAACACTCACGACGCCTACTTTCTATGGTGTATGGCACATGGGCACGTCTTCGACCTCGCCTATTTTGTTGCCCTCACCATTCACCATCAAACAGAGCAGCATCGGAAGGGGGTCATCTCGATTGGCCCCTATGTGACTCGACTGGCTCGGCATTTTGGGCTCCTCAACGCAGTGGCATAAGCATCCTCCCTTACTCTCATTGGCTAGCTGTCTCCACAAGGCATCTCGAGCATGCTACATATGAGGATGATTTAAAAACGCCGTAGAACTTACCCTCCTCAGTATCGCCTCGCCCAATCAACCAAGGAGGAGGCTCCCAAGGACATTACTGATGATGTCCCTCCACAACACGAGGACCCACCGTCTCAGCCACCACCTATCCATCATCCAGTTCATGCAGCGGCTTCATACTCTAACATCTCTGAGCGCCTCACTTGATTCGAGCAGCAGTGTTTTTAGCGCTTTGACAACATTGATGCTACTTTATAGCAGATTTGTCAACACCTCCACATTTCATCCCCACCACCACCTTGCAAACCATCCGGCGATGATGATGTTTAAAGATTTTCTTTTTATTTATCATTTATTTATTATTTTCACTTTTAACTTTTCATTTTATTTCCTTTTAATACTATTTTATTTTTAGGTTTTATAAATAATTTTTAAATTTGACTATTTTATTACGAGCAATTATTCTTCCTTATATTCCCTAAAAGGTTCCTGATTTGATCACAGTTATAAAGAGCTCCAAAGCTCCCTATTACTTAGGAACTTGAAACTCCACTGGAAAAGGTTCTCCACGACTGCCATGCCCTGCTTGACCACGACTATAGCTACCACGAGATATAATATTCTTTTGGCGCAGCACTTATGGAACCCAACCTCTACCACCACCGGCGTATTCTCCTCCACTCTACATAACTCCAACCTAGGGATTTCATCCATTTTACATTCAGGAAGTTTCACTTCTCTCCCTATCTTATGATCTTATATCTATAATTGCCACTAACTTTATCTTTGTACATTGAGGGTAATGTACATATTAAGTGTGGGGGGTTAATTATATGACTATCAGAAAAATCCCTGAATTTTGTCTTGTTCTCCTGTAAATTCCTCATATCATTATTAGAATGAATTTGGATTAATCTATGATTTTTATTGGTATATCTTGAATTAAAACTTAGGCATTCATGCATTTATTATTTAAACTTTAAGACATTAGAGAATCAAGCATGATAAGTTGATTTTTGATAATTTAAAATTTTTAGGTTGTTTTCCCCAAGTTTAGGTATTATGTTAAATTGAAATTCACAAGTTTAAACATCAAAAAGCCATAATTTTTGTGAGATTTTGAGCCTTTAGAGCATCTATTATTTCTTTCATGCTCACTTTTATCGTTGTTTTGAGTGCGTCAATATCGAATTGTTATTCTAGAACTTACTTGATTATGCATGTCAAGACCACACCATTTGATTTGATATGTCAATATGATAAAGACACTTAGGTTTAACCCATTCACTCCATTAAAGCCTACCTTCACAATTAACCCTTAGTAAAACCCTTTGAGCCTAACATCCCATTCATTGATTTACCATCAATATTAACCCATAACTCATTATTTTTGAAATCTCCTCAATTAATTTTATCCTTATTTTTGTCGAGATTTGATTTGAATAAATTGCTTAGCTATGTTTTATTTTTGATAGTTAGTCCAATTACTTGATTTGTTCTTAAAAAAAATACATACATACCTATATATTAGCAGTAAGTCATTTTTTTTGAAGCTTGAGTATTTAAGTCCATATTCTGAGAAGAAGTTCGTTTATATGCAATTGATGATTTAATATTATTTTAGTTAGGTAATTTTTCAATTTAATCTCGATTCTAACCTTCTGTTTCAGCTTGTGACCACACCCCCTAACCATAGCCACGTTACAACCTTCTAAAGACCTTTTGATTGATGTATCATCTCAATATATAGTGGTGGAGATTTGATTCTAATGCAAACCTATGGTAATAACTTTTCATATTGACTATTGAGTACTAATCTTATTATCCTTAAACACTTCGATTGATTTGAGTGAATCTTTAGTGAGGATGTTTAACTCTATGAGATTTTGAATCAAAGGTGATTACTTAGATGAGGGGAGATGCCTATGTTTTTCGTGATTAAATGCTCAACTTGGAATGTTTGAAACCTTTATGTTTGTCTAGTTGAATTCTCAATGTATGATTACTTATGGATTAGTTTGGGATATTATTGATAGGAATTATAAGTTGAGAAAAAGGAATTCTTAATTGTAACTCGAGGATTTTGCTTGAGGACAAGCAAACGCTTAAGTATGGGGGTATTTGATAAACTGTTATTTATACATACTATTGTCCCACGCTTAACACATTTATGAATGATTTCTCCTTACATTTGGTGAATTTGATGCTTCTAATCCTTTAATTTCATGTTTTATACTTAGGTGAGCACAGGAGAAAATGGGCCAAAAACAGAGAAAATGGGATGACGTGGCCTGGACTTCCTCACACGGGTAACACACACGGGCGTGCCAATCTAGCAGGCTTGAACACGGCTTAAAACAACCTCAACACTGGCGTGTCTATCTCTCAACCTTGACCACGGCCTGAAGTAATAGCACCCAGGCGTGTCACACGGGCGTGTCCCTGTCGAGCACAAGTTGAGTGTTGTTCGAAAAAAGGCAATTTGGAGGGCTCTTAGGCATTCTAAAGCCTATTTAAACACCCTAGAGGAGGATTAAAGAGGACACAGAGAGTAGGAAGCAAGGAATTACTCGAACAAAGTCGATTAATCCATCTCGAAAGCTGGATTCACCTCCAAGACTGAATATCTTCCTTCAATTTCCTTCAGGGGTTTTTTGGGTTTTCTTTATGTTTTGCTATCATTCTTCTAAGATGTTTTCTTTTATAGTTATGAACTAAATCCCCTAAATACCTAAGGGGGATGAAACCTAAGACGGATCTTGTTAATATTTTCTGAACTGTATGATAAATACTTGATTTGTTCTTAATTATGATTTTAACTCTTGTTTGAATATTCCAAGATATTGATTCAAGTATTGATGTGCTTATTCGGAGGATGAATAGTCCCTATCTAAGAGTAGATCGTTCATAATTAAGCGGAGTTGCATGTAATCCTAGAGATAGGATGACATAAATCTGCCAGATTAGAGTCAAATCTAATAAGGGAATCCATAGATCGAGTTAATGCAAAACTAGGGGTTTTAATTAGAAAGAGATTTCAATTAATCAACCTAGGGTTAGACGTTATTAGTCTTGAATTGGGATAATAACATAACTTAGGGATTTCTACGGATCAAGTCATATGAATAAATCATCTGGTTCAGAGTCAATTAACAAGAGAAGTCTAGGTGGATTCTTCATTGGGTGTTGTCTAAAATCAATCAGTTTTCCAAAAGTATTTTCCCCAACTTATTTTCTGTACATTCTTAGATTAGTTAATTAGTTAAATAAAACAACCTTCATTATTCTTAGGCTAGATAATAAGAAGAAAGTTAATACTAGTACTTTTAGTTCCTTTGGGTTCAACATCCGGTCTTGCTAAAACTATACTACTGTACGATGGTGCGCTTGCCTTCATCGTGATAATAGTTAGTTCAAGTATGATCAATTATAAATTTTAAAACTTATCGTGAGTGACAATCAATATCCCTAACGGCCTCTAACCTGAGCTAACCTAGCAACCTTAGGGAACATGGGAAAGAAAGGGGGTTAAGCTTTTTGCTTAGTAAGTTCATATGAAAACAATAAGCAACTCATTAACATGTTTTATCAATGTTTACAACATATTCTCAAGTTCACGACAAGCTATCTTCCTGAGAATTAGTCACTAAATTATTTATATTTGGAGCTACAAAACTCCAAATTAAGTTTTGTTAATTTTCCTTGAAACTAGGCTCATGTACCTTTCTACCATAAAATTTCTAGAATTTTTGGTTTAGCCAATTAGTACAGTTTATTCCTCAAAGTTACCCCTAATTCACTGTCTAATAGTTCTGACCCTTCTGCACTAAAGTTCAATTATCTCATAGTACAGGACTCTAATAATGTTCTCGTCTATTTCTATTGAAACTAGACTCATTAATAATTCTAAACATGTAAATTATAACTCATAAATATTTTTATACAATTTATAATAATTTTCTCAAAACAGAACAGGGGATTTCTAAGTCATTCTAACTCTATCTCACACAACTTCAAATATCTCATTATAGGAAATTATTTTGCTTACAACGTTTCTTTTATAAGAAACTAGACTCAATAAGATTTATTTCCATATTTTATTCAGCTTCTAAATCATTTTCCACTATTTTTAGTGTATTTTCAAAGTTACACTACTGCAGTAGCCCAAATCTGTCAAGGCTAAGTTACTCATTCATGATCATTGTTCACAAAATTAATATAACATCATTTCATCCATCATGGTAAGAACACATATTTATGCATCATAGATCATCACATACCAAGGAATTATCATAAGCTTAGTGTACATACCTGCACAACTCGTAACATAACTCAAGTGCATACTCACCAATGACTTACCCCATTGGGACCATCATCAACTCTTTCCTTGGATACCCGTTGAACACTTGGAATACTAATTGGATACTTGGAAAAACCTTTGCACATAAGTGCCTCAATTGTAGCTAAAGCTACCTCATATCTCATGACATTTAAATGCTCACTCTCGAGCTAGTCATCTAGACTCATAATTCCAGTGACATGTCACTCGTATCCTATTTTATTCCTAAGGTTCAAACGGGATTTTTCCTCCCCTATCAAGGCTTTGTCTTATCATATTTGTATTAATCACATACACATTAATATCTGTACAATTCATGTAATGATAACATTTAAATACATGTATAGCATGGTAATATTTACATACAAACTTAATTCGATACCACAAAGGTGAAAAAAATGTAATCATCCATAATTTGATTTTCCCCGTTCTAGGCTCAAATCGCATTTTTCAACATCTAAAACATCACATTTAGCTAATTAAAACAATGTACTAATCAAATTAGTCCATTGACACACTTTGGCAAAATTTACAATTTTTCCCTTCTATTTTGCCAAAATTACCAAATTGCCCCTAGGCTCGAAACAAGATTTTTATTCAATTTATTTACACCTTAAGCCTAGATAAACCATTTTCATAACTATGGAAACTCACAAAAATCATTATTACACACATTAACAACCCATTTTACAACTTTGCATAATAACCTTTTAAAGTTATTTTCATGCAAATTTCCTTCACAAAAGTTGTTTATTAGACAACTACAACTCATATTCTTCCATAAAAACTCAGCAAGCAACACATATACAGTCATGGAAAAACCCTAGACTCTTTATCATTTTGCAAACTAGACCCCTCATTTGAAAGCTTATGCTTTAGGGGTTCCAAAAATAGAAAAATATTCAAGAAATAACCAAAGATTACTTACTTGCTAGGGCTTAAAGTGGCTGAAATTTTAAAGCTCAAAACTCCCATTCCTTGCTGCCATTTTCGTGAGGAAGAAGAAGAAATGAAAGAGAAAATGATATTTTATTTCTTTTTTCTTATTTTATTACAAATTAGTCAAAATAAAACACCTAAAAGCCACAAATTTTGGCTTTTTGACCACTTGGTCTCCCCTTGGCCAGCCACACACTTAAAAAGGTTCTAATTGCCCTTTAAAGGCCTCCAATTTTAGTTCTCTAGTCTATTAACACATTTAGGCATTAACACACAACTTTTACATTTTACGCGATTTAGTCATTTTTCGAAATTGGACTAGAAATCGCTAAAATTAACTTACCAAAATTTACATGCACTTATAAAATTATATTATACCACATAAAATAATACTAAAATAATTTTCTCCAGCCTCAGAATAGTGGTCCCGAAACCACTGTTTGACTAGGCCCAAAATCGGGCTGTTATAAGAACATTATCTGAACCGACTCACCGGTAAGATTTTCGGGGACAAAAATCCCTAAGGGGGAGAATTGTAACAACCTGATTTATACCCCATTCAGAACGGTAGTTTTGGGACCACGAATCTGAGTCAGAAAAATATTTTAAAATAATTTTCTATGTTTATTATGTGTGAATTTATATCTATGAAATTTTCATGCTTTAATTTTATCATTTGAGTGCCGATTTAATAAAAAGAGCCTAATCGTTTAAAATGAAAATTTAATGGTTAAATGTGAAAGTACCTAATTATTGTTGTCTTTATAATATGAAGCACTTATAATGCAATTAGGCCATAATTTAATGAGTGGACGGTAGTGACCTTATATTATAATGGTTTAATATTTTATTAAAAAGGTTATATATGTAAATTAATTAATAAGTTATAATAACATAAAACATAAAATTAAAAGCTAATGTTTATATTTTCTTTCCATGACTGAAAGTTCAAAATAAGAAAGAAAAGAAAGCTTTTAAGGGTTTGACCATTTGATAGCTTAATCAAGGTATGTAACTAGCTTAGTTTTTGATAATTTTTACGTTTTTGAGATCATTGTAGTGTAATGTACAAAGCCCATGCTTGAATTTTTAATTTTGATGAATATTTTGAGTTATGCCATTGATGAATATTTGAGCTTTGTGATGTTAGTTGATGAAATATGAAAGATATGTTTTGGATTAACATGTTTTGTATTGGAATTTTTGATGATTTTGAGTAATTAAGACTAAATTGCAAAAATAATAAATTAAAGGACTAAAAAGGTGAAATAAATGAAATGTATAGACTTGTATGAACATGGGTAGTATTTGAACTAAGCATAATGTGTGCAATTTTTGCATGTTTTATGTTTTGTGCAATTTGGACTAAATTGTAAAAAGTGTGAAATGTTAGGGGTAAAATGGTAATTTACCCATTTATGTTTTTTGGACTAAATTTAGTGGAAATATGTTTGAATGAGTTTAATTTGAATATGTTTAGATCAAGAACCAAAGAAATTGAATTTGGATCGGAGAAAAACTAAAGTTTTCGATTAGCCCTCCCGTTCCGATTTTCATCGTCCGAGGTAAGTTTATAAGCAAATAGATGTTGTTTATTTTAAATAAATACGAACTTTATATGCTGAAATAAATTATGTGTAGTATATATGTTGTTAGCCGAATATGTATAAGCTTGGGAGCTATGTTTACAAGTTCGTTTCGACTGGGTTACGACCTCTACAAGCCCCGTATGAACCTTAGGAATAGCTAGGATACATATGTCATGACATAGGATTCTGATATGTGATGTGCGAGTAAGACCATGGCATCGATATATGTGTGCGAGTAAGACCACGTTTTATACATTGGCATCGATATGTGACTCCGATATATGTGTACGAGTAAGACCACATTTTATACATTGGCATCAATAT
Source organism: Gossypium anomalum (assembly GCA_025698475.1). Lineage (NCBI taxonomy): Eukaryota > Viridiplantae > Streptophyta > Magnoliopsida > Malvales > Malvaceae > Gossypium > Gossypium anomalum. The sequence goes on along the minus strand of CM046958.1, from coordinate 30,747,735 downwards.
GTGACTTCGATATATGTGTACGAGTAAGACGACATTTTATACGTTGGCATCGATATGTAACTTCGATATATGTGTGAGAGTAAGACCCCGTCTGGGACAGTGGCATCGATATGTGATTACATGTAAGACCACGTCTGGAACGTTGGCATTATATGATATATGTGATTATCCAAGTGTCCTATCCAATTTCGAATGGTTCATCGGGCAACGATAAGTTGTGATCAAATGTGTAAAACGAGCTAAAATGATCAGGTATGAGTTAGCTTATTACCTATTTGAAATAAGATAAGTAAGCTACTTGATATTTGTTGCAAATCATGTGTGATGTAAATGAAAAATGTATGTGTGTATGGAAAGTGTATTCGGCCTTTTGGTTATATAATGTGAATATTTATGAAATGATTCATGAATATATGTATATGAGATTATGTATATTCGGCCAATGCGAAATTGTATATGAAAGTATATGTTATATATGAAATTGTGACCTTGAGAATAAATGTGAATATGATAGCATAAATTAGTTGAGTTGAGTTGAGTTGATATTGACATTGAGTTATTTATTTACTTGTGAGCTACTAAGCTATAATAGCTTACTGTGTGTGTTTATGTTTGCCTCTGCTTTATTGATTTTGAAGTCTAGATACGAGCTCGGGGATCGTCAGCAAAGTCTATCACACTATCGACTGTTTTTGGTATTTTATAAGTTTTAACTTGAACTTCTGTCATGTATAAGCTAGGTTTTATTTAATTGAGTTTGAAGTTGTGTATGTATTAAGCCATGCAAAAATAGCTAATATGATAAGTGATTATATGAAACTTTAGTCATGTTTATATGTGTTATAAGCTTTGAAAATGGTTGGTGATTTTGGATGTGTATGTTTGGTTGATTCGGCTAAGGTATACGCATTGATAAAAGTATATGTGAATTTGGTCGTTATGTTTGATTAAGGTGTTATTATGTGAATTGGCATTAAAGGATATTTGGTTATGTTTGAACATGGTAGGAATATATTTTGATATGCTTATTATATGGTATATATAAGATTTGTATTTTGGATATATATGCCTATATTTGGTTAATGGCATGAACAAATTATTAAATAGAATAAGAAATGAGTGTACTTTTTGATGGTGTTTGTACTTAAAATGGCTTAATTTATTATGGTCTTATGCGTATAATCTAATGACTAAAAATAGGTATGTTTAGTGTTTAATGATGAATGGTTTTAAATGAATTATATGAGTATGTATGATTAGTGCTGAATGGATGTTTTAATTTTCATTAATGTGCAAAGCATATAAGTTCATATTGTCTAATACTAATGCTGCTTATGTGGGTGGTTTTTTTTTAAGTTGAGTAATATAGCTTATTTAGTTTTAAGAATGTATACGTATATTGGTTAAGGAAATGTCATATTGATAGTTGGCAAAAGAAGTAGATATGTTGTCATACATTTGATGAATAACTATAATGTTACATATTGAAATGATATGGGATTTGGTGGTTATTCGCATAAATACAAAGATGGTATTAGAAGTATGTTTGACCATGTTGGAAATAATTAAATGCTGTGTATTCTAGTGCATAATATATTGTGAGTAATGCATTGAAATTTGTGTTATGGATTATGTATACAATTATGAAAATCAATGTGTGTTTTGAGATGTAAATTAGATATATTCTCTATATAAATGAGTTTTGACTTGTGTGATTATATGAATGTTTGGAATTTGTGCTTTTGTTCGGTAATGCCTCGTAACCCTAATTCAGCAATGGATACGGGTTAGGGGTGTTATATTTTATTGCTATTAGAGCTACGGTTTAGTCGATTCTAGGACTAACGTAACGCATGTGAGTCTAGCTATACATGCCATATTTTATACTGTGATAGTGTGATGACTTCTGACATTTGAAAATGTGTTTTCGTATTGTAAATGGATCTCGATAGAGCCGTAGCTGATGATGTCGAGAGTATAGCGCTTGCTCCCGTGCAAGGGACAGTGCCGGTTGATTCTCGACCGATTTTGAGTAACCAAGAGGGAGAGGCTAAACAAGCCTTTTACCAAATGATGAACGACTGGTTTACTCAATATATCTGGACTAATCCAGCTGCACAACAACCTCCACCTTCGACTAATCCTTCTCCGACACCTGTTATACCTCAAGTGAGTGATCCGTTAAGATTACTTAAGCCTCCTGTTGATAAAATTAGAAAACACGGGGCTGAAGAATTCAAAGCTACTGATGATGATGATGATGATGATGAGCGAGCTAAATTCTGGCTTAATAATACTATCCGCGTGTTTGATGAGCTATCTTGTACCTCGGATGAGTGTTTAAAACGTACCATATCTTTACTACGAGACACTGTATATCACTAGTGGAATACACTAGTATCGTTAGTTCTGAAAGAACGGGTGACCTAGGAGTTCTTTCAAACTGAGTCTCGTAAGAAATACATCAGCTAGAGATTTATCGATCAGAAGCGCAAAGAATTTCTGGAATTAAAACAAGGTCGCATGACTGTGACAGAATATGAGTGGAATTTCGTGAGTCTTACAAGGTCGCATGACTGTGACAGAATATGAGTGGAATTTCGTGAGTCTTAGTTAGTATGCCCGAGAGTGTGTTTCGACTGAAGCTATAATATGTAAAAGATTTGATGGCAGGTTGAATGAAGACATTAAGCTGCTAGTTGCACACTTGAAATAAAAGAGTTCGTAGTACTGGTTGAGCGAGCATGCAAAGCCGAAGAGCTCGGGAAAGAGAAAAGAAAATCTAACTTTGAAGCTAATGATTCACGTAAGAGATCATCGAGTAAGTCTTTTCAGTCGGCATCAAAGAGATTCTGGGATGATTCTAGCCATTCAAAGGCTACTGCGGGTTATACTAAACGTGATCGGGATAGACCACCTGCGAATTCGAAAGCTACCTTAGTAATTAGTGTTGGTAACATTAAATCAAGCCAACTGGAGTGCAAACATTATGGTAAACGACATCCCGACAGTTGTAGATTGTACGATCGGGCCTGTTTTAAATGTTGATCTTTGGATCACTTCATCCGTGAATGTCCTGAGTTGGTCGAGCAAGATACAGTGAAAAATACGAGATCGGGTAATACTGCAGCTCGAGGTAGACCACCTAGAAATACGGGTAATGTGAGTTGTAGCTAGAGAGGAATTAAAGACACAGTAGTTCGGTCTGAGGCTCGCGCACCTGCCAGAGCTTATGCTATATGCGCACACGAGGAGGCTTCATCCCCAGATGTTATTACTGGTACATTCACTCTCTATGATACTAGTGAAATTGCATTGATTGATCCTGGTCCAACTCATTCTTATGTATGTGAGACTTTAGTATCCAGTAAGACTTTGCCTGTTAAGTCTAGTGAGTTTATGATTAGAGTATCGAACCCCTTGGGCTGGTGTGTTTTGGTTGACAAAGTGTGTAAGAATTGTCCCTTAATGATTCGAGATTCGTGTTTTCCTACTGATTTGATATTGTTGCCATTTGACGAGTTCGATATAATTCTGGGTATGGACTGGTTGACTTTGCATGATGCTGTCGTAAATGGCAAAAGAAAGACAATTGATTTACCGTGCCAGAATGATGAAATTATTCAAATTAAATCTAATGACCTGAATCGTTTACCGGTAGTGATATCTTCGATGTTAGCTCAAAAGTATGTAAGGAAAGGGTAGTGAAGCTTACTTTACGTATGTGCTTGATAGTGAAGTGACCGAAAGAAAGATCGAATCAGTACCGATTGTAGGTGAGTATCTAGATGTGTTTCTTGAAGAATTGTCGGGTTTGCCACCTACCCGAGAAGTATAGTTTGGTATTGAGTTAGTGTCCAGAACGACTCTGATTTTGATAGCTTCGTACATAATGGTACCTACTAAATTAAAAGAATTGAAAGCTAGTTGCAAGAGTTGACAGAGAGGGGTTTTGCACGACCAAGTTTCTCTCTCTGGGTGCACCAGTTTTATTTGTGAAAAAGAAAGACGGAACTATGAGAATGTGTATCGGCTATAGACAGCTCAATAAGGTAACTATAAAGAATAAATATATGTTGCCACGGATTGACGACCTATTTGATCAACTGAAAGGGGCTACAGTGTTTTCAAAGATAGATTTGAGATCAGGCTACTATCAGTTGCGAGTTAAAGACTCCAATGTGCCAAAGACTACTTTCCGAACAAGGTACAGACACTATGAGTTTTTTGGTTATGCCTTTCAGACTTACTAATGCACCTACTGTTTTCATGGACTTGATGAACCGAATCTTCAGACAGTATCTGGATCAGTTTGTGGTTGTGTTCATAGATGACATTTTAATCTATTCTCGTGATGAAACTAAGCATACCGAACATCTGAGACTTGTGGTACAAACTTTGCGAGATAAACAGTTGCATGCAAAGTTCAGTAAATGCGAGTTCTAGTTACGTGAAGTCAGTTTTCTAGGACATGTTGTATCAGCATCGGGTATTCGGGTTGATTAAGTAAAATTTCAGCTATACTTGATTGGAAACCTCCGAGAATTCTGCAGTTCGAAGTTTTCTAAGACTTGCTGGTTACTATAGATGGTTTGTGAAAGGTTTCTGTATGATTGCAATAGCAATAAAGAAGCTATTATAGAAAGATGTTAAGTTTGAATGGTCAGAAAAGTGCCAGGAAAGTTTTGATCAATTGATAGCTCTTTTGACCGAAGCTCCAGTACTAGTTCAGCCAGAACCGGGTAAAGAATTTGTTATCTATAGTGATGCATCTTTAAATGGTTTGGGCTACGTGTTGATACAGGAAGGCAAAGTTATAGCTTATGCCTCGAGACAGTTAAAGCCGTATGAAAAGAACTATCTTACACACGACCTAGAATTAGCAGCTATTGTGTTTGCATTGAAGATTTAGCGTCACTATCTGTTTGGTGAGAAATGTCATGTTTATTCTGATCACAAGAGCCTGAAATATTTGATAACTCAGAAAGATTTGAATTTGAGACAACGTCGATGGTTAGAGCTGTTAAAAGACTACGAGCTTGTGATTGACTACCATCCGGGAAAGGCTAATGTTGTTGCTGATGCTTTAAGCTGAAAATCACTATTTACTTTGCTTGCAATGAATACGCATTTAACTATGTCTGATGATGGTTCGATTATAGCGGAGTTAAAAGTAAGTCCGTTATTTATTCAACAAATTTATTCAACAAATTTTTAATTTTGATGAATATTTTGAGTTATGCCATTGATGAATATTTGAGCTTTGTGATGTTAGTTGATGAAATATGAAAGATATGTTTTAGATTAACATGTTTTGTATTGGAATTTTTGATGATTTTGAGTAATTAGGACTAAATTGCAAAAATAATAAATTAAAGGACTAAAATGTGAAATAAATGAAATGTATAGGCTTGTATGAACATGGGTAGTATTTGACCTAAGCATGATGTGTGCAATTTTTGCATGTTTTGTGTTTTGTGCAATTTGGACTAAATTGTAAAAAGTGTGAAATGTCAGGGGTAAAATGGTAATTTTCCCATTTATGTGTTTTTGGACTAAATTTAGTGAAAATATGTTTGAATGAATTTAATTTGAATATGTTTAGATCAAGAACCAAAGAAATCGAATTTGGATTGGAGGAAAACTAAAGTTGTCGATTAGCCCTCCCGTTCTGATTTTCATCATCCGAGGTAAGTTTATAAGAAAATAGATGATGTTTATTTTAAATAAATACGAACTTTATATGCTGAAATGAATTATGTGTAGTATATATGTTGTTAGCTGAATATGTGTAAGCTTGGGAGCTATGTTTACAAGTTCGTTTCGACCAAGTTACAACATCTAAAAGCCCCGTATGAACCTTAGGAATAGCTAGGGTACATATGTCATGACATAGGATTCCGATATGTGATGTGCGAGTAAGACCATGGCATCGATATATGTGTGCGAGTAAGACCACGTTTTATACGTTGGCATCGATATGTGACTCCGATATATGTGTGCGAGTAAAACCACGTTTTATACGTTGGCATCGATATGTGACTCCAATATATCTGTGCGAGTAAGACCCTGTCTGGGACAGTGGCATCGATTTGTGATTATATGTAAGACCACGTCTGGGACGTTGGCATTGTACGATATATGTGATTATTCGAGTGTCTTATCTAATTCTGAATGGTTTATCGGGCAATGATAAGTTGTGATCGAATGTGTAAAACTAGCTAAAATGATCAGGTATGAGTTAGCTTATTACCTATTTGAAATAAGGTAAGTAAGCTACTTGATATTTGTTGCAAATCATGTGTGATGTAAATGAAAAATGTATGTGCATATGGAAAGTGTATTCTGCCTTTTGATTATATAATGTGAATATTTGTGAAATGATTCATGAATATATGTATAAGAGATTATGTATATTCGGCCAATGTGAAATTGTATATGGAAGTATATGTTATATATGAAATTGTGATCTTGAGAATAAATGTGAATATGATAGCATAAATTAGTTTAGTTGAGTTGAGTTGATATTGGCATTGAGTTATTTATTTGCTTATGACTTACTAAGCTATAATAGCTTACTGTGTGTGTTTATGTTTGCCTCTATTTTATAGATTTTGAAGTCTAGATACGAGCTCGGGGATCGTCAGCAAAGTCTATCACACTATCAACTGTTTTTGGTATTTTATAAGTTTTAACTTGAACCTATGGCATGTATAAGCTAGGTTTTATTTAATTAAGTTTGAAGTTGTGTATGTATTAAGCCATGTGAAAATGGCTAATATGATAAGTGGTTATATGAAACTTTAGTCATGTATATATGTGTTATAAACATTGAAAATGGTTGGTGATTTTGGATGTGTATCTTTGGTTGATTCGGCTAAGGTATATGCATTGATAAAAGTATATGTGAATTTGGTTGTTATGTTTGATTAAGGTGTTATTATGTGAATTGGCATTAAAGGATATTTGGTTATGTTTGAACATGGTAGGAATATATTTTGCTATGCTTATTATATGGTATATATAAGATTTGTGTTTTGGATATATATGTATATATTTATTTAATGACATGAACAAATTATTAAATAGCATAAGAAATGAGTGTACTTTTTGGTGGTGTTTATACTTAAAATGGCTTAATTTATTATGGCCTTATGCGTATGATCCAATGATTAAAAATAGGTATGTGTAGTCTTTAATGATGAATGGTTTTAAATGAATTATATGAAAATGTATGATTAGTGCCGAATGGATGTTTTAATTTGCATTAATGTGCAAAGCATATAAGTTCATATTGTCTAATACTAATGCTGCTTATGTGGTTTTTTTTTAAGTTGAGTAATATGGCTTATTTAGTTTTAAGAATGTATATGTGTATTGGTTAAGGAAATGTCATATTGATAGTTGGCAAAAGAAGTAGATATGTTGTCATACATTTGATGAATAACTATAATGTTACATATTGAAATGATATGGTATTTGGTGGTTATTCACATAAATACAAAGATTGTATTAGAAGTATGTTTGACCATGCTGGAAATAATTACTTGCTATGTATTTTAGTGCATAATAAATTGTGAGTAATGCATTGAAATTTGTGTTATGGATTATGTATACAATATGAAAATCAATGTGTGTTTTGAGATGTAAATTAGCTATATGCTCTATATAATTAAGTTTTGACTTGTGTGATTATATGAATGTTTGGAATTTGCGTTTTTGTTCGGTAATGCCTCATAACCCTAATTCGGCAACGGATACGGGTTAGGGGTGTTAGAACATTTAACCATAAAATCAATCATTAAAAAAACAAGTATAACATCTCAAAATTAAAATCTAAATAAAAGTCTCAAATGTCCATTACAAGTATATCGAATTATCCAGATTGAGTGCCAAAATGCCCTCTAATGTTTCTAAAGAAGAGTCCTTAATTTATACTACCAAATAGCCTTAGACTTGGACCAGCCTTGCCCTTGCTTCTCAACTCCCCAAAGCCATAAAAAGAACTCTATACAAAGCTATGAGGGTGTGAGCTGAAAAAGCTCAGTGAGTGGCCATAGATTCAATATGTAATTCACACCAAAAACATACTTAAACTAAGGCAAATCATGTCTCAAATTTCGAGTATATGAATCATAGTTTCAACTATATTTTCATGCTCAATTATAGTATTTAATTAACTAAAATTTCTAGAAGCAATGCAACATCATAACATCATAGTTCCATATGTTATTCCTCGAGTAAAAATCACATTTATTATGGCAAATGAAAACATAGTTTAACTAACAAACAAACAATTATATTGGTAAATGACATCCATGGAAAAATATAAACATGTGAACATGTATTGGATAAACGGATCTTCGATCTCCCAAATATCAAATACAATACTCCGGTTAAGTGGGGCGTAGCCACACACTCCCTTATATCGCCTCAAAATCTCCAATAATTGAGTGGAGAAAAAAGGCTCGACACTCCCTTATCCACTCCAACAAAATCAATACTCCTAGAGCTATTGCTCATAAATAACACATATAGTGGTGCGTACTCACTAATCCTATGGCATGCTATCTATATCCAATGGATCCAACATGCAATATTCCTAATATAACCAATCATACATGGCATAAAATCTGATATTTAAGCAGTTAATTCATGATATAAAAATTCAATTTAAATCTTGTCACTTAGCAATTTTAGTACCAACATAGATAAGCACAATAAGTGTCTTTCTCCATAGATCTAAAACCAATCATTAAACCATCATCAAGTGCTCTAATATTTATCAATCCATGCTCTAATTATTATTCAATACAATTTAAATCAATCATACCAAACACACAAATCACAATTTCCATAAATTATTTACAAATATGCTTATATAAAATTAAAATCAGTTTTAATAATATAAACCATTTTAGATACAATTGAATCATTAGAAACACAATTAAAAACCTTAATTTAGAATGTAAATAGGCATGTTTACCATTTGCCTTTAAAAATCACCCACCTTTACACTTTGCTTCTTAAGGCAAAGTGTATTAAGTAGCTGTGCTTGGACCTCGATTCTGATTAACAATGGCCTCTCCTCACTGTGGAGCTTAAACATAGATAAAATACATGTTACAAACTATCATTAACAACAAGAAAATAAAAAAATCATGAACTACACGGATCTAAAATGCCTCTCCAATCTACTTTATCGAAGACTTACGATATAGCTGAATCACAATTTTCAGCCCCTTAATAACCCTCTCTACACCAAAAACTATTTCTAAACATCATTTCTAATCTATCCACTCAAAACCTAAGGCTCAATTTCATCAAACAAAATGTTTCATAATTTTCCAGAAAATCAACTCATGTTCTTAGTTAAAAATGGATTTGTTGAAATTGATAAATCAAATGAGTTTAATATTTTGTTTTATGATAAAAAAAACCTCTTAATGAACATGATTTGAGCTTAGATATCCATTTAAACGTGGATTCTAACTGAAAACCATGAATTCACCATTGATGAATTTCATGTTCAAGAGAGAAGAGATCAAGATTTGATAAACTTTTTTAATTGATTTAAATTGAAAATAATGATTAAAAACAACTTTAAAATGAATTTACAATTAAGAAATTACCTTCAGTCGATCTAAAATCATCAATATTGAAGATTGGATCAAGATCTTTGAAGAACTCGAATGAGTTTTTTTCCTAACTTTGAAAATCTTTTCTGGAGAATTTTGAGAGAATTTGGAGAAAATAAAAGATGTGATCTAATCTTTGATATGTGGGCTTCGAAAATGAAAAATAAAAATAAGAGAAATCACTTAGAAATGGAGTGAAAATTTTGTGTTGTGATGGGGTTACAGTGTTTTTGAGCTAAAGAATCCCTACCTGATTTTAAAAAATTGGGGAAAGTGCCATCAGGCCACTCCCACAATTCCATTGTTTTACAAAGTAATCATTTCCCTCCAAAATTTCTAAAATATGGGTAATTTGCAATAAAACCACTCAAACATTTCCCTTTATTTCGTTTTGACTAAACCTAAGAATGCTACAATCCAAGGCTCCTTAGGTGATGTGACCACGGCCTCGTTGGATAGCCCGAGTCATTTTAGTGCCCGATCGTCAAATGTAGAAGTATCGTTCTGATTGCAAGTAATGTATGTATTCGGCTAAGTATGGGGTCAGGTATTAAGAATAGGCTAAAAAATGGCTAAGTATTTTGTTGTTATAGGTTCGGCTAACAAAGAATTAAAATGGATAAGTGATAGCTTAGATGGGATGGAAAACGAGCTTAAGTGTCAAGAACGAACCAACACTATATGTGAGTGTTGACCCAAGACTTATATGACCTTAAGGTGAATAGGTGATGGAAAGAAGACCTTGACCCGTTACTTAGGAAGGTAAGAAACAAATGTATCAGTTTTAGGTGAACGCCATACGATGAGAGTGATAAGTTCGATAGAAGAAATAGGTTGATGCCACTAGCTAGCAGATAAGTCAAGCTGAGTCTTGGAAAAAATTTGAGAGATGAAAACCTCACAAATAGCACAAAATTCATTTAAGAAGCAAAAAGTCTATACAACCTGTAATAGTCCTGTTTAGACCCTAGTCAGAATAGTAGTTTCGGGACCACAAATCTGAGCTAGAAAAATATTTTAAATATTATTTTCTGTGCTTACAGTATGTGTTTAAGCATGTGTAAAAATTTTATATGAAAATTCAATTGTTTGTGTGCTTAATTTTGAAAAAGGACCTAATAGCGTAAAATGTAAAAGTGGCCTTCTAATTGTTAAAGTGCCTATTTGATGTGCCTCTTTAATTGTGAGGTCTTTATGTGGTTATTTGACCATGGCATGCATTAAATGACTTATATGGGTATTATATCATGAATTATTAATGGTTTAATAAAAGGGAAAAGCTTATTATGTTAATTAAATTAAAACAAACATAAAAATTGGTCCATTATTTGTTCTTATTGTCGAAATTTGTTGAACAAAAAGAAAAGAAAAAGAATTCTAGGGCTTGGCTACTTATTTTGGTGATTAAGGTATGGCTTTTGATCCGTTTTCGATAGTTTCTACGTTTTTGTAATTGTTGCTTTGTATAGTATTAAGCCCATGTCTGAATTTTTTGATTTTGTTTGTAACACCCCAAACCCGACCTAGACGTTATGGCCGAATCTGCGATGTCACACTGGTTTGTGTTTTGAAAAGCGTAGTTTCACTGTAAAGTCCGTTTTGTATTAAAACCCCGTTGCGGTCCTAAAAATATTTTGTTTGTTGTTAGAACGTAGGTTGGTTTAGCAAAACATATGTCATATTAAATTTTTATTACGCTTTCGAAACAATGTTGGATTGTGGAAACTTTCAAAACGAGTTGTGCAGGTGGTAGTTGAAAGTCATTTATCTTTTTAAAACCTGAGTCCTACTGCTAACGGAAATAAACCAGCATTAATAAATCCCTAAATAAAAATAAAAACTTAAAGCGGCCTTATTACATAAAATTACCAAATAAACTACTTTTACTTAAAAGTTAAATACGAAAGCGTAAACAACGGTGCAGCCATCTCTGAGTCCCTCGCAGCACTGACATGCCTAAGGTTTACCTGTGCAGATAAGAAGAAAAGTGAGTTACGAAAACTCAGTGTGTAATCCTTATTTATCAAGCAGTATCTCATGTAGCGCAAAACAGTTTGGGCCTAAGACCATATCAGTGGCAATATCAGTGTGGGCCTTAGCCTATTACAGTAACAGTATCAGTATGGGCCCTAGCCTAATTCAATATAGTGTCAGAGATGCATACAAAGGTCCTACCCATCCATCCTCTACACTCCACTCCGTCCAACCCTACACTCCATGTGGGAATAAAATTGACCCACCCATCCCTACACTCTAAAATATAGCACCGATTGCGGCACTAACAGTATTTGCAGCAAAGCTGCCAGAAATAGGCTTATAGCCTTTTAGTAAACTTCCTCCGATATCATATATCCCACCTTATGCAATTCAACATAATATAAATGTACATACAATAAAAATGGCATGCTCAAACAGTCATATCACATAGAGGTATATCTGTTATTTACCTCATAGGGGTATAACAGTCATTTCATAGATTAGGGTCTAGGTATACTTACCGACCCAACAGTAGGTCCACAGTCGTCTCGAGTGACCCGTGCAACCTTAACAGTTAAACAGCAAAAATGGGCCCAAGCCCATAATACGGCCCATGTGGGCCCACACGCTCATGTGGCCCAATAAGCCCAAATAATGGCCTTGGCCGTGTAAACTACACAGCTGGCTCAATAATCTCCACACATCCGTTCGGTTTTCCCGTACGAGGCCCACAAGTTTGTGGGCCCACACGACCCATTTCGGCCCAACGTGGCCCAAAACGGCCTAAACCCATGAGATTGCTCATGGTGGCCTCTACTATCGAACGCACGTGTTTATGCATTCGGTTCACCACACAAGCAAGCGCACGCTCATGTAGCGTCTATGAACATGCTTTTCAGCTTTTTCTAATTAACAATCTTTGCAGTGTGATTACACACTTGTTGCGAAACGTGCGTCTAGCCCAAGAGTTCCCTAAACCTACATTCCGTCATGATAATCTATTAGTCGATTATTACCAGGGTTAATCCCCCTTCTATATTAATAATATCAGATACTTGCCTTGATCGTAAGAGTGATTAACCCTACTTGAACCGTTGACGAAGGCTGGTCTACTTCCCTAATTGAATAGCTGCATTGTCAGCGAAACCCATTAACGATGGCCAGAAAAACACATGACGCGAAACTAAAATACGGCTTAATGAAATACAACCCAAGGATAAGAGAAGGCAGGCATTCGGCCAACACCTTCTTAAACAAGCCATACACCAAAAGAACGCCATAATCACAAACAAAATTACCTTGTTCGAGTTAAGAGGGAAAGGTTTGACTGCTCGGCACTCTCTAGTAACTCCTTCACTACCAAAGAAACTCAAGAAACCGCAAGATACACCACACCTAGGGAAAAGAGGGTAAGAATCAGCAAGAAGGGAATAACATTCGGACTTAGTAGTGAAAGAGTACTTACTGACTTGTTGATGAACAACACCAAACCGCAACCAAAAGGAGATAGAGTATTCGGTCTCAATAGCCAGATGAACAAAAATAAACTTCAATAAATACGAGATTCAAAAGAGGGGAGATGTTGTATTCAGTCAAAAGGAGAAAGGAAAATATGAAAGGAATAAAGTGTATTCGGTTAAGAGAGGTAAAGTTGAAGAGAGAGAGAGTAAGAAAGAAGCATATTCAGCCAAATAGATTTGATATGAAATAGAAAAAAAGAGCACAAAAGATCGGTGACCAAAATGTCAAAATAGAACAATCCGAAAAACAAACCAAAAATGCCTAAAACGAACAACCAAAACAAAAAAAAAAAGTAATTCACAACAAGGAGAAAAGAGCCAAAACCAAATAGTGACCAAACCCCCAGCTGTTGTTCACAAACTGCAAATTGCCAAAAGTGAGAGTCTGAATTCGGCACACTCACTACTACCCCATTCAAACTCCTAATTTCTCTCCCCCTATCGCTTCTAAGATCACTCAACCATATCCCACTCCCTCAAATCCCTACCAACCAAAACTTCCTCTATCCAATCCCTAGAATTTGGCCACAACTCCTCACACTCCTCTAACACCTCAATTTCAGTCCCACTACAACACCTCCCCAACGTCAGGAGCAAAAAAAAACCAAAATACCCATTTGCATTATCAGGTTTCGATCCTCAGATCCCTCTTAACACTCCACACGCCACTAACCCATAGACCAACAAGCTTTTTATGACACATCCTTCCCATATTTATTTAAGAATCTCACTAACAGGAGACAGGGTTTATTCAAGTCAAAATCAAAATTTTGCACAAGCTAAGGCTTAAACTCATGACCTTTCCAACACTCTTTAGGACACTCAATCACTGAAGCAAGCATACATTTATGCAACACAACATACAAAATAAACACCTCAATTTTTGTGGCATTACATTGTTAATGATTTTGAGTTAAGCCATTGATGAAATTATAAGCTTTGTGAAGTTAGTTGTTGGTAAATGAAAGATATGTTTTGGGTTAACATATTTTGTATTTGAATTTTTGATGAATTTGAGTAATTTGGGCTAAATTGTGAAAATTGTAAATTAAAGGAATAAAATGTAAAATAAATAAAATGTGTGGATTTTTATGAGTATTAGGAGGATTCGGCCAAGCTTATGTCTAAAGAAATTTGGTGTATTTTGTGATTTTTGTGATTAAGGACTAAATTGTCAAAATGTAAAAATATGAGGGCTAATTTGTAAAATGCCCTAAATATGTGCTTTTGGATCGATTTGAATGATTTGGTGAATGAAACGGCTAAATTTGAATTTATATAGATCAAGAATTAAAGAAAATAGAATTAGATCGAGGAAAGTCGAAAGTCGTCGAGTAGTCGATTTCGTGTATCCGAGTCCATATGAGGTAAGTCTATATACAAATAAATGTGTTTTGAATTGAATTACTATCGATTATATGCCATTGAACTATGATGAATGAATATATGAGTTGAGAAAAGAAATGAGACATCCAAAAAAGTATCGACAAAGTTCCGACGTCCTAAAAGCCCCGTACGAACCTTAGGAATAGTTAGGATACATATGTCATGACATAGGATCCGATATGTGTTATCGTGTAAGACCACGTCTGGGACGTTGGCATTGACTTATGATTTACATGTAAGACTACGTTTGGGACGTTGGCATCGTATTTGATTTCGTGTAAGACCCTGTGTAGGATAGTGGCATTGATGTTTGATTACATGTAAGACCATGTCTGGGACGTTGGCATTGTATGTGATTTTTGAGTTATCCACGTATCCTTATGATAAACAAAGCATTAAAATTATATGCATGTTCATCATATTCTGCCGAAACTAAAAGAAAAAAAAGAAAGCTTTGGTTGTGTTTTAAGTTCGGCAACTTGAAGTTCAAATTAAGGTATGGACTTTGTTCGGTTTTTGATAATTTTTACATTTTTGAAATTGTTGCTATGTTATCTACAAAGCCCACGCTTGAATTTTTTATTTTGATGAATATTTTGAGTTATGCCATTGTTGAAAGCTTGTGATTTTTTTTGTTTGATGATGGAAAATAAAAGATATGTGATAGATTAACATGTTTTGTATTGGAATTTTTGATAATTTTGAGTAATTAGGACTAAATTGTAAAAATAATAAATTGAGGGACTAAAATGTGAAATAAATAAAATGTATGGACTTGTATGAACCCGTGGAACATTCGGCCTAAGCATAGTATGTGCAAATTTTGCATGTTTTGTGTTTTGTGCAATTTGGACTAAATTGTAAAAAGTGTAAAATGTCAGGGGTAAAATAGTAATTTTCTCATTTATGTGTTTTTGACTAAATTGAGTGAAAATATATTTGAATGAGTTTAATTTGAATATGTTTAGATCAAGAACCAAGAAATTAGATTTGGATTGGGGGAAAACTAAAGTTGTCGACTAACCGTCCCGTCCTGATTTTCATTGTTCGAGGTAAGTTTATAAGTAAATAAGTGTTAATAATTTTGAATAATTATATGTGTTAAATGCTGAATTGAATTTTATGATTATTTATACTTAATGACTGAATGTGTATATGCTTGAGAATTAAGTTTACGAGTTCAATTTGATCGAGTTACGACGTCCGAAAGCCCCGTATGAACCTTAGGAGTAGTTAGGATACATATGTCATGACACAGGATTCCGATATGTGATGTGTGAGTAAGACCATGGCATCGATATATGTGTACGAGTAAGACCACGTTTTATACGTTGGCATCGATATGTGACTCTGATATATGTGTGCGAGTAAGACCCTGTCTAGGACTGTGGCATCGATATGTGATTACATGTAAGACCACGTCTGGGACGTTGGCATTGTACGATATATGTGATTATCCGAGTGTCCTATCCAATTCTGAATGGTTCATCGGGCAACGATAAGTTGTGATCAAAAGTGTAAAACGAGCTAAATGATCAGGTATGAGTTAGTTAATTTCCTATTTGTAAATAAGGTAAGTTGACCATTGATTATGTGATGCAAATTATATAAGTTACTAATATGAATATATGTACATTTGTGTAGCATATTCGACCATATACTATGTATATACATGTAATGTTTATATGTGAAAGTATTTGATATACATGAAATCGTAAGCTTGAAATTTAATGTGATTATGATACTATAGTTGGTTTGATTTTAAATGAGTTGATTATTTACTTATGACTTACTAAGCTATGATAGCTTACTCTATGTGTGTTTATGTTTACCTCTGTTTTATAGATTTTGGAAGTCAGATACGAGCTCGGGATCGTCAGCAAAGTCTATCACACTATCGACTGTCATCGGTATTTTTATAAGTGAACTTTCGAATTTATGTCATGTATAGGCTGGATTATATTTTTGAAATGTTGGATTTTGGTTTATGTATAATTTAAGCCATGCAAAAATGGGTTAACTTCTATGCTTGAATTCGGTTATGTTTGATTATGGTTTAAGTTCATTTTGGTTATAATGCTATGTGTCATGGATGAATGGTATTTGTGATATGTGCTTTGTGCATTGAAGTTGGTTGATGATTTTGGATGTGTTTTGGTTGAATCGGTTTTGGTATATACATGAATACGAAATATGTTTGTTAGGTTACTCATGGTAAAAATAATGCGTATATGTTTTGCATTAGATATTAATAGTTATTTTGGGTTGATGAGTGAATTCAGCTAAATGCTAGATTTGGATGATGAGTATGTTTAGTTGATGATTTGACACTTGCATATATATATATATATATATATATATATATGTATTTAGGCATATATTTATATATAAGTATGCGTGAGGTGTTTGATATATTTGTAAGGGTTAAGTAATATGTTTAATGAATGACTTTAGTTGATCATGTTCAATGATAATGTGTATTTTATCGACATAAGATATTTGTATGAAATGTATGATATCATGGATGGATGTATTCAGCCATTAAGATTGCAAATGGATTAATATGTGATATTCAGTACATGTTTTGATAAACTATGTGATGACTTTGCTATATAATGAAATTGGTTATTTGGTGTGTTTTAGTATTGACACGAACTTTGATATATAATTTGACTTATAAAATTTGCTTGGAATTGGTAAATAACATGTATGCATATTCGGCTAAATATATATATATATAGATATATTAAACACTTATGCATATAACATATATGTTGGTGATTTGATTAGAAATAATGAATTATGAGGATAAGTATTTTCGACCTGTTAAATATGTGGTATGATATATGGTATAATTACATTTATAATGCATTGAAGATATTATAGATGACCGAATAATTATTTATCTTATTGGTTATGTGTATGTGTTTTAAGTTTGGTAATTTGGCATGTGAAATGGATGTTCGTAAAGTTATTAATTGGGCATAAGAGAGTTTAAATTACTATGGTTTTGTATACATAGTTTTATAATGAATTTTATAACTAGGTATATGGTATGATTTGATTTTTGAATATACGGATTGGATGCTATGAAATGTTTTATGTATGAATAGTATTAGAGAAAAATAAAGTTGACATGGAAAGTAGCAGATTTAATTAGTATGTTTTAAATATTCAGTTTTTGTATTGAAAATTTTACCATATGAATAGTAATTTTGTTATAAGATAATAAAATGGTCATATGTGAGTTTAATAAAATTGAATTGTGTTTTGTGTATTATTGATTCAAGAATTGATAAGCTGAAGTTAAAAATATAAAAAAATGTATATTTCTAAACATGGTTTGATAGACTGTGTGAATGTGAAAGAGTTTTATCTTTTCCGGTAATGCCTCGTAACCCCAATTCGACAACGGATACGGGTTAGGGGTGTTACATATAGGATGACATGTTTTGATATGTGTTATAAGCATGAAATTGTTGTCAATAATATGGCATGAATGATGTAAGTTTTGGTATTGAAAATTGGTTGATATTGATATGCAATTGTGCTTGTTTTGGTGCTTGTAGGTTTGACCCAAATTGGGTGGCAAATTGGCTTTTCAAATGGCCTATTTTTGTCCACACAGGCAGAGACACGGGCGTGTGTCTCAACTGTGTGCGACACACGGTCATGTTACACGGCCGTGTGTCCCCTAGGGTACCCTACGATTGTAAGTCAATCTTGAGCACGGCCAAGGCACACGGACGTGTGGCTAGCCGTGTGAATCAAGTCAGTTTCAACCACGGCCAAGGCACACGGGTGTGTCTTGTGGCTGTGTGGATAAGTCAGTATGTATGCCCTGTTTTGACATGGCCTAGACACACGGGCGTGTCTAATGCCATGTAAGGCACACGACCTGTTCACACGGGCGTGTGACCTGTACAATTTTGAAAAATGTTTAAGTTTTAAAAAAATTTTTATGAGCTCGATTTAGTCCTGACCCATTATTAAAGCATATTTAAGGTCTCGATGACCTATATAAGGGACTCTATGATAATGTTTGATTATGATTGTGGATGATGTATATGAATTGTGTACAAAATGTTCCGGTTTGTCCAGTAATGCCTTTAACCCTAGTTTGACGACGGGTACGGGTTAGGGGTGTTACACAACCAGCAAATGAGTGAATATTTATAGTAAAATCCTAAGGCTAAGTAGCTAAATGGACAATTGATTCAGCTTTTAATGTGCTAAAAATTCCAGAATTAATCTATGAAGGTCCCATGTAGTTTCTTCAGCCTATGGGACGCCATTGGACAACTTCTAGAGTGTCTACATGCAGCCGGAGTTTATTTGATACAGTCATGCCCCGAGAACACCCTTGGACCAGCTCACCAAGCGAGGCTTGCCATCTTTTGCAAGCTGACCTAGCTCAATTCTAGCTCATTGAGTTCGTTTTGATCCTTCTATTTTTATTCATTCTAAACTTGCTAGAATAAAGTCAACTTGTTTAGCTTAGCTAGTTAATTCAATTTAGCTCAATCTTAGCTCGTTGAGATCAAATTTAATTCTTTAGCTTATGCATTTTTAAGGCTGGAATAAATTTATGGTCTTAGTTAAATTAGTTAATTAGTTTTTAGCTCATAAATATGTTAAAATCTGGATTTCATAATTTAGTATTAAATGTGTCTGATTTTTATACAAGTCTTTAATGTGTCATAGTTAGAACATGTTATTAATTTGTCTTAGCCTATTACATGTTTTTAATATGTTCTAGCTTTAGCCGAATTTAATATGCATGATATAAAATTTTTTCTTAAGTTTAAAACATGCTGTTATGGTGTCCTAGCTGCTGCCGAATTAATGTGTCTTAAGATGAATTAATTTGCTGACTTAATTAGGTGCAGGTACATACAATGGACAACATGAATGAAGTAAGCTGATGGTTTAGCTCACCCAAGCACCATTTCGTGGACTCTAATGGCCAAAGATGTACTGCTGATTCTTCTTCCCAAGCAGACCGTCTAGCTCTCCAAAGCAACTTTGAAGATGTTCACATTGCTGGAAAATGCCTTTCACATGGAATGCCCAGTCGGCTATGCATGTCACACCCAAGGGACTTCTCCAATTCGGTTTCACACCTACATGGCCCTTGCAATGCTCCAAGCTGCTCATTAAGGCTTCAAACCATTCAGCTGAGTAAGACACTTGCATTTAAGCCTATTAAAGCACTATGGCTGAACATAGACATGGCTAATCAGCTCCCATTCATTGCACTAAACTCTAGCTACATGTAGACACTCTAGAAGCTGTCCAATTGGGTCCCCTAGGCTGAAGAAACTTCATGGGACCTTCATGGATTAATTCTGGAATATTCAGCTTGTTAAAAGCTGAATCAATTGTCCATTTAGCTACTTAGCCTTAGGATTTTACTATAAATATTCACTCATTTGCTGGTTGTATAGACTTTTTGCTTCTTGAATGAAATTTGTGTTATTTGTGAGGTTTTCATCTCTCAAATTTTGTCCAAGACTCAGCTTGACTTATCTGCTAGTCAGTGGCCTCAACCTGTTTCTTCTATCAAACTTATCACTCTCGTAGTGTGGCGTTCACCCAAAATCGATATCTTTGGTTCTTACCTTCCTAGGTAACAAGTCAAGGTCTTTTTGATACGATCTCGCCTCGGTGACTTGATTCGAGTTGTTTGTTGTGCCTGATCGTTAGATGGAGAAGTTTCGTTCAATTTGGAGTTTAAGGGAATTTAGCTAAATGTAGGCTTAAATGAAAGGTTTTCAAAGAGTTTTAGGATGGATTAAGGATAGGATTGACTAGATGTTGAAACAAAGGGGAATAAAGAAAAAGGCTAAAATTGGCTAAGTGAAATGATGATGGAAATGGCTAGGTGAATAAGGATGAAGATTCGGCTAAGGTTTGAAGCAAACAAATCAAAATGTTGGATAGAATAGAAAGTTGAGCTTAAGGACAAGAGTGAACCAATACTATGGAGAGTATTGACCCGAAACTTATAAGTCACTTAAGGTGCTGGAAAGGACCTTGACCCGCTAACTATGAAGAGTTAGGAACCAAAGGTATCAAATGGTTGAACGCCACACTCGGGATTGATTGATAAGTTCAAAGAAACAAGAAAGACGCCATTAGCAAGCTAGATAAGTCTACTTGAGTCTTAAACAAATTTAAAGAGTTGAATAAACTAAAAAATGAATTAAAATTCATAAAAATGTCAAGATATATTGTCTAGCCTTCAAAATGTTTACAAAACAACTATTTATAGGCTGAACATGTTCCAACAGAATGGACACAAAATGAACTAAATGGTCAGCTTTTAATTCAGCTTAATTAAGTTGAAAATAGCTATTGAGCCCTTCAACACATCTCTTGAAGTATTATGCACCTTGGTGACACCAATGGACAGCCTCTTGGGGGTGTTTAATCAGCTGAATTGTTATCAATAAATAAGGAGCTGAAATGAACTAAATGGCCTTAATTAGGTTCGACCAAAGTCATTGAATGAGCTGCCTTGAAGAACTGATTAGTCTTGACTTTAAATAGCAGCTTAGGGCACTTTAATAGCCATAGAGTGTGAACCAACGAAATTGAGAAGCCCTTTGTGTGTGAAACCAAATGACCGAATGGTCACCCCATGTGAAAAGAATTTCCAGCAATGTGAAAGCTCTTTAAGGCTGCTTGGAGAGCTAAATGGCCAACTTGGGAAGAAGAAACAGTAGCTCTCCTTTGTCCTTTACTGTTCACGAAAGGGTGTTTGGAGGAACTAAATAATCAGCTCACATAAATCAAGTCGTCCAATGCATGTGGCTGCAACATTCAATTCAGCAAATTTAATTAGTTTAAGACATGATAAATTCGACTGAAGCTAGGACATATTAAAAACATGTGATAGACTAAGACACAAATTAAATTCAATAGCAGCTAATTAATTTGTCTCTACTTTAGACACATTTAAACCATGCATTAAACTAAGACACATTTAACACTTTAATTAATTAGAATCAGATTAAAACATATTTATTAACACATATTTATGAGCTAAAACTAAATTAATTGACTTAGCTAAAGCATAAAATTATTCCAGCAACTAAAACGAATAAATTTAAAAGGATAAAATTGAGCTCAACAAGCTAGAATCAAGCTGAATTGAGCTCCATTGAGTTGGAATTGAACTAAGTCAGCTTGCAAGAGTTTGCAAGCCATATTTGGTGAGCTGGTCGAAGGGCATTCTCGGGCGTGGCTAATACGACCACTGATAAACCGTAATCTATACATATTTTTACCCCATACTTGGCATATTTATGAATGATTTTTCTCTTGGTTTTAGTGAATTTGATGCTCCTAATCCTTTAATTTCATGTTTTATACTCAGGAGAGCTTAGGATAGCAAAAAGAGCGAGAAACGGGCCAAAAACGGACAAATTGGGCTTAAAACAGTGTTTCACACAACCTAGACAGTTCCACACAGGTGATCCACACGCCCGTGTGAGCCACACGGGCAGACCACACACCAGTGTGTCATGGCCGTGTCGACATTAATCCAAGTCAGAATTGCACACGGTTTGAGCACTTACACACGGGCGTGGCACACGGCCGTGTCCCTGTCGAGCACAAGTCCAGTTCTACTCGGAAAAGGCCACTTTTGAGGGTTTTGAAGCATTCTAAAGCCTATATAAACACCCTAGAAGAGGATTAAAGGGACATGTAGGGCAGAACGCAGAAAATACTCGAAGAAAGCCATTGGAATCAGCTCGAAAGCAGGATTACATCAAGACTGAAGATCTCCATGCAATTTCTAGCGAAGTTCCTAGGTTTCTTTATGTTTTTTTTGTTTCCCCAATTTTGAGATGTTTTCCCCCATTATTATGAACTAAATTCCCTAAATACCTAAGGAAGATGAAACCTAAGACGAATCTTATTAATATCTGAATTATATGATAAATACTTGCTCTTATTCTTAATTATGTGTTCTTGATTCTTGTTATAATATTTCAGGATATTAATCCAAGTTTGATGTGTTTATTTAGTGGAGCAAAATTCCCTATTTAAGAGTAGATCTAGCATAATTAAGCGGAGTTGAATGCAATCCTAGACATAGGACGACGTAAATCTTCCGAATTAGAGTCAAATCTAATAGGGAAATCCATAGATCGAGTTAATACGACGATAGGGTTTTAATTAGAAAGAGATTTCAATTAATCAACCTAGAATCAGTTGTTTTTAGTCTCGACAGAGATATTAACATAAATCAGGGATTCCTACGGAATAAGTCAAGTGAATAAATCATCTGATTCAGAAGTAATAAGTGAAGTCTAGGTGGATTCTTCCTTGGGGATTGTTTTCTCCATCGGTTTTCCTAAAGTCTTTTCCAACTTTTGTCTTTGTCGCGTTAATTAGTTAATTAGGTTAGTTAAATTTTAGGTTAAAACAATTCCTCTTTATTTTTAGGCTAAATAATACAAAAAGAGTTAATACTAGTACTTTTAGTCCTCTTGGATACGATATTTCCGGTCTCACCGGAACTATACTACTGTTCGATTGGTGCACTTGCCTTAGTCGAATTTTTAGTTAGTTTTACGACCATCAAGTTTTTGGTGCCGTTGCCGGGGACTAAGATATTATGATTGCTTAATTTTTATTACTTTAGCCATTATTTTTTTATTTAATTTTGTTTTTCTTTTTATTTACTAAATTTTTTCTTTCTATTTTTGGTAGGTTTTTATAGTTTATAGCTAGAAGAAACCTGTCAGGACCTTTACTTTTTGATTGTGAGATCGAAAGCACAACTCGCAGAAATTGAAGAGAAATAAGGTGAAGCCTACAGTACATAGAGGAAGGGCAAGAGGATGATATCCATACTACAACCGAAGAGATGGCTGATAATCAGAATAATCTGCTACCTCCTGCGATTGCTGCAAATCCAGTAGAACAGAATCCTGCTCCTCGTACTATGTATGATTATGCTAAACCTAGTTTAACAGGAATTGAATCGAGTATAGTTAGACCTGTTGTTGCTGCAAATAATTTTGAACTGAAACCTAACACGATTCAAATGATACAATAGTTTATTCAGTTTGATGGTTTGCAGGACGAGGATCCAAACACTCATTTAGCGAATTTTCTAGAACTCTGCAACACTTTTAAGATCAATGGCGTTTCTGATGATGCCATTCGTCTTCGGTTATGTAACATCTCGAAATAGGGCCTAAATGGAATAGTGTTTGTGAAACCACAAATTTGAGATAGAAAAGTTTATTTCGATTAATTTTTATGATTTACCGAGTGATTAGATGCATGTGTTAGAGTATTGATAAGAAATTTTATAGATTGCATATTTAATTTGCCTATTAGGGCTTCTTTGCAAAAGTTGCTGTAACAGCCCGATTTAGGGCCTAAACGGAATGATGGTCTTAGAACCACAAATTTGAAGTTGAAAAATTTATTCCGATTAAGTTTTAAGGTTTATTTATTGATTAAAATATTGTGTAAAAATATCGTTAAGAAATTTTACTGATAAAATGCTTAATTGGACTTTTAGGACTAAATCGCAAAAGTTGAAAAATATGTGTTAATTCATAAGTACTTGGTTGAAATGGGAGTTTAAAGAGGAGGTCCTTAAATGGTAATTATACCATTATATTTCGTTTGGACAAAAATGGGCATGAATAGGACAAAATTTTAAAGAAAGGTCTTAAGGGCATTTTAGTCCTTTGGTAATTAAAAGAAATAAAAAGGAAAAATAAAGCCAAAATTGACTTATCTTTTTCATGGAGGCCGAAATTAGCATGGGGGAAGCCATGGCTAGGGTTTTCAAGCTTTCCAAGCTCAATAGTAAGTCCGTTCTAGCCCCGTTTTTCAAGTTCTTTACGTTTTTGGAATCCCGGTAACTTGATTAAGCTTATTCTAGCAATAATTTAAGCTAGGGTTCATATTTGGAAAAATACCCATAGGTGAAATGTGTTTATTTTGATGTATTATGGTAGAATATGAAGGCTGAAATTATGTTAAATAACTTTTGCTAAGCGGTTTTAAGCAAAAATGAGTAAAATGGCTTAATCGATAAAAGTTATTATTGTTCATAACTATGTGTTAGAGTGAGAATTTGATGTTTCCATAGAAGGGAAAAATGATCAGCACGTCATAAAACATAAGAATAAGGGATGAAGTTTAATTCCCGAGCCTAGGGGCAAAAGTGTAAATATGCAAAAGTTTAGGGGCAAAATTGTAATTTTTCCAAAGTTTGAGTTAAGGACTGTTTTGAATATTACATTAATTAAATAAGTAAAATATGATGTTTTAGATCCCGAAAAACGAGATTTGAACCTAAAATGGGAGAAAAATTAAAAATCGGGAAAGTTGGTAAAATGGCAGTTTTAGTATCGAGGTAAGTTTATATGTATAATAAGCATTAATTTATGCATGTTTAAATGTAAAATTGATATATTTACTATGATTTCCGAGGTGTTGAAAGTAAGTATAATTTTGATGATTTAAATGTTCAATATTAATTCGACATGGAAATGAGAACGTATGTAAGTTTGTATGTAAATAATACATTATCTTTATTACGTTTTTATATTTTAGCATATTTTATGTATTGTAGCTGATTTTTGAGTCATAATTGACTATTGGAAGAATGGAATAAAGTATTAGAAAGTGAGATACTTCCTGTTTGAACCTTCGGAATCGAAAGATACAGATGGTATGTAGCCAGGTCACATGTGTAATACGGGATGTATACCATGTGTACAAGAGAGCCAAAATTATGTGTACAATAGAGCTAGGTCACATGAGTGGTGTTAAGTGAAGGCCACTATGTGTACAAGGGAGCTTCGATTTTAAAGGTGGGCTGTGTGCGATACCACTGCGTATCTGTTATTATTCCGAAGCGTTCAACTGGGAAATTGATTAAATGAAATTGTGTATAACTTTGTGATGATAAGTGTAAGTATATACGTGTGTAACTTATGAGCAATATGCTCAATATGTGATTGGAAATTTGGAAAGATTGTTATGGGCAAGTGATGAATACAATTGAAGTGTGAAAGATCAAAATTGACAATAAAACTGTTCTGGATAGTTGTAGTGACGTGAATCTAAAAATTTACCAAAAATAGTAGAAATTGAATCAGAGATTGAATGAGATATCAAATTAGAGCTTAATGAGTGTATTTTCATATAACAGAAACAGAGCAAGCAAAGGAATTCTATAATATGAGATATTTAAGTTTTTGAGAGACAGGTTTAGAATGACTATGCGATCCCCTGTTCTGACTTGGAAAAATCACTAAAAATTGTACAAAAATAATTATGGGATATAATTTATATGCTTGAAATAATTAATGAGTCTAGTTTCAAATGAAATAAACAATAACATTGTTTGAATTCTATACAAGGATAAAATTGATTCGTAGTGACGAGTGGGCAGAACAGTTGAGCAGTGAAACAGGGGTAACTTCAATGAATAAACTGTACTAATTGGCGAGACTAAAAATTCTGAAAATTTTAGGGTAAAAATATACATGAATCTAGTTTCAAGGAAAATTAACGGTTTATAATTTGAAGCTCTGTAGCTCTAGAAATAAATAATTTAGCTACTGGTACTCTGCTAGACAGCTTATTTTGAACCTGTTTATAATTGTAATAGTGAAAGTATGTGTGTTTGTGATGATAATATTCCGGGAACATATTGTGACCTTGTTTAATGTATGATAATGTATTGTTTATTAATATTTACATATTTACTTACTAAGCTATAATGCTTACTCCCTTCCTTTCCTTTTTCCTATAGTGTCACAGATGTTAGCTCGAGTTGGAGGTCGCCAGAGGTTAAATCACACTATCAAACTATTGATCCATATATAAAGGTTTTAAAGTATTTTTAAGTCTTTGGAATGTATGGGGACTCGTTTAATTATTATTAAGTTGCTAGGAGTTGGCCTAAAATACTGACCTATGTTATTTGGTCTCTATTGTATAAAGTCATTTAATGTAGATAGTCTTGAATATGTTTGAAAAGTTTAAAATTGATGAAATTTTATGTCTCGGTTTTAAATGATTACAAGTACTCAAGTCCAGTAATACCTCGTACCCTATTCCTGCGTCGGATACAGGTAAGGGGTGTTACAGGTTATTTCCCTTTTTGTTAAGGAATAAGGCTAAAAAGTGGTTGAACTCGTTACCATGAGGGTCAATCACTACTTGGGAAAAAATGACTGAAAAATTTCTGCTTAAATATTTCCCACTGGCTAAAATGGCTAAACTATGGAATGATATTTCTTCTTTTGTGCAGATGGATTTAGAAATACTTTACGATGCATGGGAGAGATATAAGGACCTACTGAGAAGGTGCCCTCACCATGGGTTACCTCTATGGCTGCAAGTTCAGACCTTTTACAATGGTGTGAACCCTTCAAATAGGCAACTTATCGATGCAGCTGCCGGTGGAACTTTAAACAAAAAAACACCTGAAGTAGCTTTCGAATTTATTGAAGAGATGTCACTGAATAACCATCAATGTTAACTCATGAGAACGAAGTCGACAAAAGCAGCTGGTGTTTTCAACCTCGACGTGGTCACTATGCTATCTAACCAGGTAGAACTTCTGAATAAAAAGACTGACGGTTTATATGGTTCTACTCAGGTACATCCAGTGATGAGGTGTGATTCAAATGGAGGAAGTTTACACAACACAGATTATCCATCCTTCAACCCTAGCACCGAGGAGAAACAAGTCCACTATATGGGTAATAATTCTAGGCCTCAAAATAACCCGTCTAGTAACACTTATAATGCAGGTTGGAGGAACCATCCCAATTTCTCGTGGGGTGGTCAAGGAAATCAAAGACCACAACATCCTCTAGGTTTTCAACAACCATGCTACCAACAAGAGAAGAAACTGAAACTTGAAGAGATGCTTACAAAATTCATCTCTGTGTCAGAAACTCATTTTCAAAATACCGAAACAGCGCTTAAGAATCAACAAGTGTCGATTTAAGGGCTCGAAACTCAAATAGGACAGCTCACTAAGTTGATCTCTGAACGACCACAAGGTGGCCTACCAAGTAACACTGAAACTAACCCAAGGCAGCAACTTCATGCCATTACTGTGCACAATGATGAAGGGTTAGTTGAAGCTAAACTAAAACTGAGGCAAGACAATGTGGAAGATAAAGGTAAGATTGATGCAAGCAATGGTACACAGAGGCTGGTAAGTAAAGAGTATAAACCTCGTGTGCCATACCCTAGTGCGACAAGGAAAGACCACACGGACGAACAATTTGGTAAATTCTTTAAATTATTAAATAAATTACACATTAATTTACCATTTATTGAAGCTCTTTCACAGATGCCAAATGCAGTTAAATTTTTAAAGGAGCTTTTAGCAAATAAGCGGAAGTTGGATGAGGCGTCACATATGGAGTTGAATGTAGTTTGCTTAGCCATTCTACAGAATAAGCTACCCAACCAGGGATTTTTACGATTCCTTGTTTAATTGGTAGTTTAAACGTTAACAATGTTTTGGCTAATTTAGGGGCAAGTATTAATGTCATGCCCTCTAAAATGTTTAAACAACTAGGTCTTGGGAAACCCAAACAAACTAGGATGAGCATTCAATTAGCAGATAAAACAATCAGATTTCCTAGGGGTATTATTGAAGACGTACTTGTTAAAATTGACAAATTTATATTCCCAATTGATTTTGTTGTTCTAGACATAGAAGAGGATAGTGACGTGCCTTTAATTTTAGGAAGGCCCTTTTTAGCAACTGTTAGAACTATCATTGATGTTGGTACAGGTGAACTCACACTTCGTATGGGTGATGAGACAATCACTCTTCAGGCTCGTAATTCAAGTAACACATCGAATATTAAGGGTGGTTGTATAAATCATGCTACTAATATTGATCATGTGGTGCAACCTTCTTTACAGGAAACACGTTCGAAAAGCATAAATGAGCCATGTTCAAGTAACAACAAAGGACCCAGCTATGAAGAGCAAAGGCTACAGATCGAGGAACTAGATGAATGGCCAACACAAAAACTGAGAACAAACGATAAACTAAAACCACACTATGATGGACTCAAAGTTTTATCGAATCAACTTAAGGTTGGAGATAAAGTACTATTAGATGCAGCAGACCTTCGTGTTGCCACCTCTGAACCTAATGGAGCAATCCCTTTTACGGTACTCAACATTCTCCCATACGGTACAGTCGAGGTAACTCATTCCAAATTTGGCACTTTTAAGGTAAACAGTACTCGTCTAAAACCTTATTTTGATAAGATTGATAGCAGGAATGAGGAGTTTAAACTCCTCGAACCACCATGACCATGCAATGGAGAGGTAAGTCAAGCTTAGACTCTAAATAAGTGCTTCTCGGGAGGCAACTCGAGCACTAACACCACTAACTAGTTTATTTTAGCTATTTTTAATGTTTTTGTGCCGGTACAGTGGCCCACACGGCCTGGACACACGGGCGTGTCCTTGGTCGTGTGGAAATAAGGGTACAAAATCCCCAAATATCGAGCCACACGGTCATTAACCCGACCCACACAACTGTGCGACACGGCCGTGTGACGCACATGGCCTAAACACACAGGCGTGTCCTAAGTCGTGTAAAAACTGGAGCTAAGTTTTCAAATTTTAAATAAGTTAGGAAGCCACACGGGCAAGGCACATGGGCGTGTGGGATACCACATTAGTATGGGAGGAGCGAACAACATCGCACACGGGCGTACAATATGGCCAAGTGAACCACACGGACGGGACACATGGGCGTGTCCCCAGGCTGTGTGCCAATTAAACATTCAAATTTTGCAATAAACACGGGCTGGACAAGAGCCACACGGGCGTATGACACGGCCGTGTGGCCTAACACAGGTCTCACATGGCCATGCCCCTTTTTAAACCCCCCAAACCCTAATTTTTCCCCTTTTCTTCTTCCCCAACTCTGCCCCCTATCTGCCGCAGCTTTCCAATCTTTCCCCCACGCCAACGCCCTATTCCGACCACCAGCACCGCTGGTCGACCACCCCCTCCTTTTCTTCCCTTTCCCTTCCTTTCTTTTTCCCTTCCACCTCATTTCCCCTTGCACGCGAACAACACCACCCTCCCAGCTCCCCCACCACCGTGGCCACCCAGCCCAATGCAACCGTCGCCTCACCGGCCAACCCACGGCCGTGCCCCCCCGTTTACCCGATTGGCCATTCCACCATTATTTCTCCTTTCTTTATTCTATTTATTTTTATTCTTTTATTTTTCAATTTATTTCTATACTGGTTATTATTATTATTTATTTGTTTTCTTTCATTTATGTTTATTATTTTAATTTGAAGTTAGGTTTTGATGATTACTATGTTAAGTTTAGGCACATTATGAACAACTCACGAGGCAAGAAGACTACAGTTCCCGCTTCAAAAAAGCGGAAGGGTCCTGGCCCAACCTCCTCAAGCACCTCGACCAAAACTTGTCACCCACTGCTTCGATTCTTATCCAGCCCACACGACAACCTGTTTCAGCTTCTACGAGTACGACCACTGGGAGAGGGCCAATATATTGACTGGGCCGCTTTGGAGCAGGTCCAACTTGCTTACCTCGTTCGATTCCATCTCGATACCGCACCATGGGATCGGTTCTTTGCAATCATCGAGCCCACAACATATTCAGAGTTAACATTAGAGTTCTGCACTACGTTCCACCTACAGCACGTGATGAACACACATGACGAGGCTAGTACTATCATTTTTAGACTTGGTGGACCTGTCAGGCATATGAGTGTACCTGAGTTTGGAGCTGCTTTGGGCCTCTACATGGAGGAGTTCATGGCTTCAGAAAATTTTCTACAGCTTCACCGTCACATACACTATTCGCCATCTTGCTGTTAGACCGACCTTACGACGAGCACGATTCCCTATGATGCCAGTCGATTGAAAGCAACGTCTTTCCCTCTAGCACTTTGCTACATTCATGCCATCTTGGCTCATACTTTGACTAAGAGGAGAGAGAGCACCAGAGTAGTTAGCACCACCGACACATACTTCTTATGGAGCATGGCGACTGGCCATGTATTTGACTTGGCATATTTTATCGCCCTCAGCTTTCACCACCAGACGGATAGCCATAGGAGGGGCCCCATTTGCCTTGGCTCTTACGTGACTCGTATTGCTTGACACTTCGGCCTCTTTGACACTCTAGAGATGTCATCGGCACTCACTCTAGTTGGGCAGATGTCTCCTCAGGGAATTACTAGCATGATCCATATGAGGCTGATAGAGCGATGTCGTGGATTCGACCCCCCTCAGTATAGACTTGTCCAGTCTGATGACCAAGATAAGCCAGAGGACATTACTGATGATGTCCCTCCCCTTCACGAGGATCCACCATAGCCTCCACCATCGGGTCACCGCCACGCTCCTTCTGCTGCCAACTTTCGAGGCGTGTCATTCGAGGAGTTTACTAATTTCCGTCACTATTGTACTCAGAGGTTCAACAATGTTGATGCGAGATTCAACAGCATCGATGCCACTCTCCAACAGATTTGGGACCACCTCCACCATCGGGTCACGACTCTGATAATGAAGACCCTTGAGTCCCTTTATTTTACTATTATTTTCTATTTTTCTTTTTCTTTTTTATTTTTATTTAAATTTTATTGTCTCTTATTTATTTTTGAACACTTATGTTTTCTATTTTAAACTCTGTTTATCTTTATGGTTATTATTGAATTATCCATTAATTCTCTTCCACAGTGGTGTTTATTTTCTTATTAGCAACACAGAATCATGCCTTTCAGTAGCCTTACCTACAATTCTCGCTCTAGCTATTCCAAGGATTTCATCCACAATTTTAGGGTAGTTTCGCTTCTCTCCCTCTCTCTTGATATTATGCTTATATTGTTATTATATAGCTTTGAGGACAATGTACATCTTAAGTGTGGGGAGGTTATTTATGTGATAATCAGAAAATCCGTAAATTTCTTATCTTGTTTTCAAATAATTCTCTCATATAATTATTAGAGTGAATTCTGATTGATTTATAAGTTTTATTGATATGTTTTGAATTAAACCATAGGTAATTGTGCATTGATTGTTTAATCTTTAAGACATTAGAAAATCAAGCATGATAAATTGACTTTTGAGAATTAAAATTGCTAGGTTATTTTCCTGAATTGAGGTATTATATTGAAGTTTTGAATTTGCAAGATTTACATCAAAACCCATAATTTTTGTGAGATTTTAAGCCTTTTAGAGCATATATCTTTCTTGCTCACTGATTTTATTGGTTATGAGTGAGTCAACATTGATTTGTTATTCTAGAACTTGCTTCAATTATGCATGTCAAGACCACACCTTTGATTAGATATACGAAAATGATAAAGGCACTTAGGTTTTAACCCATTTACCCCATAAAAGCCTACCCACATAATTGACCCATAGTGAACCCCTTTGGACCTTAACTTTTATTTCTTGATTTTTCCCTTAATAATAACCCACAACTTAACCCTTTTTTATTCATTAAGAATTTATCCATTTTCATTGACTCCTTTTTATCGAGATTTGATTACTTACCTAACTTTGTTCGTTCATTCCAGTTGCTGAATTATTTCTTATTATGTATTTTCCATTATTGTACTTGCTCTTATTCTTAAATATATACATACATACATATCAGTAGTAATTCTTTGTTTTTGAGCTTAAGTGTTTAATTATATTTTCTAAAAAGAAGCTCATGTTTATTCAATTGATGTTAGTGATTTTTCTAGTTAAGTAATTTATCAATTCAATCTCAATTCTAACTATCTTTTTCAACCTGTAACCACACCTTTAACCCAAAGCCCCCTTACAACCCTTCAAAGACCTTTTGATTTGTGTATCATCTCATTTATAGTGGTGGAGATTTGATTTTCATGCAAGCCTATGGTAATAACTTTCCATGTTCGACTAATGAGTGCTTAATCATTAAACCTTAAACACATTGAGTGATTTGAGTGAACCTTTATTGAGGATGTTAAACATTGTCAATTTGGAATCAAAGATAATTACTTAGATAAAGGGGGATGCCTATGATTTTATGATTAAAATGCTCAACTTTGACTATTTGAAACTTTAATGTTCTTTTAGTTAAATTTTAAATGTATGATTGCTTACGGATTATTTTAAAACATTGTTGATAAGAATTATAAGTTGAGAAGAATTTATTTTGATTATGAGTTGAGGATTTTGCTTGAGGACAAGCAAATACTTAAGTGTAAGGATATTTGATAAACCATAATTTATACATATTTTTACCCCATGCTTGGCGTATTTATGAATGATTTTTCCCTTAGTTTTAGTGAATTTGATGCTCCTAATCCTTTAATTTTATGTTTTACACTCAGGAGAGCTTAGGATAGCAAAAAGAGCGAGAAATAGGCCAAAAACAGACAAATTGGGCTTAAAACAGTGTTTCACACGGCCTAGACACTTCCACACTGGTGAATCACCCATACGTGTAAGGCGCACAGGCAGACCACATGCCCGTGTGTCATGGCCGTGTCGACATTAATCCAAGTCAGAATTGCACAGTTTTTGAGCACTTACGTACGGGCGTGGCACACGGCCGTATCACTGTCGAGCCCAAGTCCAGTTCTACTCAGAAAAACCACTTTTAAGGGTTTTGAAGCATTCTAAAGCCTATATAAACACCCTAGAAGAGGATGAAAGGGACACGCAAGGTAGAATGCAAAAAAACCTCGAAGAAAGCCATTAGAATCAGCTCGAAAGGAGGATTACATCAAGACTGAAGATCTCCATTCAATTTCTAGTGAAGTTTCTGGGTTTCTCTATTTTTTTTGTTTCCCCAATTTTGAGATGTTTTCCCCCATTATTATGAACTAAATTCACTAAATACTTAAGGGAGATGAAACCTAATATGAATCTTATTAATATCTTAATTATATGATAAATACTTGCTTTTATTCTTAATTATGTATTATTGATTCTTGTTTTAATATTTCAAGATATTAATCCAAGTTTGATGTGTTTATTCAGTAGAGCAAAAGTCCCTATTTAAGAGTAGATCTAGCATAATTAAATGGATTTCAATGCAATCGTAGACATAGGACGACGTAAATTTGCCGGATTAGAGTTAAATCTAATAGGGAAATCCATAGATCGAGTTAATGCGACGATAAGGGTTTTAATTAGAAAGAGATTTCAATTAATCAACCTAGAGATAGTTGTTTTTAGTCTCGACGGAGATATTAACATAAATTAAGGATTCCTACTGAATAAGTCAAGTGAATAAATCGTCTGATTCAGAAGTAATAAGTGAAGTCTAGGTGGATTCTTCCTTGGGTATTGTTTTCTCCATCGGTTTTCCTAAAGTCTTTTCCAACTTTTGTCTCTGTCGCATTAATTAGTTAATTAGGTTAGTTAAATTTTAGGTTAAAACAATTCCTCTTTATTTTTAGGCTAAATAATAGAAAAAGAGTTAATACTAGTACTTTTAGTCCTCGTGGATACGATATTTCCAGTCTCACTAGAACTATACTACTGTTCAATAGGTGCGCTTACCTTAGTCAAATTTTTAGTTAGTTTTACGACCATCAACCACGGCCTCGTGAGATGCTCGAGTCGTATAGTTCCCTGATCGTTAAATCTAAGGAGTATCGTTCTTACTTGAAGTAGTTGGTAATTCGGCTAAGTGAAGGAAAAACAAGGGTTGACAAGATGGTTCAAAGGTTAGGAATGTGTAAGGATGGTTTGGTTAAGTAAAATGATGATGGAAAATGGTTAAGTGAATGATGTTAAGGATCCAACTAACAAAGAAAATAAGATAACTTGGAAATGGAAAAGTTCGAATGGATGGAATGGGCTTAAGGCCAAGGAAGAACCAATACTAAAGGGAGTATTGACCCGAACCTTATACAACACTTAAGAAGGATGGGTGTTGAAGGATAGGACCTTGACCCACTAACTAGGAAGTTAGGAACAACAGGTATCAATGGGGTGAATGCCACATCGATGGTGAGTGATAAGTTCTAAAGAAACAAAATGATGCCACTAGCAAGCTAGATATGTCAAGCTGAGTCTAAAATGAATTAAGAGACTTGAAAAACTCACAAATTTTATAAACATTCATAAACGAAGCAAATAGTCTTAACAGCATAAAATTGGATAAGTATTTATAGCTAAACACCTAGCTAGCCGAATAGGCACTTAGAGAGCTGAATGGGTAGCAAATATTCAGCTTAAATGAGCTGAAACTTCTTGGCTACTTCCTAGAACGTCCCTTGAAGCTTCCTTGAAGGTTTCTTGAAGTTTCCTAGTATGGGAGACACCAATGGTCATTAAAGAAACTAAATGGACAGCTCAAATCAAATCAGCTTAATTAAGCTAAAGTTTCCTTGAAGCTTCCCAAAAACGTCCAATGGTTTGAACAGCCTTTTAATGAGCTGCTTTGATCAGCTGAATGGTTTTGAAAGTATTAAATGATGTCTTGAGTGATCCAATGGACATTAGGTGTGAAACCGAATATGAGCAGCCCCTCAAGTGTGAATGCACAAACCTGAATGGTCATATAAGGTGAAAGGAATTTTCGAGCAATGTGAATGTGTTTATTCCTTTCTTGGGAAGTTGAAAATGCAACAGCCATTTTTAATGGGAATGTGATGCATGATGTAACACCCCGGATCCGGCCCGGACGTTATGGCTAGATCCAGCGTGTCACATTGAAGTGTTTTATCGAAAACCTTGTTTTCATTAAAAACCCTTCTTTAAATAAAAACTATTCCTTCTTGTATGATAATAATTACTTTGTAAAATCTCTTTTTAGTTGCGGAAGCTTAATTTAAAACAGATGATCTACGAAAACTTTTCATTTAAAAATTGAGTTGTGAAAACGTGGTATTTAAAAATAGTTATGGTATAGGAAAATCATGTTCTACTTCTAATAAATATAAAGCATAAAAACAATAATAAACCTAATTTGAAATGATAACCAGAGGAAAGGCCTTATTACAATCTAGACTGAAATAACTTAAAATACTAGAAATTATATGCTAAAGAAAACAAGTCCAAGCCGTCTTGCTAGCTGGCCACCTCAGAGTCCCTTTAACCGTCGAACCACCTACTGAGGATCACCTGAGAAATGTAAAAGAGGGGGTGAGTTTTTAAAAAATCAGTGTGTAGAACCCTCGGCAAATAGAAAAGCATGCAATAGCAAGTCTTTTCGGGCCTGAGCCCAGTTCAATATCATAACAGATGTAAGGCAATCAAATATGCATGGATCCCACCTATCCAACCGCTACACACCATCTCCATCCCCCGATACACACCATGTATATAAATATCGACCCACCCATCCGATACACTCCAATAGTAGCCCGATTGCGGTACTACCTAACGTTGCAGCAAAGCTGCTAATCATATATGGGGCTTAAAAAGCCATCGGTGGATCCATAGTCGTCAAGCAACCATGCGATCCTTATATACTTCCTCCGTTCCATAATTCCCAACCCATATGCAACCTAAACAAAATATCATATGAACGCAACAGGTATACATGTACCATCTATAAATCTTACATTCAAGACATAGGGGTATTTTAGTCATTTTTGCCATTAGGGGATTTTCGATAATTTCTCTTTATTAAGGGCTATTACTTACCTTGACCCGTTAACAAGTCCTCGTTGGCTAAAGCAAACAAATACTATGCACCAGGTAGGAATCCAAAGAAGAGGAGGTGGCTCAATAAGACCGCTTAAGTACCAAGCTCTCCCTAGATCCAATTCTAGACATGCATATACCCATTGCCACACCTTAACCTTATGGCTTGTCCACGGTCACAATTATTAATTAATTAAGTTTTATGTCTGTTTAAACAGTTATCAGATACTAGGCCTAAAACCCCTTACAAAGCCCAAACGAGTCTACATACATGCATATGGCCCACTAGGCCCAATCTCATTTAAATGGCCCATCAGGCCCAAATCACATTCATGTGGCCCATTAGGCCCAAATCACATTCATATGGCCCATCAGGCCCAATCACATTCATAGTCATACAATCATATGATTTTTCATCACTTAGTAACAAATTGCCAATTTTGCCTATTATGGGCCCTACCGCCCATCAGGCCCATTTAGCCCATTCTGGCCCGATTGGCCAATACACGACCCAATTCCACAGAATCACTCATGGGGCCTCTGGTAACCATCAGTTTCCCTTTATGAGTGTTCACGCACTCGCAAGTTTATTGTAGCCAAACCTCCGGCTTTTGGGCATTTTCAGATTTACCGATCTACTGTGTGTGCGCAGTGTATGTACACACCTGGTACTAAAACGTGCTGCGATCTCTTTAGCCACGAACCTACAAATGATGTCACTTAACAATTAATCACACACTTATCAAATACGATCACCAAAAGCCGAAAATCTCACCTTTGCCTTACCTTGAACAACAAGCCTTAGCAACTCTTCCTTGATCACCAATTACGAGTATTCTTTAAATCCAAAACCCCAAAATGCCTAAGTAGTAATTCGGTATAGATATTAAATCTGAGATTTGATACTAATCCTACAAGAATCGGCCGAAGTAAAGGGAGTAGCGACGGCACAGAGGGTCTTCAGCCAAAGAGGTATTTGGCTTTTGAGATTTGTATGGTGAAAGGGGTTATTCGGCACAAATAAGAAGAAGAGAAAAAGGAATCGGCTAAAACCAAAGGTGAATCAAAAGAGAATTTAAGAAGAGAAAGAATGGAAAATTGGTAAGCAAGGAACAAGGAATTCGGCTTTTGAGCACTTAGAGAGAAAAGTGTTTCGGCAACACAAAAATGAGGAATTCAGCTAAAGGAAGAGAAGCAATTTTGGCATTACCTAGAATCCCTAAAATTGGCACCTATATATACTATAGCCGAATTTACCTATCCCTAAATTCCCTATTCAGCTCCACTTCTCTACATCCCTCATCTCCTAACTTTTCTCCTTGATAACTCATTAATCCCTTCCTTAAATTTCTCCTCTGATCACTCCTTTCAGAGTTCACATCCAATGCCACTACTGGCCATTTATTAAGCAAAAATAAATCCTTCTTTTGAGCAAGGAGGGATTCGAACCCCAAACCTCTTTGCCATGCATGTGACACTACTTGCCACTCCAATACAAGGCTCATTGTGTCTAATTCCTCCTTTATTTATTTAAAAATCAAACTACTTGCCATCAAGGTTCTTTTAATTATTAAACTATAATTTCTTTCACCCCAAAGTTCAAACTCAGAACTTAACCAGGCCTATTATCACATAAATAACACTCGACTAGGAATATTAAGCACACTTTTTATTAAAACTAGAAAAGAAAGAAAGTTTGAGATTTTTGGGGCGCTACACATGAACAGCCAAATTGGTGTGAACACTTGGTCTCCAATAGCCTCCAAGTGTGAATGGATAAAAATGAATAGCTCCCATGGTGTGAAAACATTTTATGAGCTGAATGGTCTTGTGTGAACAACTACTTGTCCATTGCTCTTCACGAATAGCCCCTTGGAGAAGAGAAACAACTACTAGACTTTAATTTAGCTTAATGCTCCAGCTCCAAACACATGTGCCCATTAATGTCATCCATGCACCAGCTGAATTCAGCTGAATGATCACCTAAACACATTAATTAAAATTCGGTAAGGACACATTAACTAGCCCAATTAAGTTGTCTAAGTTTAAGACACTTTAAATGGTTGTTTGAGCTAGGACAAATTAAATAGATTTCAGGAAAATTAAATGGCTATGCAAATTGATACAAATTAGTTAACTAAGACATATTTAATGCCAAAAATACTTAGACATATTAATTAACTTAAGGCACATTTAATACTTAAAATAAATTAACTAATAACTTAAACTAAATTAACTAATATTATTTGAAGCTTATTCCAACAACTAAAGTGCATAAATTAAATAGATGGAACTAGCTCAATGAGCTAAAGTTGAGCTAAAATTCGATCTGAATCAAGCTCAATAGGCTAGGATCGAGCTGATTAGCTTGCAAAAGATTGCTAGCCTCGCTTGTTGAGCTGGACCAAGGGCGTTCTCGGGGGGTGGCTATATCAGTGGCTGTATCACTTCTTTCCATTACCTATTCACCTTAAGGTCACATCAGTCTCGGGTCAACACTCACTTATAGTGTTGGTTTGTTCTTGACACTTAAGCGCGTTTTCCATCCCACCCAAGCTATCACTTATCCATTTCAATTCTTTGTTAGCCGAACCTATAACAACAAAATACTTAGCCATTTTTGAGCCTATTCTTAATACCTATCCCCATACTTAGCCGAATACACACATTGCTTGCAATCGAAACAATATTTGATACGGCCCAGGCCGTATCATGTCATGATACAATTCAACGACATCGGAATTGGCCAAACCACGAGGGGCTCAAGTGCAAAATGAAGCTTTTAATTTAAGTTTGTTAATTTGGCTGCTGGTAAATAAGGACTTTGATTCATTTATTTTTAGTTGTCTTAGTTATTTTAGTTTGTGTCTTTAATTATGTCATAGTTTGAACATCAATAATATGAGTCTTTAATTAATTCATAGTTTACACATCATTAATATGTGTTCTGTAGTTAATAAAGTCATCCATTACGTAACTTTCATGTTAGTTAAGTTTGCATTATTAAATTAAGTCATGTTAGTTTAATTATGTAACTTTCATGTTAGTTAAGTTTGCATCATTAAATTAAGTCATGCATTAAGTAACTCATATGTTCATTTATTTTACATCTTAATTAAATTATGCATTTAAACATCTTAGTTGTTTGAATTAGAGTGTTGTTTAATTTGGTTGTTACTTTTTAATGCATAAGTTATAATGTGTTTAATTTTTTTCTTAAATAAATTAATTGTGTATTTATTAGTTTGTTGTAGAAAAGTTCAAAAGGTTGGACACTTATTTTAAAGCTACAATAGGGCTGTTCGCTTGCCAAGAAGAATCAAATGCTGTCACATTCAATTGGTTGTTTAGTTTTGACAAAAAAGAGTGTGCATTTGGTCAATTAAATTGCTGGTAACGTTTTTGGTGGATATTGAAGCATTCAAAGCTCATTATGGTGGCTATTTAAATAGACCAAGAGTGGCTTTTCAAGTTTGATCAGTTTCATACACTCAAAGCTAGTTATGATGTCAATTAAAGAGATGAATGCACAAGTCTTTTAACATCCAGTTTAAAGGATAATGAAGATTTGGCTAACAAGGAAACAAAATGATTAAGTTGGTAGTTGTGGATGGAATGGAAATAGGGTTTAAGGGTCAAGAATGAACCAATACTATGAGTAAGTATTGACTTGAGACTTATAAGACACTTAAGGTGAATTGATGATGTAAATAAGACCTTGACCCGCTATGTAGGAAGATAGGAACCAAAGGTATCAATGGGGTGAATGCCACACTTAGAATTGAGTGATAAGTTTGAAAAGAAACAAGGTAGATGCCACTAACGATGCTAAATAAGTCAGTTTGAGTCTTAAACGAAATAGGAGAGTTGAATAACCCAGAAATGTTATAAACATTCATCAAATGAGCAAAAACTCTTCTAACCAAAATAATGTTTTTTTTACAATCTATTTATAGGCACTATTATGACTATTCAAATGCCTCTTTGTGACCTTTCACTTCCAGCAATTAACTAAGGTTTTTAAGAAGATTTAATTTCATTTTTAAGTCATGTAGGGAAGCCAATAGTCATGACTCTTCACTTGTGTAATGCCCCGAATTTTGGGCTTAGAAGTGTTAGGTTTTGAGCAGGGAAACAGTGAGGAGGTTGTTTATAAATATTTAGTTGTGCAAGAAAGTGACACAATTGAGTGTCTGCTTCAGTGGTTAAGTGTACTGGGAAGATTCTGAGAAGTCTTGTGTTTAAGCCTTGGCTTTTACAAAATTTTGTTTTAAATGGAAAAACCCTATCTCTAGGCAGTAGGCTTCTTAAATAAATGTGGTTATTTCTTAGCAAAGAAAGCCTGCTGGTCTAGTGGATAGTGGCGTGTGGAGTGTGCTAGTGGTTTAAGGTTCAAATCCTTACTTGTGCAAATGGAGATTATTTTGCTGGTGGCCATGGGATGAAGTTGTGTTTGGCCGAAACACCAAGAGTTTGAACAGATATGAATGGAGTTGTTGTTAGCCGAATCTGAGGAGTTGCATGGGGGATCTCAGTTGTTGAAGTTGTAAACAGGAGGGATTTTAGGAGGAAATCAAGGATTTTTGAACTTGAAAGAGAGTTGTGCCGATATTGAACTTTGCTTATCAGAATTTTGGCTGGGACTTAACTGCTTTCTTTTCAATTTTGATTTTTGACATCACTCCAACTCTTTGTTCAGTTGGGTGGTCGAATTTGCTTCTAGTTTCTTTTTGCATTTTTGTTTTCTAAAATTCCCAAAGAAAAGTGCTACCGAAATTTCCTCCTTTCAAGTTTCTGTTCTTCCCTCTTGCTCTTTGCCCTTTTGTGCAGCCATTTCTTTCAAAATTTCCTATAGGCACTAGTATTTTCTCTGGAAGTGGTTGATTCATCTCTTCTCCTCTTTGGGCTGAAACATCTTCTCCTTCTTCTCCTCTCTCTCAATCTTTTTGCTTTCTCTTGCAAAAACCGAATGCCCCTTTTCAATTGTGTCGACTTCTAGACTTAGGTCTTGGCTGAATTTTGGTTAGTCTTTTTCTCAGGAAATTTTGATTTCTTTTTCTGTGGCCCGAATGTATCCTTCTCACTCATCCTTTATTCCACCTTAATGATTGTCATTTAACACTGTGGTTCTGTCGAATGTTGCTAGAGGCTCGATCTCAATAGTTGAGGGGTTAGGTTGTTTATTCTTTCCCAACAAGTGATCCTTTCACTCGTGGTAAGTGCTTTAAGTGCTAGATATATTTATGTTGGATTATAGATTCTTATGAATCGGTTAACTGTTTCGTGTGAAGGTTAAAAAATTTGAGGGAATATGTTGGTTTTGGAACAAAAGGGGTTTACAATTGTTCGATTGGTAAGTAACGATAAAGCGGTTAAAGTATTTTTAATACTATGG
Organism: Gossypium anomalum; assembly: GCA_025698475.1. Classification (NCBI taxonomy): domain Eukaryota; kingdom Viridiplantae; phylum Streptophyta; class Magnoliopsida; order Malvales; family Malvaceae; genus Gossypium; species Gossypium anomalum. The sequence continues at coordinate 30,706,160 of CM046958.1, read as the reverse complement.
TTTTGGATTAACCATGAATATGGACTGATGGTGGGGTTGCTGTTAATCATAGGTGCTTTGATCTCGGAAGCATTTCGGCTACAATTTCATAACAGGTGTGTGTAACACTACCATTACATGGGAAACGGTAAAAGCCAAAAAGTTAAAAAGTTGAAAAGCCAAAAAGTGGACTGTCGACACCACATGGGCGTGTGGCCGCCCGTGTGGCAGGCCATGTGGTCGATGAGATGGCCGTGAGCGTTTTCGTGGGCTGAAACGATAATGGGCCATTTTGGGTCAAATTGGACCATGTAGGCCCAATTGGCCTATGGGCCCCACACAGGGAAGATCGCACAAAAGTGCAATAAATATTAGGCCAAGCTGTGTAAACCTCATGGCTACGGCCATTTTTGGGCTATGTGGGCCATATGAGCTTGTGGGCCCATATGGGCCCCTTATCACCGATTGACTGTTAAGGTTGCACGGGTTGCCCAAGACGACTGTGGACCTACTGTTAGGCTGACAAGTGTACCTGGACCCTTATTTTTTTGTAAATGATGATATACCCCTATGTGATGTATGACTGTTTAACCATGCCATTTTTACTGTATATACATTTATATTATGTTGAATTACATGGGGTGGGATATATGATTTTGGAGGAAGTGTACTGAAAGGCTATAAGCCTATTACTGGCAGCTCTACTGCAAATACTCTTTTGGTGCTGCAACTGGTGTTACTTGGTGTGTACGGATGGATGGGTCGATTTTATCCCCACATGGTGTGTACGGAGATGGTGCATAGAGGCTGGATTGGGTAAGATTTTTGATTGCATACTGCACTGATACTGTTACTGAAATGGGACAAGGCCCTAACTAAAATTGAAAGGGTTTAGGCCCAAATTGTGTTCACTTTGATTGATTGCTATTATGGGATTTCACACACTGAGTTTCGTAGACTCACCCATCTGTTAACTGTGCAGGAAATCCTCAGATTTAGACGGATTGATGCGACGGAGGACTCAGTGGTGGCCACTCGACTTAGTTAACTTTTAATGTTATAATTAAGGTTTATTTTGGGTTTTAAATTATGTAATAAGGGCTCTCGGGTATATTTTTTATTTTGTTATTTTACTCATAATTACTTGCGATTTACAACTGTTAGTAGTAGGAAAAACACGAGTTTTCAAAAAGTCAAACGTTTTCAAACCGCCATGGAGACATAACTCATTTTCAAAGCTTTCATGAACAGTAAACAGTTTTCAAACTTAATAACGTTTTACTAAAAGCAACCTTTAAAAGCACAACCCACAATATGAATAAACAATAAGACTTTAAAATGGCTTTTTCAACCTATACGAAGAGGCTAGTTAAAGAAAGGGTTTTTACATGACGAGTTTTAGATTTCGAAAAACACTTCAATGTGACATCCCCAGATTTGGCCATAACATCCAGGCCGAGTTTGGGGTGTTACATTTAGTGGTGTCAGAGCCAAGTTGCAAAACTCGGCTGTGGATTTGGGCTTTTGCAAAAATGTGGAAATTTTAATAGAATTGTTTCAAATGGTTTAAAGTGATAGATATAATTTGGAAATGTTTTACTGAAGGAGTGGTACACCGAGTCTCCGCGTCGATCCTGTAAGTCTTTTGACTGTTTATATTGAAAGGATTATATTGGAATGTTATTACTGAGACTACTTTAGGTAGAAAAGCTGTACTGAAACTCTCTAGTCAGAGTAAACTACAAACCGTAGTAAGACTGCAAACTGTGAAAACAAACTCTGAAATAATATTGTTCATAAAATATCTGTAATAAACACTGGAACAGTAAACTAACTGGCATAAAAATATTAATACAGACTAAGCGCATTCGATAATGAGTGCCAGGGGTACTCGTGGAAGGGGTGCAAGAGGCCGCGGTAGAGGCCGTGGTGGTGCTCGGACTGGGTCTTTGGCATCGGGCCATATGCCTAATGATGAGGCGAGAGAGGTACCAGCTTCACCTGTGATGGAGACTGGGTTTCATGATCATGCAGCTGGGGACGACGCACTGTCCCAAGTTATGTTGTGAATTCTGGAAAGGGTCGCTGGGCCTAATCATCGCATCTTGAGGCTATGGGTCGGTGATGCAAGCGACTCAGTGTCTAATGAAATTTGAGATCTTTAGGGATATCGCTGGAGTTGCCCCTAATGTGGCTGAATATTAGATTGAGGCCACAAACAGGATCTTGAATGACCTTAACTGCACCCCAGAGCAGAAACTAAAGGGTGCAGTGGCGTTGTTACGAGATGAAGCCTATCAGTGGTGGCTTACAGTGAGAGAGGGTACTCAACCCGACCGGTTGAGGGTACTCAACCCGACCGGTTGACCTAGGAATTTTTCAAGACTACATTCCAAGGAAAATATGTGGGCGCCAGGTATGTGGATGCCCGAAAGAGAGAGTTTATGAATTTGACTCAAGGGGATAAATCTGTAGTTGAATACGAAGCTAAATTTTTGTGACTTAGCCGCTATGCGCGTGGGATGGTGGCAACAGAATATGAGTGCTGCATTCATTTCGAAGACGGCCTCAAAGATAGTCTATGGGTTTTGATAGCTCCACAGAGGGAGTGAGATTTTGTTGCTTTAGTGGATAAGGCGAAGATTGTGTGGCAGGCCGTGTAGCAAAACATGGTCGTGTGGTCGATGAGATGGCCGTGAGCGTTTTCGTGGGACGAAACGATAATGGGCCATTTTGGCCTAAACTGGCCCACGCGGGGAAAATCACACAAAAGTGAAATAAATATTAGGCCAGGCTGTGTAAACCTCACGGCTAAGGCCATTTCTAGGCTATGTGGGCCATATGAGCATGTGGACCCACATGGGCCCATTATCACCGATTGACTGTTAAGGTTACATGGGTCACCCAAGATGGCTGTGGACCTACTGTTGGGCCGGCAAGTGTACCTGGACCCTTATTTTTTTATAAATGACTGATATACCCCTATGTGATGTATGACTGTTTAAGCATGCCATTTTTACTGTATATACATTTATATTATGTTGCATTGCATGGGAAGGGATATATGATTTTGGAGGAAGTTTACTGAAAGGCTATAAGCCTATTACTGGCAGCTCTGCTGCAAATACTATTTTGGTGCCGCAACCAGTGCTACTTGGTGTGTAGGGATGGGTGGGTCGATTTTATCCCCACATGATGTGTAGGGTTGGTACGGAGATAGTGTGTAGAGGCTGGATTAGGGAGGATTTTCTGATTGCATCTTTGCATTGATATTGTAATGAAATGGGCTCGAGGCCTGCATCGCTATCAGCATCGAAATGGGCTAAGGCCATAACTGAAACTGAAAGGGCTTAGGCCCAAATTGTGTTTACTCTAATTGATTGCTATTATGGGATTTCACACACTGAGTTTTTTTAGACTTACCCATCTGTTAACTGTGCAGGAAATTCTCAGACTTAGACGGATCGATACGACGGAGGACTCAGTGGTGGCCACTCGACTTAGTTAACTTTTAATATTATAATTAAGGTTTATTTTGGGTTTTACATTTATATTTTTAATTTTGGTATTTTACTCATAATTACTTACGATTTACAACTGTTAATAGTAGGAAAAACAAGAGTTTTCAAAAAGTCAAACGTTTTCAAACCTCCATAGATACATAACCCATTTTCAAAGCTTCTGCGAATAAAAAACCATTTTCAAAGTTAATAACATTTTACTAAAAGTAACCTTTAAGAGTACAACCCACAATATGAATAAATAATAAGACTTTAAAACAGATTTTTCAACCTATACGAAGAGGCTAGTTAAAGAAAGGGTTTTTAAATGATGAGTCTTAGATTTCGAAAAACACTTCAATGTGACATGGTCATATTCAGCCATAACGTCCAAGCTGAGTTTGGGGTGTTACAACTTGATTCTGGTGTAGATGAAAAGGCATGTCTCTTCACTTTATTGTTGACTTAATGAACCATTAATGTGCTATTTGGCATCCCTTCATCTACCTTAAACCGAATGTCAAATGACTTGTGCATTCATCTCTTTAATTGGCACCATAACTATCTTTGAGTGCATGAAACTGATCAGACTTGAAGAGTCACTCTTGGTCTATTTGAACAGCCACCATAATGAGCTTTGAGTGCTTTAATATCCCCTAAAAATGTTACCTTTAAGCACCAGTAATTTAAGTGACCAAATGCACACTCTTTTATGTCAAAACTGAATAGCCAACTGAATGTGACAGCATTTGATTCTTCTTTGCAAACAAACAGCCCTATTGTAGCTTTAAAATATGTGTCCAGCCTTTTGAACTTTCCTACAACAAACTAATAAACACACAATTAATTTATTTAATAAAAAAATTAAACACATTATAACTTATGCATTAAAAAATAACAGCCAAATCAAATAACACTCTAATTCAAACAACTAAGATGTTTAAATGCATAATTTAATTAGGATGTAAACTAAATGAACAGATGAGTTACTTAATGCATGACTTAACTTAATGATGCAAACTTAACTAACATGAAAGTTACATAATTAAACTAACATGACTTAATTTAATGATGCAAACTTAACTAACATGAAAGTTACATAATGCATGACTTTATTAACTACAGAACACATATTAATGATGTGCAAACTATGACATAATTAAAGACTCATATTAATGATGTTCAAACTATGACATAATTAAAGACACAAACTAAAATAACTAAAAATAAATGAATCAAAGTCCTTATTTTCCAGTAGCCAAATTAACAAACTGAAATTAAAAGCTTCATTTTGCACTTGGGCCCTCGTGCTTGGGCCAATTCTGATGTCGTCGAATTGTATCATGACATGATGAAGCCTGGGCCGTATCATACCCTCCCTCTTAAAGATGATTTGTCCTCAAATCGGGTCATTTGCTCACGAAGAATCTTTCAAAGTCACGAACTCCTTTACTCATGAACCTGACAGAATCGTTTCCAAAAACCTGATAACCACAAAGGGTTCGGCAAGAAAGTGGGTTACTTGCATGCCTTCCCTCTTTAGGAGGGAACCATTTCAGAGTGTCACCTACACAAAAATGAAATAAATTAGTGACACTATGAATTATAAACACAAAATAACTTTTTAGAATCTTATTCAAAGTTGGGATGGATAAACCAAAGCCGGGATAAAAAATAGAAGTTGGTCTTACCTTACCATAACGAATTAAGAAATTCATCGATGGCAACAAACCAGAACCACAAAGCATTTGAAAATTATAATCTTGGAAAACAAAATTCCATGGCTCAAATCCCTTGAACAATAATATAGAATAATAATCTCCAGGATAAAAAATGAGGTTTTCTCTTACCATTTCATTCTGACTCAAAAACTTTCATGGTCGGCAGGATAGAAGGCTCATGAACTGATTGAAAGTCATAATCATGCCAAACGTGAAGCGATTGTAAGTTACAAATATGTAAATCATGCTTAATTATTTTAAACCATAATGTAAAACAATTTCCAGAATAAAAAATCTGATTGACTTTGCAAGCCAATAAAATTCACATGCTTTGTGTTAAAAAATAATAATAAAATTTAGAGCAGTTGAAAAGGTTCAACACATTTAGTCACAATAAAATTACGATGCTCACATTTTCTTAACAGTAACTTAGGAACATAGGCTTCGGGTTTAAACACATAGTTTTGGTCACTCGTTCCAAAATGCAGTAAGAATTTTTTTTTTATCAATAAATCACACTTGCCAAATGAAAAGGATTTAAGCATACAAATATGCAAACAATCAAGCCTCTCAAATCTCTTTCAAACTGGCATGTAAATGCATGATTACTCTGCACAAGGATTTAGAGATTTCACATTATCATCTCAATCAAACAGATTAAACGTCTTACGCGAAAACTCTTTATCACATATAACTAAATTTTATATATGACAATTTAATTTAACTTTATTAACAGAATTACCAACACAAAACTTATCATAAGAAAAATTCTTTATGGCACTAGTTGGAACGAAATTATCAACATTAATCATAGAATGATAATTAATCAAATCAAAGTGAGGAGATCTTTCGAAGACTGAGTCACCAGTAATTTTCTCAACAGCATTCAAATTTGAATTCCATGATTCAATGGCCAAAAACTCTTTACCTTGCTTACCTTTAAGCACTTGTGGATTAAGTTCACCTTCATCCTTACATTTCTCGATCAATCGAAATCGTCTCTCATCTGAAAGGTAATGAAGTTGAAACTTATCAATTGAATCTCTAGAAACCTGGAAAAAAGAAACAATACGAGGACAACTCGCATATAGGTTAGTAAAAACATTACTTGCTTTTTCTTGTTCACTTGCATCGTTTTCACTCGTTTCTTTTTCTAACTCATTTTCAAATCCTCTTTCTTTTACCTCAGTCTCTTTTATTGTTGAAGACTCACTTTTACTCTTTATTTTGTTTGTAACACCCCAAACCCGGCCTAAACATTATGGTTGGATCTGCAGTGTCACATTATAGTGTACTTCGAAAAATATGGTTCCATTGAAAAATCTATTCTATGTTAAAACCTCGTTGTAAACTTTACGAAAATTTAGAATATCTTGTCTAATGTTAAAACTTAAGTTGGTTTAGCAAATTGTTAATCATATTAGATATCAATATTTGTTGCAGAAGCTTTTTAAAATGTGTCACAATAGTGTGGTGTTTTGAAAAGCATTTATCTCTTTGTAAAACCGCAGCTTGCTGCTAACAGATACGATTCTAAGTAAATAAATCCCCAAATCAAAATAAAACTTAAAGAGGCCTTATTAAAAAATAAATACCCAAATAAAATTACTTATATATTAAAATTTTAAATGCAAGCAAAAACGGTTGTGTGGCCACCATCGAGTCTCTCGCAGCATCGATCCGCCTAAGGGTTACCTGCGCAAAAAAGCAGAAGGGTGAATTTATGAAAACTCAGTATGTAATCCCTTAACAACAATCAGACATACAGTAGGCAGTTACAGTCTGGGCCTAAGCTCGTTTCAGTAGTAGTTCAATCTTAGTTAGGGCCTTAGCCCATTATAGTATCAATATCAGTGTGGGCCTTAGCCCATTTCAGTAACAGTAATAGAATGCAATCAGAAGTCCTACCCATCCATCCTCTACGCTCCACTCCGTCCAACCCTGTACTCCATGTGGGGATAAAATCAACCCACCCATCCCTACACTCCAAAATATAGCACCGGTTGCGGCACTAGACAGTATATGCAGCAGAGCTGCCAGTACAGTACACTTCCTCCAAATATAGTAAACCCACCCCCATGCAATATGTCATGTCATAATATCATACGTGTATGCAACATGTCATGCTCAATTACAGTCATATATATCATAGGGGTATACCAGTCATTTTACCTCATAAAGGTATAACAGACATTTTACCTTAAATTGAGGTCTAGATATACTTACCGACCCAATAGTAGGTCCATAGTCGTCTCGAGCGACCCGTAAAACCTTAATAATCAAACAGTGAAAATGGGCCTAAGGCCCATATTATGGCCCATTTGGGCCCACACGCCCGTATGGCCCACAAAGCCCAAAAAATGGGCTTGATCGTGTGAATTACATAGTCTGGCCCAATAATCCCCACACGTCTGTGTGGTTTACCCGTGTGGGGACTCTAGGCACTCATTGAGTTCGGTTTTGGTAAGTTTTGTCACTTCTTTTGGTTGTTTTTTCTTTGGAAACCATGTGGTGCCTAAGGAGTTTTGGGGTGTTTCCGTTTGTGCTTTCAAGATTGCATTTTGGGTTTTCTTTTCCCCTTGCCGATTTCTCTCTTCTCCTCTCTCAAACTGTTTAACTTTTTGCTCTTGGGTCTAGCTGATTCTCTTCTTTTCTACATTTCCCCATACATTGGCCGAATATTGTAGGGGGTTTTTGTTGTTGCATTTTCTTCAAGTCTTTTCCTTCTTCCTCCACCGTGTTGGTCTATTCTGCTACCGTATATTGTTTCTTTCCCTTCTTTCTTATTTCGGTTTTGGGCAATCTTGTTCACTTCCCTACTGATTTCCTTTCTCTTTTCTTCTTTTTTCCTCGAACAGGCATACATTGATCGAATATTGTGTGGTAAGTCCCTGTTTTGCTTCTGCCCTTTTGACTTTTCTTCCCTTTTCTTATCTTATTGTCATTTCTTACCTCCTCTCTATTATTGGTGGTGCTCCTTTCAGTTCTTAGAATTTCTCGAGGAGTGAAGGTGTTTATAAGTGTTATTGAAGCGATCAAGTATCTCTCTACACTCGATTATAGGTAACTTGGCCTTATTTATCACGTGTTGATCTTGGATGCATGGCTTGTGTTGTAGGGTGTTGACTGATTGCCTTATCTTTCCCCTATCTCTGGTTTTATGTTTTCAATAAAGCCAATATGTGGATTCAAGTCGTGTGTTATGCAATCTTTATTAATGGATTTCATTGGTAATGCAATTATTCGACAAGGAGGGTGGTATCAACCTTCGTCAGCGGTTTAGCGAACTAAACCACATTCGTTCAATCAAGGCAAGTATCTAATATTTTGGGATTAAGTATTAATAAGGAGGGTAATTTACCCTATTTTCAAACGGCTGATTGAATGCCTTGAATGAATGTAGGTTAGTGCTCGTGGACTTTTAGCAATTTTCGCAAACAGGTGTGTAACCACACTGCTATATACGTAGATTGGCAAAAGCCAAAAAAATATGGCTATTGACGCTACACGAGCGTGCGCTCTCTCGTGTGGTAATCTGAACGCATAAAACGTGGGCATTTGATCATAGAGGCCACCATGAGCGGTTCCATGGGCTTAGGCCGTTTTAGGCCACGTTGGGCCAAAATTGGTCGTGTGGGCCCCACACGGGTAAACCACATGGACGTGTGGAGATTATTGGGCTAGGCTATGTAATTCACACGGCCAAGGCTATTTTTTAGGCTTTGTGGGCCACACGGGCGTGTGGGCCCACATGGGATATAATATGGACCTTAGGCCCATTTTCACCGTTTGATTGTTAAGGTTACATGGGTCGCCCGAGACGACTGTGGAGCTACTATTGGGTCGGTAAGTATACCTAGACCCCAATTTGATGAATTGACTATTACACCCCTATGAGGTAAAATGTCTATTATACCCCTATGAGGTAAAATGATTGATATAACCGTATGATATATATGACTGTAATTGAGCATGACATGTTGCATACAGTATGATATTATGACATGACATATTGCATAGGGATGGGTTTACTATATTTGGAGGAAGTATACTGTACTGGCAGCTCTACTGTATATACTGTCTAGTGCCGCAACCGGTGCTATATTTTGGAGTGTAGGGATGGGTGGGTTGATTTTATCCTCACATGGAGTGCAGGGTTGGACGGAGTAGAGTGTAGAAGATGGATGGGTAGGATTTTTTATTGCATTCTGTTACTGTTACTGAAATGGGCTAAGGCTGATGCGATCGCGCCCCATGGTTCAGCTAGTTCGAGCAAGAATTCTTTGGTGCTACCACAAGGTCCTGTTACTCGAGCTTGAGTCAAGAAGTTTAAGGAGTCTATCACAGCTTTTGTAGCTCAAACTTGGAATGAAACGCTATTAGGACACTCTGAGAAAGCAGATTCTAGCTCTTTGAACTCACCATGCAACTACCTGCAAGTCCAGGTCAGCTCATCGAGCTTACCTTCAGCTCAAGTTAGCTCCCATGTTGCTCCACACCAGCTCATTAGCTCGGAACCAGCTCATTATCAGCTCTCGAGCTTACCCCCAGCTCATCACTAGTTCACGCACCTATCACGAGCTCAATAAGTCTATTCGTTCTTAGCTATTAAATAAGATTGATGCATTAAATAAATTTGAACATATTTATTTAAATAATTAATTTGTTTAATTCTGGACATTTTAAATAGGTGTGCCGAATTTAATTAGGTTATTACATGTTATTAATATGTCTTGGTTGAACTAGGATTTAATGTGTTCAAATTACTACAATTATTTCTTGTGTTAGCCAAATTTATGAGTGTGTTTAATATGTTCATATTTGCTGCCACCTTAATGTGTTCACATTGGTGATTAATGCTTGATTTTAATGTCGCAGGTGCATGCATAGAAAGGTTCAATGGACGACAATCAAAGAGGCATATGCATGTTTATGATGGTCATTCATGCATTTTGAAGATTCATGGATCAAATTAATGAAGGAACATGCATTGGACGATTCATGTATTGATCATGTGTTCACACCTTGTGTTCACACCATGATGACCATTCAGTTGGATGTTCATACACAAGAGTCTACTCAAGCTCCTTGTTCACACCAAGTTTGACCCTTTATGAGGCCTCATTTAATTAAGCCACTCATGGTGAAACAACATGAATTAAAGGCCCCATTAAAGGAGTTAGCCAAATCTAGCCTTGCATGCATGAAGAACATTTATCCAAGTACATCAATGTATATTCATGAAGTCTTCCATCCACCTTCCATTTAGTAGAACATGGACATGCACATTGAAAGACCATTTCTAGAATTTTCATAGCCATTAATAGTTACATTGCTTAGTTGTTAAGCCTATGAATTTGACTATTCGGTTAGCATAGGCTACTAGTATAAATAGTTGTTCACTTTTATTGTAAAAAGAACTTTTTTGACTTTGTTAATGTTATGCTGCCAAAATTGTGAGGCAAAACTTTTCTCAAATTTCGTTCAAAGATTCGATTGGCTTCCTAGCGTTCTAGTTGTGTCAACCGTTGTTCTTTGTCGAAACCGAACTTATCACTACTCGTAGTGTGACGTTTAAACATACCGAGGTTCCTATCTTGTTAGATAGTGGGTCGAGGTTTTCCTTTACCAAAACCAAACCGAACTAAAAGAGCCTATAAACAACGGGTCGATACCAAGTCAGTATTGGTTCTTGTTTGCACTTTTTGTTCAAACCCATCATTCCATTCGTACCATTTCATAATACCATTCTGTTCTTACCTTTCCTACCATTACAACCATTTCTTCAATTCCCTTTACCTAATTGAACCAATTCATTCATCTATACCTATTCGGACCCTAAACCCGAACTTTCAATTCTTCTTACCTATCCTAATTCGGGCCAAAACCAATATCCTTCTTTCTCTTATCTGACCTTTCAAGTAAACCTAACGTAACTTCTTGTCGACGATCGGGCACTCTAATACGACTCGACTCCTCTGAGGTGATCGTATCATCTGGTATCAGAGCTACTGAAATGAGAAGTTCGTGCGACAAAATAATCCCGGGCTAGTCCAAGTGTACGCGAGTAAGTAGGATACACAAAAAAAAAGAGTATAGAAAAAAAAATTTTTGTATACCGAAGTTTTCACATTTCGATTAGTTTGTTGTTGTTATTATTAAAACAAAAATCTACGCAGCCGGAGCAAAAAAAATCGTGTACAAAAGTGATCCTATTGTATTTAGTTGTTGTTATAGATCAAAACAAAAAAAGTTATACAAGTTAAAAAAAATCGAAAAAAATTCAAAAAAAAAAGTGATTTATGCAATTCAGTTGTTATTTGATCGTCAAGTTTTGATTTGATATAGTTCCCAATCCATTTTCTATACTACTCTCCCAAATACGCCACACTTTTAACCTAACCCCCTATTCTTTCAGCCTACCCTAAACCGAATACATCAATCTCTTGATACCCCTTTTGAACCGACCATCTAGGCCAAGGTTTAAGCCTAACGAATCTGCTTACGAAGTTACGAGAAAAGTTAAGAGAGGTAAAAGGCAAGAGGGTGTGAGCTCATTCGAGGGGAGGTAATAGCCGAACTAAGAGTCTAAACACGAGTGTGAGTGTCATCAAACTTCTTTCTTTCTGAGCGGATCGAGAGGATTTTTTTGTGAGGATATTTTAAAACGAATAGATGTCCCAAAATAGTGGACAAAACATGGAGGAACAACAAGGCGGCGAAACGGTCGAAGCGTTCGGATTTGCCAATGCAAGCCCTTTTGCGCGAGATGGAACGCTTACTTGACTGAAGGCTTAATCCTCTTGAAGATCGACTCTACCAAGTCGAGGCTCAACGACAACGCGATGAATACCCTGAAGTTGCTAGGCAACGACGAGAAGGGCCCAACCAATGACGAAGACAACCAAGGGCTCAAGAAGATGATGTTAATGAAAATAGTGAAAATGAAAGTGATCAAGAGTCTAACATAAGCCTAGAAAGGAGACGTCCCCGATACCGCAGACGAGTAGATAGAAGGCGGGAAGACGATGACTTGAAGAATATTAAACTTTCCATTCCTCCTTTCCAAGGAAAATCTGATCCCGAGGCCTATCTTGAATGGGAGAAAAAGATAGAGTTGGTGTTCGAGTGTCACAACTATTCTAAGAACAAGAAGGTGAAACTAGCGGTGATAGACTACTCGGACTATGCCATGATTTGGTGGGATCAATTAACTACTAGCCGGAGGCGTAACGAAGAACGTCCTATTTCCACTTTGGCCGAAATGAAGGCGACCATGAGGCGACGCTTTATTCCCACATATTACCACCGGGAGTTACACCAAAAACTCCAAAATCTAACGCAAGGGACCAAAAGTGTCGAGGACTACTTTAAAGAGATGGAAATCGCGATAATCCGCGCGGACGTGTAAGAAGACACTGAAGCAACGATGGCGCAATTCTTGGCTGGTTTAAACCGCGATATTGCCAATGTTGTTGAATTACAACACTACCTTGAAGTGGTTGACATGGTCTATATGGCCATCAAGGTAGAAAAGCAACTCAAACGAAAGGGACCGAGTCGAGGATTTACCACTTCCAACACTCTCAAATGGGGCCAAGGAACGAGTAAAGGTGTTTCCCATTCTCAAGGAAAGGAGTTCACGGCTCCTCCGAAAACCAACAAGCCTACCACCGAAGTGAACAAAGGCAGGGCACCGAATCGTCCTTCAATCGAAATCGGGACATCAAGTGCTTTAAGTGCCTCAGAAGGGGCCATATAGCAAGTCAATGTCCTAACCGAAGGACCATGGTGTTGAGGGCTGATGGCGAGATCGAGACGGAAGACGAGGAAGAGAAAGAGTCCAATCGACTTACAAGTCGAGGAGGACTTAGAACAACCTATGGAAGGAGAACTACTAGTGGTAAAGCGAAGTCTAAGTCTCCAAGGCGCAGACAATGATCTCCAACGAGAGAACATCTTCTACACCCGATGTCAAGTCGGAGGCAAAGTATGTAGTGTTATCATCGATGGAGGCAGTTGTACCAACGTGGCAAGTACTATGATGGTTGAAAAGCTTGGTCTACCCACAACTAAGCATCTGAGTCCTTACAAACTTCAATGGCTCAATGACGGAGGAGAGCTTAAGGTAACGAAGCAAGCACTTGTCACTTTCAACATCGGTAAGTATTCAGATGAAGTTCTTTGTGACGTCGTACCGATGCACACGGGGCATTTGTTACTTGGCCGACTGTGGCAATTTGATAGGCGACTTCAACACGACGGGTATACCAACCGATATATGTTCAAATTTATGGGAAAGAATGTGACGTTGGCGCCGTTGACTCCCAAACAAGTGTATGACGACCAAATCAAACTAAAAGCTTCTGTTGAGCAAATGAAAGAAAAAGAAAAAGAAAGTTGTAAAAAAATAAAAGAAGAGAAAAATAAGAAAAAGAAAACAAAAGAAAGTGACAAGAAAAATATCCAAGAAAAAGAAGAAAAAGAAAAGAAAATCGAGAAAATGAGTGTTTTTGCAAGAGTTTGTGATGTGAGGAAGGCTTTGGTGATGAATCGAACTGTTCTTGTACTTTTGTACAAGGAAGCATTAATTTCTACTAACGATTTACCCGATACCCTACCCCCTCCTATTTTGTCTTTGTTGCAGGATTTCCAAGATGTTTTTCTGGAAGAAGCCCCGAGTGGTCTTCCACCACTTCGTGGAATCGAGCATCAAATTGATTTTGTACCGGGAGCGGTTATTCCAAATTGACCTACTTACCGAGCCAATCCAGAGGAGACCAAAGAGTTGCAAAGACAAGTCAATGAAATGATGGAAAAAGGCTACATTCGCGAGAGCCTAAGTCCTTGTGTTGTTCTCGTATTATTGGTACCAAAAAAGGATGGAACATGGCGCATGTGTGTGGATTGCCGAGCCGTTAATAAGATAACAATCAAATACCGTCATCCCATTCCTCGCTTAGATGACATGTTAGATGAGCTTAGTGGGGCCAAAGTGTTCTCAAAAATCGATTTGAAGAGTGGCTACCACCAAATTCGGATGCGAGAAGGAGACGAATGGAAAACGGCATTCAAGACCAAGCACGGACTATACGAATGGTTGGTTATGCCTTTTGGCATTACCAACGCTCCAAGTACATTCATGAGACTAATGAACCATGTCTTAAGGCCTTTCATCGGTAAGTTTTGTGTGTTATATTTCGACGATATATTGATTTACAGCAAATCTATGGAAGAACATGTAAGTCATCTCAAATCTATTTTGGAAGTTTTGCGAAAATAGACCTTATATGCTAATTTAAAGAAATGTTCTTTTTGTTCTAACAAAACTATTTTTTTAGGATTTGTAGTTAGTGCAGATGGTCTCGAGGTAGACCAAGAGAAGATTAAGGCCATACAAGATTGGCCAAGGCCTACGAGCGTTACGCAAGTTCGAAGTTTCCATGGCCTAGCAAGTTTCTACCGATGATTTGTCTCGAATTTTAGCACTATTGCTGCTCCACTTACGAGTGTCATTAAGAGAAATTCTTCTTTTATTTGGAATGATGAACAAGAGAAATCATTTATAAAAATCAAAGATTGTCTCAATAACGCTCCTTTGCTTGCTCTTCTAAATTTCTCGAAGACTTCTGAGATCAAGTGCGATGCTTCGGGCATTGGAATCGGAGCCGTGTTGACACAAGACGGACGTCCTGTGGCTTACTTCAGTGAAAAACTTAATGGAGCCGTACTCAACTATCCGGTGTATGATAAAGAGATGTATGCACTCATACGAGCCTTTGAGACATGGCAACATTACTTGTGGCCTAAGGAATTTGTTATTCACTCTGATCACGAAGCCTTGAGGCACATCAAAGGCCAACATAAGTTGAATCGACACCATGCGAAGTGGGTTGAATACCTTTAGTCGTTTCCGTATGTCATCAAATATAAGAAAGGTAAAGATAATATCGTGGCTGATGCGCTCTCGAGAAGGTATACCTTGTTATCATATTTGGATTCCAAAATTCTTGGTTTTGCGTTATTAAAAGATGCTTATGTTAACGATTCTGATTTTGGTGAGATATTTGCTACTTGCGAGAAAGGTTCTTTTGAAAATTTTTATAGGCACGAGGGCTATCTATTTCGAGAAGGCAAACTTTGCATTCTCTGTGGATCTGTTCGAGACCTCTTAGTGCACGAAGCACATAGCAGTGGTCTTATGGGACACTTCGGAGTCAACAAGACGCTTGCCACTCTCCATGAACATTTTTACTGGCCGCGGATGCGAAAAGACGTGGAGAGAGTTTGCGAAAGGTGTATAGCCTGCAAAAAGGCTAAATCAAAGGTGCAACCCATGGCTTGTACACACCATTGCCCATTCTTGAAGCACCGTGGATTGACATCTCCATGGACTTTGTTCTCAGGCTTCCGCGCACAAAAACAGGGAAGGATTCTATTTTCGTTGTTGTTGATAGATTTTTAAAAATGTCTCATTTTATTGCCTGTACTAAGACTGACGACGCTGGTCATGTTGTGAATTTGATTTTCAGGGATATCGTTAGACTACATGGTATTCCTCGTACAATCGTGTCAGACCAAGATGCAAAATTTTTAAGTCACTTTTGGAGGTCTTTGTGGGGTAAATTAGGGACCAAACTTCTGTTTTCGACTACCTACCACCCCCAAACCGATGGCTAAACGGAAGTTGTCAATAGAGTTCTATCTACTTTGCTTCGAGCCATCGTTCGGAAGAATTTGAAGACGTGGGAGGATTGTCTACCCCATATTGAGTTTGCGTATAATCATTCTGTCTATTCTGCGACTAAATTCTCCCCATTTGAAATTGTTTACGGTTTTAATCCCTTGACCCCTTTAGATTTATTGCTTCTACCTACTGATCAGTTTGTCCATGCAGATGCGAAGAAAAAGGCAGATTTTGTCAAGGATTTACATAGCAAGGTGTGGGCCAATATCGAGGCTAGGACTGAGTCCTATGTGCGCAATGCGAACAAAGGCCGAAAATGAGTAGTTTTTGAACCCGGAGAATGGGTTTGGATTCATATGCGCAAGGAGCATTTTTGACCCAATAAATCTAAACTCTTTGCCTCATGAGACGGACCTTTTCAAGTTTTAGAGCGAATAAATGAAAACTCTTACAAAATTGATTTACCAGGAGATTATAATGTTAGTACTACTTTTAATGTATCGGATTTAACTCCTTTTAATACAAATTTTGACTTAAGGACAAGTCATTTTGAAGAGGGGGCAATGATGCGATCGCGCCCCATGGTTCAGCTAGTTCGAGCAAGGATTCTTTGGTGTTACCACAAGGTCACATTACTCGAGCTCTCGAGTCAAGAAGTTTAAGGAGTCTATCACGACTTTTGTAGCTCAAACTTGGAATGAAACGCTATTAGGACACTCCAAGAAAGCAGATTCCAGCTCTTTGAACTCACCATGCAACTACCTGCAAGTCCAGCTCAGCTCATCGAGCTCACCTTCACTCAAGTTAGCTCCCATGTTGCTCCACACCAGCTCATTAGCTCGGAACCAGCTCATTATCACTTTCGAGCTTACCCCGACTCATCACTGGTTCACGCACCTATCACGAGCTCAATAAGTCTATTCGTTCTTAGCTATTAAATAAGATTGATGCATTAAATAAATTTGAACATATTTATTTAAATAATTAATTTGTTTAATTACGGACATTTTAAATAGGTGTGTTGAATTTAATTAGGTTATTACATGTTATTAATATGTCTTGGTTGAACTAGGATTTAATGTGTTCAAATTACTACAATTATTTCTTGTGTTAGCCGAATTTATGAGTGCGTTTAATATGTTCATATTTGCTGCCACCTTAATGTGTTCACATTGGTGATTAATGCTTGATTTTAATGTCGCAGGTGCATGCATAGAAAGGTTCAATGGACGGCATCAAAGAGGCATATGCATGTTCATGATGGTCATTCATGCATTTTGAAGATTCATGGATCAAATTAATGAAGGAACATGCATTGGACGGTTCATGTATTGATCATGTGTTCACACCTTGTGTTCACACCATGATGACCATTCAGTTGGATGTTCATACACAAGAGTCTACTCAAGCTCCTTGTTCACACCAAGTTTGACCGTTCATGAGGCCTCATTTATTTAAGCCACTCATGGTGAAACAACATGAATTAAAGGCCCCATTAAAGGAGTTAGCCGAATCTAGCCTTGCATGCATGAAAAACATTTATCCAAGTACATCAATGTATATTCATGAAGTCTTCCATCCACCTTCCATTCGGCCGAACATGGGCATGCACATTGAAAGACCATTTCTAGAATTTTCATAGCCATTAATAGTTACATTGCTTAGTTGTTAAGCCTATGAATTTGACTATTCGGTTAGCATAGGCTACTAGTATAAATAGTTGTTCACTTTTATTGTAAAAAGAACTTTTTTCACTTCGTTAATGTTATGCTGCCAAAATTGTGAGGCAAAACTTTTCTCAAATTTCGTTCAAAGATTCGATTGGCTTCCTAGCGTTCTAGTTGTGTCAACCGTTGTTCTTTGTCGAAACCGAACTTATCACTACTCGTAGTGTGGCGTTTAAACATACCGAGGTTCCTATCTTGTTAGATAGTGGGTCGAGGTTTTCCTTTACCAAAACCAAACCGAACTAAAAGAGCCTATAAACAACGAGTCGATACCAAGTCAGTATTGGTTCTTGTTTGCACTTTTTGTCAAACCCATCATTCCATTCGTACCATTTCATAATACCATTTCGTTCTTACCTTTCCTACCATTACAACCATTTCTTCAATTCCCTTTACCTAATTGAACCAATTCATTCATCTATACCTATTCGGACCCTAAACCCGAACTTTCAATTCTTCTTACCTATCCTAATTCGGGCCAAAACCAATATCCTTCTTTCTCTTATCTGACCTTTCAAGTAAACCTAACGTAACTTCTTGTCGACGATCGGGCACTCTAATACGACACGACTCTCCGAGGCGAATCGTATCATCTGGTATCAGAGCTACTAAAACGAGAAGTTCATGCGACGAAATCAATCCCGGGCTAGTCCAAGTGTACGCGAGTAAGTAGGATACACAAAAAAAAAAGAGTATAGAAAATATTTTTTTTTGTATACCGAAGTTTTCTCATTTCGATTAGTTTGTTGTTGTTATTATAAAAACAAAAATCTACGCAGCCAGAGCAAAAAATAAAATCGTGTACAAAAGTGATCCTATTGTATTTAGTTGTTGTTATAGATCAAAACAAAAAAAGTTATACAAGTTAAAAAAAAAATCGAAAAAAAAAGTGATTTATGCAATTCAGTTGTTATTTGATCGTCAAGTTTTGATTTGATATAGTTCCCGATCCATTTTCTATACTACTCTCCCAAATATGCCACACTTTTAACCTAACCCCAAATTCTTTCAGCCTACCCTAAACCGAATACATCAATCTCTTGATACCCCTTTTGAACCGACCATCTAGGCCAAGGTTTAAGCCTAACGAATCTGCTTACGAAATTACGAGAAAAGTTAAGAGAGGTAAAAGGCAAGAGGGTGTGAGCTCATTCGAGGAGAGGTAAAAGCCGAACTAAGAGTGTAAACACGAGTGTGAGTGTCATCAAACTTCTTTCTTTCTGAGCGGATCGAGAGGATTTGTTTGTAAGGATATTTTAAAACGAATAGATGTCCCAAAATAGTGGACAAAACATGGAGGAACAACAAGGGCGGCAACCAGTCAGAAACGTTCCGGATTTGCCAATGTAAGCCCTTTTGCGCGAGATGGAACGCTTACTTGACTGAAGGCTTAATCCTCTTGAAGATCGACTCTACCAAGTCGAGGCTCAACGACAACGCGATGAATACCCTGAAGTTGCTAGGCAATGACGAGAAGGGCCCAACCAACGACGAAGACAACCAAGGGCTCAAGAAGATGATGTTAACGAAAATAGTGAAAATGAAAGCGATCAAGAGTCTAACATAAGCCTAGAAAGGAGACGTCCCCGATACCGTAGACGAGTAGATCGAAGGCGGGAAGACGATGACTTTAAGAGTATTAAACTTTCCATTCCTCCTTTCCAAGGAAAATCTGACCCCGAGTCCTATCTTGAATGGGAGAAAAAGATAGAGTTGGTGTTCGAGTGTCACAACTATTCTGAGAACAAGAAGGTGAAACTAGCGGCGATAGAGTTCTAGGACTACGCCATGATTTGGTGGGATCAATTAACTACTAGCCGAAGGCGTAACAGAGAATGTCCTATTTCCACTTGGGCCAAAATGAAGGCGACCGTGAGGCGACGCTTTATTCCCACATATTACCACCGGGAGTTACACCAAAAACTCCAGAATCTAACGCAAGGGACCAAAAGTGTCGAGGACTACTTTAAAGAGATGAAAATCGCGATGATCCGCGCGGACGTACAAGAAGACACTAAAGAAGCGATGGCGCGATTCTTGGCTGGTTTAAACCGCGATATTGCCAATGTTGTTGAATTACAACACTACCTTGAAGTGGTTGACATGGTCCATATGGCCATCAAGGTAGAAAAGCAACTCAAACGAAAGGGACCGAGTCGAGGATTTACCACTTCCAACACTCTCAAATGGGGCCAAGGAACGAGTAAAGGTGTTTCCTATTCTCGAGGAAAGGAGTTCACGGCTCCTCCGAAAACCAACAAGCCTACCACCGAAGTGAACAAAGGCAAGGCACCCGAATCGTCCTTCAATCGAAATCGGAACATCAAATGCTTTAAGTGCCTCGGAAGGGGCCATATAGCAAGTCAATGTCCTAATCGAAGGACCATGGTGTTGAGGGCTGATGGCGAGATCGAGACGAAAGACGAGGAAGAGAAAGAGTCTGAATCGACTTTTAAAGTTGAGGAGGACTTAGAACAACCTATGGAAGGAGAACTACTAGTGGTAAAGCGAAGTCTAAGTCTCCAAGGCGCGAACAATGATCTCCAATGAGAGAACATCTTCCACACCCGATGTCAAGTCAGAGGCAAAGTATGTAGTGTTATCATCGATGGAGGCAGTTGTACCAACGTGGCAAGTATGATGATGGTTGAAAAGCTTGGTCTACCCACAACTAAGCATCTGAGTCCTTACAAACTTCAATGGCTCAATGACGGAGGAGAGCTTAAGGTAACGAAGCAAGCACTTGTCTCTTTCAACATCGGCAAGTATTCAGATGAAGTTCTTTGTGACGTCGATAGGCGAGTTCAACACGACGGGTATACCAACCGGTATACGTTCAAATTTATAGGAAAGAATGTGACGTTGGCGCCGTTGACTCCCAAACAAGTGTATGACGACCAAATCAAACTAAAAGCTTCTGTTGAGCAAATGAAAGAAAAAGAAAAATGAAGTTGTAAAAAAATAAAAGAAGAGAAAAATAAGAAAAAGAAAACAAAAGAGAGTGAAAAGAAAAATATCCAAGAAAAAGAAGAAAAAGAAAAGAAAATCGAGAAAATGAGTGTTTTTGCAAGAGTTAGTGATGTGAGGAAGGCTTTGGTGATGAATCGAACTGTTCTTGTACTTTTGTACAAGGAAGCATTAATTTCTACTAACGATTTACCCGATACCCTACCCCCTCCTATTTTGTCTTTGTTGCAGGATTTCCAAGATGTTTTTCCGGAAGAAGCCCCGAGTGGTCTTCCACCACTTCGTGGAATTGAGCATCAAATTGATTTTGTGCCGGGAGCGGTTATTCCAAATCGACCTGCTTACCGAGCCAATCCGGAGGAGACCAAAGAGTTGCAAAGACAAGTCAATGAACTGATGGAAAAAGGCTACATTCGCGAGAGCCTAAGTCCTTGTGTTGTTCCCATATTATTGGTACCAAAAAAGGATGGAACATGGCGCATGTGTGTGGATTGCCAAGCCATTAACAAGATAACAATCATATACCGTCATCCCATTCCTCACTTAGATGACATGTTAGATGAGCTTAGTGGGCCAAAGTGTTCTCAAAAATCGATTTGAAGAGTGGCTACCACCAAATTCGGATGCGAGAAGGAGACGAATGGAAAACGGCATTCAAGACCAAGCACGGACTATACGAATGGTTGGTTATGCCTTTTGGCCTTACCAAAGCTGCAAGTAGGTTCATGAGACTAATGAACCATGTCTTAAGGCCTTTCATCGGTAAATTTTGTGTGGTATATTTCGACGATATATTAATTTACAGCAAATCTATGGAAGAACATGTAAGTCATCTCAAATCTGTTTTGGAAGTTTTGCGAAAATAGACCTTATATGCTAATTTAAAGAAATGTTCTTTTTGTTCTAACAAAACTATTTTTTTAGGATTTGTAGTTAGTGCAGATGGTCTCGAGGTAGACCAAGAGAAGATTAAGGCCATACAAGATTGGCCAAGGCCTACGAGTGTTACGCAAGTTCGAAGTTTCCATGGCCTAGCAAGTATCTACCGACGATTTGTCTCGAATTTTAGCACTATTGCTGCTCCACTTACGAGTGTCATTAAAAGAAATTCTTCTTTTATTTGGAACGATGAACAAGAGAAATCATTTATAAAAATCAAAGATTGTCTCACTAACGCTCCTTTGCTTGCTCATCCAGATTTCTCGAAGACTTTTGAGATCAAGTGCGATGCTTCGGGCATTGGAATCGGAGCCGTGTTGACACAAGACGAACGTCCTGTGGCTTACTTCAGTGAAAAACTTAATGGAGCCGTACTCAACTATCCGGTGTATGATAAAGAGATGTACGCGCTCATACGAGCCCTTGAGACATGGCAACATTACTTGTGGCCTAAGGAATTCGTTAGTCACTTCGATCACGAAGCCTTGAAGCACATCAAAGGCCAACGTAAGTTGAATCGACGCCATGCGAAGTGGGTTGAATACCTTGAGTCGTTTCCGTATGTCATCAGATATAAGAAAGGTAAAGATAATATCGTGGCTGATGCGCTCTCGAGAAGGTATACCTTGTTATCATATTCGGATTCCAAAATTCTTGGTTTTGCGTTATTAAAAGATGCTTATGTTAACGATTCTAATTTTGGTGAGATATTTGCTGCTCGCGAGAAAGCTTCTTTTGAAAATTTTTGTAGGTACGAGGGCTATCTATTTCGAGAAGGCAAACTTTGCATTCCCTGTGGATCTGTTCGAGACCTCTTAGTGCATGAAGCACATAACGGTGGTCTTATGGGACACTTCGGAGTCAACAAGACGCTTGCCACTCTCCATGAACATTTTTATTGGCCGCGGATGCGAAAAGACGTGGAGAGAGTTTGCGAAAGGTGTATAGCCTGCAAAAAGGCTAAATCAAAGGTGCAACCCATGGCTTGTACACACCATTACCCATTCCTGAAGCACCGTGGATTGACATCTCCATGGACTTTGTTCTCGGGCTTCCGCGCACAAAAACGGGGAAGGATTCTATTTTCGTTGTTGTTGATAGATTTTCAAAAATGTCTCATTTTATTGCCTGTACTAAGACTGACGATGCTGTTCATGTTGCGAATTTGTTTTTCAGGGATATCGTTAGACTACATGGCATTCCTCGTACAATCGTGTCAAACCGAGATGCAAAATTTTTAAGTCACTTTGGAGGTCTTTGTGGGGTAAATTAGGGACCAAACTTCTGTTTTCGACTACCTGCCACCCCCAAACCGATGGCCAAACGGAAGTTCTCAATAGAGTTCTATCTACTTTGCTTCGAGCCATCGTTCGGAAGAATTTGAAGACGTGGGAGGATTGTCTACCCCATATTGAGTTTGCGTATAATCATTCTGTCCATTCTGCAACTAAATTCTCCCCATTTGAAATTGTTCACGGTTTTAATCCCTTGACTCCATTAGATTTATTGCCCTTACCTACTGATCAGTTTGTCCATGCGGGTGCGAAGAAAAAGGCAGATTTTGTCAAGGATTTACATAGCAAGGTGCGGGCCAATATCGAGACTAGGACTGAGTCCTATGTGCGCAATGCGAACAAAGGCCGAAAATGAGTAGTTTTTGAACCCGGAGAATAGGTTTGGATTCATATGTGCAAGGAGCGTTTTCCGACCCAACGGAAATCTAAACTACTGCCTCGCGGAGACGGACCTTTCCAAGTTTTAGAGCGAATAAATGAAAAGTCTTATAAAATTGATTTGCCGGGAGAATATAATGTCAGTGCTACTTTTAATGTATCGGATTTAACTCCTTTTAATGCAGATTTCGACTTGAGGACAAGTCGTTTTGAAGAGGGGGGAATGATGCGATCGCGCCCCATGGTTCAGCTAGTTCGAGCAAGGATTCTTTGGTGCTACCACAAGGTCCTGTTACTCGAGTTCGATTCAAGAAGTTTAAGGAGTCTATCACAGCTTTTGTAGCTCAAACTTGGAATGAAACGCTATTAGGACACTCGAGAAAGCGATTCCACTCTTTGAACTCACCATGCAACTACACCGCAAGTCCATTTCACTCATCGAGCTCACCTTCAGCTCAAGTTAGCTCCCATGTTGCTCCACACCAGCTCATTAGCTCGGAACCAGCTCATTATCAGCTCTCGAGCTTACCCCCAGCTCATCACTAGTTCATGCACCTATCACGAGCTCAATAAGTCTATTCGTTCTTAGCTATTAAATAAGATTGATGCATTAAAAAAATTTGAACATATTTATTTAAATAATTAATTTGTTTAATTCTGGACATTTTAAATAGGTGTGCCGAATTTAATTAGGTTATTACATGTTATTAATATGTCTTGGTTGAACTAGGATTTAATGTGTTCAAATTACTACAATTATTTCTTGTGTTAGCCGAATTTATGAGTGTGCTTAATATGTTCATATTTGCTGCCACCTTAATGTGTTCACATTGGTGATTAATGCTTGATTTTAATGTCGCAGGTGCATGCATTGAAAGGTTCAATGGACGGCAATCAAAGAGGCATATGCATGTTCATGATGGTCATTCATGTATTTTGAAGATTCATGGATCAAATTAATGAAGGAACATGCATTGGACGGTTCATGTATTGATCATGTGTTCACACCTTGTGTTCACACCATGATGACCATTCAGTTGGATGTTCATACACAAGAGTCTATTCAAGCTCCTTGATCACACCAAGTTTGACCCTTCATGAGGCCTCATTTAATTAAGCCACTCATGGTGAAACAACATGAATTAAAGGCCCCATTAAAGGAGTTAGCCGAATCTAGCCTTGCATGCATGAAGAACATTTATCCAAGTACATCAATGTATATTCATGAAGTCTTCCATCCACCTTCCATTCGGCCGAACATGGACATGCACATTAAAAGACCATTTCTAGAATTTTCATAGCCATTAATAGTTACATTGCTTAGTTTTTAAGCCTATGAATTTGACTATTCGGTTAGCATAGGCAACTAGTATAAATAGTTGTTCACTTTTATTGTAAAAAGAACTTTTTGGATTTTGTTAATGTTATGCTGCCAAAATTGTGAGGCAAAACTTTTCTCAAATTTCGTTCAAAGATTCGATTGGCTTCCTAGCGTTCTAGTTGTGTCAACCGTTGTTCTTTGTCGAAACTGAACTTATCACAACTCGTAGTGTGGCGCTCAAACATACCTAGGTTCCTATCTTGTTAGATAGTGGGTCGATGTTTTCCTTTACCAAAACCAAACCGAACTAAAAGAGCCTATAAACAACGAGTCGATACCAAGTCAGTATTGGTTCTTGTTTGCACTTTTTGTTCAAACCCGTCATTCCATTCGTACCATTTCATAATACCATTCCGTTCTTACCTTTCCTACCATTACAACCATTTCTTCAATTCCCTTTACCTAATTGAACCAATTCATTCATCTATACCTATTCGGACCCTAAACCTGAACTTTCAATTCTTCTTACCTATCCTAATTCGGGCCAAAACCAATATCCTTCTTTCTCTTATCTGACCTTTCAAGTAAACCTAACGTAACTTCTTGTTGACGATCGGGCACTCTAATACGACTCGACTCCTCCGAGGCGGATCGTATCAAAGGCCTACACTGATATTGATAGTGTAATGGGCTAAGGCCCTAACTGAGATGGAACTGCTACTGAAACGGGTTTAGGCCGAGACTGTAACTGCCTACTATATGTCTGATTGTTGTTAAGGGATTACACACTGAGTTTTCATAAACTTACCCTTCTGTTTTTCTACCTAGGTAACCCCTAGGCGGATCGGTGCTGCGAGAAACTCGATGGTGGCCACACAACCGTTTTTGCTTCCATTTAAACTTTTAATATATAAGTAATTTTATTTGGTTATTTGTTTTGTAATAAGGCCTCTTTAAGTTTTATTTTGATTTGGGGATTTATTTACTCAAATCATATGTGTTAGCAGTAGGTCGCGATTTTACAAATAGATAAATGCTTTTCAAAACACCACGCCATTGTAACACATTTTAAAAACCTTTTACAACAAACAATGATTTTAAAATGCAATAACAATCTAATATGATTAACAAGTTGCTAAACCAACTTAAGTTTTAACATTAGACAAGATATTATAAAGTTTCGTAAAGTTTACAACGAGGTTTTAACATAAAATAGATTTTTCAATGGAACCATGTTTTTCGAAGTACACTACAATGTGACATCACAGATTTGGCCATAACGTCTAGGCCGGGTTTGGGGTATTACATTTAGTAGTATCAGAGCCAGGTTACAAAACTTGGCTGTGAATTTGGGTTTCTTTTAAACTTAAATTTTGAAAAATGTTTTACTTAATATGTGGTACATCGAGTTTCCGGCGCCGATCCTGTAAGTTCTCTGAAATTACTGCTTATTTTAAATTGAAATACTGAGACTACTGTAGGCAATAGACCGTACCGAAATACTCTATTTAGGGTAACATAAAACTGTAGTAAGGCTGCGATCTGCGAAAATAAAACTCTAAATTACTGATAATATTTTGCATAAATATCCTGTAATAAACACTGGAATTGTAAACTGATGCATAAAATTTATAATTCAGATAATACACAAATCGATAATGAGCACCAGGGGTTCTCATGGAAGGGTACAAGAGGTTGCGGCCGATGCCGTAGAGGTGCTCGGGCTGGGTCTTCGGCATCGGGCCATATGCCTAATGTTGAAGCTAGTGAGGCACTAGCTTTACCTGTGACTGAGACTAGGTCACACGATCGTGCAACTAGGGATGATGTACTGTCTAGGCTATGTTGTGAATTTTAGAAAGGGTCCTGGGCCTAATACTGGTACTGTGGGCCGTGGGTTTGTTACGGAACAACTTCAGTCTAATAGGGCTGAGATTTTTAGGGGTATCACTAGAGTTGCCCCTAATGTGCTGAATATTGGATTGAGGCCACAGAGAGGATCATGGATGACCTTGACTACACCCCAGAGCAGAAACTAAAAGGTGCAGTGTCGTTGCTACGAAATGAAGCCTATTAGTGGTGGCTTACAATTAAAGAGGGTACTCAGCCCGACCGGTTGACTTGGGAATTTTTCAAGTCTGCATTCTAAGGAAAAAGTTACACGAGGCTATGGGTACAAGGTTAGACTTCAATACTGCATTCCATTCTCAGACAGATGGTCAGTCAGAGAGGGTGATTCAGATACTAGAGGACATGTTAAGGAGTTGTGTGATTGACTTCCGAGGAAGTTAGGAGGACTATTTGCCACTAGCAGAGTTTGTGTATAACAATAGCTACCAGTCTAGCATACAGATGGCACCTTATTAGGCACTATATGGTTGTAGGTGTCGTACTTCTTCGTGTTGGACTGAGTTGGGCGAGCGTTGTGTTCTGGGCCCTGAATTGATTTTTGATACCGAGGATAAAGTTAGGCTAATTCGGGATAGACTGAAGGCAACATCTGACAGATAGAAGTGTAGATCTGAAATGTAAGAAGATTGAATATTCTGTAGGGGACTTCATTTTTCTAAAGGTCTCGCCATGGAAGAAGGTACTGAGGTTTGGACAGAAGGGCAAGCTAAGCCATAGGTTCATTGGGCCTTACCGCATACTGAAGCATGTGGGGCCGGTTGCCTATCAACTTGAATTACCTCTAGAGTTAGATTGGATTCACGATGTGTTCTACGTCTCCATGCTGAGGCATTATCGCTCTAATCCTGCATATGTTATCTCGACTGAGGAGATTGAGGTTAGGCCAGATCTAACTTTCGAGGAAGAACTGGTTCAGATTCTAGAGCATGATGTAAAAGTGTTAAGGAAGAAGTCTATCCCACTGATTAAGGTACTTTTGCGTAATCACAGCTCTGAGGAGGCCACGTGGGAACCTGAGGAGGCGATGCGATAACAATACCCTCACCAGTTTTGATCAGGTAAATTTTGAGGCCGAAATTTTCTTTTAGAGGGGTAGAGTTGTAACGCCCTAAAATCTAAGCATTTATTTTTGTTGTTGTATTGCATAAATGCATGCTTGCTTCGATGGTTAAGTGTCCTAAAAAGTGTTGAAGGAGTCCTGAGTTTGAGCCTTGGCTTGTACAAAGTTTTGGTTTTTACTTGATTAAACCCTGTCTCTAGTTGGTAGGCTTTTTAAATAAATTCAGGTAAAACATGTCATAAAATGCCTGCTAGTCTAAGGGATAGGTGGCGTGTGGTGTTTTCTTGAGGACTGGGGTTCAAGTCTTGTGGAGCACAAATGAGTATTTATTTTGCTGTTGTGCCGTATAAGAGGTTGTATGTTAGTGGAACTCTGATGCTTGGACATTTTGAGTGTTTGAGTGGGGAGTGTATAGCTAAAATTGAGGAGAAAATGGTGGGGATTGGATAGAGGGTGATCAGCGGAGAGATTTGTGGAGGATTTTGGGGAGGTGATCATGGAGAGTTGAGGAGAAAGGGAGTGTTGTGCCGTTTGAGGACTCTAGGCACTCATTGAGTTCAGTTTCAGTAAGTTTTGTCACTTCTTTTGGTTGTTTTTTCTTTGGAAACCGAGTAGTACCTAGGGAGTTTTGGGGTGTTTTCATTTATGCCTTCAGGATTGCATTTTAGGTTTTCTTTTTACCTTGCCGATTCCTCCCTTCTCCTATCCCAAACTATTTAGATTTTTGCTCTTGGGTCTATCCAATTCTCTTTTTTTCTCTATTTCCCTATACATTGGCCGAATATTGTAGGGGGTTTTCGTGTTGCATTTTGTTCAAGTCTTTTCCTTCTTCCTCCACCATGTTGGTCTATTGTGTTGCCAAATATTGTTTCTTTCCCTTCTCTCTTGTTTTGGTTTTGGGCAATCTTGTTTACTTCTCTACCAATTTCCTTCCTCTTTTCTTCTTTTTTCCTCGAGCAGGCATACGTTGATCGGATATTGTATGGTAAGTCCCTGTCTATTGTTGGTGGTGCTCCTTTCAGTTTTTAGAATTTCTTGAGGAGTGAAGGTGCTTACAAGTGTTATTGAAGTGATCACGTATCTCTCTGCACTCGATTATAGGTAACTTGGCCTTATTTATCACGTGTTGATCTTGGATGCATGGCTTGTGTTGCAGGGTGTTGACCGATTACCTTATCTTTCCCCTATCTCTGGTTTTATGTTTTCAATAAAGCCAATATGTGGATTCAAGCCGTGTGTTATGCAATCTTTATTAATGGATTTCGTTGGTAATGTAGTTATTCGACAAGGAGGGTGGTATCAACCTTTGTCAGCGGTTTAGCGAACTAAACCACATTCGTTCAATCAAGGCAAGTATCTAATATTTTGGGATTAAGTATTAATAAGGAGGGTGATTTACCCTATTGTTAAACGGCTGATTGAATGCCTTGAATGAATGTAGGTTCGTTCTCATGGACTTCTAGCACTTTTGGCAAACAGGTGTAACCACATTGCTATAGACGTAGATCGGCAAAAGTCGAAAAAGCATGACTATTAACGCTACACGAGCGTGCGCTCACTTGTGTGGTAATTCGAATACATAAAATGTGGGTGTTTGATCGTAGAGGCCATCATGAGCGGTTCCATGGGCTTAGGCCGTTTTGGGCCACGTTGGGCCGAAATGGGCCGTGTGGGCCCATGGGCTCATGGGCCCTACACGGGTAAACTACATGGACGTGTAGAGATTATTGGGCCAGGCTGCGTAATTCACACAGCCAAGGCCATTTTTTAGGCTTTGTGGGCCACATGGGCGTGGGGGCCCACATGGGCCACAATATGGGCCTTAGGCCCATTTTCACCGTTTGATTGTTAAGGTTGCATGGGTCTCCTGAGACGACTGTGGAGCTACTGTTGGGTCGGTAAGTATACTTAGACCCCAATTTGACGAATTGACTATTACACCCTTATGAGGTAAAATGACTGATATACCCCTATGATATGTATGATTGTAATTGAGCATGACATGTTGCATACACGTATGATATTATGACATGACATATTGCATGGGGATGGGTTTACTATATTTGGAGGAAGTGTACTGTATTGGAAGTTCTACTGGATAAACTGTCTAATGCAGCAACCGGTGCTATATTTTGGAGTGTAGGGATAGGTAGGTTGACTTTTTCCCCACATGGAGTGCAGGGTTGGACGGAGTGGAGTGTAGAGGATAGATGGGTAGGATTTGTAATTGCATTCTATTACTATTACTGAAATGGGCTAAGGCCCACACTGATACTGATACTGTAATGGGCTAAGGCCCTAACTGAGATTGAACTGCTACTGAAACGAGTTTAGGCCCAGATTGTAAATGCCTACTGTATGTCTGATTGTTATTAAGGGATTACACATTGAGTTTTCATAAACTTACCCTTCTGCTTTTCTACGCAGGTAACCCTTAGGCGGATCGATGCTCCAAGAGACTCGATGATGGCCACACAACCATTTTTGCTTCCATTTAAACATTTAATATATAAGTAATTTTATTTGGGTATTTGTTTTGTAATAAGGCCTCTTTAAGTTTTATTTTGATTTGGGGATTTATT
This sequence comes from Gossypium anomalum, assembly GCA_025698475.1. NCBI lineage: Eukaryota > Viridiplantae > Streptophyta > Magnoliopsida > Malvales > Malvaceae > Gossypium > Gossypium anomalum. Next base: position 30,676,093 of record CM046958.1, on the reverse strand, counting down.
TACTCAGAATCATATCTATTAACAGTAGGCTGCAGTTTTACAAATAGATAAATGCTTTTCAAAACACCACGCTATTGTAACACATTTTAAAAAGCTTCTGCAATAAGCAATGATTTTAAAATGTAATAACAATCTAATATGATTAACAATTCGCTAAATCAACTTAAGTTTTAACATTAGACAAGACATTCTAAATTTTCGTAAAGTTCACAACCAGGTTTTAACATAGAACAAATTTTCCAATGGAACCATGCTTTTCGAAGTACACTACAATGTGACATCATAGATTTGGCCATAACTTCTAGGCCGAGTTTGGGGTGTTACACCTAGGCTTTCATAAAATGACCATTTTACCCGTAGACCCATAAATCGATTTTTATCAAATTTCCTTATTAACCAAGACTAACCGAACACTTTTTATACTAGGAGTAGCCCAAAATTCTCATTATTTCACACATTTAACACCTATTTTACAACTTATGCAAAAACGGCCCTTTTAGGGTTTTCATGAGAAATCTTTTCACAAAAGTTGTTTATTTCACAACCATGATTCATTTTCTTCCATAAAATTTTAGAAAATAACATGAGCACTCTCGTGGTAAAACCCTAGACTTTCAACCATTTTGCAAAATAGTCCCCTCATTTGAAAGCTCATGCTACAAGGGTTCTACAAGTACAAAAATCATCAAGAAAGACCATCAAAATCACTTACTTGAGAGGGTTAAAATTTGATGAAATTTTGAAGCTTTCAAACCCCTATTCTTGCTGAAATTTTCGGTGGAAGAAGGAAAGGTAAAAAGAGATGACAACATTTTTCTTTTATTTTATTTCTAGACAACATTAGGTCATCAATTCACCTAACCCTTTGACTAGCTTAATTCCTTGTCTCATGGCCGGCCAAGCATCATCCTAGGGTCTATTTTTCCTTTAAATACCCCCAATTTTGGTTTTCTAGCTATTTGACACCCTTAGCTATCAAAATAGGACTTTTGCACTTTATGCAATTTAGTCCTTTCTCGCAATTAAGCTCTCAAACGCTGAAATTAATTCACCAAATTTTTCATACGCCTTTATAATCATGCCATCACACATAAAATATATTAAAATAATTTCTACGGCTTCAGAATAGTGGTTTCCTAACCACTTTTTTTACTAGCCCCAAAATTAGGCTATTACAATTCTTCCCCCTATAGGGATTTTCGTCCCCGAAAATCTTACCGGTGAATAAGTTCGGGTATTGATCTCTCATAGTCTCTTCGGGTTCCCACGTGGCTTCCTCGACTCTGTGTCTATGCCAAAAAACTTTAACGAATGCTACAATTTTATTCCTCAATTTCTTGACCTCTCGATGCAAAATCTTAATCGGTTCATCACCATAGGTCATATCCAGGCTGATTTCAATTTCTTCGGTGATATCACGTGTGATGGGTTAGATCGGTAGCGGCATAACATCGATACATGGAACACATCATTAATTTTCTCTAGCTCACGAGGCAAGGCTAATCGGTATGCTACCGGTCCAATTCTCTCGGTCACTGCATAAGTTCCAATAAACCACGGACTCAGCTTGTCTTTTCTACCGAATCTAAGGAATTTTTTCCACGGGGATACTTTCAAACACACCTTATCACCGACTTGGAACTCGATTTTCTTTCGTTTTAAATCTGCATAGGATTTTTTTTCTATTCAAAGTAGCTCTCAAGTAGTCACGAATCACTTTAACCTTCTCTTTGGTCTCTCTGTCCAAATCGACCCCGTGAATCTGATTCTCTTTAAGTTCCACCCAATGTTCAACACTTACGCCTATACAAGGCCTCATATGGTGCCATTTTCAAACTCGACTGATAACTATCGTTGTAGGCAAATTCAACCTGTGGTAAATACTTTTCCCAACTACCTTGAAACTCGAAAACACAATACCGCAACATATCTTCCAATATCTGAATTACTCTCTTTGACTGACCATCAGTTTGCGGGTGAAATGCTATACTAAAATTCAATTTCGTTCCCCATGCCTCTTGCAACTTCTTCCAAAACTGCAAGGTAAACCTCGAATCTCTATCAAAAATAATCAAAATGGCACTCCTTGAAGTCTCACGATCTCAGAAACATATAGATCGGCCAATTTCTCAAGGGAAAAATTGGTATGCACTGGTATAAAATGTGCCGGCTTAGTAAGTCTATCAACAACGAACCAAACTGAATCCTTTTTCCTTGGTGTCAAAGGCAACCCTGACACAAAATCCATGGTTACTCGGTCCCATTTCCACTCGGGAACCATCACAGGCTGAAATAAACCCGAGGGTACTTGGTGTTTAGCCTTCACTTGTTGACAAACTAGGCACTTAGAAACAAACTCAGAGATGTCTCCTTTCATCCCTGACCAGCAGTACATTTTTTTCAAGTCATTATACATTTTCACACTACCTAGATGGATAGACAAGCAACCACTATGTACCTCTCGTAACCAGCTCATTGTCTTTAGGTACCTAAATTTTGTCTCGATACATTATACACCCGTCGGTGCCACAATGAAAATCAGATTCATTTCCAGTCTCACATGGAGCCATCTTAGCTTGCAAATCCTTGTCATCTTTTTGAGCTTTACAAATATCTTGAAGGAACATCAGTCTAGCTCTCATCTCAGCTAGAATTGAACCATCATCAATCACGGTTAATTGAGTATTCATAGCCCTCAAGGCAAACAATGATTTCCTACTCAAAACGTCGGCGACTAAATTCGCCTTCCTTGGGTGGTAGTCAATCACCAATTCGTAATCCTTTATCAACTCTAACCATCTTTGTTATCGTAAATTCAGCTCCTTTTGAGTCATCAAATACTTTAGGCTTTAATGGCTGGTGAACACTTAACATTTCTTGCCATACAAATGGTGTCTCCAAATATTTAATGCGACAACGATGGCTGCTAGCTCCAAATCATGGGTCGGGTAATTCTTCTCGTGTGGCTTTAGCTATCTCGAGGCATAGGCTATAACCTTGCCTTCTTGCATGAGCACACACCCCAACTCATTCAAGGATGCATCACTATACACCATAAACTCTTTTCCATGTTTCAGTTGCACTAAAACTAGAGCTTCGATCAACAAGGCTTTTAGTTTCTCGAAACTCTATTGGCACTTCTCTGTCCATTCAAACTTCACATCCTTTTATAACAACCTTGTCATCAGAGTAGCTATTATCGAGAACCCATTTACAAATCTTCAGTAGTATACAACCAAACCTAAAAGGCTTGAAATCTCTGACACATTCTTTGGCGATTTCCATTTAACAATAGCCGAGATCTTGCTTGGGTCAAACTATAATTCCATCTCCCGACACGATGTGTCCTAGGAATCCAACCTCTTTAAGCCAAAATTCACTCTTACTGAACTTAGCATATAACTGCTTATCTCTTAATGTTTGTAAAACCATTCTCAGATGCTTCGCGTGCCCATACTCATCACGTGAGTAAATCAGTATGTCGTCGATAAAGACCACCACGAACTTATCCAAATACGATCAAAAAGTGCGGTTCATCAAATCCATAAACACCGTAGGGGCATTTGCTAAACTGAAGGGCATAATAAAAAACTCATAGTGCCCATACCTCATTCTAAATGTTTTTTCGGTACATCTTGCTCCTTAACCCTTAGCTGGTAGTAGCCAAACCTTAAGTCGATCTTAGAAAACACGGTAGCTCCTTTTAATTGGTCGACCAAATCATCGATCCTTGGCAAGGGATACTTGTTCTTCACAGTCACCTTATTGAGCTGTCTATAGTCTATACATAATCTCATCGATCCATCCTTTTCTTCACAAAAAAGCACTAGGGCACCCCACGGAGAAAAATTGGGTCTCGCAAAACCTTTTTCAGTTAACTCTTGTAGTTGAAACTTCAACTCTTTTAACTTCGTAGGAGCCATCCTATACGGAGCAATCGAGATGGGTGTCGTACTAGGAACTAACTCAATTCTGAATTCAACTTCCCTCACTGGAGGCAATTCGGGTAACTCCTCCAGAAATACATTTGTAAACTCACATACCACTGGTACCGATTCAATCTTCGACTCAGACACTTGACTATTCAGCAAAAAAGCGAGGTAAGCTTCATATCCTTTTCTCAAATATCTCGCTGCAGACATGGATGATATCACCACAAGCAAGTTATCCGTTCTACCCAATTCAACCCGAAGAACATCCCCGCTTTCATACTTCAACTCAATAACTTTTCTCCCACAGTCCACTACAATACTATGAGAAGTCAACCAATCTATCCCAAGGATTACATCAAAATCATTAAATGGAAATAACATCAAGTTAACAGGAAAACAATGACCTCTAATTGTCAAAGGACAATTTCTACACACTTGGTCAACTAGCATATGTTTGCCTAAAGGGCTGGACACTTATATCACAAGTTCAGTGGACTCTACTAGCATGCTCATACAGGGTATCAATTCCATACAAATATAAGAGTGGGTAGACCCCGGATTAATTAAAGCAACAACAGGGATATCGTGAAGAGAAAAAGTACCCGTAATTACATCTGGTGAAGATGCCTCTTCGTGAGCGTGAATGGCATCAGTCCTTGCAGGTGCCCGGCCCTCAGACCTCATAGCTGAATCTCTTGGTGCACCTCTACTGCTAGCCCCACTTCTAGGGCTCTTATGTCGTCTACCCCTTGAAGGAGAACTACTTGCCCTCACATCTTGCTTTTTCTCCTTGTCATCTAATTTGGGACAGTTTCGGATGAAGTGGTCTAGTGACCCACATTTGAAGCAACCTCTCTCATTCCCTCGACACTCATTGAAGTGACGCCTACTACACTACGAACACTCCAGCCTATTTGGCCGAGCACGACAGACACTTGCGATAGAAGTGGTCTAAGCCTTAGAAGCCGTGTGCTGCTTGTTCTTGCTCTTATTCGAGAACCCTACCGAAGTATTCAATCAGGTAGTGAACTCCCTCGATGTAACACCCCAAACCCAGCCTAGACATTATGGTCTAATTCGTGATATCACATTGGAGGGTATTTTCAAAAACAGCCTTCATTGGAAAAATCCGTTCTATATTAAAACCCTCGTTGTGATCTTGTACGAAACCTTAGGATATCTTGTTCATTGTTAAAACTCAAGTTGGTTTCGCAAAATGTTAAACAAATTGGATTGTTATTACAGTTTAAAAACAATGCTTGTTACGAAAGCTTTTTAAATTATGTTGCACGAATCGTAGTGTTTTGAAAAACATCTATCATTTTGAAAACCTGCTTCCTATTACTATCGGATATAAATCCAAATAAATAAAAACCCAAATTAAAGCTTAAAATTTAAAGAGGCCTTATTTAGAATAAAATACCCAAATTAAACTATTTATAAACTAAAAGTTAAATAAGGAAGCTGTAACACCCTGATTTTGGGCCTAGTCGAAATAGTGATGTCGGGACCACAAATTCGAGATAGAAATAATTATTTTATGATTATTTTGAGGTCTATGATATGATTGCATGATTGTGTGAAAATTTCGTGAAGAAATTCAATGCATAAAGTGCTTAATTTAAAGTTAGGGACTAAATTGAATAAGTTGCAAAACTTGCATTCTAGAAGTTTTTAGTATGAAATTGCATTGAAATATTAATTAGGAGGTATTAAATAGCAATTTGACCAATTTTAAGTTCATGGACAAAATTAGGACATGGAAGGAATTTTTGAAAGTTTAGTAGTAAGGGCATTTTGGTCATTTAGGGTAAAATGAATTAAAATACAAAATTAAAAGCCAATTTTGCTCATCTTCTTCATGGAGGCCGAAATTAGCATGGGGAGGCCATGGCTAGGGTTTTCAAGCTTTCCAAGCTCAATAGTAAGTGATTCCAAGCCCCGCTTTTAATGTTCTTTACGTTTTTGGAATCCGGTGAGCTCGATTAAGCTTATTCTAGCAATAATTTAAGCTAGGGTTCATATTTGGAAAAATACCCATAGGTGAAATTTGTGTATTTTGATGTTTTATGATAGAATATGAGGTTTTAAATTATGTTAAACAACTTGTGCTACTCGGTTTTAAGTGAAAACGAGTAAAACTAAGATAATCGGTAAAAATACTTATTGTTCATAACTATATGTTAGAGTGCGAATTTGATGTTGTTGTAGAAGAGAAAAATGTTCAGCATGTCATAAAACATAGGAATAAGGGCTGAAATTAAATTTTTCGAGTCTTGGGGCAAAAGTGCAAATATGCAAAAGTTTAGGGGTCAAAATGCAAATTTGTAAAAATATGATTTTTGGACCCGTATGAATAATGTGACTAATTATTAGGCTAAATGTGATATTATAGATGAATGAAATCGAGATTCGGGCTTAAATCGGGAAAATACAAGGTTATGGATTAAAACGAAGAAATTGTCATTTCGAATCGAGGTAAGTTCGTGTGTTAATAATAATGCAATACCATGCATGAATTGTAATTCTCTATTGATATGGCATAAATTGTATGATTTAATATGTTTAAGAGAAGTTGATGGATGGTATGTATGATATAAAAAAATGTAATGCTAGTTGTGTCATGTGAAATTGAATGGAATTATTGTTACAAGAATTGAGTGTTAAATTACTATTAATCTGGGTTGTATGAATTGTTGCACGGTTGTACCTGATGAGATTTTGATAAGTTTGTACGTAAATAATTTATCGATTTATTTTATTTTATTTTATTTTATTTTGTTATATCATATGAAATGTGGCTACCTATAGATTGACTATTTGTTTGTAAATTGAAAATTGAAAAAGGACTATGAATAAATTTGTAACATATTGGAAATATGTTTGTTGGTAATTACTTGATTGGTGAAATTGTTAGAAAAGAGAGAGAAATCCGGTTGAACCTTGGAAAGATTGGATGATACTGAGATGGTATGTAGCTAGGTCACATGTATGGTGCTTGAGTGCACATCATGTGTACAAGAGAGCTACGAGATATTATGATGTAGCTAGGTCACATGGGTGATACTATGTGTACACCATGTAGACAAGAGAGCTACTGGATATATGTAGCTAGGTCGCATGCGTGGTTCCAGTGAAGGACACCATGTAGACAAGAGAGCTACGAGATAAAAGCGGCTAGGTCACATGGGTGATACTAAGTGTTCACCATGTGTACAAGAGAGCCAAACTTTATGATGGGTGGAGCTATTTGCGGAAACCACCAAGTATCGAGGATTGATCCAAGTGTTCAACGGGAGACTTATTATGTCTCGCTTTGTGAGTTTTGTGATGAATAAGTGCAGGAATTTGGTTATGTGAATAATGTGTTCATTAAGTGATCGGGTTGTGGTAAGGTTATAAACAATTAAGTTATACATGAGGATGATTTTATGGTGACCTTGTAATCATGGGCCTATACTTGTGATGTATGAAATGTGGTGAAAATGATTTGTGATATGTATGTTAAAATGAGGTTAATACAAAGAAAGTGTGAAAGAGTGAATTAGCAATAAAATTGTCTTGGACAGCAGCAGTTGCGTGACTTTGAAAATTCACTAAAAATTGTGGAAGTTGAATAAAAATGCAAATGATATATGAAAATAAAGCTTAATTAGTCTATTTTCATATGAAAGAAACAGGGGAAGCAAAAGAATTCTATATTGTGTGATATTTGAATTATTGTGAAATAGGGTCTGAATGAATTCGAGATCCCCTGTTCTGACTTTAGAAATTCATCATAAATTGTACAAAACTTATTAAGAGTCATACCTTACATGCATGGATTCCTTATTGAGTCTATTTTTAAGGGAAACAAACAGAATGGTCGTTGGAATTCTGTACAGAGAGAAATTTGGTCTGTAGTAGTACAGAGGTCAGAGTAGTCATACTCTGAAACAGGGAGAATTTAACTAATAAACTGTACTAATTGGCCAAACCAAAAATTCTGAAAATTTTATGGGAGAAATACATATGAATCTAGTTTCAAATAAAATTAACGAAACTAAATTTGGAGTTTTGTAGCTTCAGATATGAATGATTTAGTAACTGTAACTCAATAACACAGCTTAACCTAAATATATGTAATTGTACAATTATAGTGTTTTATCTTGAAAAGCATGGTAGTAGTTGCTTATTATTTTCATATGAACTTACTAAGCGTAAAGCTTACCCATCCTCTCCATTTCTTTAGTATTGATAGGTCGGCTCGGGGTTGGAGATCATCGGAGGCAAAATCACACTATCAAACTATCATTTTTGGGAGAATTAATTCAAATATTAGAAATATCAAGTGAGTGGCATGTATAGGAAGTTGGTTTGTAATATGTATTTTTTATTATTATGATTTTGATTGTACGTATCAGTCTGCATTGAGTTATTGTATATGATTATGAAATGTGGTCCTTATCCATTATGGTTTATAAGTTTAATTAATCATGCTACGTCATATGTTTTGATGTAATGATATAGTTAGCTTTGTTTGTTATGCATGTGTTCGAAAAGTTTTAAATTAAATGAAATTTATGGCCCGATTTTTGTCTATGTGTGTTGTTAAGTCCGTAATGCCTCGCACTGCTCTGTTAGGCCTTGGATACGGGTAAGGGGTGTTACATTTAGTGGTATCGAGCTATGGTTTAGTCGGTTCTCGGACTAACCTAGCATGTGAAAAAGTCTAGCTATATATATGCCACGGATCTATGATAGTGTGATGTCTTCCGACGCGTATGAGGACCGTCTTGTTTAGATGCAGAGGTACTCTCCAACCGAGCTGCACCGACCATGTTTAACGTGATGCAAAGGTAGTTGAGTAAATTACGATTATAATAAGTTTAGATTCGTAAAGGTATGAATAAAGGTTTATAATATTTTAATACGAATAAAATGTCATTGTCTGGTTGGACGTTGAATGTTGATGAATGACAATGATATTTTTTTATGAGATAAAGGATTATAATGAAATGAACTTATCTGTGTTAAATTGTTTGGACTGAATTATATGATTGTAATGATATGTACATGATGATGCATGAAATGAAAGTTGTAATTGTGGTACAAGTATCTATGGTTGTTTGGCCTTATATGATGTCATGAGCATGACTTAATTTAATTAAATGAATCGATAAGTAAAGCTATCTAGAAAACATAGAATGTATGCATAAGTATATTGTCTAAATGGGACAATAGGAAAAAAATTTGTGTAAGCCAACATGAATGTTGCATTGCTGAATGAATTACATGATTTTGATGATGTTGCTATGATGATGGAAATTGTGTCATATGTGTATGTATAAGAAAGGCGAGTTAGAGGCCCTATAACCCCTCCCTCTTATAGAAGTGGTGCTTATGATTGAATTTCATGAGATCCATACTTGAATAAGTTTCCGCTTGAAAATTTAAAGAGAGTTCGGTGATAGAATAATTATAAGTATAATTAGAGATTAAGAATGAATTGATAAGTAAAGACATAAGTGATAAAAGATCGAGTCTCAATCGATATGGTGGATTACTTCTCTCAAATAAGTCAATTATAATTAATGACTTCAATTGAGATATTTTGGTTACTTGAACTAATGCAATTGAGATGGTTTTAGTTAGCGTAATGAATGAACAAAGAAAAGATTACTGGAAATGTCATTCATCGATGATTAAGATCGACTCGAGTGTTCAATCGGTGTGAATTATTTATTTGAAATATTTCATGTGACAATTATGTCGGGATTATTTTCTCAAGTCCGATAATAGAATTTCATTTCTCAGACGGATAAAAGGCAAATATTCTTAACGAGAAGTGTATATCTCTAAAAAAAAAAAAATTATATGAGTAAAACCACTACTTAATGATGAGGTTTTCATTTCGTGAAAGTTTGAAAAGTTTATTACATGTTGGTAAAGTTTGAACAGATGAGAATATTGTTAATCTGGAATGTCCGAATTTGGACTAGTCTCGTATTGAGTAAAGAGTTCCTGATTTTTTTAGTAATGTCTTTGTTGTATGAATTGTGATGTGTTTCAAGACAATAAGGTAATGTGATAGTATAGAGCATTTGATGCCACAGAGAATCTAAATTGTTAATGGGGTTAAAGTAGAGCATCGTAGAATCTACAGAATTATCTTTGCCAGGATTGATATTAGGATGGAAATGAGAAATTAAAGAGATGTATTGGAAGCAATTGCTGAGTTAAGGTACTTTATTATTGAGTATGAGATTGAGGAATATAAGTGAAGACCACATTTTCGGTAAGATTTTTGGGACGAAAATCCCTAAAGGGGGGGAGAGTTGTAACACCCTGATTTTGGGCCTAGTCAAAATAGTGATGTCGGGACCACAAATTCGAGATAGAAATAATTATTTTATGATTATTTTGAGGTCTATGATATGATTGCATGATTGTGTGAAAATTTCGTGAAGAAATTCAATGCATAAAGTGCTTAACTTAAAGTTAGGGACTAAATTGAATAAGTTGCAAAACTTGCATTCTAGAAGTTTTTAGTATGAAATTGCATTGAAATATTAATTAGGAGGTATTAAATAGCAATTTGACCAATTTTAAGTGCATGGACAAAATTAGGACATGGAAGGAATTTTTGAAAGTTTAGTAGTAAGGGCATTTTGGTCATTTAGGGGTAAAATGAATTAAAATACAAAATTAAAAGCCAATTTTGCTCATCTTCTTCATGGAGGCTGAAATTAGCATGGGGGAGGCCATGGCTAGGTTTTTCAAGCTTTCCAAGCTCAATAGTAAGTGATTCCAAGCCCCGTTTTTAATGTTCTTTACGTTTTTGGAATCCCGGTAGCTCGATTAAGCTTATTCTAGCAATAATTTAAGCTAGGGTTCATATTTGGAAAAATACCCATAGGTGAAATTTGTGTATTTTGATGTTTTATAATAGAATATGAGGTTTTAAATTATGTTAAACAACTTGTGCTACTCGGTTTTAAGTGAAAACGAGTAAAACGGCATAATCGGTAAAAATACTTATTGTTCATAACTATATGTTAGAGTGAGAATTTGATGTTGTTGTAGAAGAGAAAAATGTTCAGCATGTCATAAAACATAGTAATAAGGGCTGAAATTAAATTTTCGAGTCTTGGGGCAAAAGTGCAAATATGCAAAAGTTTAGGGGTCAAAATGTAAATTTGTAAAAATATGATTTTTGGACCCGTATGAATAATGTGACTAATTATTAGGCTAAATGTGATATTATAGATGAAGGAAATCGAGATTCGGGCTTAAATCGGGAAAATACAAGGTTATGGATTAAAACAGTAAATTGTCGTTTCTGAATCGAGGTAAGTCCGTGTGTTAATAATAATGCAATACCATGCATGAATTGTAATTCTCTATTGATATGGCATAAATTGTATGATTTAATATGTTTAAGAGAAGTTGATGGATGGTATGTATGATATAAAAAAAAAAAATGTAATGCTAGTTGTGTCATGTGAAATTGAATGGAATTATTGTTACAAGAATTGAGTGTTAAATTACTATTAATCAAGGTTGTATGAATTGTTTGCAGTTGTACCTGATGAGATTTTGATAAGTTTGTACGTAAATAATTTATCGATTTATTTTATTTTATTTTATTATATTTTGTTATCATATGAAATGTGGCTACCTATAGATTGACTATTTGCTGTAAATTGAAAATTGAAAAAGGACTATGAATAAATTTGTAACATATTGGAAATATGTTTGTTGGTAATTACTTGATTGGTGAAATTGTTAGAAAGAGAGAGAAATCCCGTTGAACCTTCGGAAAGATTGGATGATACAGATGGTATGTAGCTAGGTCACATGTATGGTGCCGAGTGCACATCATGTGTACAAGAGAGCTACTGAGATATTATGATGTAGCTAGGTCACATGGGTGATACTATGTGTACACCATGTAGACAAGAGAGCTACGGGATATATGTAGCTAGGTCGCATGCGTGGTTCCAGGTGAAGGACACCATGTAGACAAGAGAGCTACGAGATAAATCGCTAGGTCACATGGGTGATACTAAGTGTTCACCATGTGTACAAGAGAGCCGAACTTTATGATGGGTGGAGCTATTTGCGGAAACCACCAAGTATCGAGGATTGATCCAAAGTGTTCAACGGGAGACTTATTATGTCTTCGCTTTGTGAGTTTTGTGATGAATAAGTGCAGGAATTTGGTTATGTGAATAATGTGTTCATTAAGTGATCGGGTTGTGGTAAGGTTATAAACAATTAAGTTATACATGAGGATGATTTTATGGTGACCTTGTAATCATGGGCCTATACTTGTGATGTATGAAATGTGGTGAAAATGATTTGTGATATGTATGTTAAAATGAGGTTAATACAAAGAAAGTGTGAAAGAGTGAATTAGCAATAAAATTGTCTTGGACAGCAGCAGTTGCGTGACTTTGAAAATTCACTAAAAATTGTGGAAGTTGAATAAAATGCAAATGATATATGAAAATAAAGCTTAATTAGTCTATTTTCATATGAAAGAAACAGGGGAAGCAAAAGAATTCTATATTGTGTGATATTTGAATTATTGTGAAATAGGGTCTGAATGAATTCGAGATCCCCTGTTCTGACTTTAGAAATTCATCATAAATTGTACAAAACTTATTAAGAGTCATACCTTACATGCATGGATTCCTTATTGAGTCTATTTTTAAGGGAAACAAACAGCATGGTCGTTGGAATTCTGTACAGAGAGAAATTTGGTTCGTAGTACACAGAGGTCAGAGTAGTCATACTCTGAAACAGGGGAGAATTTAACTAATAAACTGTACTAATTGGCCAAACCAAAAATTCTGAAAATTTTATGGGAGAAATACATATGAATCTAGTTTCAAATAAAATTAACGAAACTAAATTTGGAGTTTTGTAGCTTCAGATATGAATGATTTAGTAACTGTAACTCAATAACACAGCTTAACCTGAATATATGTAATTGTACAATTATAGTGTTTTATCTTGAAAAGCATGGTAGTAGTTGCTTATTATTTTCATATGAACTTACTAAGCGTAAAGCTTACCCATCCTCTCCATTTCTTTAGTATTGATAGGTCGGCTCGGGGTTGGAGATCATCGGAGGCAAAATCACACTATCAAACTATCATTTTTGGGAGAATTAATTCAAATATTAGAAATATCAAGTGAGTGGCATGTATAGGAAGTTGGTTTGAAATATGTATTTTTTATTATTATGATTTTGATCGTACGTATCAGTCTGCATTGAGTTATTATATATGATTATGAAATGTGGTCCTTATCCATTATGGTTTATAAGTTTAATTAATCATGCTACGTCATATGTTTTGATGTAATGATATAGTTAGCTTTGTTTGTTATGCATGTGTTCGAAAAGTTTTAAATTAAATGAAATTTTATGGCCCAGTTTTTGTCTATATGTGTTGTTAAGTCTGGTAATGCCTCGTACTCTGTTCCGGCCTTGGATACGGGTAAGGGGTGTTACAGAAGCATAAGCTATTGTGTGGCCACCTTCGAGTCCATCGCAACACCGATCCTCCTAAAGGTTACCTGCGTAGATAAGCAGAAGGGTGAGTTTATGAAAACTCAATGTGTAATCCCTTAATAAACAAACAATCAGTCATACAATAGGCAAATACTGTCAGGGCCTAAGCCCTTATTAAAAACAGTGGCAATATCAGTTTGGGCTTTAGCCCATCTCAATACAGAAATAGTCATATGTTTAGGCCTTGGCCGCTTTCAGTAATAAGAAACAATGCAAGAATAAGAAATGCAAGTATGGAAACAAGAAATGATTGCAAAAATAGTAAACAGTATGCAAGTCCTACCCATCCAGCCTCTACACTCCATCTCCATCCAACCATACACACCATGTGGGGATAAAATCAACTCACCCATCCCTACACACCAAAAATATAGCACCGGTTGCGGCACTAAATAGTATTTGCACCAGAGCTGCCAGTATAATAGGCTTAGAGCCATCAGTACAGTACACTTTCTCCAATCATATAAAAACCCAACCCCATGCAATGCATCATGCCACATGTCATGTTATATCATAATATTATACACATACTCAACACAGTTACAATAGCATGCTAAAATCTAAACATATCACATAGAGGCAAAACAGTCAATTTACCATGTAGGAGCATTTCAGTCATTTTACCACATAAGGGAAAAATAGTCATTTTACCACATAAGGGCAAAACAGCCATTTTACCACATAAGAGCAAAATAGTCATTTTACTACATAAGGGCAAAATAGTCATTTTATCACATAAGGGTAAAATAGTCATTTTACTACATAAGGGCAAAAGAATTATTTTACCACATAAGCGCAAAATAGTCATTTTACCACATAAGGGCAAAATAGTCATTTTATCACATAAGGGCAAAACAGTCATTTTACCACATAAGAACAAATTAGTCATCTTACCACAAAAGGGTAAAATAGTCAATTTATCACATAAGGGCAAAATAGTCATTTTACCACATAAGGGCAAAATAGTCATTTTATTACATAAGAGGGTCTAGTCTACACTTATTGACCCAACAATAGGTCCACAGTCGTCTCGAGCGGCCCGTGCAACCTTAATAGTCATACAGTGAAAATGGGTCCACAACCCATATTGCAGGCCCATGTGGGCCCACACACTCGTGTGGCCCACAAAGCCCAGAGATAGCCTGGTCGTGTGAACTACACAGCCTGGCCCAATGTTCTCCACGCTTCCGTGTGGTTTACTCATATGAGGCCTACATGCCCGTGGGCCCACAGCCTATTTCGGCCCAAATCGACCTCAAGCCATGAAATCACTCACGGCTGACCTTAACGATCTTACGCCCACATTTAGGCATTCGTATTACCACACGAGTGAGCGTGTGCTCGTGTTGCATCAACGGTCACTTATTTCGACTTTTGTCGTTTTATGAGTAGTGTAGTGTTTTTACACACCTAATGTGATTCGAAGATAATTGCGTTCCAAACATTCTTATACCTGAATTCAGTCAAAAAGACATTTACTCAGTTGTATATTTCATAGAACAAATGGAACTTAACGGATTTCCTAAGCAATCCAAATACTTACTTCTCCTTACCGAAAGCCAATCGAAATCGCACCCTTGATTACTAGGAGGCACACCAATCAACTTGATCTCCACCTACACGAAGGTCATAACCCCTTTATTAAACCTGTACTTGGACAAAAACAAGCTTGACTAATCTCTACTTACCAAATAACGATAGTACAGAGTATAATTCGGTGATGTAGTGAACTAAGACCGAAGAGAAGGATTGAACTAACAAAATAAATAGAGGGGGTAACGGCAATAAGATAAAGAGATGAGGAAAGCCAAAAAGGGGGAGAAATAGAGCAAAGAATTACCTAACCTCGTTCGGCCAACGCAAGCCTGCTGGAGGAAAAAAATAACCAAGGACGAAAAATCGGCAAAACAACAAGCAAAGTGGGAAGAAGGGTTGCCCAAAGCCGAAAGACGAGAAAGGAGAGAAGAGAAATATTCGGCCAACACACAAGAGGTATTCAGTCAAACAAAGATGAGATAAAGAGAGGGGCGATAGAGGGCAAAGAATAATTGCAAAAGGAGTAAGGGAGAAGAGCAAAACCGAAATAGGCTTAAAATGCAAGATACCCGAGATGTCAGCAGCAGTATTCGGCTATCAAAATAAAGCGTAAAAAGAACCTCAAGGAAATCGTCAAAAACTGAAAATAAGAAGAGCAATCCAGCCAAGGCTGAATTCTAAATGACAGAATTCAAATTCGGCACTACCTTCCCTTGATCCATTCCTTAAAAATCTCCTTACATTACTCCACCCACTAATTTGAACTTCACACAACCTCTTCTATCCAAAATTTCCTCCCCAAATCCCCCTAACAATCGAAATTCCATAATAACCTACTAAAATTCGGCCACAACTCCCTACACTCTCCAAACACACAAGTTTCGGTTAAACTAGAACTCTCCCATGGGCAACAGTAAAATAAAACACCTCTACGTGCCTACCAGTATTCGAACCTTAGACCTCAAGTAACTACCACACGCCACTTATCCCCTAGACCATCAAGCCCATTCTGTCATGCTTTTCCTCTATTAATTTAGAAGCCTACTGACTAGAGACAGGGCTTAAAAAATAAAATTTTTGGACAATCCAAGGCTTGAACTCAAGACTTCTCCAACACTTCTCAGGCCACTTAACCACTGAGGAAAACACTCATTTGTGTCACTTTCTTGCACAACTAAACATTTATGTACAACCTCTTAACTGTTCCCATACTCAAGACCAAATACTTCCAGGCCCAAAATTTAGGGCATTACACTCAATCTATTGGATGAGATTTGATGTGATTTCCCCATCTGTCTTTTCCTTGAGTCTTGGGACTCAATGTCAGCTTTTCTCTCTTCTCTTTGGCCAATTCTCCGGCCTTACATGCTCTCTCCATGAGCACCACAAATTCCCTTATCTCTAAGATGCCAACTAATAGACGGATGTCTTCGTTCAAACCATCTTCAAACCTCTTACACATAATGGCTTCTGTAGATACGCATTCTCGTGCATATTTGCTGAGTCTCACAAACTCACGCTCGTACTCAGTCACCGTCCTACGGCCTTGCTTCAGCTCTAAAAACTCTTTCTTTTTCTGATCTATAAACCTATGGCTAATATACTTCTTCTAGAACTCTTCCTAAAAGAATTCCCATGTTATTCGCTCTCTCGGTACGACCGACATGAGAATATTCACCATTGGTAACCTGAATCTCGTAAGAGTGACACTACGCACTTCATACACTCCTCTGGCATTCACAATAATTCATCGAATACCCTGATGGTATTTTTCAACCAAAATACGACCCTTTCTGGGTCATCGTTAATATTTGCCTGAAATTCTTTGGCCCCATATTTACGGATTCTGTATACTGGAGGTTTCTCTCTCCTAGCTATCTCTGCTCCTTGAGGACCTATATGAACAGGTTGAGGAATTAGGGGAGGTGGGAGAGGTGGAGTATTCGGATTCGTACGAATAAACTCTGGATACTATGCGTCCATCATGTGGAGGTAAGCTTCCCTACCTCTCCATTATCTACTGGCGTGGTCCCTTCAGCGAGAGCCGGTGCATTACTCTCTAAATCATCTATCGTAGCTATGTCAAGATTCATTTACTATATAAATAAAAACACAATTTATCTCGTCAGGAGTCGTCACACTATCAATATACAATTATGGCATGTATAGCTAGACTTGTACTCACGCTAGGTTAGTCCTAGAATCGACTAAACCATAGCTTTGATACCACTAAATGTAACACTGCACACTTGAGCCCTACGTCGAGATGGGATACGAGGCATTACCCCACTTAATCACATGCATACAAACATTTCGATGTCATTAAGACTCGGTCAAATTAAAACTTTTTCTAACTTTGTCTATACTCATTAACATGGGCTTATGAGGCCCTAAACATCCATTAGAAACCATTCGGGACCAACCCGGGTCCTTTAACCAACTTTAGAAAAATAACTCTTGAAACAAGGCACACGCCCGTGTGGAAGGACAACACGCTCGTGTGGTCATTATGCCATGGCCTTGTTGATGGCCCGTATGACACACACGGCCTAAGCATCTAGGGACACGCCCGTGTCCCATGCCTGTGTGAATTAAATTATAAATTTGAACCTACAGGGGTTTTCACACGGCCTAACACATACCTGTGTCTATGGCCCATGTCCCTCACACGGCTATGACACACCCGTGTCCTAGCCCGTGTCTAAAAACCTTGACATTCTGTTTCTGACGTCAGCATCCAAGTAGGGGCACACGACTAAGGCACACGCCCGTGGCCAGAGGTTGTGTCCTCTAAATGGCCAAGACACACGGCCATGTCTCTGCCTGTGTGTTTACTACCATGCATACTGACTTGTAAATTTTACGTGCAGGGGACACACAGCTGAACAACACGCCCATGGGGCTGACCGTGTGTCACACACGGCCTAGACACACGCCTGTGTGTCTACTTGTGTAGACAATATAAGGCTACCTACCAAGCCTTTTGCCACCCTAGAACTCAACCTGATGCTAACCAACATATCAAAGTCTAACTAAATATGATTTCTCAACCAAACAGCCATAGCTAAGGCCTATATGCATTTCTTATATTCAATCATGCCAACAATTTCACATTCATGAAAGATTATCTTGCATTCATATATAAACTTTCAATACTAGACATTTTCCATGGCCTTATACAAAATGAATCAAATACTAAAGTAAGCCAACACATTTGGCCAATTAACAATGAAACAAAACTCAAAAGTCAGGGTCCCATACATGCCATAATCAAAATAAAAGATCTAACTATACCAAGTGCTTCGGATGATAGTGTGACTGGCTTCTCTGACGTAGCGATGATCCCTGAGCTACTATGGCGGCACTATAAGAAAATGGAAAGGAAATATGGTAAGCATAAAGCTTAGTAAGCTGCACGAAATAAATGTCAACTAATTAACACAGAACAACATGCTCAGAACCTTTCATGATTTACTCATGAATACCACAAATAGACTTAAGTATGACTTACTCATCACCATCTAATAAAAATATTATTGCATATGTTGAGCTCACATCTCATACATTTCAAATAGATACATGTACCACTCATCACATGATCATAACTTTTCTCATTTCGATAAAAATCATAAATCTTTTGTTGAACCATTTAAAATATTATTGGATACTCCATAGCCCTAACATGGGTTAAGAGGTCGATGCCATGTCCCAGACATGGTCTTACACTGGCTCTCACCAATCGGTGTTGATGCCATGTCCCAGATAGGTCTTACACTGACACACAACAAACTAATGCCATGTCCCTGACAGGTCTTACACTAGCTCTCGTCTCGAGGTCGATCATGTCCTAGACATGTCTTACACTAGCTCTCATACTGTGGCTGATGCATGTCCCATACATGTCTTACACTAGCACACAAATGACCCAAATGTCATGGCATGAATATCCGATGATTCCTATGGCTCAACCTAGAGTTCTACTATCTCAATTCTCATCATGCTTAATCATTTCCACAATCAAATAATTTATACTATCATAATTTATTTATACATGAAAAATAATGTAGCTGCATTATTTACACACAACTTACCTCGGTATTCAAAATATGATGACTATTTTTGGCTTAGTCTGCTAGCTTTGCTTTTCCCCAGTCTAGGCCTAGATTTTCTAATTCTTGATCTAAAATGATAAAAATTCACTATCTTAATCATTTTATCGATCTAGGTACTCAACAATTCATAATTGGGCAAAATGACCATTTTGTCCCTAGGCTTTCCAAAATGACCATTTTACCCCTAGACCCAAAAATTGATTTTTATCGAATTTCCTTATTAACCAAGCCTAACCAAACACTTTTTGTACTAGGATTAGCCTAAAATTCTTATTATTTCACACATTTAACACCTATTTTACAACTTATGCAAAAACGGCCCTTTTAGGGTTTTCATGAGAAATCTTTTCACAAAAGTTGTTTATTTCACAACTATGATTCATTTTCTTCCATTAAATTTTAGAATACAACATGAACACTCCCATGGTAAAACCCTATACTTTCAACTATTTTGCAAAATAGTCCCCTCATTTGAAAGCTCATGCTACAAGGGCTCTAAAAGTACAAAAATCATCAAGAAAGACCATCAAAATCACTTGCTTGAGAAGGTTACAAGTTGCTGAAAATTTGAAGCTTCCAAACCCCTATTCTTGCTGAAATATTTGGTGGAAGAAGGAAAGGTAAAAAGAGATGACAACATTTTTCTTTTATTTTATTTCTAGACAACATTAGGTCATCAATTCACCTAACCCTTTGACTAGCTTAATTCCTTGTCTCATGGCTGACCAAGCATCATCCTAGGGTCTATTTGCCTTTTAAAGACCCCCAATTTTGGTTTTCTAGCTATTTGACACCCTTAGCTATCAAAATAGGACTTTTACACTTTATGCGATTTAGTCCTTTCTCGCAATTAAGCTCTCAAAAGCTGAAATTAATTCACCAAATTTTTCATACACCTCTATAATCATGCCATCACACATAAAATAATATTAAAATAATTTTTACGACTTTAGAATAGTGGTTCTGTAACCACTATTTTGACTAGTCTCAAAATCGAGTTGTTACAATTTGTTTGATCAATTGAAAGGAGCTATTGTGTTTTCGAAGATAGATTTGAGATCAAGTTACTATCAGTTGCGAGTAAATGACATATTGATTTACTCGCATGATGAATCCGAGCATGCCGAGCATCTAAGAATAGTATTACAAACTTTGCAAGATAAATAATTATATACGAAGTATAGTAAATGTGAATTCTGGTTACGCGAAGTTGGTTTTTTGGGTCATACTGTGTCAACATCAGGTATCTGAGTTGATCCAAGTAAAATTTCAGCTATTCTGGAATAGAAACCTCCGAGAAATGTTTCTGAAGTCTGCAGTTTTCTGGGACTTGCCAGTTATTATAGACAATTCGTAAAAGGCTTTTCTATGATTGTAACTCCGTTAACGAAACTGCTTCAGAAAGATGTGAAGTTTGAATGGTCTGAAAAGTGTTAGAAAAGCTTTGATCAGTTGAAAACTTTGTTGACTGAAGCTCCGGTATTGGTACAATCTGAATCAGGTAAAGAATTTGTGATATATAATGATGCTTTATTGAATGGTCTGGGATGTCTTTTGATGCAGGAAGGTAAAGTTATTGCTTATGCTTCGAGACAGTTAAAGCCGCATGAAAAGAATTATTCGACGCATGACCTTGAGCCAGCTGCAATTGTATTTGCTTTGAAAATTTAGCGCCACTATCTATTTGGTGAGAAATGTCACATATATTCTAATCATAAGTGTTTAAAGTATTTGATGACTCAAAAAGATTTGAATCTGTGACAAAGAAGGTGGCTAGAATTGCTAAAAGATTATGAGCTTGTAATTGATTATCATCTGGGAAAAGCAAATGTTGTTGCTGATGCTTTGAGTAGAAAATCACTGTTTGCTCTGCATGCATGAATGTTCATTTGGTTATGTCCGATAATGGTTCAATTTTAGCCGAATTAAAAGTAAGACCATTACTCATTCAACATATTATCGAAGCTCAGAAGATTGATAATGAGATTTTAGCAAAACGAGTTTAGTGTAATTTAGATTTTGATTCAGAATTCAAAGTTGATAAAGATGATTTTCTGAGATTTCCAGATAGAATTTGTGTTCTGGAAAATTCAAAGTTAATTCAGATGATTTTGAGTGAAGCTCACCACAGTCGGTTATCTGTTCATCCAAGTAGTACGAAAATGTATAATGATCTGAAACAGCATTGCTGGTGGTTTGGAATGAAAAGAGATTTTTCTGAATTTGTTTCAAAATGTTTAATTGATCGTGATTTTCCGTGATAAGTTTTATAAATTTATAATTAATCGTTCTTGAAACTAACTATTATCACGACGTAGGCAAGTGTACCTATCGAACAGTAGTATAGCTTTAGCAAGACCGGATTGTCGAACCCAAGGACTAAAAGTACTAGTAATGACTGTCTTTTTATTATCTAGCCTAAGGAATAAAGGGGTTTGTTTTAACTAACTAATTAATTAAACTAAGAAGTTGCAGAAAATAGAATTGGGAGATTACTTTTGGGAAAAACGATTGATTTACGATAATACCTAAGGAAAAATCCACCTAGACTTTTACTTATTATTCTGGCTCTGAACCGGACGATTTATTCATTTAACTTGTTCCGTAGAAATCCTTAAGTTATGTTATTATCCCTATTCAAGACTAGTAACGTCCAATCCCTAGGTTGAATAACTGAGAATTTTCTCTAATTAACACCCTAATGTTGCATTAACTCGATCTATGGACTCCCTTATTAGGTTTCACCCTAATCCGGTAAAATCTTGTCACCCTATCTCTAGGCACGCAATCAAGTTCGCTTAATTACGACAAAGTCACTCTTAGCCAGGGTCTACTCATCCTCCAACTAAGAGCATTAACTTGAAGTGATATCCTGAAATACCAAAACAAGAATTAAGAACACATAATTAAGAACAAGCCAAAAATTTATCATATGATTCAGAAATTAATAACAAGATTCGTCTTAGGTTTCATCCCCCTTAGGTATTTAGGGATTTTAGTTCATAACTAAATAAGAAAACATCTCAGAATAATAAGGAATACAAAACATAAAGAAAACCCAAAACTCCTGAAGGGAAATTGAGGAGAGATCTTTGGTCTTGATGGTGAATTCGGCTTCTGAGATGGATCAATCGACTTCCCTGGAGTAATTCCTTACTCCCTATTCTCCGTCTCCCTTTTCTTTCTCCTCTGGGGTGTATTTATAGGATTTGGAATGCCTAAGAACCCTCAAAAGTGGCCTTTTCTGAATTGGACTCAACTTTGGCTCGGCAGGGACACACCCTGTGACACGCCCATGTGTGATTACTTCAAGCCATGTTCGAGCCTGTTAGATTGGCACGGGCGTGTGTTCTACCCGTGTGAGTCGTGCTTCGATACTACCAAATTGACACGGCCATGTGAGCTACCCGTGTGAGGAGGTCCAGGCCATGTTGATTTCGTACTTTGGCCCATTTTCTCCGTTTTTGGCTCGTTTCTCGTTCCTTTCGCTCTCCTATGCTTACCTAAGTATAAAACATGAATTTAAGGCATTAGGAGCATCGAATTCACTAATTCTAAGGAAAAATCATCCATAAAATGCGTTAAGCATGGGGTAAAAATACGTATAAATCACGCTTTATCAAATACCCCCACACTTAAGCGTTTTCTTGTCCTCAAGCAAAATCCTCAAATCATAATTAAAAATTCCTTTTTTCTCAACTTATAATTCCTATCAATAATATCTCAAACTAACTCATAAGTAATCATACATTGAGAATTCAACTAAAAGAACATTAAAGCTTCAAACATTCCAAGTTGAATATTTAATCATGAAAAACTTAGGCATCTCCCTTCATCTAAGTAGTTACCATTGATTCAAAATTGCACGGAGTTTAACATCGTTCACTCAAGTCACTTGAAGTGTTTAAGGACAATGAAATTAGCACTAATCAGTCAATATGAAAAGTTATCACCATAGGTTTGCATGAAAATCAAATCTCCACCACTATAAATTGAGATGATACATCAATCAATAGGTCTTTAGAGGTTTGTAACAAGGCTTGGTTAGGGGGTGTGGTCACAAGCTGAAAGAAAAGGTTAGAATCTAGATTGACTTGAAAAACTACTTAACTAGAAAAATATATAATCATCACTTGCGTACAACATAGCTTCTTCTCTGACTATGGAATTTGAATAATGAAGCTTAGAAACAAAAGATAACTACTAATATGTATACATGTTTTTTTTTTAAGAACAAGTCAAATAAGATAGACTAATTATTAAGAACAAGACATAGCTAAGCAATTTATTCAACTCAAATCTCGACAAAAATAGGGATCAAATTAATTTAGGGGATTTCAATAACAATGGGTTAAGGGTTAATATTGAGGGTGATACAAGGAATGGTTTGTTAGGCTCCAAGGGGTTTACTAAGGGTTAACTGTGGAGGTTGGCTTTTCATGGCATGAGTGGGTTAATCCTAAGTGCCTCTATCATCTTGACATATCAAATCAAATAGTGTGGTCTTGACATGCATAATCAGACAAGTTCTAGAATAACAATTCAATACTGACGCACTTAAAGCAATAATATAAGTGAGCATGAAAGAATTAATATATGCTCAAAAGGCTCAAAAATCTCACAAAAATTATGGCTTTTTTATGTTTAAACCTGTGGAATTCAATTCAAGATAATACCAAAACTTGGGGAAACAACCTAAAATTTTAAATTCTTAAAAATCAACTTATCATGCTTAATTTTCTAATGTCATAAAGTTGAAATAATCAATGCATGAATGCCTATGTTTTAATTCAAGATATATCAATAAAAATCATCAGTCAATCAAAATTCATCCTAAACATGATATGAGAGATTTATAAGAGAACAAAGTAATATTCAGGGATTTTTTGGATAATGAAATGATTACCCCCCACACTTAAGATGTACATTGCCCTCAATGTACAAAGATATATATATGGAAAAATAGAAAATCATAAGATAGGGAGAGAATTGAAACTTTCTAAGTGTTGAATGAATGAATTCCTTAGTTTGGAGTTATGGAGATGGAGGAGGATACTCCGATGGTGGTAGAGGTTGGGCACCACAAGTGCTGTGCCAAAAGAATATTATATCTTGTCATTGAGCAGGGCATGGCAGTCGTGGAGAACCTTTTCCAATTGAGTTTGAAGTTCCTAAGTGATTGTGAGCTTTGGAGCTCTTTATAACTATGATAAAAGCAGGAATTATTTAGGGAATATTAAGAAGAATAATTACTCATAAAGAAATAGCCGAGATTTAAATTTGTTAAATAAAAATCATAAATCCTTATAAAAATAAGATGAAAGAAAAATAAAAAGTAGTCTTAAATGAAAATAAAAGTAGAAACATAAAATAATAAATAAAAGTTTTTAAACATCTTCATCGCTGGATGGTTCGCGAGGTGGGACTAGCGATGAGATGTGGAGGTGCTGACAAATCTGCTGTAGAGTAGCATCAATGTTGTCAAATTATTGAAAACGCTGCTGCTTGAATCGAGTGAGGCACTTAGAGATGTCAGCATATGAAGCCGCCATATAGACTGGACGAGAGAGTGGTAGTGACTGGGAAGGTGGGTCCTCGTGCTGGGTAGGGGCATTATCAGTAATGTCCTCTGGAGCCTCCTCCTCAGTAGATTGGGCGAGACGATATTAGGGAGGGTAGGTTCCTCGGCACCTCTTGATCATCCTCATACTAAGCATGCTCGAGATGCCTTGTGGAGACATCTGGCCAATGAGGGTCAAGGATGATTCTTGAGCCGCGATGTTGAGGAGTCCAAAGTATCAGGCCGGTCGAGTCACGTAGGGGCTAATGGAGATGACACCCCTCCGATGTCGCTCCGTCTGATGGCGGATGGCAAAGGCTATAAAGTATACGAGATCGAAAACATTCCCGTTTGACATACACCATAAAGTAGTAGACTTCGTGGGTAGTGACGACGCGGGTGCTCTCTCTCCGCCCTATTAGAGTGTGAGATAGAATAGAATGGAGATACCTTAAGGACGGAGGGAGATATGATGCCTTGGTGTGACTAGGGTCGTATCTGGCCGAACGTAAGATGAGGGCATCCCAGCAACATGAGGAAGAACGATGGATGTGGTGGTCGAGAGCATGTAAGTCATTCTCCTCTCTGAACTCCTCGGTATATAAACCCAATGCAGTGCTGAATTCTAGAATGCTTAGTTGGTAGACTAATCCGCCTAAGCGAAACTGGACTGTGCTGGGATCATCGTAGTTCGTCATTACCATTTAAAGATGGAATTTAGAGCATAGTTCCATCGTTAACTCTAAGATGTTGGCTCGATGATCCTAAAAAATAGCTCTCAAGGATCGGTGGTAAGGTGGGCCTGGATCGCATCCGCCAACTGAACTTGTTCGACAGTAGCCCAGTCAATGCAGCGTCTCGCTGTTAAAGGTCAGGCCTGTAGTATTTGAAAAAGTTCTTCTTGGGACCCGTTGGGGAACTGTAGGAAAGGATGGCGAATTTCTACGGTAGGGCCTAAAGAAGATGATGCTCCCTTCCTTTTCTTTGAGGCGGGCACAGCGGTTTTCTTCCCTCGCGGAGACGACATAGTGAACCTACAATTTGAACCATTAATTTGTCTTGATGAGTGGGCAAGGTCAAATGCAACTAAAGTCAAAAAGGAAAAGCTATGAATATGTTTAGCCACAATTACTAAATTTACCTAAAACACTAAGTTCAATAGCATATTTTTGTAGCATGAGCATTGTCGTATGAGTAAAAATGACAAAGAATAGAATGCAACATATTATATGGATGAGAGAATGGCAACATAAAAGGCATGAAAATTTCAACTACCCTAATCATGCATATTTACTTCTAACTAATCAAATGGAGTATAGAATTCATGCAATGAGTAAAAAAAATTTAACATGGAAAAGATTAAAACTTGTCATTATAATAGGAAGATGAGAAATAGTAAAAAAAAATATAGATTACTATGATCAATAATATTATAAATCAGTAAAATAGATAAGAATAGAGCGAACAAACGCTAAAAAGGGGAGAATGGTCGTCAAAAATGGAGTTGGAGGCGACGCACGGGCGTGGCAAGGAGGCCGTGTGGACTTGCAGCGGCTAGGGTTAGGGTTTTTGAGTGGGGAAGACAATGAATAGTGCAACCTATTTATAGATTTTGGGCTACACGGCCAGGGGACACACCCGTGTTCCCCAATTCCAGCCCGTGTGTTTCGCTTTTTTCCTATTTCGGCATGTCTAAAATTTGACACATGCCCATGTACCCCAGGCGTGTTGGTGCACACGGCCGTGTCGCAGGACCGTGTCTATCTTTGTTCACTTCTCCTACACCCGTGTTAATTCGACAGGTTTGACCACGGGTGTTAGACACAGACGTGTCGTACGCTAGTGCTAGTTTCTCAGTTTCAACCACGGTCCTAAAGCACGGGCATGTCACACTCCCATGTTATTTTGATAGGTTCGCCCACGGCCATGTCGCACGGCCGTGGCGATTTATCGTAGCCTGTGTTTTGGGGAAATCTTTGCCCTGTTTCCACACGGTCATAAGCACGCCTGTGTTCTTGGCCGTGTCTCTGTGGTGAACCTATTTTTGAGAGCTTCTTTAGTAGGTTAGGTGTTTAAACACTAAATTTTAAAGAAGTTAATACAATTAGTGCTCGGGTTGCCTCCCGAGAAGCACTTATTTATAGTCTAAGCTTGACTTACCTCTCTGTTGAATGGTCATGGTGTTTTAAGGAGTTCATACTCCTCATTCCTGCTATCAATCTCATTAAAATAAGGTTTTAGACGGGTGTTGTTTACCTTAAAAGTGGCGAACTTGGGATGATTTACCTCGACTGTACCGAATGGGAAAATACTAAGTACCGTAAGAGGGATCTCTTCATTCGATTTTGCAATGACAATGTGAGGATCTGCGGCA
The DNA here is from genome assembly GCA_025698475.1 of Gossypium anomalum. Lineage (NCBI taxonomy): Eukaryota > Viridiplantae > Streptophyta > Magnoliopsida > Malvales > Malvaceae > Gossypium > Gossypium anomalum. Next base: position 30,649,017 of record CM046958.1, on the reverse strand, counting down.
TCTAGTAAGACTTTATCTCCAACCTTAAGTAGATTTGGGGAGGTATCGAGCCCATTCTGACGTAGTTTTAGTTTATCTTATTTTCTCGGGTTATGTGCTCGCCATTCATCTAGCTCCTCAATTTGTAGCCTTCGTTCTTCATGAATTGGTCCTCTATTATTATTTGAACGTGGCTTATGTACTTCTTTCAGACTCAATTTCTGCAAAGTAGGTTGTGTCATATTGTCAGTTTTATTAGAATGGTCTAGACAATTACCTTCAATGTTCGATGTGATGTCAGAGTTTCGGGCTTGAAGGGTGACTGTTTCGTCTCCCACACAAAGTGTGAGCTCGCCTGTGCCAACATCAATAATTGTTTTAGCAGTTGCTAAAAAGGGCCTTCCTAAAATCAAAGGGGTGTTGTTATCCTCCTCTATGTCTAGAACAACGAAGTCAACGGGAAATATAAATTTATTTATTTTAACTAATACATCTTCAATAATACCCTTAGGAAATCTTATAGTTTTATCTACTAATTGAATGCTCATCCTAGTTTGTTTGGGTTTCCTAATACCTAGTTGCTTAAACATTTTGTAAGGCATGACGTTAATGCTTGCCCCTAAATCAGCTAATGCATTATTAACATCTAAACTACCAATTAAGCAAGGAATTGTAAAACTCCTTGGATCCTTTAATTTGTTGGGTAGCTTATTCTGTAGAATAGTTGAGCAAACTTCGTTTAGTTCCACATGCGACGCCTCGTCCAACTTCCACTTCTTTGCTAAAAGCTCTTTTAAAAATTTCATTGCATTTGGCATCTGCAACAGAGCTTTAATAAACGGTAAGTTAATATGTAATTTTTTCAAAAGTTTAAGGAATTTACCGAATTGTTCATCTGAGTGGTCTTTCCTCGTCGCGTTAGGGTATGGCACATGAGGTTTATATTCTACACTCACCGTTTTGTTTTCATTATGACTTACCTCACTTTTACCTTTGCTCACCAAAGTTTCTTGCATCGATTCTGGCTCAGGCCCAATGAATCCTTCTTTATCTTGAACATTAATTACGTTGAGATGTTCCCTGGGGTTAGGTTCAGTATTACTTGGCAAGCTACCTTGTGGTCATTCAGAAATTAGTTTGGATAGCTGGCCTATCTGAGTTTTGAGTCCTTGGATTGATACTTGTTGATTTTTAAGTGCTGTGTCGGTATTCTAGAAACGAGTTTCTGACACCTAGATGAATTTGGATAGCATCTCCTCAAGGTTCGGTTTCTTTTCCTGTTGATAAGGTGGTTGTTGAAAACCCTGAGGATTTTGTTGCCTTTGATTCCCTTGACCACCCCAAGAGAAATTTGGGTGGTTCTTCCAACCTGCATTATAAGTGTTACTGTATGGGTTATTTTGAGATCTAAAGTTATTGTTACCCATATAGTTGACTTTTTCCTCTTTGGTTGTAGGATTGAATGGTTGATATTCTATATGCACACCTCCTCCACTTGAATCACACCTTATCATTGGATGTACGTGCGTAGAACCAAGTAAACCATCAATTTTTTTATTCAGAAGTTCTACCTGATTTGACAATATAGTAACCGAATTGGCGATATAAACACCTGCAATTTTGGTTGGCTTGGTCCTCATAACTTGCCATTGATAGTTATTCAGTGACATCTCCTCAATAAATTCGTAAGCCTCTTCAGGTGTTTTGTTGATGATGGTTCCACCCGCGACTGCATCAATCATCTGTCTTGTCGAGGGATTCACACCATTGTAGAACGTTTGAACTTGCAGCCATAGAGGTAACCCATGGTGAGGGCACCTTCGCAGTAGGTCCTTGTCTCTCTCCCATGCATTGTAAAGAGTTTCTAAGTCCATCTACACAAAATAAGAGATATCATTACGTAGCTTAGCCGTTTTAGCACGGCGGAAAATACTTTAATAAAAAATTTCTGGTCATTTGTTCCCAAGTAGTGATGGACCCTCATGGTAACGAGTTCAACCACTGTTTAGCCTTGTTCCTCAGTGAAAAAGGGAATAACCGAAGATGAATGGCTTCATCAGAGGCGCCATTAATTTTAAAAGTGTCGCAGATTTCTAGAAAATTCGCCAAGTGAGTGTTGGGATTCTCATCCTGCAAACCATCAAACTGAACAAATTGCTGTATCATTTAAATCGTGTTAGGTTTTAGTTCAAAATTATTTGCAGCAATAGCAGGCCTAACTATACTTGACTCAGTTCCTATTAAATTAGGTTTAGCATAATCATACATAGTACGAGGAGCAGGATTCTGATTTGCTAATTCGGCGGGTATTGCTGGAGGTAGCTGATTGTCTTGATTTTCAGCCATCTCCTCAGTTGTAGTTGAGATATCTTCCTCCTGTTCTTCTTCTGTGTATCTTAGGCTTCGCTTGATTTGTAACGCCCTAAAAATCCTGAAACCCAAAAATCTTAAAATCGTGATTTTTTCTTTTCGTGCTTAGTAATCCCGGTTAAGTGTTAATTAAGCATTGGTAGGTCTTGGTCAAGGTTTGAGTTCGAATCTAGTGGTAGAAGAAATTAAAGTTTAATAATTAAAAGGTCCTTGTTGGCAAGTATTTGGGCTTTTAAATAAATATAGGGGAAAATGGCATCCAAAAGCCTTGTGGTGGAGTAGCTAAGTGACGCCACTTAGAGTGTAGGAAGGTGGCGTTAGTGGCTAGCAATGAGATCCTAGGTTCGAATCCTAGCTTAGTATTTTTAGGAGTTTAATTTTGGCCTTCTAGAAGGTTGGAAGTGGCATGAAGATGGACTCTAAGGGGAGTGTTCAGGAGAGAAAATTAAGGAAAGGATCAAGGGGTTATCAGGGAGAAAAACGAGGAGATGAGAAGGGGGAAGTGATGGAGCCAAATGGGGAACTGAGGGCCAGGTAATTCAGCTATAAGGGCTATAAATAAGTGCCAAATGTAGGGTTGCCAAGCTAGTGTCGAATTTCCTCTACCCTGTTACCGGAAACCCTTTTCCTTAAAAGCTAAAAACCCTTTTGTTTTCTTCTTTTCTTTCTGCCGATTTCTCCAAAAGTCGAAAACCCTTTTTCTCCTTTTATTTTTCTTGTGTCAATTTCTTTGTTTCACTTTTGGGTTTAGCCGATTCTTCTTCCTCTCTCCTTTAGTGCTGAATAAGCAATTGTGCCATTTAAATCTCTAGAGCCGAATACTCTTTGACCGAATCTAATGTAAGTGTTACTCTTCCAATTGGTTTGCTTTGCTAAGTATCGAATATTGTTCCTTACTCTTTCTAATTGATTGTGGTAGGGAATTAGTATCAGATCTCGGATCTTAGCTCTCTACTGAAATTGCACTTTAGGAGTTAGCGATCTTGGTAAGTATTCCTCTCCCATTGGCTAAAGTGGTCGATTGTTCATAGTTAAGGTAAGGGGACTTGGGTTGGATACGAGTCACCTATTATTCTGTTTTAATAGTTAAGATTGGTGTAGATCTGGGAGTTGATCGTGGATAGGGATTTAAGAAGGGGTTGTTATACTTATAGCACAAGGTTTAGGGCTAAAGAGATCGCATCACGCTTGCTTACCAGGTGTGTACGTACACTGCACACACTAGCAGATCGGCAAAAGCCAAAATGCCGAAAAATTAAAATGCCGAAAAGCCAAAATGCTGAAAACCAAAACTTTAGCTACGGTAGCCTTGCGAGTGCGTGAATACTCGTAAGGGAGAGACCGATAGGTTGCTTGAGGCTTATGGGCGATTCCATAGACTTGGGTTGTGAATAGGCCAAGTGGGCCGGAATAGGCTAAATGGGCCCGAAAGGCTATTAGGCCCATAATAGGCAAAATTTGATAAGCGATGCTATATGATAGGAAATTTGTATGTGAGCATGAATATAATGTGAGTATGGTCGGATGGGCCATATAAATAAGATTGGGCCAAATGGGCCATATGAACGTGAATTGGGCCTCATGGGCCATATGAATGTGAATTGGTCCTGATGGGCCATATGTATGAGATTGGGCCAAGAGGGCCATATGCATGTATGTGGGGGTTTTGGGCCTAGTATATGATAACCACATAAAACTTAATTAATATCTGCTAACCGTGGACAAGTCATAGAGTTAAGAAGTGGCAACGGGTGTATGCATGTCTAGGATTGGATCTAGGGAGAGCTTGGTACTTAAGCAGTCTTAATGACTTACCTCCTCTTCTCTAGAATCCTACCTGGTTCATAGTGTTCATTCATCTTAGCTCACAGGATTTGTTAATGGGACAAGGTAAGTAAAAACCCGTAATAAAGGAAAATTATCGAAATGCCCCTAAGGGTAAAAATAACTAAAATACCCCTAAGTGTTGGGTGTAAGATTTATGATTGCTACATGCATTCATATGTATTCATGTGATATCCTATTTACGTTGCATATGGGTTGGGAATTATGGAACGGAGAGAGTATATGAGGGTCGCATGGTTGCTTGACAACCATGGATCCACCGACAGCTTTTAAGCCTAATATGTGATTGGCAGCTTGTTGCAACTTGGGTAGTTCCGCAACTGGGCTACTATTGATGTGTATCAATTGGGTGGGTCGATATTTATATCCCCACAGGTTGTGAAAAGGGGGACGGAGCAGAAGTGTACCGGTTGGATTATTGGGGTGGGTTGCACTACATTGCATTGCATGTTTGATGTATGATGACTTTTGAATGCTTGTTTTCGTCGAGGGTCGTACACCCTGAGGTTGCAAAAACTCACCCCTTCTTTTATTTTATTTTCAAGTGATGTTCAGTAGAAGGTTCGATGTTTGGAGGGACTCTGGGTGGCCAGCTAGCAAGATAATTTGGACTTCTTTTCTTTTTAAAGCTTATCAGTTTCTATGTTATTAAGTACTTTTCAAATCGGATTGTAATAGGGCTTCCACTTTATTATTATTTGGATTATCATTTTTTTATGTGGTGCAATTATAAAAAGTTGAACACGGTTTCTTAAACTATAGTATGACTTTTCTACGATTGCGCTACTACATTTTAAAATGACATGCTTTCATAAAATCATATATTTTAAACAAGTGATTGAAAGGAGTTTTTTTTTTTTAAGGATAGTTAAGGATTCTTTTATTTTAAGAAGGGTTTTCAATGAAAACACGATTTTCACTAAAACACTTCAATGTGATGCGCCAGATTCAGCCATAACGTCCAGGCCGAGTTTGGAGTGTTACATTTAGTGGTATCAGAGCCTAGGTTACAAAACTCGGGCTGTGAATTGGGCCTTATTACTTGGTTTCTTTTTGTGTTTAAAAATTTTTTTGATTGAATCACAATGTTTTGTGAAAAGAGAAGTCTTGCTGAGCGGTACACCGAGTCTCCGACGTCGAACCAAGTAGGTATTCTTATTCTAAAGTTTGTTTAAATTGTTATACAGTAGATAGTTAGAGGGCTACTTTAGATGATCTTGTTAGAATGGAACCAAACCTGCAGGAACTTAAAACTGTAGAGGATTTTTGAAAACAATCTTCTCTTTAATTACTTCTATAAAACATCGGGTAAATTATTGAAACTAACTAAAACTTCATAAAAATTTCTAATCCAGATAATACCCGAATCGACGATGAGTGCTAGAAAAGGTGTAAGAGGCCGTGGTTGAGGCCGCGGAAGTGTTAGGGCTGAATCGTCGGCATCAAGCCATATGCCCGATGTTGGAGTAGATGAGGCTCCAGCCTCACCTGTGGCTAGGAATGGACCATATGATCAAGCCGCGGGAGAAGATGCATTGTCACAGGCAATGCTGAGGATTTTGGAAAGGGTCGTTGGGCCCAACAATGGTACTGGAAATCAGGGGTCCATTCTAGAGCGACTTCGATCGAACGGGGCTGAGATCTTTAAGGACGTGGCCGGCGTAGCTCCTAATTTGGCAGAATATTGGTTGGAGGCCACTGAAAGGATAATGGAGGACCTGGACTACTCACCTGAGCAAAAGTTGAAAGGAGCAGTGTCACTGCCTAGAGAAGAAGCCTACCAATGGTGGCTGACAGTGAAAGAGGGCACCCAACTAGAGCGGGTCACTTGGGATTTTTTCAAAGCTGTATTCCAAGGGAAGTATGTGGGTGCAAGCTATGTGGATGCTAGAAGGAAGGAGTTCTTAAACTTGACCCAAGGAAATAAATCGGTGGTGGAGTATAAGGCGGAGTTTTTACGCCTTAGTAGGTATGCAAGAGTTATGGTGGCAACGGACTATGAGCGTTGCGTTAAGTTTGAGGATGGACTTAGAGATAGCCTAAGAGTATTGATAGCCCCGCAAAGGGAGCGAGTTCTCTCAGAGTTGGTAGAGAAAGCAAAGATAGCGGAGGAGGTAAAGCGCACTGAGCACCTAAATCAGGATAAAGAAAGGGGTAAGAACAAGAGGGAGGTTGAGACTCTTGGTGTTGAATAGAGGCCTAGGGCTAGGGCCAGAGTTAATGAGCTAGTTAGAGCAGGGCCTTCTGCTGTTAATCCAGGGGTGCCACCTTGTGCTGGTTGTGGGAAAGGTTATGTAGGCGAGTGTTAGAAGAGGACAGGAGCTTGTTTAGCTTGTGAATCTAAGGAGCATAGGATCAGGAATTGCCCTAGAATACCGAGACAGGTGCCAGACATGGGCTGAGGTGGTGCTCAGCCACCAAGGGGTGGTCAGCTGCCGCCGAGGGGTCGTGATCAGGCCAGGGGTGGAAACAATTTGGGTCGTGGAACACCGGGTAGAGGTGTTGGTCATGCTAAGGCGAGGCAGCCAGCTTTGGTTTATGCAGCATGTCGTCAAGAGGATAGAGACGCTCCAGAGGCGAATAATGGTATGTACTTACCCATAGTGTGCTATTTACCTGAGTTGGAATTAGAGTGCGTAGCGAAAGTGTGGTAATCTATGTTAGTAGTTGGGAATTTCGAGGACAAAATTTCTTTTAGGGGGTAGAGTTGTAACGCCTCAAAAATCTCAAAATCGTGAATTTTTCTTTTTGTGCTTAGTAATCCCGGTTAAGTGTAATTACGTATTGGTAGGTCTTGGTCAAGGTTTGAGTTTGAATCTAGGTGTAGAAGAAATTAAAGTTTAATAATTAAAAGGGCCTTGTTGGCAAGTAGTTGGGCTTTTAAATAAAGATAGGGGAAAATGGCATCAAAAAGCCTTGTGGTGGAGTGGCTAAGTGACGCCACTTAGAGTGTAGGGAGGTGGCGTTAGTGTCTAGCAAGGAGATCCTAGGTTCAAATCTTAGCTTAGTATTTTTAGGAGTTTAATTTTGGCCTTCTAGAAGGTTAGAAGTGGCGTGAAGATGGACTCTAAGGGGAGTGTTCAGGAGAGAAAATTAAGGAAAAAATCAAGGGGTTATCAGGGAGAAAAACAAGGAGATGAGAAGGGGGAAGTGATGGAGCAAATGGGGAACTGAGGGTCAGGTAATTGGGCTATAAGGGCTATAAATAAGTGCCGAATGCAAGGTTGCCAGGCTAGTGTCGAATTTCCTCTACCCTATTACCGGAAACCCTTTTCCCTAAAAGCCGTAAACCCTTTTGTTTTCTTCCTTTCTTTCTGTCGATTTCTCCAACAGCCGAAAACCCTTGTTCTCTTTTTATTTTTCTTGTGCCAATTTTTTTGTTTCACTTTTGGGTTTAGTCGATTCTTCTTCCTCTCTCCCTTAGTGCCAAATAAGCAATTATGCAATTCAGATCTCTATAGCCGAATATTCTTTGACCGAATCAAGTGTAAGTGTTACTCTTTCAATCGGTTTGCTTTGCTAAGTATCAAATATTGTTCCTTACTCTTTCTAATCGACTGTGGTAGGGAATTAGTATCAGATCTCAGATCTTAGCTCTCTGCCGAAATTGCTCTTTAGGTGTTTGCGATCTTGGTAAGTATTCCTCTCCCATTCGCTAAAGTGGCTGATTGTTCATAGTTAAGGTAAGAGGACGTGTGTTGGATACGAGTCACCTATAATTCTGTTTTAATAGTTAAGATTGGTGCAGAGCTGGGAGTTGATCATGGTTAGGGATTTAAGAAGGGGTTGTTATACTTATAGCGCAAGGTTTGGGGCTAAAAAGATCACATCACGCTTGCTTACCAGGTGTGTACTTACACTGCACACACTAGTAGATCGGTAAAAGCTGAAATGCCGAACACTAGTAAAAAGTCAAAAAGCCAAAATGCCGAAAAACCAAAATGCCGAATAGCAAAATGCTGAAAAGCCAAAAGTTTGGCTACGGTAGTCTTGCGAGTGCGTGAATATTCATAAAAGGGAGACCGATAGGTTACTTGAGGCCCATGGGCGATTCCATGGACTTGGGTTGTGAATAGGCCAAGTGGGCCAGAATGGGCTAAATGGGCCCGAAGGGCTGTTGGGCCCATAATAGGTAAAATTTGATAAGCGATGCTATGTGATAGGAAATTTGTATGTGAGCATGAATATAATGTGAGTTGGGCCGGATGGGCCATATAAATGAGATTGGGCCGAATGGGCCATATGATCGTGAATTGGGCCTCAAGGGCTATATGAATGTGAATTGGTCCTGATGGACCATATGTATGAGATTGGGCCAAGAGGGCCATATGCATGTATGTGGGGGTTTTGGGCCTAGTATATGATAACCACATAAAACTTAATTAATATATGCCGATCGTGGACAAGTCATAGAGTTAAGGAGTGGCAATGGGTATATGCATGTCTAAGATTGGATCTAAGGAGAGCTTGGTACTTAAGCAGTCTTAATGACTCACCTCCTCTTCTCTGAAATCCTACCTAGTGCATAGTGTTTGTTCATCTTAGCTCACGGGATTTGTTAACGGGCCAACGTAAGTAAAAAACCTATAATAAAGGAAAATTATCGAAATGCCCCTAAGGGCCAAAATAACTAAAATACCCCTAAGTGTTGGGTGTAAGATTTATGATTGCTACATGCATTCATATGTATTTATGTGATATCTTGTTTTGGTTGCATATAGGTTGGGAATTATGGAACGGAGGGAGTATATGAGGGTCGCATGGTTGCTTGACAACCGTGGATCCACCAACGGCTTTTAAGCCTAATATGTGACTGACAGCTTGCTGCAACTTGGGTAGTTCTGCAACCGGGCTACCATTGATGTGTATCAGTTGGGTGGGTCGATATTTATATTCCCACAGGTTGTGAAAAGGGGGACGGAGCAGAAGTGTATCGGTTGGATTGTTGGGGTGGGTTGCACTACATTGCATTGCATATTTGATGTATGATGACTTTTGAATGCTTGTTTTCGTCGAGGGTTGTACACACTGAGGTTGTGAAAACTCACCCCCTCTTTTATTTTATTTTCAGGTGATGTTCAGTAGAAGGTTCGATGTTTAGAAGGTTTCTGGGTGGCCAGCTAGCAAGATAATTTGGACTTGTTTTTCTTTTTAAAGCTTATTAGTTTCTATGTTATTAAGTACTTTTCAAATCGGATTGTAATAGGGCTTCCACTTTATTATTATTTGGATTATTAATTTTTTATGTGATGTAATTATAAAAAGTTAAACACGGTGTCTTAAACTATAGTATGACTTTTCTACGTTTCCGCTACTACATTTTAAAATGACATGTTCTCATAAAATCATATATTTTAAACAAGTGATTGAAAGGAGTTTTATTTTAATGATTGTAAAGGTTTCTTTTATTTTAAGAAGGGTTTTCAATGAAAACACGGTTTTTGCTAAAACACTTCCATGTGATGTGCCAGATTATGCCATAACGTCCAGGCAGGGTTTGGGGTGTTACATGATTTCTCGTCGGTTTCTATGAGCTGTACGATCAATTTCTTCGTCAAAAAGAAGTGGTCCTGATGGGTTTCTTCTAGTCATAAACTATAAGAACCTGCCAGAGGAAAGAAAAAGAAAGTTAGTAAATTAAAATAAAAATAAAAATAAACTGCAAGAAAAATAAATGGCTAAAGTAATAAAAATTGAGTGTTCCTAATATTTTAGTCCCCGACGACGGCGCCAAAAACTTGATCGTAATTTCTCGTGATAAGTTTTATAAATTTATAATTAATCGTTCTTGAAACTAACTATTATCACGACGTAGGCAAGTGTACCTATCGAACAGTAGTATAGCTTTAGCAAGACCGGATTGTCGAACCCAAAGGACTAAAAGTACTAGTAATGACTTTCTTTTTATTATCTAGCCTAAGGAATAAAGGGGTTTGTTTTAACTAGCTAATTAATTAAACTAAGAAGTTGCAGAAAATAGAATTGGGAGATTACTTTTGGGAAATAAGATTGATTTAGGACAATACCTAAGGAAAAATCCACTTAGACTTTTACTTATTATTCTGGCTCCGAACCGGACAATTTATTTATTTAACTTGTTCCGTAGAAATCCCTAAGTTCTGTTATTATCCCTATTCAAGACTAATAACGTCTAATCCCTAGGTTGAATAGCCGAGACTTTTCTCTAATTAGCACCCTAGGGTTGCATTAACTCAATCTATGGACTCCCTTATAAGGTTTCACCCTAATCTGGCAAAATCTTGTCACCCTATCTCTGGGCGCGCAATCAACTCTGCTTAATTACGATAAAGTCACTCTTAGCCAGGGTCTATTCCTCCTACAACTAAGAGCATTAACTTGAAGTGACATCCTGAAATACCAAAACAAGAATTAAGAACACATAATTAAGAACAAGCTAAAAATTTATCATACGATTCAGAAATTAATAACAAGATTCGTCTTAGGTTTTATCCCCCTTAGGTATTTAGGGGTTTTAGTTCATAACTAAATAAGAAAACATCTCAGAATAATAAAGAATACAAAATAGAAAAAAAACCCAAAACTTCTGAAGGGAAATTGAAGAGAGATCTTCAATCTTGATGGTGAATCTGGCTTCTGAGATGGATCAATCGGCTTCCTTGGAGTAATTCCTTACTTCCTATTCTCCGTCTCCCCTTTCTTTCTCCTCTGGGGTGTATTTATGGGCTTTGGAATGCCTAAGAACCCTCAAAAGTGGCCTTTTCCGAATTGGACTCAACTTAGGCTCGACAGGGACACGCCCATGTGTGATTACTTCAGGCTGTGTTTGAGCCTGTTAGATTGGCACAGGCGTGTGTTCTACCCATGTGAGTCGTGCTTTGATACTGCCAAATTGACACGGCCGTGTGAGCTGCCCATGTGAGGCCTTGTTGATTTTGTACTTTGGCCAATTTTCTCTGTTTTTGGCTCGTTTCTCGTTCCTTTCGCTCTCCTATGCTTATCTAAGTATAAAACATGAATTTAAGGCATTAGGAGCATCAAATTCACTAATTCTAAAGAAAAATCATCCATAAAATGCGTTAAGCATGAGGTAAAAATATGTATAAATTACAGTTTATCATTAATCTGTCAGCAAGTTAAAGCTAAACATCAGGTGCCATCTGGTCTGTTACAGCCGATTATGATTCCTGAATGGAAATGGGATATAGTGACAATGGACTTTGTTTCGGGTTTGCCCCTGTCTCCGAGAAAAAAAGATGTAATTTGGGTTATAGTTAATAGATTGACGAAATCAGGTCATTTTATTCCGATACGATCCTATTACTCGCTTGATAAGTTAACTGAGTTGTACATTTCCGATATTTTGTGATTGCATGGTGTCCCATTATTTATTGTGTCAGACAAAGATCCAAGATTCACATCACGATTCTAGAAGAAATTGCAAGATGCTTTCCGTACGAAATTGCATTTCAGTATTGCTTTTCACCCACAAACGGATGGTTAATCCGAGTGGATTATTCAGATAATCGAGGATATGTTGAGATGTTGCATTCTTGAGTTTGAAGGTTCTTGGATACAGTATTTACCTTTGATTGAATTCGCTTATAATAACAGTTTTCAATCGAGCATCAAAATGGCACCGTACAAAGCCTTATATGGTCGCAAATGCCGTACACCTTTATATTGGACTGAGCTCAGTGAGAATAAGATACATGGGGTCAATTTGATAAAAAAGCCTGAACAAAAAGTAAAAGTGATCATAGATAGTCTAAAAGCAGCTTCCGATCATCAAAAATCATATGCGGATTTGAAACGAAAAGATATTGAATTTGAGATTGGTGACAAAGTGTTTCTAAAAGTATCCCCGTGGAAGAAAGTACTCCGTTTTCGCAGAAAAGGTAAATTGAGTCCGAGGTTCCTCGGGCCGTATGAAATTATTGAACGAATTAGGCTAGTTACTTATCGTTTGTTGTTTCCACTAGAATTAGAAAAGATTCACAATGTATTTCACATATCGATGCTTCAACGATATAGATCTGATCCTTCGCATGTAATTCCTCCATCTGAGATTGAAATTCAGTTTGATATGACCTACAACGAAAAACCGATCCTTATAATAGCTCGTAAGGTTAAAGAATTGAGAAATAAGGAAGTTTCGTTAGTAAAAGTGATTTGGCATCGACACGATGTTGAAGAGGCTACGTGGAAGCCTGAAAAAGTTATGAGACAACAATAACCAAATCTGTTCAATGGTAAGATTTTCGGGGACGAAAATCCCTAAAGGGGGGAGAATTATAATAGTCCGGTTTAGACTCTAGTCAGAATAGTGGTTCCAGGACCAAAAATCCGAGTCAGAAAAATATTTAAATATTATTTTTTATGTGCTTATGATATATGAATTAGCATGTGTGAAAGTTTTGTATGAAAATTTAATTGTTTGTGTGCTCAATTTGATAAAAGTACCTAATCGCATAAAATGTAAAAGTTGCCTGCTGTTTGTAAAAGTGCTTATTTGATTTGTCTTATTAAAAGAGAGGTTCTTATGATGCAATTAGACCATTGAACATATGAATGGACATTAATGACCATCCATTAAGTGATATATATATGGTTTAATAAAGGTTATAATTGGAAATTATTATTAATATGTGTTATAATAAAAGAAAATATGATAATGGATGATTTATTCATCCTTGTTAACCGAAAATACAAAAGGAAAAGAAAAGAAAACTTAAGCTAGGGTTTGGCCATGATCCAAGCTTGATTCAAGGTTCGTTTTTGTTCCGTTTTTGATAATTTCTACGTTTTTGTAATCATTGCATAATGCTCTATCAAGCCCATGCCTGAATTTCTAATTTTGATGATGATTTTGAAATATGCAATGGATGAATTCATGAGTTTTGTGTTGTTAAATGGTGAAATAGGAAAGCTTGGTGTTGGGTTAATATATTTTGTCTTTAGATTTGATGAATTTGAGTATAATGGGCTAAATTGTGAAATTTGTAAATTGAGGGACTAAAATGTGAAATAAATGAAATATATGGACTTATATGAACACTATGGAAATTCAGCTAAGTATATGTGTGAGGAAATTTTGTATATTTTGTGATTTTTATGATTAAGGACTAAAGTGTCAAAATGTAAAAATGTGAGGGCTAGTTTGCAAAATGCCCTAAATATGTGTGTATGGATTGATTTGAATGATTTGGTGAATAAAATGGTTAAATTTGAATATGTATAGATCAAGAATTAAAGAAAATGGAATTAGATTAGGGAAAGTCGAAAGTCGTCGAATAGTTGATTCCGTCTATCCGAATTCGTACGAGGTAAGTCAATATACAAATAAACGAGTTTAAGTTGATGTACTTATGTTTATATGACAATGAATTACAATGAATGATTATATATGAGTTGAGAATGAGATATCCAAGAAAGTATCGACAAAATTTCGATGTCCGAAAAGTCCCGTGTGAACCTTAGGAATAGTTAGGATACATATGTCATGACATAGGATCCGATATGTGTTATCGTGTAAGACCACGTCTGGGACGTTGGCATTGTATTTGGTTTCTGAGCTATCCACGTATCTTTATGATTCCTAATGGTTCAATGGGCATTCTGAGAAACGAATGAATATTTGAGATGTGTACCCGATTCAGGTACGTTGAAATGTATACTACGTTTGAGGACAAAGGTAAGTATATGTACAAGTGATGATATGTGTTATAAGTATGAGAAAGTATGTTATTTGTGCAAATGAATTGAGTATATGTGAAATGTACATGAATTATGTGGTTTGTGATAGTATTTGACTGTGGAATATATGCATTTAGATGATGTTTATATGCTTTTATTGATAAGCTTATTTGTATATGGATTACTAAGCTTTTGAAAGCTTACTCTATGTGTTTTTTAACTATTTTATAGATATCGAAGCTACTGGGAGCTCGGGGGTCGTCGAAGATTATCACCACACTATCGAACTATATTTTGGTACCTTTTGATAATGTATATAATGAAGTATGGCATGTATAGGCTAGAAGGTTATGAATATGTTCTGTAATGTGTATGTCTAGCCATGTGATATGGCTTAGTTATGAAGGTGAATATGAATGAATTTTGTTATATGCTTTGTGTTCAAAATTGGTATGTTTTGATGCACTCTTGAATGGCCAAGAGAATTGGTCAATCTGGTAAGTTTTTGGAATGTGTCTATTGTGGAAATTGGTAAGGTTTTTCTATGAGATTTGATTGTATGTTTGGAGATTATGAAACCATATATATTTTGGTATGATTTTAAACTTATAGAATGACATGTTTTGAAATGTGTTATAAGCATGAAATGTTCTCAATAATATGGCATGAATGATGTAAGTTTTGGTATTGAATATTGGCTAAAATTGTCATGTAATTATGCTTGGTTTGATACTTGTAGGTTTAACCCAAATTGGGTGGCAAATTGGCTTTTCAAATGGCCAATTTTTGTCCACACAGGCAGAGACACGGGCGTGTGTCTCAGCCATGTGCGACACACGGTCATGTTGCATGGTCGTGTGTCCCTTGGGGTACCCTGCAATTGTAAATCAGGCTTGAGCATGGCCAAGGCACACGAGCGTGTGGTTAGCTGTGTGACCCAAGTCAGTTTCTACCACGGCCAAGGCACACGAGCGTGTCTTGTGGCCGTGTGAGCAAGACAGTATGTATGCCCTATTTTGACACGGCCTAGACACACGGGCGTGTCTAATGCCGTGTGAGGCACACGAGCGCGTGACCTGTACAAATTTGAAAAATGTTTAAGTTTCAAAAATTTTTGTATGAGCTCGGTTTAGTCCCGACCTCTTTCTAAAGCATAATTAAAGTCATGTTGACCTATATAAGGGACACTATATTGATGCTTGATATTTGATGCCATGATATTTGTGAAATGAATGTTAAATGTTCTGATTTGTCTGGTAATGCCTTTAACCCTAGTCCGGCAACGGATACGGGTTAAGGGTGTTACAGTAGGTGGTTATCAGCCCATGATCTTATTATCCTTTTTCCTCTTTTTTAGGTTGATTTTTTTGGTACAAGTAGAGTTGGGCTAAAACTGTTATGCATTAAGTGTTGACTCGGTCTTCCTTGAATTCCTACTACATTCGTGTTGGCAAACTGTCCAACCTTTTGCCACAATAAACCTTCATTTTATTTCGTTCTCTGCATCCTGCACCTGCCAATTACTACCAAACAAATCCTTCCTACAAACAAGTAAAATTAGCATATAATAACATTTAAGCAAAGTCCAATCTTCTTAATGTAATGCAATGAAAATTACGAATGGAATGTCCCTAAAATGAAACTAAAATTACTTAAGTACAGGAAATTAGCTAGGTCTAAAGGCATGAAATATAACTCTTTTCAAGAGTTGTCACACCCCCAAACATGAGTTATTGCTTGTCCTGAAGCAAGATATACATAAATGCATGAACGTAATAATTGCCATAGCAACATAATCACCTTCGTATTGTAAGACCCTTAAGAGAGCATTTTGTACTTTAGTTCTCAGTAATCTTCTATGTCTAAAAATTTGATCAAGTTTCATAAGCTTATTTAGCAAGGGCAGTGCAGAAAATATTACCCTAAAAAAAGAAAAATCCTAAGTATTCATGCAATTTTCACTATAGCAAGTACCTCATAATTTATTTAGTTCATCTTTTAACTCACTTAGTTTCCCTTTTTTTTCTCTGGCCTTATACATACTCAAATACATACATATCCATTTATTATGCCTCTTTTCTTTTCACTAGGGGATTTAGTTTGTCACATGATTCTTTGACTCAACAATTACGATGAAGCATACACTAAATTGTCAAATACTTAATCATGTCACGATTTGAATACACACTCATGAAGCTAAGGCTTTTGACTAAAAATTTGGATGGAGCAAACAACTACCTCCATAGATACTCATCCCGTTACTATGGTGGAGTGCCCCTGATTTTCCTTATAACACACTCTTACTCAAACTCACCTTTCTAGTCAAAAGCACAATGGAGCAAACAAAGTGGTGTTGACTTACTCGACAATTGCAAGCATTGGAGTATTTGATGACATTTTTTTAAAGAATTTAATTAGACATTTCCACTTTATTCATTATTGAGTATTGCCATGTTACCGAATATAGCTTCAAGAGTCTCTAAGTTTATCAAAAGAAACTTATTATGGATAAATTGTAAAAATTAGGACATCCTAATTTTAGGGATCAATTTACAAGCAAACTATCCTAAGCTAACGTCACCTAATCCACTGTTACAACTTTCTAAGTTTATAGAAGAATTAAGCTCCTCATTGAACATCATAGAAAAAAATACACTCATCACAGTCTAAATAATTTCTGGGAGTTATGTGCCATGGAAAAATGAATGACAAATGAACAAAAGTTAAAACATGCTTAACTAACTATTTAATGCAAAGCTAAATGCTCGACACACCCTCAAACCTAAGGGATGTATTGTCCTCAAAGCATGTATAGATACGAATCATGAATGCAAGAACATATATATGCACATAATGACATGTAATAAAAGGAGAACAACTTTTCGAGTGTGGAACTGACTGGTGGTACTTTAATTGTGGCGAATGGCCTTTCGTGCACTCATCTTATAACACATCAAACGTTTAAGTAAATTGAGTGGTACATCATCCTCTTCATTATCAAATCTGGTGAGTTCATCAATAATCCGATCAATCTCACAATCCTATTTAGTATCGTTTCAGTAGAAGGAGGTGGAATAGCCTCAGTGCTATCCACTGGTGGTGCAACTGAGGGATTTACTTCCTCTTAGTCCTTACAGTCAGTCTCAACACTGATAGACCCTATTTTTTTAGTTCTTCCTCCAGTGCTTTGGGTGCATTCTCTTAATTGGCAGGATTCACCTCAACGGGCTCTGCATCACCAACCTTTTCCCCTCTTGTAGTTTATTAAACAAAGGAAATGGAATAACTAAGAGAAATTTAAATCAACAAAATGAAATAAAAATAAAAATAATTTTCAAGATGTTGAAGTTAAACATTTCAAAAATCAATGGACTATTTGTCTCGCTCTACATGAGCACCCCATTAGTGCTTTAAGCTTGTTCATTAACTTTAAATGTGTCCTCCATTTTCATGTCCTTGACATCAATAGCTCCATGCGAATATACATGAGCTACCAAGCATTGTTCATCAAAATTGAAAGGTCGATTTTACTCCAGCAAAGTGCACAAGGGTCTCCGCTGAAATGAATCTTTATCACTATCAGAATTGATGTGGCAAAATCTTGTGAATTCTTCCTCCACTACTATTTCTATCAAGTCAATGGCTCGACATTCTTCATTCTTATCAGCACATTTCAAGGCATTAAATACATTGAATATGATCTACTAATCATTCATCCTTATGGTCAATTCACCTTTCTACACATCAATCGAAGTCCTGCTAGTAGCAAGAAAAGGTCTTCCAAGAATAATTGGCACATCATGGTCACATTCCAAAATAAGGAAATACGTAGGAAAGATAAATTTATCTACCCTTACTAGTACGTCTTCAATTTTACCCTCTAAATGTACATAGGATTGATCGGCCAATTGCAACATGACTGTTGTGGGTCTTGCCTTCCCAATTCCCAGCTTCTTGAAAATACAAAAAGGCATTAGATTTATACTTGCTCCTAAATCACATAACACGTTACCAACATAATGATTTCATATTCAACATGTGATAGTGAAACTCCTCGAGTCCTTCAACTTTGGAGCTAATTTACTCGTCAACATCGTTGTGTACCCTTCAGTGAAAGCAACAATTTTAAATTCTCCCAATCTACGATTCTTTAACAGTATATCCTTCATTTATTTCATGTAATTGGGCATTTTCACTTAAGCTTCTACTAGCGGTATGTTGATATGGAGTTGCTTGAAGACCTCCAAAAATATTTTGAACTGTACATCATGTTTAGAATTATGGAATTACTGAGGAAAATGTAGAGGTGGTCTTCCGTCAGGTTGTTGATATTGTGTTGTCGTGGCATTTCTATTGACAACATGATTAGATTCTGCTGCAACATATTTTTGTTTACCCTTTTCAGGTACAGTGTGCTTTTCAGATGGCTTTGGGATCTTTACATGGTTGTTATTTGAGTTATTCTCTCCTATCGTGGATCTTGGACAACATCATTCAACTGAGTTCCACTTTTGAGAGTGATGGCATTACACTGTTATTTCCTTTGTGATCTCGAATTCTTAGTATCACTTGGGAAAGCTCATTGTGTCCTTAAATTCAAAGAATTTGTTATCTACCCTACTTGATTCTTAAGAGCACAGAAAGACGCAGCCTAAATCTGAATTACAGCATCATTCTTGGCCATATATTCCTTCAGCAAGGCTTTAATAGATGAAGATCCTGATGCCTGACCTTGCTGGACATTTTGCCTTAGCATAGGTTGATTATAACTCAGTGGCACACTGTTGGCCTTTTGTTTTTCCGTGCTGTTCAAATTCCCCACACCTTGATTATTCCAACCAAAGTTTGGATGTTGCTTCCACCCTGGATTATAGGTGTTGGAATAGTGATTATTATTCCAATTGGAATTATACATGTAGACACAGATGCTGGATCTGATGGGCATTAATCAAACACATGGTATTCATCGCAATAAACACACGATTCTTGAACTTTAATTGGTCTCTTCATTATTTCGATCATATTAGTTAAAGATGATACATGGGCAGTCAATGAAGTGATTGCGTCCAGCTCCATAGTACTAGAAGCTTTGTTGCCCATCCCAACTCTTGTGGTAGGATACTGATAATCATTATTAACAATCTTTTCCAAAATCTCATATGCTTCATTATAAGATTTATCCAACAAAGTGCCATTGGCCGAAGCATCAACTACCATCCTTATATGTACATTCAGCCCATTATAGAATATCTTCATCTAAGTCCAATGTTGAAATCCATGCATCGAACATTTCTAAATTAAGTCTTTAAATCATTCCCAAGCTTCATATAATGTTTCATCCTCTAATTACCGAAAAGATGTGATGTCATTTCTAAGCTTGGCATTCATATTTAGGGGATTATACTGTAACAAAAACCTCTAAAAAAGATCATTCCATTATGCCACTATTCCAGACGGTAAAGCATTCAGCCATGTCCTTTCATGATCTCTTAAAGAATATGGAAACAGTTTAAGTCCCAGGGCATCTTTAGGCGCACCCTATTGTCTAAATGAGTCACAGACTTCTAGAAAAAGTCTTAAATGTAATCTTGGATCTTTAGACCAAACTGTCCTACTATTTGCAAAATCTGAAACATTACCGGTTTCAACTCAAACTACTAAGCTTGTATTTTTGGTTTGACTATCCCTAGATTCAGGTAAACCAAAATTGGCACAACATGCTCTCGGATTGGTCTATCTCAATCATCTATCACCTGACGAATAGAAGGATTAACATACTGACCATTTGGATTATCATTGAGACCAAGGCTATTTGGATTATCATTAAGACCAGGATCATTCTTGTTTCTAGTTAATATCTTACTTCTTTTCGCCTTCTCCGCAAAGTACTCTCTCTAGGTCAAAAGTGATACGATCTCGGTTGTTGTTGTTTCAAGTCATAATAGTTGTCCAATCGAGAAAATTGAGTAAGTCTTGGCTTGTTTCAAAGAAGGCTAGAAGAAGATAGAAACTAGGTTCAACAAAAAGGTTCAAAGTGTAACACCCCTTACCCGTATTCGACGCCGAAACAGGGCACGAGGCTTTACTGGACTTAAACTCAACAAACATTCAAAAATCGAGACATGATTTTCCACTCAAATTTAAAACCTTTCACATTTATTCAATTGTCCCTTAAATGAGCCTACAAGGCCCAAAACATACATTAGGAGTGGTCCAGGACTAAACCGAGAACTTTGGAAATTTTTGGGAAACTTAAAAAATTTTCTTATTTTGGAGAGTCACACGCCCGTATAGGTAGGCCATGTAGTCCCACACGACCATACGGCTTGGGACACGCCCGTGTCCTCAGCCCATGTAACTCTCTGACTATGATGTTATTAATCAAATAAGGTCACACGGCCAAGTCACACGCCCATGTGCTTAGGCCGTGTGGCGAATTAAATTCTAAAAATTAAGTGCAGACTTCACATGCCCTGGGCACATGCCCATGTCCTGAGGCTATGTCCTTCACAGGCTGAGACACATGGTCATGTCTCTGCCTGTGTGTTTACTACTGGACATTCTATTTTGCATTAATTAGTTTGCAGGGGATACACGGCCGGATCACACACCCATGTGCACATGGCCGTGTGTCTACCCATGTGGACAATTTTAAGGCTATTTGCCAAGCCATTTGCCACCCTTAAACACTTACACACATAATTTCACTTCATAGCATGCAACATGGCACATTTAATTACACAAGCAAACACATTCATGGTTAATCTATGACTTTATAATGTGAACATATTACATACTCAAATTATCATACCACCATATGGCATTCCACACCAATTTCATGATTATTCATCATTATAATTATTCTTTCAAGTTACTCAATTACACCATTATTATGGTCGTGCCTATTAGTTCCCATTCATTCACTAACCACATATGTCACTCATCTCACATTATTATCTATAAGCAACCAACCACATCAAGCATAAACACGTTTTCATGCATGCATAAATGATTAGGGTTACAACCCAATAATCTATATGAGCCATCTCTCATGGCCATATACCAAATAAATCAGTATTATCATAAGCCAACGCCTTTGGCTACATCAATATGACATATAACAAAAAGACCAAGTCCCTATACATGCCATACTCAAAATGATAAGTCTAACTATACCCAATTATCCAATTGATAGTGTGATCGAGTCTCCGACGTTCCACGATCCTTGAGCTAGCCTGGCTACACTATAAAAAAATGAAGGGAAAAAGGATAAGCTTTAAAGCCTAGTAAGTTCACATGCAAATAAAATGCAACTTAAACAAGCATTAGACATACATTTAACATAATGAACATAATCTTGATTTTATCAAATCTCTTAAACTTATTATTCATATACATATATATATATATATATATACATATTCTTACCACAAGTTCATCATGTCTCATGTCATTCTCATGAGTTCGATGTACATACCTATGCCACTTGCACATAATGATTTACTTTTTTTTCATCTTGATGCAATCATTAAGATTACTCATTGAGCTTCTCTAAAATTACCCGTTGAACATTCAGAATACTGTCAGATACATCGGAATCTTGCACCTAAGTGCCCCATATGTAGCCAATGCTACTTCATATCTCATATCACATGTTGCTCACTTTCGAGCTACTCACGGATCTGCTCATACAGGCTATCAGGTATCCGCAACACATGCTGGACTACCTCGCCATCAATAGTATGTACTAAACCAGTACCCGGACCGCCAAAACATGTGTTTCATATTCATGAACTCAGACCACAACTCATGAGTTCAAATCACATAAATCATGAACTTAGACCCCAAATTAATGAGTTCAGGTCATCTAATTCCTAGTGACATGTCACTTGTATCCTAAATTATTCCTAAGGTTCAAACGGGATTCTTCGATACCACATCTCTGTCAAACTTGTTCGTAATGTCGATTTCAATATCCATAGCACCAATAACATACTCATGAAATATTCAAAGCATAATTCATAATAAAAGTGTGAGCATGTAAACACATGATACAATATCATATTAAATATGTATATACTCACCATACATGCTATATTAAAGCATTAAAAGTATGGTACATGTTGCATTATTTGCAAATGAACTTACCTCGATACAAAATGATAGAAATAAGTCTAATCCTCGTAAACTTTTTTTCACCTCGATCAAGACCCGAATCACATTTTTCTTGATTTATAATGCCAAATTTAACTTTTTCAATACATACATTATTCACATCAACCCAAAAATCATACTTTGCTAAAATTACCATTTTACCCTTAACTTTTCACTTATTTAAAAATTGGTCCCTAGGCTCATAAAATGAAATGCATGCCTTTTCTTGGTTACCCAAGCCTAGCCAAACCCATACCATGCTCCTATCAGCCCATATTTTCCTTTATTTCACATTTTTGCTACTCATTTTTACACATTTTGCAAAAAGGTCCTTTTAGGGGTTTTCATGAAAAATCACTTAGTAAAAGATGTTAAACACACATCAAACTTTCATATTCTTCCATTAATCAACAAAATACAAACATGTCACACATGGGTCAAATTTCATACATGAACCCTAGCTCAAAATATGGCTAGAAATGGATAGATCATGCTTCAAGGATCTCAAAAATGAAAAGAACTCAAAAACGGGACTAGGATGCACTTACAATCAAACTTAATTATATTAACTAACTTAATTAAATAGCTAAGTTTATTCCAGTAGCTTAAAACATATAAAACAAAATGAAATAAAATCAAGCTCAATGAGCTACAATCAAGTCGAATTGAGCTCCACTAAGCAGGGTCGAGCTAGGTCAGCTTGCAAGAGGTTGCAAACTACACTTGGTGAGCTGGTCCAAGAGTGATCAATGAGTCCGGCCACTTCCTCTCCCCATGCCTGATCAATATAACTTGCAAGGGCTTTTCGGAACTTCTTAGAACGTGACCGAGTAATAGGACCTTCGGGTAGCTCTATGGGATCAGCAGTAGCTTCCCTAGCTAGGATCGTATCATCCCCCCTCTTCGAGGCGATTTGTGCCCAAATCGTCACCTACATCAAAAGGGGATAGATCAGCAACGTTATAGGTAGCACTTATAACGTACTCACCTGGTTAGTCCAACTTGTAAGCGTTTTTGTTGATCCTTTCCAAGACTTGAAAAGACCCGTCGCCTCTTGGCAAAAGTTTGGACCTCCTTTGAGTGGGGAACCTTTCTTTGCGCATATGAATCCAAACCCAGTCACCGGGTTCGAATAGCATTCGCTTACGTCATTTGTTCATCTTATGAGCATATTGATCGGTTCTCTTTTCAATGTTTTCCCTGACTCTTTGATGCAATTGTTTCACAAATTCTACCTTTTTCTTTCCATCTACATGCACCAATTGATTAAAGCCAAAGGCAATAAATCCAAAGGAGTTAAGGGATTGAAGCATTATACCACTTCAAAAGGTGAATGCTTGGTAGATGAATGCACTGAACGGGTGTAAGCAAATTCAATGTGTGGTAGACACTTCTCCCAAGACTTCAAAGTCTTTCTACTTTTGGCCCGCAGCAAGGTTGACAAGACCCGATTAACGACCTCTTTTTGGCCATCCGTTTGGGGATGGCACGTTGTTGAGAACAAAAGCTTGTTACCAAGCTTACCCCACAGGGTTCTCCAAAAGTGGCTAAGGAACTTAGCATCACGATTGGAATAGATGGTCCTCGGGACTCCATGCAACCGTACGATCTCCCTAAAAAACAAATTAGCAATGTTTAAGGCGTCATCAGTCTTGTTACATGCAATAAAATGAGTCATTTTAGAAAACCTATCTACTACAACAAATATAATATATTTGCCATTCTCTGTTCTAAGAAGGCCTAGAATGAAATCCATGGAGATATCCACCCAAGGTGCTTTCAGAATCGACAATGGAGTGTATAGACGGCGTGGCTTGATCTTTGATTTAGCCTTCTTGCAGGCTATGCAATGCTAACATATTTTAGCCACGTCTCATTTCATCTTCGGCCAATAAAAGTACTCTTGAAGTGTAGCCAAGTTTTTGGCTATGCCGAAGTGACCCATTAGACCTCCGCTATGTGCTTCATTGACTAGTACATCTCTAATCAATCCTTAGAGTATACAAAGCTTGTTCACTCGAAAAAGAAATCCATCTTGTCGAAAGTACCTAGCATGAGAACCTTGCACACACAACTTGTATACTTCACCAAAGTCAAAATCATTTTCATACAAATCTTTCAAATAAGAAAATCCAAGCAACTTAGCATCCAAATGGTTAATTGAAGGATAGCTACATGATAGAGCATTTGCAACAATATTTTTTTTTTACCTTTTTTATACATAATCACGTAAGGGAGAGATTTCAGAAACTCTACCCACTTAGCATGGCATTTGTTCAACTTGGTTTGACCCTTTAAGTGCTTCAAGGACTCATGGTCCGTATGTATGACAAATTCTTTTGGCCATAGGTAGTGTTGCCATGTCTCCAACGCACATATCAAGGCATACATCTCCTTGTCATAAGTAGGATATTTGAGTGTAGCCATGATCGTGATTTTTCCGTGATAAGTTTAATAAATTTATAATGAATTGTTCTTGAACTAACTATTATCACGACGTAGGCAAGTATACCTATCGAATAGTAGTATAGTTTTAGCAAGATCGGATTGTCAAACCCAAAGGACTAGGAGTACTAGTAATGACTGTCTTCTTATTATCTAGCCGAAGAAAAGAGATTTGTTTTAACTAACTAATTAATTAAACTAAAAACTTACAGAAAATAGAAGTTGGGAAATTACTTTTGGAGAAGCGATTGATTGAGAAAATACCTAAGGAAAAATCCATCTAGACTTTTACTTGTTATTCTGGCTCCGAACCGGACGATTTATTCATTTAACTTATTCCGTAGAAATCCCTACTGTATATTATTATCCCTCTCGAGACTAACAACATCTAATCCCTAGGTTGAATAATCGAGAGTTATCTCTAACTAACACCCTAAGGTTGCATTAACTCGATCTATGGATTCCCTTATTCGGTTTCACCTTAATCTGGCAAAATCTTGTCACCTATCTCTAGGCGCTCAATCAACTCCGCTTAATTATGACAAAGTTACTCCTAGTCAGGGTCTATTCCTCCTCCAACTAAGAGTAGTAACTTGAAGTGATATCCTGAAATACCAAAACAAGAATTAAGAACACATAATTAAGAACAAGTCAAATATTTATCATATGATTCAGAAATAATAACAAGGTTTCGTCATAGGTTTCATCCCCCTTAGGTATTTAGGGGTTTAGTTCATAACCAAATAATAAAACATCTCAGAATAATAATAAATACAAAACAATAAGAAAACCCAAAACTCCTGAAGGGGAAGTTGAGGAGAGATCTTTAGTCTTGATAATGGCTCCGACTTCTGAGATGGATCAATCGGCTTCCATGGAGTAATTCCTTACTCCCTATTCTCTGTCTCCCTTTTCTTCCTCTTCTGGGGTTTAGTTATAGGCTTTGGAGTGCCTAAGAACCCTCAAAAGTGGCCTTTTTCGAATTGGACTAAACTTGGGCTCGACAGGGACACGTTAGTGTGACACGCCCGTGTACGATAACTTCAGGCCGTGTTTGAGGTACACGGGCGTGTGCTATACCCGTGTGATTCGTGCTTCAATTCTTCCAAATTGACACGGCCGTGTGATCTACCCGTGTGAGGAGGTCCAGGCCGTGTTGATTTCGTGCTTTGGCCCATTTTCTCTGTTTTGGCCCGTTTCTCGTTCCTTTCGCTCTCCTATGCTTACCTGAGAATAAAACATGAAATTAAAGCATTAGGAGCATCGAATTCACCAAATCTAATGGGAAATCATTCTTAAAATACATTAAGCATGGGTTATAAATATGAATAAATTACAGTTTATCAAATACCCCCATACTTAAGCGTTTGCTTGTCCTCAAGCAAAATCCTCGAATCACAATTAAAATTTCCTTTTTCTCAACTTATAATTCCTATCAATATTATCTTAAACCATCTCATAAGTAATCATACATTGAGAATTCAACTAAAAGAACATTAGAGCTTCAAACATTCTGAATTGAGTATTTTAATCATGAAAAAATTAGGTATCTCCCCTCCCCTAAGTAGTTATAATTGATTTGGAACCTCACAGAGTTTAACATCCTCACTAAAGATTCACTCAAATCACTCGAAGTGTTTAAGGACAATGAAATTAGCACTCATTAGTCAATATGAAAAGTTATTACAATAGGCTTGCATAAAAATCAAATCTCCACCACTATAAATCGAGATGATACATCAATCCAAAGGTCTTTAAAGGGTTGTAACGAGGCTTAGTTAGGGGGTGTGGTCATAAGCTGAAAGAAAGGGTTAGAATTAAGATTGACTTGAAAAATTACTTAATTAGAAAAATATTTAATCATCACTTGTGTACAACAAAGCTTTCTTCTTTGACTACGGAATGAAACTTACAAGCAAAAGATAACTACTAATATGTATACATGGTTTTTTTTTTTTTTAAGAACAAGTCAAATAATCATAAATTAACTATTAATAACAAGACATAGTTAAGCAATTTATTCACATCAACTCTCAACAAAAATAGGGATCAAATTAATTTAGGGGATTTGAACAATAATGGGTTACGGGTTAATATTGAGGGTAGTACAAGGAATGGCTTGTTAGGCTCAAAGGGGTTTACTAAGTGTTAATCGTGGAGGTAGGTTTTTCATGGCATGAGTGGGTTAATCCTAAGTGCCTCTATCATCTTGATATATCAAATCAAATGGTATGGTCTTGACATGCATAATTAGGCAAGTTCTAGAATAACAATTCAATATTGGCACACTCAAAGCAATAATAAAAGTGAGCATGAAAGAATTAATAGATGCTCAAAAGGCTCAAAAATCTCACAAAAATTATGGCTTTTTTATGTTTAAATCGGTGGGATTCAATTCAAGATAATACCTAAATTTGGGGAAACAACCTAAAATTTTAAATTCTTAAAAATTAATTTATCATGCTTGATTTTCTAACGCCTTAAAGTTTAACAATCAATGCATGAATGCCTATGTTTTAATTCAAGATATATAAATCAAAATTATCAGTTAATCAAAATTCATCTTAAACATGATATGAGAGATTTACAAGAGGACAAAGCAATATTTAGGGATTTTCAGATAATGAAATGATTACCCCCCCACACTTAAGATGTACATTACCCTCAATGTACAAGGTTAGATATATAAGAAAATATAAGATCATAAGATAGGGAAAGAATTGAAACTTCCTGAGTACTGAAGGAATGTCCTAGTTTGGCGAAAGCGAGAATTGACAATAGAACTGGAGATAAGGCCTGATTCGGAGGAAGAAATAACCTGATCATAATCATAAAGGTGAGCTGCGTTTTAAGAATACGTGAATCTAAGAATAATAATAAAAATAAGGGCAATAGTTTGATTTTATTAGTGGCACGGTCGTCTCACACGCCCGTGTGGTTCGTGTCCAACCCATGTTTGTCGCGAGTTGAGAGCTCGTCACATGGTTTGATGACACGCCCATATGGTTTTATAATCGTAACGCACGACCGTGTGCGATGTGGCTTGCTTCTTCTACGCCCGTGTACCTATGCGCACGCCCATGTTGTTTTGGTAGGTTCGCCCACGGGTGTTAGGCACGGGCGTGTTGCACGCCCGTGCTAGCTTCTCATTTTGACCACAATTTTAAGGCACGGGCGTGTCGTACGCCTGTGTTGTTTTGGCAGGTTCATCCACGGCCCTGTCCCACGGCCGTGGCGGTTTATCATCGCCCATGTTTTGGGAAAATCTTGCCCTATTTCTATACGGTCTTACACACGCCCGTGTGCTTGGCCGTGTCCCTGTGATAAACTTGTTTTCAAGAGCTCTGTTAGTCATGGTAGGTGTTAAACACTAAAATTTAAAGAAGTTAGTGTAATTAGTGCTCGGGTTGCCTTCCGAGAAGCGCTTATTTATAGTCTAAGCTCGACTTACCTCTCTGTTGAATGGTCAAGGACGTTTAAAGAGTTCGTACTCCTCATTCCTGCTATCATTCTTATCAAAATAAAGCTTTAGTCGGGAATTGTTTACCTTAAAAGTGCCGAACTTGGGATGACTTACCTCCACTGTACCAAATGGGAAAATACTAAGACCGTAAGAGGGGTTTCTTCATCCAGGTTAGGAGTGACAATGTGAGGGTCTGTAGCATCTAATAAGACTTGATCTCCAACCTTAAGTTGATTTGAAGAGGTATCGAGCTTGTTTTGGCGTAGTTTCAGTTTATCGGGTGTTCTCGGTTTATGTGCTCGCCATTCGTCTAGCTCATCTATCTGTAGCCTTCGTTCTTCATGAATGGGTCATCTATTGTTGTTGGAACATGGCTCGTGTACTTCTTTCAAACTTAATTTTTGCACAGTGGATTATGTCATATTATCAGTTTTAGTAGGATGGTGTGGATCATTACCTTCCATGTTCGATGTGATGCTAGAATTACGAGCTTGAAGGGAGATCGTTTCGTCTCCCACGCGAAGTGTAAGTTCACCTGTGCCAACATTAATAATTATTTTAGCAGTTGCTAAAAAGGAACTCCCTAAAATCAAAGGGGTGTTGGTCTCCTCTTCTATGTCTAAAACTACGAAATCAACGGGAAATATGAATTTATCCACTTTCACTAGTACATCTCCAATGATACCCCTAGGAAATCTTATAGTTTTTTTTTCCAATTGAATGCTCATCCTAGTTTGTTTAGGTTTCCCAAGACCTAGTTGCTTAAACATTTTGTAAGGCATGACATTGATACTTGCCCCTAAATCAGCTAATGCATTATTCACATCTAAACTACCAATTAAGCAAGGAATTGTAAAACTCCCTGGATCTTTCAAGTTGTTGGGTAGCTTATTCTGTAGAATAGCTGAGCAAACTGCGTTTAGCTCCACATGCGATGCTTCGTCCAAATTCCGCTTGTTTGCTAAAAGCTCTCTTAAAAATTTCATTGCATTTGGCATTTGTGACAGAGCTTCAATAAACGGTAAGTTGATATGTAATTTTTTCAAAAGTTTAAGGAATTTACCGAATTGTTCATCTGAGCAGTCTTTTCTTATTGCGTTAGGGTATGGCAAATGAGGTTTGTATTCTATATTCACCGTTTTATTATGACTTACCTCACCATCACCTTTACTTTCCACATTTTATTGCCTTGGTTCTGGCTCAGTCTCAACGCATCCTTCTTGAGCATCAATTACATTGAGCTGTTTCCTTAGGTTCGGTTCAGTATTACTTGGCAAACTACCTTGTGGTCGTTCAAAAATTAATTTGGATAGCTGACCTATCTGAGTTTCGAGTCCTTGAATTGATGCTTGTTGATTTTTGAGTGCTGTCTTGGTATTCTAGAAACGAGTTTCTGACACCGAGATGAATTTGGATAGCATCTCCTCAAGGTTTGGCTTCTTTTCCTGTTGATAAGGTAGCTGTTGAAAACCCTGAGGATTCTGTGGCCTTTGATTTCCTTGACCGCCCCAAGAGAAATTTGGGTGGTTCTTCCAACCTGCATTATAAGTATTACTATATGGGTTATTTTGAGATCTAAAATTATTGTTACCTATATAGTTGACTTGTTCCTCTTTGGTTGTAGGATTGAATGGTGGGTATTCTGTAAGCACACCTCCTCCACTTGAAGCACACCTCATCATTGGATGTACCTGCATAGAACCAAGTAAACCATCAATTTAGTTGGCTTAGTCCTCATGACTTGCCACTGATAGTTATTCATTGAAATCTCTTTAATAAATTCAGAAGCCTCTTCAGGTGTTTTGTTATTGATGGTCCCACCAACAGCTGCATCAATCATTTGTCTTGTCGAAGGGTTCACACCGTTGTAGAATGTTTGAACTTGCAGCCATAGAGGTAATCCATGGTGTGGGCACCTTCACAAAAGGTCATTGTATCTCTCCCATGCATTGTAAAGTGTTTCTAAGTCCATCTATACAAAAGAAGATATATCATTACGCAACTTAGCTATTTTTGCCGGTGGAAAATATTTTAATAAAAAATTTTCGGTCATTTGTTCCCAAGTGGTAATGGACCCTCGTGGTAGTGAGTTCAACCATTGTTTAGCTTTATTCCTCAATGAAAAAGGGAATAACCAAAGGTAAATGGCATCATCAGAAACACCATTAATTTTGAAAGTGTCGCACAGTTCTAGGAAATTTGCCAAGTGAGTGTTGGGGTTCTCATCCTGCAAACCATCAAACTGAACAAATTGTTGTATCATCTGAATCGTGTTAGGTTTCAGTTCAAAATTATTTATAGCAATAGCAGGCCTAACTGTACTTGACTCTGTTCCTGTAAAATTAGGTTTAGCATAATCATACATAGTACGAGGAGCAGGATTCTGATTTGCTAATTCAGCGGGTATGGCTGGAGGTAGTGGATTGTCCTGATTTTCAGCCATCTCCACGGTTATAGTTGAGATATCGTCCTCTTGCTCTTCTTCTGTGTATCTTAAGCTACGCCTGATTTCTCATCGGTTTTCACGAGCTGTACGATCAATTTCCTCGTCAAAAAGCAATGGTCCTGATAGGTTTCTTCTAGTCATAAACTACAAGAACCTGCCAGGAGAAAAAGAAAGAAAATTAATAAAATAAAAATTAAAGTTAAATTGCAAGAAAATAAATGGCTAAAATAATAAAAATTGAGCGTTCCTAATATCTTAGTCCCCGGAAACGGTGCCAAAAACTTGATCGTGACTTTCCCGTGATAAGTTTTATAAATTTATAATGAATCGTTCTTTAACTAACTATTAGCACGACGTAGGCAAGTATACCTATTAAACAGTAGTATAGCTTTAGCAAGACCGGATTGTCGAACCTAAAGGACTAGGAGTACTAGTAATGACTGTCTTCTTATTATCTAGCCGAAGAAAAGATATTTGTTTTAACTAACTAGTTAATTAAACTAAGAACTTGCAGAAAATAGAAGTTGGGAAATTACTTTTGGAGAAGTGATTGATTGAGACAATACCTAATGTAAAATCCACCTAGACTTTTACTTATTATTCTAGCTCCGAACTGGACGATTTATTCATTTAACTTATTCCGTAGAAATCCCTACTGTATATTATTATCCTTCTCGAGACTAACAACATCTAATCCCTAGGTTGAATAATCGAGAGTTATCTCTAACTAACACCCTAAGGTTGCATTAACTCGATCTATGGATTCCCTTATTCGGTTTCACCTTAATCTGGCAAAATCTTGTCACCTATCTCTAGGCGCTCAATCAACTCCGCTTAATTATGACAAAGTTACTCCTAGTCAGGGTCTATTCCTCCTCCAACTAAGAGTAGTAACTTGAAGTGATATCCTGAAATACCAAAACAAGAATTAAGAACACATAATTAAGAACAAGTCAAATATTTATCATACGATTCAGAAATAATAACAAGGTTTCGTCATAGGTTTCATCCCCCTTAGGTATTTAGGGGTTTAGTTCATAACCAAATAATAAAACATCTCAGAATAATAATAAATACAAAACAATAAGAAAACCCAAAACTCCTGAAGGGGAAGTTGAGGAGAGATCTTTAGTCTTGATAATGGCTCCGACTTCTGAGATGGATCAATCGGCTTCCATGGAGTAATTCCTTACTCCCTATTCTCTGTCTCCCTTTTCTTCCTCTTCTGGGGTGTATTTATAGGCTTTGGAGTGCCTAAGAACCCTCAAAAGTGGCCTTTTCCGAATTGGACTAAACTTGGGCTCGACAGGGACACGCTAGTGTGACACGCCCGTGTACGATAACTTCAGGCCGTGTTCGAGGTACACGGGCGTGTTATACCAGTGTGAGTCGTGCTTCGATTCTGCCAAATTGACACAGCCGTGTGATCTGCCCCATGTGAGGAGGTCCAGGCCGTGTTGATTTCGTGCTTTGGCCCATTTTCTCTGTTTTTGGCCCGTTTCTCGTTCCTTTCGCTCTTCTATGCTTACCTGAGAATAAAACATGAAATTAAGGCATTAGGAGCATCGAATTCACCAAATCTAAGGAGAAATCATTCATAAAATGCGTTAAGCATGGGTTATAAATATGTATAAATTACGGTTTATCAAGCCCCGTTGAGTTTCTCGCTGAAGTAGGCAATGAGTCAACCATCTTGCATGAAGACCTCCCTGATTCCTATCCTTGAAGCATCACACTCCACTTTGAAAGTCTTGTTAAAATCAGGTAAACATAACAAAGGAGCGTTAGTCAAACATTCTTTAATTTTATTAAATGCAATTTCTTGTTCATCAGTCCAATGAAAAAGAGAGTTTTTCTTGATAATACCCATCAAGAGAGCAGCTAAGGTGCTAAAGTTTGGCACAAACCTCCTATAGAAGCTTGCAAGTCCATGAAAGCTTCTAACTTGACTGATGTTAGCGGGATGCCACCATTCTTGAATCACTTTAACCTTCTTTTAATCCACTTCAAGGCCACCTGTACTCACAAAAAACCCTAAGAACACAACTTTGTCAGTACAAAAAGAACATTTATTAAGGTTAGCATAAAGTACTTTTATTAAGGTTAGCATAAAGTACTTACTTTTGTAAAACTTCCAAAATAGCACACTAATGTTCAATATGATCAGCCAATGATTTGCTATAAATTAAAAATTCATCAAAGTATTCTACACAAAACCTACCAATGAAAGAACGTAAGACGTGATTCATCAAATGCATACTCGGGGCATTTGTGAGGGCGAATGGCATCACTAACCACTCATACAAACTGTATTTCATTTTGAACACCGTCTTCCATTCGTCTCCCTCTCGTATGTGTATTTGATGATATCCGCTCTTCAAATCTATCTTGGATAAGAGTTTGACACCACTAAGTTCATCTAACATGTCATCGAGCCTAGGTATAGGATGTCTATACTTAACGGTAATTTAATTAATGGCTCGGCAATCTACACACATTCTCCACGAGCCATCCTTTTTGGGCACTAACAAAACAAGCACCGCACATGGGCTTAAACTTTCTCGTATATAGCCCTTCTCCATCAAATTAGCTACTTAATGTTGCAACTCCTTAGTCTCCTCAAGGTTGCTTCGATATGCTGGACAATTCGAAATTGTAGCTCCAGGCACAAAATCTATTTGGTGTTCTATGCCTCGAAGGGGAGGCAATCCACTCGGTATCTCCTCTGAAAATACGTCCTTGAATTCTTGAAGCAAGGACACAACAGAAGAAGGCAATGTTTTGTCAAAATTGTTAGATTCAAAAAGACATTCTTTGTACATAAGTACAAGAATTGGCTGGCGCATCAACAATGATTTCCTCACTTCTCTTTTTCTTGCAAAAACACTCATTTTACCACTCTAGTTTTGTTTTTGCTTTTCTTTTTCAACTCGTATTTTTTCCTCATTTTTCTCACTCTTTCCTTTCTTCTTCTTAACTCTTTTTTCTTTTTCTTTTTCATTCTTTTTTCTTGCTCTTTTTTTTTGGCTTTTTCTACAGACTCTTTCAATTTTAGTTGGTCTTGGTACACTTGTTTCGGGGTGAGGGGTGCTAGGGTTACATTTTTGCCTAGGTGTTTGAATGTGAAATAGTTTGTATATCTATCGTGGATTACACGCCTATTGAACTGCCATGGACACCCTAAAAGGATATGTCCCGCGTGCATTGGCACAACGTCGCACACTACCTTGTCTTGACACTTTCTGATAAAAAATGCTACAACATCTTGTTTTGTCACTCTGAGCTTGCCTCTGTCGTTTAGCCATTGTAGCTTATACGGATTTGGGTGTTTGGTCGTGGTTAAACCAAGCTTTTCCACTAGTATGCTACTTGCAACATTGGTACAACTCCCTCTATCGATGATTATGCTACATACCTTACCTTAGATATGGCATCGAGTGTGGAAAATGTTCTCCTTTGTTGCTCAGTTTTAGCACTTTGGATGTTGAGACTTCTTTTTACCACAAGGATTTCTCTTTCAACCGGGTACTCCAAATCTTCTTCTTCATCTGTAGGAATTTCAGGATCATTTTTGTTTTCTTCCTCGGATTCGATCTTGCCATTGGCCCTTACCACCATGACTCATCTGTTGGGACATTGGCTGGCTATGTGTCCTCGTCCTTAACACTTGAAGAATTTGATATCTCTTGTACGATTTGGAATGGGTTTGTTTTTTTCTCACTCGTCTCACCAACGGGTTGATTAGATTTGGCCAGTACAATAGGCTCCTTTGTTCGAATAGGGGGTTTGTTGGCTCCTTGGCTCCATTTGTTGGTTGATGGACTAGAGTAAGATCACTAACTCCCTTTCGTTTGAGTTACTTTCCAACTTTGATGGCCATGTGAACCATGTCCATCACTTCGACATAGTGTTGCAATTCCACTATGTTGGCGATGTCACGGTTAAAACCCACAAGAAACCTGGCCATTTTCGCTTCTCGATCCTCCTCAATATTAGCTCAGATCATCACTATTTCCATTTCTTTGTAGTAATCCTCGACACTTCTATTGTCTTGGGTGATGCGATCTTGATCGCATCATGTTATGACTCAAATCGACGACACCAGGATTGGCCTAAATACAATGGCCCCAAGTGCAAAATGAAACTTAATTTCAGCTCAACGAGCTCAATCTTAGTTTTCCCCAGCTTATCTAGCTCACTCCTAGCTCATTGAGCTTGAATCTATCTCAGTTTTTTTACTTTGTACATTTTTTTTGAATTGCTGGAATAAATAATTAATTCAGCCATGGTTAATTTAGTTTGTTTAGTTTAAGATAATTATTGTGTAATAATTTAGACCACTTTAATATGAGCTTAATTATGTTTTAATCTGAACATTTTAATTAAGGTTTTAAATATGTCTTAGTTTAGTACATATTAAATAGGCGTTTTAATGTGTCTTAGCTTTAGACATCTTAATTATATATTTGAGTTCAGACCAATTAAATATGTTTAATTTGTGTTTAATTTGTCTTGTAGGAGTATGAATGGGTGGCATTAAGATGTTCACATTGGCGACTACTAGGAAGCTTCCTTTGGCTGTTCGTATGGCACAATTATGAGCTGACACCATCTCCCAAGAGCCATTTCAAGATTCAGCAAGGCATCAAGTGTTTCACACTTATTCTTTCAGCTGAATAATCATGTTCACACCTTGAGACTATTCGGTTATAGCAAAGGTGAATTGAGCTATTGTTTTCTCTTCCCAAGCTGCCTTTTCGTGCATATCAATAGCCCAAGTGTTTTCACACTTATTCAAATTGGCTGAAGGTTCTTTTCACACACATGACTAATCAGTTCTTAGCTTTCACACTCCATGGCTACTCATATTCAGCTGATTCATTTGCAAGTCCATTGAAGTGCCCAAGCTGCCCATTAAAGCTCATGACTATTCGGTAACCCAAGGTGCAGCTCCATTTCACCTCAATTAAAGCTAATCTAACCTTCGAGACTTCATGGGACGTTTTAGGAAGATGCCAAAAAGTTTCAACTTATTTAAGTTGATTAGAAGCTGTCCATTTAGTTTCAGTTATGTCCATTCGGCTAGCTAAGGCTTAGAGCCTATAAATAGTTGTTTTTGTAAATATTTGAAGGTTACAACTTTGACTCTTTTTATGAACATTATACCAATTGTGAGTTATTCAACTCCCTTTGTTCTTTTGTGACTCAATTGACTTATCAAGTTATTCTTGTGGCGTCAATCTGATTTATTCGAACTTATCACTCTAACGAGTGTGGCATTCAGCTTTATACCGATTGGTTCCTATCTCCATATAGATAGTGGGTCACGGTTTATCTATCTTTCTATCCACCTTAAGTGTTGTTTTAAGTTTTGGGTCAATAATGTCCTATAGTATTGGTTCACTCTTCAACCTTAAGCCTAAACCATTCCATCCGAGTTACCAACTTCAAAATATTCCCATTTTTGTTATTAATCGTACATTAGTTTTTACTATCTTTAAAATACTCGAACTTGTTTGTTTTAAACTTATATTTAGCCTATTTCAGCCTTAACTCTAAGTAGAACGATACTTCTCCATTTTAACGATCGAGCACATCTACGACTCGAATCACATCACCGAGGTGAGATCATATCATTTGGTAAGGCTTTGCAAACGTTGATAAAGGTCTCGGTGGTAGTAGGAAGGAATGAATCGCTTCCTCATGACAGCCTTTATTTCGGCTCAAGTTGAGATGGGTCTTTCACCGTTTCTTCTTCAGCTTGTCACAAGTTGATCCCACCATACTATGGCATAGTCTGAGAACTCTATGGCCGTGAGCTTCACTTTCTTGCTCTCTGAGTAATTATGACACTTGAAGACAATTTTAAGGTTGTCGTCTACTCGATCTCATTCTCTAAGGCCTTGATTTTGTTGGCTTTGTCGTCTTCCACTTTGAGTAGAACCTTGGTCACTCTCCAAGTCACTTGGATCGTAGAGATCGTCTCGTCTTCGCTCCTTTCTCAAATTTTGTAGAGCTCTTTCTTACTAACCTTGTTCTTTAACACGGTCCAAGCGCTCTTAGATGGGTTCGAGCTTTCCGTCAAACAGGTACTCCATTTCACGCATAAGAGCTTAGAGTGTAAAATCTGGTACTCCTCCACCAGCAGCAACATTTCTAACTGGTCGCATACCAACACTGTCTATTGGATTCCTTTTCAGACTCCTTGACATGGATTTTAAACACACAACAAATCTCACACTTCTCACAAAGAAATTTCACTCACTTAGGCTTTTTCTTACACTCTATTAGTCTCACCTCACTCTTGCCATTTTCCACTTAATTCATGTAACGCCCCAAAAA
Source organism: Gossypium anomalum (assembly GCA_025698475.1). Lineage (NCBI taxonomy): Eukaryota > Viridiplantae > Streptophyta > Magnoliopsida > Malvales > Malvaceae > Gossypium > Gossypium anomalum. The sequence goes on along the minus strand of CM046958.1, from coordinate 30,612,298 downwards.
TTTAGGTATTTATTTTTGTATGTTTGTTGCATAAATGTATGCTTGCTTCAATGGTTCAGTATCCTGAGGAGTGTTGGAGAGGTCTTGAGTTCAAGCTTTGGCTTGTAAAAAATTTTGGTTTTGGCTTGAATAAACCTTGTCTTCTGGTGGTAAGATTCTTAAATAAATATGGGAAGGATGTGTCACAAAAAGCTGGTTGGTTCAGGGGATAGAGGCATGTTACTGCTGCTAGTAGGTCTTGAGTTCGAGCCCTGTTGCGCACAAGGGTGTTCTTTTTACTACTATGTCATGTAAGAGATTGAGTGATAGTGGGATACTAATGCTCATGGGCAGTTGAGAGTGTTAGGGGAAGTGGGAAGAATGTAGCTGAATTCAAGGAGGGTTTTGGGGAAAGATTTTAGGAGAGAATAAGGAAGATGAGGTGTGAGGTAGCTGTCTGCCGAAAGTGGAACTCTTCTAGTGCCAAAATCAGTCATAGGCAAATAGTGTCAAAACTAGTTTGTGGTTGTTTTTTTCGGTTTCTGCCAAAGAATTCTCTTTTGTTTCCTTGCACTTCTTGGTAGAGGTCGAATATTGCTTGTTCATTCGGGTAATTGTTGCTTTGCTCTACAATTGTTGGTGCTTCCTTTTTCGACCATTTGGTTCCTCTTACAACTAACTTCTTTTCCTTCCTTTTGGTTCTTCCTTTCTTGACCGATTTCTCCTAACATATCTTTCCTTCTCAACACTTTTCTCTGGCTGAATATCTTGTCTCTTCTCCCCTTCTATTTCTTTTCTCTCTTTACCTTCCTATTTCATTTTGTGCATTGGCCTAATAGTGCCTGGTAAGTCTCTGTTATGTTTTTTCACCCTCGAATTTTATCTTCTTGCCCCTCATTCATGCTGCTCTTGCATTTTTAGAACTACTTGAGGAGTGAAGGGGTTTTCAAAGAATTGCTGAAGCATTCAAAACCTTGGGCTTATCACTCGACTAAAGGTAACTTAACCCTTAGATATTATATGGTGAACTTGGTGCATGATTGGTGTTATAAGGTGTTGGTTGAATGTCTTATTTTCCTATATCTAATTTAGTATTTTCTATAAGTCTGTTTTTGATTCAAGCCGTGTGTGAGTATGAAATCATCATTAATGGATTTCATTGGTAGTGCAGCTTCTTGTCAAGGAGGGTGTGGTCGACATTTGTCAATGGATTTAGTGGGCTAAATCACGCTCTTCAAGCAAGGCAAGTTTTGACTGTTGTTTTTGGGTTAAGAGTTAAAAAAAGAGAGATTAACTCTGTTGGCTAATGGAAAGCCTTGTATGAATATAGGTTTGACGCTCGTGGTCTATTAGCACTTTTCGCAAGCAAGGTGTGTAATCATACTATTATTAGCATAGATCAGCAAAAGTCAAAAATGTACGACTATTGACGCTACACGAGTGTACGCTCGCTCTTGTGGTAAGCCAAATGCACAAAACGTAGGCATTCGATCGAAGAGGCCACCATGAGCGATTTCATGGGCTTAAGTCAATTTTTTTGCCACGATGGGCCGAAATGGGCCATGTGGGCCCTACGAGCTCGTGGGCCCTGTACGAATAAACCACACATGCGTGTAGAGACTATTGGGCCGGCTGTGTAGTTACATGGCCAAGGCCATTAATTTGGGCTTATTTGGCCACACGAGCGTGTGGGCTCACATGGGCCGTATTATGGGCTTGGGCCCATATTCGTTGTTTAACTGTTAAGGTTGCACGGGTCGCACGAGAGGACTGTAGACCTACTGTTGGGTTGGTAAGTATACCTAGACCCTAATCTATGATATGGCTGTTACACCCCTATGAGCTAAATGACGGATATACCCCTATGTGATGTATGATTGTTGGAGCATGCCATTTTTATTGTATGTACATTTATATTATGTTGCATTGCATGGGGTGGGATATATAATATTGGAGGAAGTGTACTGAAAGGCTTCTAGAGTGTAGGGATGGGTGGGTCGATTTTATCCCCACATAGAGTGTAGGGCTAGACAGAGTGGAGTGCAGAGGAAGGTTCGGTAGGGTCTCTGTATGTATCTCTGATACTGTACTAAATTGGGCTTAGGCCCACACTGATACTACTATTGTAATGGGCTAAGGCCCACACTGATGTTGCTTCTGATATAGGCTTAAGCCTAGACTGTTTCCATAAACTCACCTTTTCTGCTTATCTGTGCAGGTAATCCTTAGGCGGCTTGGTGCTGCGAGGGACTTAGAGATGGCCACACCAGTGTTTATGTTCTCGTTTTTTATTCTTTGTAAAAGTAGTTTTATTTGGGTAAATTTTATGTAATAAGGCCGTTTTAAGTTTTTTATTTTTAATTGGGGATTTATTTAAATTGACTTATAATTGTTAGCAGTAGGACGCGAGTTTTCAAAAGGTAAATGATTTTCAACAACCATGCTATGTAACTTGTTTAAAAAGCTTCCACAACAAACAATGATTTAAAGTATAATAAACGATTTAGTATAAGACATGTTTTGCTAAACGAACCTGTAATATAACAAACAAAGAAAATAAGTTATCATCTCATAAAGATCACAAATAGGGTTTTAACATAAATAGACTTTTCTAATAGAACTACGCTTTTCAAAACTCACTCCAATGGGACATCACAGATTTGGCCATAACATCTAGGCCGGGTTTGGAGTGTTACATTTAGTGGTATCAGAGCTAGGTTATAAAACTCGGCTGTGGATTTGGGTTTTTTCTAAAAACGTAAATTTCAAAAGAATTGTTTCAAATGGTAGGAAAATATTTTATGGTGTTGTTTCCGAATATGTGGTCTACCGAGTCTCTGGCACCTATCCTATAAGTTCTCTAAAACTACTGTTTGATTTAATTGAAATACTAAGATTATTGTAGATAATGGACTGTACTGAGACTTTTGTTAGGGTAACCAAAAACTGTAGTAAGACTGCGAACTGTGAAAACAAAAAACTCTAAACTTTTGATACTGTTTTTCATAAAACGTCTGTTAATAAACACTGAAACTATAAAACTGATGCATAAAACTGTTAATACAGATAATACGCAAATCAATAATGAGCACTAGAGGTACTCTTGGAAGGGGTATAAGAGACCGCGGCGAAGGCCGTAGATGTACTCAAGCTGGGTTTTCGACATCGGGCCATATGCCTAACGTTGAGGCCAGAGAGGCACTGGCTTCACATGTGACTGAGACTGGGTTACACGATCGGGCAGCTGGAGACGATATACTGTCCCAAGCTATGCTGTAAATTTTAGAAAGGGTCATTGGGCCCAATACTGGTAATATGGGTCGTGGGTTGGTAATGGAATGACTCAAGTCTAATGGGGCTAAGATCTTTAGGGGTATCACTAGAGTCGCCCCTAATGTGGCTGAATATTGGATTGAGGCCACAAAGAGGATCATGGATGATCTCGACTGCACCCCAGAGCAGAAGCTGAAAGGTGTAGTGTCGTTGTTGAGAGATGAAGCCTATCAGTGGTGGCTTACAGTGAAAGAGGGTACTCAGCCTGAACAGTTGACTTGGGAGTTTTTCAAGAATGCGTTCCAAGAGAAATATGTGGGCGTTAGTTATGTAAATGCCCAGAGGAGAGAGTTTCTGAATCTGACCCAGGGGGATAAGTCGATAGCTGAATATTAGTCTGAGTTTCTGCGACTTAGCCGCTACACACATGGGATGGTGGCAACTGAATATGAGCGTTGTGTTCATTTCGAGGATGGCCTCAGAGATAATCTGCGGGTTTTGATAGCTCTACAAAGGGAGCAGGATTTTGTTGTATTAGTAGAGAAGGCGAAGATAGTTAAGGATGTGAAGCGCACTGAGCGCCAGAACCGTGAGAAGGATAAAGAAAGGAACAAGAGGGTTTGGGAGCCCTCAGGTTTAGCTATGGGGCCTAAAAAGAAAGCCAGATTTGATTGACCAACTAGAGTTGGGGCCCCTGTTGCTGTTACTGGATTGCAGCCTTGTGCTAATTGTGGGAAATAGCAAAGTGAGTGTTGGAAGAGGTTAGGGGCATGTTTGAGGCTCGAATCTATAAAGCACCATATCAGAGATTTTCCACGGAGGCCCGATCAGATGCAAGCTATTGGTATAGGTATTGTTCAGCCGCAGAGGGGTTTTCAGCAGCCATCGAGAGGCCGTGGTCAGGCCAGAGGTGGAATGGTATGGGCCGTGGTCGTGGAGTACCGGGTAGAGGTGTTGGTCATACTGAGGCAAGGCAGCCGGCACTGGTTTATGCTACACATCATTGAGAGGACGAAGATGCCCCAGATGTTATTACGGGTACGTTTTTTATTCATCATGTACCTTACACTATATTGATTGATGTTGGGTCTACGTACTTTTATATAGCATGCACTGTGTCTGAGACGTTGGGTGTGATGCTTGAAAACACTATGAGTGAGGTTACGGTATTAAGTACATTAGGGCAGTCAGTGAGAGTGAATTAACTGTTTAAGGAGGTACCTTTAGAGGTTCAAGGAAGAATCTTTTTGGCAAATTTAATGGAACTCTCTTTTGGGGAACTTGACTTGATACTGGGTATGGATTGGCCAGTTAAGCATCAGGTGAATTTGGATTATGCTGCTAAGCAGGTAGTACTGAAAACTGTAGAGGGTGACAAGATAGTTGTGATTGGGGAGCGTCGGAACTATCTCTCAAATGTGATTTCTGCACTTAAAGCTGAGAAGTTGGTTCGTAAGGGTTGTGAGGCGTACCAGTGATATGACATGACACGTCGCATGATGCATTGCATGGGGATGGGTTTATATATGATTGGAGAAAGTGTACTGTACTGGCAGCTCTGCTGAAAATCAATGATGGCTCTAAGCCTATTATACTGGCATCTCCACTACAAATACTGTTTAATGTCACAAACGGTGCTATATTTTTGGTGTGTAGGAATGGATGGGTTGATTTTATCCCCACATGGTCTGTAGGGCTGGACGGAGATGGAGTGTAGAGGCTGGATGGGTAGGACTTGCATAATGTTTACTTTTTTGCATTGTTTATCATTACTGCACTGTTTACTGTTACTGCAATGGGCCAAGGCCCAAACACATGACTGTTTATGTATTGAGATGGGCTAAAGCCCAAACTGATATTGTCTCTGTTACTGATATGGGCTTAGGCCTAGACTGTATTTGCTCACTGTGTATTTGACTGTTTGTTTATTAAGGGATTACAGACTGAGTTTTCGTAAACTCACCCTTCTGTTTAACTGTACAGGTAATCCCCAACCTTAGGCGGATCGGTACTGCGAGGGACTCGAAAGTGGCCATACAACCGTATTTACTATCAGATTGGCTTTGTTTTTACAAGTAGTTTAATTTGGGTATTTTTATATAATAAGGCCTCTCTGGATTTTATTTTTAATTTGGGGATTTATATTTGTTTTGCTTTAATACTACTAGCAGTAGGAAAAACATGTGGGTTTTCAAAAAGATAAATGCTTTTAAAAAATACCATGAATACGTAAACGATTTTAGAGCCACTGCAAGAAAATAATGTTTTACAAGTAAATGCTAGTATGCAACTATTTTAAAAAGCTTCCACTACTAACGAGATTTTGGAATTAATAACGTTTTAAAGTAAATACTTTTGATAGCGACGCAAGTTTTAAAATCATCTTTTAGATCACACAAAGAGGCTTAATAAAGATTGGGCTTTGCAAACGATATCATGCCTTACGAATAACACTTCAATGTGACATTGCCAGATTCGGCCATAATGTCCAAGCCGGGTTCGGGGGTGTTACACGAGCTAAGATTTTTATCGGTTCTTCACTATATGTCATACCATACTGAATCTCTACCTCTATCATAGAAATAACATGTGAAGGATTGATCGGCACCGTCGTAGCATAGATACATGAAAAACATTATGAATCCGATCAAGTTCTAGTGGTCAAGCTAACCGATATACGACCGGTCTAATTCTTTCTATGATCTCATATGGCCCGATGAACCATGGAATCAGTTTTCCTTTATGGCCAAATCGGAGAACTTTCTTCCAAGGTGACACTTTCAAGAATACTTTATCACCAACCTAAAATTCTATCTCTTTCCACTTTAAATCAATATAAGACTTTTGACAGTCTGAGGCTGCTTTCAAACTGTCTCTAATTATCGTTACCTTTTCTTCGGTCTCCCAGATCAAGTCAACTCCATGTACCTTTTTCTCATTTAACTTTGTCCAATACAATGGAGTTCTACATTTGCGACCATATAGAGCTTTATACGGCACCATTTTAATACTAGACTCATAACTATTATTGTAAGCAAATTCAATCAAAGGTAAGTATTTTTCCCAATTACCTCCAAATTCAAGTACACAACACTAAAGCATGTCTTCTAAAATCTGTATCACACATTTAGATTGTCCATCTGTTTAAGGATGGAATGATGTACTAAAGTGTAAACGAGTGCCCAAAGCTTCTTGCAACTTACTCCAAAATCGGGATGTAAACCGAGGATCTCTATCTAAAATAATGGAAATTGGCACTCCATGCAATCTTACAATTTCAAAAATATATAATTCAGCCAATCTATCTAGTGAAAAATCCGTACATACTGGAATAAAGTGTGCAGACTTTGTTAAACGATCGACAATTACCAAGACAACATCTTTCTTTTTCAGTGATAAAGGTAATCCTGTTACAAAGTCCATGGTAAATCTTTCCCATTTCCATTCTAGTATTGCAATTGGCTGCAATAATCCTGAAGGTACTTGGTGTTCAGCCTTCACTTGCTGACATATCAAACACTTCGATACAAATTCAGAAATATCTCATTTCATTCCTAGCCACCTGTACATCTTTTTCAGATCATTATACATTTTATTACTGTAACATCCCGATTTAGGGTCTAGTCAAAATAGTGGTTTCAAGACCACAAATCTAAAGTAGAAATAATTATTTTATTATTAATTTATGGTCCATGATATGAATGCATGTTTGTGTGAAAATTTCATGAAGAAATTTTATGTCTAAAGTGTCCAATTTGAAGTTAGGGACTAAATTGAATAAGTTGCAAAATACATGTTCTAGAAGCTTTGAGCATGAAATTGCATTGGATCATTAATTGGTGGTCTTTAAATAGAAATTTGACCAAGTTCTAAAATTTTGGACAAAAATGGGCATGAATAGAAAAATTTTGAAAGAAAAGTCGTAAGTGCATTTTTGTAATTTGGTTAATAAAAGAATAAAATGGGAAAAATCAAGTCAAAAATGGTGTCCATCTTCTCCAAGGGGTGCTGAAAATTCCATGCTCTCCATAGCTAGGGTTTTGAACATTTCAAGCTTGATTGTAAGTGCTCCCTAGCCCTATTTTTTATGTTCTTTCCATTTTTGAGGTCCTTAAAGCATGATCTATCCATTTCTAGCCATATTTTGAGCTAAGGTTCATGTATGAAACTTGACCCATGTGTGGCATGTTTGTATTTTGATGTTTAATGGAGGAATATGAAAGTTTTATGTGTGTTTAACATCTTTTACTAAGTGATTTTTAGTGAAAACACCTAAAAAGGAGTTATTTGTAAAAGATGAAGAAATTGGTAGTAGAAATGTGATTTAATGAGAAATATAGGCTTGGGTAACCAAGAACATACATGTATTTCATTTTACGAGCCTAAAGACCAATTTGTAAATGAGTGAAAAGTTAAGGGTAAAATGGTAATTTTACCAAAGTATGTGTTATAGGTCGATTTGACCAATGTATGTATTGAATAAGTTAATTTTGGCATTATAGATCAAGAAAAACATGATTCGGGTCTTGATCGAGGGAAAACCAAAGTTTACGAGGATTAGGCTCATTTTTACCGAGGTAAGTTCATTTGCAAATAATGCAACATGTACCATACTTTAAATGTTTTAATATTTCACGTATGGTAAGTGTATACATATTTAATATGATATTGTATCATGCGTTTATTACCTAATTGTTATCATGAAATATGCTTTGATTATTCCATGATTAAGTGATAGGTACTATGAGTATTGAAATCGACATTACGAGCAAGTTTGATAGAGATATGTATCGAAGAATCCCGTTTGAATCTTAGGAATAGTTAGGGATACAAGTGACATGTCACTAGGAACTATGTGATCTGAACTCATTGAGTTGTGTCTGAATTCACGATATATGTGACATCCAAACTCATTGAATTGTGGTCTAAGTTCGTGATATATATATATATAAGACTCATGTTTTGCCGTTCGGGTACTGGTCTCATATATTCTACTAGTGGAGGGGTAGTCCAGCATGTGTTGTGGATACCTAGTAGCCTATATGAGTAGACCCGTGAGTAGCTCAAAAACGAGCAACATGTGATGTGGGGTAGCATTGGCTACATATGAAGCACTTAGGTGCGAGATTCCAATGTATCCGATAGTATTCTGAGTGTTTAATGGGTAGTTCTAAAGGAAGTTCAATGAGTAATCTTGATGATTACGTCGAAAACGAGAAAGTAAGTTATTATGTGCAAGTGGGCACATGTATGTACATCGAACTCATGAGAATAACATGAGATATGATAAACGTGTGGTATGAATATATATGGATAGATGTATATGAAGAATAAGTTTAAGATATTGGATAAAATGAAAGATTGTGTTCATTATGTTAAATGTATGACTAATGTTGTTTTAAGCTACACTTTATTTGCATATGAACTTACTAAGCTTTAAAGCTTACCTTCTTTTCCTTTCCTTTTTTTATAGTGTCACCAAGCTAACTCGGGGATCGTGGAACGTCGGAGATTCGATCACACTATCAATTGGATTGGGTATAGTTAGACTTATCATTTTGAGTATGGCATGTATAGGGACTTGGTCTATTTGTTATGTGTCATATTGATTAGCCAAATGTGTTGGCTCATAATGGTATTGTGACTATTTTGTATATGGCCATGAGAGGTGGCTCATATTGATTATTTGGGTTGTAACCCTAATTATTTATGCATACATACAAATGTGTTTATGCTTGATGTGGTTCTATGCTTGTGAATGATATGTGAGATGATTGGTATATGTATTTAAGGAATAAATGGGGACTAATAGGCATGACCATAATTATAGTGTAATTGAGTAACTTGAAAGAAGAATTATAAAGATGAATAAATATGAAATTGGTGTGGGATGCCCTATAGTAGCATGATGATTGGAGTATGTGATATGTCTACATTATAAGGTCATGGAATAACCATGAATGTGTTTGCTTGTGAAATTAATTGTGCTATGTTGCATGCTATGAAGTAGGATTGAGTATGTGAATGTTTAAGGGTGACAATTGGCTTGGAAAATAACCCATAAATTGTCCACACGGGTAGATACAGGGCACACACGGTCTGCCCCATGGGCATGTGATCCAGCCGTGTGTCCCCTGCATCCTAATTATGCAAGTCAGTATGCCCAGTAGTAAACACACGGGTAGAGACACAGCTATGTGTCTCAACCGTGTAAAAGACACGGCCTTAGGACATGGGTGTGTGCCCAGACCGTGTGAGGTCTGCACTTAATTTTTAAAATTTAATTCGACACACGACCTAAGTACACGGGCATGTGACTTGGCCGTGTGACCTTATTTAGTTGATGACGTCATAGTCAGAGAGTTACACGGGCTGAGGACACAGGCATGTCCCAAGCCACACAGATGTATGTGACCACACGGCCTACCCATACGGGCGTGTGACTCTTCAAAACATGAAAATTTTCTAAGAAATCCCGAAGTTTTGAAAGTTCTCAGTTTAGTCTTGAACCGCTCCCGATGTATGTTTTGAGCCTCGTAGGCTCTTATAAGGGACAATTTGTAAGAGAATGAAAAGTTTTGAATTGTGTTGAAATTTTATGGCGCGATTTTGTATGAATATGTATGTTTAAGTCCAGTAATGCCTCGTACTCTGTTTCAGCGTTGAATACGGATAAGGGGTGTTACAATTACTACCAGGATGTATAGACATGTTACCGTTATGAGCTTCATTCAGAATCTTCCGTACTAGTTCTGAACCTTTCGATACACATACTCTACCTCTAAATACCAAACAACCACCAGCCCCTATATGAAATTCTGAGTCAGGAGTTGATTCACTCTGTATACGTTTTGCTTGCAACTTACTATCATTTTTCTGAGCTTCAGAGATTTGTTGCAAAAACGTTGGTCTAGCTTTTAACTCAACTATGATTGAACCATCATCAAATAGGGACAATTGAGTATTCATTGCTCACAAAGTATACAGAGAGTTTCTGTTCACTACATTTACTTTTCCCGGATGATAATCAATAACAAGATCATAATCTTTCAGTAATTCAAGCCATCTACGCTGTCTCAAATTCAAATCTTTTTATGACATCAAATATTTCAGACTTTTATGATCAGTGAATATGTGACATTTTTCACCAAATAAGTAATGCCGCCAGATTTTCAATGTAAACACAATGGCTGCCAATTCAAGATCATGTACCGGGTAATTTGTCTCATGCAGTTTTAGCTGCCTAGATGCATAAGCCACTACTTTACCATATTGCATCAATACACATCCTAAACCATTCAATGAGGCATCACTGTAAACTATAAATTCCTTACCCGATTCAGGTTGGACTAATACGGACGCTTCCGTTAATAAAGCTTTCAATCTATCAAAACTCTACTAGCACTTATCAGTCCACTCGAATTTCACTTATTTCTGCAACAATCGAGTCATCGGAGAAGCTACCATTGAAAACCCTTTAACAAATCTCCAATAATATCTTGATAGTCTTAAAAAACTTTTAACTTCTGAAACATTCTTCGGTGGCTTCCAACTTACAATAGCTGAAATTTTGTTCGGATCCACCCGAATACCCTCTACAAATGCAACATGTCCAAGGAAACTAGCTTCTCGTAGCCAGAATTCACATTTACTAAATTTAGCATACAGCTGTTTCTCATGTAGAGTTTGCAATACAGTTCTCAAATGCTCAGCATGCTCATTCACATCCTGAGAGTAAACCAAAATATCATCAATAAAAACAACCACAAACCTATCCAGGTATGGTCTAAAAATTCTGTTCATTAAATCCATAAACACCGCCGGGGCATTTGTTAATCCGAATGGCATCACCAAAAACTTATAATGCCCGTATCTGGTTCTGAAAGCTCTCTTCGGCACATCTGAATCTTTTACTCATAGCTGATAGTAAACAGATCGTAGATCAATTTTTGAAAATACAGTGGCACCTTTTAATTGATCAAACAAGTCATCTATATGAGGCAACGGGTACTCATTCTTTACAGTAACTTTATTAAACTATCTTTAATCAATACATAATCTCAATGATCCATCTTTCTTCCTTACAAATAATACTGGTGCACCGCATGGTGAAAAGCTAGGTCGGGCAAGTCCTCTATCAATCAACTGTTGCAACTGTACCTTCAGCTCTTTCAATTCAGTAGGAGCCATTCTATATGGTGTTATAGATCTCGGTGTCGTCCTTAGCACAAGGTCTATAAAAAATTCCACCTTTCTAGCTGGAGGTAAACCAGGTAGTTCTTCTAGAAATACCCCAGAAAACTCACAAACAATCGATACTGACTGGATTTTTAACTCTTATACTTTGGTATCCAATACAATAGCAAGATAAGCCTCATACCCCTTATTAATATATCTCTGTGCTGATATTTGTTGAAATCACATTAGACAACCCATCCAGTTTCTCAAATTCAACCCGGAGTAACTCACCATTCTGACACTTCAATTCAATGTATTTATGCTTACAATTTACCACTGCATCATGTTGGGTTAACCAATCCATTCCTAATATTACATCAAATTCATCAAAGGGTAACAACATCAAATTAGCCAAAAAATAATAACCCTCTATCATCAATAGGCAATTTTTACAAATTTTATCCACCATAACATACTGACCCAAGGGGTTTGAAACTTTAACCATAAATTCAATGAATTCAATAATCATATTTTTGACAGACACAAATTTTGTGTATATATATGAGTACGTGGAACCAGGATGAATCGAAGTAATAATATCAGTATCAAGTAGAGAGTACGAACCAGTGATAACATCTGGTGTCGAAGCATCTTCCCTTGTACGTATTGCATATGTTCTTGCTGGAGCCAGAGCCTCGAATTTAGCTGTTGAATTTTTCGCAGCACTACGACTACCACCGATATTTCCAGAATACCATGGTGGTCTACCCCTCGATATAGGATTACTCGGCTTTGAGGTCTGTTGAATGTCTTTCTTAACCCTTTCTAGGCAATCTTTAAGAAAATGGTCGAGAGAACCACACTTAAAGTAAGCCTTACTTTTCATCCGACATTCTTCGAAATGCAATTTATTACAAACATTGCATCGTGGTTTGGGGTTTCCAACACTCCCAACACTGGTTGTTAAAGGAGACGAAGACCTCGAGTTGGTGCGTTTAGAACTTCGTTCCTTTCTCGAATATTCCCTTGATGTAGCAAAATGCTCATGATAATTCTTTGATTTCTTTGAAGCAAATGATTGCATCTTGTTCATAAATCTTTTTCTCGTAACCCAAGCTTCCCTTTCAGCTTGCCACTTTTCTTTGCTTAATTCCTCGGCCTTGTGTGATTGTTCAGCCAACACCACAAATTCTCTTAATTCCAGAATTCCAATTAACAGCTTGATATCTTCGTTTAGCCCTTCTTGAAATTGTTTGCACATTTCAGCTTCAGTCTGAACCCATTCACTAGCATACTTGCTCAATCTAACAAATTTCTCGTTCATACTCGGACACTGTCATATTTCCCTATTTGAGCTCTAGAAATTCCTTCTTTTTCTGGTCTAGAAATCTCTGCTAATATACTTCTTTTTAAACTTCGTTTGGAAAAATTCCCATGTAATATTTTCCCTTAGTACCACAGAAGATATGGTTTTCCACCAATGGTAGGCTGTGTCTTTCAACAAAGATACCGCACATTTCAGACATTCGGCTGGTGTACATGATAACTCATCTAGAACCCGAATAGTATTTTTCAGTAAAACTCAGCCCTCTTTGGATCGTCATCAGTCGTAGCCCTAAATTCTTCAGCCCCATGTTTTCTGATTTTATCTACTAGAGCCTTACCATTTCTAACAGGTCTAGCATCTTATGGCATTTCATCATGTTGTGAAGCAGGTGGGGGAGGTCGTTGAACAGCAGGGTTTGTTGTCATATATTCACTAAACCATTCATCCATCAATTCAAAGAAGGTTGCTTTTACCGCCTCATTTTGGCCCTCATATACAGGCCTTCTACTACCACTAGATGCAGCTCGTTAAACGGAAGCTTGAGCAGCGCTCTCAGCTTCCTCAGTCTCGGCTCTAGCTTGGTTAGAAGACATTATGTAACAGCCCGTTTTTATTCAGATCAGAATAGTAGTTTTGGAACCACAAATCTGAGGTCAAAATAATTATTTTGTTTTAATGTTTACAATATGATATTATGTTGGTGTGAAAATTTCGTTAAGAAATTTTATCGTTTAATGGGTCAATTTGATAAAAAGGACTAAATCGCGTAAAGTGTAAAACTTGAGTTCTAATAGATAAAGGTGTTTAATAGCTATGGAACTTTAAAATGGAGGTCTTTATGTTGTAATTAGACCATTAAAATCATGAGTGGACATATGGACATATATTAAGGTGTTTTAAATAGTTTTATATAAGGTTAATAAAATAATTTGCTAAATAAAGATTAATTAATTAAAACAAAAGAAAAATTTTGTCCATACATCTTTCTCCCAACCAAAAATAAGAAAGAAAAGAAGCCATTGATGAAATTTGAAGGTTCGACTATGCATGCTTTAATTGTAAGTGATTTTTGACTCTATTTTTAGTGATTTTTATGTTTTTGAGTTCGTTGTAGCTCAATCTGTCTAGCTCCTACCTTCGATTTCAAAACTATTAACATTTGTGAGAGTTTCCATTGATGTATATATGTGTTCTTTGATGTTTGATGATGAACTATGAATATTTGTTATGAATTATACAAGTTTTGTTAAGTGATTTTTAGTAAAAATGCAAAAAAGGGGATTAAATTGAGAAAAGTGTAAAGTTAGTGGTTAAATGTGTGAATAAATGAAAAATATGGACTGAGGGGCATTATGGTAAATCAGCTAGCATGGGTCTATTGTGAATTTCATTAATTTGTGATTTTGTGAAATAAGGACTCAATTATAAAAATGTGAAAGTTTAGGGGAAAATGTGTAAAATAGCCCTAATGTGTGTTTTGGACTAAATTGATTAAATAATTGATTAAATAAGTTGATTTTAATTACTTATAGATCAAGAAAAGAGGAATTCAGAATTAGATCGGGGAAAAAGCAAAATAATTGAATAATCAGTCCGTTCCTTTATTTTCGTATACAAGGTAAGTTCGTATAATTGAACTTAAATGTGTGCCTATTTATTTGATGAATGAAATTGAGATAGTATTTATTATAATAGATAAATGTGGAGATATTAAACATAATGTATGGTTAAAGTAAACGAGATGCTGGATAAGGCCATAGCTGGGCTATGGCAAATCAGATAATAAGACCATAACCGGGTTATGGCATGTGAATGTAAGACCACGGTAGGGCCTTGGCAACGAATTTGTAAGACCATAGTTAGACTATGGCATCGGAAAATTGAATTATTGCATCGTAAGCATTTGTAAGCTCAAAGTGATTTGGCAAGAGAGTTGGTGATAAATAGATATGTATCGGTACAGGTATGTACTAAAAACTATACATGTAACGAGATAGAAGAAGTTGAGGACTTATGAGTTACGATATGGTTAAACTTTATGTTAGCTCATTGATGGATGCTTTAAATGTTAATTATGTTATCCATTTTGAAATGTTAATAAATGTTGTGATTATTTCATATTTATATACGAATTTACTAAGCTTTATAGCTTACTTTGTTTAATTTTCAATGTTTTATAGTTTTACGTAGCTAGCTCGGATCCGTGGATCATCAAAGACTTCATCGCACTATCAGACATCTATTGGGTACTTTTGAGTTATGTAAATATGGTATATGGCATGTATAGGCTTGTGTCATTTTAGTATGTTTGATGGACATGTATTTAGCCATTTGAGTTGGCATAAGATGATGAACTTGATGATGTTTATATATGTGCAAATGGTTCTATTTTGAGTTGGGTAATTGACTTATATTGTGTGATTGAGGTTGGTAATTTGGGAAGTTACATGCTTGTGAATTGGTGCTTGATAATGTATGTTTGGAATGGTTTAACTAAATGAAATATATATGTGAATTATGTATAGTAAGGCAAGTTGAATTAATAGGTATTTGAATAGGTAAATGGCATTGAATTGAGTATTGAATTGGTTGAAATGGATATAGTATGATTATGTATTGGTTGATGAATTTTGGCTGCATATTTGTGTCTTAAAATGGTACCAATTGATCTTGTATAGGTATGTGCAAAATGGGTGGCAAAATGGCTTGGTAAATGGCTTATTTTTGTCCACACGGGCAGAGACACAGGCGTGTGTCTCAGCCATGTGTGACACACGGTTATGTTGCACGGCCGTGTGTCCCTTGGTGTTGAAATTGAATTGAAGTCAGTATGCTTCACACGGTCTCACACATGGGCGTGTGACTGGCCATGTGGTACAAGTCAGTTTACCCCTTAATTGGCACACAGCCTAGCACACGGGCGTGTGACTTGGCCGTGTTGCATAAATCAGTATACCTCCAGTTTTCACACGGCCTGGCACATGGGTGTGTCCTCGACCGTGTGATACAAGTTAGTATGTATGCCCTGTTTCCACACGGCTTGAGACATGGGCGTGTTTGGAGCCGTGTGAGGCACACGGCCTGTTCACATGGGCGTGTGACCCTTGTATGACTGAAATTTTTCTAAGTTTCCAAAAATTTTCATAAGTTATCGGTTTAGTCCCGAACCGCTCCCAAAGCATGTTTAAGGCCTCGTAGGCTCGTATAAGGGATAAATAGATTGAATTTGAATGATGATTGTATGAAATGAATGAATGTAAGAGAAAACTATGTTTATATGTATTGTAAGTCCAGTAATGGTCTGAAACTCTATTTCGGCGTTGAATACGGGTGATGGGTGTTACACATTACTATATGAAAATACATTTAAAAGTGGTCAGGAGATATCACACTATCATAATTTATATAATGGCATGTATAGCTAGACTCATACTTGCTACGTTAGTTCGAGAATCGGCTAAACTGTAGCTCTGATACCATTAAATGTAACACCCTAAACCCAGTCTGGACATTATGATCAAATCTGATGGGGTCACATTGAAGTGTTTTTCGTAAATTGTACTTTCGTTGAGAAATCCATTTCATACTAAAACTCTTAGTGATTTTAACGAAAATCTAGGAAGTCTCGTTCATTGTTAAAACTCAAGTCATTTAGCAAAAGGTTACTCCTGTTAATTTGTTATTTCGTCTTTAAACCTTGTTCATTGCAGAAGCTTTTAAAAATATGTTGCGTAAACGTGGTGTTTTGGAAAAATCATATATCTTTTTGAAAACCCGCAGCCTACAACTAATCGATATGATTCAAAATAAATAAAATCCCAAGTTAAAGGTTAAAACTTAAAGAGGCATTATTACAGAAAAATATACCCAAATCAAAGTACTTATAATTTAAAAGTCAAAAATAGAAACATGCGCGGTTGTGTGGCCACCTCCGAGTCTCTCCCAGCACCGATCCGTCTAAGATTGGGGATTACCTGCACAAATGAACAGAAAGGGTGAGTTTATGAAAACTCAGTGTGTAATCCCTTAATGAGTATGATCATCATACAAGATGCGCATATCTGATGCAGGCCTAAGCCCGTTCCAATAATGATTGATTTTGATTAGGGCCTTAGCCCATTCTGATGATCGATGATCGGTGTGGGCCTTAGCCTATTTCGAGAATGATATGAGATATGCAATCAGAAATCCTACCCATCCATCCTCTACACTCTATTCCGTCCAGCCCTACACTCCATGTGGGGATAAAATCAACCTACCCATCCCTACACTCTAAAATATATAGCACCAGTTATGGACTAAACATGATATTGCAACAGAGTCGCCAATCTGATACATTTCCTCCAAATATATTAAACCCATCCCCATGCAATATGTCATGTCATAATATCATACATGTATGCAAAAATGTCACGCTCGATTATAGTTATACATATCATAGGGGCATATCAGTCATTTTACCTCATAGGGGTATAACATTCATTTCATCAAATTGGAGTCTAGGTATACTTACCGACCCAACAGTAGGTCCACAGTTATCTCAGGCGACCAATGTAACCTTAGTAGTCAAGTAGTGAGAATAGGCCTTCATAATGCGGGCCCATGCCCGTGTGGCCCACAAAGCCCAAAAAGATGGCCTTTGTTATGTGAGTTACACAGCCTGGCCCAATATTTTCCGCACGTCCATGTGGTTTACCCGTATAAGGCCCACAAGTCTGTAGGGCCTACACAGCCCATGTTGGCCCAACGTGGCCCAAAACGGCCTAAGCCCATGAAATCGCTCATGGTGGCCTCTACGATCAATCGTCGATATCTATGCGTCCAGATTACCACACGAGCAAGTGCATGCCTATGTGGTATCAATGGTCACATTTTTTGGCTTTTACCGATTAACGATTTGAACAGTGTTTACACACCTGTTTGTGAAAACGTACGAATAGTGCACGAGCACCAAACCTACATCAATCAAGGTATTCTATTAGCCGTTTGACAATAGGGTTAACAACCTCCCTTAATACAATCCCAACTTATCATTAATACCTGCCTTGATTGAACAAATGTGGCTTAGTCCTCTTCGACCGCTCACTAAGATTGATCACACGCTCCTTGTCAAATATCTGCGTTACCAGTGAAATTTATTAATTACGATTGCCTAAACCCATGGGTTTAATCAAAATATAGTATGTTATAGAAAGCACAAAACCCTAGAATAAGGGAAGTAGCATTCGGCCAACACCAAGAAATCTAAGCCAACATACCCCAGTTGAACACAATAACTGCAAACAAAGTTACCTTTCATCAAGTGATGAAGAAAGGTTTTGACCGCTTCAGTATCGCTTGCAACTCCTTCACTCCTCGAGAAATTCTAGGAACCAAAAAAAACACCATAATATGAAAGAGGAGGAGAGATCCGAAAATAAGAGAAAAGAAGTATTCGGCTCCGATAGTGTAAGAGAGAGGAGACTTGATAAAAGTTGGAAGAGCAGAGAGAAAACAAGAAGAAGTTGAGTGTACTCACCAATTTGTCAAAGAACAGTTGTTCCACCGAAAACAAAAATGGAGAGAGTAAGGAATGAAGAAGGAGAGAATCAATCAGAACTAAGGTTAAAACCGAAAGGGTTTGAGAGAGGGGAAAGGAGGGTATTCGGCAACAAAAGGTATCAAGGGGAAAACGGTTGTCAAAGAGTAGAGGGATAAGAACAAAAACCAAAATAGTCCAAAATGAAAATACCTGAAATATCCCCTAGAGGTATTCGGTTATCGAAAAAGTGTAAAAAAGAACCCGAAAACACTTAACCACTGAAGCAAACATGCATTTGTGCAACACAACATACAAAATTAAACACTTAGATTTTGGGGCATTACACCTAACCCGTATCCGTCGTTAGAATAGGGTTTCAGAGTATTACCAGAACAATCAGAACATTTTACAAATAATTTACGTAAATTACTATTCATTTATCGAGATCATTCAAAACATCCCTTAATTGGACCCTCGAGGTCCAATACGAGCATTAGAATCAAGTCGGGACTTAATCGAAAACTCATAAAAAATTTTCGTGACCTTTCAATAACTTTTCAAGGTGCATGGCTCACACGTCCGTGTGGTTGGGCCATGTACTAAACACGCTCGTGTCCTTAACCCGTGTAACTCTCTAACTTATAAGGCATGAAGAAATTGAAGTCATACGACCAGGTCACATGCCCGTGCGCTAGGTCGTATGGCGAATTTTATTTTTGAAATTTAGGTGCAGTTTTCACATGGCCGTGTAACACGCCCGTATTCAAGGTTGTGTCAACCACATGGCTGAGACACATGCCCGTGTCTCTACCCATATGCTCAATTCTGAACATTCTGTTTCTTATTTTTAAGATGCAGAGGACACACGGCTGGACCACATGCCGATGGGACAAGCCATGTGTCACACACGGCCAAGACATAAGCCTGTGTGTCTACCCATATGGACAAAACAAAGCCATTTCCTAGCCTTATTTGTCACCCAAAACTTACCATTTTCCTGCACCAAAACTCATAAGTATATATCCACCAATCCAACATTATATTCACATAAAATTTGCCATCAATCATGTGGTATTATCTCATGCATCAAAGGATAAAAACTTACACTTATCATAAACTTATATGTTAACTTAATTCCAACAAACTAACACATAATAAGCATAATCTCATATGAATATCAAGTAAACATAGATAAGCTCATCACATTACAAGCTTCCATTAATTTCACCTTTCCACACTTCAAGAGTCTTTTCTGTCGAACTATTGAAATCTTGATGGATGTTCGGGTAATATACACATGTGCAAAAGTACCCATTAGAGTACATAATAAAAAGGCACAATCTTGAGCCGTATATTTTACGGTAGATTACCAATCCAGGCTAAATCCTATCCGTAGCATATGCTCTAGAGAGCTTAATATGGATTACCCGTTCGAGCTAAATCCAATTTGTAGGGGCTAAATTCTATCTGCAACAATGCACTATTATTCTTAACCCATCGAAATTCAACATTCAATCGAAACATGATAATTTGTCCATATTACACAACTTAAGACTATTTCATTATGTATATATCATCTCACACATATCAACACAATCATGCAATTCAATTCAAGCATATTAACATACATTTTTAAGTTACACGAACTTACCTTGAAAATGGTTCGTATTTGAATTTCAACTAATCCGAAACATTTTACTTTCCTCGATCTAGTTCCGTGATTGGTCTTTTCGGATCTATATGGGTAAATTTAACTATCAATCTATCACATTTCATATACATTTGCATCCTATTACATCCTAGGAAAAATTACCATTTTGCCCCTATCTTTTTTAAAAATTTTGATTTCGTCCCTAGGCTCGGAAAATGAAATTCATAAAATTTAACCCTCTTTCCAAGCTTATCCAAAATTTATATACTACATTTACAGCTCATACATTTCACAAATTTTAGAATTTTCCATGGGTTTTACCACTTTTTTCATTTTAGTCTCTAAATCAAGTTTTCATAAAAAATTGCTCTGTAAAAATTGTTTATCTATGAATAACTTTTCATTTTCTACCATAAATTTCTAATTTTCAGCATATTCATCCATGACCCGAATTTCATACCTTGATAACTTTTCAAATAAATCCCCTAAATAGAAAGATTAAGCTATCCCGATTCCAAAAATATAGAAATTACTAAAAATGGGACTTGATTTCATACCTTATTAAGCTTGAAAAGTTTTCTTCCTCTCTCCTAGGGTTTCTATAGAAAAATATGGGAAGATGATATGAAAATAGATGATTTTTTTCTTTTTAATTAATTATCATCTATTAATTTTATTAATTTCCAATTTAGTCCCCACCCTTTTCTAATATTTCCATGGATGAGTCATTAAAATATCTAGTAACTACTCTTCAATGGTCTAATTACCATATAAGGAGATTAATTTTTGAATTCCATAGCTATTTGATACCTATAGCTACTAGAACCCAACTTTTGCATTTTATGCAATTTAGTCCTTTCCCTAATTAAACACACAATTGGTAAAATTTTCGTACCAAAATTTTCATGTGACCTTCTTATCATGATACCAACCATAAAATAAAATAAAATAAAATAAAATTTTATTTTTGGCTCCGATTTGTGGTCCCGAAACCACTGTTCCGATTTCACCAAAAATGGGTTATTACACAGAGGACTTTACAGTCTCGAAAAAAGAGGACTATGTTTGCTTGTTGAAAAAGTCCCTTTATGGCTTGAAATAGTCACCAAGGTAGTGGTACAAGAGGTTTGACTCTTTTATGACTTCTCATGATTTCAAAAACAGTAGCTTTGATAGTTGTGTTTATCTTAAGAAGAACAATGATGGTTTTTTTGTGTATCTACTCCTCTATGTTGATGACATGTTGATAGCAACAAAAGATAAATAAGAGATAAGAAAGGTCAAAGCCCAGCTTAGTGAAGAATTTGAGATGAAGGATTTGGAAGCAACAAAGAAGATACTTGGTATTGATATTCTCACAGATAGAAAAACAAATAAATTGTACTTAAGTCAGAAGGTGTACATTAAGAAAGTTCTTTGTAGGTTCAATATGCAGAGTGCTAAGCCTATTAGTACTCCTTTAGCGACCCATTTCAGACTTTTATCAGCTTTGTCTCTACAATCAGATGATGAGATTGACTACATGTTAAATGTTTCATATTCTAGTACAGTGGGATCTCTTATGTATGCTATGGTTTGTTCACGCCCAGATTTATCATATGCAGTCAGTGCAATTAGTAGATACATGACAAATTCTGGTAAAGAATACTAGAAAGCAGTTCAATGGATTTTGAGATACTTATGAGGCACTACTGATGTTTGCTTACAGTTTGGAAAAAATAGAGATGAAGTCATTGAGTATGTTGATGCTGATTTTTTCGGAGACCTTGATAAAAGAATATCTCTCACAGGTTATATCTTTACAATTGGGGGTTGTGTAATCAGTTGGAAAGCCACCTTTCAAACTATTGTCGCTTTGTTTATCATTGAAGCTGAGTGCATGACAATTATTGAGGCTTGTAAATAAGCTATTTGGTTAAAGGGGCTATTTAGTGAACTCAATGAAGACCTTCAAATCAATACAGTATTTTGTGATAGTCAAAGTGCCATCTTCCTTACAAAAGATCAAATGTTTCATGAGAGAACAAAGCACATTGATGTTCGGTATCATTTTGTTCGTGATATTATTGCTCATGGTGATATTATCGTGAGCAAAATTAGTACTTATGATAATCCTGCAGATATGATGACTAAGTCACTTCCTATAACCAAGTTTGAGCATTACTTAGACTTGGTTGGTGTTCATTGTTGAAGATAAAACTTAAGGGGTTTCATAGAAGAGGTAGAGAACTTGTTCGTTGAGGATTCGTGTCAAGGTGAAAATTGTTAGAGTTGTGACCCAAATTCTTATTAAAATAAAATAAGGGCTGCACAAGAAGAATGCATATAGAAGTTTACTTCTTCTGTTTGATATTGATTTGAATAACGTCTTTCAATCTTACTGCATTACTTCTATTAGATGTTGATTAGAATAAGATTTTCTAAACCTATAAATGATGCAATCTATACTCCTTATATTTATTCGAATTCGACATATAGTGAATTTTTTTCCTCCTCTGCCCATGGTTTTTTTCTCGAAAAGGTTTTCACGTAAAATCTGCGTGTTATATTTTTCTCTCTTTTCTTGCCATCATCGACATTCTATTTTTTCACCAATTCTACATGTTCTTCAAGGGAATGCAACTCGACTTAAAGATATTACTAATTTGGTAATGATCTAACTTTTTGTTTTGTTCTATTTTTAATTTGTTATTGGATTTTATTGAATGATAATTTTCTTTATTTCCCATTTATATTAGTTCTTCAACAATAACATATTTGAGATTTTATTTTTCTAAAATTTTCATATAGAATTTTTTATTTTTGAATAATTTGAATTTTTTTATAACTTTTATATAGAATCTAGGATCAAATTGATAAAAAAATATAAAAAAAAAACTAAAATGATTATTTTACCAGTTAAAACAATTTATTTTAATCACAATAGAATAATTTAAACAACTATTTTTAATTAAATGATTAAAATATTTCCGCATAATTGACTTACTAATACTGTACTTTAAGACAACAAAAAGGATTAAAACAATAATACTCGAAAATCATTTTTGGGCACTTGCAGCCGGACAGTGAGACCCGGCAATAAGCAGACAGATTCCCGCACAACACGACAGTCACTACCTGCACCTGCGAGGGAACTCGGAAGAGCTCACCAAAGCAACCACATCACTCGTTCCTCAACTCAACTCGAACTCGAGTCAACTCAGTCCCACATTTCAGCCGCCCTTTCTTTATTTTAATCTTTCTCGTAACAGTTGACAATTTTAAAGGGAAAAAAATAAAACCGCCACCAACCTCACCCAACACTCTCCCCCCACAAAATAAAACCCTAAAACTTGATTCTTTCATCTATTCCTTTCCTCTCTCTTCTAATTTAAACTTATCTTTAGTCAATCGAGCTTCTGCTACCGTTGAAGCTATCTTTCTCATATCTCAAGCCTCAAACAAGGTATTCCAAATTTTTCATTCTTTTTCATTTTCTTCGTTAGTGAAGTCTTTGTTTGGTTGCTTGGATTCCTTCTTTTTTTTAATATTTCAAGTTAAACGAGAATTGAAGCCCTAATAGCTTTTGCTGCTGCAGTTAGATTCTCAACTTAATTTGATGATCCTGGATTGTAGACTCTCATTGAGTTACTTAAAACTATACAAGTTTAATTTCTTTTCTTTGTGTTAGTGTTAATTTATTTATAGGTTACTTAATTCAAAGAAATCATGTAATTGAAGGTCATTTAGAGAAGTCAGTACAACTCTACCTAATTATATGTGTCACGCTTCTTTAGTTTCTTTAAATGCTGTAGGTGATGTAGGTACCTTGATGAATGCAGTTAATTATGTCTTTGAGTAGTTGGTTGGCTAGTCATATCTTCATTTATGTTACGCTGGGTAAGGTTTTGAGAACTTGAAACGCTATGCTTCTGAAGCACTTGTTAATACCTTTCCGTCACTCCTCTTATCCAATGCTTAAAGTAGGAATCAATTTGATAACACCAGGCTGTAGGATTCGACTCATAAAATGTAAAGCTACTCTGTTTTCCTTTCATCTCAACTGGTATTATTATCATCGTCCTCATTATTGTCATTATTTCGATTTCAAATTCAAGTTAGAAATTGCCAAATGCTAGACCAAGCTGAGAAAATAAATTTTGAAGCTTTCGTTCATGTTAGTTTGAACCATCATCCATAATTATATTGAATTAAGTTTTGCATCAATTTTGTTTTCCAAATGCTAGGGCAAGCTGAGCAAATAACTCTTGAAACTTTCGTTCTTATTAGTTTGAACCGTCATCCTTAATTATATTGAATTAAGTTTTGCATCAATGTTGCTTGCCAAATACTAGAGCTAGCTGGGCAAATAACTTTTGAATCTTTCATTCGTGTTAGTTTGAACCATCCTCCTTAATTACATTGAATTAAGTTTTGCATCAATGTTGTTAATAAGTTCCAATTAATAGTTGTGATGCTATTTTCTTTATCTTGGTTTAGGAAGAAAGAACATATTTATATATGTTTAATATAAAAGCATAGTTGATATTGAATAATAACTCCACCTTAAGTCTTATTTATGTTAAATGCCTTTTTTAAAAAAAAAAAAAAGTCAATTGACAACATAGTTAAAGTTTGCTTGGAGGACAGAGTAGATGGGCTTGTGCTCCATTGTTCTTTCTTTGCAATATGATGTTGAAACTTCTGCAACATTTAGCATTCACCTATTTTTTCTTTGTAAAAGAGAATCATCTAAGAATTCATAACATGAAAAGAATAATATCAGATCCACAGTGTTCTAAAAGTTGTTATATAGAGACTGTTTTTGGGTTATTTGTAGAATAATATAGAGTACATGATCACGTTAAAATTATTGCCAACATTTTGATAATATGATGAGAATGCAACAGGATTTGGGTCAAAATCTGTGGGAAAAGCCTAGGTCCAACTGTTTCTGATTGCTTTGATATCTTGGTTCATGATAATCTTGGATTTTTATAAAAATGTCTAAAACGAGATGAAATCAGAGTTTTGGAGAAGTGAGTCCTACAACCCAAGAAAACAAGCAAAATAAAACGCATTGTGATGGGAATTTTGTTTCTTTAAGCAAAAGGAGAAAAGGAAGAAAACTTCAACTTGGTCATTACAGTCGCTGCACCATTTTATATGAAAATATATTTAGTAGTGCACTTTTTAATAATCTTCTGTTTAATTAAGCTTGCTGCACCACATTTATCTTTTACTTAAGCCTTAGATTAAACATAAATTTAAATACTCTCCATGCAAAATTTTCCTTTACTTTTATCTAGTTAACATCTTAAGTTTTAACCTCTTTTTCAGATTGAAATAAAGTGGGTAGCAGAGAAGGGTCTTCTGCAGTGTGCACTATCCTTCGTGTTCCTTAAATAATTTATTTGCAATCATGGGAAACTGTGTTCACCTATGGATGATGATGAGCCAGCAGTGAGATGCATGTGAGGGGCTTGGCTACTTTACAAATGCTTTGATCTTTCTGTTTCTCTTTGTCAGGTTAACCCTCTTTTTAACCTAAGCATTCTAAACGAATGGAAAATTAATGATAAAAATACCAGTAAAAGCTATAATGACTATTAAGGATTGGGGCAATTTTGACTCTTGGAATGGATTTTAATTGTGTTTTGATTTTTTTTTTTATATAACATAGGACTTTGAGATGGGTTCTTGCTTCTCATCCGCAGCCAACGGAAAAAGTGGCAACAAAAGGGATGACCAAGTGACAGATGCATCCACGGCTATAACCTGTGCTTCGCCCAAGAAGCAGAAGCAAAGGCAGGGGCTAGGGAGGTGGAGGAAGAAATCTAGTGGGTTAGTGCCAATGGGTGAGGCAGAGCTTCCTCTCATTCCAGGGAGAATGTTTTTGAATGGTGCCAGCAGTGTTGCATGCTTGTATACCCAACAGGGGAAGAAAGGGACCAATCAGGATGCCATGCTTGTTTGGGAGGTTAGTCTTAGTGCTTATAATTCTTCTATTTAGCGTGTTCTGTCATTTTCTTTAATGTAACTTTTCTATCATTGTCGATTTATTTCCTTTCCCTCTATGGCATCAATAAGTGATGACTTGGTTTCAATGTTTTTATATTAGAATTTCAGTTCGAGAAGTGACGCGATATTCTGTGGTGTATTTGATGGTCATGGTCCTTATGGTCATATGGTTGCCAAGAAAGTACGAGATTCTCTTCCTGTTATATTATGTACCCAATGGAAAGCCAGTCTTACTGGTGAGCAGAGCTATCTCAATAAGAGTGAAAATGCTCCTGAAAGCACTATGTCTGAGGATGCTGCGTCTTTGAGCATGGATGATGAATGCTATGAATCATGGGAGATTGAAGAAAATGAACAGCTTCCAGAGATGTATTTACCTCTTAAACAGTCTATGTTAAAGGCTTACAAGTTAATGGATAAGGAATTAAAGTTGCATCCAGCAATCGATTGTTTCTGCAGTGGGACAACTGCTGTTACTTTGGTGAAGCAGGTATTAACCATGAGTGGCCTAAAATTCAAACTTAGTCATCTCTTGGATTGTTAATCAAGTATTCAGATATATTACCACGCTTAAAATTTTAACGTTTGGATAGTTAATGGACTTGTCTTCTACTTTTTTCTCCCTAAACAATAACTGCCAAGTTTCAAATTTTGTTGTAGATGCTCATGTATCAGAACCAGAAGTAGATCAATGTGTGTACAGAAATTTAGTATTTGAACTTTGTTAAATTGGACATAGTAATGTATGCATCTTCACATTGTACATGTCGTAAAGGTTTCCCAATAATTTTTGTTTGAGAATCTTGAAAGCTTTATTTCACATTATCTTACAATTTTATGACAAATATTGGTTTCTAGGGTCTGGATCTTGTAATTGGAAATGTTGGTGACTCAAGAGCAGTGCTGGCAATGAGAGACAAAGATAATTCTCTGATTGCTGTCCAATTGACTGTTGACCTGAAGCCTGATCTGCCAAGTCCTTCTCTCTCTTTCTTTATCTCCTCTCTCTACCCTCTCTCTCTTGAACTAATAAGTTGTTGCAACACTTATGTTTAGGGGAAGCTGCTAGAATTCAGCAATGCAGGGGAAGGGTCTTTGCCTTGCAAGATGAGCCTGAGGTTGCACGTGTATGGTTGCCCAATAATGACTCACCTGGTTTGGCAATGGCTAGAGCTTTTGGGGACTTCTGTCTGAAGGATTTTGGGTTGATTTCTGTCCCAGATGTTTTCTATCGCCGCCTTACTGAAAGAGACGAATTTGTCATTCTTGCCACTGATGGGGTATATTCATCTTTGTAGTACATCAATCAAGTTTGCTTGAAAATTGTGTAGAACTCTGAAACCTTTTTTTTTTCCTGGTTCATTATAGCCTACTGGGAAGTCCATTTATAAATGCTCTTCCTTTGTTTCGGCATATTATCTCTATGTTGCCACCATGTGGCAATGTTCTTAGATAGGCAAAGCAGTTGGCAAGTTTTATTCTGCGTTAGATAAGGGTTGAAAATACCCACCATTGTAAGGACATTTATACATATGTATGTATATATTTTCCTTTTTTTCCCCTTGAAGTTCATATAAATTCTGAGAACTCAATTTTAACTTTGGTGCAGGTTTGGGACGTCCTTTCAAATAAGGAAGCCATTGACATTGTGGCGTCTGCCCCTAGTCGCTCAACAGCTGCCAGAGCTCTTGTAGATTGTGCTACTCGAGCATGGAGGCTTAAGTACCCTACTTCTAAGAATGATGATTGTGCTGTCGTATGCCTCTTTCTGGAATATTTGCCTGCAAGTAATGGAACTGCAGAAGAGAATGACATAACAAGGATTCCTAAGGAATGCAGAGAAACAATGGTGGCTATTGATGAAAATAAGGGAGATTCTCACACTTCAAGTCTTGGTCAATCTGATGCATTTCATGGTTCTACGGAGATAGTTCCTGTAACTGAACTGACAGAAGAAATGTTGTCTTCGAAGTTCCCAGGCCAGTCTAAGAGGAGTCTTGCTGAGTGCATCTCAGTTGCCGATGATGAAGAGTGGTCAGCCTTAGAAGGTATTACTAGGGTTAATAGCTTATTAAGCCTTCCGAGGTTTCTATCTAGTAATAAAAGATCAACTAGTTCGAGAAGAAAATGGTTATGAGAACTGACACAGAAGTCATTTAGCAAAATAAACATGTTTTGGATGATCTCACATTAATGAATTATGATATTTGTTGTTCAGTGATTTTAAAACTTTATTGTTGTTGTTGTTGCTGCTGCTGTTATATATGATGTGTTTCTTTCCCTAGTTCTCCTATGGAATCACCTCTCCATACCTGGTAAGCATTTTGGTTGTGTTGCTGTCTTCATTGCTGATGATCTCCTGGCTTTGTGGTATAAAAGTTTGGGTTTAAACTCTGGCAATCCCATTCCCTCCTGATTATCAAATGTACAAAAAGAATTCCGTTCAGCAGTATTAGAGGTAGAATGACACAAGAATGGTGAGTACATTTTCTTTTTTGGCCAGAAAGTGGTCTCAGGATAGGGTAACGGTTGCAGAATATTGTAGTTTTTAGTGTGGCAAATTTTTTTGTTGATGGATCTCCTTATATAAGCTTAGGAGCAAATTAGTTTATCGAGTGTAGAGGTTATTATAGAAGTGACTAATTTTATTGTATGTTTAATTTTGATTGAACCGTAAGAAATATTGATTTACTGTGTTGTAAAATGATATAGCACACTAGGTTTGAAAACAATGCGTGAAAACTTATTTAAGTATTTATATGAATTCTACTTACCAAAGTATTTAACATCAGTATCATTAAGTTACATTAGTTCATTTATACATAATAATTTATTTCATGTCTCGTCTTTATCTTTTCACTAGAGATAGACCAAGCACTCAATTCATGTAAACCAATTTGTAGAGTGGAAGCGATTTATGCCAAAAGAAACTTATAAAGAACAACAGAAAGAGCGCATACAAAGTATTTAAATAAATGCTAACAATGAATGGAGTGAGTACAAATGAGGGGGAGGTTTTTTATTTATAGTTGAGCTTCTCCAAAATTGACGGTCAATATATATTTACATCGACGAACGAGATTAACTATATCCCTTGATTTTAAGGATTTACAAGATATGCGTTATCAAATTTAATCTAATCTTTATAAGATATGATTCTATCAATCTTCTAAGATTAGTTATCAAAATAGCCTAAGTTGCTATATTTTCATTATCGGGCCAACTAGGTTTCAATCTAACAGGCTTCTCCAACAAGTTATTAAATTGGGCCAGTTCTTAAGGGTCAAATGATCCTCATCTATACAATAGACCTCCACCGGATGCATTTGGTGCGATGGTCACGGGCTTTGAACTGCGGCCCGTGACACATACACATAAATGTTTCCATGAGTTTCAACTATATCTCACTAATCCTATCTTATTTACCCGGGCTTTTACACGATTTTATTTACTTGTAAGCATTTCTTTTTAATTCTTATCACGGTTGCACTTCAATTTTAAGTATATACTTTTGCATGATACAAAATATGACATGATTTGCACAAACAATTCATATTATTTATCTATTGCCCCACTTATAAAATTTATAATCTCTCACTATCTTCACATATAGGTCTAAAAAGTGCTTCCCCATGTACACAATCAACTTTAGTAGTGAGAAAATTATTTAATTCTCAATCCATAAATTTTGAAATCAGAATTTGTTTGATATTTTAAAAACTAGATTTATTAGCCTTCCACCACAAATATTTTTAGAATTTTAACAAGAGTGAATTAATACCAGAATTGTTTTTGAAGTTGTTATTCTGCTGCAAGACAGTTTTGGTCATTCTTTCTTCAAAAATATTTATGTTTTAATACAAGCTTCTTATAATGTTTACCATTGTCACTTGAAAAAAAAAAAAAACTCAATGAGATTTTTACTATACAAATTTCATAATTTAATTCAAATTAAATTAATATCGATTTTGTTTTTAAAGTCGAGTAAGGCGTTGTTGCCTGACAGCTTGAATTTTCTTCACAAAATTTCTGTTTCTCTTCTACTACAAAATTCAGAATCTGATTCTATTTGTTTCGTTTAAAATTAGACTCATTGAGATTTCCTATAAAGATCTCTTTCTAATTCACATCATACAAAATTTTTTTTAAAAATTTTAAAGCTGGACCACTGTTATTATTTTTTTTCCAAAACAACTTGCAGATACTTAAAAGAATTTATTTTGAAAAATTCCACAATGAAGCATTAGTCACTAAGATTTGGAAGACGAAAGCCACCTTTCGATAGATTTGAGAACACTTTCGCATTTAGTTTTATTTTGTATTTATTTTTAATGATTTGACATGATAGATTCGAATTTATTCGATTTTATATTATATTTTTCGATTTTAACAAGTGACATCCAAATTTTATCATGTCGAATTATTGACAATAAATTTAATTTTTATTATTTTTATAACAATCCTTCCTTTAACATTTATGGATTTGATATTTTTATCAAAAAATGTTAAAATTTTGGATTCATGTAGAAAATTTTAAGAGTTTGATTTTTCAATTTTTAACTTTAATCTTCGCTAATTATGAAAAGTTATAATTGAAATATAATGCGGGGTTCAGCGTTCGATTTATATTTGCGATAGAATTCAATGTTTCATTCGATTATATTAAATTGATTTGTGCGCACAATTTCTTTGGTTATTATATTTTTCAACAAGCTTTTTGTTATACTTCCACTTTGTGTGATTCATGTTTAACTGAGCAGAAAAGCTTTGGTGATTTTGTACGATTTAGGTTTAATATTTTTTCATGTGAATATTATTTTCTGAATACAATATTATGTTTTTAACAAATTGTTTATGGTTGAAATTAGTCATAGATTAAGGCTTTTTTTTATTGCGGCATTTCAATAACTTTATTTTAGGTTATTTTGAAAATTATAGCACCATCAAAATATTTAATTTTAATCTTTAACTGTTATGGAAATATTAAATTTGAATGTTGTATATTTATTTATTTTTTAAAATAATTTAGTTAAAATAATAAGTTGCCAAAGTAGCTTTGTTGTTGAAATTATTTTGTTTTAAAATTAAAAAAATTTTGTGTATGTAAATGAAACCATGTTAATATTTATCAGCCTAAAGGAAAGTTAATAATTAACAAAATTACATGTGCAACTGTGATAATAAGCATGTGACGGTTATTCAATTTTACATGTGAGTAATAAATCGGCTCAAAAGAAGATTTATTCTTTGGCATGTTCTTGTTGTCAATGTTTGATTACTACAACAAGATATCACTTACAAGTTAATAGTTTATACATTTATTCAAATTTATTATTTTGGTTTATATTTGAAGCCTTATGTGAGGTTGTTTTGTTTGATACAATACTATTATACCTACTAACATGTAACAGTCCGGTTTTAGTTAAATCAGAACAGTGGTTTCGGAACCACAAATTCGAGATCGTAAAATTATTTTAATATTATTTTTGATGTTTACATCATGTTAATATATATGTGTGAAATTTTCGTGAGCTAATTTTATCGTTTAATAGCTCAATTTGAGAAAAAGGACTTAATCGCGTAAAATACAAAAATTTCATTCTATTTGATAAAGGTGTCAAATTGCTATGGGTTATTAAATGTGAAGTCCTCATGTTGTAAATAGACCATTGATAGTGGAAATGGACATAAATGGTCTTATATTTGATGTTTTAAAATGGTTTTACTTAAGGTTAAATTGGTAATTTGGTTATTAATGTTATTATTAATAAAAGAAAATCAAAATTTGGCTTCATTATCATCATATTCCACCGAAAATCAAAAGAAAATAAAATATTTAAGCTCATTTAAGGTTTGTCACTTGTGTGGCTTAATTGAGGTATGTTTTGAGCTCGATTTTTGATGATTTATATGTTTTTGTGATCGTTGCTTCGTGTTCTAGCTAGCTCATGCCCTAATTTTTGAATTGGTTGATAGTTTTGGAAATTTATATTGATGAATTCATGTGTTTTATGATGTTTGATGATGAATTATGAAAGCTTGGTGCTTGATATACATGTTTTGTAAAGTGATTTTGAGTAAAAATGCATATTAGGGATTAAATTGAGAAAAGTGTAAATTGAAAGGTTAAATTGTGAAATAAATGTGAAATATTGACTGCTAGGGACCTATAGAGAATTCGGCCAAGCATGGGTCTTATTGAATTTTGAGTAATTTGTGTTTTTCTGAAATAGAGACTAAATTGTTAAAATGTGAAAGTTTAGGGCCAAAGTGCAAATTGGCTAAAATTATGTGTTTGTGGATTAAATTGAATGAATTGGTGATTAAATGGGTTAATTTTGAATACATATAGATCAAGAAAGAAAGAATTTGGATTCAGATAGGGGAAAATCGAAGGTTATCGAGTAATCGATCCGATTCGTCAATTTCGAGTACGAGGTAAGTTCGTACGTGATAAACATTGTTACAATTATGTTTCAAATGATTTAATATCGCATAAATTGTATATATGAGACTATGGTTGAGTATGACGACAAATTAACTATGTTTGGCACTTAGTGTGCATTTCGATATAGCTTCGGCTATATATAGCACTTAGTGTGTGAATTGGAATAGCTTCGGATATATGTGGCACTAAGTGTGCGATATTGAGATAGATTTGGTTTAATGTGATGGCACTAAGTGTACGATATCATTATAGTTTCAGCTAATAATTTTTGCACTAAGTGTGCGAGTCTCTTGAGTATTGAAAGAATTCTGGAGGGAGTAACATATTGAACAAAGAAGTGAAAATGTAATAAATAAATACTAGTACAGGTATGTATGATACCTATGTGGTAGTGGATACTATGTGTATGAAGCTTGATGGATTTTGTATATATATGATAAATGGTCATGAGATAGAATTGAGTGATGATATGAGATTTATTAAGTGTTTATTAATTGATGATTTGAATATTATGAACTGTCGATTTTATTTAGTACGAACTTACTAAGTTATGAAGCTTACTGTGTGTTATTTGTCTATGTTTTATAGAGAATCGAAGATAGCTTAGACTCGGGGATCATTGGGAACATCATCGCACTATCAAACACCTAAGTTGGTACTTTTGAGATATATATATATATGTGGTATATGGCATGTATAGGCTAGTTGAGGTACTTTGGTTGTGATATTAGCCATGAGATTTGGCTTGTAAATGTTGGTGTGTATGGCCATTAAAGTTGGCTTGAATTATGTGTTTAATATATGATACATGTAATGTATATAGTGCCTTATGTGATGGCTTGTTTTGGCATATTACTTGTGGTGTTGTGATGGTCATAAGTTTGCTTAAGTAATTAGTTGTTATATGGTAAGCTAATGCTAAAATTGATGATATGTTATGGCTTGGCTTTGAGGTATGAAATAGGTGATAAGTTGATGAGTAAATACATTTTGAAGATAAGCAAGTTTGATGATTTTGGCATATTGGTATGGTATGTTTTAATTGTGGAATTGAGTAGTTGAATTGGTTGTGAATAAATGACATGATATGAGTATGAATTGGCATGTTTTTGGTTGCTTAAAGATGTATGGAAATGGTGCTATTTTGGTTGCTATGTGTGCTTGTGAAAAAGGTGGCTTTTGCAAATGGCCTATTTTTGTCCACATGGGCATGTGTCTCAACCGTGTGCGACATAACATCATTACATGCCTTGAATGTTTGATAAGTTTACCATGGCTAAATAATTCATCCTCGACATTGAAAAGAGATTTATCAAGAACGAAAAGGATAAAATTGATACGTTCTTAACAAATCTAACTTTAATTTGGCATACAAAAAAGAAAAAGAAAAAGAAAGCTACAGATACGATGTCACACCCAAATTTTTGGATCTATAATTTAGAGTGTTTTAAAACCAAAGTGATTGGTTTTAATAGAGTATTTTGGTTGTTAAGAATTTTGACCAAGTGAGATCGGTAAGAACCTTGTTGAGCTCGTCTATTACGCGAGATTTTGGTTTGGATTAAAATTTTAGCATATCTTCGTGAACCACTTCGTGGTTGTCTAGCCATCTTGCGAGCTTCTACCTTTCATCTAGCGAGCTTGTCAGTTTGCGAGCTTGTTATTTTTCTAGCTCGTCATTTCACCTTAACATCTCACGGGAGTGGGACACTGTTCAAGGTATGTGTTAGGCTTAGGGAGGGGAAACGTGTCATTGTGCATGACACCTAGTGGCCCCTCGATTATAGTAAATGATTAGTGGATTTTTGTGTGCATGTGTTGTGATTGATGGTCGTCCAAGAGCATTGATTGGTTAAATTATTTTAATCTTAATTTATTTCAAGAGTGGGATAGGAGGGACTGGGGGAACAAAAGGAGAAAACTTCATTTCCTTTTCTTTGTTTTTCCTTTGTTCTTTTCGATTGGAGCTGGAGAGAATAACTCCGTTTGCATAAAGGAGAAAACAACAGTTTTGGCTTGCTTAGAAGCTATTCTTTCCAGTGTTAGTGGTAATTTTCCTAAGCCTTCTCTTGGACATAGTTGTTATTTAAGTTTGTGGTAAGAATTGTTGTGAAGAGCTTATTTGAAAGTTTTTGGAGTGGGGAGGAATCTCCTTATAATGCATTCCTAAATTCAAAAGGCCGTGCACAACCATTAACATCTTATAAATGCACATCATATGTATATACCATCAACAATAGCATTAAGGCACGCCAAGGCTTGACACAATCAACTACAAACCAAATAGACATTCCACCCTATACATGCCACTTATAACAACTTCAATATGTTCAAATGCTATCAAAGTAATTTGATGGATAGTGTTATCATACTCTGACAAAGTTTCCAACCGTTCGAGTTTTCCGATTATCTAAAAAACAAAGAAAATAACTATGTAAGCAACTAATGCTTAGTAAGCTCGTATAAAAGGAGTTAAACTCACCAGTTGTTAACAAAAAGTAATAATCAACTATGAGTAATTCCATTTAGCCATAGATCATATTTCCTTTTTCCTATACACCAAACCTTACAAGGTCAGTAGATGAAGTAATACGCATATAATTCTGACCCGTTCAAGGCATACAACATATCAAGCATTTCAATTTAACCATTCTTTTATCATTCACTATTCATCTATCACATGACTACCGTATACCTTTATTTTCTTTTAACTATGCTTATCACATGTTCCATGTCCTTACTTTAAATCATAGATCATTTCATATGGTTATATACTCTGTAAAACTTTAATTTCCCGTTCATATCATGAAAAAACTATCACTACATAAATTATTCATCCACATAATTCAAATGTTACCTTACCAATCCAAATACATCAACACAAAGTCCATTTCAAAGGACTTTTCCATACCATAAATTACATTTACTCATGGTAACAAACTATACTTGTAACTAATAAACTTGTTACAATGTCTTTCACTTACCAATACTATAAATATGCCATAATATATATAAACACATAAATAGATTGTAATTCAATTATTTCATAGCCCGATGAACTAGTAACTTGACTCGGATACTCGGGTAACTACACCACACCAAAGGCATCATAGATGCATAACAGGGGTACTGAAGTGCGAACAGGGGTATGGATGTGCAAGCAGAGGCACTATAGTACGAACAGGGACACTAAAGTGTATACATGGTCATAGAAGTGCAAACAGAGGCACCGAAGTGAAAATCCCGTTCAAGAGCTCATACTAACCCTATTGGCATGCCAATCTTTTCTTAGCGATTACTATGTTCAACCAGGCATTTTATGTAATCCATTACCTTTATACTTATTTATAAATCAAGGGCACTTCATCGCTTTCATACACATAATATGAATTCAAAATATATTCATACTGTAAATGTGCCATCACAAGGATCATCACCATCCATTTATCACTTTTATATGAATTTGATTTCAATATTTAATATACTATAACAACATATAAACTTTCATATGTATTTATACAATTTACTAGCAACAATAACTTATTTTCAAGAAACAATACATTTACTCAACAAACAGTATGAACTCACCTCAATTATAGTAACATTTAAATAGACAATCTATAATTCATAATCATCAAATACATTAGTAATAGTTCACATGTCCTTTAATTTGATTAATTCCTCTATTTGATCCATAATAATAATTTATCACATCTTTATCCATTATTTTAAACATAACATAAATAACTATTTACTTTCATTAAAAAAATGGAAAATAATAATTTCCCTCCTTATACAAACTTATCTCGACAAATACAGTTGTAACAATAAAGTCGACGACTAATCCAACACTAAACTTTTCCTTGATTTTGATCCGTTTGGTTCGTTTTGTGATCTAAAGAATAACGTTTCATTCAATTGAACCATTAAATATCTTCAAATAATTAATTTAACTTATAACTCTTATTATTGGAAAATTTACAAAATTACCCCTAATATTTTAGCTTTTATGCAATTTAGCCCTTAAACCCAAAACTTGAAATTTCACCACAATTAATAAAATTTCATGTTAACCGATTTTCTTAGGGTTCCATATCAAGCTATCTTTTTCCTCATTCACACAATTTACCTTAAACTTTACTATTTCAACAAATTAATCCCTAAACATTAAAATTATCAAAAATCACTTAACAAAACTTGTTTATTTAATAACCAAGCATAACAATCTATCATAAAACATCAAAAACATATTAAATTCATCCATGGCACAATTTACAACATTAAACAGTTTTACAATTTGACCCCCGGGTTAGCTAGATTAAGCTAATACGAGCTCAAAAACATAAAAAATTATTAAAAAGGGGCAAAAATTACTCACCATGCATGAAGAATCATGCATGGCCGAATGCTTTGGTTTCTTTCCATGGAAAATTCGGCTGTTCATTTACTTGGAGAAGTTGACATTGTTTTCGTCTTTATTTTATCTTAATTTATTAATTAATTCCCATTTTGCCCTTACAGTAATAATCTTAAAAATGACAAAACCATGCCCATCATTGTTCACTAATAATAAACATGGTATAATTACCTACTAAGTCCTTTAATTTAAAATTTCTTTGCCATTTGACTCCTTTAACATATAGAATTCAACTTGTGCATCTTTTACAGTTTTGCCCTTTCCACTTAATTAACTATTTAAACATTAAAATTTCTTAACCAAATCTTAATATTACCCTAATAACACTTCATAAATATTTAATAAAATGTCTACGAGCTTAGTTTATTGAAATGAGGTCCTGATACCTCATTTTCTAAACCCACTTGACTTTAAAGATTTACCACTAGAACCTAATTATTCGATCAAATAACATAAATTATCAAATCAAACTTTATTATAACAATATATTAGACTCGCTAATATTAGATAATAATATTTATAGTTTCGCTCATCGGATTTATGGCCCCGAAACTACTATTTCTGACACCACTAAAAAACAAGTTGTTACAACTCTTCTCCTCTTAGAAAACTTCATCCTCGAAATTTCTTACCTAAAATGAGTTTGATTACTATAAACTTATAGTATCTTCTATTTTCTAAGTGAAATATGTTTATCAATGATTATTAAAACAAGTCTGATAACTATTATTATAACAAAATTAGCCAACGGTAAATATTTTCCCAATTACCTTGGAACTCGATGATATATCACGATAATATATATCTTCCAGAATATGAATTACCCATTTCTACTTTCCATCTGTTTACACCATAGCTTCATGAATTCTAGGTACATACAACTCAACTAGCTTTCAAACGAATAATTTGTTCTGACCGAAATAAAAAAGTGAGTTGTTTTTATTAATCTGACAATAATAATCCTAATCGTCTTTCTCAACGTCAATGATAGTTCAGATACGAAACCCATAAACTCGCCTTCATATCCCATCAAAACTTATAACAAACCATAACAACTCAAACAAAACTTGATATTCAACTTTGACATACTAGATATCTCGGTACAAACTTTAAATTTTCATGTTTTATTCTAAGTTAACGGTAACTTCGTCTCAAATCATTTCACAGTTTGACACACCTGACTAAAACAAACAGACACTGTAATAAGCCTTTTGTAAAACCTCTTTATAATCTCAAAATTATTCAATTCATACATTAGGTTTTAGAAATATAAACTATTATCCAATTCGTATCGTATTAGCGATTTGATTAGTTTGAATCTAT
This sequence comes from Gossypium anomalum, assembly GCA_025698475.1. Lineage (NCBI taxonomy): Eukaryota > Viridiplantae > Streptophyta > Magnoliopsida > Malvales > Malvaceae > Gossypium > Gossypium anomalum. Next base: position 30,574,181 of record CM046958.1, on the reverse strand, counting down.
TCCAGTTTAGCTAACAAATTCAAAATTTTTTCTATGCATGTCATGAATTCTCTGAAAAATTAACGGTTTAACTCTTCTTTCTGTACTAATCGAACAAGCATAATTCAAGGTTACCTGAGTTAAACATTACCATCAACATTGAATTTCTTCCTGAATGTAGACTGATTTTAAATTGAAGCTTCTATCAATAAAGTTTTCAATTGGTCAAAACTTTCCTAACACTTATATAATCAAATAAATTTAATAGTTTTCTTGTAATGAATTCGTCCTCGGCAATACAATTGTCGAAAAATTCTTAATGATTCATCTATCAATATGTGGCTAAAAGACTTGATTTGTCAGATCCATTAATGCTGTGGGAAGATTAATTAACTTGAAAAGCATAACCAGAACTTATAGTGTCTATGACATAATCTAAATGTTATTTTCGACACATTTATGTCTTTAACTCACAACTGATAGTAATAAGACCGGAGATTTATCAACAAGAACACTGTAGCACTTTTCAGATGATTAAATAGATCTTCAGTACAGGAGAACGATTTAAACTCGTCTTTCATTTTATCACAATGCATTCCACCATCAATAATTTCTACACAATCTCATCATCACGTTTTTCTTTTTCATAAACAAAATAAGTGTGCCTCAAGATGATACACTAGGTCGAATGAAATTTCTGTCAATTAAATCTCTATCGATTAATCCTTATAACTAAATCTGAAATTCTTTTAATTCGGTTGTAGACACTCTTGTACAAAACAATTGAGATCGAAGAAATTCTATCAGATGAACTAGAACAACTATTTTGCTCCTTCCTACGAAAACCTTCCCTTAGTCGGATCATAATGCTCTGCAAGGCATCTCTTCGAGCAGCTAATGGGTTTGTGGCTGAAACATGGTGAGAAACCACCGCACCTAATAAGACAGATGCTAAAACTACATAGCTAATAGAATGCCCTAAGTACCAATAATACACTCCAAAGTAAATGAGAAAAACCCATATAGTTCTAGCAGCAATAAGTGCAGTAATATGATTTTTAAAAAGCTAAAACCTATACAAGCATGCTCCAATCAAGAATTATAACTGCAACAAATGTAATAGTCCCAAGCCAAAGTACATCCTTTACCGTCAGACTATATAAGATAGAGTAGACAAGAAGAACAATAAGGAAACCAAGGTAAAGAAGTCCAAGAGGTAAAGGCCTACTAAAATCCTAAGGGTATAACTCGTTTGGGTCAAATGGTTCTGGTAAACAAAACACAGGATTCATTTCTATACTATCAGAGCATGTAAATTTTATATGCTCTCCCAACATACTCGTCCACATCCAAGCCATTTCCATTAAAGATTTTGTAGCATGTAAAGAGCATCTTGATGGTTAAGGGAATTGCTAATACACCAAAGAAATCTAGAAGGAAATTATCGCTCAGACGTACTAGAACCAATTATAACATAACCAACACAAAGTTCATATGCACAATGTAAAGAACAACCAACAAAAATAGAAAATCAATAGCACTTGAGTTTTTCCATTGAGTCCTCCACCATTGCATAATTGAATAGAATACTAATAATAGAGCAATGCAGACCATTATTACAACCAGGCTAACCGTACCTTTGCCTAATTTTATGATTAGCTAGCATCCCTGCATAATAAGCACTACATCTGGATATAAGACAACAGCCTATGCCACCAAAGATAAAAGAGCACATAGCATACTTATTCACATAGCATACTTATTTAGGGTCATTGTAAAATACTCATCCACAATGGTTGCATTCAAGTCTATTTATATTTAGAACACCACCGCATTAGCTACTAAATTCATCGATGGTCTCACATTATTCTTTTTCATTCTATATTTATCACAAAACCTTGATGGCCTTGGAAATAACTACTCAGTCCTTTCATTTATCACTGATAGAAAAATAGAATATATTCTGGATACACTCTATTTATTGAAGTCTCAAACTCATGCCTCATTCTATTTCTTGTGATAACAAATTTCTTTCCTTTTCTAAGCCCGATCAAAGAAAAATTATGAATTAAAAAAATTCCATTTCACTGACAACTATTTCAATCTCATTAATCAATACATCTCTGAAATAAGTACATAATTCCTTTTCAATTGGAACCATCTTTTTAACATACTTACTGAGCTGAACTACTCTCATTTGAAATTCGCAATTGATCTATTTCCAAGCTTCAATTCAAGGACTTCATATCGTTTGCTGACGTAATTCTTTCAAAAATAAAATAAGAAGAAATCCCAGTTAATCCGTTCTTTAGATACCATAGTAGTTAAAGTCGATTACCAGTGAATAAAATCTTCTTTTAATAGTGACACTGCACATCTTAAATAATCTTCAGAAAGATCTAATATTTCATCTAGAACTCTCTATATTTGCTAACCAATACTCGGCTTTGACTAAATCATCACTCATTGTACCTTGAAACTCTTTAATCCTACATTTTCAAATTTAATCAATCGAAACCCTATAAACATGCTTTTGTTTAGGACTTTGAGGACAAGGTGATGAATATCATAGACCAAAGTAATTCGATGGATAGTGTGATCGTACCCTGACGAAGTTTCCAACCGTTCAAGCTTTTCGATGATCTACAAAACAAAGAAAACAACTATAAAAGAAACTAATGCTTAGTAAGCTCGTATAAAAGGAGTTAAACTCACCAGTTGTTAAAAAAATTAATCAACTATAAGCAATTGCATTTAGCCATGGATCATATTTCCTTTTTCCTATACACCAAACCTCACAAGGTTAGTAGGTGAAGCAATACGCATATAATTCTGACCCGTTCAAGGCAATAACATATCAAGCATTTCAATTTCACCATTCATCTATGATTCACCCTTCATCTATCATGTATATGACTACCGTATACCTTCATTTTCTTTTACCTATGCTTATCATATGTTCCATACCCTTACTTTAAATCATAGATCATTTCATACGATTATATACTCTATAAAACTTTAATTACCTGTTCATATCATTAAAAGAATATCACTACATATGTAACACCCCAAACTCAGCCTGGACATTATTTTTGAATCTTGTGATGTCACATTGAAGTATTTTTCGTAAAGCGAGATATTGTTGAAAAACCCATTCTCTATTTAAACTCTTTGTGTGATCTTAAGGGCGTTTGTTTAGGTTCAAAATGTGAGTTGTTTGCCAAAAAGTTATTCATATTAAAGCGTCCTTATTATATTCTTAAAAAAACATTATTCATTTCCAAAATATCATTTTATAGCGGAAGCTTTTTAAAATAGTTACGTACTTGCGTTTACTTTGTAAAAACATTATTTCTTTTAAAAACTCAAGTTTTCCTAGCACGAGCAGTTTAAAACCAAGGCAAGTAAAAATCCCTAATTTAAAGTTAAAATCCATAAAAGCCATTATTACAGTAAAATACCCCAAAAATTAAATCAAAATCGTAAAATGCTATCTAAACTTAGATAGGTCGTACGGCCACCGCTGAGTCCTCCGCTGCACCGATCTGCCTAAATCTGGGGATTACCTGTACAGTTAAAATAGATGGTTGAGTTTACGAAAACCCAGTGTGTAATCCCATATAAGGATGCAATCAGAGTAAACACAATTTGGGCCTAAGCCCTTTAGTTTCAGTTAGGGCCTTAGCTTATTTCAGAATAAAAAATAGTGTGGGCCTGAGCCCAATCAAGTAACAGTATCAGTGGGGCCTAAGCCCATTACAAAATCAGTATAGTATGCAATCAGAAAGTTCTACCCAATCCAGCCTCTACACACCATCTCCGTACCAACCCTACACACCATGTGGGGATAAAATCGATCCACCCAACCCTACACACAAAGTCGTACCGGTTACGACAATAAAACAGTATTTATAGCAGAGCTGCTAGTAATAGGCTTATAGCCTTTTAGTACACTTCCTCCAAAATCATATATCCCACCCCATGCAATGCAACATAATATAAATGTACATTCAGTAAAAATGGCATGTTTAAACAGTCATACATCACATAGGGGTAAAACAGTTATCTTACCAAAATAAAGGTCCAGGTACACTTACCGGCCCAACAGTAGGTCCACAGTTGTCTTGGGCGACCCGTGCAACCTTAACAGTCAATCGGTGATAATGGGCCCCCGGCCCATATTGCGGGCCCATGTGGAGCCACGCGCTTCTATGGCCCACCTAGCCCAAATTGGCCTTAGCTGTGTGGTTTACACAGCCTAGCCCAATATTTACCACACTTTTGTGTGATTTTCCCATGCGGGGCCCACAGGCCCATTGGGCCTACATGGCCCAGTTTGGCCCAAAATGGCCCAGAACGGCCTAAGCCCATGAAAACACTCATGGTGGCATTTACGATCAAATGCCCACGTTTTACGCATTCAGATTACCACACGAGCGAGCGTAGGCTCGTGTAGTGTCAATAGTCATGTTTTTCGGCTTTTGCGGATCTACGAGTAAGGTAGTGTTTACACACCTGTTTGCACAAAGAGCACAGTCTCCACGAACACCAAACCTAGATTCCAAACATGACCCATGTCAGTCTCTTAATCGATAGGGTTTAAAATGCCCTCTTCTGAACATTTAATTCACAATATGGTACATTACTAACCTTGGTTAAGCATGTACGGTTTAATCATTCCTTAAACCTGTGATCACCAAATCCTTAGCACAACCTTCATTGAATCCCAATCTTTTTAACTATCACCATGAACTAAATAAATAAATCCAAAAGAACGACATCTTACCACCACATAGAACTAAGAACGGTTGATAGATAAAATCGGTCTACTCACACCAGAGTTGAAGGTACACAGGATACAATGACCAAACGGAATGATTGTACCGATTCACTAGAGTACTCTTACAAAGCCGGAAACCAAACTCAAATAAAAGAGTAAAGAAAGTAATAGATCAGGGAGGAGATATTCAGCAATAGAACCCAAGATGGAAGGATGGGGAAAAGTTGATATAAGAAAAAAAGGGAGAAAGGTATTCGGCCCAAAGCAATAATCGATTTGAGAGAGAGACACAGAGAAAAGAGAAGATGAGCAACATTCAGCCAAAACACAATGAGGTAAAGAGAGGGGAAAGTGGGATAATCGGTTAGAAGGAAAATTGATTGGGGAAAGAAGGATAAAGAATCAGTCTAGAGAAGTCACAGAAAAAACCAAAAATCGAAAGAAAAAAGAGAGCAATGAGGTGGGAGTTCGGCCAAAAAAAAAGGAAGTTAATCGAATAAGCACAACAACAAGATACTTGTATGGAACCCCTACCACATTCGGCCTTCAGCAGAAAAGAGTAGCAAAATCACAAAATGAGAGCATAACCTCCAAAGCTGAGTTCTTCTTGTGCCAACATTCAAATTCGGCACTAACTAAACCTATCCCCTAAGCTTCTCCACAATATTCTCCTAAAATCCCTCCAACATCCACTCTTCAATAACCAAAAATCCCCTTTTTTACTCCCTTAATTCGGCTAACAACAAATCTATTCAAACTTTCGGTATTTCGGTCAAACAGAACCTCCTCCCATGGCCATCAGTAAAAAATAAAACACTCCCTTGCGCATTGTAGGATTTGAACTTCAAACCTCATGAGACACTCCACACGCCACTTCCTCTAGACCAAGAGGCTCTTTATGTCACACTTTACCAAATTTTATTTAAGAGCCCTACTAACTAGAGACAGGGGTTTTATCCTTAAAAACAAAAATTTTTGTGGAAGCCAAGGCTTGAACCCATGACTTCCCAGACACTTCTCAACACACTTAACCACTGAAACAGATAATCAATTGTGTCACTTTCTTGCACAACCAAATATTTATGAGCAGCTTTCCAGCTGCTCCCGCGCTCAAGACCTAATACTTTTAGGCCCAAATTCGGGGTGTTACAACATAAATTATTCATCTACATAATTCAAATGTTACCTTACCAATCGAAATACATCAACACAAAGTCCATTTCAAAGGACTTTTTCATACCATAAATCACATTTACTCAAAGTAACAAACTATACTTGTAACTAATAAACTCGTTACAATATATTTCACTTACCAATACTATAAATATGCCATAATATATAAGCACCTAAATAGATTGTAATTTAATTATTTCATAACCCGGTGAACTGGTAACTTGACTCGGATACTCGGGTAACTACACCACACCAAAGGAATCATAGATGCATAACAAGGGCACTGAAGTAAGAACAGGGGCACGAATGTGCAAGCAGGGGCACTGTAGTACGAATAAGGACACCGAAGTGTATACATGGGAACCAAAGTGCAAACAGAAGCACCGAAGTGCAAATCCTATACAAGCGCGCATACTAACCCTATTGGCATGCCAATCGTATCCTAGTGATTATTATGTTCAATCGGGCATTTTATGTAATCCATTACCTTTATACTTATTTATCAATTAAGGACACTTCGTTGCTTTCGTACATATTGTAATAGCTCTATTTTTAGGGTTAATTAGAACAGTGGTTTCGGGACCACAATCTAAAGTCAAAACATTTATTTTATTATTTTATTAAGGTTTACAGTATGATAGAAGTATTGTGTGAAAATTTCGTAAAGAAATTTGACCGTTTGAGTGGTTAATTCGATAAACAGGATTAAATCACATAAAGCATAAAAGTTAAGTTCTATAAGTTAAATGCATTAAATGACTATATATTTTGATTGTTTGAGTACTTGAAGGGTAATTATACTATTTAAGTGTTAGTGGACATTTATGGGAGTTGGTATTGTTGAAATTTGTTTTAAATTAAAAGGTTAAATTGTAAATTGTGAATAAGGTGTATTAAAATAAAGAAAACATAATGGAAGCATGAAAAAACATTTGTTTCAGCCGAATGGTGAAGAACAAGAAGCCATTTTAGTGTTTTAGGTTTCGGCCATTTAAATTCTTGATTAAGGTATGTTCTTTACTCAGTTTTTGATAATTTTTACGTTTTTGAGATCGTTGCTTTGTGTTCTAACTAGTCCATGCCTTAATTTTTGAATTTTTCTATGATTTTGTGAAATTCCATTGATGAGTTCTTGAGCTCTTGAATGCTTGATGATGAAATATGAATTTTTGATGATAGATTAACAAGTTTTATAAAGTGATATTTGACAAAAATGTCAATGAGGGATTAAATTGAGAAAATATGAAATGTTGTCGTTAAAAGTGTGAAATAAATGAAAATATGGGCTGCTATGAAGTTGTATTAAATTCGTCTAGGCTTGGGTTTGGCCAAAATTGAATGAATTTTATTTTACGAGCTTAGGGACTAAATTGTAAAAATGTGAAACATTAGAGGAAAAAGCGTAACTTTTCCAAAATGGGTAAATTGTGTTAAATTGAATGAATTAATGATTAAGTAAGTAAATTTTGTTATTATATAGATTGAGAAAAATGAGATTCAGATCTAGAACAAGGGAAAACAAAGTATCGGATTAGTTGACCTAATTTGTCGTTACAGTAAATGAGGTAAGTTCGTATGCAATAAGAATTGTTAAATTTATGCTTCTAACTCTTTAATATTGTATAAATTGTATATGCGTGACTATTGTAATGTTTGACGACATATCAACTAAATGTGGCACTTGCTGTGCGGTTCGAAAATAGCTTCGGCTAAATGTGGCACTTAGTGTGCGGTTTGAGATAGCTTCACCTATGTACGACACTTAGTTTGTGATTTGAGATAGCTTCGGCTATGTATGGCACTTAGTGTGCGAGATATCGAGTATGGCATTTAGTGTACGAAACATTGAGAATGGCACTTAGTGTGCAAGATATTTAGTATGGCACTTAGTGTGCGAGACATCGAATATTCAACAGTATTTCGTGTATGTATGAGCTTGATATGGATAGGTACAGGTATGTACATGTATGTTATGAGTTTGAAATCGAAGAAGTTATTAAGTGTATATATCAGCTTATGAATAAGCATGTGAAAGGTTTGTTAGAAATCTTGAATTTCATGTATTAAGTTTGAATTAATGAGTGGTAATTATATTAGTTAAATTTGTGAATAGAATGAGAAAGGATTATGAATCTATTATATTTATTAATTTTGAATTGAGATAATATGTTTTCACTGATGTTTAAATGAGTCAACAAGTAAAGACGATGTTACGAAGAAATATAAGCGATGATGTAAATCAATTCAGGCACTTGTACGGAAATCGAGAAGTAAGTGATATATGTGAAATTCATATGATGAGTAGGTGGAATATATGAGATTTCTTATGAATTATTTGTTTATGCATATGAAATTGTGGATGAATTAATAAGTTGTACTAAGATCAAATGATCATGGAATTGTGTAGTCAAGTGAAATTCATGATTGAGTTTATAAATAAGTACATGAGAGAACGATGAAATCATATGAGCTATATTATATCTTGTGTAATTGCTTATGATATGGTTATTTGATATATGAGTTTAACATTCATATGAGCTTACTAAGCTTTATAGCTTACTTTGTGTTATTTTTATGTTTTATAGTGATTCAGACACTTTCTTGGGTTGGAAGTCGACGAAGATCACATCACAATATCCGGTTTTTGGTTTTGGTATTTTTATACTTGTGGCTTGTTTATATGGTATGTATAAGCTTAAGTTGTGTGGAATGTGTTTGGTAATGTTGGTGTGTATTTGGCCATTTAAGTTGGCCTAAATTATGTCTTTGATAAATGATAGAAGTGATGTACATAATGCTTTTGTGATGGCATAATGTGGTAAGGTTGGTGATTGTTCAAGATGATCATTTAGTCATTTTGGTATATGATGAGAATGTACTTAAGAAAAGCATGATTTTGGACTTGATAAATGAATGGTTAATAGATTATATTGATGAGTATTGTATGTACTTTAATATATGTTTGAATGTACAAACGGTATTGATTTGAGTAGTGAACAGATTGAGATGTAATAACATGATTTGTGCATGAAATTGGTATGGTTGGCTGCCTATTTGTGTATGATATTAGTACCATATGACTTGTTGTTGGTGGTTAAGTTTTGGGTGAGAAATGTGGCTTGAAACAAGCCTATTTTCATCCACACGAGCTGAGCACACGGACGTGTGGCTCAACCGTATGTGGCAGATGGCCATAGTACACGGCCGTGTGTCCCCTGGGGTAGCCTTTCGATTTAAGCTAGTATACCTTACAGACTTGGCACGGCCTATACACACGGACGTGTCTACTGGCCGTGTGTGGAACACAGGCTGGCACATGGGCGTGTGGCCGACCGTGTGATACAAGTCAGTATGTATGCCCTGTTTTTATGCGGCTGGGACACGGACTTGTGGATGACACATGGTTTAGACACAAGGGTGTGTGGTCTGGCCGTGTAAGGTAAGTTAGTGAGGTCCACGGGGTTACGCACGGGCTGGGACACGACCATATGATCCCAATTCGAATGTCCACACAGCCTTAGACATGGGTGTGTCTCTAGGTTGTGTGAGTGACACGGCCAGGGCACACGGGCGTGTGACCCCTGCAGAGATGAAAATTTTCTATGTTTTTGAGAGATCTTCTGAGTTATCAGTTTAGTCTCAAACCTCTTCCAAGCAATGAGAAGGAATGTTAAAAGTTCTAAATTGTATGCAAGATTTATCGAATGTGCATAAATGTTATGATGTACGTCCGGTAATGCCTCGAACCCTGTTCCAACTTCGGATTCAGGTAAGGGGTGTTACATTTAGAGGTATCAGAGCTATGGTTTAGTCGATTCTCGGCCTAACCTAGCGTATGTGAGTCTAGCTATACATGTCATGTTACTACTCGTGATAGTGTAATATCTCCCGACTCTAACGAAATTATTTTGTTAAGACAATGGAGGCTTCCAATCGAGCTATTTTCAGTAATGCTGAAAAATGATATCGAGATGCTTGAAATATGCCTATGATGTGTCGAAATTTAGAAATGTATGAATAGAAGTTCATGATATGTATGTGTTAATATACGAAATGAGATAATTATAAGTTGAGAAATGTAGAAACGTGGAGTGAAATGAAAGTTTATGTTGTGATAACCTCATCCACGTGTGTTGGTATTCATATGATGTTATGTGCCCAACCCATCTGATTAAGTAAATATGATAAGCAAACTTACAAAATTGACGGAATGTGTGTGTATGTACACTTATTGAATAATGTGTATTCAGTGTGTTCATATGGTGAATCCTACGTTTAACTGTTAAATTAGAGATAGTATGATGTTTTGTTTTGTGATTTTGTTATGGAACCATGAATGTTATAATAGTATGAAATAATGAATGGGAAGTTCAAATTGAGTAGAACGCAGAATTGAGTATGGTCGTTCGATGATGAATTGACGGATAAGACCATGGTTGGACCATGGCAATACATGTGAATGCATGTAAGACTATAGCTGGGCTATGGCATTGTGATACGTGTAAGACCATGTCTGGGACATGGCATCGGCCATATTATAAGAGCCAGTGTAAGACCATGTTTGGGGCATGGCATCGGCAATGAGACGAGAGCTAGTGTAAGGCCATGTCTGGGACATGGCATCGGCTTTAACATGTGAGCTAGTGTAAGACCATTTCTGGGACATTGCATCGGCATTTTGCCCTCTTGTGTGAGGCTTATCAGATATCCTTTAGTATTCCAAATGGTTCCACAGGCTATTTAAAGTTTATGATAAAGATATGAAAGGATATAATCATGTTGTGAGTGGTACAGGTTCTTACTCGAAACTCATGAGATTTGAGCTTAGTTATGATTCCTTAATGGTAAGGATGAAATTGAGTAAGTTCTATCTATGAGAATGATTTTGAAACAATCTTGTAATCTTTGGCTTATACTTATGATGTATAAATATGTAGTAAATCTACCATTGTTAAATCAAGAATGTTGTGCTGGTTTATAATATGCTATGTGTTTAAAGATGTCTGTGTGTAACAGTCATAGTTGAATAGATTATGATGATCTCTTTTGGATATTCTGTATATTCTTTTATCCTCAGAGATATATGTGATTGTTCATTTTCTGACGAAATTCTTATCGAGTGAGAATATTAGCTAACTACGATGTTATAAGAAAGCACTGTGAGTCTGTTTGAATTATAATTGACATTTTCTGATTTCTCTGGGATTCTATTCTAATATGTTCAGAATAAAATTGATGGTGAAAATATATGTGGGACTGCTCATCTGTATCTATTGAATAATGTTTGTCTTATGTGTATATTCGGAAAATATGATATTTCTATTACAATGGAATTCCAGAATGGATAAGTATTGTTTTTCTTCTAGTTTTTCTGAAAAAAATCATCTGGATCTTTATTATTTTCTTAAAAACTATGTTCTTGAACTTGTGTTCTCGAACTTCTGGTATAGTATCGTATTTTGGATCTTTGTATTTCGGATTGTTCCTATCACTCTTATTTCGTAAATATCAATCATGGTTTATCCTTAAAGTACGTTCTTAGACTTATGATAATAGTGTCTATTATGATCGTATTTTCGAATTCGATAATAGAAATGTGGTAATCCTGGTATCTAGATTTCTCTAATTTTCGTGTAAGGAATTGACATTGGCAAAGATATAAATGATGGAAGCTCAAGCTTAAATTGTATGGTGGTTTTCCTTTACAGGTGAGTTTGACTAAGGTCAGTGAATTCAATCAGGATGTCTGTTTCCTCAAGTTAAAACGGTTGAAAAGATTTTTTATTAGCTCATTAAGAGAATTTTGAAAGATTGTATGTTTGAGTTGTTTTGACAGTATGAAGAAAGGAGTATTTTTAAATGTTATTAGTTGATAGTTGAAACCAACTCAGTTGTTTTGTTAGGGCAAACTGGTCAGTTGAAATATGATTTGAGTTATCTGTATGTAAAGTATCCTTGGGTATGATAACGAATTTTGTAGATTCACGAGTATATAGACGGATAGTCTAAATGAAGAAATTATATTCTAGAAATTATGATACAGAGATATGTCTATCAGATTGCTCTAATCAAATGATGTTATTACGAATTAAAGATGTTCTGATTGATAAGGTTATCACATTTATGAAAAGTTTGAATGATTTGTATGTAAAGCCCCAAGTTCTGGGCCTAGAATTATTGAGCCTTGAGTGTGGGAACTGTTAGTAGGCGGCTTATAAATATTTTAGTTGAGCAAGAAAGTGACACAAATTGCATGTTTGGTGTGATGGTTAAGTGAATTGGGTATGTTGGGGATGTCTGAGAAGTCCTGGGTTCAAACCTGGGCTTTAGCAAAATTTTTGGTTTTAAGTAAATAAAACCCTGAATGTTAGGTAGTAAGCCTTTTAAATAATTAAGGTTAAAAGATGATGCAAAGAAGTAGGTGGTCAAGTGGCAAGGAGGCGTTAGGAGTGTGCATGTGGTCAGGGGTTCGAGTGTCGCCATAGTATTTTGATGGATATTTATTTTGTTACATGGACGGCTAGTATTGGAGTTGGTTTGGGAATCTAAGTTGAAATGATCATGGAGGAGTTGTTGGAGTGATTTGTGGAGTGATAAGGGGAGAGATTCAAGGAGAAGATTGGGGGAGGTTTTGTAGAGAAAAGTTAGGAGTTTGACGAGTTGAGGGAAATGTGTTGAAATGGGCATTAGGGGTGTGGAAATTCGGCTAAGCTAGTTTTTCGACTCCTTTTTGTTCAGTTTTGGTCACTTTTGTTTTAGGGAGTCCTTCCTTTTTTGCCAATTTTGTTATGAATTGAAGTGCCTAGTCTCTTATTTTGGTTTCCATTTTGGTTCCTGGTAGTGTTGAATTGACTATTTGGGTAAAGTTATGTGTATTGCCGAATACCTCTCTTAACCTCTGTCGACTGCTCTCCTTCTTTCACCTTTCTTACCTTTCATTTTCTTGACAGATTTAGTCTCTTTTCTCCCCATCTTTTTCTCTATTTTTCTGTTCTTCTTTCCTCTAGATATTCTGATTTCTTTCCAATCGAATACCCTCTGTCTCTTGCTTGCCAACCTTGTTTGTCCTGTTCTGATTTGGCCGAACATTCCTTGTCCCATCTCTCCCTCTCTATTCCAGTTCTATAAGAGTTCTCGACAAGACAGAATCGTGGGGTTTAGGTATTCCTGAGGAGTGGTGAAGTACAGAAGTACTCAAGTCGTCAAACCCTTTCTTCCATTATTCTATTAAGGTAAGAGCATTACCTTTCTTATTATTTGGGTATAGGCCGAATAACCCTATATCTCTGTGAGATTTATGTCGTGATCCTAGGCAATCTCACCTAGTATAATCTTTTGATATCACAGATTATCTGCAAGTAAGGTGGGATAGGTTTTAGTCTACTACGATTTAGTGGAACAGGCCGTGGTTTGTTCAATTGAGGTAGATAGTATTATTGATTTGGGGATTAAGATCCTATGAACTTTAATAAGTGAATGATTGATTGAATGTTTGGGATGAATGTAGGTTGGAGTACTCGTGGATCTTTCGCATGTGTTCGTAAACAGGTGTGTAACCACACCCTTCCTCAATGTAGGTCGGCAAAAGCCGAAATGTCGAAATGCTGAAAAGTAAAAAGTATGGCCACAGTTGCCACGCGAGCATGTGAACGCATGTGTAGAAAATTCGATACAATAGCAGAGGCCGTCTTGAGCGATCTCATGGGCTTAGGCTGATTTTAGGCCGAAATGGGCCGTGTGGGCCCAATAGGCTCATGGGCCCTACTCGGGTTTTATCACGAAAATGTGGAAATATTGGACCGTGCTGTGTTGTTCAAATGGCTAAGGTCAATTTTGGGCTCAGCGGGCCATATGAGCATGTGGGCCCCACTTGGGCTTCGTAATGGGCTTCAGGGCCAATTGTATATTTTGATTGGAAAATGTTGCAAGAGTCGCGTGAGACGAATGTGGACCTATGGATAGGTCGGTAAGTATACCGAGACCCCAATTTATGAAATAACCGTTATGCCCTTGAAGGGCAAAATGACTAAAATGCCCCTACATGTTATATGATTGTTATTTATGCCATTCATGATATGTTTGCATTCATGTGATATTATGCTGCATGGGGGATGGGATCATTGATTTGGAGGAAGTATATGATTTACTAGGGTCGCATGGTCGCTTGACGACTGTGGATCCACCGGCAGCTTAAAGCCATTATGTGATTGGAAGCTCTGCTGCGAATTTGGTTAGTGTCGCAACTGGTGCTACAACAGGAGTGTAGGGATGGGTGGGTCGATTAAATCCCCACAGGAGTGTAGGGTTGGACGGGGTACGGAGTGCAAGGTTGGTTGGGTATTTGTGCATTGCATAATCTGATTCTGATTGTGACATGGGCTCAGGCCCAACTGAGGCTACTATGGACTAAGGCCCAAGTGTCACTGTTATTATAATGGGCTTAGGCCCAAATTGATGTGATGCATGCTATATGATCGATGAGGGCTGTACACACTGAGTTTTTGTAAATTCACTCCCCTCTTTAAAAATTTTTAGGTAATCCTCAGCAGGCGGTTCGACGTATGGGAGGACTCGGAGGTGGCCACACTACGATCAACTTTAAATTTTCGTATTACTTTTATATTACTTAAATTATTCTCTTTGGGTTTTGATGTAATAAGGCCTTTTCTCTAATTTTCTAGCTTTTAATTTAGGGGTTTTTAACTGTTATGATTTATTTCTGTTAAAGGTAAGCGCGGTTTTTCCAAAATGATATCTGTTTGTAAAACATCACGTTTCCGCAACATTTTAAAACTAGCTTCTGCAACTAAAAGAAATTTTGGGAATAAAATTTATGTATTTTTCAATGAAGCAAGTTTTGAAATTAAACTAACGTAAACTGGGGTTTTATACAAGTTTTAATGACCAAAAGTTTTTTTAATAAGAAGGGTTTTTAATGAAAACATGGTTTTCGAAAAACACTTCAATGTGACATGCCAGGCTTGGCCATAACGTCTAGGCCAGGTCTGGGGTGTTACACTGTACATGTTAGCAAAGTTGGAAACAATTGAAAATATTATTAACCGAAGCTCTAGTTATGAGTTCAGTTTGAGTTGAGTAAAGAATTTATGAATTTCAATGATGTACAGTTGAACAGACTGGAATAAGCTTTTATGTTTGTGCTGTGAATTCGATGGTATCATGTGTTCGATAGAAAATTTCATAGGCTTCCTGAATCCTAATGGGTTAAAGTATCAAATGTTACCAAAAAATATCTGAAATTAAGACAGTGTCAATGATTTGAGATATTGAAAGATTCTGAGTAGTTATCGATTAATCTCAGAGAAAGCAAATATAGTTACAGATGCTAAATGAAAAGATCTTTGCTTATTTTGTGCGAGTGGTTACTCGATTGCTCTTATTCAATGTGATTAGAAAGATTGAAGAGAAATGAAAGTAATTCGTGACAGTCTAAAAGTAGTTTCAGATTGGCAGAAAACATATGCGGCCTTGATAGGTAAAAGCATAGAATTTCAACTGGAACACTAAGTATTTGTGAAAGTATTATAGTGGGAATAGAATTTCTCGATTTAGCTATAGAGAGAAGTTGATTTCGCAATTCATCAGAGATTATTATCGGAACTTGAGAAGACTCATAATGCGTTTCTTATTTATATATGATGTGATGATGCAGATAAGACCTTTGTTTGTAATATCTCTTTTAGAAGAAGAACCTCAGCTTGATATGATGCATAGCAAAGAACAGATCTGAATCTTAGCAAGTGAGATTGAAAATTTGAGAAATCTGAGGATATGTGAGAAATTGATGAGACTAGTGAAAGTAAATCACTAATCTATTCACTGATAAGATTTTCAAGGACGAAAATCCCTAAGGGGAGAGAGTTGTAACAACTCGTTTTTAGGGTTAATCGACACAGTGGTTTTGAGACCACAATCTAAAGTCAAAATATTTATTTTATTATTTTATTAAGGTTTATAGTATGAGAGAAGGATCGTGTGAAAATTTTGTAAAAAAATTTTACCGTTTGAGTGGTTAATTCGGTAAAAAGGATTAAATCGCGTAAAGTGTAAAAGTTAAATTCTACAAGTTAAATGCATTAAATGACTATAGATTTTAATTTTTTGAGTACTTGAAGGGTAATTATACGATTTAAGTGTTAGTGGACATTTATGGGAGTTGGTATTGTTGAAATTTGTTTTAAATTAAAAGGTTAATGTTGTAAATTGTGAATAAGGTGTATTAAAATAAAGAAAACATAATGGAAGCATGCAAAAACATTTGTTTTAGCCGAATGGTGAAGAATAAGAAACCATTTTAGTGTTTTAGGGTTCGGCCATTTAAATTCTTGATTAAGGTATGTTCTTTGCTCGGTTTTTGATAATTTTTACGTTTTTGAGATCGTTGCTTTGTGTTCTAACTAGCCCATGCCTTAATTTTTGAATTTTTCTATGATTTTGTGAAATGATATTGATGAGTTCTTGAGCTCTTGAATGCTTGATGAAGAAATATGAATTTTTGATGATAGATTAACAAGTTTTATAAAGTGATTTTTGACAAAAATGTCAATTAGGGATTAAATTGAGAAAATGTGAAATGCTGTGGTTAAAAGTGTGAAATAAATGAAAATATGGGCTGCTATAAAGTTTTATTAAATTCGTCTAGGCTTGGGTTTGGCCAAAATTGAATGAAGTTCATTTTACGAGCTTAGGGACTAAATTGTAAAAGTATAAAACTTTAGGGGAAAAAGTATAATTTTTCCAAAATGTGTAAATAGTGTTAAATTTAATGAATTAATGATTAAATAAGTAAATTTTGTTATTATATAGATTGAGAAAAATGAGATTCGAATCTAGAACAGAAGAAAACAAAGTATCGGATTAGTCGACCTAATTCGACGTGCGGTTCGAGATAGTTTTGGCTATGTACGACACTTAGTGTGTGATTTGAGATAGCTTCGGCTATGTATGGCACTTAGTGTACAAGATATTGAGTATCGCACTTAGTGTGCGAAACATTGAGAATGGCACTTAGTGTGCGAGATGTTGAGTATGGCATTTAGTGTGCGAGACGTCGAATATGCAATAGTATTTCGTGTATGTATGAACTTGATATGGATAAGTATAGGTATGTACATGTATGTTATGAGTTTGAAATCGAAGAAGTTACTAAGTGTGTATATCAACTTATGAATAAGCATGTGAAAGGTTTGTTAGAAGTCTTGAATTTCATGTATTAAGTTTGAATTGATGAGTGGTAATTGTATTAGTTAAATTTGTGAATAGAATGAGAAAGGATTATGAATCTATTATATTTATTAATTTTGAATTGAGATAATGTGTTTTCACCGATGTTTAAAATGATTCGACGAGTAAAGACGATGTTACGAAGAAATATAAGCGATGATGTGAATCAATTCAGGTACTTGTACGGAAATCGACAAGTAAGTGATATTTGTGAAATTCATATGATGAGTAGGTAGAAATATATCATATTTCCTATGAATTGTTTGGCTACGTAAAGGTGATAGCTATTGAATTGAATGTAGTATATCTTTATTTGTTTATGCATATGAAATTGTGGATGAATTAATAAGTTGTACTAAGATCAAATGAGTATGGAATTGTGTAGTCAAGTGAAATTCATGATTGAGGTTATAAATAAGTACATGAGAGAACGATGAAATCATATGAGTTATATTATATCTTGTGTAATTGCTTATGATATGGTTATTTGATATATGAGTTTAATATTCACACGAGCTTACTAAGCTTTATAGCTTACTTTGTGTTATTTTCTATGTTTTATAGTGATTCGAACGTTCGCTCAGGTTGGAAGTTGACAGAGATCGTATCACACTATCCGATTTTTGGTTTCAGTATTTTTATACTTGTGGCTTGTCATATGGCATGTATAGGCTTGAGTTGTGTGGAATGTGTTTGGTAATGTTGGTGTGTGTTTGGCCATTTAAGTTGGCCTAAAGCATGTGTTTGATAAACGATAGATGTGATGTACATAATGCTTTTGTGATGACATAATGTGGTAAGGTTGGTGATAGTTCAAGATGATCATTTAGTCATTTTGGTATATGATGAGTATGTACTCATGAAAAGTATGATTTTGGACTTGATAAATGAATGGTTAATAGATTATATTAATGAGTATGGTATGTACTTTAGTATATGTTTGAATGTACAAATGGTATTGATTTGAGTAGCGAAATGATTGAGGTGTAATGACATGATTTGTGCATGAAATTGGTATGGTTGGCTGCCTATTTGTGCATGATATTAGTACCATATGACTTGTTGCTACTGGTTAAGTTTTGGGTGAGAAATGTGGCTTGAAACAAGCCTATTTTCATCCACACGAGCTGAGCACACGGACGTGTGACCGTATGTGACACATGACCATAGTACACGGCCATGTGTCCCCTAGGGTAGCCCTTTAATTTAAGTCAGTATACCCTACAGACTTGGCATGCCCTATACACACAGATGTGTCTATTGGCCGTGTGTGGAACAAGGGCTAGCACATGGGCGTGTGGTCAGTCGTGTAATGCAAGTCAGTATGTATACGCTATTTCCATACAGCCGGGACACGAGCGTGTGGATGACACGTGGGTTAGACACACGGGCGTGTGGTCTGGCCATGTGAGGTAAGTCAGTGAGCTCCACGGGGTTGAGCACGGGCTGGGACATGGCCATGTGATCCCAATTCGAATGTCCACACGGCCGGGGCACATGGGCTTGTGACCCCTGTAGAGATGAAAACTTTTTATGTTTCCGAGAGATCTTCCTATTATCAATTTAGTCCTGAACCTCTTCCAAGCATATTTTAAGGTCTCTTAGAACCCTTATAAAGGACAATGTGAAGGAATGTTAAACTTTTTAAATTGTATGCAAGATTTATGACTCGAATGTGCATAAATGTTATGATGAAAGTCAGTAATGCCTCTCAAACCTGCTCCGACTTTCTGGGTAAGGGTGTTACACGCATAATATAAACTCAAAATATATTCATACTGTAAATTTTCCATCACAAGGATAATCATCATCCGCTTATCACTTTCATATGAATTTGATTTCAATATTTAATATACTATAACAACATTTAAACTTTCACATGTATTTATGCAATTTACCAACAACAATAACTTATTTTCAAGAAACATAGAATTTTCTCAACAAACACTATAAACTCACTTTAATCACATAACATTTAAGTAGACAATCTGTAATATCCTGATTTTGGGCCTAGTCGAAATAGTGGTTTCGTGACCACAAAATCCAAGATAAAAATAATTATTTTATGATTATTTTGACGTCTATGATATGATTGCATGATTATGTGAAAATTTCGTGAAGAAATTTTATGCATAAAGTGCTTAAATTGAAATTAGGGACTAAATCGAATAATTTGCAAAACCTGCATTCTAGAAGTTTCTAGTATGAAATTGTTTTGAAATATTAATTAGGAAGTCTAAACTAGCAATTTACCAATTTCTAAGTCTATGGACAAAAATTGGACATGGATGGAATTTTTGGAAAGTTTAGTAGTAAGGGCATTTTGGTCATTTAGGGGTAAAATGAATTAAAATACAAAATTAAAAGCCAATTTTGCTCATCTTCAACCCCATGGCCGAATATAGCAAGGAGAAACCATGGCTAGGGTTTTTCAAGCTTCCAAGCTCGATTATAAGTCCGTTCTAGCCCCGTTTTTCAAGTTCTTTACGTTTTTAGAATCCCGGTAACTTGATTAAGCTTATTCTAGCAATAATTTAAGCTAGGGTTCATATTTGGAAAAATACCCATAGGTGAAATGTGTTTATTTTGAGTTTTATGGTAGAATATGAAGGCTGAAATTATGTTAAACAACTTTTGTTAAGCGATTTTAAGCAAAAATGAGTAAAACGCTTAATCGATAAAAATTGTTATTGTTCATAACTATGTGTTAGAGTGAGAATTTGATGTTTTCATAGAGGGGAAAAATGTCCAGCATGTCATAAAACATAAGAAAATATGCTGAGGTTTAATTTACGAGCTTTGGGGCAAAAGTGTAAATATGCAAAAGTTTAGGGGCAAAACTGTAATTTTTCCAAAATATGATTTTGGGTTAATTTGAATAATGTGAGCCCTAATTAGACTATATTTTAAATGATAGAGTAAGGAAAACTAAAATTCGGGCTAAAATGGGGAAAATACCAAGTTGTGGACGAAATGGTAAAAGTAGCCATTTTCACATACGAGGTAAGTTCATATGTAAATGTTGGTAACATAGTTATTATTTTAAATGTTTTTATGTTATTTAAATGATATGATAATTATTATGAAATATTATACTCATGATAATTGTTTGATAATATGTCAAATTATGTGATATACTTGGAAAATGTGAAATAGAGTATCGGTATCGGCATTCCGTAGAAGATGGTTGAGACACATGATTGGGAAAAAGGTCCCGTTGAACCTTAGGAATGGATTGGGATACAAGTGACATGTCACTGGGATATTTGGGCATCCGAACTCGTTGAGTTGAGTCCGAGTTCACTTATGGATGCGAATGTCCGAGCTCGTTGAGTTGAGTCCGAGTTCGAGAGATGTAACTAGGCATCCAAACTCGTTGAGTTGAGTCTGAGTTCACTTATGGATGCGAATGTCCGAACTCGTTGAGTTGAGTCCGAGTTCGAGAGATGTAACTAGGCATCTGAGCTCGTTGAGTTGGGTCTGAGTTCACTTATGGATGCGAACGCCCGAGCTCGTTGAGTTGAGTCCGAGTTCACTTATGGGCGGGTTACATGGTAGCTTGGCTACATATGTGGCACTTATGTGCAAACTTTCCATGTATCTGAATTATATTCCGATGTGTTCAACGTGTAAAATTCTACTCAAATGGAGGAATACTCGAGATGAAAGGGACGTATTGGTAAGTGTTGTGAAATGGATACTTTGAACAGGTATGTACTTAACCCTCGGGTTGAAAGCTCAATATAACAACAATATGGTAAGATGATAAATGAAAATGTGATATGAATGTCTCGGTGATGATCATGCAAATGATGTTTATGTTTGCTTATATAGTTGTGTTACTTGCTATTTGCATGTGAACTTACTAAGCATTTGTGCTTACTCCCTCCTTTTCATTCCTTGTAGTGTTGACAAGCTAGCTCGAAAATTGGAAACGGTCGGAGGCACGCTTACACTATCCGTATACTATCTTGGCATAATGGCTTGTATATTTTGAGTATGGCATGTATAGCATTATAATCATTTTGTATATGTGGTCTTATGATATGGTTATTGAGTGGTATGGAAATGATTAGTAATGATTAGCTATTGGAATGGCTAATCATGATCATATTTGGTGTTATGTATGCTAAATTGCTAGCTAATCCATGGGAACCATGAAATGGGTAAAATTTACCATAAAATAGATTCAGACAGCAGTAGTGACGTGAATTTGAAAAATCACTAAAAATAGTAGAAATGGAATTAAATAATTAATAAGTTATGGAATTTAATCTTGATGAGTCTATTTTCATATGGATGGAACAAAACAGGTATATGAGTTATATTTTATGAGATGTTTAAATTTTTGTGAAACAGGGCCAGAGCAATTTTTGGATCCCCTGTTCTGACTTTGGAAATTCACCATAAATTTTTCAAGGATAATTAGAAGTCATGATTTATATGTACATATTCCTTATTGAGTCTAGTTTTATTAGAAATAAACGGCATATTCATTGAAACTCTGTACAGGGAGATATCTGATTCGTAATACACAGAGGTCAGAGCAGTGAAACCCTAAAATAGGGGAGACTTTAACTAATAAAATGTACTAATTTGCTTGACCAAAAATTCTATAAAAAAATTAGTAAATAGATATATGAGTCTAGTTTCAGGGAAAATTTACGGAATTGGATTTGAGTTTCGGAACTCGAGATATGAATTTTTAAGCGACTGTGATGCAGATTGCTAGCTTGACTAAAAATTTTAAAAATAAATTGTTTGAACTGTTTAAAGTAATGAATTATGTCTGTTAACACCTCGTGTTTGACTCCGGCGACGGTCTTGGGTACGGGGCGTTACATTTGGTGGTATCAGAGTAGGTTTAGTCGATTCTCAGACTAACTTAGCATGCGTAAAAATTTAGCTATACATGCCACTGATCTGTGATAGTGTGATGTCTTCCGACGCATATGAGTACCGTCTTATTTAGACAGGTACTCTCCAACCGAAGCCAGCTGTACGACCATGTTCAATGTTATGTGAAGGTATTTGAGTAAAATTATGATTATGATAAGTCTCGGTTCAAAAAAGTATGAATAAAAGTTTGTGATACATATGTGATAAATATCCATATTTGCTTAATGCTCATATGATGTAGTGTATATGGCTTACTTGATAAGATGAACGGAATAAATAGAAAGTAGTAGAGGTATGAATAAAAGTCATAATATTATGATATGAATGAAAATGTCCTTGTCTTTATTTGGACGTCAAATGTTGATGAATGCTAATGATATATAATTTTTATGAGATAAAGGATTATAATGAAATGAACTTATCTATGTTAAATTGTTGGACTGAATTATATGATTGTAATGACATGTACATGATGCACGAAATGAAAGTTGTGATTGTGATGCAAATATCTATGTTTGTTTGGCCCTATATGATGTCATGAGCATGAATTAATTTAATTAAATGAATGGATAAGTAAAGCTATCTAGAAAACATAGAATGTATGCATAACTATATTGTCTAAATGGGACAGTAGGAAAATTTGTGTAAGCCAACATGAATGTTGCATTGCCTGAATGAATGACACGATTTTGATGATGTTGCTAAGATGATGGAAGTTGTGTCATATGTGTATGTATAGGAAAGTCGAGTCAGAGGTCCTACAACCCCTCCCCCTTACCGAAGTGGTACTTATAATGGAATTTCATGAGATTTGTATAGAATAATTATAAGTATGATCAGAGATTGAAAATGAGCTGATAAGTAAAGTTATAGCCAGTAAAGTATCGGATTGACTTAAAGATTATTGGAGTTATGCACTGTCCCAATTAGAGAAGGAATTTTCTTTGGTAAATCGAATTATTCAGGTGCAAGGTCGAGAAAAGTGTAAATCGAAATTTATTGAATGGCCTTCTTTAGTGAATGGTTTAATATGAAATTTGTTGTGGCAGAACTAGTTGGGGAAATGATATTTGAAATGTGAACTATCCGAGTGTGATGATTATGACTGGACAGATTTAGCAGTCTCTTTTGAGATGTTCTATGTGTTTACCCGTTCTTAGAAATATTTCTATGGCTATTGATCTTCTGAAGAAATTCTTGTTATATGGGAATGTCTTCTAATTTTGGTGTTGGATGAAAGCATTGGTAGTCTGACTGGTTTATAATTTATATTGCTCTATTTCATCGGGTATTCTATTTCATTTAAATCTCGATAAGAATTGATGAGAGAATACATATGATATTATAATTACATTTCTTCTACTTGATGTTTAATCTGATATATATGTATGGGAAGATATATTGATCTTGTTATATTTGATTTCAGTGGGATTAAATGATGTTTTCTTTTGGACTTTCTTTCTTTGAAGAATTATCAGGGTATTCTATATTTTCTCTATGAGTTTGGTTTTCGATTCTCCGGCATAGTATCGTATCTTGGGTTTCTTTATCCTGGATCTTTTTATTCTGGATTTCTTTATTCAGGGTTTCTCTATCTTGGATTTCTTTATTCGGTTTTCTTGTTATCTTTGTTCTATAATTTGTCAATTATGACTCATGTTCGAAGTGCGTTCTTCAGCTCGTGATAATCATGTCAAATATGACTATACTTCTAATTTGATCTTGGTAATGTGGTGATTTTAGTATTGGGATTTTTTTTTTCTAATTTCTGTGTAGGGATTTGACATCAGTAAAGGCATAGGTGATAAAAGTGCGAGTTTCAGTCGGTATGGTGAATTATTTATTTGAAAGATTTCATGTGACAATTATGTCAGGATAATTTTTCTCAAGTCTGATAATAGAATTTCATTTTTGTACTGATAAAAGAGTAAATAGTCTGAACGAGAAGTATATATTTATTAGAAAGAGTTGGATATTAGTTAAAGCCACTACGAATGATAAGGTTTTCATCTTATGAAAGCTGAAAAGTTTATTACATGTTGACTGAGTTCGGATAGATGAGAATATTGGTAAGCAAGCGTCCGAACTAGACTAGTCTACATTGAGCAAAGACTTCACGACTTTCAAGAATGTCTTGTTGTATGAATTGTGATGTGTTTCAAGACAGTGAGGTAATATGATAGTTTAGAGTATTCGATGTTACATAAAATCTGAGTTGTTAAAGAGGTTAAAGCTGAGCATTGGGATCTACCAAAATTATCCTTGTCAATGTTGATATTGGGATGGAAATGAGAAGGATTATTCTTGAGGCCATATTAGAATTATTTCTATGGCAGAAAGAGGAAAATGTGATATATCCTATTCTTAAATGTTTGGAGAAATCTATAAATCATATCGGTATTGAATGAATTCCTACTCATCAGATTCATGGAATTTCAGGTCTCTTTGATTGTTGGATTTCTTGAAATTCCGGTCTCCATTAATCAAGTTAAGATCCTGGTTTTATGTCATGATATCATGGGAAAATGAGAAGGGTTGAAAATTTAAGAACAGTTGAGAGTTGAGACTGTAAGCTTTTAGACCATATGAGAAATTAAAGAGATGTATTGGAGGTACAGCCTAAGTGAAAGTTCTTCAGCACCGAATATGAGATTAAAAGTGAAGACCACTTTTCGAAGAAGATTTTGGGACGAAAATCCACAAAAAAGGGGGGGAGAATTGTAATATCCTGATTTTGGGCCTAGTCGAAATAGTGGTTTTGTGACCACAAAATCCAAGATAAAAATAATTATTTTATGATTATTTTGAGGTCTATTATATGATTCCATGATTGTGTGAAAATTTCGTGAAGAAATTTTATGCATAAAGTGCTTAAATTGAAATTAGGGACTAAATCGAATAATTTGCAAAACTTGCATTCTAGAAGTTTCTAGTATGAAATTGTTTTGAAATATTAATTAGGAGGTCTAAAATAGCAATTTTACCAATTTCTAAGTCTATGGACAAAAATTGGACATGGATGGAATTTTTGGAAAGTTTAGTAGTAAGGGCATTTTGGTCATTTAGGGGTAAAATGAATTAAAATACAAAATTAAAAGCCAATTTTGCTCATCTTCAACCCCATGGCCGAATATAGCAAGGAGAAACCATGGCTAGGGTTTTTCAAGCTTCCAAGCTCGATTGTAAGTCCGTTCTAGCCCCGTTTTTCAAGTTCTTTACGTTTTTAGAATCCCGATAACTTGATTAAGCTTATTCTAGCAATAATTTAAGCTAGGGCTCATATTTGGAAAAATACCCATAGGTGAAATGTGTTTATTTTGATGTTTTATGGTAGAATATGAAGGCTGAAATTATGTTAAACAACTTTTGTTAAGCGATTTTAAGCAAAAATGAGTAAAACGGCTTAATCGGTAAAAATTGTTATTGTTCATAACTATGTGTTAGAGTGAGAATTTGATGCTTTCATAGAAGGGAAAAATGTCCAACATGTCATAAAACATAAGAAAATATGCTGAAGTTTAATTTACGAGCTTTGGGGCAATAATGTAAATATACGAAAGTTTATGGGCAAAACTATAATTTTTCCAAAATATGATTTTGGGTTAATTTGAATAATGTGAGCCCTAATTAGACTATATTTTAAATTATAGAGTAAGGAAAACTAAAATTCGGGCTAAAATGGGGAAAATACCAAGTTGTGGACGAAATGGTAAAAGTAGCCATTTTCACATACGAGGTAAGTTCATATGTAAATGTTGGTAACATAGTTATTATTTTAAATGTTTTTATGTTATTTAAATGATATGATAATTATTATGAAATATTATACTCGTGATAATTGTTTGATAATATGTCAAATTATGTGATATACTTGGAAAATGTGAAATACTATCGAGTATCGGTATCGGCATTTTGTAGAAGATGGTTGAGACACATGATTGGAAAAAAGGTCCCATTGAACCTTAGGAATGGATTGGGATACAAGTGAAATGTCATTGGGATATTTGGGCATCCGAACTCGTTGAGTTGAGTCCGAGTTCACTTATGGATGCGAATGTCCGAACTCGTTGAGTTGAGTTCGAGTTCGAGAGATGTAACTAGGCATCCGAGCTCGTTGAGTTGAGTCCGAGTTCACTTATGGATGCGAACGCCCGAGCTCGTTGAGTTGAGTCCGAGTTCACTTATGGGCGGGTTACATGGTAGCTTGGCTACATATGTGGCACTTATGTGCAGACTTTCCATGTATCCGAATTATATTCCGATGTGTTCAACGGGTAAAATTCTACTCAAATGGAGGAATACTCGAGATGAAAGGGACGTATTGGTAAGTGTTGTGAAATGGATACTTTGAACAGGCATGTACTTAACCCTCGGGTTGAAAACTCGATATAACAACAATATGGTAAGATGATAAATGAAAATGTGATATGAATGTCTCGGTGATGATCATGCAAATGATGTTTATGTTTGCTTATATAGTTGTGTTACTTGCTATTTGCATGTGAACTTACTAAGCATTTGTGCTTACTCTCTCCTTTTCATTCCTTGTAGTGTTGACAAGCCAGCTCGGAAATCAGAAACGGTCGGAGGCACGCTTACACTATCTGTATACTATCTTGGCATAATGGCTTGTATATTTTGAGTATGGCATGTATAGCATTATAATCATTTTGTATATATGGTCTTATGATATAGTTATTGAGTGGTATGGAAATGCTTGGTAATGATTAGCCATTGGAATAGCTAATCATGATCATATTTGGTGTTATGTATGCTAAATTGCTAGCTAATCCATGGGAACCATGAAATGGGTAAAATTTACCATAAAATAGATTCAGACAGCAGTAGTGACGTGAATTTGAAAAATCACTAAAAATAGTAGAAATGGAATTAGATAATTAATAGGTTATGGAATTGAATCTTGATGAGTATGTTTTCATATGGATGGAACAAAACAGGTATATGAGTTATATTTTATGAGATGTTTAAATTTTTGTGAAACAGGGCCAGAGCAATTTCTGGATCCCCTGTTCTGACTTTGGAAATTCACCATAAATTTTTCAAAGATAATTAGAAGTCATGATTTATATGTACATATACCTTATTGAGTATAGTTTTATTAGAAATAAACGGCATAGTCATTGAAACTCTGTACAGGGAGATATCTGATTCGTAATACACAGAGGTCAGAGCAGTCAAACCCTGAAATAGGGGAGATTTTAACTAATAAAATGTACTAATTTGCTTGAACAAAAATTCTATAAAAAAATTAGTAAATATATATATGAGTATAGTTTCAGGGAAAATTTACGTAATTGGATTTTGAGTTTTGGAACTCGAGATATGAAGTTTTAAGCGACTGTGACGCAGATTGCTAGCTTGACTGAAAATTTTAAAAATAAATTGTTTGAGCTGTTTAAAGTAATGAATTAAGTCTGTTAACACCTCGTGTTCGACTCCGGCGACGGTCTCGGGTACGGGGCGTTACACAATCTATAATTCATAATCATCAAATACATTAGTAATAGTTCACATGTCCTTTAATTTGATTAGTTCATCTCTTTGATCCATAATAATAATTTATCACATCTTTATCAATGAATTTAAACATAACATAAATAACTATTTACATTCATTAAAAAAATGGAAAATAATAATTTTCCTCCTTATACGAACTTACCTCGACAAATACAATTGTAATAACGAAGCCGACAACTAATCCAACACTCTACTTTTCCTTGATTTTGATTCATTTGGTTTGTTTTGTGATATAAATAAGAACGTTTTGCTAAATTAAATCATTCAATAACTTAAAATAAGTCATTTAAGTTATAACTATTCTTTTTGGGAAATCTACAAAATTATCCCTAATATTTTAGCTTTTATGCAATTTAGTCCCTAGACCCAAAACTTGAAATGTCACCACAATTAATAAAATTTCATGTTAACCGATTTTCTTAGGGTTCCATATCAACCCATCATTTTCCTCATTTTGCACAATTTACCTTAAACTTTACTATTTCAGGAATTTAATCCCTAGACTTTAAAAATATCAAAAATCACTTAACAAAACTTGTTTATTTAACAACCAATCTTAACAATCTATCATAAAACATCAAAAACATATTAAATACATCCATGTCACAATTTATAACATCTAACAATTTTACAATTTGACCCTCGGGTTAGCTAGATTAAGTTAATACGAGCTCAAAAATATAAAAATTATTAAAAATAGGGCAAAAATTACTCACCCTACATGAAGAATCAAGCATGGTTGAATGCTTTGGTTTCTTTGTACGGAAAATTTGGTTGTTCATTTACTTGGAGAAGATGACATTGTTTCATATTTATTTTATCTTAATTTATTACTTAAGTACCATTTTACCCTTATAGTAATAACATTAAAAATGATAAAACCATGCCCATCATTGTCCACTTTCAACATACTACCCACTAAGTCCTTTAATTTAAAATTGCTTAGCCATTTGACTCCTTTAACATATAGGATTCAACTTTTGCTTCTTTTACATTTTAACCCTTTTCACTTAATTACTATTTAAACATTAAAATTTCTTAACAAAAATTTAATGTTACCCTAATAACGCTCCGTAAATATTTTATAAAATATGTACGGGCTCAGTTTATCGAAATAAGGTCCCGATACCTCATTTTCTAAACCCATTTGACTTTAAATATTTACCACTTGAACCTAATTATTCGATCAAATAACATAAATTATCGAATAAAACTTTATTATAACACTATATTAGACTTGCTAATATTAAATAATAATATTTATAGATTCATTCGGCGTATTTGTGGCCCTAAAACTACTATTTTTGACACCACTAAAAATTGGGCTGTTACACCCACCACTAATAAACATCTTCTTTCTGTAATGAAGGAGCAGCAATTCACTTCATCAAAAACACGTTGAACATTTTCTGACCAATACTCACCTTTTTTTCGGATCTTTATTGTCCAATCCACAAAAATCTTCAACTTCGCATTTATGAACTTTATCTATAAGAGGTCGATGAACAGGTACCTAATTTAAGTATTGAGGATGAGCATGTGTCAGGGAAGGCACAGAAAGGGGTGGAGGTTGTGACGCCATCGGATTATTCCGTAAAAATTGTGCAAACCAATCATTCATAAATTGGAAGATGGTATTATGATCCCTAATTCTCAGTAATTAAGACTCAGAGATATCCTGACTTGCTCCCTCATCGAAAGCCGGAGCATGACTTTCAACATCCGGAAACACAAAAATATAAAAACTTTTTCAGCACCTTTTGAGCTTTAATTCATGCAGTTTCGTAGTAATTTTTGTCAAAAATTATATTTTAATTATTAACATATTTAATTTTAATTATTTTATAATAAATTTACACAAATTTGATTTATTTAAGATATTTTTGCATAAAGGGTGAAAATTGGCTCAGTAGTCACCTCAAGTGGCTTGAACCGTTGGGGAAATTCTTGTATCAAGTGAATCAAGAGCGTGGCTAATTAATTTTCCAGACATGGACAATCCAAAAATATTTGTTGAACAAACTTTATATTTAATTTTGATTGAACATTAATTGGGTTAAAAATTAATTATAAGTCTTAAGAAGAAAAATGGGCCAAATTGTGTTAAGAGCAGATGATTGAACCATCAAAGACTTGGCAGCCCAAACCATCCATATAGCTGACCCAATCAAATTATTTAGCTGACTTTATTAATTACGAAAAATCCTTTTAAATTTCCCTTAATTCTGTTCAAACCCCTCATCTATTCATGTCATCTATTTTTAGCCCTAGCTAAAAATAGCACGTTCGAATCAATCAAACTTGCACCAAGCATGGCTGGCCAATGGAGAGGGAGTGGCTGATATTTCTTTGCTATTTTTAGTTTCCATCTCCACATATAAATACCCCTTTTCGTTTCCTCATTTCTCATAACACACATCTCACACATTTCTTCACATCACTCACCTTTATCTCTTTCATTTCCTTATTATTTTCCCATTTCCTTTGTCCTCCTTTCCTTGCTGATTTTTCCTCTTAAAAAAGACATTGCACACCCTTGGAGTAGCAACATTCAAGTGTTCATGAGGGCCTTAGACCGACAAGACAAACAGAGAAGAAGAAGAGCACACTAGTTTGGCTTCGGAGAAACACTAGATTTGTTTCCTAGTTCCTTTCTCTTTATTTTTTTCTCATTTATGTTGTGATCATGATTTTGAATATTTTTTGTGTTGTTATTCTTGATTTAATTAAAATAACTTAAATTTAATTCATGTTAGATTGATTGCATTCTATGCACTTAAATTATTAAAATCATGTTTGTATTGTTATAGGCCTTGGTAAATTGTTCAATTAAATAAATCCATGCTTATGTTATACTTGCATTATAATTGTAAGGTAACGAATGAATTAATTATTAATCAGACTGAAATTATAATTAATTGAAATAATATTTAATTAGTGCATGTTTAATCTCCTAAGGTAGTTGAGGGTTAAATTAGCTACAATATTAACCGGTATTTAATTGCAAGATTATTGTGATTAAATTGTTTCAATATAGGAATATGTTGTTATCTCACTTAATCTTATACTTATGAAAATTGATTAATTGTTTGAATGGACATAGAAATATGTTCAAGAGATTAGTTAATTTAATAAATATGTATGTGAATTAGTTAACAAAAGTACCAAGTTGCCATGAAAATTTTTGTAACAACAAGAACATGGGATTAGTATTTCTAAGTTAAGAAATGTAATTGATCTAACATATTTTTGTCATATTG
Organism: Gossypium anomalum; assembly: GCA_025698475.1. Lineage (NCBI taxonomy): Eukaryota > Viridiplantae > Streptophyta > Magnoliopsida > Malvales > Malvaceae > Gossypium > Gossypium anomalum. The sequence continues at coordinate 30,543,308 of CM046958.1, read as the reverse complement.
ATTAAAACTTGTCTATTAGAAATTGTGCATTGGAACATTTTTTTCTTATTATTTAGTTAAGTTTTAGCTTTCATAACACTTTTTAAAATCAACATTTGTTTTTATCACCAAAATGTTCAAAGTTGCATTTTATAAATATTTTCTTTCACAGACCCTGTGGGTACCTTAACTCGACTTTAACTTGTCATTTTATTACTTGATACCATTTTAAACACTTGCACATTTCCATTGTCCCAACATCATCATTAATGACATGATTAAATTTGTCTGCCATTATAAATCTATAAAAAAAAATATTGTCAGATCGGATCATGAGCATCACACAACTTACAGGTATTGTGGCATGCATTTCTAAACTTGATACATGTTATGTTCAAGTCTAAAATCGACTAAACTATAGCTCTGATACCACTAAATATAACACCCCTAACCCGTCTTCGTAACCCTAATCTAATGATAAAGACATGTTAGGCGTGTTACAGATTCACATGGTAAGGACACACATTTTATTGTATACGCCATGTAATACTCTTTTGGTTCAATTCCGATCTGATTTTCCTAGATCTGGTCCTTCAAACAGTAAACATGTAACACCCCTAACCCGTATCCGTTGCCTGAAGTAAGGTTACGGAGCGTTACCAAAATTTTTTAGAACATTTGCAGATATTTCAAGTCAATTACTTTTCATTAACCAAGATTATTCAAACATCCTTTAATTGGACCCTCGAGGCTCAATACGAGCATTAGAATCGAGTTGGGGCTTAATCGGGAACTCTAAGAATTTTTCGTGACATTTCAAAAATTTTCCAAGTTAAAGGGTTCACAAGTCCGTGTGGTCCGAGGGACACGCCCATGTAACCTTGGGACACGCCCGTGTTGCAGGCCATGTTCGATCCAGTGTAGCTCTCTAAATTGTGCACATGGCCTTGCCACACACCCATATGCTACGCCGTGTGGTCAATCAACTCATTTCGAAATTAGGTACAGGTTTCACCCGGCCAAGACACACGCCCGTGTTCTAGGCCATGTAGCCCTCACAGCTGAGACACAAGCCTGTGTGTCTGCCTGTGTGCTCAATTCTGAGCATTTTGTTTCTCAAAATTAAGGTGCAGAGGACACATGACCTAACTACACGCCCATGTTACCGAGCCGTATTTCACACACGATCTAGACACAAGCCCATGTGTCTGCTCATATGGACAAAATAAAGTCATTTCCTAGCCTCATTTGTCACCCAAATTCACCATTTTCCTGCATCAAAACATACCAAGTACAATCCAAGCATTCCAAGCATTCAAATTAGGTAATTCCCATCATTCAACATGGCATATCATTGCATACATACATATTTGCCATCTTACCTTAGTTCAATCCATGTGTTAAACATATTTTGATCAACTACTTAACATATATGTAGCTACCATAGTTTGACATTACAAGTATATCAAAACAACTCATTACTAGCCATTCCAATGGCTAGATTACAAGCATTATTTACATTTAGATGCCAATATGGCCAACATATCTTATACATGCCATTACAACCATAATTGATTTACCATATTGTATCAACATGGGCCGATGGATAGTGTGAATGATCTCCGCCAAGCTTCCAATCCAATGAGCTTTTGATTCACTATAAATAAGGAAATAAAACTAAGTAAGCATATAATGCTTAGTAAGTTCATATAACATGGTACTTAACTTACCATTCATTCTATTTTGAGGTAACTATATAAGGCATAATCAATCAATTTGACCTCAAGCCCTACACACATTCTTATTGCCCTTGTTTTTCATATATTCCATAATATCATTAAACATATATGGGCTCAACAACAATCAAGTTTCCATGCACATATGCTTTTCACAACATGTATTCATTTAAAATGTATAAATCATCTCTTTATATTGCAAGTATAATTTCATAATAGTTCAATCAGACTATTTCTTGTTAGAACTTTACTCATATTACTTGAAATATCAAGGTCCCGATTAGTACACTCTAGGTGTACAAGTCTATAATCAAGGATGTACATACTTATCAAATAAATTCCATGTACAATATCATCATTTCATATTTCCATATATCAATTATCACGTATTGTCATTTTCATGTATTTCAAGCCGATATGTGTAATAACTCATTTCTTATTCATATCTTCTCATGTCAAGAACCTTTACCCGTTGAATTTATCTGAAATATCGATGGATATATAGGTAGTACAAATTAGGATCCGTCAATTCATGTTCAATGGTGCCCATAGGGTACTATTTTAGAGAGTACACTCTCGATCCATGTATATATAAACAACAGGATTACCTGTCCAGGCTAAATCCTTTTTATGACATATGCTCTAAAGAGCTTGATCTGGATTACCCGTACGGGCTAAATCCAATACATAACATGTACTCGATAGGACTTATTTCAAGATTACCCATCCGGGCCAAATCCTTACATAAATGAGGTCAGTAGGATTACTTGTCTGAGCTAAATCCCATCAGCAACAAACGTAGTGTAACACCCCAAACTCGGCCTAAACGTTATGCCCGAATCTGTGATGTCACATTGGAGTGAGTTTTGAAAAGTGTAGTTCTATTAGAAAAGTCTATTTGTGTTAAAACCCCGTTTGTAATCTTTATGAGAAGCTAACTTATTTTCTTCATTTGTTAAATGACAGGTTCGTTTAGCAAAACATGTCTTATGTTAAATCGTTATTACACTTTAAAACATTGTTCGTTGCGGAAGCTTTTTAAACAAGTTATATAGCATGGTAGTTGAAAATCATTTGCCTTTTGAAAACCTGAGTCCTATTGCTAATAGATATAAGTCAATTTAAATAAATCCCCAAATAAAAACAAAAACTTAAAACGGCCTTATTACATAAAATTTACCCAAATAAAACTACTTTTACTAAAAATAAAAAATGAAAACATAAACAGTGGTATGGCCATCTCTAAGTCCTTCACAGCACCAACCTGTCTAAGGATTACCTGCACAGATAAGCAGAAAAGGTGAGTTTATGAAAACTCAGTGTGTAATCCCTATTTATCAAACAATCAAACATACAGTACCGAACAGTCTCGGCCTAAGCCCATATCAGTAGCAGTATCAGTGTGGGCCTAAGCCTAATTCAATACAGTATCAGAGATGTATACAGAGATGCTACCCAACCATCCTCTACACTCCACTCCATCCAGCCCTACACTCTATGTGGGGATAAAATTAACCCACCCATCCCGACACTCCAGAATATAGCACCGGTTGCGGCACTAACAGTATTTGCAGTAGAGCTGCAGTATTAGGCTTATAGCCTTTCAGTACACTTCCTCCAATATCATATATCCCACCCCATGCAATGCAACATAGTATAAATGTACATACAATAAAAATGGCATGCCCAAATAATCTTACATAGGGGTATATCCGTCAATTACCTCATAGGGGTAAAATAGTCATGTCATAGATTAGGGTCTAGGTATCCTTATCGACCCTACAGTAGGTCCACAGTTTGTCTCGAGTGACTTGTGCAACCTTAACAGTTAAACAACGAAAATAGACCCAAGCCCATAATACGACCCATGTAGGCCCACATGCTCGTGTGGCCCAATAAGCCCAAATAATAGCCTTGGTCGTGTAAACAGCACAGCTGGCCCAATAATCTCCACACATCCATGTGGTTTTCCTGTGTGGAGCCCATGAGCCTGTGGGCCTACACGGCCCAACGCGACCCAAAATAGCCTAAGCCCATGAGGTCGCTCATGGTGGCCTTTACTGTTAAACGCACGTGTTTATGCATTCGGTTCATCATACGAGCAAGCACACGCTCGTGTAGCGTGTATGTACATGCTTTCCGACTTTTGCCGATTAACAACATTGCAGTGTGATTACACACCTGATGCGAAACATGCGTCAAGCCCAAGAGTTCCCCAAACCTACATTCAGTCATGATAATCTGTTAGTCGATTATTACTAAGGTTAATCCCCCTTCTATATACCCAACTTATAATAACATCGGATACTTGCCTTGATCGCAAGAGTGTTTCACCCCGCTCAAACTATTGACAAAGGCTAGTTTACTCTCTTAATCAAATAGTTGCATAATCAACGAACCCATTAATGATGGCCACCAAACACATGACACAAGACTAACATACGGGTTAATAAAACACGACCCCAGAATAAGAGAGGGTAGGCCATCGGCCAACACCTTCATAATCAAGCCATGTCTGAAAGAACACCATAATCGCAAATAGAATTACCTTGATCGAGAAAAGAGAGAAAGGTTCGACTGCTCAGCACTCACGGAAACCCCTTCACTTCCAAAGAACTCAAGAACCAACAAAGTACACCACCCTTACAAAAAAGAAGGTAAGAATCGGCAAGAAGGAAATAACATTCATCTTTAGCAGTGCAAGATTACTTACCGACTTACTAGAGAACAACACCAAACCGTAACCAAAAGGGAATGGGGTATTTGGCCTCTAAAGTCAGATGAACGGAAATAAACTTCGATAACTATGAGGGTCAAAAGACGAGGAGTTAGTATGTTTGGTCAAAGGAAGGAGGAGAAAAGAAAATATGAAAGATGAAAGAAAGAAATGTGTTTGATTAAGAGACTTGATACGAAAGAGAGAAAAAGAGCACAAGAGGTTGCTGACCAAAACATCAAAAAGAACAATCCCAAAAATGCATAAAACGAACCACCAAAACAAAAAGCAACAATTCACATCCAAGAGAAAAGAGTCGAAGCCAAACAATGACCAAACTCCCGGCCATTTGTTCCAAACAATGCAAATTGCCCAAAAGTGAGAGTCCATATTCGACACACTCACTACTACCTCATTCAAACTCCTAATTTCTCTCCCCCTATCACTCCTAAGATCTCTCAACCTTATCCACTCCCCCAAATCCTTACCAACCAAAACTTCCTCCACCCAATCCCTAGAATTCGGCCACCATTCCTCATACACATCTAACACCTCAATTTCAGACCCACTACAACACCTTCCCACATCTAGAGCAAAACAAAAACCAAAATACCCTTTTATGCGTTGTCTGGACTCGAACCTCAGATCCCCTTCAACACTCCACACGCCATTAACCTATAGACCAACACGCTTTTTATGACACTTCCTTCCCATAATTATTTAAGAACCTCACTAACAGGAGACAGGGTTTAATCAAGACAAAATCAAAATTTTGTACAAGTCAAGGCTTGAACTCAGGACCCCTCTAACACTTCTCAGGACACTCAGCCACTGAAGCAAGCATACATTTATGCAACACAACATACAAAAATAAATACCTAAATTTTTGGGGTGCTACATGCAGGACCTCAATCATTTCAAGAAATCACATATCATCGATATTCATTTATTCAAATGAGATTTAACATTTTCAAGCATTTCCCCGCATATAATTATTTCATACATCTATAACATTCATGTAACAGCCCGATTTAGGGCCTAGTCAGAACAGTGGTCTCGGGACCACAAATTCAAAATTAGAAAAATTATTTTTATTATTTTTATGAGGTTATAGTATGATTTTCTTAGTGCATGAAAAATTTGGTGAGCTAATTTTAATGTTTGTGAGCCCGATTTCGAAAAAGGACTAAATCGTATAAAAGGTAAAAGTTACATTTTAGTACCTAAATGTATTAAATAGCTAGAGGACTAAAATTTAGGGTCTTTAAAGGGTAATTAGACCCTTGTGATATAGCTTGGCTGGCCATAGGGAGACAAATTGAGGAGAAGGTCAAAATTAGGTGAAGATGAGGTCATCAATTTTGACTAGTTTTAAATTAAATAAAACAAAGGACATTTTTTCCCTATTTTCTTCTTCTCCATCGATTTTTACCAGCCATAGGAGGGTTTTGAAAGCTTCAAAAATTTTAGCAACATTAAGCCTCTCAAGTAAGTGATTTTGAAAGCTTCTCTTAATGATTTTCACATTTTTGAGACCCTTGAAGCTTGGGCTTTCAAATAAGGGGGCTATTTTACAAAATGATTGAAAGTTTAGGGTGTTACCATGAAAGGATTTGTGATGTTGGCTGAGTTTTTATGGAAGAATATGAGTCCTAGTTGTGTTAAAAACAACTTTGATGAAGGAGTTTTCATAGAAAACACCTAAAGGAACTATTTTGCAAAAGTTGTAAAATAGTTGATAAATAGGTGAAATAGTAAGAATTTGAAGTTGCTATAAGAGTAAAAATAGTTTGATTAGGCCTAAGATACAAAGAAATTTGATAAAATCGACTTTCGAGCATAGGGGTAAAATGGTCATTTTGTCAAAGTCTAGAGGCAAAATGGTCATTTTACCAAAAATGTAAATTTATGATTGCCAAATTATAAATAGTGACTAAATGGATGTATATTGCTATTATAGATCAAGATTTACCAAATCCTAACCTAGACCGGGGAAAAGCCAAGCAAATCGACTAAACAGACTAGTCGTGTACGTTTTGTAATCCGAGGTAAGTTGTATGTAAATAATACAACTACACTATTAATACATGTATTCATATTGTCATTGAATTGATATTGTATGAGTTGCTAATTTATAAATTGAGAATGCTTAGTAATATTGAGATAGTAAAAATATCCCGTTGAAACCTTAGGATACGAACTGGATATTCATGCCAAGATAACGGGTGAATTGTGTGCCAGTGTAAGACATGTCTGGGACATGCTTCAGCCACAATATGAGAGCCAACGTAAGATCATGTCTGGGACATGGCATCGGTATTTACACGAGGGCTAGTGTAAGACATGTCTGGGACATGCATCAGCCATACTACGATAGCCAGTGTAAGACCACGTCTGGAACATGGCATCGACTCAGTGATGAGTGCCAGTGTAAGACATGTTTGGGACACGCATCGGCCTCGACAGAGATAGCCAGTGTAAGACGTGTCTCAGACACGCATCGGCTGAGAGTTGTGCTAGTGTAAGACATGTCTAGGATATGCATCAGCACGAATATATGAGAGCCAGTGTAAGACCATGTCTGGGACATGGCATCGGCAAATTATCCCATGTTGAAGGTGCATATAATATTCAGTAGTATTCCAAATGGTTTAACTGTGAAAGTTACAGTACAATTTTAATAAAGAAGGGATGATCGTGTTGTGAGTGTTACAAGTACCTATATGATAAGCATGAGTAATAAGCTTAATTTAGAAAATGTGACTCGAGTAGACGATAATGAGTAAGTTAAGTTATGTTTACCTTTGAGCTATAAGCATGATACTAATGGTGAGATTGTTGTTGTATAATTATTTATATGCAACTTACTAAGCTTTATGCTTACTCTCTTTCCTTTCACTTTTCTTTCAGTGTAGCCAGGCTAGCTTAAGGATCCCTTAAAGTCAGAGATATTGATCACACTATCAGCCGCAATACTCGGTATTGTTTGATTTATATTTTTAAAGGTATATAGGGCTAGACTAGGATATTGTATTACGAGAATTGTTCATGTATTTTGGCTTATGTCAAAGGCCCTTCGTTTTGTATCAAGCCTAGAATAATAGCTATTATTCATTTTGATGAATGCATACAATGTTCTTTCTATGGATGAATTGGTGTCCATTGAGGTGAAATTTGTATATTGAAATGATCTTGTACAAGTTGTGTAAATGGGTGGCAAGATGGCTTGGAAGAATGGCCTTCTTTTTTCCACACGGGTAAGAAACACGGGAGTGTGTCTAGGCCATGTGTGACACACGGTTCACTCCCATGGGTGTGTGTTATGGTCGTGTGTCCCCTGCACTTAAATTTTAAAGTCATTTTAGTACACGGGCACGCCACACGAGCATATTCCTTGGTCGTGTTTCAAAGTCAGTATGCATGGTAGTAGTACACGGGCAAGAGACGCGGCCAGGTGTCTCAGCCGTGTGAAGGACACGGGTGTGTGCTTTGATCGTGTGGTTTTGATAGAATGTCCATGTAACGCCCCAAAAGTATAGGGTCTGTAATTTTGCTTGGCGTTACATGAATTCCATGTTTGCTTAAATGATTAGTTGATTTAAGTGTGTTTGGGGGTGTCTGAGTAGTCCTAGATTCAAGCTTCGGCTTTTATAGCATTTTCTGTTTTTCTCTTGGAAGAACCTGAGCACTGGTACTTAGGCTTGATAAATAATGGTGCCAGAATGTTAGCATAAAAAGCCTTGTGGCTTGGTTGCATGTGGCATGGTTTGGCAGCAAGAGGGCAGGGGTTCGAATCCCAGGGAAGGCAATGAATGATAATTTTGCTGCTTGGGATGGCAGGAGTTTGTAGTGAAGTCAAACTCTACTGGTGGAAGTTTGAACTGGTCTTGGTTGTTGGGAGAGGATTAGAGAGAGATAAGGGGAGTGATTTGTGGAGATTTTCTAGGAGTAGGAGGGGAGGAGTGTTGTAGCCAAAGTGGGCATCTTGCTTGGGCAAATTCGGCTAAGGGAAAAGCACTCTGGCATTTGCGGCATTTTGGGATTTTTGGGGAGAAGCCGAAATCTCTTTTTGTTACATCCTCGGGTTTTTGTGCATCTTTTGGTTCTTTTGGTTCATTTTTGGGTACCTTTTTCTCTTGTGCCTAATTTATTTTCTTCTTTTCTTTTTTCATTACGTTTCATCTTGGCCAGATAACTCCACTCTTTTCCTCAAGTCGAACATCTTCTTGAATTGTTTTCTTTCTCTACTCGTTCTTAAGTGCGTCTTCTGTCTTGGGGTTTTAGCCGAACTCCTTTGGTTCTCCTTCCTCTCGACTTAGTTAGGTGGTTCTTTGGACTAACCGAATATTCTTCGGTCTGACCGAAGCTCTCCCTGGTGATCTAAGGTAAGTCTCCTCTTGGGTCGCCAAATCCCTCTCAAGAGCCGAACTTTATTATCGATTTTAGCTATGGCTATGCCACTTCTCCTTCTCTTGTCATATTATGTTAGATTTATTTTCTTTAACCTCTTTCTTTTATCGGTTTTGCTAGGGGTGTGTTCTTGGATTTGTGCGCTAGTCAGTGGTGGTTGTTGGGGTTAGGCTAGATACTGTTGCCCTCCTCTTCTAGTCTTCATTTCGGTAAGAGACTTATGTGGTTAAGTGGTTTATAATAAGGTTGTGTAACAAGTGAAATTTAATGCAGCGTGTGGGTGATTGGAGGTTGAAGAGTTTTGAAACGTACTTGGGATATCAAGGTAAGCGTCATGCATTAATGAGATTTATGAGTTTATAGTCGGGTGACTAACTCAAATATTTGAGAACTGACAAGGGATCACTAACATGGTTTTAGGTTGGGTACGTAAAGTTTGACGTGTTTCTCTCCAAAAAGGTGTGTAACTGTACGCCATTCCTATTACTGATCAAAAGCCGAAAAGTCAGCATTTGCGACAACGCTCGCGAGATGATTTGAGCCACAAGCTTTAGGCGACGGATGTTGAGGCCACCGCGAGCTTCCAACAACAAAGTTTTTAAATGCTCACGTGGTTTTTAAATGATAAACTATACTTAACTTTGGCAAACTAAACGGTAAACGTTTTGACGAGAACTCTAGTTAAATAGTAATAAAAAGGGTTTAGATTCAATAATGGAAAGTGATATGATGTGACATGCCAGATTCGGCCGTAATGTCTAGGCCAAGTTTGGGGTGTTACATTTAGTGGTATCAAAGCCAGGTTACAAAACTCGGCTATGGTGTGGGTATCTAAGATTATGGTAAAAAAATTCTTTTTCTGAAATTCAGTTTTGGAATTTTCAACGGTACTTGATTTGCTTCCAAAATAATGTTACTGAAAGTATGGCACACTGAGTCTCCGGTGCCAACTCTGTAAGTTCTCTGCTAGTATTTACCGTTTTAAGTAGTAGTGTGATACTGGGAAACTATTATAGATGATAGCATTAAATCCCTTGTTAGAGTAAACTGAGATTGTAGAAGATTGATATTGGTAGTGGCACCTCGATCTACGGAAACAAACTCTAAATATTGTTTATCATAAAATATCTTTTAATAAACTAAAATTATAAACTGATAGCATAATTTTTTTTAAACACAGATAAAGTGAATATCGATATGAGCATTAGAGGTACTCGTGGAAGGGGTACACGAGGCCGTGGTAGAGGCCGAGGTGGTGTTGGGTCTTCAACGTCAAGTCACATGCCTGCTGGGGAGACACCAGCTTCACCAGTAACTGAGACTGGGTCTCATGATCGAGCAATTGGGGATGATGCCCTGTCTCAGGCTATGTTGCGAGTTCTTGAAAGGGTCGCTGGAGCGAGTACGGGATCAGTGGCCCGGGGGTTAATTTCTGAGCGACTCCAGTCCAGTGGGGCAGAGATTTTTAGGGGTGTTTCTAGAGTAGCCCCGAACGTGGCAGAATATTGGTTAGAGGCTACAGAGCGGATAATGGATGATCTAGACTGTACCGTGGAGCAGAAATTGAAGGGGGCAGTGTCATTGCTGCGAGATGAGGCTTACCAATGGTGGCACACTATGAGGGAAGGTACACAAGCTGACCATCTGACATGGGATTTCTTTAAGGCGTCCTTTCAAGGGAAGTATGTGGGCGCAAGTTATGTGGACGCCCGAAGGAAGGAATTCCTGAACTTGACTCAAGGGAATAGGACTATGGCGGCATATGAGGCAGAGTTTCTGCGGTTGAGTTGTTATGCTCGTGGGATAGTAGCGATAGAGTACGAACGCTGTGTGCGTTTTGAGGATAGCCTTCGTGATGAGTTGAGAGGTTTGATAGCTCTACAGAGGGAGCAGGATTTTGCTGCTCTTGTTGAAAAAGCAAAGATTGTTGAGGACGTGAAGCGCTCTATGCGCCAGAATCGGGAGAAAGATAGGGGCAGAGGTAAAAGGGATTTTGGGTCCTCAGGTTCAGCAGGTAGACCTAATAAGAGGGTCAGATTTGATGGGCCAGTTCGAGCTAGAGATCCTATGGTTGCTACGAGACCGCAGCCCTGTGCTAATTGTGGAAGATCTCATTTGGGTGAGTGCTGGAAAAGGATTAGGGCATGTTTCAGATGTGGGTCCACAAAGCATCAGGTTAGGACTTGCCCTCAGAGGCCTACTCAGATGCAAGCTACAAGACAGGGTCATGTTCAGCCAGGGAGAGGGGGTCCGCCACTAAGAGGTCGTGGACAGGCCAGAGGTGGAAATGGGTTTGGACGAGGACATGGGGCACCGGCCGGGGGCACAGGTAATACTGAAGCGAGACAACCAGCTTTGGTCTATACCGCTCACCGTTGAGAGGATAGTGACGCCCCTGATGTCATAACCGGTATGTTTTTTATATATAATCTACCATATGTTGCTTTAATTGACATTGGATCTACGTATTCGTATGTTGCGTGTGCTGTGTCCGAGTTGTGGGGTATTCAGTTTGAGAACACTGCGAGTGAAATGACGATGTTGAGTCCGCTAGGGCATTCGGTTAGGGTGGATAAGTTATTCAAGGACGTGCCTCTGGAAGTTCAAGGGTCGTTTTTCCTTCCAATTTAATAGAACTGCCATTCGGGGAATTTGATATTATTTTAGGCATGGATTGGCTAGTGAAGCATCGTGCGAAGTTGGACTGTGCAGCTAAGCAGTTAGTGTTGAAGACTTCAGAGGATGGGGAGGTGACTGTAATAGGGGAGCGAAGAGATTTTTTGTCTAATGTGATATCGGCGTTAAGAGCTGAGAAGTTGGTTCGCAATGGTTGTGAGGCCTTCCTGGCTTATGTTAGCAATTCTGAGATTAAAAGTCTCTTTGTAGGGGATGTTAGAACTGTTAAGAAGTTTTCAGATGTTTTTCCAGAAGAGCTTCCGGGCTTACCTCCAGACCGTGGGGTCAAATTCAGAATTGAGCTTCTACCAGGAATAGCTCCAGTGTCCATCGCCCCTTACAAGATGGCACCAAAGGAGTTAGTGAAGTTAAAGGCTCAAATTCAAGAGTTGTTCGATCGGGGATTTATTCGACCGAGTGTGTCTCTGTGAGGGGCACCGGTATTGTTTGTAAAGAAGAAGGATGGGTCCATGCGCATGTGCATTGACTACCGTCAACTGAATAAGCTGACAATCAAGAACAGGTACCCTTCACCGAGGATTGACGATCTATTTGATCAGTTGCGAGGAGCTACGGTGTTCTCCAAAATAGACCTTCGGTTTGGGTACCATCAGTTGAAGGTTAAGGAAGCTGATGTGTATAAGACAGCGTTTAGGACTCGTTATGGTCATTACGAGTTTCTAGTAATGCCGTTTGGGTTAACGAATGCACCAGTTGCTTTCATGGACATGATCAACCGATTATTTCAACCTTATCTGGATCGGTTCGTAGTAGTGTTCATAGACGATATTTTAGTGTATTAGACAACCGAAGAGCATGACGAACATTTGCGGATTATTCTTCAAATTCTGAGACAAAAGTAGTTGTACGCAAAATTCAGTAAGTGTGAGTTTTGGTTGCGAGAGGTAACATTTCTGGGTCATGTGGTGTCTGCCGAGGGGATTAGGGTCGACCTTCGAAAAGTTGAAGCTATTTTGTGATGGAAACCACCAAAGACTGTATCTGAGATTCGAAGTTTTCTGGGTTTAGCTGGGTATTATAGACGCTTTGTGGAAGGGTTTTCGGTGATAGCCGCACCTTTGACTAAATTGCTACGTAAAGGGGTGCCGTTTGTTTGGTCGAATAAGCAGGAAGAGAGTCTTGAGAAGTTGAAGAAAGTTTTAACTGAGGCTCCTGTTTTGATTCAGCTGGAGTCTGGGAAGGAATTTACTGTTTACAGTGATGCATCACACGTTAGTTTAGGTTGTGTGTTGATGCAAGAAGGGAAGGTGGTTGCTTATGCGTCACGACAGCTTAAACCTCACAGGGCAAATTATCCCACTCATGATTTGGAGTTGGCGGCAGTGGTATTTGCACTAAAAATTTGGAGGCATTATTTATATGGGGAAAGAACGATTATTTTTACGGGCCATAAAAGCCTCAAGTATCGCCTCACTCAGAAGGAGTTGAATCTTAGGCAACGAAGATGGGTTAAGTTGCTTAAAGATTACGACTGTTCAATTGAGTATCACCCAGGCAAGGCAAATGTGGTAGCTGACGCACTGAGCTGTAGAGTTGTCTCTGACTTAAAAGCAATGTTTGCTCACCTTAGCTTGTCCGATGATGGTAGCTTGTTAGCTGAACTGCAAGTGAGACCGTCTTGGACTGATCAAATTAAGGAGAAACAGTTGTTGGATGGGTCGTTAGTTCCTCGTTTTTAGCAAGTAGAAAAAGGTGAGACTTCAGATTTTGGACTAAATGGGGAAGGGGTGTTATGTTTTCGTGGCAGAGTGTGTATACCGAGGGATTCTAGTCTAAGGCAATCTATTCTACGTGAGGTGCATGGTAGTCCTTATGCCATGCATCCTGGTGGGAACAAGCTATATCGAGATCTTCGTGAGTTGTACTGGTGGCCTGGGTTGAAACGCGAAGTTACCGATTTTATAAGTAAGTGCTTGACATGTCAGTGGGTTAAGGCTGAGCATCAGTTACCTTCTGGGTTACTGTAGCAAGTTCAAATCCCACTCTGGAAGTGGGAGAGGATGACCATGGATTTTGTAAGTGGGTTACCATTGACACCTTCTAAGAAGGATTCGGTTTGGGTAATTGTAGATCGACTGACTAAAACTGCTCATTTTATACCAGTCCGCACTGATTATTCGTTGCAGAAGTTGGCCAAGTTATATGTGGCTGAGATTGTAAGACTGCATGGTGTGCCGATTTCTATCATATTTGACAGGAATCCTAGATTCACATCTCGGTTCTGGAAGAAATTACATGAGGCTTTGGGTACACGACTGGATTTCAGTACTACATTTCATCCTCAGACGGATGGGCAATCTGAGAGAGTAATTCAGATATTGGAAGACATGTTAAGAAGTTGTGCATTGGATTTCAGGGGCAACTGGGAGGATTATTTACCGTTGGCGGAGTTTGCGTATAACAACAGCTACCAGTCCAGTATTCGAATGGCACCATGTGAAGCGTTATATGGTCGTAGGTGTCGTACTCCCACTTGTTGGACTGAACTGGGTGAGTGACGAGATCTAGGGCCGGAGCTAATTGCTGATACTGAGGATAAGGTAAAGTTGATTTGAGATCGGTTAAAAGAGGCGTTTGATAGGCAGAAGTCCTATGCAGACTTGAAGCATAAAGAGATCGAATACTCTGTGGGGGATTATGCCTTTCTTAAGGTATCACCGTGGAAGAAAATTATGAGGTTTGGACGAAATGGCAAGCTGAGCCCTAGATTTATTTGGCCTTATCGGATACTTAGGTGGGTAGGACCGGTCGCTTATCAACTTGAATTGCCTCTGGAGTTGGAAAGAATTCATGATGTGTTTCACGTTTCCATGCTTAGACAGTACCGATCTAATTCCTCACACGTTGTGTCAGTTGAAGAAATTGAAGTTAGGCCTGATCAACCATTGAGGAAGAACCTGTGCAAATATTGGAACGTGGTGTTAAAGTATTGAGAAAGAAGTCTGTTCCATTGGTCAAAGTACTGTGGCGCAATCACAGCACGGAAGAGGCCACTTGGGAACCGGAAGAGACGATACGGCATCAGTACCCTCATTTATTTTAACCAGGTAAATTTTAAGGCCGAAATTTCTTTAAGGGGGTAGAATTGTAACGCCCCAAAAGTATGGGGACTGTAATTTTGCTTGGTGTTACATGAATTCCATGTTTTCTTAAATGATTAGTTGATTTAAGTGTGTTTGGGGGTGTCTGAGTAGTCCTAGATTCAAGCTTCGGCTTTTGTAGCATTTTCTGTTTTGATCTTGGAAGATCCTGAGCACTGGTACTTAGGCTTGATAAATAATGGTGCCAGAATGTTAGCGCAAAAAGCCTTGTGGCTTGGTGGCATATGGCGTGGTTTGGCAGTAGGAGGGCAGGGTTCGAATCCCAGGGAAGGCAATGAATGATAATTTTGCTGCTTGGGATGGCAGGAGTTTGTAGTGAAGTCGAACTCTGCTGGTGAAAGTTTGAACTGGTCTTGGTTGTTGGGAGAGGATTAGGGAGGGATAAGGGGAGTGATTTGTGGAGATTTTCTAGGAGTTGGAGGGGATAAGTGTTGTAGCCGAAGTGGACATCTTGCTTAGGCAAATTCGGCTAAGGGAAAAGCACTCTGGCATTTGTGGCATTTTGGGTTTTTGGAGGAGAAGTCGAAATCTCTTTTTGTTCCATCCTCGAGTTTATGTGCATCTTTTGGTTCTTTTGTTCCTTTCGGGGTACCTTTTTCTCTTGTGCTGAATTCATTTTCTTCTTTTCTTATTTCATTACGTTTCATCTTTGCCAGATAACTCCACTCTTTTCCTCAAGTTGAACATCTTCTTGAATTGTTTTCTTTCTCTACTTGTTCTTAAGTGCATCTTCTGTCTTGGGGTTTTAGCCGAAATCCTTTGGTTCTCCTCCCTCTCAACTTAGTTGGGTGGTTCTTTGGGCTAACCGAATATTCTTCTGTCTAACCGAAGCTCTCCCTGGTGATCTAAGGTAAGTCTCCTCTTGGGTCTCCAAATCCCTCTTAAGACCCGAACTTTGTTATCGTTTCAGCTATGGCTATGCCACTTCTCCTTCTCTTTTCATATTATGTTAGACTCCTTTTTTTTAACCTCTTTCTTTTATCGGTTTCGCTAGGGGTGTGTTCTTGGCTTTGTGCGCTAGTTAGTGGTGGTTGTTGGGGTTAGGACAGATATTGCTGCCCTTCTCTTCTAGTCTTCGTTTCGGTAAGAGACTTATGTGGTTAAGTGGTTTATAATAAGGTTGTGTAACAAGTGAACTTTAATGCAGCGTGTGGGTGATTGGAGGTTGAAGAGTTTTGAAACGTACTTGAGATATCAAGGTAAGCGTCATGCATTGATGAGATTTATGAGTTTATAGTCGGGTGGCTAACTCAAATATTTAAGAACTGACAAGGGATCACTAACATGGTTTTAGGTTGGCTGCGTAAAGTTCGACGTGTTTCTCTCCAAAAAGGTGTGTAACTGTACGCCATTCCTGTTACTAATCAAAAGCCAAAAAGTCGGCATTTGCGATCTCACGAGAGTCCGAACGCTCGCGAGATGATTCGAGCCATAAGCTTTGGGCGACGGATGTTGTGGCCACAGTGAGCGCTCTCATGGGCTCGGGCCGTTATGGGTCATTTGGGTCGAGTAATGGGCCTTAGGCCCATATGCACTATTTTAGTCACATGGGCTGTCTGAGCCGTTCGTGACAACTGTAGACCTTCTAAAGAGTCGCTGTCGGTACTGAGATCCCAAAATCAGTTAAATGACCGAGATACCCCTGAGGGGTAAAAATTACTATTTTACCCCAGATTCACGAAACGACCTCTATAATGCTAGCGGTAGGTTAATTAATGGGTGAATGACATTTGCATGACTGGTTAAGAGTATGATATACTACTTGCATATTATTTATGACGCGACGTCTGCATGGGGTGGGTTATGATATGGAGGAAGTACTGTACTGGTGACTACGTCACATATGCTATTACTGGGGGCTTGCCACACTTATCATATTCTTGGCGACTCTGTTTGTATTCGATATTGCAGCAACTTGGCTGCGATTTTGGTGTACTGGTTAGGTGGGACGATTGATATCCCCAGAGGTGTGTTGGTTGGTACAGGTGGTGTGCTGGATGGTTATGGGATGGGCTGCATCTTTCTTTGCATTGCATCGTAATAGGGCTTGGCCCGCATGCATCGATCATTTGTATTGTTCACTGTTTGATTATTTTGGGGTTTAGACACTGAGTTTACGTAAACTCACCCTGTTTCTAACTGTGCAGGTAATCCCTAAGCTTGATGGTTTGAAGCTGCGAGGGACTCGGTGGCAGCCACACTACTGTTTATGTTCTTGTTTATTCTAATTGCAATTAGATTTTGTTTTGGGCTTTTAATTTATGTAATAAGGCCGTTGGAGGGTTTTAAGTTTAAATTTGGATTATTATTTCTTACGCTAAACTGCTAGTCTAGGAAGATACGAATTTTCAAAATGGCATGTTTTCCCTAAGGAACACGAGCTTCCAACAACAAAGTTCTTAAATTCTTTCGCGGTTTTTAAATGATAAACTATACTTAACTTTGGCAAACTAACCGGTAAACGTTTTGACGAGAACTCCAGTTAAATAGTAATAAAAAGGGTTTAGATTCAATAACAGATTTCTACTCCAAGGATCAGTTTTGGAAAGTGATATGATGTGACACGCCAGATTCGGCCATAATGTCTAGGCTGGGTTTGAGGTGTTACAGTCCAAGTTTTTGGGACACGGGTTTGGGACACGGACATGTCCCTAGGACATGGTCGTGTGCTCTATACCCACATGGGCGTGTGGAGTCGTAAAGGGTGAAACTTTCCAAGTTTTCCTTAAGTTCTTAGTTTAATTTTGAACCCTCTCTAATGCATGTTTTAGGCCTCGTAAGTCCTCATAAGGAATAGTATGCCTTGAAAAGAAAAGTTTTATATTGATTGAAATTTTACGACCCAGTTTCTGAGCGATTGGTTGAGTTTAAGTCAGGTAACACCGCGAACCCTGTCCCAGCGTCAGATACGAGCGAGGGGTGTTACATTTAGTGGTATCAGAGCATGGTTTAGTCGATTCTAGCACTAATCTAGCCAAAGTACGAGTCTAGCCATACATGCCATATATATATATATTGATAGTGTGACGATTCTTGACAATTGTAAAATTTTGTTTTTTTTATATATAGTAATGGATCCTAATATAACCACAATAGATGAAGTGGAAAGTAATGCGCCGGCTCACATAGAAGGGACCGCGCCAGTAGAGAGCGAGCCTATGAGTATGGGCCAAGGCAGAGGGGCTAGGGAAGCTTACCTTCGAATGATGGATGCTTGGTATACAGAGTTTGTTCGAGCGAGCCCGAACACTCCACCTCCCCCACCTCCTCCGATCCTCAGTATGCCCTGATAGCTCCGCAAGGTGCAGACATGTTCAGCCAAGAAAAACCTCCAGTAGACAAGGTTCGGAAGTAAGGGGCCAAGAAATTTCGGGCTAGTGTAGATGATGACCCGGAGAGAGCAGAATTTTGGCTAGAAAATACCATGAGGGTATTCGATGAACTGTCATGCACGCTTGAAGAGTGCATGAAATATACCGTGTCACTTCTACAAGACCCGGCTTATCAGTGGTGCATACTCTTGTGTCTGTAGTACTGAGAGAAAGACTAACTTGGGAATTCTTCCAAAGAGAGTTCTGAAAGAAGTATATTAGTCAGAGGTTCATGGATTAGAAAAGGAAGGAATTTTTAGAGTTGAAGCAAGGTAATAAGACTATGACGGAGTATGAGCGTGAGTTTGTAAAACTCAGTAAGTATGCGCGAGAATGCGTATCCACTGAAGCTACCATGTGTAAGAGGTTCGAAGATGGCCTCAACGAAGACATTCGAGTGTTTGTGGGCATCATGGAGTTTAGAGAATTTTTAGTGCTCGTTGAGAGGGTGTGCAAACTAGAAGAACTGGTGAAAGAGAGGAGGAAATCAGCCAACAAGTCGCGATATTTAAAGAGAAGACAGATGGGGAAAACATATCAATACTCATCCAAGAAATCAAAAAAATTTACTACGCGATCGAATACTTCAGTGGGGTATTCGAAGAGAAATAAGAATCAACAGAACCTGGCATCTAAAGCCCAAACTACTTCAGTTGCAAGTGTTGGTAGTGCTAAGCCAAATAGGCCGGAGTGTTCACAATGTGGAAGACGTCACTTGGGCGAATGCCGAGTAAATGAGAGGGGCTGTTTCAATTGTGGGTCACTTGACCACTTTATCCGCGAATGTCCTGAGATGGATGAGAGAGAGAGAAAACAAGATGTAAAAGCAAGCAATGCTCTCTTGAGGGGTAGGCCTCAAAGGAAACCCGAGAGTGGGACTAGTAGTAGAGGCGCGCCAAGAGATGCCGCGATGAGGTCTGAAGGCAAGGCGCTAGCGAGGACCTATGCTATACGAGCCCGGGAGAAGTTAGAGTCTCCTGATGTGATCACGGGTACCTTTTCTATCTATAATATAACTGTTGTAGCTTTAATTGACCCGGGATCTACCCACTCTTACATCTATATGGATTTGATACCTCGTATAAACATGTTAGTAGAGTCCACTAAGTTTGTAGTAAAAGTGTCTAACCCATTAGGCAAGCATGTATTAGTGGACCAAGTATGTAGAAATTGTCCTTTGATGATTAAAGGCCATTGTTTTTCGGCCAACTTGATGTTGTTGCCATTTAATGAAGTCGATGTAATCCTCGGGATGGATTGGCTGACCTCCCATGGCGTTGTAGTAGACTGTGGAAGAAAAGTAATTCAGTTAAGACGTGAAAATGGTAATGTTCTTCGAGTTGGGCCGGATAAGACAGATAACCTGCCTGTGGTAATATCATCTTTGACAGGCAAAAAATACTTGAGAAAAGGTTATGAAGCTTATCTAGCACTTGTGTTAAATACCCAAGTGTTTGAGTCAAAGATTGAGTCAGTACCAGTGATTTGTGAGTTTATAGATGTTTTTCCGGAGGAGTTGCCTGGGTTACCCCCAGAGAGAGAGGTTGAGTTTGGTATCGAGTTGGCTCCTGGTACGACACCAATCTCGATTGCACCTTATAGAATAGCCCCCACCGAGTTAAAAGAGTTGAAGGTACAGTTGCGAGAATTAACAGATAAAGGTTTTGCTAGACCGAGTTACTCACCATGGGGTGCTCTAGTGCTTTTTGTGAAAAAGAAGGATGGGTTATGAGGTTATGTATTGACTATAGACAACTTAACAAGGTGACAGTGAAGAACAAATATCCTTTGCCGAGGATCGATGATCTCTTCAATCAACTGAGAAAAGCCACTGTATTCTCTGAGATAGACTTGAGATTGGGTTATTACCAGTTAAAAGTCAAGGAACAAGACGTGCCGGAGACTACTTTTCGGACAAGATATGGGCATTACAAGTTTCTTGTTATGCCTTTTGGATTAACGAATGCCCCGACGGTATTTATGGATTTGATGATCCGCATCTTTCGACCGTATTTGGATAGGTTCGTCATCATTTTTATCGATGACATATTAATTTATTCACGTGAAGAAAGTGAGCACGCAGAACATTTGAGAACTGTGTTACAGACCTTGAGCGATAAACAACTTTATGCTAAGTTTAGTAAGAGCGAGTTTTGGCTTAATGAAGTTGGATTTCTAGGACAAGTCGTGTCGGGTGACGGGATCAGAGTTGACCCAAATAAGATCTCAGCTATTGTGGAATGGAAACCTTCGAGGAATCTAATAGAGGTTCATAGTTTTGTAGGGCTAGCGGGATATTACAGATGCTTTGTAAATGGATCTCTATGATAGCTACACCATTAACAAGGTTGCTGCAGAAAGATGTCAAGTTTGAGTGTAACATCCCGAAATAGGGCCTAAACGGAATAGTGGTTGCGAAACCACAAATCTGAGGTAGAAAATTTTATTTTATTATTATTTTTAGGTCTATGATATGTTTGTATGATTGTGTGAAAAGTTCGTGAAGAAATTCTATGCATAAAGTGCTTAATTTGAAATTAGGGACTAAATTGAATAAATTGCAAAACTTGTGTTCCAGAAGTATTTTGCATAAAATTGAATTAGATTATTAATTAGAGGTCCTTAAAGAGCAATTTTACCAATTTCTAAGTCTATGGACAAAAATTGGACATGGATGGAATTTTTGAAAAGTTTAGTAGTAAGGGCATTTTGGTCATTTAGGGGTAAAATGAATTAAAATACAAAATTAAAAGCCAATTTTGCTCATCTTCTTCATGGAGGCCGAAATTAGCATGGGGAAGCCATGGCTAGGGTTTTCAAGCTTTCCAAGCTCAATAGTAAGTGATTCCAAGCCCGTTTTTAATGTTCTTTACGTTTTTGGAATCCGTGAGCTCGATTAAGCTTATTCTAGCAATAATTTAAGCTAGGGTTCATATTTGGAAAAATACCCATAGGTGAAATGTGTTTATTTTGATGTTTTATGGTAGAATATGAAGCTTGAAATTGTGTTAAACAACTTTTGCTAAGTGATTTTATGTAAAAAGCAGAGTAAACGACATAATCGGTAAAAATACCTAATGTTCATAAGTACATTTTAGAGTGAGAATTTGATGTTGCTATAGAAGAGAAAAATGATTATAATGTCATAATACATAAGAAAATAGGCTGAAGTTTAATTTACGAGTTTTGGGGCAAAAGTGTAAATATGCAAAAGTTTAGGGGCAAAATTGTAATTTTGCCAAAATATGATTTTGGGTCAATTTGAATAATGTGAGTCCTAATTAGACTATATTTTAAATGATAGAGCAAGGAAAACTGAAATTCGGGCTAAAATGGGGAAAATACCAAGTTGTGGACGAAATGGTAAAAGTAGCCATTTTCGCATACAAGGTAAGTTCATGTGTAAATAATGTAGCATAATTGTTGTTTTTAAGTTATTGATGTTAATTATATGATATGCTAATTTTTAATCGTGAAATAATATGCTTTATGGTTAACGTTGAGTAATATGCAAATTATGTTTACTACTTGATAAATATGAATTGCTACCAAGTATCGGTTCCGATATTCCGTGGAAGATGGCAAATGTCAGATCGAGGGAAAAAGCCCGTTTGAACCTTAGGAATAGATTAGGATACAAGTGACATGTCACTAGGATGGTTGAGCATCCGAACTCGTTGAGTTGAGTCCGAGTTCACTTATGGATGCAAATTTTCGAACTTGTTGAGTTGAGTCCGAGTTTGAGAGATGTAACTAGGCATCCGAGCTCATTGAGTTGAGTCCGAGTTCACTTATGGATGCAAATGTTCGAACTCATTGAGTTGTGTCCGAGTTCGAGAGATGTAACTAGGCATCCGAGCTCGTTGAGTTGAGTCCGAGTTCACTTATGGATGCGAACGCCCGAGCTCGTTGAGTTGAGTCCGAGTTCACTTATGGGCGGGTTACATGATTGCTTGATTACATATATGGCACTTATGTGCAAATTATCCGTGTATCCGAATTATATTCCGATGTGTTCAACTGGTAAAGTTCTACTCAAATGGAGGAATACTAGAGATGAAAGGGACATATTGGTAAGTGTTGTGAGATGGATACTTTGAGCAGGTATGTACTTAACCCTCGGGTTGAAAACTCGATATATCAACAATGTGGTAAGATGATAAATAAAAATATGACATGAATGTTTTGATGATGATTATGCAAATGATATTTTATGTTTTCTTATATGGTTATGTTACTTGCTATTTGCATGTGAACTTATTAAGCATTTATGCTTACTCCCTCCTTTTCATTCCTTGTAGTTTTGACAAGTTCAGCTGGAAAATGGGGAACGGTCGGAGGCTCGCTCACACTATCCGTATACCATCTTGGCATAATGGCTTGAATATTTTGAGTATGGCATGTATAGCACTATAATCATTTTGTATATATGGTCTTATGATATGGTTATTGAGTGGTATGAAAATTCTTGGTAATGATTAGCCATTGGAATGGCTAATCATGATCATATTTGGTGCTATGTATGTCAAATTGCTAGCTAATCCATGGAAACCATGAAATAGGTAAAATTTACCATAAAATAGATTCAGACAGCAGCAGTGACGTGAATTTGAAAAATCACTAAAAATAGTAGAAATGGAATTAAATAATGAATAAGTTATGGAATCGAAGCTTGATGAGTCTATTTTCATATGGAATGGAGAAAACAGGCATATAAATTATATTTTATGAGATATTTAAACTTTTGTGAAACAGGGCCAGAGTGATTTCTAGATCCCCTGTTCTGACTTTAAAAATTCATAATAAATTTTATAAAAATAATTAGAAGTTTTTATTTATATGTACAGATTCCTTATTGAGTCTAGTTTTAATAGAATCAAACTTCATAGTCATTTAAATTTTTTATAGAGATATATCTGATTCGTAATACACAGAGGTCAGAGTAGTCAAACCCTGAAACAGGGGAGATTTTAACTAATAAATTGTATTATTTGGTTCAACCAAAAATTCTAGAAAAAAATTAGTAGATAGAAATATGAGTCTAGTTTTATATAAAATTTACGGATCTTAATTTCAAGTTTCTTAACTCGAGA
This sequence comes from Gossypium anomalum, assembly GCA_025698475.1. Lineage (NCBI taxonomy): Eukaryota > Viridiplantae > Streptophyta > Magnoliopsida > Malvales > Malvaceae > Gossypium > Gossypium anomalum. The sequence continues at coordinate 30,520,205 of CM046958.1, read as the reverse complement.
TATGAATTTTTAATCGACTGTGACGCAGATTTTCAGCTTGTCTGAAAATTTTAAAATTAAATTGTTTGAGCTATTTAAGTAATGAATTAAGTCTGTTAACACCTCGTATTCGACTCCAGCGACGGTCTCGGGTACGGGGCGTTACATTGAGTGGACAGAAGAGTGTCAGCAGAGTTTTGAGAAATTAAAGGCCTTATTGACCGAAGCCTCAATTTTAGTGCAACCGGAGTCAGGTAAAGAATTTGTAATTTATAGTGATGCCTCCTTAAATGGTTTAGGGTGTGTACTCATGCAAGAAGGCAAGGTTGTAGCCTATGCCTTGAGACAGCTAAAACCAAACAAAAGAAATTATCCGACCCATGATTTAGAGTTAGCAGCTGTGGTGTTCACCCTGAAGATTTGGCAACACCATTTGTATGGAGAGAAATGTAGGGTATTTACCGACCACAAGAGTTTAACATACTTGATGACTCAAAAGGAGTTGAATTTGAGGCAACGCCGATGGTTAGAGCTGTTAAAGGATTATGAGTTGATCATCGACTACCATCTGGGAAAGGCGAATATAGTCGTCGATGCTTTGAGTAGGAAATCGTTGTTTGCTTTAAGAGCTTTAGACACTGAGTTGACCGTATCTAAGGATGATTCGATCCTAGTAGAGCTGAGAGTTAGGCCAACTTTTCTTCATGAAATCCGAGAAGCTCAGAGAAGTGATAAGAAGTTGCAAGCCAAGAAAAATTAGTGTGAGTCAGGTGTTGAATCAGATTTTCAGATTGGTACCAGCGGATGTTTAATGTTCAAAGATAGAATTTGTGTACCTAAAGATAGTGAGCTCATTCAAAAGATTTTTCGAGAAGCACTTAGTAGTAGATTGCCCATCCACCCGGGTAGCGTAAAAATGTATAACGACCTGAAGAAAATGTATTAGTGGCCGGGAATGAAGAGAGACATCTCAGAGTTTGTTTCCAAGTGTTTGGCGTGTCAGCAAGTAAAGGCTGAATACCAAGTGCCTTCTAGGCCACTTCAACCTATTATGGTTCCAGAGTGGAAATGGGATCGTATCACTATGGACTTTGTTACCAGTTTGCCACTAACCCCGAAAATGAAAGATGCAGTATGGGTTATTGTCGATAGATTAACTAAGTCAGCCCACTTCATACCAGTGCGTACTGACTACCCTCTTCAAAAATTAACTGACTTGTATATTTTTGAGATTGTAAAGCTTCATGGTGTACCATTGTCGATTATTTTAGATCGAGATCTGAGGTTTACCTCGAGATTTTGGAAGAAGTTTCAAGAGGCTTTAGGAACCAAGTTGAGTTTCAGCACAGCTTTTCATCCATAGACTGATGGACAGTCAGAAAGAGTAATACAGATCTTAGAGGACATCTTGAGATGTTGTGTTCTTGAATTCCAAGGAAGTTGGGAAAAATACTTACCATTGGTTGAATTCACCTACAACAACAGCTATCAGTAGAGTCTAAAAATGGCGCCTTATGAGGCCTTGTACGGGAGAAAGTGTCGAACGCCCTTATACTAGACTGATTTGAGAGAGAGTCAGATTCACGGGGTTGATTTAGCCAAGGAGACTGAGGAAAAAGTTAAAGTGATTCGTGACTGCCTAAAAGCCGCTTTGGATAGATAGAAATCCTACGCGGATTTGAGACGCAAGGAAACTAAGTTCAAAGTTGGTGATAAAGTATTTTTGAAAGTTTCTCCGTTGAGAAAAGTCCTCAGATTTGGAAAGAGGGGCAAGTTGAGTCCTCGATTTATAAGACCTTATGAGATTACAGAAGAAATAGGGCCAGTTGCCTACCGATTGAATTTGCCACCAGAGTTAGAAAGGATTCACAATGTATTTCATGTGTCCATGTTACGCCGGTACAGATTAGACTTTTCGCATGTAATTGCACCAACTGAAGTTGAAATTCTTCCAGATATGACTTATGGTGAAGAACCGGTCAAGATCTTAGCTCGAGAAATCAAACAGTTAAGAAATAAGAATATACCACTTGTGATGGTTTTGTGGCATAGACATGGAGTAGAAGAAGCTACATGGGAACCCGAGGAGTCTCTGAGAGAGCAGTATCCAAACTTATTCACCGGTAAGATTTTCGGGGGAGAAATCTAACAGCCCAATTTAGGGCCTAGTCAGAACAGTGGTCTCGGGACCATAAATTCAAAATTAGAAAAAATAGTTTTTATTATTTTTATGAGGTTATAGTATGATTTTATTAGTGCATGAAAAATTTGGTAAGCTAATTTTAATGTTTGTGAGCCCAATTTTGAAAAAGGACTAAATCGCATAAAAGACAAAAGTTGCATTTTAGTACCTAAATGTATTAAATAGCTAGAGGACTAAAATTTAGGTTCTCTAAAGGGAAATTAGACCCTTGTGATATAGCTTGGCCAGCCATGGGGAGACAAATTGAGGAGAAGGTCAAAATTAGGTGAAGATGAGGTCATCAATTTTAACTAGTTTTAAATTAAATAAAACAAAGGCCATTTCTTCTCTATTTTCTTCTTCTCCACCAATTTTTACCAGCCACAGGAGGGTTTTGAAAGCTTAAAAAATTTTAGCAACATTAAGCCTCTCATGTAAGTGATTTTGAAAGCTTCTCTTAATGATTTTCACATTTTTGAGACCCTTGAAGCTTGGGCTTTCAAATGAGGGGTCTATTTTACAAAATGATTGAAAGTTTAGGGTGTTACCATGAAAGGATTTATGATGTTTTCTGAGTTTTTATGGAAGAATATGAGTCCTAGTTGTGTCAAAAACAACTTTGATGAAGGAGTTTTCATGGAAAACACCTAAAGGAACTATTTTGCAAAAGTTGTAAAATAGTTCATAATAGGTGAAATAGTAAGAATTTGAAGTTGCTATAAGAGTAAAAATAGTTCAGTTAGGCCTAAGATACAAAGAAATTCGATAAAAATTGACTTTCAAGAATAGGGGTAAAATAGTCATTTTGTCAAACTCTAGGGGCAAAATGGTCATTTGACTAAAAATGTAAATTTATGATTGCCTAATTATAAATAGTGACCAAATGGATTTATATTGCTATTATAGATCAAGATTTACTGAATCCTAACCTAGACCGGGGAAAAGCCAAGTAAACCGACTAGTCGCGTACGTTTTGTAATCCGAGGTAAGTTGTATGTAAATAATACAACTGCACTATTAATACATGTATTCATATTGTCATTGAATTGATATTGTATGAGTTTCTAATTTATAAATTGAGAATGCTTAGTAATATTGAGATAGTAGAAATATCTCGTTGAAACCTTAGGATACGAACTGGATATTCGTGCCAAGACAACGGGTGAATTGTGCGCCAATGTTTATCTGGGACATGCTTCGGCCACAATATGAGAGCCAGTGTAAGACCATGCCTGGGACATGGCATTGGCATTTAGACGAGGGCTAGTGTAAGACATGTCTGGGACATGCATCAGCCATACTACGATAGCCAGTGTAAGACCATGTCTAGAACATGGCATCGGCTCAGTGATGAGTGCCAGTGTAAGACATGTCTGGACATGCATCAACCTCAACAGAGATAGCCAGTGTAAGACGTGTCTGGGACACGCATCGGCTAAGAGTTGTGCTAGTGTAAGACATGTCTAGGACATACATCAGCACAAATATATGAGAGCCAGTGTAAGACCATGTCTGGGACATGGTATCAGCAACTTATCCCATGTTGAAGGTGCATAGAATATTCAGTAGTATTCCAAACGGTTCAACGGTGAAAGTTACAGTACAATTTTAATAAAGAAGGGATGATCGTGTTGTGAGTGTTACAAGTACCTATATGATAAGCATGAGTAATGAGCTTAATTTAGAAAATGTGACTTGAGTAGACGATAATGAGTAAGTTAAGTTATGTTTAACTTTGAGCTATAAGCATGATGGTTAATGGTGATTTTGTTGTTGTACAATTATTTATATGCAACTTACTAAGCTTTATGCTTACTCTCTTTCCTTTCACTTTTCTTTTAGTGTAGCCAGGCTAACTTAAGGATCCCTTAAAGTCAGAGATATCGATCACACTATCAGCCGTAATACTCGGTATAGTTTGATTTATATTTTTGAAGGTGACATGTATAGGGCTAGACTAGGATGTTGTATTACGAGAATTGTTCGTGTATTTTGGCTTAAGTCAAAGGCCCTTCGTTTTGTATCAAGCCTAGAATAATGGCTATTGTTTATTTTGATGAATGCATACAATGTTCTTTCTATGGATGAATTCGTGTCCATTGAGGTGAAATTTGTATATTGAAATGATCTTGTACAGGTTGTGTAAATGGGTGGCAAGATGGCTTGGAAGAATGGCCTTCTTTTGTCCACACGGGTAAGACACACGAGCGTATGTCTAGGCCGTGTGTGACACACGGCTTACTCTCATGGGTGTCTGTTATGGCCGTGTGTTCCCTGCAATGAAATTTTAAAGTCATTTTAGTACACGAGCAGGCCACACGGGCGTGTTCCCTGGTCGTGTTTTAAAGTCAGTATGCATGGTAGTAGTACACGGGCAAGAGACACAGCCATGTGTCTCAGCCGTGTGAAGGACACGGGTGTGTGCCTTGACCGTGTGGTTTTGGTAGAATGTCCAGGTTTTTGGGACACGGGTTTGGGACACGGACGTGTCCCTAGCACACGGTCGTGTGCTCTATACCCACACGGGCGTGTGGAGCCGTAAAGCGTGAAACTTTCCAAGTTTTCCTTAAGTTCCTAGTTTAATCTCGAACCCTCTCTAACGCATGTTTTGGCCTCGTAAGTCCTCATAAGGAATAGTATGCCTTGAAAATAAAAGTTTTATATTGATTGAAATTTTATGGCCCAGTTTCTGAGCGATTGGTTGAGTTTAAGTCAGGTAACACCGCGAATCCTGTCCCAGCGTCAGATACGGGCGAGGGATGTTACAATTCATATAATTCATATAAACACATTCCAAATTTAATTCAAGCATAAAAGTAACATTTTTATCATTTATCATTTATCGGGCATTATCATTTATTTCAGGCATTATCACTTACCGGGCTTTGTCGGATTGTTTTCAATGTCATATTTATGATACTTATACAATTCACAAACACAACATTTAATTCAAACATATAAAATACACAATTTAGTTACACGAACTTACCTCGACAATTGTTCGTATACGAAAAATATACTAATCTGACTTTTTTCCTCTTTTCCTTTTTCTAGATCCAAATAAGCTTGATAATTCTTCTTC